>CM060915.1:952396364-954796364 GCA_030737875.1 Allium sativum
TACTTAGCGTTGAGTTTAGATGTGATGCTTATGTGTTGGGCTTCACGGGCTATGGGCTAATTTTAGGAATGGACTAGTTATCCAGAAATGGGGTCGTACTTGACTGTGAAAGGAGAGTAGTTAGGCTCATGACTCGCCTTGGTAACGCTCTCGAAATCTTTTGTGACCCCATAAATTCTGTTATGCTAAGTTATTTAGAATCGCTTGACGCGTCGGAGGAAAATCTACGATCTGTTAGAGTGGTCCGAGAATATTCGGATGTGTTTGAGGAGGTGAAGGGCATGCCTCCGAAGCGGGAGATAGATTTTCTGATATATCTTGTGGATAATGCGAAACCAGTATCTTTGCCAGTACGCCACATGGCTCCGCTTGAAAGGAGGGAACTCGATAAGCAAGTGAAGGAGTTGCTTGAGAAGGGGTTCATAAGACGAAGTATATCGGAGTGGGGTGCTCCAGTAGTATTTGCCACTAAGGCGGATGGGTCCCTTAGACTTTGTGTGGACTATAGAGAACTTAATAAGCTTACTAAGAAAAACAGACACCCACTGCCGAGGATTGACGATCTCTTTGATCAGTTAGATGGCGCCTCAGTGTTTTCGCAGTTGGACTTAGCCACTGGATTCCATCAGTTGAGAGTGGCTGAGGGTAGCATAGACAAGACTGCCTTTAGGATTCCGGACGGTTTCTATGAATGGCTAGTGATGCCCTTCGGTTTGACAAACGCCCCAGCATACTTTGTTGATTTGATGAGCAGGGTGTTTAGGGAGTACCTTAATAAATTCGTGGTAGTCTTTGTAGACGACATCTTGGTCTTTTCTAAGGATGAAGAAGAGCATGCCCTACATCTTAGGGAAGTGTTGGAGACCCTACGAGTGCATAGTCTTAAAGCTAAATTTTCTAAGTGTCACTTCTGGTGGAAGGAAGTACGATTCTTAGGGCACGTGGTTTCCAAAGAAGGGATAGCTGTGGATCCCGCGAAGGCGGTGGCCATCCAAGATTGGAAGGTCCCTAAAAACGCTACCGAAGTAAGAAGTTTCTTAGGGTTGGCTGGCTACTATAGGAAGTTTATCAAAGACTTTGCAAAGATATCAGCTCCATTAACACGCTTGACGAAGAAGAACCTAGTTTTCACATGGGACGTAGATTGTGATGATGCGTTCCAACGTTTGAAGAGAGCTTTGACCTCAGCCCCAGTCTTAGTGCTGCCAGATGGGAGTAAGCCGTTTACTGTTTATACTGACGCCTGTGCGACAGGACTAGGCGCAGTCTTAATGCAAGAGGGAAGGGTAATAGCCTATGGTGGAAGGCAGTTAAGGGCGCACGAGAAGAATTACCCTACGCATGACCTAGAGTTGGCCGCTATTGTTTTCGCACTTAAGTCTTGGCGTCATTATCTTCTTGGCGAGAGATTCGAATTATTCACCGACCACAAATCTTTAAAATACTTATTCTCTCAAAAGGACTTGAACTTAAGGCAGCAAAGGTGGATGGAGTTCTTAGCGTCCTACGACTTCGAAATAGCCTATACCCCTGGCAAGGGTAACGTGGTGGCAGACGCCTTAAGTAGAAAAAGATTATCCTTAAGTCCTTTGTTTGTTGAGCGGCGAAGCTTGGAATTCATTTCGATGTTTGACTTTAGACCTTCCGTTGACTTTGTACCCGATTTGCTAGTGTCCTTGGAGGTCAGACCTGCGCTTTTGGGATGGATTGGGGAGGCACAGCGAGATGACCCACAGTTGGTTGAGTTAGTAGAAAAGCTCAAAGGAGGGGAGTCATCAAGCCATCTCCGTAGGTATACCCTAGATGATAAGGGTTGGTTACGTAGGGACGGTAGACTTTGTGTACCAAAAGACGATGACCTAAGGAAGACCATTCTTGATGATGCACATCGTTCGAAGATGACCATTCATCCCGGCGGGGACAAGATGTACAAAGACATGAAGAAAGTTTTCTTTTGGGCCGGTATGAAGAGGGACGTGGCCGAGTATGTCGCTAGATGCTTGGTGTGCCAACAAGTAAAAGCGGAGCAAAAGAAACCCGGTGGGTTGCTTCACCTATTAGAAGTTCAACTATGGAAGTGGGAAAGTGTCTCGATGGATTTTGTGGATGGATTACCAAGATCAAGGAAGGGTAATACGGGAATTTGGGTTATAGTAGATAGACTTACTAAGAGCGCCCATTTCATTCCCGTGAAGAGTAAGAGGACTGCTCCATGGTTAGCTTCTGTATACGTCCGAGAAATAGTTCGTTTGCACGGTGTTCCTTCTAGCATAGTGAGCGACCGCGATCCTATTTTCACTAGCGAATTTTGGAGAAGCTTACAAGAGGTGGTAGGGACTCAGTTATGTTTGAGCACCGCATATCATCCTCAGACGGACGGCCAGACCGAGAGAGTGAATCGCATTCTAGAGGACCTATTGAGGCTATGTATCCTAGACTTTAGGGGTACATGGGAAGAACATCTTCCATTGGTGGAGTTCGCATATAATAACAGCTTTCAATCTAGCATTGGCATGGCACCTTTCGAAGCTCTTTATGGACGACCTTGTCGTTCACCTACATGTTGGTGGGAATCTACGGATAAGATCTTGCTTGGGCCCGATATGATTAGGGAGACTTCGGAGAAGATCGACTTGATTCGAAGGAGGATGAAAGCAGCGCAAGATAGGCAGAAATCTTATGCGGACAAGAGGAGGACAGATCTTGAGTTTGAAGTTGGAGACATGGTCTTTATCAAAGTGTCTCCATTACGGAACGTTGTTCGCTTTGGGTCCGTTGGGAAGTTAGCACCAAGGTTCGTAGGGCCGTTTCCTAGTAAGGAGAAGATTGGACAGATGGCATATAGAGTGGAGTTGCCTGAGAGACTTAGTGGTGTACACGACGTATTCCATGTATCACATTTGAGGAAGTGCTTGCACGAGACCGTGGAGGTGGTAGAGCCGAGCTTACTTATAGAGGTGGAGATAGAGCGTGATGCGACGATTCGACGAGCTCCTACGCGCATTCTTGGGTCAGAGATTAAGAAGCTGAGAAATCGAGAGGTCAGACTAGTCAAAGTGCAATGGGGAGATGATGAGAGCGACGTTACTTGGGAGACAGAAGAGAAGATGCGTTCACGATACCCTTTTCTTTTTGAGGGTATGTCCTTTAATTTCTCCTTTATCGCTTAGCTTGTACTTATCTTTAGTATATCCTCTCGCTAGTATCTTTGACCTTTAGTTAGGATAATCCTATGGTTGGAACATGTGTTTGGGACATGTTATGTATGATGGATGCACGTGGATGCAAGTGTTTGCTAGTGATTGCTCGTGGACGCATATACACACACTATTAGGCACTAGATCGGCTCAGTCACTTCATACTGCATATTGCATGTATATGGATGTATTTAGTAAAATGGATGTATGATGATTGTATTATCATATGGATGCTGCATTCAGATGATGATTGTGCACACATATAGAGATAATATGTTGCATCAAGGAACTTTTGCATACATAATGGACGCATGGCACTATCATGATTTGCATTAAGGAGGTCAACTGACTCAGTGGACCGCCTGATTTTGCATTAGATATGGACATATACACACACTGTGCATTTGAACATGAAAGCATTAGAAGTCTATAAAGACAATGGATGCCTGTGTTTGATGGTTGAGTAGATGGTTATTTGGATGTTAGGATATACATTCTTCTTAACTTGAAGATTTCGGGGACGAAATCCTTTAAGGAGGGGAGAATGTAACACCCCGTAATTCTGTTAATACTAATATTCACAAATTAAAGAATAACTAATCTCAGACGTGAGAATTGTGGGAAACGGGTTGCGCCATTGTGTTCGTCTCGGAATTCTGGTTGAAATAGAGTCTGAGTTTGCGTGAATTAGACTTCGTATGAAGAAGTTATGGCCATCGAAAGTTTCAGAAAATTTAAAACAGCTCGCAGGAAATTTAAAATTCAAACAGAAAGTGCAGAAGCGGGCTGGTCGGGAAAAATTCCCGCCCAGGCAGGTCGACTGGGGGGTCGACACTAGTGTCGACCTACCCCCCCCCCCCAAGGTCGACTATAGTGTCGACCTGGTCAGTCGGCTAGGGTTTTGACTGAGCCCAATTCTGAGTTGCTGATGTGTCTTTAGGGCTGTGTTGGCAAATTTAACGGTCCAGGTTAGTTCTGAGTTGATCTGACGGTCTAAATAAACCCTACACTCTATAAATACCTAGGTAGTCTCTCACCCTAATTCATATGAAAATAGAATAGTTACCGTCATCCTGCCGCCATGGAACTCAGTCTAGCCGCCGCCAACTAAGAAGGAAGAAAAGCTAATCAAATTCTAATTCTACTCAAATCAAGACTCTCTTTTCTTCTCTAAATTGTGAGTATGATGATCTTAACAAGATTATTGTTAAACTAATTCGATTAAGTCATGAATGGATTATAAGTAAATGATGTGGATTATCACATATGTGGTTGTTAACCTTATGTTATCATGTATGTCATAAATTCTATGCTATGTGATGATGATATCCTATATGTTGTAAATCATGCTATGATGATATTGTATGAGTTGTGGTTTCCTATGCTAAATTGAGATGAATCATACATGTTATTGTCTATGCTAGTTAGTTCATGTTAATCAAATCATCATGTTTGGGCTATGTTTATCTATATGACAAACCATGTAAGCAAGTTAGATTGATTAGTAAAGATTATGAACATATGCCATGACATCTCTTTAGAGCTATAATTATGACACCTAGAATTATGTTATGACATATGTGAAATTCTATGCCAGTTCACACCATCATTATGTTGTCTAAAACCCCATATGCAAGTTTAAACATAAATTTGGGTTATGATCATATCATGTAAATTGTGACATTTAACAAGTTGACACCTTTAGATCCTTAACATGTGTAGTTTATGCAAGTTTCACCCCTATTATGATTAGATTCATTTTAGTTGCCTATATGTTGTGATAATTTAATTTTGTGCTATGAGTTAGACTATTCGAGTCTAACGTATATTCTGCGTCAAATAAGCGAACGTATAAACGTGGGGTAGGGGTAATATTAAGGATTTAATAATAAGAAGTTGGGGTGCAATTGATATGATTTTGCATGCCATGAGTGGATGACCATAATTGAGTCAATTATGGACATCAATAAAAGTGGACTTAATTAATAATTTGGATAGGGAATTATTAAAACTGGGGTAAAAGATTGAAAGTGTTAATCAATGCTTAGGACATGAGGTTGGACTTGTTTGTGACGTAAACCTGCCCGGACCCGCCCGGCAAATCCAGTGGTCACAAATGTCAGCCCAATGTGAGAGGTCCTAGGCCTAAACTAAAGCATAACAGTTGTAAAGACACGAGGTTAGACTCTTTTATGGTGTAAGACTGCCCGGACCCGCCCGGAAAATCCAGCTGCCATAAATGCCAGTATAATGTGAGAGGTCTTTATGAGGTTATGGCCTGAATGAATTAAGAAATACTTAACTAGATAAATATGTAAGGTGGGACATGGGGGTTAAGTAGGTGCCTTGGGTGGCATGAGGAATCTAGTGGGTGCCCTTAGTGGCATGTGAAATACGATTAGTAAGACTTAACCAAACACACATGTAAATGAACATGACTAAGAGGGTTAAGTGGGATATACTATTGGTGACAGGCTTAGGTGGGTAGCTTGTGGGGGCCCATTTCAACCAGTATCCCAACGTATCTTTGTGGGCTCGACCCAAGTCGAGGACGGGACACGCATACTGGGTTTGACTATAAGAGGCCAAAACGGGGAGCGGTGGCAACGCAAGTCCAACGGGTTTCATATGCGTGTGTGGACCCGGGCTGGTAGGTAAGACGTTGTTGCATCGTGTAGGTATAAGCCGTGCATTCTCAAGTTGTATCGGGTTGCCACTTTACGGGAGTGATACACCCCATTGTGGGGCCAGCACGGGTATCTAAGAGTAGGGAGCCGATCGAAAGTGGGTAGTGGGGTACACCTAGTGGAGATAGGGGCAGACGGCACCTATGTAGTCAGCTAGGGGTACGCAAGATTATTTATATGGTTTCTGTGTGAAGCAAGTGGGATCAACCTTTAGGGTGACTGGTGCGGTGCAGTGTAGTAATGTGCGGTGCAGTGTAGTAATTATTCGTTAGTAATTAGGTGTGCCTTTAGCGTTATCTTTAACATTATCTTTATCTGCTCATTCCGTACCTAATATTTCATAGACATTTACTTGTCCTCCAGCTTATGCCTTAGTCTAGTTATTTTGATAATAGTATTGTTAGAATTATCATACTCGCCAGACTTTATGTATGACCCCCTCCATTTCTATCCTTTTTCCCCCTCCAGGTCCTCAGGTTGGGCCCAGTTCTAGTGGAGTTTGATTGGATTTCTTTATCTCCCTTGGAAAGCTTGGACCGTTGAAGTAAAGTCCAGCTTGTTATCTTCTTTAATGGCTATTTGTGAAATGGGATTATGTATTTTGTTTTAGCAAGATGGATATTGTACTTGACTCTGATTTATGGTTTTTATGATGTAACAAACATGTTTAATTTCCGCTGCAATAAAATGAAGTTTTATATTTCCAAGTACTGCTTATTATCTGTCTTGTTGTAATTTTTATGTTCTATATTCACTATTAACCTCCATGGAAGCTAATGCATTCCCTTTTGTGAGTGACATTAATGGACGTAGGGTGTTACACTATGAGTTAAGGAGCCGATCGCATGGGGGTAGTGGGTACACCTAGTGGAGATAGGGGCAGGCGACACCTATAAAGGCAACTAGGCGTGCACGCTACCATTATCATTATTAAGTTCTGTAGGCGGGATCAACCTTAGGGTGACTAGTGGTGTTGCAGTATAGTAATTATCTTATAGTGGTTTAGGTGCGTCTTTAACGTTATCTTTGTTCAATCTTATTTCCTTGTTTAATCTATCATACCCAATTGTTCACAGTCATTTCCTTATTTTCCAACTTATGCCTTAGCCTAGTTATTTTGGTAATTATATTGTTAAAGTTATCGCACTCGCCATACTTTATGTCTGACCCCCTTTGTTTCCACCTCTTTTCTTCCTTTCCCCCATGGTGCTCAGGGTGGAACTACCACCAGTGTTGGACAGCTGTATCTCTTGCTTTTAGAAGTTGCTTGGATCGTTGAAGTAAAAGTTCAGCCTATCTTATTTATGGCTATTTTGTATTGGGGTTATGTCTTTCAATTTATGTACTTTGATTTAGTCAAGATGGATATTAGGTACTATGACTCTGGTTTTTGATGATGTAATCAAACCTATGTGTTTCTGCTTCAATGAATAAAATTTTGAATTTTTAAGTACTGTTTATATCTGTCTTATTGTTAAGTTTATGGTCTATACACACTTAAAACGCTCCATAGAATTTAATGCATTCCCTTTGTGAGTGACATTAATGGACGTGGGGTGTTACACGTGGTATCAGAGCTGAAGGTTACCAGAACAGATATGAATTTTGAAAAACTGTTTTTCAAAAACACTTTTATAAAGAAGTACCTTCAAAAGTATGTTTTAAGGAAAGTATTTTCAAGAGAAAAGCTTATTTTAGAAAGCATAACCCCAAGAGCCATATATCTTTCCTTCGGTTCTTTTGTATTGAATCTTTCCTTTTTCGTTTCAGCATGTCTGGAATTCCCGAGATACCCAAGGGGATACCGATACCAGAATGGTGTAGGAGGTATTTGGAGACTAGGGCCACCACTGTAGGTCCAACAAATCCTCCTCCTCCCCCCTCCTCCTTCTCCTCGTGTCGATACTTTTGCAAAGATATGTAAGGACTTTCGGGCAATGGGTGGAAAACCTTTTCACGGGACGGAGACATTTGTTGAAGCTCGAAATTGGTTAAAGGAGGTGGAAGAATTGTTTGGGATCTTTGAAGTGGAAGATGGAAGAAAGGTCCAGTTAGCTGCCTGGCTAATGAAGGATGAGGCCTCGTTTTGGTGGGAGGTCACTAATAGAGAGCGTCCGGTTGATACATGGCCAGATTTCAGGCGTAGGTTTGAAGCAAAGTTTCTCTCACGGGCTGATGAGAATCTATACATGAAAAGGTTTCTGGCATTGAAGCAGGGGAATCCATCAGTGAAAGAATACGTCAAAAAGTTCAATCAGTTGGCGA
Source organism: Allium sativum (assembly GCA_030737875.1). Lineage (NCBI taxonomy): Eukaryota > Viridiplantae > Streptophyta > Magnoliopsida > Asparagales > Amaryllidaceae > Allium > Allium sativum. Next base: position 952,404,514 of record CM060915.1, read on the forward strand.
GATTTGGCTTGGACTTGGTGAATACACCAAAAAAGAAGGCCCTGAGATTTGTCAAGGGTTTGAACGAGCTGCTTCATGGGTTAGCTATGACCCACATCCCTATGGGGGCTACCTTTGAGAGACTAGTTGACATGGCGCTTATGCATGAAGAAGAGAAGGGCACCAATGCTAATAAGGCAATTGAGAAGAAATGGGATCAAAAGAAACTGCAACAGCAACAACAGAACAAGAAATGTGGTAAAAGGCAACAATGGTAAGGGAAAGAAAAGATGCTTTAACTGTGGGACACCCGGCCATCTAAGCAAAGATTGTAGGAAGAAAAAGAAGACTGGCTGTTTCCACTGTGGCGAAGCGGGACATCTAATTAAGGACTGCCCAAGGAAAGGGCAGAGGGCAGGGTCTACCTCGGGAGGACAGGTGCAGGCTCTTATTGCACCAGGGCATGCAAGGGGGCAAGTTCAGGCCCTCGTGGTCCCACCGCTGCAAGAACAAGGTAGAGCAATTTCCGTTGAAAGTTTAGTTTTTTTGTTTGATCATCCTGTCCGTACTTTATTCGATTATGGCGCATCACATTCGTTTATCTCTACATCATTAGTTGAAACACTGCACCTAGATACTAGTCTAGTTACAGATCCCTTAGTAGTCTCAAATCCTATTGGTGGTTCGGCTCATCTTTCTATGATTTTTCGGGATTTGAGAGTGTCTATCTTGGGCGTTGGGTTTGAATGCAACGCCTTTGTTCTTGGCTTCATGGGCTACAGCTTGATTCTAGGTATGGATTGGCTAACTAGATATGGGGTCATCCTAGATTGTGAAAGAAGGGTAGTTAGATTGTTGACTCATTGTGGAAAGACCCTTGATATTTCTTATGACCCTAGAGGTCCAGTAATGCATAGCTACCTAGAATCCCTTGACGCATCCGATGATGATTTACATTCTGTTCGTATAGTCCGTGAGTATGTTGATGTCTTCGATGAGGTGAGGGGTTTACCCCCAAAACGTGAGATAGACTTTCGAATATATCTAGTAGATAATGCAAAGCCAGTTGCATTGCCAGTGCGCCATATGGCTCCAAGAGAGAGAAGAGAACTCAGTAAGCAAGTGAAAGAATTGCTTGAGAAGGGGTTCATAAGCCGTAGTATATCGGAGTGGGGTGCTCCAGTAGTATTTTCCATGAAGGCAGATGGGTCCCTTAGACTTTGTGTGGACTATAGAGAACTTAATAAGCATACTAAGAAGAATAGGCACCCACTGCCGAGGATTGACGATCTCTTCGATCAGTTAGTTGGCACCTCAGTGTTTTCGCAGTTGGACTTAGCTACGGGTTTCCATCAGTTGAGAGTGGCTGAGGATAGCATAGACAAGACTGCCTTTAGAACTCCGGACGGCTTTTTCGAGTGGCTTGTGATGCCCTTCGGTTTGACAAACGCCCCCGCATACTTTGTTGACTTGATGAGTAGGGTGTTTAGGGAGTACCTTAATAAATTCGTGGTAGTCTTTGTGGACGACATCTTGATCTTTTCTAAAAGCGAGGAAGAGCATGCCCTACATCTTAGGGAAGTGTTGGAGACCCTTCGAGCGCATAGCCTTAAAGCTAAATTTTCTAAATGTCACTTTTGGAGGAAGGAAGTGCGATTCTTAGGGCACGTGGTTTCCAAAGAAGGGATAGCTGTGGATCCCGCGAAGGTAGTGGCCATCCAAGATTGGAAGGTCCCTAAAAATGCTACCGAGGTGAGGAGTTTCTTAGGGTTGGCTGGCTGCAATAGGAAGTTTATCAAGGACTTCGCAAAAATATCAGCCCCATTAACACGCTTGATGAAGAAGAACCTAGTTTTCACATGGGACGTAGATTGTGATGATGCGTTCCAACGTTTAAAGAGAGCTTTGACCACAACCCCAGTCTTAGTGTTGCAAGATGTGAGTAAGCCATTTACCGTTTATACCGATGCTTGTGGGACTAGACTAGGCGCAGTCTTAATGCAAGAGGGAAGGGTAATAGCCTATGGAGGAAGGCTATTGAGAGTCCATGAGAAAAATTACCCTACACATGACCTAGAGTTGGCCGCTATTGTTTTCGCGCTTAAGTTTTGACGCCATTATCTTCTTGGCGAGAAATTCGAATTGTTCACTGACCACAAATCGCTAAAATACTTGTTCTCTTAGAAAGACTTGAACTTAAGGCAGCAAAGGTGGATGGAATTCTTAACGTCCTACGATTTCGAGATAGCATATACCCCTGGCAAGGGTAACGTGGTGGCAGACGCCTTAAGTAGGAAAAGGTTGTCCTTGAGTCTGTTGTTTGTTGAGCAGCGAAGCTCAGAGTTCATCTCTACGTTTAACTTTAGACCTTCCATTGACTTTGTACCCGGTTTGCTATCATCCTTAGAGGTCAGACCTACGCTTTTGGAACGGATTGGTGAGGCACAGCGAGATGACCCACAGTTGGTTGAGTTAGTAGAGAAGCTCAAAAGGGGGGAGTCATCGAGCCATCTCAGTAGGTATACCCTAGATGATAAGGGTTGGTTACGTAGGGACGGTAGACTTTGTGTACCACGGGACAAGAATTTGAGGAAGACCATTCTTGATGATGCACATCGTTCGAAGATGACCATCCATCCCGGCGGGGACAAGATGTACATGGACATGAGACGAGTTTACTTTTGGGTCGGCATGAAGAGGGATGTGGCCGAGTTTGTCGCTAGATGCTTGGTGTGCCAACAAGTAAAAGCAGAGCAAAAGAAACCTGGTGGGTTGCTTCACCCATTGGAGGTCCCACAATGGAATTGGGAAAGTGTCTCGATGGACTTTATTGATGGGTTACCAAGATCAAGGAAGGGTAATACGGGGATTTGGGTCGTGGTAGTCAGACTTACTAAGAGCGCCCATTTCATTCCCGTGAAGAGTAAGAGGACTTCTCCATGGTTAGCCTCCGTATACATTAGAGAGATAGTTCGTTTGCACGGTGTTCCTTCTAACATGGTGAGCGATCGCGATCCTATTTTTACTAGCGAGTTTTGGAAGAGCTTGCAAGAGGCGGTAGGGACTCAGTTATGTTTGCGCACCGCATATCATCCTCATACGGACGGCCAGACCGAGAGGGTGAATCGTATTCTAGAGGACCTATTGAGGTTGTGTGTCTTAGACTTCGGAGGTACATGGGAGGAACATCTTCCTTTGGTGGAGTTCGCATATAATAATAGCTTTCAGTCTAGCATTGGCATGGCACCGTTCGAGGCTCTTTATGGATGGCTGTGTCGTTCGCCAACATGTTGTTGGGAATCTACAGATAAGATCTTGCTTGGGCCCGATATGATTTGAGAGATTTCTAAAAAGATCGATTTGATTCGAAGGAGGATGAAGACGGCGCAAGATAAGCAGAAATCTTATGCGGACAAGAGGAGGACAGATCTTGAGTTTGATATTGGGGACATGGTCTTTGTCAAGGTGTCTCCATTACGGAATGTTGTTCGCTTTGGGTCCGTTGGGAAGTTAGCACCAAGGTTCGTAGGGCCGTTTCCTATTAAGGAGAGGATTGGACAGATGGCGTATAGAGCGGAGTTGCCCGAGAGGCTTAGCGGTGTACACGATGTATTCCATGTATCACATTTGAGGAAGTGCTTGCATGAGACCGCGAAAGTGGTAGAGCCGAGCTTGCTTAGAGAGGTGGAGACAGAGCGTGATACGACGATTCGACGAGCTCCTACGTGCATTCTTGGGTCGGAGATTAAGAATTTGAGGAATTAAGAGGTCAGGCTAGTCAGAGTGCAATGGGGAGATGATGAGAGCAACGCTACTTGGGAGACGGAAGAGAAGATGCGTTCATTGTACCCTTTTCTTTTCAAGGGTATGTCTTTTAATTTCTCCTTTATTGCTTAGCTTGTACTTGTTTTATCTTTAGTATGTCCTCTCGCTAGTATCTTTGACATTTAGATAGGGTAGTCCTATGGTTCAAACTTGTGTTTGAGACATGTTATGTATGATAGATGCATGTGGACGCAAGTGTTTGCTAGTGGTTGCTCATGGATGCATGTACACACACTTTAGGCACTAGATCGGCTCAGTCACTTCATATTGCATATTGCATATAATGTGTGTGCATATTTAAGTTAATGGATGTATAATGGTTGTGTTTTCATATGGATGCTGCATTCTGGTGAATGGTTGTGCACACATGTAGAAATAATATGTATCGATAGGATTCTTTCGCATACATAATGGATGCATGGCACTATCATGGTTTGCATTAAGGAGGTCAACTGAATCAGTAGACCGCCTGATTTTGCATTAGATAAAGAACATATACATACACTTCGTGCATATGTTCATACAGCATTAGGAATTTTATAAGGACAATGGATGCTTGTGTTTGATGGTTGAGTAGATGGTTGTTTGGATGTTAGGATATGCATTCTCCTTAACTTGGAGATTTCGGGGGCGAAATCCAGTAAGGAGGGGAGAATGTAACACCCCGTAATTTTCAATATTAATCTTCACAAATTAAAGAATAACTAGTCTCAGATGTGAGAATTAAGGGAAACGGGTTGCGCCATTGTGTTCGTCTCGGAATTTTGGTTGAGATAGAGTCCGAGTTTGTGAGAATTGGACTTCGTATGAAGAAGTTATGGCCATCGGAAGTTTCAAAAAAAATTAAACAGATTTCAAATTTCAGAGTCAGAATGGGCTAGGCGGGAAATTTCCCGCCAGGGCCAGGTCGACCAGCGGGTCGATCTGGTGGTCGACCTACCCAACTAGGTCAACCAGGGGGTAGACCTGGGGGTCGATCTGCCCCCCGGGCAGATTTGATTGATGACCTATATATGACTGTATGCTGAGTCATTAGGGTTTCTGATCTGGTCTGAATGGCTGGGGTTAATTCTGGGTTGATCGGACGGCCTAAATTAATCCTAAACTCTATAAAAACACATGCAGACTCAAACCCTAAAATCAAATTAAAATTAGATTCATGGGCTCCATGCCGTCACCATGCAACCTAGAATAGCCGCCACCAACTAGAGAGGAAGAAAAGCTAATCAAATTCAATTCTAATCTAAACCGCAACAAATTGTCTTCTCCAAAGGAAAGCTAAATCAATTTCAGAACTCAGATTTCAGAACTCAAGACCTTCTATGAGTTGTGAGTTCGATTTCTTTAATAAAATAATTAATTAAGTTAATTGGATTGACCTATGATGCGGATTATATGGTTATGTTGTGAATTATTGACTGCATGTTATTATCTATGTTGTAAATTCTATGATGTTATCATCTATGTTGTAAGGTTGTGATGTTATCATCTATGTTGTAATTCTATGATTGGCTTATGTATAATCAATTCATGATGTTGCTTCATATGTTAGTTTGGTTATGTTGTTGGAACTAATTCATATGATAAATCATATGTATGTATGCAAGTTTAGATGTTAATTTAGATGTTAATCATATGCAAGTTAGTGAAAATTATATACAACCTTACATGTTTCATGACATCTATTTTATGTGTAAATTGGATCTAAAGTTAGGCTATGACATGTGTGAGTTATATGCTAGTATACAAAATTCTACATGCTAATTTACATGTTTAGATGTAAGTTTACACCATCGCTTATATTGCATAAATCACATATGCAAGTATATATGTATATATATGTTTGGAGTATGAATCATGTAATGTAAGTTTGTGGTTATTGCCATGCAAGTTTACACCTTATGATTAGAGCTATGACATACATGGTTTATGCAAGTTTGTGACTATTACCTAAACAAGTTCACACCTTTAGATTTAGATCTATGACATATGTAGTTTTATGCTAGTTGTGACTTCAGCCTATGCAAGTTTTAGATGAAGAACCTCATTTACACATGCAAGTTCACCCCTTATGTTTAGATCTAGTTTATCTATATGTATGTTGTGATATTTTCTCTTTATTCTATAAGTTAGACTATTCGAGTCTAACGTATATTTTACGTTAATCGAACGAACGTACAACGTGGGGCAATGGGATAATATTAAAAGATTTAATATTGAGAATTGACATAAATGCCTTAAACGGCATAAAATAAATTTGTGATGAAAATTGGTATGATTTTGCATACCATAAATAGATGGACATAATTGAGTCAATTATGGACATAGTTAAATTTGGAATTGATTGATAATTTGAATAGGGAAATTAATTCAAATTGGGGGATAATTAATTATGTGTAATTAATCGCCTAAGACACAAGGTTAGGCTCTTTTGTGGTGTAAGAATGCCCGGACCCGCCCGGCAAATCCAGCTGCCACAAATGCCAGTCTAATGTGGGAGGTCTTAGGCATAAATTAAATGTGTAACAGTTATAAAGACACGAGGTTAGGCTCGTTTGTGGTGTAAGACTGCCCGGACCCGCCCGGCAAATCCAGCTGCCACAAATGTCAGTCTAATGTGGGAGGTCTTTACAAGGCTACGTTCTTAATGAACTAAGAAACACTTAACCAGATAAACATGTAGTGGGACATGGGGGGTTAAGTGGGTGCCTTGGGTGGCATGTGGAATTTAGAGGATGCCTTGTGTGGCATTTGAAATACGATTAGAAACACTTAACCAAAATTGAAACATGTAGGTGAACATGAATAAGAAGAGGATTAAGTGGGATGTACTTGAGGGGACCAAGCTTAGGTGGATAGCTTGTGTCAAGTAATGGGGGCCTGTTTCAACTAGTAACCCATACGTATCTTTGTGGGCTCGACCCAAGTCGAGGACGGTACACGCATACTGGGCTTGACTGTAAGAGGCCAAAACGGGTTAGCGGTGGCAACGCAAGTCCAACGGGTTCATGTGCGTGTATGGGCCCGGGCTGGTAGGTAAGACGTTGTTGCATCGTGTAGGTATAAGCCGTGCATTGTTGGTGGTATCGGGTTGCCACTTTGGGGAGTGATACACCCCACTGTGGGGCCAGCACGGGTATCTACGAGTTAGGGAGACGATCGCTTGGGGGTAGTGGGTACACCTAGTGGACATAGGGGCAGGCGGCACCTATGAAGGCAACTAGGGGTGCACGAAACTACCATTATCATTATTAAGTTCTGTAGGCGGGATCAACCTTAGGGTGACTAGTGGTGGTGCAGTATAGTAATTATCTTATAGTGGTTTAGGTGCATCTTTAACATTATCTTTGTTCAATCTTATTTCCTTGTTTACTCTGTCATACCCAATTGTTCACAGTCATTTCCTTATTTTCCAACTTATGCCTTAGCCTGGTTATTTTGGTAATTATATTGTTAAAGTTATCGCACTCGCCAGACTTTATGTCTGACCCCCTTTGTTTCCACCTCTTTTCTTCCTTCCGCCCCCTCCAGGTGCTCAGGGTGGAACTAGCACCAGTGGAGCTTGATTTTGGACAGCTATATCTCTTGCTTTTAGAAGTTGCTTGGTTCGCTGAAGTAAAAGTTCAGCCTATCTTATTTATGACTATTTTGTATTGGGGTTATGTCTTTCAATTTATGTACTCTGATTTAGTCAAGATGGATATTATGTACTTTGACTCTGGTTTTTGATGATGTAATCAAACCTATGTGTAACGGCAAGGGTTTCGCCCGACCTTAATCGATCGCAAAATCGACCAAGACCGTTCAAAATCCGCATACGTTAACTTTGGGAATACAATACATTAGAACAAAAACAGCAGACTTTTATTACATCATGATAATATAACATCAGAGTACAGAATATCAGAGTACATCGATAAATTGCAGCGGAAGATAAATTACAATATTTTAATACATTGCAGCGGAAACAATAATATAGATACAGCGGAAGATAACTATGCTCTGGACACAGCTTTAAGCTTCAATCCAGCATCCTGCTCGAGATAAGAACCTGTAGACAAACTACTCGACTTCCCGTGTGGAAAAGAGGGCACCCGAGTTTGCAAAGGTGGAAACAAACAACGGGCCAGTCATGGGACTGATGTGAGAATTCTTAGCTAATTTAACTAAAAGTAATGAGGCAAATCCCAGGACTACGCCGCTAACGCGGAACGGGTTTATTCCAATGGATTGCCGTGCATAATTAAAGTAAATCGTTAAATAACGCAATGCCTTTTAGAAAAGTGAAACCATCATAAGACCCAAGTCCCATCACACAATGCAACGCAAATCGGAGGATAGGGTTTTACCTTATAATGGTCAAAAATGCTTGATACGTTAAAAACGGATTTGATATTATTATTAGTGTGCATATGTTTCAAAAACATTTCAAAGTAAATGTATCAATCCTAGGAAGCATAGCTACCATATACTATGCCTCCGTACTAGTAATACAATCAAATTCGGAGGGTCGTATTGGAAATTGGGTTTCCAACATGAGTCAAGGCTAGGGAGGAGCTCCTTACCGATTCGAGACACTCTAGCTAATGTCTCAGGATTCCCCGCAGTTAACCCTTGGGTCCTGCAGGGCCGGTCCACCATACGAGTTGCGGATTAGTTATTCCTGAACACATGTTTCCCGGTCCTATAGGACCTATCGTCCGAGGCGCGCCACATTCCATCATCCACATAAGTAAATTTCAGCCAGTTTAAGCACCGACACCACTTCTAGCTAGAAAGAAACGTGCTGCTCTCCCTGCGTTCCCTTCTCCCGTTTTAGACTCAACCGGGTTGTGAGGCTCGCGAAGTAACGTTATAACCACAAGGCTTGCTTTTCAACAAAGCCTTGATCATCTTCATCTTAGCGTGCCACGTTGACAATTCACGCCATGCGATTGATAACTATTAATACACAACCTCTAAGGGTGTTGAGCAAGAGAATAAATTCTCTGCCACCAACGGTCGTATATTAATAGAAATCAATTTACATTAGAACAAAATTCTACGTTAGACACACATTCCATTTATAAACTTATGCTCTGGGTATGAGCGAAAGCCAAATTCGTACAAATCAACACTACGTCCGGATAACTACCATCTTAGCCCCGTCTTGGGAGCAAATCAATCAAGGGCCTCAACACCAGTTACCCATTCGATGCGAAGATTGTCGGTCTTCAATCGCCGTCTTCAATTCTTCGAACGTCGTATCATTATTTGGAATGAGAGTAAACTCGAACTTTCCAAATAACTCTCGCATATATAAATTTGAAACCCATTTCATACCGTCGTTAATAATTTATAACGATCTATCGCTATTTTTACTTTTACATACACATCTCAAACATAACAATGTATATTTTACTCTTCCATTTTTCAATTTACACCAAATGTATATTTGGTTTCATTATTTTTCTAATGAAAGTCTCTTCCTTAGAAATGTAAATTTCTAATCTTATTATTTACATTGAAAAATGTAATTTTCTATTCCTATTTTATTTACATTGAGAAATGTAAACTTGTACTTCAACATATTATTATATTGAAAATGTAACTTTTATTTCATATTCTATTTACATTGGGAAATATAAATTCCTAATCATTCCTTTATTTCCTTTGATTACATTGAAAAATGTAAATCCTTTTATTTGCATATAAAAAATATAATTTCTATTTCATCCTTATTTACATTGAAAAATGTAAGTTTCTATATTTTTCTAATCACATATAAAGATGTAACTTCCTATTTTTCTTTTATATACATTGAAAAATGGAAATTCTATTTACCGCCTCTAAAACGACGATAAAAATATATAATTTTTATTCTATTCTTTTATCGCATCTAAAGTGACGAAAAAATATACATTTCATTTCTATTATCCTTATTCACATTAAAAATGTAAACTTTTCTTATTTAATACATTGTAAATGTATTTTTCTCATTACCTTCTTATTACATTGATAAAAATGTAAGTTTCATTCTAATTTAAGTTACATAATAAATATGTAAGTATTCATATCTTATTACCTTAATACAGGCAAGATTCATACCTTATCATCTTAATTACATTATAAATGTAATTCATACATTAAAATATATAGTTTCATCTCATAACAAAATTACATGTAAATAATCATTTTGATAAAAATATACTTCTCTTTCAATTCTTTTCTTTTTAATGTACATAAATAACATTAAAACCAAATCTTTCCTTTTCTTTATTACATTAACAAAAATGTAAATCTTTTATTTCATCATAGTTACATAAAAATGTAAAATTTTACTTATTACATTAATAATGTAAATGATTTTCCTTCATATGCAATATTGTTACAACAAAATATGACTTAACTTCATATGCAATATCGCTACAACAAAATATGATTACTTCATATGCCATATCATGATTCCATAATATGAATATATTTCATATTCAATAACATGGTTCAATAATATGAATATTTTTCATATGCAATAACATGGTTCAATAATATGAATATTTTTCCTATGCAATAACATGGTTCAATAATATGAATTCATTTCATATGCAATAACATGGTTCAATAATATGAATTCATTTCATATGCAATAACATGATTCCATAATATGAATATTTTTCATATGCAATAACATGGTTCAATAATATGAATTCATTTCATATGCAATAACATGGTTCAATAATATGAATTCATTTCATATGCAATAACATGATGAAAATGTACTATTTATTTACAATATATATATATATATTCTAAATTACATAATAATAATATACCTTTTTATTTACGGTGCATTTTCTCTTCCTTGCTCTACATATAAAAATGTAATTTTTATTTACATGTAAATTCTCTTTCTTAAACTACATATAAAAATGTAATTTTTATTTACATGTAAATTCTCTTTTTATTTTCATAACATAAATGTTTTTAATCTGCAATGTAAACCTCATTCTTTATTACATATGAAAATGTAATTTTTATTTCTAATGTCAATTCCTACTTTTTATTTACATATAAAAATGTAAATTTTATTACAATGTAAATTCTACCTTTTAATTTTCATGTAAAAATGTAAACTTAAATGCAGTGCAAATTCTACCTTTTAATTTTCATGTAAAAATGTAAACTTAAATGCAGTGCAAATTCTACCTTTTAATTTTCATGTAAAAATGTAAACTTAAATGCAGTGCAAATTCTACCTTTTAATTTACATGTAAAAATATCATCTTTTTCTTTACATTGCAAAAAATCTCATTTTTTAATTTACATTAAGAAAAATGCACATTTCCTTTTATCCTATTTACATAAAAAAAGGTAAATATCATATCTAAATTCTTTTATTGAAAATCTTCTTATCTTAGCATATTGACAGTAAAGATGGAATCTATTTAATTGAATCCCTATTCATATATGACTCATATTTCATTTACATTAAAAATGCAAATTCTTATGTTAACAAAATTCCATTCTAACTTGAATATTTTAATGAATTCCCTTTTTAACATAAGTATGTGATTTTTATGTTATCAACACAATTTCATTCTAACTTGAATTTTTTTTTTCATTTCAAAAATATGATCATTTTCCTCGTTTAATGACTTGCATTAAAAATATATTCTTTTCTACATAAAAGAATGTATTCTTTTATTTTCTTTTATTACATTATAAAGAATGTAACTCTTTTATCTTCTTTTATTACATTATAAAAATGTAATATTTCCTTCTTTTGATTACATTAAATAAAAATGTAATTTTTCTTTTTATTTATATTAGACAAAATGTAACTTTTCTTCTTTGTTTAAATTAAACAAAAATCAATGTTAATGTCATTCTTATTTATATATTAAAAAAATGAAACTTTCTTTTATTTACAATCAAAAGTGAAATTTTCTACTCTTTGGTTACATAGAATAATAATATAGTTTTCTAGTGTCTACTCTTTTCTAATGTGACATTAAAATTGAGTTTTTGATGTAAATCATATTTCACAATGAAATATGATTCTTTTCCTACTCTTTTATTTACACTTAACATGTAAACAAAATATAACTTCTTAATCTCATGTCTTATTTGCATTAAGAAATGCAATTAAAACGTACCTTTTATTACATGTTTTATTTGCGTTGAGGAACGCAAATAAAAATGTACTATTTCATTTACTAGTTTTATTTGCATCTAAAATTTCAACCAGAAATGTAACTTTTATTATTATATTATATTTGCATTGCTGACACAAATACAAAGGGAATCTTTTTATTTCATGTTAAAATTTGCGCTGTGAACACAAATAAAAAGTGAACTTATTTTTCTAGGTATCCTAACATCATATAAAAGAATATTTTATGTGGTAACGTTTTTCTATGTATTCTAATCTGTTAAAACATGACAATTATAAATGACATGTTTATTTACATAACAAGATCTTAGCATAAATGTCATTTTTACCATGACCTTATTCTAACATGATATTTTTGACACAGCATGTTCTAATCAAAAATGATAATTTTGATTTCATACAAGTCTAATTAAAATAGAATGACACCTATGTTATCATGCAAATCTACCTTAGCCAAAATGATGACTACGGTTTCACCCAAATCTAATTTAACACAAATGACAAATATATTCGTCAATTCTAATTAAACATGTGTGACATTTATATTTATCCATTCTAATTAAACATAAAAGCGGTATGATCACACGACAATTCTAACATAACATAAAAGTGTTATGATTATTATAATATAACATCTCTAAATAAAATGACATGTTTTAATTTAAATAAACATTTTCCTAGCAAAACGATGTTTATGATCTAAATAAACATTTTCTAATAAAAATATTATTTTTATTCAACACAACATTTTCTGACAAGAATGTTATTTCTTTTTACAACATATCCTGACAAAATTTGATAATTTGTTTCTAACAAAAGTATAAGTCGACAAATCATCATCAACACTATCAATTCAACCAACTGATTTTTCACGGCGCATATAATATCACAATCACAAACAAGATCAATCAAAATCAGTTCACATACATATATATATATATATATATATAAATTTTTATTTTAAATTAAACGAGAAATCTCACCAAACCATTCAGATCTGAAATTTACTCGTTCTCTGTTTTGGTCCTGGTTAGTTTCATGCTGTAGATTCCATCAACACGAGTCCAACGAACTTCGTTTCGTTTAATTCCGTTCTGATATGACAAAGTTATAGTATTTATAAGACTTTGATAATTATAGAATTAACTAATAAATTAATTAGGCCTTAATTACTCTTATAATTCTCCTTCCTCTTCTTTCTGTAACTCATGCTTACAGGAAATCCAACAAACCCATTTCTTCGTTTGCTCCCTCCCCTGCGCGCCTCCAACCGGGCCACCGTACTCCGATCCAAGACCACCACGGCCACCGCCATCGCACATCACCCTCACGGCCTGAGCACCGCCCAGATCGCACCCCCTATGGCCCACGAACCACCTCGCAATGCTCCGACTTTGGACGAACAATTCGATCGCCTCAGGTGATAATACCCCATCATAACCGTACCCTTACGAAGAGCTCATGTTTCTCTTGTGATTTTACTTTGATTTCGTTTTCTTATTTGTTGTGGATTGAGAGGAATCATAGATTGAATTCGGGAGCGTATTGGCCATCCATTTCTGAGTTGTGGTGGCTGCTCTATTTTAGTGGATTAGGGTTTGTGTAAAATTAGAGTATATTTATAATATAATAATAGTTTATTTAACCCTATAAAGGCCCGATTAGCAACCTGGTCTGATTTCAGCCCAACGACTGTCGTTTATACCTAATAGCCCCTATTCCGGACTCATCTAGACATGTCCCGTTAGCCCAAATGGTCATCTTGAGCCCCATTTTTCAGATTTAAAATTTAAGTCCTTTATTTATAATTCAACCGTACAAATAAATTCACCAGGGCCACAAATTAACTTCAAAAATTCCCGAAAAATATATTTAGCTATGTTTTGACGCTGCGGACCTTGGAAAATATTTTTTTTTCAATTCTGAGCCCGTTTGAACAATGAATATTTTCAAGTCGATTAAAATTGAGCGAAATTGACAAAACTGAAATCTTTTTACCACGGCCACAAATCAATTCTAAAAATTATGAAAAATTAAACTTAACTATATTTTGACATTCCGAATCCAACAAAAGTGGTTTCGTCGAAAACAGAGGTCGTTTGTAAAATGGCTATTTTCAAGGCGTATATATTTAAGTGAATATTAGACACACATCCCTAAAACGAAACTTAATTAGGCTCACCCCCGGTCATAAACTTATTGTAAATTTAGTCCCTATTTTTTGAAAATTCATCAAAAAAATACAAAAAATATATTAAAAAACCATGTAAATTCGTATTTAAATAAAACAATTAATCGTGAAAAAAATCAGATCAAAAAAACATTAAAAACAACGTCAAAATCATGAAATACAGAAAATCAACGAAATGCAGTAAATTGCATCAAAACATGCATATAAATCGATTAGTTGCATACATGTATGCATTTATTTCAAATCTGCGTCAAAACTGCAGTATAAATGCATACATGTATGCACATATTGTTAAAACATGCATCTGCTGATGCATTTATTTAAAAACTGCATACCTACGTGCAACTTATTCACGTTTGCATATATTTTGACATATATGCACACATGTATGCAGTTATATAGAAAAACTGCATACATGTATGCAATTTTTCAAACAGGCGTGCATAAACATATGCATGTGTATTCGAATAGTTGCATAAATGTATGCAACTATTCGTAAAAGTTGCATACATTTATGCAACTTTTTTTTTTAAATTTCTGTGGACTTCCGAGAAAATTTATAGATTTTAGAATTTTTTTTTTTTTAAAGTGATAGCGCCTGAAAATTTGGACAGAAAACGAAAGAGGCGGAGGTATGGAAAGTGGCAGGCGGAAGATTCCAGGCGGCAGCTAAAATAGGGGGCGGGTTTACAGAGAAAACATTACAGGGATGTGGTGTGAATTTAAAACTATAATAGGGATGTGAGCCAAAATTACCCTATATTTAATATTAAAAATACATTTTTAAACAAATAATTTTCGAAACTTAAAATATATAAGTGTTTATTGTTTTTAAATGCAGAAACGTCATTCTAAACTCAATGGAAGTGGTTTTGAGTTCAAATTCCTTCGTATGCAAAAAGTAGCATTTTTGACCTTTATAAATTTCATAGCGACCTTTCTAAATTTTAAACTGGGCATAACTTTTGATTCCCGCTATGAAATTTCAATTTTTCAGATTCGTTAGAAAGATATTTTTAAATAGATTCTAATATTTTTGGTTTCACTAAAATCCGATTTATTTTGCATCATGTACGGTCAGTCAAAGTTCAAGTTTGACTTTTCAAACTACCACGTTATTTCTAACTCCTTTTATAATTAAAATTAAATTATTCATTCTAACTTCAATTTAAATCAATTCTTAATCATTATTATTTTAAATAAATTATTTTAAATATCAAAACCCATTAAAATTACTTAAAATAAAATTTTAAATTGACCCCAAAAATCAGGGTTGTTACAGTCTCCCCTACTTAAAAACTTTTCGTCCTCGAAAAGGAACGAAGCTAAAAAGTGTTTAATTAATTAACTCATCTTTCTCTCTTTTATTGATTTCAATAATTTTATTAGTTGATTAACTTTTAAATATATAACTATTATATATTCAAAAATCATATTTTCTAAAATAGATTATAATTACAAATACGTATATTATAAGCTTGTTACTCTCAACTCATTCTAGGGCATTACTAACCCCATCTCTAATGAGTTTTCTCATTCTAGGATACTACTGATCCTATTTCTAATGGGTATTCTTATTGGATATCACTAATCCAATCTCTGATGAGTCTTTTGTTCCGTTCTAACGAGTTGTATCCCAAAGATTTGAGCTAACCAGAGCTCTGATACCAACTGTAACGGCAAGGGTTTCGCCCGACCTTAATTGAACGCAAAATCGACCAAGACCGTTCAAAATCCGCATACGTTAACTTTGGGAATACAATACATTAGAACAAAAATAGCAGACTTTTATTACATCATGATAATATAACATCAGAGTACAGAATATCAGAGTACATCGATAAATTACAGCGGAAGATAAATTACAATATTTTAATACATTGCAGCGGAAACAATAAAATAGATACAGCGGAAGATAACTATGCTCTGGACATAGCTTTAAGCTTCAGTCCAGCATCCTGCTCGAGATAAGAACCTGTAGACAAACTACTCGACTGCCCGTGTGGAAAAGAGGGCACCCGAGTTTGCAAAGGTGGAAACAAGCAACGGGTCAGTCATGGGACTGGTGTGAGAATTCTTAGCTAATTTAACTAAAAGTAATGAGGCAAATCCCAGGACCACGCCGCTAACGCAGAACGGGTTTATTCCAATGGATTGTTGTGCATAATTAAAGTAAATCGTTAAATAACGCAATGCCTTTTAGAAAAATGAAACCATCATAAGACCCAAGTCCCATCACACAATGCAACGCAAACCGGAGGATAGGGTTTTACCTTATAATGGTCAAAAATGCTTGATACGTTAAAAACGGATTTGATATTATTATTAGTGTGCATATGTTTCAAAAACATTTCAAAGTAAATGTATCAATCCTAGGAAGCATAACTACCATATACTATGCCTCCGTACTAGTAATACAATCAAATTCGGAGGGTCGTATTGGAAATTGGTTTTCCAACATGAGTCAAGTCTAGGGACGAGCTCCTTTCCGATTCGAGACACTCTAGCTAATGTCTCAGGATTCCCCGCAGTTAACCCTTGGATCCTGCAGGGCCGGTCCACCATACGAGTTGCGGATTAGTTATTCCTGAACACACGTTTCCCGGTCCTATAGGACCTATCATCCGAGGCGCGCCACATTCCATCATCCACATAAGTAAATATCAACCAGTTTAAGCACCGACACCACTTCTACCTAGAAAGAAACGTGATGCTCTCCCTGCATTCCCTTCTCCCGTTTTAGACTCAACCGGGTTGTGAGGCTTGCGAAGTAACGTTATAACCACAAGGCTTGCTTTTCAACAAAGCCTTGATCATCTTCATCTTAGCGTGCCACGTTGACAATTCACGCCATGCGATTGATAACTATTAATACACAACCTCTAAGGGTGTTGAGCAAGAGAATAAATTCTCTGCCACCAACGGTCGTATATTAATAGAAATCAATTTACATAGAACTAAATTCAACGTCAGACACACATTCCATTTATAAACTTATGCTCTGGGTCTGAGCGAAAGCCGAATTCGTACAAATCAATACTACGTCCGGATAACTACCATCTTAGCCCCGTCTTGGGAGCAAATCAATCAAGGGCCTCAACACCAGTTACCCATTCGATGCGAAGATTGTCGGTCTTCAATCGCCGTCTTCAATTCTTCGAACGTCGTATCATTATTTGGAATGAGAGTAAACTCGGACTTTCCAAATAACTCTCGCATATATAAATTTGAAACCCATTTCATACCATCGTTAATAATTTATAACGATCTATCGCTATTTTTACTTTTACATACACATCCTAAACATAACAATGTATATTTTACTCTTCCATTTTTCAATTTACACCAAATGTATATTTGGTTTCATTATTTTTCTAATGAAAGTCTCTTCCTTAGAAATGTAAATTTCTAATCTTATTATTTACATTGAAAAATGTAAATTTCTATTCCTATTTTATTTACATTGAGAAATGTAAACGTGTACTTCAACCTATTATTATATTGAAAATGTAACTTTTATTTCATATTCTATTTACATTGGGAAATATAAATTCCTAATCATTCCTTTATTTCCTTTGATTACATTGAAAAATGTAAATCCTTTTATTTGCATATAAAAAATATAATTTCTATTTCATCCTTATTTACATTGAAAAATGTAAGTTTCTATATTTTTCTAATTACATATAAAGATGTAACTTCCTATTTTTCTTTTATATATATTGAAAAATGGAACTTCTTTTTACCGCCTCTAAAACGACGATAAAAATATATAATTTTTATTCTATTCTTTTATCGCATCTAAAGTGACGATAAAAATATACATTTCATTTCTATTATCCTTATTCACATTAAAAATGTAAACTTTTCTTATTTAATACATTGTAAATGTATTTTTCTCATTCCCATCTTATTACATTGATAAAAATGTAAGTTTCATTCTAATTTAAATTACATAATAAATATGTAAGTATTCATATCTTATTACCTTAATACAGGCAAGATTCATACCTTATCACCTTAATTACATTATAAATGTAATTCATACATTAAAATATATAGTTTCATCTCATAACAAAACTACATGTAAACATTCATTTTGATAAAAATATACTTCTCTTTCAATTCTTTTCTTTTTAATGTACATAAATAACATTAAAACCAAATCTTTCCTTTTCTTTATTACATTAATAAAAATGTAAATCTTTCATTTCATCATAGTTACATAAAAATGTAAAATTTTACTTATTACATTAATAATGTAAATGATTTTCCTTCATATGCAATATTGTTACAACAAAATATGACTTAACTTCATATGCAATATCGCTACAACAAAATATGATTACTTCATAGACCATATCATGATTCCATAATATGAATATATTTCATATTCAATAACATGGTTCAATAATATGAATATTTTTCATATGCAATAACATGGTTCAATAATATGAATTCATTTCATATGCAATAACATGGTTCAATAATATGAATTCATTTCATATGCAATAACATGATTCAATAATATGAATATTTTTCATATGCAATAACATGGTTCAATAATATGAATTCATTTCATATGCAATAACATGGTTCAATAATATGAATTCATTTCATATGCAATAACATGATGAAAATGTACTATTTATTTACAATATATATATTCTAAATTACATAATAAAAATATACCTTTTTATTTACGGTGCATTTTCTCTTCCTTGCTCTACATATAAAAATGTAATTTTTATTTACATGTAAATTCTCTTTCTTAAACTACATATAAAAATGTAATTTTTATTTACATGTAAATTCTCTTTTTATTTGCATAACATAAATGTTTTTAATCTGCAATGTAAACCTCATTCTTTATTACATATGAAAATGTGATTTTTATTTCTAATGCCAATTCCTACTTTTTATTTACATGTAAAAATGTAAATTTTATTACAATGTAAATTCTACCTTTTAATTTTCATGTAAAAATGTAAACTTAAATGCAGTGCAAATTCTACCTTTTAATTTTCATGTAAAAATGTAAACTTAAATGCAGTGCAAATTCTACATTTTAATTTTCATGTAAAAATGTAAACTTAAATGCAGTGCAAATTCTACCTTTTAATTTACATGTAAAAATATCATCTTTTTCTTTACATTGCAAAAAGTCTCATTTTTTAATTTACATTAAGAAAAATGCACATTTCCTTTTATCCTATTTACATAAAAAAAAAGGTAAATATCATATCTAAATTCTTTTATTGAAAATCTTCTTATCTTAGCATATTGACAGTAAAGATGGAATCTATTTAATTGAATCCCTTTTCATTTATGACTCATATTTCATTTACATTAAAAATGCAAATCCTTATGTTAACAAAATTCCATTCTAACTTGAATATTTTAATGAATTCCCTTTTTAACATAAGCATGTGATTTTTATGTTATCAACACAATTTCATTCTAACCTGAATATTTTATTTTATTTTTATTTTATTTTTCATTTCAAAAATATGATCATTTTCCTTGTTTAATGACTTGCATTAAAAATACATTCTTTTCTACATAAAAGAATGTATTCTTTTATTTTCTTTTATTACATTATAAAGAATGTAACTCTTTTAACTTCTTTTATTACATTATAAAAATGTAATATTTCCTTCTTTTGATTACACTAAATAAAAATGTAATTTTTCTTTTTATTTATATTAGACAAAATGTAACTTTTCTTCTTTGTTTAAATTAAACAAAAATCAATGTTAATGTCATTCTTATTTATATATAAAAAAAATGAAACTTTCTATTATTTACAATCAAAAGTGAAACTTTCTACTCTTTGGTTACATTGAATAATAATATAGTTTTCTAGTGTCTACTCTTTTCTAATGTGACATTAAAATTGAGTTTTTGATGTAAATCATATTTCACAATGAAATATGATTCTTTTCCTACTCTTTTATTTACACTTAACATGTAAACAAAATATAACTTCTCAATCTCATGTCTTATTTGCATTAAGAAATGCAATTAAAACATACCTTTTATTACATGTTTTATTTGCGTTGAGGAACGCAAATAAAAATGTACTGTAACACCCCACCTCCGCCAGTGCCACTCTTGCAAGCACACTGGCTTTGGAGGGGCGTTTAAACAAGGTAAACATGCATGCAGATATCACAAGACAGAACATATAAGTAAAACAGAGTTGTAAAGCAGCGGGTTAAACTAGCATTTCAAAACCATAGTCATATTACAACAAAGTACTTGAGCATTATTTTCCAACAAACAAAGTCTAGACAAAAGCATAAACTGAAAAAATGAAATACATAAAGTACTATCCCCAAAGTGAAGTGATAAACCATAGCTAGCTCAATGTCCAAACCCGTACATGAGCGAATCCAGTAAGCAAGCTAGAAAGATCCAAGCTAAGCTCCAATGTTCCCACCCTGAGGACCTGAGGGGGGGGAAACGGAAGATAAGAGGCGAAAGAAAACAGGTCAGTCAAAAAGACTGGTAAGCCCTACTACTATCTGTCTATGAACTAGTAAAGTTAACTGGCATGAGAAGCTGAGATGAACATAAGGATAATAACATACTGGCATGATGATTAACTAACAAGGTAGATAAAGGTGTCATCGCATAATCAAGGTTAAGTTTTGCACCACGGGTGTACTAGCATTCTAACATGTCAAGTAAAAACAAAAATTGATCCCTTGGCCCAAGCTTGGCCCAACATCATGAGATGGCCTAAATCAGGGTCCAACTACTCGGTCTAGTCGATCGGCTCCCTATAAGCCTAACTCGTCAAGTGTCGGTGTCATACGGCTTAATCATGTAATGTAGTTGACTGTGCAGGGTCCACCCTAGGGTGTATCAGGCCCTATGGTGTAACCCTCTGACACCATTACAGGATACACAGTCCAAACCTACTGGTGCCCGTGTTCAACTCCGGACTTGATGTGCACGACCATGGTCCGCCTGAACAACCGGGGCATCATTCAACCATCTCTTTTGGTCCCTTACAATCAGCCCAGTAATCGTGCCCCACCCTAGCCTAGTCCTAGGGTCTTATGATACTACCAAGAAGGTTACTGCTGAAAAGGACCACGCAACTAGGGTTTCTTAACTGGTTAAATGTGGTTAACCCGATCCAAACGTGGATTAAATTGGTTAAGAGTACCCAAGGCTCCTGACTTAACCTCGATTAATCCATCAAGCCCAAATTGGTTAAGTATTAAGTGGACCATGACTTAACCCTAATCAGGAGGCATTAATTAACTTAATGCGCTTTAACCTCTCACATTAGACTTTGTTGTGGTTACTAGTTAAGTCGGGCGGGTCCGGGTAGCTTTATACCACAACTAGGTCTAACCTCGGGTTCGAGCACAACATGACCAACTTCTCACATTGGGTCCTATTGTTTGTAGCCACTAGTTAAGCCGGGCGGGTCCGGGTAGATTTATGCTACAAACTCAACCCAACCTCGAGTTGGCCACACTCATATTTTCTAAGTGTCATGTCCATTATGTTTCCAAAACATAATTACAAGTTAACATATCACGTCATGTTACAAAAATCATGTTCATGTCATTATGTTACCCAACCCCAATGTAATCCCATCGTTTACATAATCGCAACAACGCATAAAAGGGTAAAATAGGGAACTTGGCATAATCATGACAAAAAGGTGTTGAAGCCACAAGTTTATCATGGTGGCATATGAGATGTACATATGTTCATATACTTGCATATTGCATCATTAGGCTTCAAAAGCATGCATAAAACCAAACTTAGCATATGAGTGATACATGGTGATAAATGACATGTAGAAGTTGCTAGAAGTTCACATTTAGCCTCACATGCAAGTTATCATAAGGGATATGATAACTTTCATGTTGCCAAAATGCAACCTTTAACATAAAGCTTGAAACTTTAAGGCCATAAACTCAAGTTTAACTTGCATAACATGATAACATGTGTATAATGATCAACCCAAACTTGCATAACATGATAACATGTGTCATACATAACTTGCATAATGATCAACCAAACTTGCATATAATGATCAACCAAACTTGCATATAATGATCAACCAAACTTGCATATAATGATCAACCAAACTTGCATATAATGACCAACCAAACTTGCATATAATGATCAACCAAACTTGCATATAATGATCAACCCCAAACTTGCATCATTCATTTAACTTTAGAGTTCAAAGAAAGAAAGTAGAAAAGGGCTTACAATGCTATGAAGACACAAATAAATATTTATTATAAAGATTGAGACGAAGCCCTTATGCAAGCACCAAAAACCCAAATATGAAAGCTCCCAATGAAAACCCTTGAGCCAAATCAATAAAAACCCTTGCTTTGTAATAGAAATGTTGCAACTTGACTTGAATGCAAACTAAGAACATTCATACAAGCTTGAAAATACTTGTATGCACTCAAAATCTCTCATATAAATTAACTTAGTAATTTTAGCATGAGAGTGGAGGCCATGAGAGGAACAAATTTGACATAGTTTAGTTGTAGGATTGAATAATGGTGATTTAGGCTAGGTTTGGGGTCTTTTTATAGAGGATTAGGATAGTATTAGCCATAGGATTAACCCTAGATTCAATCCAAGCCATCAAAGCATGTCTTGGGGAAGAAGTCAAGTGTAGGAACCATCTAGGGCCTTTAGATTAAAGCTGAACCATGAGAACCATTCAAATGCAAAATCTGCATTTGAGCGAATCGGCCCACGGGTTGACAGCCAAACACCCTGGATTAACCCCTAGCCGACCCAGCGAGCTCGGGTCGACCTCAAAAATCGGCCGGTTCGGTTATTCCCCTCTCCCAATTCACTGTTTTGAACATTTTTGCATATTTATTTATTTAATTTTCAACTATATATATATATATCAATATATATATATATTTCTCTACACAACCCATTTCACTTAATTAAGTATACTTTAATTTGTGAATTTTTCGTGAAACTTCGCGAGGCCATATCTTGGTCATACGGACTCCGATTTTCGAAAACTCGGACTCTATTTCGCGTATTTTTCCGAGACAAACGCAATGGCACAGCCCGTTTCCCTTGATTCAGATTTTACAGTTTAATTTTGCCTCCATTTATGTTATAACATGTTATTCAAAAATACGGGTTGTTACATTCTCCCCTCCTTAAAGGATTTCGTCCCCGAAATCTCCAAGTTAGGAAGAACGTATCCTACCATCCATCATCCATCTACTCAAAACATCATCCACGAGCAATCATTGTCCTTAAAAGGTTCTAAATGTTGTATGATCATATGCAAAGGTGTGTGTATATGTACTTATCTAATGCGAAAATCAGGAGGTTACTGATTCAGTAAACCCCCTTAATGCAAAATATGTTAGTGAAATGAGTCCATATGTATGCAAATTCCTAACATAATTTATAATCTCTACATGAGTGCACATAACATTCATCCATATGCAACATCCACGTGATAGCATAACAAGTTTTCATCCATGAATAAGCATAAACACTCATGCATATGCGGTATGAAAGTGTGTGAGCCGATCTTAGTGCCTAACGTGTATTATGCATCCACGAGTATCCACTTGCAAACACTTGCAACCACTTGCAAACATCAAACATAACATGTTTCAAATACATGTTTCAACCAAGGGTTTCTACCTAAGGTTCTCATGACAAGATTTACGAAACAAGATAAACTAGATAAGCATGGATAGCAAAGGGAAGATATACCAATCTAGGAAAAGAGATTGAAAATGTATCCTCCAAGAGAAATGGATAAAGCACGCGCCTCTTCTCCTTGGTTTCCCAAGTTGCGTCTCCCTCTGTTTCACTCCATTGCGCCTTAACAAGCTTAACTTCTTTGCTTCTTAGCTTCTTTGTCTTCATTTCCATGATACGAATCGGAGCTCGTCTCAGGGTTGCTTCATCCTCTACCTCCATGTCTTCAAGAATACTTGGTTCAACCACTTTGGCGGGTCTGTGCAAACACTTCCGGAGATGCGAGACATGAAAGACATTATGCACTCCGGCCAGCTTCTCGGCAATTCCACCTTATAAGTCATCTTCCCGACTCTTTCTATGGTAGGGAAGGGTCCTACGATCCTTGGTGTCAGCGAACCATATTTCGCAAAGGAGAAATCTTCACAAAGACCATATCTCCAATTTTAAATTCCAAGTCTGTCCTTCGCTTGTCTGCATAGGATTTCTGTCTGTCTTGGGCCGTTCTTATCCGTCTTCGAATCAGTTCAACCCTCTCGGATGTGTCCCTTATCATGTCGGGCTCAATTATAAGCTTATCCATCGTCTTCCCACCAACATGTTGGTGGCTTGCACGGCCTCCCATACGAAGCTTCAAATGGTGCCATCCCTATGCTGGCTTGATAGTTATTATTATAAGCAAACTCTACAAGAGGAAGGTGGTCTTCCCAAGTACCACCGAAGTCGAGAACACAAAACCTCAAAAGATCTTCTAGCACTCTATTCACCCTTTCGGTTTGGCCATCCGTCCGGGGGTGATAGGCTGTACTCAGATTCAATCGCGTACCCATTGCTTCTTGCAAACTGTTCCAGAACTGGCTAGTGAAAATTGGGTCACGATCGCTAACTATGCTAGAAGGAACTCCATGCAACCGCACTATTTCCCGAAGATAAATAGACGCTAGCCATGATACGGTCCTCTTGCTTTCCACCGGAATAAAATGGGCTCTCTTTGTAAATCTATCAACTATTACCCATATCCCATAAAGCCCAAATAGTTTGGTGGCGAACTTCTTCACCCCAACCATATATCACAAATAGGCTAGTCATACTCCTTTGGGGGTTTGTAACAGAACTAAGATTGAGGATAGGACTGAGAGGATATACTTAAAAGGTAGCATGCAAGTAAGCTCTACGGAACAATAGGGATCAAGGATATACTCTTAGAAAGAGATTAAATGCGCGTATCTAGACTTCAATCTTCTAAGCCGCATTTTCTTGTGCTTAATCCCATCGTGCCCTGACCGTCTTTTATCTTCGCAATTCCGTAGTTCTTAATTCTTGTTCCCAAAATATGAGTTAGAACTCATTTCACCGTTGCTTCTCGTTCCACTTCCACTTATTCTTTGCCTAAAATACTTGGCTTAAACATAACTGCGTGCTCATGGTTCATGCAAGATTTCCAAGATTCGTTAGTGAATCTTGGATCTCATTTACATACTATACGGTATCCCACGCAGAAAACTATCTCTTGAAAACAGTGCCAATCCACGTTGCCAAACTGGAGCTGAGGTAAGGGCTCTCTTGAGCCTTTGTAAAGCAAGCTCACACTCCAAGTCCCATGCACAGACTAAGTTCTTCTTCGTCAACTTAGTAAGAGGGGCTGAAATCTTAGCGAAGTCCCTGATGAACTTCCTATAGTAGCCCGCCAAACCGAGAAAGCTTCTTACTTCGGTTGCACTCCTAGGAGTCTTCCACAACCACTTTCGCAGGATCCACCGCTATGCCTTGCTTAGAAACTATATGTCCAAGAAACCGAACTTCCCTTCTCCAGAAATGACATTTGGAGAACTTGGCTTTCAACTGATGCGCTCTAAGCGTATTCATCACTTCCTTGAGATGCCTAGCATGCTCTTCCTCATCCTTTGAGAAGATCAGAATATCATCCACGAAGACAAAAACAACCTTGTTAAGGAACTCCCTGAACACCCTACTCATCAAATCTACGAAGTAGGCGGGTGCATTAGTCAAACCGAATGGCATGACAAGCCATTCAAAGAATCCATCTAGAGTCCTAAACGCAGTTTTATCAATGCTATCCTCAGCCACTCTAAGCTGATGGAATCCGGTGGCTAGATCGAGCTGAGAGTAAACAGAAGCACCTAAAAGCTGGTCAAAGAGATCATCAATTCTCGGTAACGGGTGCCTATTCTTCTTTATCAGCTTGTTCAACTCTCGATAATCAACACATAGATGAAGCGAACCATCCGCCTTAGTAGCGAATACCACCGGAGCACCCCATTCAGAAATGCTTTGCCTAATAAAATTCTTCTCAAGCAACTCCTTGATTTGCTTACTGAGCTCCCTTCTTTCACGAGGGGCCATGTGCCTAACGGGCAATGATACTGGCTTGGCATTATCAACTAGATAAATGCGGAAATCTATCTCTCGTTTAGGGGGTAACCCCTTAACTTCTTCAAAGACATCGGGATAGTCTCGGACCACCCTTACAGATTGCAGATCATCGATGGACGAGTCGAGAGATTCAAGATAACATAACATGACGGGACCTCTAGGGTTACAAGAAATTTCTAGGGTGTTACCGAGGCGAGTCATGAGCCTCTCCACCCTATGCTCACAATCGAGGATGGCTCCATAACTGGACAACCAATCCATGCCCAAGACCAACCCATATCCCGTGACCCCGAGAACATAAGCACTACACGTGAATTCTACGGCCAAGATAGAAATTTTCAAATCCACACAAATCATAGACAGATGGGCGGAACCCCCAATTGGATTTGAAACACAAACGGGATCCTCAACTAAGCTAGTACTTAGGTGCAAACTTTCAACAATATCAGAAATAAAACTATGCGATGCGCCAGAATTAAACAAGGTATGAACAGGGAAATCAGAAATGTAAACAAGGTTTTCTACAGAAATACTACCTCGATCAAGAACTGGAGCGATGTTGAGCGTATGCACTAGCCCTCCAGAAGGTCCTGCATGCTGATTCTGCCCTTGCCCTTGTCCTTGCTTCTTGGGGCAATCCTTGCTAAGATGTCCAGGCTCTCCACATTGAAAGCATTCGCCCAACTTCCTCTTCTTCTTCCTGCAGTCTTTGGCTATGTGCCCAGTAATCCCACAGAAGTTGCACTTCCTTCTTTCTCTTGACTTGTTGTCCTTGCTATTGTTGTTGTTCTTATCTCTTTTCTCGGTATCTTCCTTCTTGCCTTGGGACTCATTTGCCTTGACCTCCTTCTTGCCACTCTTATCTTCCTCTTGAAGTAGGGTCATATTCACCAAACTCTCGAAGGTCGCCCCCAGGGGTATATGAGATATGGCCAAACCGCGCAAGGGCTCATTTAACCCTAGAGCAAAGCGTAGGGCCTTCTTCCGAGCGGTGTTAACCCATTCTAGACCGAACTGAGCAAGTTGATTAAACTTATCCACGTATTCTCTAACGGTCATGTCCCCTTGCTTTAGTGATAGGAACCTCTCTAGCTGAAGGTTCTCTTCTGTCGATGATAGAAACTTTAGTCCAAACCTTCTCCTAAAGTCATCCCAAGTCTCAATGGGTCTAGTAGTGGTGGTGACTACCCACCAATAAGCAGCTTCCCCTTTCAATAGCCATACCGCCAACAGAACTTTTCTATGATCTTCCACATCAAAGATAGTAAAGAGGTCTTCAGTTTCCTTTAACCAGTTTCTTGCCTCCACGGGAGTCTCCGTTCCGACAAAATTCTTGCAACCCATCGCCTTAAAGTCTTTGCAAAGCTTGGCGAAATCCTCTTGCGGATGCTGAGGGGGAGGAGGAACCTCAGCTACGGGAGGAGGAGAGATGTTAGCGACTGGGGAAGGAGGAGGAATGTTCGCGGGGCCGGCTTCATTCGCCCTTGCCTCCATAAATCTCCAGAACCAGACGGGTACTTGTACGCCTTCCGGGATGTTAAAGCGATCGGCCATACTAAAACGAAGAAAAAGATAGATTCAGAACGAAGAAACAAAGGATAGTGCTATGGCTTTTGGGGAATAGCCTTTTTAAAATAACTAGACTTTTCTTGGAAAATACTTAATTGGTTTTGAAAATAGTTTTTAAAAGGTAAGTTTCAAAAACACTTTTGCTCAAATCTTGTAAACCTTATGCTCTGATACCAAAAGTAACACCCCACCTCCGCCAGTGCCACTCTTGCAAGCACACTGGCTTTGGAGGGGCGTTTAAACAAGGTAAACATGCATGCAGATATCACAAGATAGAACATATAAGTAAAACAGAGTAGTAAAGCAGCGGATTAAACTAGCATTTCAAAACCATAGTCATATTACAACAAAGTACTTGAGCATTATTTTCCAACAAACAAAGTCTAGACAAAAGCATAAACTGAAAAACTGAAATACATAAAGTACTATCCCCAAAGTGAAGTGATAAACCATAGCTAGCTCAATGTACAAACCCGTACATGAGCGAATCCAGTAAGCAACCTAGAAAGATCCAAGCTAAGCTCCAATGTTCCCACCCTGAGGACCTGAGGGGGGGGAAACGGAAGACAAGAGGCGAAAGAAAACAGGTCAGTCAAAAAGACTGGTAAGCCCTACTACTATCTGTCTATGAACTAGTAAAGTTAACTGGCATGAGAAGCTGAGATGAACATAAGGATAATAACATACTGGCATGATGATTAACTAATAAGGTAGATAAAGGTGTCATCGCATAATCAAGGTTAAGTTTTGCACCACGGGTGTACTAGCATTCTAACATGTCAAGTAAAAACAAAAATTGATCACTTGGCCCAAGCTTGGCCCAACATCATGAGATGGCCTAAATCAGGGTCCAACTACTCGGTCTAGTCGATCGGCTCCCTATAAGCCTAACTCGTCAAGTGTCGGTGTCATACGGCTTAATCATGTAATGTAGTTGACTGTGCAGGGTCCACCCTAGGGTGTATCAGGCCCTATGGTGTAACCCTCTGACACCATTACAGGATACACAGTCCAAACCTACCGGTGCCCGTGTTCAACTCCGGACTTGATGTGCACGACCATGGTCCGCCTGAACAACCGGGGCATCATTCAACCGTCTCTTTTGGTCCCTTACAATCAGCCAATAATCGTGCCCCACCCTAGCCTAGTCCTAGGGTCTTATGATACTACCAAGAAGGTTACTGCTGAAAAGGACCACGCAACTAGGGTTTCTTAACGGGTTAAATGTGGTTAACCCGATCCAAACGTGGATTAAATTGGTTAAGAGTACCCAAGGCTCCTGACTTAACCTCGATTAATCCATCAAGCCCAAATTGGTTAAGTATTAAGTGGACCATGACTTAACCCTAATCAGGAGGCATTAATTAACTTAATGCGCTTTAACCTCTCACATTAGACTTTGTTGTGGTTACTTGTTAAGCCGGACGGGTCCGGGTAGCTTTATACCACAACTAGGTCTAACCTCGGGTTCGAGCACAACATGACCAACTTCTCACATTGGGTCCTATTGTTTGTAGCCACTAGTTAAGCCGGGCGGGTCCGGGTAGATTTATGCTACAAACACAACCCAACCTCGAGTTGGCCACACTCATATTTTCTAAGTGTCATGTCCATTATGTTTCCAAAACATAATTACAAGTTAACATATCACGTCATGTTACAAAAATCATGTTCATGTCATTATGTTACCCAACCCCAACGTAATCCCATCGTTTACATAATCGCAAAAACGCATAAAAGGGTAAAATAGGGAACTTGGCATAATCATGACAAAAAGGTGTTGAAGCCACAAGTTTATCATGGTGGCATATGAGATGTACATATGTTCATATACTTGCATATTGCATCATTAGGCTTCAAAAGCATGCATAAAACCAAACTTAGCATATGAGTGATACATGGTGATAAATGACATGTAGAAGTTGCTAGAAGTTCGCATTTAGCCTCACATGCAAGTTATCATAAGGGATATGATAACTTTCATGTTGCCAAAATGCAACCTTTAACATAAAGCTTGAAACTTTAAGGCCATAAACTCAAGTTTAACTTGCATAACATGATAACATGTGTATAATGATCAACCCAAACTTGCATAACATGATAACATGTGTCATACATAACTTGCATAATGATCAACCAAACTTGCATATAATGATCAACCAAACTTGCATATAATGATCAACCAAACTTGCATATAATGATCAACCAAACTTGCATATAATGACCAACCAAACTTGCATATAATGATCAACCAAACTTGCATATAATGATCAACCCCAAACTTGCATCATTCATTTAACTTTAGAGTTCAAAGAAAGAAAGTAGAAAAGGGCTTACAATGCTATGAAGACACAAATAAATATTTATTATAAAGATTGAGACGAAGCCCTTATGCAAGCACCAAAAACCCAAATATGAAAGCTCCCAATGAAAACCCTTGAGCCAAATCAATAAAATCCCTTGCTTTGTAATAGAAATGTTGCAACTTGACTTGAATGCAAACTAAGAACATTCATACAAGCTTGAAAATACTTGTATGCACTCAAAATCTCTCATATAAATTAACTTAGAAATTTTAGCATGAGAGTGGAGGCCATGAGAGGAACAAATTTGACATAGTTTAGTTGTAGGATTGAATAATGGTGATTTAGGCTAGGTTTGGGGTCTTTTTATAGAGGATTAGGATAGTATTAGCCATAGGATTAACCCTAGATTCAATCCAAGCCATCAAAGCATGTCTTGGGGAAGAAGTCAAGTGTAGGAACCATCTAGGGCCTTTAGATTAAAGCTGAACCATGAGAACCATTCAAATGCAAAATCTGCATTTGAGCGAATCGGCCCACGGGTTGACAGCCAAACACCCTGGATTAACCCCTAGTCGACCCAGCGAGCTCGGGTCGACCTCAAAAATCGGCCGGTTCGGTTATTCCCCTCTCCCAATTCGCTATTTTGAACATTTTTGCATATTTATTTATTTAATTTTCAATTATATATATATATATATATCAATATATATATATTTCTCTGCGCAACCCATTTCACTTAATTAAGTATACTTTAATTTGTGAATTTTTCGTGAAACTTCGCGAGGCCATATCTTGGTCATACGGACTCCGATTTTCGAAAACTCGGACTCTATTTCGCGTATTTTTCCGAGACGAACGCAATGGCATAGCCCGTTTCCCTTGATTCAGATTTTACAGTTTAATTCTCCCTCCATTTATGTTATAACATGTTATTCAAAAATACGGGTTGTTACATGTACTATTTCATTTACTAGTTTTATTTGCATCTAAAATTTCAACCAGAAATGTAACTTTTATTATTATATTATATTTGCATTGCTGACACAAATACAAAGGGAATCTTTTTATTTCATGTTATAATTTGCGTTGTGAACACAAATAAAAAGTGAACTTATTTTTCTAGGTATCCTAACATCATATAAAAGAATATTTTATATGGTAACGTTTTTCTATGTATTCTAATCTGTTAAAACATGACAATTATAAATGACATGTTTATTTACATAACAAGATCTTAGCATAAATGCCATTTTTACCATGACCTTATTCTAACATGATATTTTTGACACAGCATGTTCTAATCAAAAATGATAATTTTGATTTCATACAAGTCTAATTAAAACAGAATGACACCTATGTTATCATGCAAATCTACCTTAGCCAAAATGATGACTACGGTTTCACCCAAATCTAATTTAACACAAATGAAAAATATAATTGTAACGACATGGAATCCGCCCGACCCCAATCGATCGCAAGATCGATTAAGACCGTTCAAAACCCGCGTACGTTAACTTTGGGCATACAACACATCAGAACAACAACACAGACTTTTATAACATCATGATAATATAACATCAGAGTACAGAATATCAGAGTACATCGATAATTAAAATACAGCGGAAGACTTATTACAATAAATTAATACAATACACAGCGGAAGACTTTCTATGCTCTGGACACAGCTTTAAGCTTCGATCCAGGATCATGCTAAAAGAATAGATATCTGCAAACAAGCTACTCGACTGCCTGTGTGGAAATGAGGGCACCCGAGTTTGCCAGTGAAACAAACTACAGGTCAGTCATAGGACTGGTATGAGAATTTTATACTTAACTTATCTAATAAGTAGGCTAATCACAGGACAACGCCGCTAACGCGGAACGGGTTTACTCCATTGGATTGCCAGTGCATTATTAAAGTAAATCGTCAAATATCGCAATGCTTTTTAGAAAAAAATGAAACCATTATAAGACCCAAGTCCCATCACACAATGCAACGCAAACCAGAGGATAGGGTTTTACCTTATAATGGTCAAAAGATGCTTGATACGATAAAACGGATTTGATATTAGTGTGTATATATATGGGTATATAAATAATAAACATTTAAATCATAATGTATCAATCATAGACGGCATAGTACCCCATCCTACTATGTCGCCATACTAGTTCTACAATCAAAACCGCAAGGTCGTATTGGAAATTGGATTTCCATCATGAGTCGAGGCTAGGGGCAAGCTCCTCTCCGATTCGAGACACTCTAGCAAATGCCTCAGGATCCCCCGCAGTGAACCCTTGGATGCGGTAGGGCCGGTCCCCGCCTATCGGCAGTGGATTGGTTATGCCTGAACATACGCTTCCCGGTTCCTTTGAACCTATAATATGACCACTATCGGCCTATAAAAATCCGAGCCATCTCAAAATCCATCATCCACATAAGTAAAATGTCAGGGATGGTAGGTCACTGACACCACTCTAGCTAGAAAGAAACGTGTGCACTCCCTACGGTCCATATCCCGTTTTTTGACTCATACCGGGGTGTGAGGCTCGCGAAGTCACGATATACACAAAGCTATGCCGTAATAGGCTATGCTTTGATCATTCCACAAGGCCCTGCTTTTCAACAAAAGCCTTGATCAATTTGCATCTTGGCGTGCCACATTGTCAGACCCTACCATATTATTGATCATCTACCAATATATATATAACCTCTAAGCTCATACGACTTAAGAGAAGGGTGATAAGTAAAGAATAAATTCTTCACCACCAACAGAAATATATAATCGGTAGCGTTCAACAAATACAGTAGAAAGGAATACAATGTCAGACACGCAATCCATTTACAAGTCCGCTCTGGGTCTGAGCGAAACATCGTGTCCGTCGATCTCCAAATGCGTTTGGACGATCATTACCAAATACCTTGCCTTGGAAGGCCAATCCCAATTCAAGATACCAGTCATCATCATCCCAACGATGTGAAAACCTTCGGTCTTCAATCACCGTCTTCATCTTCGACTCTTGATCGTCGTGATTATTATTCAGAATGGGTTAAACCCGGTCTTTCTGAATATCTCACGTAATTTGGGATTAAAAAGCAAATATTGGAAAATCACACATTACGCCACATTCCAACTCCAAGCATTCTTTTAATAAGATATTCGTTTTAGAAGATTCTCATTAATTTTATCAAAGATAAACATTTAAAACAAAATCTATAAATCAATTTCCAAAATATGGAATTCCACAGATTTCAAATCAATACATAATCAATATAGATTTCTGAATCGGACTAATAGTATAAATGGAATAACGGCAAAGCCTCTTAAATTCCATATATAATATCAGTCTTCTTTTACAGAAGCCCACTTCGATTATTACCAATCGAATTTCCACTTAATTCCTTTTTAATATATTAAATGGGAAAAAACTTGATTTTAGAAAATGCCTTTTTAAATCTATAAAATAGATTTATAAATTCCAAATAATAATTTCAATGCAAATTGGATTAAAGGACAAATGTCATTTAAAACATCGTCCACGATAAATCCACTTCACATCTCAATTTATTTCATATCACAAAATATAATTGCAAATGCTAGTAGTCTTTTAAAAACATAATTTAAAATAATCATAAAAATATTCTTTATATAAAAGATTATAAATGAGAAGTATTCTTTATTTTACAAATCTTTATCTTCTACAAATATTCCTTGTTTTAACATATACTTAATTAACAATCTATATTTTGAATATATATATATACTTTATATAAAAAGGATTTCTAATGTAAAAATAGTCTTATTTAAAAGAACACTTGAATCGAAATGCGACTCAAACATTTACCATATAATTTGGATTATATGGATTTCACACACATCATATATATGACAATAACAGTATAATCATCAAGTCATCCATTACATCCAAAGTGTAATTTCCACTGTGTAAGCGTTAAAATTAAATAATAACGCTCATCACAGCCTGTCGATCTAACGATCAACATACAACTAAATATTGGGATTAGTGTATGTGAATTTTCATTGCAACACCCGTGTGGGGTTTTCAACCAACAGCAGTTCATAAAAATAAACAAATAATTGGTTAATGGATTTAACCAATTTCAGTTTTGCTAACAAGTTGATGATAATAATCAAACATGTCATTTATTCCTAATGTCGAATAAAAAAAATGTGTTTTACTCAAATAATTTCCCTCTACATTCCTAATGTATGTATTTGACCGATAATATCATCCTTATTTTAGAATATAAATTCTAATATAGACTGCAAGTAAAAAGTATTTTTATATATTTTCCTATAAATTCAATTGTATAATATGCAATTTAAAATGGTTAGTATCATTGCATATAAATTTCATTGCTCATTATGCAAATAAAAATGATTATTCTACTTGCATAAAAGTTTAGTTTCAACCAAAAATGTATGTAAGCGATATAGGCATTTTGTTGACAATCCTATTTCAACAAAGTGGTTATAAAGTCGTAATTTTATTTGGCCAACTATTCTAGCTTAACAAAATAAAAAGCAGTGACTCATATTCTAAGCTCTTCTATTTTATTGCATATGAACATGTCAATAAAAATACTACCTTTAAATCTACTATTTTTATTGCATGTAGAATGTCAATAAAAATACTACCTTTTTATTTTCACCTTTTTATTGTATATAAAATGACAATAAAAACGTACCTCTTTAATTTTAACACTATTTCATTTTAACTAGTTGAAAATAAAGGTGAAATCCTTTATTTCAATTCTAATCTTTATAACTAATTTAAGAATAAAATGGAATCTTTTATTTACATTGGAATCGTAAATAAAAATGCAACCCGTTAATCTATTCTTTTATTTTCATTTAGAATGCAAATAAATTATACCCTTTTTACTCCATGTATTTATTTACATTAAAAATGTAAATAAAGATATCACTATTAAATCCTTGTTTTATTTGCATCAAGAAATGCCAATAAAAATACAACCCTTTACTGAATGTAGAATGACAATAGAAATGTGGTTTTAAAATCTATTCTTAATATTTTAATCACTTTGGAAATAAAAACATAATTTCCAAATTCTAAACTTTTTATTGAAATCTAACTTATTAAATAAAATAACCTTACAATTAAAATGTAATATTAATTTCCTACCACTTTTGTTGTAAACAATTTTACCTTATAAATGCAAGTTTTAATATCTAATCTTTTTAATAAAAGAAAATTACAACAAAATGTAATCCTACATTTCTATTTCTCTAATGTGACAAAAAAATGTAAACATAATCTTTTTATAAAATGGTACTTCATGAAAAAATGAAATTTTAAATGTCCTATCTTTTATTTGAACAAATTATCAATAAAAATATTAAATCTTTTCATTGTAACAATTTGTCAATAAAAACGTTATCTATTGAATCACATCTTTTTATTGTAACTCTTTTGACAATAAAAGCAAATCTTTTTATTTTAAATATTACATGAAGATATAGCTTTTAAAAAATAAAATCTTTAATGCCCATTCTTTTATTGTAATGATTTAAAATATAAATAATAACCTCTATTTCAGTTTCTTTTATTTATAATTAAAATGTAAATAAAAATGTGTGAACAAATTTTGTCCTTTTATTTACACATGTAGTGTACATCAAAAATATATAAAACAATTTTGTCTCTTTTCATTTACACATGGAAAGTAAATAAAAATATAATAAACAATTTTGTTTTGAAAGGTTTGTTTGCATTGTAAATGCAAAACAAAGAAAGCAAGTTTATTTTTACATTATAAAATATAAATAAAAAGGTAAATTTTATTCTCAAGTTATATTTACATTATGAAATGTAAATAAAAAGGTAAATTTTAGTTTCAAGTCATGTTTACATTATAAAATGTAAAAAAAAAAGTAAGTTTTGTTTTCAAGTGATATTTACATTATAAAATATAAATAAAAAAAAGTAAGTTTTACTTTCAAGTTTTATTTGTGTTTTAAGAACACAAATAAAAATATAATTTTTTTTCTAACAATCTTTATTCTAACACTTTGTTCGCGTTAAGGGATGCAAAAAGTATAATTCTCTCGTATTTTAAACATTTTGTTCGCATCGAGGAATGCAAACAAAATATAATCTTTTTATTCTTCTGTAATTTTGTTCGCATCGAGGGATGCAAACAAAATAAAATCTTTTTATTCTTCTGTAATTTTGTTCGCATCGAGGGATGCAAACAAAATAAAATCTTTTTATTCTTTTGTAATTGAAAATTTGATCAACTCAAATCTAAACAAAGTGATGACATATAAATGGTGACAACCATATTCTTTTATTTTGAATTGACAAGTAAATCAATTCAAATCTAAACAAGGTTATAACATAGAATAAGTGACAATCACATGGATCTATACTATTCAATACAAACACAGAATCATCCATTACCAATACCAAACAGATCTGAAATGTAATCATAGATATATTACATCGCAATTTAAATAATTTAATTTATTATTAATTTTAAATAAAGAATCTCACATTGATTTTTGCTGAAAATTTGACTGTCTCGGAATCAGTTGCGGTCTACGCCATCGCGAAGCTCTCGGAAAGACGAGTCCAACGCAACTGACGGTTCGTCAATCAGACCTCGTATGAGAGAGATATCGATTATTAAAGGTTGAACAATTAAATATTTAAATAAAATAATATTAAAATAAGGGACCTTCTTCCACCGTCGGCCTGTACATGCCAAAACCCATTACGGCTTCATCCTCCTTCTGAACGCACCATACCCGAGGCCACCAGCACCCGATCAGACACCGTCACCTCGAAGCTCGCGCCAACACCAACTAGCACCGCCAACCATGACGAACTCGGCCCCCTATTTCGCCCTAGAAATCACCACGACCGCCGGCCCTTGTGGCTCGAAATTCGCAAAATCCGTGCACTGAAACTCGATCATCACCGTATGGATTCGAAGCTCTCTGAATTCTCTTCGATTTGGTATATCATATGTTAATTTTCATTGAACGGATTGAGAGATATTAGAGTTTGAAATTGGGTAATTTCTGGCCTTCGGTTTTAGACATGGCGGCTGGCCAAATTAGGGTTAGGGTTTTCGGATTTAATAATATTTTAATATTAAATCTCTTTTTACGTGGTTTAAAGGTGAAATTCCGGACTTTCTCCGATTTGGGCCTGCTTACTGTCGATCCTAACGTTTTGAGGCCTTCTGAACACGATGGGCTATGTCCCGGGCTTTAATTTCGATGTCTGTAACGTTTTTTTTTCGGTTTTAATTTAAAAATACAATATTAAATAAATAATTTAATTTCTACCGTACATTTAAATATGCCGGGGCCACATACGACATCAGAAAATTCTAAAAAAAATATTTTTAGCTTTCTTATGACGATACGAATCCAACAAAATTATTTTCGTTGAATTCTGAGACTGTTTGAAAAATGGCTATTTTTAAGGCGTTTAAATTTAGTGAAAATAAGGCTCAGCTCCCTAAAAGCATACTTAATTTGGCTCACATCCAGTGATAAACTTATTATAGATTAGGTCCCTATTTTTCAAAAACATATAAAAAAATATTAAAAAAATATAAAAAAATCACGTAAATTCATAATTAAATAAAACATGTTCACGCCAAAAAAATCAGGTGGAAAATCAATCAACAAACACGTCAAAATCAAAAAATACACAAAACAGCGAAAAATGCAGTAAAATGCATAAAAACATGCACATATTTCAAATAGTTGCATACATGTATGCATATATTTCAATTCCGCATCATACAGCAGCATATATGCATACATGTATGCAGATTTTCCGAAATACATGCATGATTTCATGCATCTATTCGATTTCTGCATGGAAAACACGCATGCTTGCATATGTGCATACGAGTATGCAGTTATGCAGAAAATATGCATTCAAGTATGCACATATTGTCACGCCTTCGGCTTTCAACACATTACTGCATACAAGTATGCAGCTATTTTGAATAACAGCATACTTGTATGCAATTATTCAGCAGGCTTGCGGATCTTTTTTGCATGTGTATTTAAAAAGTCGCATACAAGTATGCAACTATCAGCAATAGTTGCATACATATATGCAACTTTTTTTTTTGATTTGCGTGGGCTCCTGGGATTATTTCCAGAATTTAGAATTTTTTTTTTTTTTATGCATGAGCGCATTTTTTTTTGCCACAAATTGAAAAAGGCGAAGGGGAGTTGAGGAGCAGGCGGAAGGGATCAAAATTTTTGGGCGACATGTGATTTTAGGGACCGGAAACGTATGGAAAAGTATGCGCGGGTTTTTTTTTATTTTGAAAGTTAGTAGGGACCTGTAAAAAACGCACCCTTAAATTTAACTGTAAATAGTCAAAACACATTTTCCTCTGCCACGCTCACATATTAATTCGAAAAATTCTGAAAATTGAAACCTAGAAATAATTTGACATTCCGCTTCCAACAAAAGTAGTTTCGTCGAAAATGGAAGTCGTTTGAAAATTGACTATTTTCAAGGCCTATATATTTAATATTAAAAATACATTTTTAAACAAATAATTTTTGAAACTCGAAATATATAAGTGTTTACTGTTTTTCAATGCAGAAACGTCATTCCGAACTCAATGGAAGTGGTTTCGAGTCGAAATTCCCTCATATGTGAAAAGTAGCCTTTCGGGCCATATATATTATATAAATTCTACAGCGACCTTTCTAAAAATTGAATTGGCCATAACTTTTGATTTCCGCTATGAAATTTCAATTTTTCAGATTCGTTAGAAAGATATTTTTAAATAGATTCTAATATTTTTGGTTTCACTAAAATCCGATTTATTTTGAATCCTGTACATTCAGTTAAAGTTCAAGTTTGACTTTTCAAACAACTGCGTTATTTCTAATTCCATTTATATTTAAATTAAATTTATTCGTTCTAACTTCGATTAAAATAAATTCTAGCCATTATTATTAATAATAAATTATATTATATCCTCAAAATTCATTAAAATTTTCTAAAATAAATTTTTTAAATTGGTTCAGAATTTGCGGGTTGTTACAATCTCCCCCACTTAAAATCTTTTCGTCCTCGGAAAGGAAATGAAGCTAAAGTTGTTTATTTAACTAATTTAATTTTCATTCATTAATTGTTTAATCATTTTATTAGTTGAACTCATATTCACACAACACAATCATCAATCAGTTAGTTGATTAAATTTTCAAAAATATATTACTTTAATATATTCAAAAATCATATTTTCTAAAATCGAATTATATATAATAACAAGTACGCTAATTATGAATTCTTCTTCACTCTGACTCATTCTAGGGCATTGCTAACCCCATCTCTAATGAGTATTCTCATTCTAGGATACTGCTGATCCTATCTCTAATGAGTATTCCTATTGGATATTACTAATCCAACCTCTGATGAGTCTTCTGTTTAATTCTAATGAATTGTACCCCAAAGTTTTGAGCTAACCTAAGCTCTGAAACCAGCTGTAACGACACGGAATCCGCCCGACCCCAATCGATCGCAAGATCGATTAAGACCGTTCAAAACCCGCGTACGTTAACTTTGGGCATACAACACATCAGAACAACAACACAGACTTTTATAACATCATGATAATATAACATCAGAGTACAGAATATCAGAGTACATCGATAATTAAAATACAACGGAAGACTTATTACAATAAATTAATACAATACACAGCGGAAGACTTTCTATGCTCTGGACACAGCTTTAAGCTTCGATCTAGGATCCTGCTAAAAGAATAGATATCTGCAAACAAGCTACTCAACTGCCCGTGTGGAAAAGAGGGCACCCGATTTTGCCAGTGAAACAAACTACAGGTCAGTCATGGGACTGGTATGAGAATTCTATACTTAACTTATCTAATAAGTAGGCTAATCACAGGACCACGCCGCTAACGCGGAACGGGTTTACTCCATTGGATTGCCAGTGCATAATTAAAGTAAGTCGTCAAATATCGCAATGCTTTTTAGAAAAAAATGAAACCATTATAAGACCCAAGTCCCATCACACAATGCAACGCAAACCAGAGGATAGGGTTTTACCTTATAATGGTCAAAAGATGCTTGATACGATAAAACGGATTTAATATTAGTGTGTATATATATGGGTATATATATAATAAACATTTAAATCATAATGTATCAATCATAGACGGCATAGTACCCCATCCTACTATGTCGCCATACAAGTTCTACAATCAAAACCGCAAGGTCGTATTGGAAATTGGATTTCCATCATGAGTCGAGGCTAGGGGCAAGCTCCTCTCCGATTCGAGACACTCTAGCA
Source organism: Allium sativum (assembly GCA_030737875.1). Taxonomy (NCBI): domain Eukaryota; kingdom Viridiplantae; phylum Streptophyta; class Magnoliopsida; order Asparagales; family Amaryllidaceae; genus Allium; species Allium sativum. Next base: position 952,445,006 of record CM060915.1, read on the forward strand.
AATGCCTCAGGATCCCCCGCAGTGAACCCTTGGATGCGGTAGGGCCGGTCCCCGCCTATCGGCAGTGGATTGGTTATGCCTGAACACACGCTTCCCGGTTCCTTTGAACCTATAATATGACCACTATCGGCCTATAAAAATCCAAGGCGCCTCAAAATCCATCATCCACATAAGTAAAATGTCAGGGCTGGTAGGTCACTGACACCACTCTAGCTAGAAAGAAACGTGTGCACTCCCTACGGTCCATATCCCATTTTTGACTCATACCGGGGTGTGAGGCTCGCGAAGTCACGATATACACAAAGCTATGCCGTAATAGGCTATGCTTTGATCATTCCACAAGGCCCTGCTTTTCAACAAAAGCCTTGATCAATTTGCATCTTGGCGTGCCACATTGTCAGACCCTACCATATTATTGATCATCTACCAATATATATATAACCTTTAAGCTCATACGACTTTGAGAAGGGTGATAAGTAAAGAATAAATTCTTCACCACCAACAGAAATATATAATCGGTAGCGTTCAACAAATACAGTAGAAAGGAATACAATGTCAGACACGCAATCCATTTACAAGTCCGCTCTGGGTCTGAGCGAAACATCGTGTCCGTCGATCTCCAAATGCGTTTGGATGATCATTATCAAATACCTTGCCTTGGAAGGCCAATCCCAATTCAAGATACCAGTCATCATCATCCCAACGATGTGAAAACCTTCGGTCTTCAATCACCGTCTTCATCTTCGACTCTTGATCGTCGTGATGATTATTCAGAATGGGTTAAACCCGGTCTTTCTGAATATCTCGCGTAATTTGGGATTAAAAAGCAAATATTGGAAAATCACACATTACGCCACATTCCAACTCCGAGTATTCTTTTAATAAGATATTCGTTTTAGAAGATTCTCATTAATTTTATCAAAGATAAACATTTAAAATAAAATCTATAAATCAATTTCCAAAATATGGAATTCCACAGATGTAATTACCCGGAAATTCTGAGCCAGTTTAAAAATTTTATTTTGGCAATTTTAGCTAATTTTGAATATTTAAAATAGATTATTTTAAATAATATCGACGAGAAATTTATTTTGAATATAATTTGACGTATATATTATATACGTCGTCGTTAGAATATAAATAATTATATATAATTATAAAAGGAATTGAAAATAGCGCGGTAGTTCGATAATTCGATTTCAAACTTCAATTGAATGTACCGGGTGTTAAACAATCCGGATTTTAGTGAAACCAAAAATAATGGAATCTAATTGGGAATATCTTTCCAACGAATCCGACCAATCGAAATTTCATAGCGGGAATCAAAAGATATGTCCAGTTGAAAATTCTGAATAGTCGCTATGGAATTCAGGCCCTTAAAAATGGGAATTTTGCAAACGACCTCGGATTTCGACGAAACCACTTTTGTTGGATCCGTGATGTCAAGTTATTGCTGGATTCCAAATTTCATAATTTTTCGAATCAATATGTGAGCGTGGCAAAGGAAAACGCGTTTGACCAGTTTCAGTTGATTTTAATCGACTGGAAAATGACCATTTTTCTAACGGTCTCAGAATTCGACGAAACGAGTTTTGTCAGGACCGTATCGTCAATACGAAGCTAGAAAATATTTTTCTGGAATTTTTCAAGTTCGTATGTGACCCCGGTAAATTGAAATGCGCGTTCAAATTCAATATATAGAGTTATATGTTGATTTTGACGAAAACTGATCGAAACGATCGAATCAGCTTACGATATATATCCCATTGTGTTCGGAATGGGGGTAAAACGCTATGGACGACAGGCGGTGGGCCTCGTTTTGTGGTCGAAAATAAGAGTTGCTTTTTGGTGAAAATAAAATAATTAAATAAATAAAAAAAATTAAAAACCTCTTTCCTCTCCCCTTAACTTCCCTCTGGCCCCCCCTTTCAATCGATTTCAGATGAAAGAAAAAAAAACCCGCTCAAAACACCCCGTCGCCCCCACGATTGCCTCCCCCTTCTGGCGCCGCACCACCAGAAGCCCACCGCCGATGATCTCCTCCTCCTGCCACACCTCCGGCCCTTCCTCTCCTCTTAAGTTCGACGGCCCTTCCCCCAAAACGACCAACGCCCAAACCCTAGCCGCCGGAGCACCTGGCGCCACCATCCGACACCCCCCACCTCGCCGACCCTCTCAGCCCCCCCACCACCTGCGACGACGGTGAACACCCCTCCCCTTTCCCGATTAAAAGCTGTAAGTATTTATATTTATATATATATATATATATAATTTTGTTTTAACAGTCTGATTTATTTTATATAAATTAAATTATTTTACAAATCTGATTTTTCTTTTATAGGATATAGAAGTAAAAAGATATTATTTTTAAAAATAAAAAGAATGATTTTAGTTCATAAAAATATGATTTTTATATTTTTAAAGTATTAAAAATATAATCTTTACTATATAGAAGATGTAAAAATAAGATTTTTGTTTATGTAGAGAATTAAAAATATAATTTTTACAAAGGAAAAGTTTTGATTTTCGAAATGAAAAAGGCGAGATCTTTATATAGAGAATAACAAAGTAAAAATTCGATTTTTATATATTGAATGGCGAAGTAAAAATTCGATTTTTATATAGAGAATAACAAAGTAAAAATTCGATTTTTCTATATTGAATAGCAAAGTAAAAATTCGATTTTTCTATATTGAATAGCAAAGTAAAAATTCGATTTTTATATATTGAATAGCAAAGTAAAAATTCGATTTTTATATATTGAATAGAAAAGTAAAAATTCGATTTTTATATATTGAATGGCGAAGTAAAAATTCGATTTTTATATATTGAATAGCAAAGTAAAAATTCGATTTTTATATATTGAATAGCAGAGTAAAAATTCGATTTTTATATATTGAATAGCAATATAAAAATGTGATTTTTATATATGTAGTGACTACGGGCGACGAAAGTGACAAAAGGCGAGAACGACGAAGACTTCTACAAAAGGAGAGTCGAGATGTTTGGATTAGCTATCGGTGAGAATTTCTCACCTTTCAATTTCTTTTTCTAGTTATATATATATACTAGGATGCAGACGGTGCTTAGTAGCACCCGACACAATCGTCCACAGACCATGGACTTGTTTGTTTGATTGCAAAAATTAGTTAGATTATTTGATTGAAATTTGAGTTGTTTGGTGAAATAGAATGGATTGATTGATGTGTGAATGGCGTGGGCCTTCACTAGACCGGGGATAAGGCTAGGCCTTGTCCCGTTTCTAGTATCGTGCCGTTATACCGCCGAAATTTTCTAAAATAAGTTAGAAAAATAAAAATATCATTTTATTAAAAGAATGAACTGAATAGGAATTCATATGTTAAAATAAAATGTTTTATCGTTAAAAATATAATTTTTAACGTGAATATGAATATAGTGAATGTGAATAAATAAATATTCATTTACAAACCGGACGGTTTGTTTATGTACACATATTTGAAGGACATTGATTGGGACAATAAATTTTACACATCGCCCAACTGCATAAATAAAATCTGTGTTTGATTGTTTGAAACCCCACACGGGTGTTGGGATGAAATTTGAAGTTCACTCATCCTGATTCATTAAATATGTCGATCGATTGATTGACAGGCTGTTATAAGCGTTAGATATCTATATTTGATGCTTATACAGTGTAGTGCACTTTGGTTGATGGTTGATTATTTTTCAATGCTATTATATACGTGTGATGTATGGAAATCCATATAATTAATATTATATGGTGATTGATTGGGCCTCATTCCAATTTAGAAGATTAAGAATATTATAAAATAAAGGTTCATGTGTTGACTGTACTCATCCGTTGAGATTAGTCATGTGTTGAACGAAATATTTTAACAATAAAATTTATATCTTTATCACTATAAAATAAAGGTTCATGTGTTGACCGTACTCATCCGTTGAGATTAGTCATGTGTTGAACGAAATATTTTAATAATAAAATTTACATCCTTATCATATATAGAATTAGAAATCAACTGGAAAATAGATGAGATGAGTGGTCTCCTGGATATTGATCTGATGTTGGTTTCGGCCTTCGGGGTTAATATTCAGGGAATTGTTCTCTTACTAGTTTACGGTTGGAGTCTGATTTTAAATCAAACGATAGATACCTTAATTTTCATAAAATATATTAAATAACAAAAATAGTCACACGTGGACAGTACTCATTCGCTGAGATTAGTCGTGTGTTGACAAAGATATAGAGTCGTGTATTGAAAGAAATATAGATCCATTTGTTGAATATAAAGCCGCGTTGATTAGTGATGCGCTATTTTGACGTGAACGATATTTATATCGATTATATTCGGTTTTTGAATTTAAAACAAATTTGAATTGAATATAAAACGATTTCGAAATGAATTGAATATAAAACGATTTCGAAATGAATTGAATATAAAACGATTTCGAAATGAATTGAATATAAAACGATTTCGAATTGAATCGAATAGAAAACCATTTTGAATTGAATCGAATAGAAAACCAATTTGAATTGAATCGAATAGAAAACCAATTTGAATTGAATGGAATAGAAAACCAATTTGATTTCAATTGAATATATAACGAATTGAATTCGAATTGAATATATAACGAATCAAATTCGAATTGAATTGAAACGAATTGAATTCGAATTGAATATATAACGGATTTGATTTCAATTGAATATATAATGAATTTGATTCAAATAGAAAACGAAATGAATTTGATTCAAATAGAAAAAAAAAACGAATTTGATTTGAATAGAAAATGAATTTGATTTGAATAGAAAACCAATTTGAATTGAATCGAATAGAAAACCAATTTGAATTGAATCGAATAGAAAACCAATTTGAATTGAATTGAATAGAAAACGAATTCGAATTGAATTGAAAATGAATTCGAATTGAATTGAAAACGAATTGAAATGAATTCAAATTGAATAGAAATGAATTTTAAAACGAATTTATAAGGAAAAATTCAATTTTGATTTGAATTGAAATGGAAGTTGAAATGTTTTTGAAACGAATTCAAAACTATTTATAAAATTCGTTTTAAATAGAAATCGACGAAATATATATTATATATATAATATAATGGCCTGAATAGAACGCGCCGCGCCGCGGCAGTTCGTGAATTTCGACCATTTATTTCAAACGGACATTACGAGAGATCCGACCGTCGGATTCTCCTAAAACCGGAACCGTTGGGTTCGTATCGAAAAGAGCTTTCTAACGAATATTAGAAATTTGAAATCTAACGGTTGTATTTGGAGATATGTCCAAATCAAATTTGGAAAAGGTCGCTGTAAGTGCAGTTCGATGGCCGTTGATGGAAATCGACTGTACGGGCCTTGATAAAATTATTAAAAATATCAATAATTTGTGTAAAATCATAAGAAATGATTTGGGAAAAATTGGGATGAAAACTCCATATTTGAAAAGATAAAAATAGATTTTTATCGAAATGAACTAGTTTTGAACTGAAATTAAAACCCATTTATTTTTAAATAAATAAATTGGACTTGAAATGGGTTTTAAATAGAATTGATCTGTGGGTTTATCGTGAACAGTGTTTTAAATAACACTAGTTCTTTAACCCGATAATAAATAGAATGTGATTTGGGTTTATCGTGAACTGTGTTTTAAATAACACCAGTTCTTTAACCCAGTAAAAGGAGCTTTAATGAATCTGCAATTAGATTGAAACGTGAATTGATAATCTAAATTATCAAATTTAGAAATTGAGCGAGAATGGAGTATCAACAGTTTTGCTCCAAAGCGGTAGTTAAATCTTTAATCTGATTTGAACGTGAAATGGTAATTAATTTTACCGATAACACTGTGGTGTTAGATATGGAGTATTACCAGTTTTGCTTCATGGGATGAATAGGTTGGGATTGGGAAATAAAATAAATAATTACTTCGATGTGGTTCGCTAATCTCGACTAGTTTTAGAAAACCATAATTTGGTTTGAAATGACATTCAAAGGAAGATCAAAGAATAAATTTAAAGAATTTATCTTGGATAAAATTAATGGGAACCTTTCCCTGAGAATATGAATTGGAATGAGGCGTATGTTGTGTTTGTGTAACATTTGTTTTTAATATACGCGGGTTGTTCGGAAAGGCCGGGTTTACACCCATTCTGAATAACTGATTCGACGATAAGTCGAAGATGAAGACGGTGGTTGAAGACCGGAAGTCTTCACATCGTTTGGATAATTACTGACGATCCTGATTGGGCTGTACACCCAAGAGGATGGAAATAGTTGGTGGTAGTCCAGACGTACTTGGTAATGGATGGATATGCAAGGAAAGTGCCTCCGGTTTCGTTCAGACCCAGAACGAACTTGTAAATGGATTGTGTGTCTGACATTGGATTTTATTCTGTGTTGATTGATTTCTGTTAAATATATATCTGTCTGGCGGCGGAGAATTTATTCTCTTGCTTAACGCCCTTCTCTGAGACATACGAGCTTAGAGGTTATATATCGATAGATATCAATCGCATGGCATGAATTTCCTATGTGGCACGCTGAGTTGCATAGATCAAGGCTTATGTTGAAAAGCAAAGTCTTGTGGTTGATGATCAAAGCACAGCCTACGTGGCAGCTTTGTGTATAACGAGAATTCGCGAGCCTCACACCTCGGTATGAGTTAAAAACGGGATAAGGACTGCAGGGAGAGCACGACGTTTCTTTCTAGCTTTGGTGGTGTTAGTGACTTACCAGCCCTGACATTTATATACTTTTCACCTATGTGGTTGTTGGATGAGGCGCCTCGATTTTTGGTCTGTAAGGACCGGGAAACGTGTGTTCAGGAATTGCCAATCCTTAAACGTAAGAGAGGACCGGCCCTGAAGCATCCAGGGGTTACCCAGAGTGTGTAGTCCCGAGGCATTTGCTAGAGTGTCTCGAAGCGGAGAGGAGCTTGCCCCTTGCCTCGACTCATGACGGAAACCCAATTTCCAATACGTGTATTTCGGTTTTATTTGTAGAGCCTAGTACGGCGACATAGTGGTATGGGGCACTTATGCCGTCTATGATTTATATTTATGATTGAAATTGTTTTGACACTATACACTTATTATAGTATCAAATGATTTGTTTTAAACGTACCAAGCATGTTTGGCTGTTATAAGGTAAAACCCTATCCTCCGGCTTGCGTTGCATTGTGTGATGGGACCTGGGTCTTATAATAGCTTCATTTTTCGAAAAAGCATTGCGCTGTTTATTCTATGCACTGGTATTCTTGGAAGGAAACCCGTTCCGTGTTATACGGCGTGGTCCCTTGAATTACTCTCTTTTAAAGTAAAGCTTTAAATAACTGTTTTAGTTCTCACACCAGTCACATGACTGACCTGGAGTTTATTGTTTTAACCTAAACTCTGGGTGCCCCTATTTTCGACACGGGCAGCTAGTAGTTTTGGTTTTGCAGATTTATATTCACAGGATCCTGGTTTACAGCTGGAACGATGCTCAGAAAGCTCTGTATCCGTACATTACTTTCAGTTGTGTTTTATATTGTTTTTCCGCTGCTATGTAATTTATTGCAATCTCTGATATTTATCGAATGTAATTATTCATTATACTCTGTATATTCTTGTATCTGATGGAATTGTTGTAATAGCAATGAAATGTTCTCCTGTCTGCGTTCTATTTTGTCCTGTTCTCGAACGATCAGGGGTTTCGAACGGTCTAGATCGGTTTAACGACTGGTTCGGATCGAGCGAAATTCTTGGACGTCACATTTGGTATCAGAGCTTTGGTTTACAGAGCTCGAGAACAAGACAGATTAGAACCATACAAAAGAATTCATCAGATATTGGATTAGCAATATCCAATTAGAATGACTCGTTAGAGATAGGATCAGTAGTATCCTAGAACGAGTGTGAAGAGTATATTTTTCAATTGAAAACAATTTTGTTTTGAAATTTAAATCGATTTATACGTATTTGAATATTTATTTACTTTGAATTTGGACAATCCGATATATAAAGATTTCGCGTATACGCGTCATGAACGTATATTCGAAGTTTTAATATACTGGATAGATATAGAATCATACTCTAGTAGCCCGGAGATGTTCTGATGGTGGTTCGAAACATCATCAGCATTTATTTTCGAGTGACGAAGGTGTGATATCTATATATTTCCATCGGACTGGTGTGAGAACCAAAACTTATATAGATAGATTTATTGTTGTGAATTGGCATCAAAACATGATTTTTTTGTATATGTATCAAAATTATGAATTTGAAACTCTAATCCACTAATTGATTGATGATTGTGTTGTTTGTTTATTTGTTTGATAATTTTGAACCATTTAGCCTAATTATATCAAATATTGAACTGTATTGAAAATTGGTCGCATTTGCTTGCATATACATGTACTTACATTGAACAGGTCATAGCAAGGAGGCTAGAGCAGAGAATAAAATTTGTTTGCCCGACAAATAGGTACATGTTTACTATATAATTTACTGTTTTGTTTGGGTGATGATGATTTTATGAGCCGATTGGCTAGCCGCTTGGCTTTTTCTTTTTCTTTTTGAGATCAGAAGGCCTATATGGCAATTTCGGGATTTTCCCGTGGCTCCCGGTGCAGGGGAGGTTATGGCGAAATTTTTCAAAAATTTAGGGTGTTAGCCAAATTTTTGAAGAATTTGAAAATTCTCAGAAACTGAAAAGTTGGAGAATGAAAGCCAGATCGAACGTAGAGTAGATTAATCAAACCACTTTCAACTTTGTTCCTTTTCGGGGATGAAAAGTTTTAAGTGGGGGAGATTGTAATAACCCGGAAATTCTGAGCCAGTTTAAAATTTTTATTTTGGCAATTTTAGCTAATTTTGAATATTTAAAATAGATTATTTTAAATAATATCGACGAGAAATTTATTTTGAATATAATTTGACGTATATATTATATACGTCGTCGTTAGAATATAAATAATTATATATAATTATAAAAGGAATTGAAAATAGCGCGGTAGTTCGATAATTCGATTTCAAACTTCAATTGAATGTACCGGGTGTTAAACAATCCGGATTTTAGTGAAACCAAAAATAATGGAATCTAATTGGGAATATCTTTCCAATGAATCCGACCAATCGAAATTTCATAGCGGGAATCAAAAGATATGTCCAGTTGAAAATTCTGAATAGTCGCTATGGAATTCAGGCCCTTAAAAATGGGAATTTTGCAAACGACCTCGGATTTCGACGAAACCACTTTTGTTGGATCCGTGATGTCAAGTTATTGCTGGATTCCAAATTTCATAATTTTTCGAATCAATATGTGAGCGTGGCAAAGGAAAACGCGTTTGACCAGTTTCAGTTGATTTTAATCGACTGGAAAATGACCATTTTTCTAACGGTCTCAGAATTCGACGAAACTAGTTTTGTTAGGACCGTATCGTCAATACGAAGCTAGAAAATATTTTTCTGGAATTTTTCAAGTTCGTATGTGACCCCGGAAATTGAAATGCGCGTTCAAATTCAATATATAGAGTTATATGTTGATTTTGACGAAAACTGATCGAAACGATCGAATCAGCTTACGATATATATCCCATTGTGTTCGGAATGGTGGTAAAACGCTATGGACGACAGGCGGTGGGCCTCGTTTTGTGGTCGAAAATAAGAGTTGCTTTTTGGTGAAAATAAAATAATTAAATTAAAAAAAATTAAAAACCTCTTTCCTCTCCCCTTAACTTCCCTCTGGCCCCCCTTTCAATCGATTTCAGATGAAAGAAAAAAAACCAGCCCAAAACACCCCGTCGCCCCCACGATTGCCTCCCCCTTCTGGCGCCGCACCACCAGAAGCCCACCGCCGATGATCTCCTCCTCCTGCCACACCTCCGGCCCTTCCTCTCCTCTTAAGTTCGACGGCCCTTCCCCCAAAACGACCAACGCCCAAACCCTAGCCGCCGGAGCACCTGGCGCCACCATCCGACACCCCCCACCTCGCCGACCCTCTCAGCCCCCCCACCACCTGCGACGACGGTGAACACCCCTCCCCTTTCCCGATTAAAAGCTGTAAGTATTTATATTTATATATATATATATATAATTTTGTTTTAACAGTCTGATTTATTTTATATAAATTAAATTATTTTACAAATCTGATTTTTCTTTTATAGGATATAGAAGTAAAAAGATATTATTTTTAAAAATAAAAAGAATGATTTTAGTTCATAAAAATATGATTTTTATATTTTTAAAGTATTAAAAATATAATCTTTACTATATAGAAGATGTAAAAATATGATTTTTGTTTATGTAGAGAATTAAAAATATAATTTTTACAAAGGAAAAGTTTTGATTTTTGAAATGAAAAAGGTGAGATCTTTATATAGAGAATAACAAAGTAAAAATTCGATTTTTATATATTGAATGGCGAAGTAAAAATTCGATTTTTATATAGAGAATAACAAAGTAAAAATTCGATTTTTTTATATTGAATAGCAAAGTAAAAATTCGATTTTTCTATATTGAATAGCAAAGTAAAAATTCGATTTTTATATATTGAATAGCAAAGTAAAAATTCGATTTTTATATATTGAATAGAAAAGTAAAAATTCGATTTTTATATATTGAATGGCGAAGTAAAAATTCGATTATTATATATTGAATAGCAAAGTAAAAATTCGATTTTTATATATTGAATAGCAGAGTAAAAATTCGATTTTTATATATTGAATAGCAATATAAAAATGTGATTTTTATATATGTAGTGACTACGGGCGACGAAAGTGACAAAAGGCGAGAATGACGAAGACTTCTACAAAAGGAGAGTCGAGATGTTTGGATTAGCTATCGGTGAGAATTTCTCACCTTTCAATTTCATTTTCCAGTTATATATATATACTAGGATGTAGACGGTGCTTAGTAGCACCCGACACAATCGTCCACAGACCATGGACTTGTTTGTTTGATTGCAAAAATTAGTTAGATTATTTGATTGAAATTTGAGTTGTTTGGTGAAATAGAATGGATTGATTGATGTGTGAATGGCGTGGGCCTTCACTAGACCGGGGATAAGGCTAGGCCTTGTCCCATTTCTAGTATTGTGCCGTTATGCCGCCGAAATTTTCTAAAATAAGTTAGAAAAATAAAAATATTATTTTATTAAAAGAATGAACTGAATAGGAATTCATATGTTAAAATAAAATGTTTTATCGTTAAAAATATAATTTTTAACGTGAATATGAATATAGTGAATGTGAATAAATAAATATTCATTTACAAACCGGACGGTTTGTTTATGTACACCTATTTGAAGGACATTGATTGGGACGATAAATTTTACACATCGCCCAACTGCACAAATAAAATCTATGTTTGATTGTTTGAAACCCCACACGGGTGTTGGGATGAAATTTGAAGTTCACTCATCCTGATTCATTAAATATGTCGATCGATTGATTGACAGGCTGTTATAAGCGTTAGATATCTATATTTGATGCTTATACAGTGTAGTGCACTTTGGTTGATGGTTGATTATTTTTCAATGCTATTATATACGTGTGATGTATGGAAATCCATATAATTAATATTATATGGTGATTGATTGGGCCTCATTCCAATTTAGAAGATCAAGAATATTATAAAATAAAGGTTCATATGTTGACTGTACTTGTAAGGACCCGAAACTTCCCCGTGAAGGAAAGAGCGGATACTTTGAGAACAACACACAAATGAACGCAGACGGAAGAACATTTCATTGTTATTACAACAATTCCATCAGATACAAGAATATACAGAGTATAAATGAATAAATTACATTCGATAAATATCAGAGATTACAATAAATTACATAGCAGCGGAAAATATACAAAACACAACTGAAAGTGATACACGGATACAGAGCTTTCCGAGCATCGTTCCAGATGTAAACCAGGTTCCTGTGAATATAAATCTGCAAAACCAAAACTACTAGCTGCCCGTGTGGAAAATAGGGGCACCCAGAGTTTAGGTTAAAACAATAAACTCCAGGTCAGTCATGTGACTGGTGTGAGAACTAAAACAGTTATTTAAAACTTTACTTTAAAAGAGAGTAATTCAAGGGACCACGCCGTATAACACGGAACGGGTTTCCTCCCAAGAATACTAGTGCATAGAATAAACAGCGCAATGCTCTTTGGAAAAATGAAGCTATTATAAGACCCAGGTCCCATCACACAATGCAACGCAAGCCGGAGGATAGGGTTTTCCCTTATAATAGCCAAACATGCTTGGTACGTTTAAAAACAAATCATTTGATACTATAATAAGTGTATAGTGTCAAAACAATTTTCAATCATAAATATCAATCATAGACGGCATGGGTACCATATATCATGTCGCCATACTAGTTCTACAATTAAAACCGCAATACACGTATTGGAAATTGGATTCCATCATGAGTCGAGGTAAGGGGCAAGCTCCTCTCCGCGTTCGAGACACTCTAGCAAATGTCCCAGGACCCCACTTTGATCCTTGGAATCGGCTGGGCTGGTCCTCTCTTACTTTTGAGGATTAGTTATTCCTGAACACACGTTTCCCGGTCCTTACAGACCTATATCCGAGGCGCCTCGTATCCAACAACCACACAGGTGAAAAGTATATAAATGTCAGGGCTGGTAGGTCACTGACACCATCCTAGCTAGAAAGAAACGTCGTGCTCTCCCAGCGGTCCATCTCCCGTTTTTGACTCATACCGAGGTGTGAGGCTCGCGAATTCACGCTATACACAAAGCTACGCCACACAGGCCGTGCTTTGATCATCAACCACAAGACTTTGCTTTTCAACAGAAGCCTTGATCAATTGCCACTTACGCATGCCACACTGGCAATTCACTCCATGCGACTGATGTCCATCGATATACAACCTCTGAGCTCGTACGTCTCAGAGAAGGGCGTTAAGCAAGAGAATAAATTCTCCGCCGCCAAACAGATGTATATTTAATAGAGATCAATCAACACAGAATAAAACCCAATGTCAGACACACAATCCATTTACAAGTTCGTTCTGGGTCTGAACGAAACCGGAGGCACTTTCCTCGCATATCCATCCATCTCCAAGTACGTCTGGACGATCACCAACTGATTCCCTCATCCTGGGTGTACAGCCCAATCAAGATCATCAGTAATCACCCAAACGATGTGAAGACTTCCGGTCTTCAACCACCGTCTTCATCTTCGACATCTCGTCGAATCGATTATTCAGAATGGGTATAAACCCGGCCTTTCTGAATAACCCACGTATATAATAAACGAATGTTACACAAACACAACAAACGCCTCATTCCAATTCAGAATATTCTTTTATTCACAAAAACACATTCTTAGGGAAATGTTCCCATTAATTTTATCCAAGATAAATTCTTCTAAATTTATCCTATAATCTTCCTTTGGATATCATTTCAAACTAGTCGGGATTAGCGAACCACACCGAAGTAATTATTTATTTTATTTCCCAATCCCAACCTATATATCCCATGGAGAAAACTGGCAACACTCCACATCTAACACCACGGTGTTATCGGTAAAATTAATTACCATTTCACGTTCAAATCTAATTAAAGATTTAACTATCGCTTTGGAGCAAAACTGGTGGTACTCCATTCTCGATCACCTTTCAGATTTGATAATTTAAATTATCAATTCACATTTTTAATCTAATTAAAGATTCATTAAAACTCCACTTAGTTTTAATCTTTTCAAAAATCAACATCTTGCCTTTAACTGGGTTAAAGAACCAATGTCATCTAAAACACGATTCACGATAAACCCAAATCACATTCTATTGTTAATTGGGTTAAAGAACAGGTGTTGTTCAAAACACCGCTCACGATAAACCTAAAAACCAATTCAATTTCAATTAAATATTATTTAATTGATACACTTCATTAAATCTAAATAGAAAGATTTAATCTTTTTCCCTATTGGGCTTAAGAACAGTGTTAATGAAGGCACCATTCACGACAAACCCAAATCACATTTGATATTAAATACAAGGCTCTGAATAGAAAATATACCGGCTTATATTCAATATCAAATTCTGAAACCAACAAATATTGTATTGGAAATAACGATATAAAATATATCTTTCAAATTCCAATAACAATATCTGTACAGTCACGAAATCCAACATCGAAATATTCCGAAGATAATTTCGATTCAACTCCAGTCCAATTCACATATTGGGAATATTGATTATTTTTAATAATTTTATCAAGGCCCGTACAGTCGATTTCCATCAACGGCCATCGAACTGCACTTACAACGACCTTTTTCGAATTTGATTTGGACATAATTCCAAATCCAACCATTAGATTTAAAATTTCTAATATTCATTGGAAAGCTCTTTTCGATACGAACCCAACGGTTCCGGTTTTAGGAGAATCCGACGGTCGGATCTCCCGTAATGTCAATTCGAAGTCAATGGTCGAAATTCACGAACTGCCGCGGCGCGGCGCGTTCTATTCAGGCCATTATATATATATAATATGTATATATTATATATATTTCGTCGATTTCCTTTTAAAACGTATTTTATAAATCATTTTAACTTCGTTTTCAAAACCATTTCAACTCTATATTCAATTTCTAATCAAAATTGAATATTTCATATCATTACTATATAAATGATAATATTTTCAAAATGTTATATTTTGAAATCACTTCTTTTCTATATTCATTATAAAAACGAATAAAATCGATATAAATATCGTTCACGTCAAAATAGCGCAGCTCTAATCAACACGGCTTTATATATTTCAATAAATCCGTTATTCTATTCAACAAATGAATATTTATTCTATTCAACACATGAATCTATATTTCTTTCAACACACGACTAATCTCAACACATGAGTACTGTCAACACATCACTATTTTTGTTATGTAAAATATTTTATAAAACTATGGTATCTATCGTTTGATTTTCAATTAGACTTCATCGTAAAATAGTTCTAATTTTAAATATGATAAAGATGTAAATTTCATTGTATAAAATATTTCACTCAACACATGAACATCGTCAACACATGACTATTTTTATATTCAACACATGAATTTTCTTTTATAATATTCCTTGTTTTCCCGATTGGAATGAGGCACAATCAATCACCATATAATGTTAATTATATGGATTCCATACAACACATGTATATAATAGCATTGAAAAATAATCAACCATCAACCAAAGTGCACTACACTGTATAAGCATCAAATATAGATATCTTACGCTTATAACAGTCTGTCAATCAATCGATCGACATATTTAATCAATCAGGATGAGTGAACTTCCAAATTTCATCCCAACACCCGTGTGGGGTTTCAAACAATCAAACACAGATTTTATTTGTGCAGTTGGGCGATGTGTAAAATTTATCGTCCCAATCAATGTCCTTCAAATAGGTGTACATAAACAAACCGTCCGGTTTGTAAATGAATATTTTATTTTATTCACTTCCACGTTAAAAATTATAATTTTAACGATAAAATATTCTATTTCAACACATGAATTTCTATTCATTTCATTTACACAATAAAAATGATATTTTTTTATTTTTCTAACATATTTTGGGAAATTTCGGCGGCATAACGGCACGATACTAGAAACGGGACGAGGTCTAGCCTTATCCCCGGTCTAGTGAAGGCCCACGCCATTCACACATCAATCAAATCCATTCCATTTCACCAACCAATTCAATTCAAACCAAATAAACTAACCAACTACACAACCAAACAATTTAACAAACAAGCCATCCATGGTCTGTGGATGACGGGTGTCGGGTGCTACTAAACACCGTCTGCATCCTAGTATATATATATATATAACTAGAAAAAGAGATTTTGAGTGAGAAGTTCTCACCGATAGCTATCCAGTCTCATGACACTTCATTTAGGGAAATCATCGCCATTCTCGCCTTTTGTCGATTTCGTTGCCCGTATTCACTACATATATAAAAATCACATTTTTATTATCTACATTATATAAAAATCTTATCTTTATACCTTCTATAAGTTAAAAATCGGATTTTTATCCTCCCTATAATATAAAGATCATATTTTTATTTATTTCATATGTCAAAACTCTAGAAGCTTTAAAACAGAGAAAACTCACATATTTTCTAACGCCCGGATTCGCTGTTTGGGTCCTAGAATTTGCAAACGAGCTTCAATCTTCATACCATCTTTTTTTTCTAGCACAAGCACGTCATTCTGAACAACTTTTGCCTAGTGGTCTTCTTGCCGAAAATGTGCCATTTCGCCGGAAATCGCGAAAAGACAGCATTTTGACAGTGTTTGATCAGCAGACTTCGGACGCGTTTTCCCGACAACTCCGCAATGCAAAATAGGACTTATCATATACCAAATCGAAGAGAAAATCGTGGTCTACGACTTTGGTCTTGAGGGACTTTGGCTAAAAACGCACGGTTTGTGAGTTATTGACGAAAAACAGTCAGGGACTTTTATGCAAAAACGGGATTTTTGGTGAAAAGGGGGATATTGGCCATGTGGGGCCCACGGTCGGAATTGAGGGGGCTGGAGGGGGGCGTGGGCCTGAGGTGGCGTGGGGAGGTGGCTAGGGGCCGGCGGCGGTGGTGGTGGGGCCCGTGGTGGTGGTGGTGGCTTAGGGTTTTGCAAAACAAAGAGGGAAAGAGGAGGAGAGAGAGAGGAGGAGGAAGAGGAGGAGGAGGGGAGGAAGAGGAGGGGCGGCCGGCGGTGGAGGGGCTGAGGAGGCGGCGGTGGAGGTGGGGGCAGCGGGTTTTGGGGGGCGGTGGCCATTAATGAGTTTTTTTGAAGAAAGAGGAAGAGGAAGAAAGTGAAGAAGAAAAGGAAGTAAAAGTGTTTATACGCTAGTTTCTCGCGTATCGCCTGAACGCTAGCGATCTCCGATGGCCGCGGATTTCGGACACGAGATAGTAGACGTGAAGACGAGTCCAAAGAAACAAGTTTCGTCGAATTCCGAGTTCGTTTGACCGTCCGTTAAAAATCACAAATATGCTCAGATAAGCTCTAAAAATGCGATTTTGGCGCACCTTTTCTTCTCGCACGTTCACATGCTAACTCAAAAAATCAAGCCCTCTTGGATTTAACCATTATTAGATGATACGAATCTAGAAAAAAAAGTAGAATTGAATTCCGAAGTCGTATCAATAATGTTCCTTTGTAAAATGACTGCTCGTTTTACCCCGAACTGTTTCAGCTCGCACGGCCACATATTAACTCCGTTCGACGCGCCATTTGGAATTCAACAATGATTTGTCATTATGAATCCATAAAAATTTATCTCGTCGAATTCTGAGCTCATATGCAAAATTTCACTTTTTAAGGGCTATGTATTGTTAACCGAACAACTCCAGCCCATAGCCACTATTCCGGATATCGGAATATATCGAAGCTTATACTTTTCGGAGTTCTAAACGGCATTTTAAACTCAATGGAAGTGGTTTCGAGTCCAAATTCATCCGTATGCAAAATATGACTTTTTGGCGCCGCATATAATTTACATAGCGACTATTCTGAATTTTCAACTGGGCATAACTTTTGATTCCCGCTATGAAATTTCGATTTTTCGGATTCGTTGGAAAGATATTCTCAACTAGATTATAATATTTTTGGTTTCACTAAAATCCGGATTGTTTTGCACCCGGTACATTCAATTGAAGTTTGAAATCGAATTATCGAACTACCGCGCCATTTTCAATTCCTATTTATAATTATATATAATTATTTATATTCTAACGACGACGTATATAAATATATACGTTCTATTTATATTCAAAATAAATTCCTCGTTGTTATTATTTAAAATAATTCATTTTAAATGTTCAAAATTCACTAAAATTGCCAAAATAAAAATTTTAAACTGGTTCAGAATTTACGGGTTATTACAATCTCCCCCACTTAAAACTTTTCGTCCCCGAAAAGGAACAAAGTCGAAAGTGGTTTGATTAATCAACTCTACGTTCGATCTGGCTTCCGTTCTCCAACTTTTAAGTTTCTGAGAATTTCCAAAATTTCAAAATTTTGGCTAACACCCTAAATTTTCGAAAAAATTCGCCATAACCTCCTTTGTACGGAGAGCACGGGAAAATCCCAAAATTGCCATATAGGCCTTCTGATCTCAAAAAGAAAAAGAAAAAGCCAAGCGGCTAGCCAATAGGCTCATAAAATCATCATCACCCAAACAAAACAGTAAATTATATTAAACATGTACCTATTTGTCGGGCAAACAAATTTTATTCTCTGCTCTAGCCTCCTTGTTATGACATGTTCAATGTAAGTATATGTATATGCAAGCAATTGCGACCAATTTTCAATATAAGTCAATATTTGATTCTATTAGGCATAGTGGTTAAAAATTGTCAAACAAATAAACAAACAACTCAAACATCAATCAATTAGTGGATTAGAGTTTCAAATTCATAAATTGATACATATATACGGAAAATCTTGTTTTGATGCCAATTCACAACAATGTGTTCTAGCTATATAGGTTTTGGTTCTCACACCAGTCTAATGGAAATATATAGAAATCACACCTTCGAAATTCGAATATGAATACTGATGATGATGCACCATCATCAGAATCATCCCCGGATATCTAGAATGTGATTCTATATCTACCCAGTATATTAAAACTTCGAATATACGTTCATGACGCGTATATACAAAACTTTTATATACTGGATTGCCCATATCAATATAAATAAATATTCAAATACGTATAAAATGATTTAAATTTTCAAAACAAAATTGTTTTCATTTGAAAAATATCCTCTTCGCACTCGTTCTAGGATACTACTGATCCTATCTCTAACGAGTCATTCTAATTGGATTTTGCTAATCCAAAATCTGATGAATTCTTTCGTATGGTTCTAATGTGTCTTATTCTCGAGCTCTGTAAACCAAAGCTCTGATACCACTGTAAGGACCCGTAACTTCCCCGTGAAGGAAAGAGCGGATACTTTGAGAACAACACACAAATGAACGCAGACGGAAGAACATTTCATTGTTATTACAACAATTCCATCAGATACAAGAATATACAGAGTATAAATGAATAAATTACATTCGATAAATATCAGAGATTACAATAAATTACATAGCAGCGGAAAATATACAAAACACAACTGAAAGTGATACACGGATACAGAGCTTTCTGAGCATCGTTCCAGCTGTAAACCAGGTTCCTGTGAATATAAATCTGCAAAACCAAAACTACTAGCTGCCCGTGTGGAAAATAGGGGCACCCAGAGTTTAGGTTAAAACAATAAACTCCAGGTCAGTCATGTGACTGGTGTGAGAACTAAAACAGTTATTTAAAACTTTACTTTAAAAGAGAGTAATTCAAGGGACCACGCCGTATAACACGGAACGGGTTTCCTCCCAAGAATACTAGTGCATAGAATAAACAGCGCAATGCTCTTTGAAAAAATGAAGCTATTATAAGACCCAGGTCCCATCACACAATGCAACGCAAGCCGGAGGATAGGGTTTTCCCTTATAATAGCCAAACATGCTTGGTACGTTTAAAAACAAATCATTTGATACTATAATAAGTGTATAGTGTCAAAACAATTTTCAATCATAAATATCAATCATAGACGGCATGGGTATCATATATCATGTCGCCATACTAGTTCTACAATTAAAACCGCAATACACGTATTGGAAATTGGATTCCATCATGAGTCGAGGTAAGGGGCAAGCTCCTCTCCGCGTTCGAGACACTCTAGCAAATGTCCCAGGACCCCACTTTGATCCTTGGAATCGGCTGGGCCGGTCCTCTCTTACTTTTGAGGATTAGTTATTCCTGAACACACGTTTCCCGGTCCTTACAGACCTATATCCGAGGCGCCTCGTATCCAACAACCACACAGGTGAAAAGTATATAAATGTCAGGGCTGGTAGGTCACTGACACCACCCTAGCTAGAAAGAAACGTCGTGCTCTCCCAGCGGTCCATCTCCCGTTTTTGACTCATACCGAGGTGTGAGGCTCGCGAATTCACGCTATACACAAAGCTACGCCACACAGGCCGTGCTTTGATCATCAACCACAAGACTTTGCTTTTCAACAGAAGCCTTGATCAATTGCCACTTACGCATGCCACACTGGCAATTCACTCCATGCGACTGATGTCCATCGATATACAACCTCTGAGCTCGTACGTCTCAGAGAAGGGCGTTAAGCAAGAGAATAAATTCTCCGCCGCCAAACAGATGTATATTTAATAGAGATCAATCAACACAGAATAAAACCCAATGTCAGACACACAATCCATTTACAAGTTCGTTCTGGGTCTGAACGAAACCGGAGGCACTTTCCTCGCATATCCATCCATCTCCAAGTACGTCTGGACGATCACCAACTGATTCCCTCATCCTGGGTGTACAGCCCAATCAAGATCATCAGTAATCACCCAAACGATGTGAAGACTTCCGGTCTTCAACCACCGTCTTCATCTTCGACATCTCGTCGAATCGATTATTCAGAATGGGTATAAACCCGGCCTTTCTGAATAACCCACGTATATAATAAACGAATGTTACACAAACACAACAAACGCCTCATTCCAATTCAGAATATTCTTTTATTCACAAAAACACATTCTTAGGGAAATGTTCCCATTAATTTTATCCAAGATAAATTCTTCTAAATTTATCCTATAATCTTCCTTTGGATATCATTTCAAACTAGTCGGGATTAGCGAACCACACCGAAGTAATTATTTATTTTATTTCTCAATCCCAACCTATATATCCCATGGAGAAAACTGGCAACACTCCACATCTAACACCACGGTGTTATCGGTAAAATTAATTACCATTTCACGTTCAAATCTAATTAAAGATTTAACTATCGCTTTGGAGCAAAACTGGTGGTACTCCATTCTCGATCACCTTTCAGATTTGATAATTTAAATTATCAATTCACATTTTTAATCTAATTAAAGATTCATTAAAACTCCACTTAGTTTTAATCTTTTCAAAAATCAACATCTTGCCTTTAACTGGGTTAAAGAACCAATGTCATCTAAAACACGATTCACGATAAACCCAAATCACATTCTATTGTTAATTAGGTTAAAGAACAGGTGTTGTTCAAAACACCGCTCACGATAAACCTAAAAACCAATTCAATTTCAATTAAATATTATTTAATTGATACACTTCATTAAATCTAAATAGAAAGATTTAATCTTTTTCCCTATTGGGCTTAAGAACAGTGTTAATGAAGGCACCATTCACGACAAACCCAAATCACATTTGATATTAAATACAAGGCTCTGAATAGAAAATATACCGGCTTATATTCAATATCAAATTCTGAAACCAACAAATATTGTATTGGAAATAACGATATAAAATATATCTTTCAAATTCCCATAACAATACCTGTACAGTCACGAAATCCAACATCGAAATATTCCGAAGATAATTTCGATTCAACTCCAGTCCAATTCACATATTGGGAATATTGATTATTTTTAATAATTTTATCAAGGCCCGTACAGTCGATTTCCATCAACGGCCATCGAACTGCACTTACAACGACCTTTTTCGAATTTGATTTGGACATAATTCCAAATCCAACCATTAGATTTAAAATTTCTAATATTCATTGGAAAGCTCTTTTCGATACGAACCCAACGGTTCCGGTTTTAGGAGAATCCGACGGTCGGATCTCCCGTAATGTCAATTCGAAGTCAATGGTCGAAATTCACGAACTGCCGCGGCGCGGCGCGTTCTATTCAGGCCATTATATATATATATAATATGTATATATTATATATATTTCGTCGATTTCCTTTTAAAACGTATTTTATAAATCATTTTAACTTCGTTTTCAAAACCATTTCAACTCTATATTCAATTTCTAATCAAAATTGAATATTTCATATCATTACTATATAAATGATAATATTTTCAAAATGTTATATTTTGAAATCACTTCTTTTCTATATTCATTATAAAAACGAATAAAATCGATATAAATATCGTTCACGTCAAAATAGCGCAGCTCTAATCAACACGGCTTTATATATTTCAATAAATCCGTTATTCTATTCAACAAATGAATATTTATTCTA
Source organism: Allium sativum (assembly GCA_030737875.1). Lineage (NCBI taxonomy): Eukaryota > Viridiplantae > Streptophyta > Magnoliopsida > Asparagales > Amaryllidaceae > Allium > Allium sativum. The sequence continues at coordinate 952,467,116 of CM060915.1, forward strand.
TTCAACACATGAATCTATATTTCTTTCAACACACGACTAATCTCAACACATGAGTACTGTCAACACATCACTATTTTTGTTATGTAAAATATTTTATAAAACTATGGTATCTATCGTTTGATTTTCAATTAGACTTCATCGTAAAATAGTTCTAATTTTAAATATGATAAAGATGTAAATTTCATTGTATAAAATATTTCACTCAACACATGAACATCGTCAACACATGACTATTTTTATATTCAACACATGAATTTTCTTTTATAATATTCCTTGTTTTCCCGATTGGAATGAGGCACAATCAATCACCATATAATGTTAATTATATGGATTCCATACAACACATGTATATAATAGCATTGAAAAATAATCAACCATCAACCAAAGTGCACTACACTGTATAAGCATCAAATATAGATATCTTACGCTTATAACAGTCTGTCAATCAATCGATCGACATATTTAATCAATCAGGATGAGTGAACTTCCAAATTTCATCCCAACACCCGTGTGGGGTTTCAAACAATCAAACACAGATTTTATTTGTGCAGTTGGGCGATGTGTAAAATTTATCGTCCCAATCAATGTCCTTCAAATAGGTGTACATAAACAAACCGTCCGGTTTGTAAATGAATATTTTATTTTATTCACTTCCACGTTAAAAATTATAATTTTAACGATAAAATATTCTATTTCAACACATGAATTTCTATTCATTTCATTTACACAATAAAAATGATATTTTTTTATTTTTCTAACATATTTTGGGAAATTTCGGCGGCATAACGGCACGATACTAGAAACGGGACGAGGTCTAGCCTTATCCCCGGTCTAGTGAAGGCCCACGCCATTCACACATCAATCAAATCCATTCCATTTCACCAACCAATTCAATTCAAACCAAATAAACTAACCAACTACACAACCAAACAATTTAACAAACAAGCCATCCATGGTCTGTGGATGACGGGTGTCGGGTGCTACTAAACACCGTCTGCATCCTAGTATATATATATATAACTAGAAAAAGAGATTTTGAGTGAGAAGTTCTCACCGATAGCTATCCAGTCTCATGACACTTCATTTAGGGAAATCATCGCCATTCTCGCCTTTTGTCGATTTCGTTGCCCGTATTCACTACATATAAAAATCACATTTTTATTATCTACATTATATAAAAATCTTATCTTTATACCTTCTATAAGTTAAAAATCGGATTTTTATCCTCTCTATAATATAAAGATCATATTTTTATTTATTTCATATGTCAAAACTGTAGAAGCTTTAAAACAGAGAAAACTCACATATTTTCCAACGCCCGGATTCGCTGTTTGGGTCCTAGAATTTGCAAACGAGCTTCAATCTTCACACCATCTTTTTTTTCTAGCACAAGCACGCCATTCTGAACAACTTTTGCCTAGTGGTCTTCTTGCCGAAAATGTGTCATTTCGCCGGAAATCGCGAAAAGACAACATTTTGACAGTGTTTGATCAGCAGACTTCGGACGCGTTTTCCCGACAACTCCGCAATGCAAAATAGGACTTATCATATACCAAATCGAAGAGAAAATCGTGGTCTACGACTTTGGTCTTGAGGGACTTTGGCTAAAAACGCACGGTTTGGGAGTTATTGACGAAAAACGGTCAGGGACTTTTATGCAAAAACGGGATTTTTGGTGAAAAGGGGGATATTGGCCATGTGGGGCCCACGGTCGGAATTGAGGGGGCTGGAGGGGGGCGTGGGCCTGAGGTGGCGTGGGGAGGTGGCTAGGGGCCGGCGGCGGTGGTGGTGGGGCCCGTGGTGGTGGTGGTGGCTTAGGGTTTTGCAAAACAAAGAGGGAAAGAGGAGGAGAGAGAGAGGAGGAGGAAGAGGAGGAGGAGGGGAGGAAGAGGAGGGGCGGCCGGTGGTGGAGGGGCTGAGGAGGCGGCGGTGGAGGTGGGGGCAGCGGGTTTTGGGGGGCGGTGGCCATTAATGAGTTTTTTTGAAGAAAGAGGAAGAGGAAGAAAGTGAAGAAGAAAAGGAAGTAAAAGTGTTTATATGCTAGTTTCTCGCGTATCGCCTGAACGCTAGCGATCTCCGATGGCCGCGGATTTCGGACACGAGATAGTAGACGTGAAAACGAGTCCAAAGAAACAAGTTTCGTCGAATTCCGAGTTCGTTTGACCGTCCGTTAAAAATCACAAATATGCTCAGATAAGCTCTAAAAATGCGATTTTGGCGCACCTTTTCTTCTCGCACGTTCACATGCTAACTCAAAAAATCAAGCTCTCTTGGATTTAACCATTATTAGATGATACGAATCTAGAAAAAAAAGTAGAATTGAATTCCGAGGTCGTATCAATAATGTTCCTTTGTAAAATGACTGCTCGTTTTACCCCGAATTGTTTCAGCTCGCACGGCCACATATTAACTCCGTTCGACGCGCCATTTGGAACTCAACAATGATTTGTCATTATGAATCCATAAAAATTTATCTCGTCGAATTCTGAGCTCATATGCAAAATTTTACTTTTTAAGGGCTATGTATTGTTAACCGAACAACTCCAGCCCATAGCCACTATTCCGGATATCGGAATATATCGAAGCTTATACTTTTCGGAGTTCTAAACGGCATTTTAAACTCAATGGAAGTGGTTTCGAGTCCAAATTCATCCGTATGCAAAATATGACTTTTTGGCGCCGCATATAATTTACATAGCGACTATTCTGAATTTTCAACTGGGCATAACTTTTGATTCCCGCTATGAAATTTCGATTTTTCGGATTCGTTGGAAAGATATTCTCAACTAGATTATAATATTTTTGGTTTCACTAAAATCCGGATTGTTTTGCACCCGGTACATTCAATTGAAGTTTGAAATCGAATTATCGAACTACCGCGCCATTTTCAATTCCTATTTATAATTATATATAATTATTTATATTCTAACGACGACGTATATAAATATATACGTTCTATTTATATTCAAAATAAATTACTCGTTGTTATTATTTAAAATAATTCATTTTAAATGTTCAAAATTCACTAAAATTGCCAAAATAAAAATTTTAAACTGGTTCAGAATTTACGGGTTATTACAGTACTCATCCGTTGAGATTAGTCATGTGTTGAACGAAATATTTTAACAATAAAATTTATATCTTTATCACTATAAAATAAAGGTTCATGTGTTGACCGTACTCATCCGTTGAGATTAGTCATGTGTTGAACGAAATATTTTAATGATAAAATTTACATCCTTATCATATATAGAATTAGAAATCAACTGGAAAATAGATGAGATGAGTGGTCTCCTGGATATTGATCTGATGTTGGTTTCGGCCTTCGGGGTTAATATTCAGGGAATTGTTCTCTTACTAGTTTACGGTTGGAGTCTAATTTTAAATCAAACGATAGATACCTTAATTTTCATAAAATATATTAAATAACAAAAATAGTCATACGTGGACAGTACTCATTCGCTGAGATTAGTCGTGTGTTGACAAAGATATAGAGTCGTGTATTGAAAGAAATATAGATCCATTTGTTGAATATAAAGCCGTGTTGATTAGTGATGCGCTATTTTGACGTGAACGATATTTATATCGATTATATTCGGTTTTTGAATTTAAAACAAATTTGAATTGAATATAAAACGATTTCGAAATGAATTGAATATAAAACGATTTCGAAATGAATTGAATATAAAACGATTTCGAAATGAATTGAATATAAAACGATTTCGAAATGAATTGAATATAAAACGATTTCGAAATGAATTGAATATAAAACGATTTCGAATTGAATCGAATAGAAAACCAATTTGAATTGAATCGAATAGAAAACCAATTTGAATTGAATCGAATAGAAAACCAATTTGAATTGAATGGAATAGAAAACCAATTTGATTTCAATTGAATATATAACGAATTGAATTCGAATTGAATATATAACGAATCGAATTCGAATTGAATTGAAAACGAATTGAATTCGAATTGAATATATAACGGATTTGATTTCAATTGAATATATAATGAATTTGATTCAAATAGAAAACGAAATGAATTTGATTCAAATAGAAAACGAAATGAATTTGATTCAAATAGAAAACAAAACGAATTTGATTTGAATAGAAAATGAATTTGATTTGAATAGAAAATGAATTTGATTTGAATAGAAAACCAATTTGAATTGAATCGAATAGAAAACCAATTTGAATTGAATCGAATAGAAAACCAATTTGAATTGAATTGAATAGAAAACGAATTCGAATTGAATTGAAAACGAATTCGAATTGAATTGAAAACGAATTGAAATGAATTCAAATTGAATTGAAATTTGAATTGAATAGAAATGAATTTTAAAATGAATTTATAAGGAAAAATTCAATTTTGATTTGAATTGAAATGGAAGTTGGAATGTTTTTGAAACGAATTCAAAACTATTTATAAAATTCGTTTTAAATAGAAATCGACGAAATATTTATTATATATATTATATATATAATATAATGGCCTGAATAGAACGCGCCGCGCCGCGGCAGTTCGTGAATTTCGACCATTTATTTCAAACGGACATTACGGGAGATCCGACCGTCGGATTCTCCTAAAACCGGAACCGTTGGGTTCGTATCGAAAAGAGCTTTCTAACGAATATTAGAAATTTGAAATCTAACAGTTGGATTTGGAGATATATCCAAATCAAATTTGGAAAAGGTCGTTGTAAGTGCAGTTCGATGGCCGTTGATGGAAATCGACTGTACGTGCCTTGATAAAATTATTAAAAATATCAATAATTTGTGTAAAATCATAAGAAATGATTTGGGAAAAATTGGGATAAAAAACTCCATATTTGAAAAGATAAAAATAGATTTTTATCGAAATGAACTTGTTTTGAACTGAAATTAAAACCCATTTATTTTTAAATAAAAAAATTGGATTTGAAATGGGTTTTAAATAGAATTGATCTGTGGGTTTATCGTGAACAGTGTTTTAAATAACACTAGTTCTTTAACCCGATAATAAATAGAATGTGATTTGGGTTTATCGTGAACTGTGTTTTAAATAACACCAGTTCTTTAACCCAGTAAAAGGAGCTTTAATGAATCTGCAATTAGATTGAAACGTGAATGGATAATCTAAATTATCAAATTTATAAATTGAGCGAGAATGGAGTATCACCAGTTTTGCTCCAAAGCGGTAGTTAAATCTTTAATCAGATTTGAACGTGAATTGGTAATTAATTTTACCGATAACACTGTGGTGTTAGATATGGAGTATTACCAGTTTTGCTTCATGGGATGAATAGGTTGGGATTGGGAAATAAAATAAATAATTACTTCGATGTGGTTCGCTAATCTCGACTAGTTTTAGAAAACCATAATTTGGTTTGAAATGACATTCAAAGGAAGATCAAAGAATAAATTTAAAGAATTTATCTTGGATAAAATTAATGGGAACCTTTCCCTGAGAATATGAATTGGAATGAGGCGTATGTTGTGTTTGTGTAACATTTGTTTTTAATATACGCGGGTTGTTCGGAAAGGCCGGGTTTACACCCATTCTGAATAACCGATTCGACGATAAGTCGAAGATGAAGACGGTGGTTGAAGACCGGAAGTCTTCATATCGTTTGGATAATTACTGACGATCCTGATTGGGCTGTACACCCAAGAGGATGGAAATAGTTGGTGGTCGTCCAGACGTACTTGGAGATGGATGGATATGCGAGGAAAGTGCCTCCGGTTTCGTTCAGACCCAGAACGAACTTGTAAATGGATTGTGTGTCTGACACTGGATTTTATTCTGTGTTGATTGATTTCTGTTAAATATATATCTGTCTGGCGACGGAGAATTTATTCTCTTGCTTAACGCCCTTCTCTGAGACATACGAGCTTAGAGGTTATATATCGATAGATATCAATCGCATGGCATGAATTGCCTGTGTGGCATGCTGAGTTGCATAGATCAAGGCTTATGTTGAAAAGCAAAGTCTTGTGGTTGATAATCAAAGCACAACCTACGTGGCAGCTTTGTGTATAACGTGAATTCGCGAGCCTCACACCTCGGTATGAGTTAAAAACGGGATAAGGACTGCAGGGAGAGCACGACGTTTCTTTCTAGATTTGGTGGTGTCGGTGACTTACCAGCCCTGACATTTATATACTTTTCACCTATGTGGTTGTTGGATGAGGCGCCTCGATTTTAGGTCTGTAAGAACCGGGAAACGTGTGTTCAGGAATTGCCAATCCTCAAACGTAAGAGAGGACCGGCCCTGAAGCATCCAGGGGTTACCCAGAGTGTGTAGTCCCGAGGCATTTGCTAGAGTGTCTCGAAGCGGAGAGGAGCTTGCCCCTTGCCTCGACTCATGACGGAAACCCAATTTCCAATACGTGTATTTCGGTTTTATTTGTAGAGCCTAGTATGGCGACATAGTGGTATGGGGCACTTATGCCGTCTATGATTTATATTTATGATTGAAATTGTTTTGACACTATACACTTATTATAGTATCAAATGATTTGTTTTAAACGTACCAAGCATGTTTGGCTGTTATAAGGTAAAACCCTATCCTCCGGCTTGCGTTGCATTGTGTGATGGGACCTGGGTCTTATAATAGCTTCGTTTTTCGAAAAAGCATTGCGCTGTTTATTCTATGCACTGGTATTCTTGGGAGGAAACCCATTCCGTGTTATACGGCGTGGTCCCTTGAATTACTCTCTTTTAAAGTAAAGCTTTAAATAACTGTTTTAGTTTTCACACCAGTCACATGACTGACCTGGAGTTTATTGTTTTAACCTAAACTCTGGGTGCCCCTATTTTCGACACGGGCAGCTAGTAGTTTTGGTTTTGCAGATTTATATTCACAGGATCCTGGTTTATAGCTGGAACGATGCTCAGAAAGCTCTGTATCCGTGCATTACTTTCAGTTGTGTTTTATATTGTTTTTCCGCTGCTATGTAATTTATTGTAATCTCTGATATTTATCGAATGTAATTATTCATTATACTCTGTATATTCTTGTATCTGATGGAATTGTTGTAATAGCAATGAAATGTTCTCCCGTCTTCGTTCTATTTTGTCCTGTTCTCGAACGATCAGGGGTTTTGAACGGTCTAGATCGGTTTAACGACTGGTTCGGATCGAGCGAAATTCTTGGACGTCACAACAGATTTCAAATCAATACATAATCAATATAGATTTCTGAATCGGACTAATAGTATAAATGGAATAACGGCAAAGCCTCTTAAATTCCATATATAATATCGGTCTTCTTTTACAGAAGCCCACTTCGATTATTACCAATCGAATTTCCACTTAATTCCTTTTTAATATATTAAATGGGAAAAAACTTGATTTTAGAAAATGCCTTTTTAAATCTATAAAACAGATTTATAAATTCCAAATAATAATTTCAATGCAAATTGGATTAAAGGACAAATGTCGTTTAAAACATCGTCCACGATAAATCCACTTCACATCTCAATTTATTTCATATCACAAAATATAATTGCAAATGCTAGTAGTCTTTTAAAAACATAATTTAAAATAATCATAAAAATATTCTTTATATAAAAGATTCTAAATGAGAAGTATTATTTATTTTACAAATCTTTATCTTCTACAAATATTCCTTGTTTTAACATATACTTAATTAACAATCTATATTTTGAAAATATATATATACTTTATATAAAAAGGATTTCTAATGTAAAAATAGTCTTATTTAAAAGAACACTTGAATCGAAATGCGACTCAAACATTTACCATATAATTTGGATTATATAGATTTCACACACATCATATATATGACAATAACAGTATAATCATCAAGTCATCCATTACATCCAAAGTGTAATTTCCACTGTGTAAGCGTTAAAATTAAATAATAACGCTCATCACAGCCTGTCGATCTAACGATCAACATACAACTAAATATTGGGATTAGTGTATGTGAATTTTCATTGCAACACCCGTGTGGGGTTTTCAACCAACAGCAGTTCATAAAAATAAACAAATAATTGGTTAATGGATTTAACCAATTTCAGTTTTGCTAAAAAGTTGATGATAATAATCAAACATGTCATTTATTCCTAATGTCGAATAAAAAAAATGTATTTTACTCAAATAATTTCCCTCTACATTCCTAATGTATGTATTTGACCGATAATATCATCCTTATTTTAGAATATAAATTCTAATATAGACTGCAAGTAAAAAGTGATTTTTATATATTTGCCTATAAATTCAATTGTATAATATGCAATTTAAAATGGTTAGTATCATTGCATATAAATTTCATTCCCCATTATGCAAATAAAAATGATTATTCTACTTGCATAAAAGTTTAGTTTCAACCAAAAATGTATATAAGCGATATAGGCATTTTGTTGACAATCCTATTTCAACAAAGTGGTTATAAAGTCGTAATTTTATTTGGCCAACTATTCTAGCTTAACAAAATAAAAAGCAGTGACTCATATTCTAAGCTCTTCTATTTTATTGCATATTAACATGTCAATAAAAATACTACCTTTAAATATACTATTTTTATTGCATGTAGAATGTCAATAAAAATACTACCTTTTTATTTTCTCCTTTTTATTGTATATAAAATGACAATAAAAATGTACCTCTTTAATTTTAAATCTATTTCATTTTAACTAGTTGAAAATAAAGGTGAAATCCTTTATTTCAATTCTAATCTTTATAACTAATTTAAGAATAAAATGGAATCTTTTATTTACATTGGAATCATAAATAAAAATGCAACCCGTTAATCTATTCTTTTATTTTCATCTAGAATGCAAATAAATTATACCCTTTTTACTCCATGTATTTATTTACATTAAAAATGTAAATAAAGATATCACTATTAAATCCTTGTTTTATTTGCATCAAGAAATGCCAATAAAAATACAACTCTTTACTGAATGTAGAATGACAATAGAAATGTGGTTTTAAAATCTATTCTTAATATTTTAATCACTTTGGAAATAAAAACATAATTTCCAAATTCTAAACTTTTTATTGAAATCTAACTTATTAAATAAAATAACCTTACAATTAAAATGTAATATTAATTTCCTACCACTTTTGTTGTAAACAATTTTACCTTATAAATGCAAGTTTTAATATCTAATCTTTTTAATAAAAGAAAATTACAACAAAATGCAATCCTACATTTCTATTTCTCTAATGTGACAAAAAAAATGTAAACATAATCTTTTTATAAAATGGTACTTCATGAAAAAATGAAAATTTAAATGTCCTATCTTTTATTTGAACAAATTATCAATAAAAATATTAAATCTTTTCATTGTAACAATTTGTCAATAAAAACGTTATCTATTGAATCACATCTTTTTATTGTAACTCTTTTGACAATAAAAGCAAATCTTTTTATTTCAAATATTACATGAAGATATAGCTTTTAAAAAATAAAATCTTTAATGCCCATTCTTTTATTGTAATGATTTACACTAAAAATAATAACCTCTATTTCAGTTTCTTTTATTTATAAATAAAATGTAAATAAAAATGTGTGAACAAATTTTGTCCTTTTATTTACACATGTAGTGTACATCAAAAATATATAAAACAATTTTGTCTCTTTTCATTTACACATGGAAAGTAAATAAAAATATAATAAACAATTTTGTTTTGAAAGGTTTGTTTGCATTGTAAATGCAAAACAAAGAAAGCAAGTTTATTTTTACATTATAAAATATAAATTAAAAGGTAAATTTTATTCTCAAGTTATATTTACATTATGAAATGTAAATAAAAAGGTAAATTTTAGTTTCAAGTCATGTTTACATTATAAAATGTAAAAAAAAAGTAAGTTTTGTTTTCAAGTGATATTTACATTATAAAATATAAATAAAAAAAAAGTAAGTTTTACTTTCTAGTTTTATTTGTGTTTTAAGAACACAAATAAAAATATAATTTTTTTTCTAACAATCTTTATTCTAACACTTTGTTCGCGTTAAGGGATGCAAACAAAGTATAATTCTCTCTTATTTTAAACATTTTGTTCGCATCGAGGAATGCAAACAAAATAAAATCTTTTTATTCTTCTGTAATTTTGTTCGCATCGAGGGATGCAAACGAAATAAAATCTTTTTATTCTTCTGTAATTTTGTTCGCATCGAGGGATGCAAACAAAATAAAATCTTTTTATTCTTTTGTAATTGAAAATTTGATCAACTCAAATCTAAACAAAGTGATGACATATAAATGGTGACAACCATATTCTTTTATTTTGAATTGACAAGTAAATCAATTCAAATCTAAACAAGGTTATAACATAGAATAAGTGACAATCACATGGATCTATACTATTGAATACAAACACAGAATCATCCATTACCAATACCAAACAGATCTGAAACGTAATCATAGATATATTACATCGCAATTTAAATAATTTAATTTATTATTAATTTTAAATAAAGAATCTCACATTGATTTTTGCTGAAAATTTGACTGTCTTGGAATCAGCTGCGGTCTGCGCCATCGCGAAGCTCTCGGAAAGACGAGTCCAACGCAACTGACGGTTCGTCAATCGGACCTCGTATGAGAGAGATATCGATTCTTAAAGGTTGAACAATTAAATATTTAAATAAAATAATATTAAAATAAGGGACCTTCCACCGTCGGCCTGTACATGCCGAAACCCATTACGGCTTCATCCTCCTTCTGAACGCACCATACCCGAGGCCACCAGCACCCGATCAGACACCGTCACCTCGAAGCTCGCGCCAACACCAACTAGCACCGCCAACCATGACGAACTCGGCCCCCTATTTCGCCCTAGAAATCACCGCGACCGCCGGCCCTTGTGGCTCGAAATTCGCAAAATCCGTGCATTGAAACTCGATCATCACCGTATGGATTCGAAGCTCTCTGAATTCTCTTCGATTTGGTATATCATATGTTAATTTTCATTGAACGGATTGAGAGATATTAGCGTTTGAAATTGGGTAATTTCTGGCCTTCGGTTTTAGACATGGCGGCTGGCCAAATTAGGGTTAGGGTTTTCGGATTTAATAATATTTAAATATTAAATCTCTTTTTACGTGGTTTAAAGGTGAAAATCCGGACTTTCTCCGATTTGGGCCTGCTTACTGTCGATCTTAACGTTTTGAGGCCTTCTGAACGCGATGGGCTATGTCCCGGGCTCTAATTCCGATGTCTGTAACGTTTTTTTTCGGTTTTAATTTAAAAATACAATATTAAATGAATAATTTAATTTCTACCGTACATTTAAATATGCCGGGGCCACATACGACCTCAGAAAATTCTAAAAAAAATATTTTTAGCTTTCTTATGACGATACGAATCCAACAAAATTATTTTCGTCGAATTCTGAGACTGTTTGAAAAATGGCTATTTTTAAGGCGTTTAAATTTAACTGTAAATAGTCAAAACACATTTTCCTCTGCCACGCTCACATATTAATTCGAAAAATTCTGAAAATTGAAACCTAGCAATAATTTGACATTCCGGTTCCAACAAAAGTAGTTTCGTCGAAAACGGAAGTCGTTTGAAAATTGACTATTTTCAAGGCCTATATATTTAATATTAAAAATACATTTTTAAACAAATAATTTCCGAAACTCGAAATATATAAGTGTTTACTGTTTTTCAATGCAGAAACGTCATTCCGAACTCAATGGAAGTGGTTTCGAGTCGAAATTCCTTCATATGTGAAAAGTAGCCTTTCGGGCCATATATGTTATATAAATTCTACAGCGACCTTTCTGAAAATTGAATTGGCCATAACTTTTGATTTCCGCTATGAAATTTCAATTTTTCAGATTCGTTAGAAAGATATTTTTAAATAGATTCTAATATTTTTGGTTTCACTAAAATCCGATTTATTTTGAATCCTGTACATTCAGTTAAAGTTCAAGTTTGACTTTTCAAACTACTGCGTTATTTCTAATTCCATTTATATTTAAATTAATTTTATTCGTTCTAACTTCGATTAAAATAAATTCTAGCCATTATTATTAATAATAAATTATATTATATCCTCAAAATTCATTAAAATTTTCTAAAATAAATTTTTTAAATTGGTTCAGAATTTGCGGGTTGTTACAATATTCGTCAATTCTAATTAAACATGTGTGGCATTTATATTTATCCATTCTAATTAAACATAAAAGCGGTATGATCACACGACAATTCTAACATAACATAAAAGTGTTATGATTATTATAATATAACATCTCTAATTAAAATGACATGTTTTAATTTAAATAAACATTTTCCTAGCAAAACGATGTTTATGATCTAAATAAACATTTTCAAATAAAAATATTATTTTTATTCAACACAACATTTTCTGACAAGAATGTTATTTCTTTTTACAACATATCCTGACAAAATTTGATAATTTGATTCTAACAAAAGTATAAGTCGACAAATCATCATCAACACTATCAATTCAACCAAGTGATTTTTCACGACGCATATAATATCACAATCACAAACAAGATCAATCAAAATCAGTTCACAAACATATATATATAAATTTTTATTTTAAATTAAACGAGAAATCTCACCAAACCATCCAGATCTGAAATTTACTCGTTCTCTGTTTTGGTCCTGGTTAGTTTCATGTTGTAGATTCCATCAACACGAGTCCAACGAACTTCGTTTCGTTTAATTCCGTTCTGATATGACAAAGTTATAGTATTTATAAGCCTTTGATAATTATAGAATTAACTAATAAATTAATTAGGCCTTAATTTCTCTTATAATTCTCCTTCCTCTTCTTTCTGTAACTCACGCTTACAGGAAATCCAACAAACCCATTTCTTCGTTTGCTCCCTCCCCTGCGCGCCTCCAACCGGGCCACCGTACTCCGATCCAAGACGACCACGGCCACCGCCATCGCACACCACCCTCACGGCCTGAGCACCGCCCAGCTCGCACCCCCCTATGGCCCACGAACCACCTCGCAACGCTCCGACTTTGGACGGACAATTCGATCGCCTCAGGTGATAATACCCCATTATAACCGTACCCTTACGAAGTGCTCATGTTTCTCTTGTGATTTTACTTTGATTTCGTTTTCTTATTTGTTGTGGATTGAGAGGAATCATAGATTGAATTCGGGAGCGTATTGGCCATCCATTTCTGAGTTGTGGAGGCTGCTCTATTTTAGTGGATTAGGGTTTGTGTAAAATTAGAGTATATTTATAATACAATAATAGTTTATTTAACCCTATAAAGGCCCGATTAGCAACCTGGTCTGATTTCAGCCCAACGACTGTCGTTTACACCTAATAGCCCCTATTTCGGACTCATCTAAACATGTCCCGTTAGCCCAAATGGTCATCTTGAGCCCCATTTTTTCAGATTTAAAATTTAAGTCCTTTATTTATAATTCAACCGTACAAATAAATCCACCAGGGCCACAAATTAACTTCAAAAATTCCCGAAAAATATATTTAGCTATGTTTTGACGCTAAGGACCTTGGAAAATTAATTTTGTTCAATTCTGAGCCCGTTTGAAAAATGAATATTTTTAAGTCGATTAAAATTGACCGAAATTGACAAAACTGAAATCTTTTTGCCACGGCCACAAATCAATTCTAAAAATTATGAAAAATTAAACTTAACTATATTTTCACATTCCGAATCCAACAAAAGTAGTTTCGTCAAAAACAAAGGTCGTTTGTAAAATGGCTATTTTCAAGGCGTATATATTTAATATTAAAAATACATTTTTAAACAAATAATTTTTGAAACTCGAAATATGTAAGTGTTTACTATTTTTAAATGCAGAAACGTCATTCTGAACTCAATGGAAGTGGTTTCGAGTTCAAATTCCTTCGTATGCAAAAAGTAGCATTTTTGACCTTTATAAATTTCATAGCGACCTTTCTAAATTTTAAACTGGGCATAACTTTTGATTCCCGCTATGAAATTTCAATTTTTCAGATTCGTTAGAAAGATATTTTTAAATAGATTCTAATATTTTTGGTTTTTCTAAAATCCGATTTATTTTGCATCCTATACGGTCAGTCAAATTCAAGTTTGACTTTTCAAACTACCGCGTTATTTCTAACTCCTTTTATAATTAAAATTAAATTATTCATTCTAACTTCAATTTAAATCAATTCTTAATCATTATTATTTTAAATAAATTATTTTAAATATCAAACCCCATTAAATTACTTAAAATAAAATTTTAAATTGGCCCCAAAAATCAGGGTTGTTAAACTATGTGTTTACCGCTGCAATGAATAAAATTTTGAATTTTTAAGTACTGTTTATATCTGTCTTGTTGTTAAGTTTCTGTTCTATACACACTTAAAACGCTCCATAGAAGTTAATGCATTCCCTTTGTGAGTGACATTAATGGACGTGGGGTGTTACATCATAAGGGTTAGTTTTAACAAAATTCCTGCACTTCACACATGTTTAGAAACTGTATGGTCTGGATGATGACTGCGTTAAAATCCTCGACACTGTAACCAAAAAGTCGAAAGGCGTGTGTTGAGAAAGTCAAAATATCAATAGTGCTTTGTGTTAGGTTCACCGTAACCAAAAGGTCGGGTGTCATCATCGAAAGTCTAACTAGTGATAAAACATGGTACAGGTGAAATCAGAATCAAAATACCATGAATACAAGCTTCTCGATTTTGCCAGCTCCTAAAATGAAAGGGGACAAAACTCTCGGCAATGCTTTCACACCGAATTGATACCCATGGGGTCGAAAGCAGAATAAACAAAATATAAGTGTCGACAAAGTCGGAACTAAAATGAATCGAAGGTAATCCGATGATAAATTTGCCTGTACCAGATGCTTAACATCCTTCTTCACAATAAAGTTACTTTTTATGACAGTTTTTGCAGTTTATACCCTAAAGGTATGATAGGAAAATGGATAACCTAGATTATCCGCCGTTAATCATCATTTAAGCCATTCTCATCACTTAATACATGAAATTTTTGGTCGATTCCCTAATCATGATTAGGAAAATGTTTTTTGAAATCAAATCATAAATCAGAATAAAAATACTTACAAAGAAATTGGATTTGAGACTCTAGAAAAGCTTGTAAAAATCACGAGGAATGATGATCTTGCTTGAATAATGTAATCTGCAAGCGAAGAGACAAAGAGGAAGATGAAAGGGTATTTATGCCAAAGTGATTCTTAAATCTTGGTCATACACAAAAAATCCAATTAATGAACTAGATAAAAGGATACCAAGAGGCAGGAGATCAAAGTACAGAAGAAAGCCAAATTTTGACATGAAAATTCGAAAATACCCCTTCAAAAGGGAAAAAAATGTTACTATCAAATTCAATACTGGAACCAGTTGTCAGTGAAGGGGTATCGGATTGCAAGTAGCTCAATAAAAATGGCTCCAAAGCATGAAACTAACAACAAACTGCTAAGAGAAATAAAGACGAAAGCAAAAAGAGGAAGATTTGGTTAATGGGTTATCTGTGTCGACATAAGAAGAAAGGACCCAGAACTAATACGAATAGGGACACTGGCAAAGCAATGCCAACACCAAAGATAATCAACATAAGCTCAATTCCGAAAGCATAACACATGAAGTTGGAAGCAAATAAAAATAATGAATCCAAAAGTGTTCTTTCTTGTATCTGAAACGATTAATGAGGTATTGCCGGAAGTATATTGTTTGAAACATTAAAAGGAAGGAGCAAGGGGCTATTGATACCAATTTACTTAGTATTAATACCAACGAGGACACAACTTCTAAAGCCATCAGGAGGTTCACCGAAAGCATGATGTCGCACAACCGGGACCATCTCCAAAGACTCACCAAAAGTAAACTGAAGTTTTCAAGAAGGAGATTTATTCACACTAATTGGCTTAGTGTCGATACCGAAAAAATGAAGGTTCTGAAGTCACAAAAAGTGGAAGCACGAGAACAAAGCCGAGACCAGAGCTTGTCATGGGGACCAAAAACAGTTCTGAAGGCTATCTATACGTAGGGACTTGATATGGAAAACAACATCAAGGTTAAGCTTCTAAAGCCAAGACCGACACTCTGAAAGCTAGATCGAACCTAATAATAATGCTAAGTAGAAGTAATGGCAGCCAAAACCACGATTACCAAAATTGAAAGGTACACAACGGCTGAAAGCCAGGTGTCGTATCCGAAAGATGCTTTTGCTGAGTCGATGACAAAAGAGGGCCCGATTTGCCTATAAATAAGACCCAGGGGTCACATTTTAGGGGACTTTTTTTCATTCCCCAGTTTTATACTCATTTCTTACAGAGTAAAACCCTGATTTGTAAATGAATTTGGGGATTTCCTTTGTATACACTTATATACTCAAATCAATGTGCAATAAAGAGTGGATCGACGCTTGGCGTAGTTTCTATGATTTACCTTTCTGCTTCCTTTGCCTATTTCCTTATACATTCTTCGCAACAAAGGCCTCCTACACGAGCTCTACCCTTAAGCGTAAATAACCTAAATATCCTTCTGCTAGCCATTTAGCTTTCTAACTTGTTTTGCGCTTAGGGAATCCTTATCCTAAGGAAATTGTTGGTTACTAAGTTTCATAAGCATGATACTCACCCCTTAAGGGAAGAGTAACTAATTGTTGGGCATAGAACCATAATATCTAGAAAACGGTGAACTAGCTCAAGATTGTGGGAACCAAATAACTCCTTACATTCCGTAGGTCCACATCTATTGACCTAATTTATGGTATTAACAAAAAATATTGTTAACATTGAGCTTTATTACTCATAGGGAATTATGGCATGTATTCCTTTAATTATGGCCTTCCCACAGTTAGATACTCCTTCCTAGCTCATTTTTTGCATGTTTACGTAGTTTATATAATAACCTCATCGTTAGCTCTAGGTGTCAGTTGTTGCACTTGCAAGGATATTACTCCAATTTGTGTGGATCCTTCTCTAAATGCTCTTAAGTTGATTCCTTCGACTTAGTTCAAGTTTCCCATAGGTTTGGTGAATGAACTAAATATTAACTCTCAAATGGAATTAATCGCAAGTGAGTCTAAAAGCACCCACCTCAATGGAAATCCAAATAATAGCAAACATAAACGCAAAGAAAATGAAATTAAGAAGTAGAAAAAGTAGAAGATAAACATAGGAATTTTTAGAGTAGTTCAACTGTAACGACCCAGATTTTCAACCATTAAGTTTTAACATTTAAAATTGGTTTTAAATGATGATTTGGAAATATTAAAAGATTTTTGTTTATTATTTAAATGAAGTTTGAACGTATAATTTATATTTAAATTATAAACGAACTCGTAATGTTGTAATGGTTCGTAATATTACCTTTTGAAGTTCAATTGAATATACGGAATCCATTATAAGTTAAAATTCTATGAAGAATCGTCAGGATCTATTAGATTATAATTTTATAATGAAAGAGGAAATTCTAGATTTCGTATTATAGATTTTTAGTATGTCCAAATACAATTTTCAAATAGTTTTTATGGAGTCGTTTATAAATTATAAAGTTTTATTTAATAAAATTTGGAAAAAATCATTTCAGTTCTTTCCCAAATATACAAAGAAACATGTTTGGCACAAATGTAATTCACTGACATTTTTTAGAGCAAAAGAAGACAAGATCAAAAATATAATATTTGTTGTTATCAGTATAATATCAGTTCAAACTAGTTTTATGGCATGAGTGCAAGCATCTGCCCTTAGTGTTGGTCAAAGCAAAAAGAGGAAGGAAGAAAATTTCTAATTTGAACAGTTGCATGGAGCCGTGATTTCAAACATACGTTTATAGTAAAAGGCAAGAAATAAAATCAACATGCATGAAATTGGGAAAGAGATTAAATTTGCAATTTTGGCAAATGTTAATTTTAGCATGTACGAATTCTTGTTTTTTAAATACTTCCAGAAAAACGCAAGTATAATTCATTGGCAAGAAATTCAATTTCAACACTGGATAATATTGCAAGATTATTTCTGCATGTGTAATTTGTGGCAAGTTTTTTTTTTCAATTTCAAGACACTCCAGAAATTCATGAAAGCTCTATTTTTGCCAATAAAATCAAGCATAGTTTCCGAAAATTGAAAAAGGAAATTTAATCATGCAACAATCATGCAAATCACAGACCTAATCATGTGTTGAAATCAGAGATTGATTGAAGGTTTCTTATCCCGATATAAGAACACCATTTTCATCATTGACACGCGTCGAAAAACCACAAACAAATCATATGAAAAAAGAAGAACAAAGATACTCACAAGCGTTCGTGTTTTTCGATTAGATCAAAAGCAAATCTCCAAGAAGAGAGCAAGAATAAATCTATCATCAGAAAATTAATTTCATCAATGATTCAGTCATCACGATTTGGGATCAATCAGAACCCTAATTTACAAGGGTAGGCCGTCAAAGCAAAAGAGAGGTAGCCGTTTTCTAAAAGTGTCATTGCAAAAACAAAAGGGCCGATCTATTGTGTTTATATTGGACGAAAGGTTGTTTTTGTGTTTTTATTTTTATAAAACATTGTATAGTTTTTCTAGTTTACTTTAAACTAGAGTTTATGAGTTACGGGTTTGTATTTCGAAGAAAAACTGATCTTAGAGATAAAGATCAATGCAGGTTTTGAGCGTAGGATTTGAATAGTTGGGAACGGGTGTCACGAGTATACAGGGATTTTGTAAGTGTAGAGATTGTTTTAATTCTAGTAGAAACCTTATGGAATGCACCAGCAGGTGAGGTTTGCTGAAGCTAGGTAAGATCTGTGTCATTTATTTTCTCTGCTGCAATCTGTGCTGTGATAATTTTAAAATCTTATAAAACTATAATAAACCCATTCACCCCCCTTTAGGGTTAATCTTGATTCAACAAGTGGTATCATAGCAGGTATTTTTCATTAAATCTAGAGTCATGGTTTGTTCTAGTTGTTAAGTTAACAAGAGTCAGTCCAGTAATATTCCAATTATTTTCAATGGAATATATTTTTAAACTGGAAACATAAAACAGAATCCTATTTAAAGTCTGTTAATATTAAATATTGGAATATTATTATCAACATGGGTGATATGCCAGATAAGAGGAATAAGGTTTTCAATGGTCATGATATGCATATTATTTATTCTTACCTTAGTAATGAATAATTAAATTTTTTATCGCTTATTGTAACACCATATATTTTTATTGCAATTAAAAATGTGCATATAGAGATATATGCATAAACATAAGTAAAAATGAATTAGTAAATGTAATGCATGCATTGATAATAAAAATAAAAATAAAAGGAAAAGAGGCATGCATAGTAATAAAGTTACATATTTAAAAGAGGGATGAATGTAATACGATGAAAATTTCATAAAGAGGAAGGTGGAATGCATTGAAGAGAATGTATGATAAGGATGCATTAATTAATAATATGTAAGTGAAAGAGAAAGCATTAACGCATTTAAAAAGGAACATTAGAAATGTATGCCATAAAGAAGTGAATAACAAATGGTGCTTTATATAGAAAGAAAATATTGCATGTGTGAATGCAAGGAGGAAATTTTAGTGGAAGTTAAAAATAGTAGAAAGAAGGTTAATGCATTAAAATTAAAAAAAAAGTTTAAAAAGAGAGAAGTAAATATTTAATGTGAAAGTGGTTTTAATTAGAAGCGGTTTAGTGCGAAAGCGGGTTTTATACGAAAGTAGCTTAATTAAAAAGAGTATAATAGGAAGGATGGTTAAAAAGAGAAACGTTGGATAATTGATTTGAGAAAATTAATTGTGGAACAAAGTAAAGAATCGTTCGCATGTAGAAACATAGTATACACATAAGAATTGCCCATGAGTGAACATGATTAGATTATGTGCGAATAATGAATAAAAGAAAGAAAGAAAAGTATATCAATTTCAAAATGAATATGGAAAAAAAGAAAAAACAAGAAAAAAAGAAGAAGGAATTAATGTAAATATTTAAGGTGGTGCCTAATAAGCATACTTGATTGGTAAGATATGACAATGCATTCTTAGATGGTTTGATCATATTAGTTCAATTGAAATTTTTGATGACATGGCAACTTCTGATTGGCTATACGATGTGGAGAGAGTAGATTCCATCAAGGAAAATAGATGGTTAGCATTGATTTAAACTTCTTATAAGGGGACCTATAGCTCTTCATTCTCGTTTTAGTTTTTCTTCACTCTCTTCTTCCTCCATGTTATTCCTAAATAAAAATAATTATTAATTATAATGAAGATGTAAAAAGAAAATTGTCATCAACAACTACAAATTCAGAAATCAACTACAACAACAATTTAAAATTCAAGATCTGGAAGAGGGGATCAGCATTAATAAAAAGAATATTCAGAATCATGAGAAGCAAGGTAAAATTCTAGATCTAATCCATTCAAATTCTTACTCTTTCTTTCCCTTCTCTTTTAATGAAATTAATTGATCCACGGTTATTAGGTTTTAAATCAAATTAAAGGGAAAAGAAAAACCATGGATGCTAAAACGGATCATATCCAGAATTTGGGGAAAGCACGAAAGGTGAGTGGATTCAAGCTATACAGTTTAGATAAGAAAATGTTATCGTTTACCATTCCCCTGTATGTATAATTGAAATGCAATATGTTGAGAAATGTAACATATGTTAATAATGCCTAAAGTGATAGGTATGAAGTAGAAATAATTGACATGCTAAATATTAATTTGTTGGTACATGAACTTGTCAAATATTGCATAGTAATTACCGATTTTATGTCAATTTGTGTAAATTGTGTACCCAGGCCATTAGCTGTAAGAATTGAGAACGGTACATATTGGTTTATGTGATTTAAACAATTATTTGATTAATTGATTATGTGTTAGGAAGGAATTGATTATATGTGAAGAATTATAATAGGCATGATGTAGTTACATGTGAATTATAAATTACAATGGATAATTGTCAGAAATAAACATGCCTAGACTGTATAGAAGCTTAACGATAAATAAGAAATTAACCACTCTTAGACACGAGGTTAGATTGCACTTGTGATGGAAGTCTACCCGGAACCGCCCGACATATCCAGCATTCACAAGTGGTAAATCTAATGTGAGGGGTCTAAGTGCATAATTAAACATGTGACGGTGCTAAGACACGAGGTTAAGTCAACTTGTGGAAGAAGTCTGCCCGAAACCGCCCGGCAAATCCAGCATCCGCAGGTGTAGACTTAATGTGAGAGGTCTAGTACGGGAGCATATATATAATATATATAAATGGTGGGACAAATAAGCATCATTAATGGTAATTAATGGTAATAAATAAGAATTTAATGAAATAAAAGGGGGAATGATAACAACCTGTTATGGATAAATTTCAGTAATAAGAATGCTATATAACCTGTAGCTTTGTCCTAGGAACAAATGGAAATTATAACTTAGGTTATAATTAACTTGTATAGAAGATGACACAACTTGTGTAATAAGATAAGAGGCACTTAATTTTAAATTAAGTAATTAGTAAACATGGGAAACTGAAATCTACCGATAGGAATAACAGAGTAAAGCTTGTCCTAAGGATATTAGCACAAGTTATATTTAGGGAAGGAAAACTTATTAGAAAAATTTAGACAAGAGGACTATGTTAATAAATAACAACATTAAGTTGTAGTAATGGTGTAAAATGGAATTATGATTAAATGAGAAAAAAATGAGGAAAACTTATGAAATGAAATAAGTTATATGTAATCATAAATAATGACTGACATGTTAAACAGAAAACATGTGAATTGGGGTATACTTAATTACATATTAAGTAGAACATGTTATTTTAATGATGAAATCAAACTAGAAAATAAGAAAGGATTGTGGATTACCGACCTTGGGCCACAGTCTAGGGAATAACATGTTGTGAGCTTATTAATAAACTTAAATGGGTTAAGTTATATAACCGAAATGAACAAGTAAGAGGAACTTGGTAACTTGATTAAGAATTCAATATGAATCAGAATAACGAAGTTAGATGGAAACCTGATGAGGTAAGGAAAGCGCGTAAAAGAATGTTAAGATATAGGGTCTAACAACATATTAAAGTAAGGCGCTTGGAGCAGTCCACACGTTTGAGGGTGAAAAAACCAACGGGGTAGATTATCGTGGTGTTATAAGGCACGAGGGGAGCGCACATTCATCTGATTATTCTGTCGGCTCCTAAGGACTGAAAGGGGAAGCACTAGGCTTCTTGAGATACATAAGGTGCTCCTAGTAGTCCTCTGTGTAGTGGAAGATATTTAGGCTATGCTCATAGAGGTAGGGTCTGCGTGTAACTACTAGATGGGTGGGCCTTGACTGCAAAAGTAGCATTGCAGTCAGAATGATGTGATGAGGTGACACCAAGGTGATTTGGCGATTGCCTTAATGGGAGGCGAGGTCAGGACCAACAAAGATAGTAGATCGTCGGGTACCCATCATCGACAGCTAGTTAGATGCGAGAAGATTAGAGCTAAACCCAAGATACCATTCACCATTCACTATCGAGGTAAGGGGTTGAGGGGAGACGCCAAATGGATGTTTTAGATTGTATGTTATTAGGGGAATGTCGCTTAGCTCTAATTGTCTTTGCTAGTTGAGGGAGGGGCCGAGGTGGGGCCATAGCCACCATGGAAAACATACCCTATGAATATCTGTACTTTGAGCTCTTAAAGGCGAGCCTGTACAGGTATGGAAAAAGCTTCCGACTGAGTTCCGTGTTCCTTATATCGCTCTGCCACGGAACTTGGTGCACATTAGAGGACTTGTGATGGCATCGAGCTACAATTATAGTACATACATGGGACAATCTAGATACATGCATGACTGCTCTGGGTGATGTATCGTAGACTTGAGGGCATTACTCCGGAACGAAATCTGATTCGATCGATGGTGGAAGTCCGTACGCTTACGTAGCATAGTAATGATACATATTTGCAGAACGTAATATTGTTATTTAGAGATCCGTACGTCACTCTGGCGTAGGATGAGGGACTGCGTACTTTTCTGTGGCATTAGGAGGGAGACCGTGCGAGTAGGGTACCATGGGGGTGAACCTCAATATTGAAGGGTAGCTACATATATACTATATTAGGTTAATCCACTGGGAAGTAAATGGGTACGACGTATGTGTAAGCCTTGAGTGCTGTTAACCCAAGTAACCTAATAAATAAGAAAATATGATTGAACGGTATATGTAGTGTTATCCAAAGTGTATAATTTAAATCCAATCACCAAAACTTGTGTTCTGACCCCCTCCTCATAACATACTCGCAGGTTAGATTTGTGGTAGAGACCAGAGCCCTTATAGCTTTGGATACTGGTTAGGCAGTATTATTAATACGGTAAGGCTATATTTTGATTATATTATATTTTATCCATTCCGCTGTGAGATGTTCTCTGAGCTCTGACATGTTTTATGTCCCTGTCTTTTCTGCAGGATACCAGAGCAAACCAATCCGAGTTTCGATAGATTGGAATTTTGAAAAAAATTCTATCTGTCGAAATTGGGGTTGTTATGCTTATTGTTTAATATTCCCATGATATTTGAAAAAATCTTGATGTGCTTTATGGAAGAAAAACAACTGCTCAAAACCCCCGAAGGTCAACTGAGGTTTAGAAATATGCCTAAAAGGTGATATATAGGATGATTGTGATGGAGACTCAACAGTAGATTTTTCTTATAAAGATTTGATTCATCTTTTAAATGTTTAAATAAATCTATTGAGAGTCTCAAATCTAAAAACAAAACTCTGAAATATAAAAATCTTGAGTTGACCAACAAAATTATTGATTTGGAATCAAAACTTGAATGCTATAAAATTTCTTCAAACTCTGACTGCAAAAATTGTTTGAATTTGGAAAATAATCTTGTTCATCTCAATATAATTATTCAAAAGCTTGAAAATTAAATTGTGATCTTAACAAAGGACAAGATTGAGCTAAAAAGGAAAAATATTTTTTTGCAAATGGAATTTGAAGATTTTAAGACAACTGAAAATTCCAAACTTGAATTTGCCGGGAAACAAAATTTGCTGAAAACCGAATTAATTTTGAAGAGCTTGACAAAGAAATCGAAAGTTTCAAGAAATTTGAGCTTGAACAACAAAATCAATTTGAATTTGAAATATCTAAGTCCAAGACCAAAATTGAAAAGCTAACAGACGAGAAAGAATTTTTGAAATCTAAAATCAATGGTCTTGAGTTGAGTGTGAAATGATTTTCTACTAGAATAAAATCTTTTAATATGTTGTTGAAAAATCAATTTTCTTATGGAAGTAAGAATTGTTTGGTTTTGAAAAAACTAATGTTTTTGAACAGTTGAATTCAACTTATTTTAAAAATCCTTCAAATTGCTTTAGAGAAGTTCATTTCAAGAATTTGAACTCTAATAATTTCAAATGATTTTTAAATCATAAAGGAGATGAGAATTTGTTATGTAACAATCCATTCAAACAAGCCTGGATCCCAAAAGGAAATAAAACAGTTTTAACTAAATTCAAACTAATTTGGGTTCCTAAGGGTACAAAATTAAATTCGAATGGATTGTTGTATAAAGAAGCTTGGGTGACAAAAAATGTGAATACAGTTATGAGTGGTTTTACAAATTTTGTTAGACCACTTGATCCTATAAATTCTTACATATGGGAGAAGGATGAGGAATTACTTTGCGAAAGAGAAATTGAATTCAACTTGCTTCATATCATTGAATTGTTCTAGGTTCCTTAGCTAAATTTGTTGAGTTGGAGATCCACAACGTCTGCTGTAAATTAGGTATGATCTCTAGACTCACATCTTTTTTTACATATTCTTTTTTTATTCTTCCTCTTTGTTCCATCTTATATTTTGTTCTTTTGTTCTGTTTTTTTATTTATACTGAATTGCTTTGTCACTACCACATTTTTTTTCTTCACTTCTAGAGCTTCTTAACATCAAATAGCAGAATTCTTAGTTTTCTGGAAATTTGCTTTATTTGTATAAAAAACTCATGTTTAATGATTCCTGAATCCTGAATTCAAATTTGTAAATATCTGCAATTGTTTTGAAGTTTAATTTTTTTTATTTCTGAATTTTCTAACAGTGCTGAAGCATTCTTATCATATCTTGAACATTGTTAATCTAAATTCAAAAATTCTGAAGATCTTAAAACGAATGAAATTTCACATAACTTTGTTGTTTTGAGTTTATTCCAATTCATAAAGACTTGACAAACTACACTCAATACAACACATTACCATTTTTATGTTATGATAAACTCATTGGTTTTTGGATTGTCTTAGCTATTCTGAATTGAAAAACATTTGGTTTGAATCATTGTGTTGCATCTTGGAACTCACTTTTAATTCATAATCATTTGTCTTGGATATTTGATTGTTTGAAATCATTTGATATTTTTGATATCTTGATTTTGACATGCTTCTTGGATTAGAAATTAATATTCTTGTGTGATAAATTCATTGAATCTTGAACTTTACACATCTCTTCAAGTGATTTCAAATAAACTTTCTTTTTAATCTTGGATCACGAATCATCTCTTGTGCTTGTTACAAATAATTGTAAAAATCTCTCTTGTGAATTTTGTGTTATTATGCTGTTTTGAAAGATGGAATTGATGTGTTGGATTTGCTTAATTGGGCTTGGTGATTTATTATAAAAATTTAGTGTACAGCCTTTTCATTGATTTCAATGATCAATTAGGAGCCCCAAGTGGAATCAACTTTAAAAGATTTGAAAATTTCTCCTTCAATTGATTGAAACTGATTTTTCATCTTTTATAGATCATTCTGAATCCCTCTTGTAATTGGTTTTTCAATTCTAAAATCATTTTTTGATTATTTATTCAGAAATTGAAATTACCTACCAAATTGAACTGTATTTAGAACTTGTAACAACCCAGAATTTTGGCGACATAAATTTATTATTAAAATTTAAAAAATAGGACTTTCTAAAAACGATGGAATTTGACCACGAAACTTTAACCGATGCATTCATCTCGGAATTCTGGTTAACTTTCATGTTTAGAGTTTCGTGAACGGAGTCCGTAAGAAAAAGTTACGAAAAAAATACAAAAACGGACGGATAATAAATAAAATTATATATTATATATATAGTAATAAATAATTACCCAGCCACCTCACTACAAGGTCGACCAAGCGGTCAACCGACGGTCGACCGCTGGCTGCGATCGCTTGGTAGAGCCAGGAAGTGACGGATAGGGTTTGGTAAAAAAAAATATTGTTATATGGACGGATAAATATCTAATAAATAAAATATAATGGTCCACGGCCAATTCCACTCTTTTAAATAATGAGGTAAGGCCTCATTCTTTTCCACACAAATCTAAGGGTAGGAGTGAAGCTCTGCTATTTTCCTCCTTCTTCAAACATAATTTCATAATTAAAAATATATTCTTATACAACAAATCAAATACAAATCATATAGAATTGAGAGGGTTATCAGATTCAGTTGAAAAAAACATGAATTGACGCTCAATAGTAGGTTCCTTCCTCTCTTCTTATTTTCTTACATATCTACAGATCAGAAATTATCCTTTTTCAGATAAATTGTAGGTTTATAAGAATTTGGGAATTGTAGGCCTAAAAGATTCAAACTTCAGATTTGGGTGTTTGCAGGTGAGTGGGAAATTTTTATATATATAGTTATAATAGCATGTTTATCTCATTTGAATTAGATTCAATATATATGTCTAGTTTGATCAGATCTGTTCATAATATTGTTGTAGATGAATTAACATCTACCAGATCTGATTGTAAAAGTTGTCAAAACTTGCAAACTATGAATTGTGAGTAGTAATAATATTAATTTAGAATTCTTAATTTTTTTATACATATTTCCTTCAATTAAGTTGTAAAATATATTGTAGTTGTTGTAAAACACTGAAGGTTCTGAAATCAATCCCAAAAACATTTTTTAGATGTAGTTTATTCCAAATCTCTAGTTTAAATTTAAATTGATGAATTATTTAATGTTAATTTAAAAGACATATGCCTATTGGTGTTCAATATTGTTGAGGTTTTGGTTTGGTTATTGTAAATATGTCGTTTTCCTCTCTTGGAACAAAAGGACGTTATTTTGAATTCACAAGAGATATGATAAAAAGATTGAAAAGGGAAAAGTGGTGCAAATGTATGTATAAATATAAATATACATATTTGTGCATAACTTGCATCAACTGTTCCAAGTTATACATTAACATATATCTTGTGATTTGGAAATATGTCAATTCCACTAATTAGGCATAATTTACAATAACCATAACTAATGGTCTTTTTGTAAGATTTGGAACCTTTTGGCAAGACTGAATACAAAAAGGAATGTTTGGTGGTCGATTAAACCAAATTTAATTAGAAATAAATAAAAATAAAGAAAGATAACTATGTTAACCGCGTAAAAATATAAATAAAAATATATACACATTATTCGTTGTATCTAACGAAATATACATTGTACTGAATGTTTAAACGACATTCATTTTACATGTAAATTATATTCCATATTTAATGAGTATATTTATGGTGACCATTGTCACAATTAGTGTGATTGATTGCTATAAGTAAGGCCATAAATAAATAATTAACAATTGTAACCGGCGTTGATTGGGGAAAGGACAATGTAATAAGGTAATGGTTACAATTCCTAAATTGATTAGGATAAATGTTGTAAACCCCAAATTAGGAAATTTGAATTATAACTGCATATAGACACGGGGTTAGGCTCAACTTATGGTAGAAGTCTGCCCAGAAACGATCGGAAAATCTAGCATCCACAGGTAGTCAACTTAATGTGAGGGGTCTAATGCATAAATATAAATGTACTAAGGCACAAGGTTAAGTTCACCTTGTGGTATAAGTCTTCCCGGAAACAACAGGCAAATCCAGCATCCACAAGTATTCAACATAATGTGAGAGGTTTGGCGCATATATATATATATAACAAGCAACAAATAAATAAATAAGCATAGTAAATTTCTATTGAGGTACACAAAATAGACACCTTGGGATTGATAAATGGTTGCCTTAGGAAAATATGACTTTTATGGTCATAAAGGGCAATAAACTAAGAAATAGAAGTAAATGGGTGTACAAAGGGGATTAATGGATATTGATTGTTGTTTAAGTACTAAGTCCAATTAGGGAAGTAATCAAACAAGTATCCTAGTGTAAAGAGGATATAACTTTCCTTATTTATATTAATGAATAAAGAACTCATAATTAAAAGTAGAGTTGGACTTAGTAGGTTAATGATGTAAAAATATAATTAACCATAAGGACCCATGATGATAATAAATCTTGTACATATAATATTTCGGTGGAGAGTAACTAAATGGAAAGTACATAATGATGTAGCCCACTTTTTCCCAATAGGGAAAGTTACTAAGGGCTTATGGGGTACAAACCTAATAACCTTCGCTTATAGTCTGCTTCCTGGGTCTTAAGTGGCCGGGGTTGAAGAGCCCACCTAGGAATAGGTCTTTCAGTACAAGGGTCTTAAATGGAATGTGTGTGTATTGCCTACCCAAACCTGAAAACTTAAAATGTCAGATATGGCTACCTATCCTACAGTAAGTAGTAAGCGACTAAGGGTTTTTTTCAATAAGATCAGCTAGAAGGTATAACAAGTGATAAAATACCATCTCTCACCTTATAAGGGGAAATGGTATATTCTTGAATAACAAAAGCCTTTACTGTAGCTTCCGTACATAGTGCCCTCCAGATTATAATAATGTTGAACAAAGTATCAAGAGGTGTTTAGTGACTAATAAGTCTGCCTAGGGTTTGAAGTGATTGAGAGAATCCACCTTATCTATCATTGATGGTGAGGAGGAATATAATAAAGGGTAAGTGGATGGAAAGGTACATGTATATAAAAACTCCGCAGTTAGGGATTCATTTCTCCGTCTAATAATCAACTAAATTATAGTTGAAAGGATTCTTAAATGCATACGTAATGTTCTATTTCGGTAATGTGACACCCTGCGTCCGTTAATGTCACTCATTAAGAGAATGCATTAAGTTTCGTGAAGAGTTATAGATAAACGGAAACAGAAACATTATAAGACAGATATAAAATAACAGCGGAATATAAACCAACTTTGTTAATCATAAAGCATCGTGGTTCAAAACATCATATGTTTGAAAATACATAAACCCAGTACATCATCAAAACATCTGTCTTGCACTAAAAGCATCAGAGTACAAAATAAAATAAGCATAATCCCCAAATAAAAACATAGCCATAGTAGCAAAGATAGGAGCTTGAGAAATACATCTAAGCAGCTCCAGCAAAATGATAGCAGAATCCTGGTTAACCTTGAGTATTCCTACCCTGAGAACCTGGAGGGGGGGAATGGAAGAAAGAAGAGGAAATGAAAAGGGTCAGACATAAAGTATGGCGAGTCCAGTTACTTTTAGTAAGTAAATAAGTACAAGTATCATGACAAGTATATAAAGTGGATGAAAAAGGTAACGACATATATGGAAAGTATGACAAGGTAAATAGGGCAACTGGATAGAATAAATAACACTTCTCTAACGATTTCTTTGCACCAGTACTAGTGTCTTATAACAAGATGATCCCAACAACTACAAGATGGTAGAGTTAGACGTACGTCTAAATGTAACCAATTTACTACCACAATCGATTAGCTCCCTACTCCGTAGATACCTTGTGTTGGCCCCACAGTAGGGTGTATCACTCCCTAAAATGGCAACCCTTAGTGCACAACCATATCTACAGGTGTCACGGTGGTCTTATCCCCCTCTTCCCGGACCATGTACGCACATGACCCTAGTCAGTTTGTGCCGCCCACACCGTCCTCCACGTTTGGATCTCTTACAATCATCCTAGTAAGCGTGCCCCGACTCCGACCTAGGGCGGAGTACTCACTTAATACCGTTATATGGGTTACTGACTGAAAAGAGTCCTACGTACAAGATGATGCAAGCTCTCCCCTTTGTCTTGCATCCCCACTGATTTCCAAAGGTTATGCTTACCTAACGGTATCTTTAATTACATAACCCCCAACATTTCCATAGGTTATGCTTACCTAACAGTGTCTTTAATTATGTAACCCCAACTAGTTAAGTTTGTGGGCCTATATATAAAAATATTAACCACCTATCCTAGATATTGTAGCACCCCAAACCCGCTAAGGTCACTCACTAAGGGAATGCCTTAGTTTCGGTGGAGTATTTTTAGTGAGTATAGAACAGAAAAATTACAACAAGACAGATATAAGTAATACTTGAAAATTCAAAACATCATTTCATTGCAGCGGAAAGTAAAACATGTTTGGTTACATCACAAAACCATAACAAGAGTCAAGTACATAATATCCATCCTGATAAAATAGAAGTACATAATCCCACTACATAGATAATAGCCATAATAGAAAAGATGAACCGAGCTTTACTTCTACGGTCCAAGCCCCAAAATGATAGATATAGCGGTCTGATCCAAGCCCACTAGTGCTAGGCCCACTCTGAAAACCTGAGGGTTGGGAAAAAGGATAAAACAACAACGGGGTCAGACATAAGTCTGAGCGAGTCCTATAACCTTAACAATACAATCATTAAAGTAATTAGGGTATGATATAAACAAGGTACGGTACCTCTGGGGATAATGACTACACTAAGTAGCCAACTAAACACAGGACGTACTAAGATAGCCGAAAAGACGCATTTACCCACCCAAGGATAATTACTACACTGCACCACCCCAGATCTACCCACCCAAGGGTAATTCCTACACTGCGCCACACCAGTTCTACCCACCCAAGGGTAACTCCTACTTAAAGGTTGATCCCACTAAGTGTACTTAGTAATTTTTAATAGTAGTTTCGTGTACCCTTAGCTGACTAAATAGGTGCCGTCTGCCCCTATCTCCACTAGGTGTACCCACAACTTAGTAATTTTAATAGTAGCCTCTTGTACCCCTAGCTGACTACATAGGTGCCGTCTGCCCCTATCTCCACTAGGTGTACCTGCTACCCCCAAGCGATCGGCTCCCTAACGTAGATACCCGTGCTGGCCCCACAGTGGGGTGTATCATTCCCCAAAGTGGCAACCTGATAATGTCAACGGTGCACGGCTTATACCTACACGATGCAACAACGTCTTACCTACCAGCCCGGGTCCACACACGCATATGAAACCCGTTGGACTTGCGTTGCCACCGCTAACCCGTTTTGGCCTCTTATAGTCAAGCCCAATATGCGTGTTCCGTCCTCGACTTGGGTTGAGCCCACAAAGATACGTTTGGGATATTGGTTGAAATGGGCCCCCACAAGCTACCCACCTAAGCTTGTCATTTCTAGTGAATCCCACTTAACCCTTTAACCATGTCCACTTACATGTTATAAATTTTTGGTTAAGTCTTTTAATCCTATTTTAATTGCCACTCAAGGCACCCACTAGATTTCCACATGCCACCCAAGGCACTTACTTGATTCCCACATGCCACCCAAGGTACTTACTTAATTCCCACATGCCACCCAAGGAACTTACTTAACCCTTTAATCATGTTTAATTACATGTTCCACTTTGGTTAAGTATTCTAATCGTATTTTCTATTGCCACCCAAGGCAACCCACTAGTTTCCTCATGCCACCCAAGGCACCCCCACTAGTTACTACATGCCACCCAAGGCACCCACTTAACCCCTCATGCCCCACTACATGCTAATTTGGTTAAGTGTTTCTTAATTAATTAAGATCGTAACCTTTGTAAAGACCTCTCACGTTAGACTATCTTTTATGGCAGCTGGATATGCCGGTTGGTTCCGGGTAGCCTTACACCATAACAGAGTCTAACCTCGTGTCTTTACACTTGTCACGTATTTAGTTTATGACTAAGACCTCTCACATTGGGCCCATCATTTGTAGCCGCTGGATTTGCCGGTCGGTTCCGGGCAGTCTTATGCTACAAAAGGGTCCAACCTCGTGTCTTAGTCGATTAATTACACCTAATTAATCACCCCCATAATTTGTATTAATTTTCCCTAATTAATTACCAATTTCAAGAATATGGGTAGACCTAACTCAATAGGTAAATTCCCAATTCCATAATATGGGTAGACCTAACTTAATAGGTAAATTCCCAATTCCATAATATGGGTAGACCTAACTTAATAGGTAAATTCCCAATTATGTCCATTCACTTTATGTTATGCATAAGCATACCCATTTCACACCATTTTATTAACATGCATATTAACCCCATCGTTCCCCACGAAATTCGTTCTCATAACATGACATAATAAAGGGAAGATTCATCACAAATGCCATGGGTTTAACCAATATAGCATATAACTTTATCATGGGTTTAAAAGGTGTCAACTTGCATATATGAGCATACATTAAACCCAACTAGCATTTAACCCAAACTTGCATGAAGCACATATGTCACAAAGGGGGTAACTTGCATATGATTCTTATGTCATACAAAGGTGTGAACTTGCATAGCATGTCACATGTTAACTTGCATATAACCAAACACATAACTTGCATAACATGTTACATATGAACTGGCATATAATCATGCACATAACTTGCATATAACCAAACACATAACTTGTATAACATGTTACATATAAACTTGCATATAATCATGCACATAACTTGCATATAACCAAACACATAACTTGCATAACATGTTACATATAAACTTGCATATAATCATGCACATAACTTGCATACAACCAAACACATAACTTGCATAACATGTTACATATGAACTTGTATATAATCATGCACATAACTTGCATTACATGTTACATATGAACTTGCATATAATCTCACATATAGCTTGCATAACATGTTACATATGAACTTGCATATAATCTCACATATAGCTTGCATAACATGTTACATATGAACTTGCATATAATCTCACATATAGCTTGCATAACATGTTACATATGAATCAATGTTCAACATAGTGTTTTGCATAATGAGCATCATAAAACATAGAATTAAACTTGCATAGCATATAGCATAAGACTTGCAAAACACACAACATACACTATACTAAACTTGCATAAACACATTGATCCACAAACATAGCCATATCTTATCATATCCTATCATAATCAATTTAACAATTGATTATTAAGGGTATAGAAACTCACCACTAACTCCAATAAGCAAACCCTTGTCAAAAATCACCCAAAAACTCTAGCCTTGAAAGTAAAGCTTGCAACTTGATGATGAATGCAAGCTAATGATCACTCATACAACTTAAAAATGCTTGTATGAACATGAAAGCCTTCATAGAAATAGTTTAGAAAGAGGATGGAGGCTAGGGTTTTGAGTAGAGGCTATGATCATAGAAAATTTTGGCATAGTTTAGTTAGAGGATAGGATTATGATCATTTAGGGTCTTATTTATAGGATTAGGTTGTGTTTTAGGCCCTTAGATTAACCCTAGGTTAGTTTAGGTCCGTCAGATCTCGGAAGCTTCCAGAAAACAACCCCAAAACACAGCCAAACCCTAAAATGGTGCACCAGGCCAAACTGGCCGAGCACCCCCTGTCGACACGCAAGTCGACAGGGCTGTCGACTTGGTCCTAGCCAAGTCGACTGCCCAGTCGACAGGGCTGTCGACTTGGTTGGCTCGGTGGGAATTTTCCCGCCTGGGCCCAATGGCCCCAATTTCGAAATTTGAACCTGAATTTTAAATCTGTTTTGAACTTTGAATTTTCTGAAAACTTCATTAGGCCATAACTGGGCCATACGGACTCCGATTCTCGAAAACTCGGACTCTATTTCGCGTATTTGTTCGAGATGAACGCAATGACGCAGCCCGTTTCCCCCAATTCTCACATCTGAGATTTTTTATTCTGCAATTAGTGAATTTTAGCATTAACTGAAATTCGGGGTGTTACATTCTCCCCTACTTAAAGGATTTCGTCCCCGAAATCTCTAAGCTAAGGAGAATGCATATCCTACCATCCAAACAACCATCTACTCAATCCATCAAACACGGGCATCCATTGTCCTTAAAACAATTTCTAATGATGTATGAGCATATGCAAAAAGTGAGTGTATATGTTCCCTATCTAATGTATGAACATATGCAAACCATGATAGTGCCATGCGTCCATTATGTATGCGAGAGAACCCTATCGACACATACAATATCTACATGAGTGCACAATCATTCACCAAAATGCATCATCCATATGATACACAATCATTATACATCCATAAATATAGCTACCTACACACAATTATATGCAATATGCAATATGAAGTGACTGAGCCGATCTAGTGTCTAGAGTGTGTGTATATGCATCCACGAGAAACCACTAGCAAACACTTGAATCCACATGCATCCATCAATCATAACATGTCTCAAACACATGTTTCAACCATAGGTTTACCCTATCTAAAAGTCAAAGGTACTAACGAGAGGACATACTACAGATAAGATAAGTACTAGTCAAACGATAAAGGAGAAATTAAAAGACATACCCTCAAAAAGGAATGGGTGCAAAGAACGCATCTTCACTTCCGTCTCTAAAGTAGCGTTGCTCTCATCTTCTCCCCATTGCACTTTGACTAGTTGAACCTCTCGATTCCTTAACTTCCTAGTCTCTGACCCAAGGATGCGAGTAGGAGCTCGTCGAATCGTCTCATCACGCTCTATCTCTACTTCTTTAAGCAAGCTCGGCTCTACCACCTCAGCGGTCTCAAGTAGGCACTTCCTCAAATGTGACACATGGAATACATCATGTACACCACTAAGCCTGTCGGGCAACTCCACTCTATATGCCATCTGTCCAATCCTTTCCTTAATAGGAAACGGTCCAACAAACCTTGGTGCTAACTTTCCAACAGATCCGAAGCGAACTACATTCCGTAACGGAGATACCTTGATAAAACCATGCCCCCAACATCAAACTTAAGCTCTGCTCTCCTCATGCTCTTCTCATGTACCTCCAAAATCTAAGATACATAGCCTCAAAAGGTCTTCTAAAATGCGATTCACCCTCCCGGTCTGGCCGTCCGTCTGAGGATGATTTGCGGTGCTCAAACACAACTGAGTCCCTACCGCCTCTTTCAAGCTCTTCCAAAACTCGCTAGTGAAGATGGGATCTCGATCACTCACTATGCTGGAAGGTACACCATGCAATCTAACAATCTCTCGAATGTAGCTTGCCATTGAGCAGTCCTCTTACTCTTCACGGGTATAAAATGGGCACTCTTAGTAAGTTTGTCTACCACAACCCAAATTCCCGTATTACCCTTCCTCGATCTTGGTAATCCATCGGCAAAATCCATCGAGACACTATCCCACTTCCATAGAGGAACTTCCAATGGGTGAAGCAACCCTTCGGGTTTCTTTTGCTCCGCTTTCACTTGTTGGCACACCAAGCATCTAGCGACATACTCGGCCACGTCTTTCTTCATACCGGCCCAAAAGAAAACTCGCTTCATGTCTTGGTACATTTTGTCCCTACCGGGATGAATGGTCATCTTCAAACGATGTGCATCATCAAGTACAACCTTCCTCAAACCCTCGTCTTGTGGTACACATAGTCTACCGTCTCTACGCAACCACCCCTTACCATCTAGGGTGTACCTACTCAAATGGCTGGACGACTCCCCCCTTGTGAGCTTCTCTACTAACTCAACCAACTGTGGGTCGTCTCGCTGTGCCTCGCCAATCCGTCCCAAAAGAGTAGGCCTAACCTCCAAGGAGGCTAGCAAACCGGGTACAAAGTCAACGGAAGGTCTAAAGTCAAACATAGAAATAAACTCCAAGCTTCGCCATTCCACGAACAATGGACTCCAAGACAGCCTTTTTCTACTTAAGGCGTCCGCTACCACGTTACCCTTGCCAGGGGTATACCCTATCTCAAACTCATAGGATGCTAAGAATCCCATCCACTTTTGCTGTCCTAAGACTATGCGCTCGAAGAGTCTCCCACACTTCCCTAAGATGTAGGGTATGCTCTTCTCCACTTCTAGAGAAAGCCAGGATATTACCCCATCCAAAATCATCACAACTGTCCATCTCTCACGCAGACCATCCTAGTCGAACTTGACATCCCCCAAGTGCAAGCCCCAAAGGCCTAAACCAATATCAGACAAACACCCAAGGGATATCTCCTCCGAGTTCAGACGACCTACGTGAGATGATACTAGTAAAAACGGCTAAATAATTAAGCCTTTGACCAACTTTGGATGTCCTCGCCAGTCTCGCTCCAAAACCACCGTTTTTTTTCCATAACTGGCTTTGCTCAACCTATTGAGCACATACGAAAACTTATTTTGCTCCTAGAAAAGACCAAGATGTCATTTACAAAGACCATCACAAACTTATTTAGGTACTCCCTGAACACCCTTCTCATCAAATCAATAAAGTATGCGGGGGCGTTCGTCAAACCAAATGGCATCACCAGCCACTCATAAAAACCATCCGGAGTCCTAACGGCAGTCTTCTCTATACTATCCTCAGCCACTCTCAACTGACGAAACTCCGTGGCTAAGTCCAACTGCGAAAATACTGAGGCGCCATCTAACTGATCAAAGAGATCATCAATCCTCGGCAATGGGTGTCTATTCTTCTTTGTGAGTTTATTTAGTTCTCTTTAGCCTACACAAAGTCTGAGGGACCCATCTGCCTTCGTGGCCAAAAACTACTGGAGCACCCCACTCCGATATACTTCGTCTTATGAACCCCTTCTCAAGCAAATCGCCTACTTGCTTATGGAGTTCCCTCCTCTCACGAGGAGCCATGTGGCACACTGGCCAAGATACTGGTTTGGCATTGTCTACCAGATATATTCGGTAGTCAATCTCCCGCTCCAGAGGTAAGCCCTTCACCTCCTCAAACACATCCGAGTATTCCCGGACCACTCTAACAGATCGCAAACTCTCGACCGACGTGTCAAGCGATTCTAGATAACTTAGCATAACAGATTCCATGGGATTACAAGAGATCTCGAGAGTGTTACCCAAGCGGGTCATAAGCCTAACAACTCTCCCTTCAAAATCAAGAACGACACCACTACTGGATAACCAGTCCATGCCCAAAACTAACCCATAGCCCGTGAAGCCCAAAAAGCATCACATCTAAACTCAATGCTAAGTATAGAAACTTTCAAACCCAAACACATCATGGAGCCCCAATTGGGTTTGAAACAACTAAGGGATCATCTACTAAACTGGTGTCTAAGTGCAGTGACTCAACTAACAATGATGAGATAAACGAACTCGATGCATCAGAATCAAATAAAGTTCGAACCGGATAATAAAGAAATCCAAATTCCAACCTAGACGGTCCTATCCCCATCTGGTACACTAGCCGTGAGGGAATACAACTACCCTCCAGGAGATTCCGTACCTTGCCCTTGCCTCTTTGGACAATCCTAATAAGGTGTCCTATTCCTCCCAAAAGGATAACTACTCGCCTTCTTCTTCCCCATTCTCCACTCGTAACCTCCCACCAATGAGGTTTCATCCTTCATTAACCAAACAACTATTTGAGCCTTCCTCCCATCGTCTATCCTATAGGTACTTACCAGTCCTCCTCCTTCTTGAACCAACTTCTAATCCGACTAACGTCTAAGTCCCTTGAAGTGGTTTTCCATTCTTATCTATCTTAGAAAGATCATCTATACACGGAGGGGAAACTCAAAACGAGAGAGGAAGAGATTCAAAACGGAGAATTCGAAAGATAAAGATATGGCTATCGGGGACTATGCTTTTCTTTCAAAAACTTTTCTCTTAAAAGACATGTTTTTGAAAATACTCCTTTCAAAAATATTCTTAGAAAATAGTTTTTCTAAAAAATTTATCTGTTCTGGTAACCTTAAGCTCTGATACCATGTGTAGCACCCCACACCCGCTAAGGTCACTCACTAAGGGAATGCCTTAGTTTCGGTGGAGTATTTTTAGTGAGTATAGAACAGAAAAATTACAACAAGACAG
This sequence comes from Allium sativum, assembly GCA_030737875.1. Taxonomy (NCBI): domain Eukaryota; kingdom Viridiplantae; phylum Streptophyta; class Magnoliopsida; order Asparagales; family Amaryllidaceae; genus Allium; species Allium sativum. The sequence continues at coordinate 952,505,019 of CM060915.1, forward strand.
ATATAAGTAATACTTGAAAATTCAAAACATCATTTCATTGCAGCGGAAAGTAAAACATGTTTGGTTACATCACAAAACCATAACAAGAGTCAAGTACATAATATCCATCCTGATAAAATAGAAGTACGTAATCCCACTACATAGATAATAGCCATAATAGAAAAGATGAACCGAGCTTTACTTCTACGGTCCAAGCCCCAAAATGATAGATATAGCGGTCTGATCCAAGCCCACTAGTGCTAGGCCCACTCTGAAAACCTGAGGGTTGGGAAAAAAGATAAAACAACAACGGGGTCAGACATAAGTCTGAGCGAGTCCTATAACCTTAACAATACAATCATTAAAGTAATTAGGGTATGATATAAACAAGGTACGGTACCTCTGGGGATAATGACTACACTAAGTAGCCAACTAAACACAGGACGTACTAAGATAGCCGAAAAGACGCATTTACCCACCCAAGGATAATTACTACACTGCACCACCCCAGATCTACCCACCCAAGGGTAATTCCTACACTGCGCCACACCAGTTCTACCCACCCAAGGGTAACTCCTACTTAAAGGTTGATCCCACTAAGTGTACTTAGTAATTTTTAATAGTAGTTTCGTGTACCCCTAGCTGACTACATAGGTGCCGTCTGCCCCTATCTCCACTAGGTGTACCCACAACTTAGTAATTTTAATAGTAGCCTCTTGTACCCCTAGCTGACTACATAGGTGCCGTCTGCCCCTATCTCCACTAGGTGTACCTGCTACCCCCAAGCGATCGGCTCCCTAACGTAGATACCCGTGCTGGCCCCACAGTGGGGTGTATCATTCCCCAAAGTGGCAACCTGATAATGTCAACGGTGCACGGCTTATACCTACACGATGCAACAACGTCTTACCTACCAGCCCGGGTCCACACACGCATATGAAACCCGTTGGACTTGCATTGCCACCGCTAACCCGTTTTGGCCTCTTATAGTCAAGCCCAATATGCGTGTCCCGTCCTCGACTTGGGTCGAGCCCACAAAGATACGTTTGGGATATTGGTTGAAATGGGCCCCGACAAGCTACCCACCTAAGCTTGTCATTTCTAGTGAATCCCACTTAACCCTTTAACCATGTCCACTTACATGTTATAAATTTTTGGTTAAGTCTTTTAATCCTATTTTAATTGCCACTCAAGGCACCCACTAGATTTCCACATGCCACCCAAGGCACTTACTTGATTCCCACATGCCACCCAAGGCACTTACTTAATTCCCACATGCCACCCAAGGCACTTACTTAACCCTTTAATCATGTTTAATTACATGTTCCACTTTGGTTAAGTATTCTAATCGTATTTTCTATTGCCACCCAAGGCAACCCACTAGTTTCCTCATGCCACCCAAGGCACCCCCACTAGTTACTACATGCCACCCAAGGCACCCACTTAACCCCTCATGCCCCACTACATGCTAATTTGGTTAAGTGTTTCTTAATTAATTAAGATCGTAACCTTTGTAAAGACCTCTCACATTAGACTATCTTTTATGGCAGCTGGATATGCCGGTTGGTTCCGGGCAGCCTTACACCATAACAGAGTCTAACCTCGTGTCTTTACACTTGTCACATATTTAGTTTATGACTAAGACCTCTCACATTGGGCCCATCATTTGTAGCCGCTGGATTTGCCGGTCGGTTCCGGGCAGTCTTATACTACAAAAGGGTCCAACCTCGTGTCTTAGTCGATTAATTACACCTAATTAATCACCCCCATAATTTGTATTAATTATCCCTAATTAATTACCAATTTCAAGAATATGGGTAGACCTAACTCAATAGGTAAATTCCCAATTCCATAATATGGGTAGACCTAACTTAATAGGTAAATTCCCAATTCCATAATATGGGTAGACCTAACTTAATAGGTAAATTCCCAATTATGTCCATTCACTTTACGTTATGCTTAAGCATACCCATTTCACACCATTTTATTAACATGCATATTAACCCCATTGTTCCCCACGAAATTCGTTCTCATAACATGAAATAATAAAGGGAAGATTCATCACAAATGCCATGGGTTTAACCAATATAGCATATAACTTTATCATGGGTTTAAAAGGTGTCAACTTGCATATATGAGCATACATTAAACCCAACTAGCATTTAACCCAAACTTGCATGAAGCACATATGTCACAAAGGGGGTAACTTGCATATGATTCTTATGTCATACAAAGGTGTGAACTTGCATAGCATGTCACATGTTAACTTGCATATAACCAAACACATAACTTGCATAACATGTTACATATGAACTGGCATATAATCATGCACATAACTTGCATATAACCAAACACATAACTTGTATAACATGTTACATATAAACTTGCATATAATCATGCACATAACTTGCATATAACCAAACACATAACTTGCATAACATGTTACATATAAACTTGCATATAATCATGCACATAACTTGCATACAACCAAACACATAACTTGCATAACATGTTACATATGAACTTGTATATAATCATGCACATAACTTGCATTACATGTTACATATGAACTTGCATATAATCTCACATATAGCTTGCATAACATGTTACATATGAACTTGCATATAATCTCACATATAGCTTGCATAACATGTTACATATGAACTTGCATATAATCTCACATATAGCTTGCATAACATGTTACATATGAATCAATGTTCAACATAGTGTTTTGCATAATGAGCATCATAAAACATAGCATTAAACTTGCATAGCATATAGCATAAGACTTGCAAAACACACAACATACACTATACTAAACTTGCATAAACACATTGATCCACAAACATAGCCATATCTTATCATATCCTATCATAATCAATTTAACAATTGATTATTAAGGGTATAGAAACTCACCACTAACTCCAATAAGCAAACCCTTGTCAAAAATCACCCAAAAACTCTAGCCTTGAAAGTAAAGCTTGCAACTTGATGATGAATGCAAGCTAATGATCACTCATACAACTTAAAAATGCTTGTATGAACATGAAAGCCTTCATAGAAATAGTTTAGAAAGAGGATGGAGGCTAGGGTTTTGAGTAGAGGCCATGATCATAGAAAATTTTGGCATAGTTTTGTTAGAGGATAGGATTATGATCATTTAGGGTCTTATTTATAGGATTAGGTTGTGTTTTAGGCCCTTAGATTAACCCTAGGTTAGTTTAGGTCCGTCAGATCTCGGAAGCTTCCAGAAAACAGCCCCAAAACACAGCCAAACCCTAAAATGGTGCACCAGGCCAAACTGGCCGAGCACCCCCTGTCGACACGCAAGTCGACAGGGCTGTCGACTTGGTCCTAGCCAAGTCGACTGCCCAGTCGACAGGGCTGTCGACTTGGTTAGCTCGGCGGGAATTTTCCCGCCTGGGCCCAATGGCCCCAATTTCGAAATTTGAACCTGAATTTTAAATCTGTTTTGAACTTTGAATTTTCTGAAAACTTCATTAGGCCATAACTGGGCCATACGGACTCCGATTCTCGAAAACTCGGACTCTATTTCGCGTATTTTTCCGAGATGAACGTAATGACGCAGCCCGTTTCCCCCAATTCTCACATCTGAGATTATTTATTCTACAATTAGTGAATTTTAGCATTAACTGAAATTCGGGGTGTTACAGATATACTCAACCCTCCCACTGTTTCAACTAAGTTTACTTAACCATTATTCAATTTGACATGTTCACACAATTCCCTATGGATTCAACTAGGTTAAATATTCAACTTTATTACCATATTTAGTTATCGTTGCAATGTACTAGACCTCCCACATTAAACCTACAACTTGCGGATGCTGATTATGTCGGGCGGCTCCGGGCAGTCTTCTTCCACAAGTCGGGTTTAACCTTGTGTCTTAGAACGTCTCGTATTTGTACAGCTAGACTCCTCACATTAGATTTGCCACTTGTGGTCGCTAGATATTCCGGGCGGTTCGGGGTAGACTTCACGACAAGTGTAATCTAACCTCGTGTCTTGGTGCAGTTACAGTTTCTAATTACTTTAGTCCTAGGCATTTCATTATTAACCTAATTTACCTATGTCGTTATAGGTTTTCATTCCCCTTTTCCCTAGTTATGTTCATAATAAACTATATGCCCCGAGTTCATATTATGTACATTACTCAAATTATGAAATTCCCCAATTACAGGTTATGCCCCAATTTTACCATTTCTCCCCTCATTCCCTATCTAACGAATTCACATATTTTAGCGGCATTCCTAGGCTCGAAAGTAGCCTGGCTATATAAAATAAAAGGGAAAGGGTGAAGGGAAGATGATAGAAATGATTATACTAACAAGATTGACATAAACAAGTAGTGGAATATTAATAAGATGGACATATAAGAACAGATCTGGTGAACAGGAGATAATAAAACTGATTCTAACATAATAGGTATGCCATAATAGGCATGATAAGATCCAAACAATAATTTAGATGTCCAACTACTAATAGATCCAATTTAACCACAAATATGATTGTTATATGGTGATCTAAACCGTGAATTGGATCTATAATCGAAGGTAGATCTGACATGATAAAGGTAAATATCCAGGTCATAGTCATGTCAGAATATCATAGGTTCATAAGTTGTAACAGATCTGAAATGATTCAAGCAGTCACAGGCATGGATCCAAATTATAGTCATATCATGTTTTACTTTTTAATTTTTTAAATCCAAAAGTAACTTAAACTCATAGTATTTGGATCTTGAAAAATAGAAGGAGAATAGGAGATGTTGAATCACAGATCTACACTTGAATAACTCTAAAGTTGATTAACTTGATTGCAGAAGAAGAAAAAGGTTTGATTCAATCCAGGCAGCGACAACATCTAGTCCTCCATTATTTTTAGTGTGCAAACCATGAGAAATGAGGCTATATATATAGTTGTTAACCCCAAACCCTAGCCTGCCACGTCTGCCCTAGGGGGGTCGACCCAGGGGTCGACACCCCTGGGCGGGATATTTGCCGCTCACCAAATTTTGAATTTTGAACTGATTTATGGATAGGATTGGACTATTATATATATAATTATCTTGCGTGTATACAAACTTCAAACCTCAATAACTTCTTCATACGGTGTCTGTTTTATGTAAACCAAGTGATTATTTTGGCCAAAATTCTGAGATAAACACAATGATGTAGTCAGTTTCATTTAATTTTGATTATTAAATTAATTATTCTTTAATTTATCCTCTTTAGTGTTGTTAAAATACAGTGTGTTACATTCTCGCCTACTCAAAGGATTTCGTCCCCGAAATCTCCAAGTTAAGAAGAATGTATATCCTACCATCCACATCCACCAATCACAGGCATTCATTGTCCTTAAAAGATTTCTAGTGCTTATATGAACATATGCAAAGTTGTGTGCATGTGCTTCGATACTAATGCAAAAGTTCAGGCGGTCTACTGATTCAATCGACCTCCTTAATGCAATGTATGCTAGTGTCATGAATCCAACATGTATGCAACAATCCTGTTATAACATGTAAGTTCTATATGTGTGAACAATCATCCATTCGAATGCAACATCCATATGATTATACATCCATTTCCACTCATTAAAAGAAGAAAAATGCATACACATCCATATGCAATACGAGAGTGATTGAGCCGAACTAGTGCCTAATGTGTGTGTATATGCATCCACGAGCAACCACTTGCATCCGCTTGCATCCATCAAACATAACATGTCTCAAATACATGTTTACATCCATGGGATTCGTACCTAAGGGTCGAAGATTCGATTGATAGGATATACTTAAATGATAGAAACAAGCAAGAATAAAAGCGTTGGAAAAGGAGTTAAAATCATACCCTCGAAGAGAAAAGGGTACGAAGCACGAATCTTGTCTTCGGTCTCCCAAGTCACATCCTGTGGGTTATCTCCCCACTGAACCTTCATCAACTTGACATCTCTATTGCGTAGCTTCTTAACTTCTGATCCAAGAATGCGGGTAGGAACTCGCCTAACTGTTGCCTCCCGTTCCACTTCTACTTCCTCCAATATACTCGGCCCAACAACTTCTATGGTATCATGCAAGCACTTTCTCAATTGAGAAACATGGAAAACATCGTGAACATGGGACAATCTCTTTGGTAGTTTTCTCTATAGGCCATCTATCTAATTCTTTTTATTGTTTTGAATTGCCCTACGAATCTTAGTGCCAATTTCCCTATAGATCCAAAGCGAACCACAATCCTCAAAGGTAACACCTTAATGAAAACCGTATCTCCTACTCAAATTCAATGTCAGTCCTTCTCCCTTCTGCGTAGGATTTCTACCTGCCTTGAGCGGTCTTCATTCATCTGCGGATAAGATCAATCTTCTTGGATGTTTCTCTAATCATATCCGGTCCAAGTTATAGCCTTTCTGTAGATTCCCACCAACAAGTTGGTGATCTACGGGGACATCCGTATAATGCTTCGAAGGGTGCCATGCCAATGCTAGCTCGATAACTGTTGTTGTAGGCAAACTCTACTAAAGGAAGATGCTCTTCCCAAGTCCCTCCAAAATATAGGATACACAGCCTTAAAAGATCCTCAAGAACTCTGTTCACCCTCTCCGTCTGTCCATCGGTCTGAGGATGATAGGCGGTGCTCAAACATAACTGTGTACCCAATGATTCTTGCAAGCTCCTCCAAAAATCATTGGTGAAAATAGGGTCATGATCACTTACGATGCTGGAAGGTACTCCATGAAGACGGACTAACTCACAAACATAAACTGCTGCTAACCAAGCTATCGTCCTCTTACTATTAACTAGAATAAAATGAGCGCTCTTAGTAAGTCTATCCACCACAACCAAAATGATGGTATTGCCTTTCTTTGATCTACCATCTATGAAATCCATAGAGACGCTATCTCACTTCCACTGTGGAACCTCCAAAGGATGAAGTAAACCACCAGGCGTTTTTTGCTCAGCTTTGACTTGCTGTCAAACCAAGCATTGAGAAACAAACTCTGTCACTCATCCCAGCCCAAAAGAAAACCCGCTTCATAACCCTATACATCTTATCACCACCTGGATCAATAGTCATCTTAGTTTGGTGTGCTTCTTCTAGGACTGTCTTTATCAAACTCCCAGTTTGGGGAACACAAAGCCTTCCATCTCATCGCAACCACCCTTTATCATCTATGGAATATCTACTGAGGTGACTATAAGTCTCCCGTTTACTGAGCCTATCCAAGATGTAAGAAATCTGTGGATCATCTCGTTGCGAAGCTCCTATATGATCTATAAGAGTAGGTCGTATCTCTAGCAATGCAAACAAACCAAGCAAAAACTCGGTGGAGGGTCTATAGTCAAAAGTTGATATGAAATCCAAGCGTTTCCTTTCCAAAAACAGAGGACTTAAGGTCATCCTCTGCCTACTTAGTGCATTAGCCACCACATTACCCTTACCAAGGGGTACAAGTGATCTCGAAGTCATAAGATGCTAGGAATTCCATCCACCTTTATTGCCTTATATTAAGATCCTTCTACGAGAACAAGTACTTGAGAGATTTATGATCAGTGTACAACTCGGACTCCTCTCCAGCAAATAATGATGACATGACTTAAGTGCGAATACCATGGAAGCTAGTTCTAAGTCGTTGGTGGCATAGTTCTTCTCATAAAATCTTAGTTGTCTTCCTCCATAACATACTACCCTCCCCTCTTGCATCAGAACAGCACGAAGCCCTGTACCATATGCATCAGTGTAAGCTATGAACACTTTGTTTCCGTTGGGAAAGGTCAAGACTGGGGCTGTTGCCAGAGCCCTCTTCAATCGTTGGAAAGCAACATCATAGTCTATATCCCATGGAAACCCCAAATTCTTCTTCGTTAGCCTGGTGAGTGGGGCTGATATCTTTGCAAAGTCCTTAATGAACTTCCTATAATAGCCTGCTAACCCCAGAAAGCTTCTCACCTCTGTTGCATTCTTTGGAATCTTCCAATCCTTAACTGCAACCAACTTTGCGGGATCTACTCCTTTCCCTTCTTTAGAAACCACATGCCCTAGGAATCTCACCTCTTTCCTCTAAAAATGGCACTTGGAGAATTTTTCCGTAAGTTGATGCGCACGCAGAGTATTCAAAACCTCCCTTATATGCAAGGCGTGCTCTTCCTCGCTCTTCGAGAAGATTAGGATATCATCAACAAAGACCATGACAAATTTATTTAGAAACTCTCGAAACACCCTACCCATCAGATCAACAAAATAGGCAGGTGCATTCGTCAACCCAAAAGGCATAATAAGTCATTCAAAGAAACCATCTGCAGTCCTAAAAGCGGCCTTATCTATACTATCCTCAGCCTCCCTCAACCGATGAAACCCCGTGGCTAGGTCTGACTGAGAATACCGATGCACCAACAAGCTTGTCAAACAAGTCATCTATCCTTGGGAGTGGGTATACATTCTTCTTAGTGAGTTTATTCAACTCCCTATAGTCTACACACAAGCGAAGCCAACCATCCAACTTAGTCGCGAATACTACTGGAGCACTCCATTCAGATATGCTTCTCCTAATAAATCCTTTCTCAAGTAGCTCCCCGACTTGCTTACTAAGCCCCCTCCTTTCCCTTGGAGCCATATGGTGCACAGGTAATGCAACTGGCTTTGCATTGTCCACCAAATATATACGAAAATCGATCTCTCGTCTTGGAGGTAAGCCCCGTACCTCATCAAAAACATGTGGATAATCTCGGACTACTAGAACAGATCGTAATTATCATCGATAGATGCATCAAGAGACTCTAGGAAACTAAGCATAACAGACCCTTGTGGGTCACAAGAAATCTCGAGGGTCCTCCCATGACAAGTCAGAAGCCTAACGACCCTCTTCTCACAATCCATCCCTGGAATCAAACCGTTGCCCATAAAACCGAGCACATATGCATCGCAATCAAATTCGATGCCAAAGACAGATATTCTCAAACCCTGACAAATAATGGACAAATGATCTGAACAACCAATGGGTTTTGAGACAATAACGGGATCCACTACCATACTAGTATTTAAATGCAGAGACTCAACCATAGAACTAGATATAAATGAATGTGAAGCGCTAGAATCAAAAAGAGTTCTAATAGGATGATTGGAAAGAGAAATTAAACTTTCCACAGAAATTTTCCAACCTGCGTCTGGAGCACTGGTCGTGTAACACCCCGTAATTCTGTAACACTAAGATTCACGAATAAAGGCAGAATTAAAAGTTACTATCAAAATCAAGGGAAACGGGCTGTGCCATTGCGTTCGTCTCGGAATTCTGCATGAAAACGAGTCTGAGTTTGCGTAAATCGGAGTCCGTATGAGGAAGATATGGCCTCCGGAAGTTCAGCGAAGTTCAAATTTCAAAACAGGTCAGAAAACGAGTTCGAAATTCAAAAACAGACCCAGATTGGGCTGGGCGGGAATTTTCCCGCCCAAGGCACCCATGTCGACTGGGAAGTCGACCTGGGGCACTCAGGTCGACCTGGGTCACCCAGGTCGACTGGGTAGTCGACCTGGGGGTTGACCCCCCTGCTCTTTCCAATTTTCTGAACCTGGTTCGTTCTACTGTATCTGGACGCCATTCTGACTAGGTTCATCCGCCTAACCCTATATAAACATCCCTAGTCTTCTCCTCTATTCACAATTCTTTTCTATCCTTATGCTGTCTCTGAGAAAATATATAAATAAATAAATATAAGAAGATAATATGAAAATCCAAGACAAGGTTATGCTGCTCAAGTTGTCAAGAAGAGATTCAAATCAAGATTAAAGCTTCAAGATGAGAATCAAAGGCTAACTCAAACGATTTCGAGCAACGTCGCACGAATCATAGCATCGCCATCTTTCTATTCTAATCTAATCTTAGTAAGTCAGTTATTTTTAGATTTGAACGTTTCTCTCTGTTCGTGACATGAAATTAAAGGAATAAAAGAATATGCCAAATCTTTCTATTCGAATCTGTGCCTATATCTTTGGACCTAATTAAGAAATGTTATGATTCGATGACCAATTAGACATTGCCTATGACTATGAACATTGCCTATGACTATGAACATTGCCTATGACTGTGACTATGAGAATTATTTCCTTGACTATGAACACAACCCTATGCCTTTGATTAGGAAACATGAACTATTGCCTATGACATAACAAGGACAACTGTGACTAAACACCTATGATTCATGACTAGGAAAGTGTTGCTTAAGTTTTGTGACTGTGAAATTGGGTCTGAACCTGATTTTCTATTTTGTCTATTCTTGGTTTTCTTTGGTTTTAGACCTTGGGAATTTACCTATTAAGTTAGGTCTACCCATGTTCTTGAACCTACGTCTCTATTCTGTCTATTCTTGGTTTTCTTTGGTTTTAGACCTTGGGAATTTACCTATTAAGTTAGGTCTACCCATGTTCTTGAACCTACGTCGTTATTCAACCCTTTTTATGCCAGTTATTATGTCTATCTTTTGCATAGCATCTTTGGTTCATTCCCTATTTTCTACGAATCTAGATTTATCTATAATCTAGATTGAATCACGATTATACGAACGGCGGGAATACGATTTGGGCAAAATATGAAATTTACTAAAAATGTGGTTTTAACTTGGAAATTTGCATAAATTGGGAACATGTATTATGGCATGTTCATAAATATGCAAATTGGATAAATTTTACATGAATTATAGGATGTGTAATTTGAATCTAGTAGTGACTTGTAAATCTAGCATTTACATGAATTGTGAACTAGAATAATAAGTCTAGTTTGACATGAACTGTAATTAGAATGTTAAATCAGAATTGGATTAGCTAATTTGGCATAATAGGTATATTGGCATAAATTTGAAATTGGCCGTAATTGGGAATAATTGTCATGTCTAGCAAAATCATGGTTAGTGACGCTTGATTTGGTATAGTTTACATACCAAAAAGCATAAATATGATATAGAGGGGAAAATGGGCCATAAGAATAAAGGTTGACAATTTACATTAAAAGAGTAATTAGGAATAATTTACTTATAGAAATTTTCCTAAATGAGAAAATGTGAATTTAGACAAACTAAATGTTTCTTAACGACATCTCTTTTAATAACACACCAGAAAGTTCTAGGGTGACAGAGAGGATAGTGTCTAGGCTTGGGTTTGGAAAATACAAGTTTCCTGCTCTCCCTAACTGATCCGACGGACAGGATGGTTGCTTTCAAAACCTGATTTGAAAATTAATCGAAACCCTTTGAACGTAGAAAACACGAATATGCCTAACCCGAGGTTAGACTGAGTTGCGATGTAAACCTGCCCGGAACCAACCGGCACATCCAGTATTCGCAACAATATCTGTCTAATGTGAGTGGTCACGGCTTTAATCTATTTAATTAAAGCTAGAACAAGAATGGTAGGGTTAAGTTAACTAAGACACTTAACCAATTCAACAAGATAACCAAACCGATGGGCGGGGTTAGGTTCATACAGACACTTAACACAGTTAAGCTAGAATGGGAGGGTTAAGTCCATAGGAACACTTAACCAACTTAACACAGTCAAGCTAGAATGGGAGGGCTAAGTCCATAGGGACACTTAACCAAACTTATGGTAACAAGACCAGATTTGTAGGGGTTAAGTAACTAAGAAAACACTTAGCCAAATTAACATGTTAACTGGACTAGAAGGCGGGGTTAACTAAAGTTAATACACTTAGCCAAATTAACATGTTAACTAGACTAGAGGTTGGGGTTAAGTAAATACACTTAGCCAATTTGATATGTTAGCTGGGCTAGACCGTAGGGTTAAGTAAACTTGAACACTTAACCATCAGATTGTGATAAAGTAATAGGGTTAAGTCTAAAACATGAAGGGATAATACTTAACCGTTAATAACATGTTAGTTAAAACAGACGGGCAAGGTTAAGTTAAAAAGGAACACTGAACCAATACAAGGTGAATGGGTAGGGTTAAGTAATAAGAAATACTTAACCAATATAACTTGGTTTGTGGTGGGGTTAAGTCAACATGAATTACTGATAACACTTAACCAGTTTGACAGGATAAATGAAGAGGGTTAAGTTGGCTTGAATTGACTAATGGCACTTAACCAATCCAAATTGACGGGAAAGGGAACTAAGTAGTAAACCTTAGTTAAGAAAACAACGATTCTGGAAATTAAGTGGTAAATCTTAGTTAGTAGAACTAAGTAGTAATTCTTAGTATAACACGGGAAGGAGCGAATGTCCGTCTGAGTAAAAAGAATGCTCCAACGAATTGGGTTACGAAGCCCGAGGCTTCGAGGGGACGTGAGGGTACTCTTGGTATCCCTCTGTGAGGCTGCAGATGATCCTCCTGGGCTCACAGAGGTTAAGGTCTGCGTAGAAGAACCAGGGGTATGCCTTGGTTGCAATATATATGGCAACCTAAAGATAGGATGGACCGGCTTGATTCGGCGAGAAAACGGTAGCCCTGTGATAGCAACTCGTCGTCTACCATCCATCTTGAGTCAATCGAGATACGTGAAGCGGAAAGGCGGAGAACTCCAAAAGACCATATACTTGCTATCTAGTTATGGGTGAGGATGGCCATAGGATAGTGGGGCATCGGGGGCATGCGTATAGTTCTCATTTTTCAAGGTGTGCCTTTCATTAGTTGAGGGAGGGGTCAAGTGGGACCATAGCCACTGGAATAAAAACAGACCTTAGCATCTGCATCGGCAGATATCTGAAAGCTCCTGACCAAGTTCTTTATTCCTTGATTTGCCCTGCCACAAGACTCGGGCCGCACATTACAGGACATGTGCATCTAGACAAGTGATAACGATTCGCGATACATGCGTGGGGAAGTCTAGGGACATATACCACTCTAGGTAGTGTGTCCTAGACTTGGGGGCATCGTTCGACAGGTAGCATAATCCCTAGTGGAACTAGGTGGCATAAACCCTGAATCCGAGAAGCGTTCAGCAGATAGTGTAAACTCTAGTTGAATCTGGAAAGCACTTGATAGAAAACCCTAGATTAGATCTAGGCAACAAATAATTAATGTATGCCTGAAGACAATGGATACTACAGGGACTGGGATCACGTTATCGTTACTAGATTGGGACACTAGTTAGGCGGTGCAGAGATATGGAAACCAGTATAACAAGGAAATAGCGAAGCAGCGAAAGTATTAGAGTATATCCAGTTTATCTTATCTTAGCATATCTTGTGTTTATCTTGTCTAATCTTGCTGACCCTATCATCATGGTGTAATCTTGTATTCAGTTAATTCATGTCGTTTTGTTTTTCCATGTTCACATGCTAAAAGTTACTGAACTTACTCAGGCTTTATGTCTGACTCTGTTTTTCTTTTGTCTTCTTTTCTTCCTTTTCCCCCCCAGGTAGTAAAGGAGGGAATAGTATAGCTCAGGTTAAGTTGGACTGTCACTCTTTCCCAGCATGAAGATTTATCGAAGTTTGCTTGGATTCTCTTTCCAGATGCTATGGCTGGCTCTTGCTAAAATTGGGGAATACAAATGTTGTTTTATTCTTCTTTATTTTGTAAGACAGATGATACTCTGATATTGTAAAGAAACCATTGTACAAACTATTTTATCAATAAAGCAAAGTTTTATTTTCCGCTGTTTAATTTATGTCTGTCTTGTAATTTATCTGCATCTTTTACCTTAAAATGGTCCACAGAACTTAGTGCATTCCCTTTGTGAGTGACACTAACGGATGTGGGGTGTTACACGTGGTATCAGAGTTGAAGGTTACCAGATCAGATAAAGGATTTGAAAAATTATTTTCAAAACGGTTTTTAAAGAAGCATTTTCAAAAGAAAAGATTTGTTTTAAAGGCATATTCCCCAAAGCCATACGCACTATCTTCTCTTCCTCTGTTTGAATTCTTATCTCTTTCTTTCTTGAGTCTCTGGGGCTCCTGACTTACTGGGAGGTAACCTCATCGAAGGGCGAAGTAGTGCCCGACTTCCATCTATAGCCGTAGTAGTTTCACCTACGGCCAGTTTTTTTTCAAGCTTATAGGGTTTTCTTTACGATGGAGGCAGCTTTCGAGAGGTTGGTCAACATGATTACACACGGAAGAGGATGAGGAATTCATGGATGTAGATTTAGCTCACGAAGGAGGAAGAAATTATAAAACCTAAGACAAGAGGGAGTATCTTTACTAGGGTATGATAGGGCATATAATTAAGGACAAGGGCAAGAATGAGGAACAAGATTTTCAGAAGGGCAAGTACATACTTTCACCACTAAGCATACCTTGGAGAAAGGCAGTAAAGTTCTGTTGGGAGAGTTTAGTTTTCTGTCCGTACTCTTTCGGTTTTAGCGCTTCGCATTTGTTCATACCCACTTCCATAGCTGAGTCTCTGCACCATATCACTTGTATAGTAAAAGGATCCCACTAGAGTCTCAAATCTAATTGGTGGTCCGACCAGTTTATTTTTGGTTAGTAGGGATTTGAGAATAGCTATCGAGTTTGCTTATATCATCTCACATAGATCGTCTAAATTCGGAGGAGATATTCCTTGGGTGCTTGTCTGATATTGGTTTAGGCCTTTGGGGTTTGTACTTGAGGAATGTCGAGTTTGACTAGGATGGTTTGCGTGAGAGGTGAATAGTTGTGACAGGCATGCTAAAAAGCACGTAGTAACCTTTCGACCCTTATAGTTATGGCATGGTGGATGAGAGGGAGACCCCTAATCATCTTAGTACATATACTTGGTACCGTGATTGACATCTGTTTATTTTGGAAATGGAGATCAGGAACTTCACAATCGTGAAGATAAATTAGTTAAGATACAGTGGAGTAAAGCTCAAGAAGTCTAGATACTAGCATCATACCCTTCTCCTTAAGGGTGCATCCTTGATTTCTTTGTTTAGGAGCTTTACGCATAATTGTCTCTCTCTTTCCAAAGTATATCCTCTAGGTCGTATCTTCGATCCTTTAGGTAGAAGCCAATGGATGTAAACATGTGTTTGAAACATGTTATGGTTGGTGGTTGCAAGTGGTTGCTAATGGTTTCTCGAGGATGCATATGCATACGTATTAGGCACTAGATCAGTTCGGATGCTTTCATATTGCATTTACAGATATGTATTTGTTTGCAAATTGAACTTGATATGTTATCATATGGATGTTGCATATGGATGAATGGATATGCACACATGTAGTATTTACATTACTAGGGATGCTTGCATACATGATTGGACGCATGGCACTGACATGATTTGCATTAAGGAGGTCAACTGAATCAGTAGACCGCCTGATCTTGCATTAGATAAAGACATATACACACTATGCATATGAACATGAAGGCATTAGAAATATTTTAAGGACAATGAATGCCTGTGATTGAATGGTTGAGTAGATGGGTGATTGGATGGTAGGACACATTCTTCCTAACTTGGAGATTTCGGGGACGAAATTCTTTTAAGTGGGGGAGAATGTAACACCCCGTAATTCTGTAACACTAAGATTCATGAATCAAGGCAGAATTAAAAGTTAAAATCAAAATCAAGGGAAACGGGCTGCGCCATTGCGTTCGTCTCGGAATTCTGCATGAAAACGAGTCCGAGTTTGCGTAAATCGGAGTCCGTATGAGGAAGATATGGCCTCCGGAAGATTCAGCGAAGTTCAAATTTCAAAACAGGTCAGAAAACGAGTTCGAAATTCAAAAACAGACCCAGATTGGGCTGGGCGGGAATTTTCCCGCCCAAGGCACCTAGGTCGACTGGGTAGTCGACCTGGGGCACCCAAGTCGACTGGGTAGTCGACCTGGGGGTCGACCCCCCTGCTTTTTCCAGTTTTCTGAACCTGGTTCGTTCTATGTATCTGGACGCCATTCTGGCTAGGTTCGTCCGCCTAACCCTATATAAACAGCCCTAGTCTTCTCCTCTATTCACAATTCTTTTCTATCCTTATGCTGTCTCTGAGAAAATATATAAATAAATAAATATAAGAAGATAATACGAAAATCCAAGACAAGGTTATGCTGCTCAAGTTGTCAAGAAGAGATTCGAATCAAGATTAAAGCTTCAAGATGAGAATCAAAGGCTAACTCAAACGATTACGAGCAATGTCGCACGAATCATAGCATCGCCATCTTTCTATTCTAATCTAATCTCAGTAAGTCAATTATTTTTAGATTTGAACGTTTCTCTCTGTTCGTGACATGAAATTAAAGGAATAAAAGAATATGCCAAATCTTTCTATTCGAATCTGTGCCTATATCTTTGGACCTAATTAAGAACTGTTATGATTCGATGACCAATTAGGCATTGCCTATGACTATGAACATTGCCTATGACTATGAACATTGCTATGTGTTAGACCCAAATGTGGTTCTAACACCCAAATTGATTAGAAACAAGATAAAATAAAACAAAAATAAGAATGAACACACAAGATTTATAGTGGTTCGGCGAAGAAATGCCTACGTCCACTTAGTTTTCACTATATTCAATAATTCAGTTACAAATGCAATGTAAGATTCACTCACAACTCACTTTTGTTCACTCAAATGATTAAAACAAGAAATGAAAGATGATTTGGATTTTCCGGGAGCAATGGAGTTCGGATGATGAAGGTACTTGGATTCTCAAAAATGCTGAAAAAAGATCCTTCTCTTTGTCTCTAGATGGGGTATTTATAGGTGTGAATTTGCCTGAGATTCAATCCGGGTCGGAACACGTGCCCTCCATCGCACTCTCTTCGGGTTCGGATGGACTATCAAGCTGACAACACATCAAAGAGACGGACGTTAGGGGTAGGAATTAGTCATATCCGGTCCGGTTCTCCAGGCGATTTTATAGGAGATTTTCCTGGATCATGGGTGCGGGTCGGAGACGTGCAGGTTGGGGGTTCGGATCGGAATACCCGATCCGAACCAGAGTAGCTTGGACGTCTCTCCTTCTCTAATCATACTCCGCTCCGCTCCAGCGTCGTGGCAAGCTGATGGCTTCCCGATCCATCTGAGATTTATTCGCCTTCCGATCCGATCAGATAAGCTTTGCTAAATTACCGAGTAAGAGCCATCCGATCCGAACGGGGAACACTGTCCGATCCGAACCAATATGCTGCTATCAATCTGAATTGTGGTGTTTTCTTCCGATCCGAACCGAAGTCTTATAACTTAAAATACCCTTCAATGGTTGGTTTCTTGACTTTGTGTTGCCTAGTTCACAAAGTAGGCTAACATTTTGCCCCCTCAAAGGATGCTTTTGTTGTACAGAGCGTGCTTTGACGTCGTTTAATCAGAATTGTCAGGAGTAAGGCGCAGATTTCTATTCAGTTCGGTGTCCGATCCGAGTACCTTTTCTTCATTTCTGAGCAAATTTGGGAACTCTTCTCGCCATGTAATGCTTCTTGCAGGTATGCTCCTCCTTTACTCTTCTTCTCTTCAATTCGAGTCGGATGCTAAATCAATCGTGTGAAATTTCCACTCGGTTCGGACTCCGATCCGAAGCGTTTTCGTGGGTTAGGTCCTTGGACGTTGGGCCTTCAGAGAGAATTGTACTTCTGGGCCTTCATCCCGGTCCGAGCGGGTGAGACAAAATAGGAAGACGAGGAGTCATCACCATTCCTTTTATAAACTCGCCATCGTCCTCATTTCTTCCTTCGTCTTTTTTGCTGCCGCTCCCAACCATAACATTGAAAACTCTAAAAACTTCAATATTCCGAAATCATTTCTTGTAGGTCTTCCAAATCAAGAACATAGGTAGCTTTTTAATCCCGGATAACTTTGTAGTAAACGTACTTGATTTCAATTCGTGTCGGATTGGGATGGTTTAATCGTAGGCTTCGCTTGAACCCCCCGCCGCCATTGGTGGATGCGCTATCGCTTCAAGGCGTTGCGAGGCTGGAGAGGGTGAACTTTTATCCTCAATGATGGCCTTGATGATAAAAATGGACTCGTTTGTAAGAAAGGAGGGAAAGAGGAAGAAGATGAGGAGCGTGGTGACCATCTGGAGTCGGTTCGGGTAAAAGACGGAGGACCAAAAAAGGAAGGAGAAGGAAAGGGGATCGGCTCGGATTGCACATCTTAGAAAGACGGGAGGAAAGAAAATGTCGGCTCGGGTCGGAGATGAGGATGAGATAAAAGGCTGACATGAAC
This sequence comes from Allium sativum, assembly GCA_030737875.1. Lineage (NCBI taxonomy): Eukaryota > Viridiplantae > Streptophyta > Magnoliopsida > Asparagales > Amaryllidaceae > Allium > Allium sativum. The sequence continues at coordinate 952,523,120 of CM060915.1, forward strand.
GGACTGGTTGAGTGATGCTGATCCGGATCGGATCGGGTCACCCGATCCGATCAGATCAGTTCTGCTTCCGAACCCACTGCTCCTATTGTCTTGAACTGACCTTGCCTTACTAAAGCACCCGAACCGAATGTCTTCTGTATTGAGCCAATCATCACATGCATATCCGAACCGAACCGAACGCATCAAATTTGGCACATAAAGACTATCCAACTAATTCAACTAACACTTATTCTAGACGAATATGCTTCGCGGACAGTTAGGATAGTGCCTTGTGAACATAAACGAGAATTAAGAAAAACTCTGACTATCACTTTCTCTTTAAAGCTTCGTCTTGCATTGCTGTACTTCTATTTTGTATTTCCCACATTTGCTGCACACACTTTAGTTCACACACATACACAAAGAAGGGGGACACGGGATAATTTACTCTAATTCGTGCTATTGCTTCTTCAATAGTTCCATGACAATGAGGCCCAGACGCTCTTCTCGTCTAGCTGAGAGGAAAGAGGCTCCAGAATCTTCCAACAAAACCACTCTCGAGGATATATCTTCTTCATCTGACCCAGAATGGGACAGCGAGGGTCCGGATTACGGAGTTGGTCATCGGGAAAGCGACGAAATGTCTTCTGAAAATGAAGTTTCCCTAGGCTTTGAGGAGGAAGGAGGGATTGGTGACAATCGAGCACCCGATGAATTTGACTCAGCCATTATATTGGAATCACCTCCAGATTCTGTAGAATCAACAATTGACAATGACCGACTCGTGAGAATTTGCTTGAAGTATGGAATAATGAAGAGAGACACTTTAGTGCCCTCACGCTCTGACCGTCCCCATAACCCTCCAGAAGGATATATGACGGTCACTCGTCTGATGTGCATGGTTGGCGCCATTCCTCCATTCTCGCCTTTCATCGTCGACTTCTTAAGACAAATGCGGATTGCCCCCATGCAGCTGCATCCCAATTCATATGCCTATCTGCATACCTTATTCATAGCATATCGTGAAATTCTAGGCGTGGAGCTCACGTTCGACGATGTTCATTTCTTCTATAATTTCAAACATCGGACTAGAGAAACCCCTTCTTTCTGTTATTTCGAATCAGTCCCGAAGAGAAAGATAATTTCTGTACCATTTAGCAGTAAAGCCGGAGACTCCAGATTAGAATGGTTCTATATAAAGCAACAGTCTGGATGCGCCAGGAGATGGACAAAATCAAGTAAAGCACTGATTTTCTGACCCTGGACTCTATACACTTGAATCATCACCCTGACCTGTTTTCCTTTTTATTTGCAGTCGACAATCCCAAACAGGTATCAGACCAAGCGTTCTTTGATCGAATGCACCGTCTCCTCAACGGCGACCAAAAATTCCTTACCATTGACGAGGTTCTTAAAGATGAGTACCTTCATTTTCACGGGCTGCTATCCGTTTTCCGTAGCATCGGTCATGGGACGGTTCCATACGCGTACATTCCTCCAGTGGAGGTGGTCCCAGAACTAGGAGAAGGTTCAGGAATCCCTACAGCTTCTCTTCATACTTCACCTTCTCCCTCTTCCACACAAGATGATGAACTGGCTAATCTGGCCAAAAAGCATCGTGAAGGGTATATTGCCCCCGAGGAAACTACCTCGCTAGACAAATCAAAATCTCCCCAAGGGTCACCACTTCACGCTTCCGAAGGGGATGTTCCTAGCACCGACGAGCACATATTTCAGGGTTTGGGGGATCTCCCCTTACCCGAGACTATATATACTTCAGAAGATTTCAGAAAGGACCCTTTAGTCTTCACTTCTTATGAAGAAACTACTCCTGCTAAGGCCAAAGAGCCTGCCCGCACTAGTCTAGCTTCAGACTCGGGTTGGTTGGGGGGACACACACACCACATAGGATGCACTTTACACCGTAGCACTAGCATTCATTGCACTTCTTTCTCCATGGATCCGTCGATTCTAAAATTCGTTTAATTTACCGTGCAGGTACAATGTCTCGATCCTCTTATGACATAAGAAAGCTTCGCCGCAGCATGTCCAATCCTCCTCAGGACGCCGAGTATAATCGCCGGGATGACCGCGGTAGGGAGGAAAGAAGACCCTATGACCCTTATCGATCTCGATCCTCACGCTCCCGCTCACCAGTTCGACCGGAACAAGAAAAATACAAAAGCTATCAAGGTCGTAGGGAGGAGGATAGACCACAATCTAGGGATTCCACTTCCTCCCATGAAAAGCGGAGTAGAGAAAAAACTCCTCCAAAGGAAACTGGGTCTAAAAGTAAGCAAAAATTCCCTGCTACTAAGCGACCTCGGATGGACAAGGGTTCTACAGAATCTTCTTCAGGAAGGGACACTGAATTGACGATCGTCGCTCCTCCTCCATCAAATGCAACAACTGCAGTAAAGCGGGCTTATTTGGAAGAGCAGTTTCCTGAACACTACTTCCAGACTCTAACTTTTTTACCTGCCCTAGAACCTATTTCGTCTAATTGGGCAGAGGAGGCCAAAGCAAAGATTGATTTGGTGGAGAAACAATATTCCGAGATGTTCAAGTACTCTCGCAATCTTTCTAGGATCATCCGCACACTAATGACAAATGCCGACTCGATGCAAAAGACTGCAGAGGAGGATGCTAAGGCCCTAAAAACCTTAGGAAAAGATTTAGAAGATACTCAAGCCCAACTAGCTATCGCTCAGAAGAACGCTTCTAACTTCAAACAACAGTTTGAGGACATGCAAAAGCGCTATCATGATTTGCTTGAATCCCACACTCAGGAGCGTTCTGAGTTGAAGAAACAAGCTGACGAGGCCAAATCAGAGGCTGCTAAGACACGTCTTGCTTATGCTGAGCTTGAGCAGAAAAACGCCGAGTTAGCGAAAAGGAGCGCTGAGTTAGAAAAGAAGAATGCTGATTTGGCTTCGAAGTTGCTGGAGGCAGAAAACAGGGCTGCTTTAGCCGAGGGCAATGTAGAATGCGCTATTAAATCTGCGGAGGAAACCCGCAAGCAATTATCTGATGCGGAGGCTGAAATTCAGGGTTTCGGCGAGCTAATGATTGAATTCTTCGCGCATATTATTCGTCGTCGAAACATTTCCTGGATCGAAGACTATCCGTCCACTCTAGTTCAGGTCTGGAATCAAATTGTCGAGTGGGAAAAGGAAGAACTCAAGGTCGATTCCCTCGATGAAGATAAGCTGATGGAGAAATATTTGAGAGATGACGAACCGGAGCGCCAAGCTGAAGGGCGCCGTCTAATTGCCGAGGCCATGGAAGAAGAGAGGCGGAAGTCTAAACAGAAAACCGTCCCTGAAGCTGGTTCTTCTTCTTCTGCTCCTGTAACTCCCGAAGTAGAGGGGTATGATCCCGAAAACCCGGGAATTTCCCGAACCACTTTGCTATCTCCTATTCCTGAAATAACTCCAGAGGTAGTAGTTACCCCCGCTGAAAAGTCTTCAGAAGGTATCCCTATCTTTTCTCCTCAATTTGTCAAGGCTACTACTACCTTTGGCTACATAATCGAACGTTCGATGAGAAATCCTTTGCTCTCGCCTGAGTTGATAACCAATGTTTCTCATTTTGTAGGCGTTGAATCATCCACGAAGACAGATGTAGCTCAAGGAGCTACCGCTGGGACACAACCTGCCGATAGGGTCGAAGAAGGGGAAGACAAGGCTGCTTCAACAGACCTGGGGGAAAGAAGTGAGCCAATTAAGGTCACTACTCCCCATGATGAAGAAATGATTGCAGCTTTAAAAGACGATGGAGGAGACGAGGGGCACGATGAGGAACCGGAGGTTACAATAACCGGGGATTCAAAAAGTGCTGACGACGTTACCCTGGCGGCCATGAAGGCTGATCAAGACAAGCGTTTGCAATTAAAGGCTGAAGAATTAGATCCTGAGGTTCTCAAGCCCCTCGCAGTTGTGGATGCAGGTTCAAGGTTAGTTGTTAAGCTCTCAACTAGATCTATCACTGAAGAACTTGCTAAAAAATCTTCTCTTGATTCCAGTGTCCCGCCCTCCGGGAAGAAGTCTACTGGCTCCAGTACCGCATCTTCAGGGAAAAAGAAAACAAAACGAATCTTGACTGAAGCCGAGAAGGAAGCAAAGGATGCGGAGAAAGCCGTCAAGAAATCTAAGGCTCATTCCAAACCTAAGTAACGGATTCCCCTGTATTCCTTTTAGTATCTTTGTAACCCAATAAATGCTGCTGCAAAAGCGGCTTCTGCACTTTCTTCTTTAGTTATTTCCCTGTACAAATTTATTCATTTGTAAATAAAAATAATTCACTTTTTGCAATGTTTATTTGTTAGCAGTTCTGCACTTATGTAAAAATGCATATCTATAGTTATGAAACAAAGTTGTGGAGAGGGGAGATATGTATATATATTTGTGTCCCCAGTCAATCTCCATAGGTTATTCAGTGCTTAACCATGCAATCTGAACGCTCCCGATTCTCTAACGGGATAGCATTTCCTGGCATTTCTTTTATACTCTTTCTCATTCTCTTGAGAGTTAGAGTTCGAGTTCAGTTATTTGTTTATTCCCCGGTCGTTCAACGGGAAAAGATTTCTTTCTCGGCGCTCGGTCGGAGACGCCTTTATACTCTCTTTCTCTCTGGAAAGTTAGAGTTCGGAGTTGAACCTCTTTCTCAGCGCTCAGTCGGGGACGCTTTTATACTCTCTCTCTTTCTCTGGAGAGTTAGAGTTAAGAATAGAATTTCTTTTTCAGCGCTCAGTCTGAGACGCTTTTATACTCTCTCTCTTTCTCTGGAGAGTTAGAGTTAAGAATGTCGTTTTCTCATTCTTTTATGTCTTATTGCACAAATAATCATTGTGCTTCTTTTTATGTCCAAACTGTTTCAACCTTTTTTAGGCTCTAAGTTATCCTGTATTTTATAATCACAACAGAACAACTAACGAATGTAAATGCATAAAAGTAAATAACACACAATATTTTTATAGTGGTTCAGCTAAGTCATAGCCTACATCCACTTTATAGACCTCTATTCATATCATCAGATTTTCCCAAGGCAAGTCGTGCCTTGTTACAGAGTTTATAGGAAAAACAACAAAAAGTGGAGCATTTCTAATCCAAATATCGCATTAAGTGTTGGGCATTCCATGCTCGAGGGACTTCTTCACCATCTACGGTCGTTAACTTGAATGTTCCTTTATCAAGTTTCCGTTGGATGACAAAGGGTCCCTCCCATTTTGGGCCGAGGTGAGGAAGAGATGGAAAAACTCTCTTTAGCACCAAATCCCCTGGTTCAAAAGTTCTGAGGCGAACTTTTTTGTCATAATAGCGTGCCATCTGACGCCGATGTCTTGCTGCACGCAAATCTGCTTCGTCCCTTTTCTCTTCGACCTCATCAAGAGACTCAAGTAGAAGTGCCCGATTCGTCATCGGGTCATAATACGTAACCCTGTGGGAAGGAACTTCCAGTTCAACTGGAATTACTGCTTCTGAACCAAAGGAGAGAGAGAAAGGGGTATGACCGGTAGCCGTTTTAAACGTTGTTCGATATGCCCACAAAGCTAGGGGCAATTCATCAACCCATTTTGCCTTTGCACGCTCCAACCGTTTCTTGAGGATGGATTTTATAACTTTGTTTACCGCTTCTACTTGCCCATTCGATTGTGGATAGGCGACTGCAGTATATCGCTTGTCTATCTTATATTTCTGGCAAAAATTTCTGAACTCAGAGCTGTCAAACTGGGTTCCGTTGTCAGTTATAATCGTTCTTGGGATCCCGAACCGGCATATAATATTTCTGACCACAAAACTTATCACTTTTCTTGCTGTGATTTTGGTCAAGTGCTCAGCTTCCACCCATTTCGTGAAATAATCTACGGCTACTATGGCATACTTAGCCTCTCCTTTGGCAATTGGCAAAACTCCAATGATATCGATTCCCCATGTGGCAAATGGCCAAGGACTCACCATCGATTTAAGCTGGGTTGACGGTGCCCTGGGAATTTTGGCGAACCTCTGGCACTTATCGCAGCTTCGTGAATAATCAGCTGCATCCTTGTTGATCGTAGGCCAGAAGTATCTGTACCGCAATATTTTCTTTGCTAAAGTTTGACCTCCTGTATGATCTCCACACTCACCTTCGTGCACTTCTCTCAGTACACGCTTGATGTCGTCGTGTGCGATACATCGTAACAGGGGCATAGAAAATCCTTGTCTATAGAGAGTATCGTCTTGCATAACATATCTGGCAGCTTTGCGGACTACAGCTCTTTTCTCACTTTTCTTCGATGGGAGTGTCCCATTCTTAAGAAAACTCTTGATTGGAGTCATCCATGACTCCTTCTCTGGTTCCGCTTCAAGAACGAATTCAATTTCCATTGACTCAAAGCTTGGCGATTCCAATGTTTCAATTGGAATTACCTCAGTCCCTTCTGGATTGTCAGAACTAGCCAGCTTTGCCAGTCTATCCGCTTTCTGGTTTTCAATTCTGGGAATATGTGTTATGCTGTACCGATCTAAGCTATTCAATAGCTCTTTCACTTTCTTGAGGTAGGCGATAAGTCGAGGTCCTCGAGCCGCGAATTCCTCTCGCACTTGACAAACAACAATCTTAGAATCACAAAATATGTCCATCATTTTTACTCCGAGGTCTTTAGCAAGTTTCAGCCCGGCAATCAGGGCTTCATACTCAGAGTCGTTGTTAGTTGCCGAAAATTCTAACCGTAGGGCGTAATATAACGACCGTCCCTCCGGAGTGACTAAGACAATTCCAGCTCCGGATCTTCGGTCATTTTTAGCTCCATCTGTATATAATTTCCACGGATTCATCTCTAGCTTATCCTCGGATTTGACCACTCGGTCATTGATTATTTCTTCATCTGGAATGGTGAACTCCGCAATAAAGTCCGCTAGAGCTTGCCCCCTGATTGACTTTCGTGGTTGAAAATTCAAATCAAACTGGCTTAGTTCTATGTTCCATTTTATCAACCTTCCCGACGCTTCGGGTCTCTGCAACACCTGTCTTAACGGCTGATCGGTGTATATGGTTATTGGATGGGCTTGGAAGTAGTGACGAAGTTTTCGGGATGCAATCAGGAGGCTGTAAGCAAGCTTCTCGATCTTTGGATAGTTGCGCTCTGCCGCTGCTAATTTCTTACTCACGTAGTATACTGGCCTTTGTACTTTGTCTTCTTCTCGAACCAGGGCTGTGCTGACAGCGTGAGCCGAGACTGCTAGATAAACAAATAGTTCTTCGTGATCTACGGGCTTTGATAAGATTGGCGGTTTCTCTAACAGCTCTAACAGATTTTGGAAAGCCTCGACACAATCGGGAGTCCACTGGAAGTTCTTCTTTCCCCTTTTTATCAAATCAAAAAATGGAACACATTTATCGGTGGCTTTGGAGATGAATCTACTCAGCGCCGCTACCTTCCCTGCCAGACTTTGGACGTCTTTAATTCTCCTTGGTTCTCTGATGTTTCTAATCGCCGCTATCTGGCTAGGGTTGATCTCAATTCCTCGGGAACTCACAATGAAGCCAAGGAACTTTCCCGACGCCACTCCAAATGAACATTTTAAAGGATTCAATTTCATACGGTATTTTCGCAAGATACCAAACATTTCTGCTAAGTCTTGCGTATGACTGGAGGACTGCTTTGATTTAACAAGCATATCATCCACATAAACTTCCATAGTTTTTCCTATTTGATCATAAAACATTCTATTTACCAACCGCTGATAAGTAGCTCCAGCGTTTTTTAATCCGAATGGCATTACAACATAACAATATAACCCCAAATTCGTGATGAAACTTGTATGCTCTTGATCTGGTACATGCATAGGAATTTGATTGTATCCAGAGTATGCATCCATGAAAGAGAGAAGTTCATGACCTGCTGTCGAGTCTACAAGCTGGTCAATCCTGGGAAGTGGGAAACTATCTTTTGGGCAAGCCTTATTTAAATCTGAAAAGTCAATACAAGTTCGCCACTTTCCGTTTGGCTTCTTTACCAGGACGGGATTCGATATCCAGTCGGGATAGGTCGAATCTCGAATAAATCCATTTTGCTTTAATTTTTCTACTTCCTCTTTGAGGGCAGCCGACCTCTCTGGGCCCAGCGTGCGTCTCTTTTGCTTCACAGGCGGATGCTTCGGATTTACATTCAATTTGTGACTGATAATGGAAGGCGATATCCCACACATGTCAGCATGGGTCCAGGCGAACACATCTAAGTTTGCCTTCAAGAAGTCCGTCAGCTCTTCAGCACGACGTGGATCCAATTGGGAACCGATCTTCAAGACTTTCGTCGGATCAGCTTTATCAACAGGAATTTCCACTGTCGTTTCATTAGGAGTTGCATTCCTAGCCTCTGGTTCCTCGTCTTTTCTGGGATCCAGGTCTTCAGGTGTTCCTTTGGGCAACTCCTTTGGGGTCAATTTCTCTAATTGCTATGCCGAGTCCCCCTTTGAGGGAGACGGGGCATCCTTACTCTCTGCATTAACTCCTTTCATCAACATCTTCAGTTCGGCCACGTAGCAGGCCCGTCCAGAAACCTGATCCCCTCTTATTACTCCAGTCCCGGCTTCGGTTGGGAACTTTAGTAACAAGCACCAAGGGGCGATACAAACTCTAAATTCAGCGAGGGCAGGTCTCCCTAAAAATGCGTTATATGGCGAATCTACGTCCAATACTACGAACTGAAGCATTCGCACTCTTCTACGTTCTCCTTGCCCTAGGGTCACGGGCAATTCTATATATCCCATGGGAGCTGTCGTCGCTCCGTTGAAGCCTCTAATCCATCCTTCACAAGGTTTCAGATCTTCGGGCTCAAGCTTCATCTGATCAAATGACTTCTTGAACAAAATATTAACGGAACTTCCGTTGTCTACTAATACCTTATGGACCAAGGCCGGCCCAATGGTGGTAGTAATAACCAACGGATCATTGGTGGGAGATTGTATCCCCGTGTTGTCTCGGCTGCGAAACACCACGTCATCGAACATGGTTTTTTGTTGTTTTATAGGGGTGACATCTTCCAAATCGTCACCTTCATTCACATCTAGATGCTTGGCAGCATTCACATATTGGTCCATTGACCTAAAACTTCGGGTTGCCGGGTGTGGTCCGCCTACTATGGAGTTGATGACAATCCCTTTACCTTTCTGCTGCGCGGTAGGCTTAGGAGCAGGGAGGATCTGTTTTGGAGCCTGCTCTCCTTGCCCCCTGTCCCTCGGGGCAACCTTGTACTCATCCAACTTTCCTTCACGCAGCAACTTTTCAATTACATCCCTCAAATGCCGACACTCATTGGTCGAATGTCCATGTGTTCCATGAAACAAGCAAAATTTCCCTGTCGCCATTTCTTTCTCGGTCGAATCACGAGGTGGCGGTCTTTTGTACTGCAACACATTGTACGTATCCAGGTAAATATTTTCCAGGGTGTCATTCAATGGTGTATAGTCCTCGTAATTCTGGAATCGGGGCCTTTTGTTAGGGTCGCTTCCCCTATTTCTGTTTCTCCTGTTACCGTTCGAATTACGGTTGTTGTTGTTTCCCCCATTTCCAGTATTGCTGTTTCCACCCTTATTTCCTACATTTACTTCAACCTTGCCAGAACTTTCCCCAGACTGCTTCACGGCAATATTACTCTGCACATTCTCCTTTGAAGCTGTCTCAGACTTTCTTTTCCGGTTTGCCCGGGCCTCCTCTCGTCTTAGGTAAATATCGGCTTTTTCGTAGAATATCGCCCTTGTGGGGGGTGTCTTCCCAGAAAGGTAGTCTCCAAACTCCGATTCAGGATCGACTCCTTCCTTCAATGCCATCAGAATAGTGGGCTCATGCGGGTCACTGACCTCAGTTACAGCTTGATTAAAACGATCTAAATATGCCCTTAAAGACTCTCCTGGTGCCTGTTTGATCCTCGACAATTCAATAACACTCTTGGACTTGCGGGCATGTAGTCGAAACTGGTTCATGAAACGCTCACTTAGTTCTTTGTAATTAGAAATCGAACGAGGAGGAAGCCGGGTAAACCAGAATAATGCCACATCTTCCAGGTAGATTGGGAATGCTTTGCACTTTACTTCATCAGGGGCAGCAGCGGCGTTCATGAGCCACGAATACCGCATCAAATGCTGTCCCGGATCAGTCCTTCCGTTATATTTGTCCATCTGTGGCAAGTTAAAGCGTCGGGGAAACTGGAAATCTAGGATATCGTCGGTGAACGGTGTATGGCTTCGCTCAATGCCATAGTCTTCATTCGTATAATTCCGGCTCTCGGACATAATTTGGCGGACCATTGCCTGCACATCGGCACTAGTTAAGGGCTGCTCAGGTTCCCTGGCCCTAGTGTCCGAGTTCCTTCGGGGCTCTTGCTCTGGAGATGCCCTTCTTCTTCGAGCTGCCTCTACTCGATTCCTTTCCCTGTGTTCCCGGTCGATCTCGGGAAGAGGGGACTGGAGTCTTTGCCCCCGAGCGGGGCTATCGTTTCCTAATGCTCGTGCGATATCCTCGCGAGATCCCAAAGATCCAAACGTTAGCTGCTCCACGTTCTGAGGTCGTTCGAGTGGCCTTCGCTCACGGGGCCTCTCTTCCTCGGAAGATGAAGATTGATCTACGGGTGTGTGACGAACCGGTGATGGAGTTCTCTGCCGGCGGAGCTCATTGATCTCCCGACTCATGAGCCTCATATTTTCCTGCATCATGAGATTAGTGCGCTCATGAACTCTCATAGCTTCCCTCGTGCTCTCAAGCATATCAAGCAAGCGCGAGAAATCTCCTTGAGTGATGGGAGCAGATGGATTGACCTGGTCTCCAACCCTGACAGCTGGAATTGGAGCATTCGCGGGGACTCGAGTAGATGTTCCAGCTTCACCAAGCATCGGGTCGGATCGGAGGTAGGAAGTCAGGTCGGATCGGAGCCGGGGTGCCTAGTCGGATCGGTGTGCAGCGAGCAAGTCGGGTCGGTTCAGACTGGGGGAGTGCACTGCTTCGGAGTCCCCTACCCGGATCGGATCGGAGCTCTCCCCTTGCTGTCGGTTCGGATTTCCTGCATTGATTCTCCCTGCTGCTGAACTCTGCCCCCGAGACCTTGTTACAACAGCATGTTGCTGATCTTCGCCAGCTCCATTTCCTTGAACCGACTGAACTTCTTTGCCTTTTCCTTTGGCCATGAGTCTTCAACAATTACTTCAACGAATGTAAGAAAACGGAGAAACTTAAGGATTCACTTCTTTGAACTCAACGGTCCAAAAAGTAGAAAGAGATCCCAGAAAATAAAGAATTTAGATGAGGTTTCTCAGTGAAAGCACCAAAATGTTAGACCCAAATGTGGTTCTAACACCCAAATTGATTAGAAACAAGATAAAATAAAACAAAAATAAGAATGAACACACAAGATTTATAGTGGTTCGGCGAAGAAATGCCTACGTCCACTTAGTTTTCACTATATTCAATAATTCAGTTACAAATGCAATGTAAGATTCACTCACAACTCACTTTTGTTCACTCAAATGATTAAAACAAGAAATGAAAGATGATTTGGATTTTCCGGGAGCAATGGAGTTCGGATGATGAAGGTACTTGGATTCTCAAAAATGCTGAAAAAAGATCCTTCTCTTTGTCTCTAGATGGGGTATTTATAGGTGTGAATTTGCCTGAGATTCAATCCGGGTCGGAACACGTGCCCTCCATCGCACTCTCTTCGGGTTCGGATGGACTATCAAGCTGACAACACATCAAAGAGACGGACGTTAGGGGTAGGAATTAGTCATATCCGGTCCGGTTCTCCAGGCGATTTTATAGGAGATTTTCCTGGATCATGCGTGCGGGTCGGAGACGTGCAGGTTGGGGGTTCGGATCGGAATACCCGATCCGAACCGGAGTAGCTTGGACGTCTCTCCTTCTCTAATCATACTCCGCTCCGCTCCAGCGTCGTGGCAAGCTGATGGCTTCCCGATCCATCTGAGATTTATTCGCCTTCCGATCCGATCAGATAAGCTTTGCTAAATTACCGAGTAAGAGCCATCCGATCCGAACGGGGAACACTGTCCGATCCGAACCAATATGCTGCTATCAATCTGAATTGTGGTGTTTTCTTCCGATCCGAACCGAAGTCTTATAACTTAAAATACCCTTCAATGGTTGGTTTCTTGACTTTGTGTTGCCTAGTTCACAAAGTAGGCTAACACTATGACTATGAACATTGCCTATGACTGTGACTATGAGAATTATTTCCTTGACTATGAACACAAGCCTATGCCTTTGATTAGGAAACATGAACTATTGCCTATGACATAACAAGGACAACTGTGACTAAACACCTATGATTCATGACTAGGAAAGTGTTGCTTAAGTTTTGTGACTGTGAAATTGGGTCTGAACCTGATTTTCTATTCTGTTTATTCTTGGTTTTCTTTGGTTTTAGACCTTGGGAATTTACCTATTAAGTTAGGTCTACCCATGTTCTTGAACCTACGTCTCTATTCTGTCTATTCTTGGTTTTCTTTGGTTTTAGACCTTGGGAATTTACCTATTAAGTTAGGTCTGCCCATGTTCTTGAACCTACGTCATTATTCAACCCTTTTTATGCCAGTTATTATGTCTATCTTTTGCATAGCATCTTTGGTTCATTCCCTATTTTCTACGAATCTAGATTTATCTATAATCTAGATTGAATCACGATTATACGAACGGTGGGAATACGATTTGGGCAAAATATGAAATTTACTAAAAATGTGGTTTTAACTAGGAAATTGGCATAAATTGGGAACATGTTTTATGGCATGTTCATAAATATGCAAATTGGATAAATTTTACATGAGTTATAGGATGTGTAATTTGAATCTAGTAGTGACTTGTAAATCTAGCATTTACATGAATTGTGAACTAGAATAATAAGTCTAGTTTGACATGAACTGTAATTAGAATGTTAAATCAGAATTGGATTAGCTAATTTGGCATAATAGGTATATTGGCATAAATTTGAAATTGGCCGTAATTGGGAATAACTGTCATGTCTAGCAAAATCATGGTTAGTGACGCTTGATTTGGTATAGTTTACATACCAAAAAGCATAAATATGATATAGAGGGGAAAATGGGCCATAAGAATAAAGGTTGACAATTTACATTAAAAGAGTAATTAGGAGATAAGTAAATTAGGAATAATTTACTTATAGAATTTGTCCTAAATGAGAAAATGTGAATTTAGAAAAATTAAAGGTTTCTTAACGACATCTCTTTTAATAACACACCAGAAAGTTCTAGGGTGACAGAGAGGATAGTGTCTAGGCTTGGTTTTGGAAAATACAAGTTTCCTGCTCTCCCTGGCTATCCCTAACTGATCCGACGGACAGGATGGTTGCTTTCAAAACCTGATTTGAAAATTAATTGAAACCCTTTGAACGTAGAAAACACGAATATGCCTAACCCGAGGTTAGACTGAGTTGCGATGTAAACCTGTCCGGAACCAACCGGCACATCCAGTATTCGCAACAATATTTGTCTAATGTGAGTGGTCGCGTCTTTAATCTATTTAATTAAAGCTAGAACAAGAATGGTAGGGTTAAGTTAACTAAGACACTTAACCAATTCAACAAGATAACCAAACCGATGGGCGGGGTTAGGTTCATACAGACACTTAACACAGTTAAGCTAGAATAGGAGGGTTAAGTCCATAGGAACACTTAACCAACTTAACACGGTCAAGTTAGAATGGGAGGGCTAAGTCCATAGGGACACTTAACCAAACTTATGGTAACAAGACCAGATTTGTAGGGGTTAAGTAACTAAGAAAACACTTAGCCAAATTAACATGTTAACTAGACTAGAAGGCGGGGTTAAGTAAAGTTAATACACTTAGCCAAATTAACATGTTAACTAGACTAGAGGTTGGGTTTAAGTAAATACACTTAGCCAATTTGATATGTTAGCTGGGCTAGACCGTAGGGTTAAGTAAACTTGAACACTTAACCATCAGATTGTGATAAAGGAATAGGGTTAAGTCTAAAAGAATGAAGGGATAATACTTAACCGTTAATAACATGTTAGTTAAAACAGACGGGCAAGGTTAAGTTAAAAAGGAACACTGAACCAATACAGGGTGAATGGGTAGGGTTAAGTAATAAGAAATACTTAACCAATATAACTTGGTTTGTGGTGGGGTTAAGTCAACATGAATTACTGATAACACTTAACCAGTTTGACAGAATAAATGAAGAGGGTTAAGTTGGCTTGAATTGACTAATGACACTTAACCAATCCAAATTGACGGGAAAGGGAACTAAGTAGTAAACCTTAGTTAAGAAAACAACGATTCTGGAAACTAAGTGGTAAATCTTAGTTAGTAGAACTAAGTAGTAATTCTTAGTATAACACGGGAAGGAGCAAATGTCCGTCTGAGTAAAAAGAAGGCTCCAACGATTTGGGTTACGAAGCCTGAGGCTTCGAGGGGACGTGAGGGTACTCTTGGTATCCCTTTGTGAGGCTGCAGATGATCCTCTGGGCTCACAGAGGTTAAGGTCTGCGTAGAAGAACCAGGGGTATGCCTTGGTTGCAATATATATGGCAACCTAAAGACTAGGATGGACCGGCGTGATTCGGCGAGAAAACGGTAGCCCTGTGATAGCCACTTGTCGTCTACCATCCATCTTGAGTCAATCGAGATACGTGAAGCGGAAAGGCGGAGAACTCCAAAAGACCATATACTTGCTATCTAGTTATGGGTGAGGATGGCCATAGGATAGTGGGGCATCGGGGGCCTGCGTATAGTTCTCATTTTTCAAGGTGTGCCTTTCATTTGTTGAGGGAGGGGTCAAGTAGGACCATAGCCACTGGAATAAAAACAGACTTAGCATCTGCATCGGCAGATATCTGAAAGCTCCCGACCGAGTTCTGTATTCCTTGATTTTCCCTGCCATAGGACTCGGGCCGCACATTACAGGACATGTGCATCTAGACAAGCGATAACGATTCGCGATACATGCGTGGGGAAGTCTAGGGACATATACCACTCTAGGTAGTGTGTCCTAGACTTGGGGGCATCGTTCGACAGGTAGCATAATCCCTAGTGGAACTAGGTGGCATAAACCCTGAATCCGAGAAGCGTTCAGCAGATAGCGTAAACTCTAGTTGAATCTGGAAAGCACTTGATAGAAAACCCTAGATTAGATCTAGGCAACAAATAATTAATGTATGCCTGAAGACAATGGAAACTACAGGGACTGGGATCACGTTATCGTTACTAGATTGGGACACTAGTTAGGCGGTGCAGAGATATAGACACCAGTATAACAAGGAAATAGCGAAGCGGCGAAAGTATTAGAGTATATCCAGTTTATCTTATCTTAGCATATCTTGTGTTTATCTTGTCTAATCTTGCTGACCCTATCATCATGGTGTAATCTTGTATTCAGTTAATTCATGTCGTTTTGTTTTTCCATGTTCACATGCTAAAAGTTACTGAACTTACTCAGGCTTTATGTCTGACTCTGTTTTTCTTTTTTCTTCTTTTCTTCCGTTCCCCCCCAGGTAGTAAAGGAGGGAATAGTATAGCTCAGGTTAAGTTGGACTGTCACTCTTTCCCAGCTTGAAGATTTGTCGAAGTTTGCTTGGATTCTCTTTCCATATGCTATGGCTGGCTCTTGCTAAAATTGGGGAATATAAATGTTGTTTTATGCTTCTTTATTTTGTAAGACAGATGATACTCTGATATTGTAAAGAAACCATTGTACAAACTATTTTATCAATAAAGCAAAGTTTTATTTTCTGCTGTTTAATTTCTGTCTGTCTTGTAATTTATCTGCATCTTTTACCTTAAAATGCTCCACAGAACTTAGTGCACTCCCTTTGTGAGTGACACTAACGGATGTGGGGTGTTATAGGTCGCGAGAGCATACACCTGCCCTCCAGAAGCTCCTGCCCTTTGACCTTGTCCATGTTTCTTCATGAACTCCTTAGAAAAGTGTCCGACCTCTCCATAATTGAAGCAAACATTCTTAGTTCTTTTGTAGTCCTTGACCAAGCGACCCTCACGTCCACAACTGTGGCACTTCCTCTTATCTTAGCCTTGTCATTCTTTACGACCTTCTTCTATTGTTGTTGCTGATGTTGTTGTTGTTGTTATCCCTTCTTGGGCCATACCTTCTTGTTTTGCTTTGTTTCCTTGGCCTTAACTTCCTTCTTTTCTCCTTTGTCTTCCTCATGCATCAAGGCTATATCAACAAGCCTTTCAAAAGTAGCTCCTACGGGATATGGAACATCGCCAACCCATGAAGGGGTTCATTCAGTCCTTTAACAAACTGCAAGGCTTTCTTATGCAGGGTGTCTACCAGTTCCAAACCAAATCTACCTAGCTTCTTGAATTTGTTCACATATTCTTTAACAGTCATGTTTCCTTGTTTGAGCGCCAAAAACCTTTCCATTTGCATGCTTTTCTCAGTTTAAGAAAGAAATTTTATTTCAAACCTCATTCTAAAATCATCCGATGTCTCCAGCGGACGTCCCGCTTGGGTAACTTCCCACCAGTTGGAAGCTTCGTTTTTCAGTAGCCAAGCGACTAGCTGAATCTTCCTACGATCGTCCAATCGAAAATTCCAAACAAGTCCACTGTCTCCTTGAGCCAATTCCTTGCCTCTACGAACGTCTCGGTTCCATGGAATGGCTTTCCACCCATAGCACGGGAATCTTTGTATATCTTAGAGAAGTTGTATGCACGTGGATGAGGAGGAACAACAGGTGTTGCTGGGGAAGAATGTCAGCTTGACCATCGGCATGCGCCGTGGCTTCTAGATACCTACAGAACCAACCTGGTATCGTAACGCCCTTTGGAATATTAGGTTCCCCAGATATGCTGAAGAGAAAAGTAATTCAGACAAAGGATTGAAAGATATTACATATGGCTTTGGGAATATGTTTTTCAAAACAGACTTTTCTTAAGAAAATGCTTCTTTTTAAAACCTTTTTGAAAATAATTTTCAAAAACTTTTATCTAATCTGGTAACCTTCAGCTATGATACCAGTGACACCCCACGTCCGTTAATGTCACTCATTAAGAGAATGCATTAAGTTTCGTGAAGCGTTATAGGCGAACAGAAACAGAAATATTACAAGATAGATATAAAATAACATTGGAATAAAAACTAACGTTATTAATCATAAAGCATCGTTGACATCATATGTCTGAAAATAAATAAATCCAGTACATCATCAAAACATCTGTCTTGCACTTAAAACATTAGAGTACAAAATTAAAGAAGCGTAATCCCCAAATAAAGACATAGCCATAGTAGCAAAGATAAGAGCTTGAGCAATACATCTAAGCAGCTCCAGCAAAATGATAGTAGAATCCTGGTCAAGCTTGAGGATTCCCGCCCTGAGAACCTGGGGGGGGGGGGACGAAAGAAGAGGAAACAAAAAGGGTCAAACATAAAGTCTGGCGAGTCTAGTTACTTTTAGCAAGTAAAAGTGTCATGACAGGCATAGAAAGTGGACGAGAAAGGTAACGACATATAAGGCAAGTATGACAAGGTAAACAAGACATCTGGATAGAATAAATAGCACTTGTCTAATGATTTCTCTACACCAATACTAGTGTCTTATAACAAGATGATCCCCAACAACTACAAGATTATAGACTTAGGCGTACGTCTAAATGTACCCAATTTACTACCCCAATCGATCGGCTCCCTACTCCGTAGATACCCTGTGTTGGCCCCACAGTAGGATGTATCACTCCCTAAAATGGCAACCTTTAGTGCACAACCATATCTACAGCAGTCATGGTCATCTTATCCCCCTCTGCCCGGACCATGCATGCACGTGACCCCGGTCGGTTTGCGTCGCCCACACCGTCCTCCACGTTTGGATCTCTTACAATTAGCCTAGTAAGTGTGCCCCGACTCTGACCTAGGGCGGAGTACTCGCTTAATATCGTTATATGGGTTACTGACTGAAACGGGTCCCACGCACAAGATGATACATGCTCTCTCCATTGTCTTGCATCCCCACTAGGATTTCCAAAGGTTATGCTTACCTAACGGTGTCTTTAATTACATAACCCCCAACATTTCCACAAGTTATGCTTACCTAACGGTGTCATTAACTACATAACCCCAATTGGTTAAGTTTGTGGGCCTATATATACAAATATTACCCACCCACCCCAGATATACTTAACCCTCCAACTGTTTCAACTAATTTTACCTAACCCTTATTCAATTTGACATGTTCACATAATCCCTATGGATTCAACTAGGTTTAGTATTCAACTTTATTACCATATTTAGTTATGGTTACAATGTACTATACCTCCCAAAATAAACCTACAACTTGCAGATGCTGGTTATGTCGGCCGGCTCCAGGCAGACTTCTTCCATAAGTCGGGTTTAACCTCGTGTCTTAGCACGTCTTGTATTTGTGCACCTAGACCCTTCACATTAGATTCGCCACTTGTGGTCGCTGGATATGCAGGGCGGTTCCGGGCAGAATTCCATCACAAGTGTAATCTAACCTCGTGTCTAGGTGCAGTTACAGTTTTTATTTACTATAATCCTAGGCATTTCATTATTAACCAAATTTACCTATGTCATTATAGGTTTTCATGCCCCTTTTCCCTAGTTATGTTCGTAATAAACTATATGCCCCAAATTCATATTATGTACATTACTCAAATTATGCCTAATTCCCCAATTACAGGTTATTCCCCAATTTTACCATTTCTCCCCTCGTTCCCAATCTAACGAATTCACATATTTTAGCGGCATGCCTAGGCTCAAAAGTAGCCTGGCTATATAAAATAAAAGGGAAAAGGTGAAGACTAACAAAATTGACATAAAAACGTAGTGGCATATTGATAAGATGGACATATAAGAGCAAATCTAGTGAACATGAGATGATAAAACTGATTCTAATATAATAGGGATGTCATAATAGGCATGATAAGATTTAAACAATAATTTAGATGTCCAACTACTGACAGATCCTATTTAACCACAAACATGATAGGTATAAGGTAATCTAAATAGCGAATTAGATCTATAATCAAAGGTAGATCTAACATGATAAAGGTTAAGATCCAAGTCATAGTCATGTAAGAATATCATAGGTTCACAAGTTATAACAAATCTGATATGATTCAACAATCACAGGCATAGATCCAAATTATAGTCATATCATGTTTTACTTTTTAATTATTTAAATCTTAAAGTAACTTAAACTCACAGTGTTTGGATCTAGAAAAATAGAAGGAGAATAGCAGATGTTGAATCACAGATCTACACTTGAATAACTCTAAAGTTGATTAACTTGATTACGGAAGAAGAAAAAGGTTTGATTCAATCCGGGCAGTGACAACATCTAGTCCTTCATTATTTTTAGTGTGCAAAACATGAGAAATGACGCCATATATATAGCTGTAAGCCCCAAACCCTAGCCTGCCACGTATGCCCTAGGAGGTTCAACCCACCGCTTAGGAGGTCGACCCATGGGTCGACACACCCCTTGAGGGGTCGACACCCTTGGGCGGGATATTTGCCGCTCACCAAATTTTGAATTTTAAACTAATTTCTCGATATGTTTGGATTGTTATATATATATTTATCTTACGCATATACAAACTTCAAACCTAAATAACTTCTTCTTACGGTGTCTGTTTTATGCAAACCAGGTGTCTATTTTGGCCAGAATTCCGAGATGTACGCAATGGTGCAGTCTATTTCACTTAATTTTGATTATTAAATTAATTACTCTTTAATTTATCCTCTTTAGTGTTGTTAAAATACGTGGTGTTACAGGTAACATACCTTGGAATACTATTGTGTGAAGGGTAGTAGAGTCGTGCATAAATATCTACAAGGTTAGGCAAGAATCCCTAACCTTGGTAAGCATACATCTTGGGTTAAACTAAATGGGAGACATCTATGTATTATAATCTGTATTGTACATTTCCTGTTCACCAGAATTTTGTTGTTCTGACCCCCTCCTCATTGCAACCATCCTGGTTTTCTAGAGAAGGTCGAGTTCTCATATGTGTTTAAGTTTGGCTTTCGGTTCTTGATATCTCTCATGCTTGGTATTGGCAAAGTGACTTACTTTAAAAAGGTAGTTACTTGAGTTAATACTAGTTTATCCTATTTTGTTTCCGCTATGAGTTAACTTATCGTACTCTGATTATGCTCATGCTCATGCTCATTTGTACGCAGGTACCATATTTACACGCTTCATGCTTGGATGTGTTTGAGTTTCGATTTTGTCAGTATTTGGGAACAAAAAAGTGTGGGGTGTTACATTGGTATCGGAGCAGGTTAACGATCATAGAAATTAGTTAAATTATGATTCGTGAGAGAACGTAATTCAGTTTTCTTTTCTGTTTTTCTTTGTTTACACGGCTTAAATTTACTTTGACGATGAACTAGTCGTGGGCCTAATTTTAGTAAAAATGGGCTTTAAGCGACTAAGAGTTGAAAGATGTTGAGTTCGGGTTTCTAGCCAATTCTGTCTTAACCCATAATACGTTGGAGATCTCGTTGTGAAGAGAATGAGGACGACATATGGTGGACTCCGTTGATTCGAGTTTGGAGACTGGAATTATATATATAATATAAAAATCAAGCTACAACCGAGATTGTTGTGATGACTGATTTTTGATTTCGTTGGTAATTTCGGTTAAAACCATTACTCGATCCAAAAAAGGAAAAGTTCACATTAGTATGTCGTATATATTTCAAAAATATAACTACGAGGTATATCCATTTGTTACTTCTGAATTTCCAAATCTACCTTTATTGAAACATTTAATTGAATTTTTAGCCTTGTATTAGAGGAAATTTTATTTTTAAAACTATTTGGAGAAAATAAAAATGTGTTTTGAAAGTTATGGAATAAGGTTTCGGAAAAATGATTTTATAAAGGCCTAGTTTTATAAAGATATGGTTTATTCGTGTTTCAAAATTTTGGGGCTTCGTGCAATATTAAGAAGTATAGTTTGATTGATAGAAAATATGGAGTTAGAAATGAAAAGGAATATGCCACTAAACTTGAAAATTGTAAATATCTAGTCCTTATGAGTTAGTATCCCTTTTCCTATATATATTGGATAATTTATTTAAATTGGCACAATTAATCAGTAAGATTTTTGAAGCTCCAACATTTTTGAACATGAAAAGTTTTCTTGGTTTGTAATATAAACTGGAATATAAATGATAATAACAAAATAGATTTATAAATACGAAACCATGATTTTATAATAAAATTCCATTTTTGAAATGTTTTATATTTTTCTTCGAAAAGGCTAAGGAAAATCCTTCGTCCAAATTTTTGGGGTATTTGATTTTGAATCGTTTAGTTTATATCGGCTAGTAGGGGAAATCCGTTTTAATTTATATTACGGATTTCTAGCTGAATTATTTTTTGAATTCATTCGTCTGTTATGTAGTCCCAACATTGTTGTTAAGACTATGAATCCTTGGAGTTGGTTCATAGTTTAACTATGATCTTTATATACGGCGGTGATGAGGATAATTATTCTCCCGATCGCGTCAAATCTTAAAAGATAATGCAGGACGATTAATATTTTAATCCGGCCTAATAAGGTCATGGTTTAGTCTTTGTCCAAAGCCATTTAATAGTTGACCATTTAGCATTATGGAAGAATGATCAACTAGTCGATGGGTTTTGGTACTTGGACCTAAGACTCAACCATAAAAGTTGCATCCAAATTACCACCCTTAACTTCTGTCTTTCATCCTTTCTTCCTCATCTAGCCGAACCATATCTCTATCCTTCTTCTCTTTCTTTGTTGCTTCCTCGTCTCCTCTTTTTCCGTGCTTTTATGTACATTAGATCTTGTCTCACTAATACTCCAACATCTAATTTCTTCTCTCCGATCACTTCTTATTCCTTAATACCTGCTTGCACTACCTGATCTTTACAATACCATTTAAGTCTCATCCTTAGGGATAGATCATTTGGTTGGATCAGAATGAGCAAAAGGTCTCACCGTTTTAGGGCTAAGAAAATTTGTCATGTTAGATTGACTTGCACCGATCCATTGCTTCGAGACCTTAGAATGGGGTTTGTTGTTTGTGTTGCATCTTCTTTTGATATACCTTGTTTGAATAGGTTCTTTCGAAGGCAAACATTATTTCAGAGATGAAGAATAATCTATCTTTGGATGGTTTTCTAAGGAGAATCTCAATGAGATTTAAGAGGAATCCATGTTATATGCGAACTTATATGGTTTTTGGTTGACTGGCTTTGAAATTTTTTTTGCAGCATATCTCGTTTTCTTAATGTCAGTTTTTAGGTTCGGTAATCTATGTCGAAACTGCCCATGATGACATGTGACTCATTTGGCACATCGTTCTATAAATGGGAGGTTATGACTAGATTTGTCTCATGATGTGGTAATTAATCTTTTGCTTAATCGATGGCATAACCATCATTTAGTGCCACATCATATTTGGTTTAGCTTGTTGTTCTTGTGTGTTGTCTTATGGGGTTACTTTCTATAAATTCACCTATTCAATTTTGTTTTCAAACAATTTTAGGTGGGTTTCCATGAGAAGCAATTTTGTGGTAGGTTTCTTTTCTCATCATAAATTCTCTCTTAGAAGACGTGGTGATGTAGAACCCTTCAACAACACAAGTAGTGTTTGTAATATGAGATTGAGCATTTTGCTACCATGATATGATTAATTAAAGGTCACAAAAATTTGTTTAAGTTCCAGCCACAGAGCAAGACATCTCGTGGTTTATAGCTATTGTTTTGGGAGTTCCGGTGTTGTTATTTTGTCGTCGTCTTTGTTGTTTTTTCGTCTTCTTTGTTGTTTTCCTGTGACATCCCACGTCCATTAATGTCACTCATTAAGGGAATGCATTAACTTTCATGGAGCGTTATAAGAGTTTAGAACAAAACATCACAAGACAAATATATAAAATGGTATATAAAAATTCAAAATTTATTCATTGCAGCGGAAAAGCAAAACATGCCTGGTTACAACATCAAAACCACATACTAAAGCCAAGTACACAAATATCCATCTTGAACAAAATTATTATCAGAGTACAAAAAAGCAAAACCATAATCCCATTCCAAAATGCCAGATGAAAGAGAAATAAAGCTGAGCATCACTTTCAGCACTTCCAGTAGAGAGAGAGAGAGAGAAATCCAAATCAAGCCCCGCTAGTCCCACCCTGAGAACCTGGGGGGGGGGGGAGGAAAGAAAAGAGGGAAAACAGAAATGGTCAGACATAAAGTTTGGCGAGTCCATTGAATTTAACAATATAATTAGTAAAGTAACAGGATGAGAATATAAACTGGATATAAGAAATGACTATAACATAAGCAAGTATGACAAGGTAAACAAGATGAAAAAGGTATAACATCGATTGCGCTCCTAACCACTATAAGATATTTCCTACACCTCAAAAATACTAGTTTCATACTAACAGATGATCCCTCCCTACTAATCATAATAATGGTAGCTTCGTGTACTCCTAGCTGCTCTCGTAGGTGCCCACTTGCTCCGACCCCCACTATTTGTACCCACTACACTCCCCATTCGATCTGCTCCCTAACTCATAGATACCCTGCTGGCCCCACAGTAAGATGTATCACTCCATAAAGTGACAACCCGATACTACTAAAATGCACGGCTTATACCTACACGATGCGAAAATGTCTTACCTACCAGCCCGGACCCACGCACGCACATGACTCTGCTGGACATGCGTTGCCATCGCTCTTTACTCTTTTGACCTCTTACAATCAACCCCAGTAAGCGTGTACCGTCCTCGACCTTGTACGAGCTCATGTAGATACTAAAAATTGGTTACTAGTTGAAAAGGGTTCCCACACTTGACACAAGCTCCCCTCCTAGGCTTGGTCCCCACTAGAATTTCCCACTTAAACCCCTTTTATTATTCCCGTGTCTTACCACATGTCTCATCTTGGTTAAGTGCTTTAACTATGTTTCAAATGTTACCCATGTCACCCACTTAACCCATTTTTTATCCCCATGTCTTACCACATGCCTTATCTTGGTTAAGTGTTCATTAATTCATTATACCCGTAATCGCGTAAGACCTCCCACATTAGATTGCCGTTTGCGGTAGCTGGATGTGCCAGGCGGTTCTGGGCAGACTTCTACCGCAATCCGAATCTAACCTCGTGCCTTAGCACTATTATGCATCTAATTTCTGCCTTTGACCTCTCACATTTGATTGTCGTTTGCGGTTGCTGGATATGTCGGGCGGTTCCGGGCAGACATCTACCGCAACCCAATCTAACCTCGTATCTTAGGCATTCATTATCTTTTCCTTTTTATTCATGCCCAATTTCAAGTCTTTAATTAATGTACTCCAATTCCCCATAATTTCCAATCATGCTTATAATGCTAATTCAGATTATGCCTATAATTCCATGTATAAAAGTTGTACCTAATTATGCCCAAATCAATTTCATAGTTATCGACAATTTATGCCAAATCTCATTTTATTACATATTTCCCAAACTTTTCCAATTCATCCCAACGGTATTCATATGTAAATCTCAACGTAATATGCTTAGGCTCGAAGTTAGCCTAATCTTAAAAGGAAAAAGGAAAAGAAAAAGGGAAGAGAATCAAACATCAAAATTGGCATAAGCATATAAATAGGGATGTGAAATGAATAACGATAAAATAGATCAGACAGGCATATGATAATAGCAATTGGGTATGAATCTGAAGGATAAAAAATTACAAAACTTGATATGATTCATCTTATTTACAGGTATATACATTTGATCCAATTTACAATCCTATCACAATTACTTTTTAATTTAATTATATGTGAAAGTAATATAAACTCACAACGATAGGATTCTTAGAAAAGAGAATTAGGCGTTGTTGTAGCAAATCTGATCTTGAATAACCTCTTCTTTGATTGTTGAAGAAGAAAAGTTAAATTAATTTGAGTTGGAGCAGCAGCATGAAGGCGCCATGAATTAGGGTTCAAGAGACTAGGGTTAGGTTTAGGTGTTTATTTATAGACGTATTAGGTGAATTAGGACCTTTAGATTTGATTAGGAACCATCTGAACCACTCAAATTAGAAAAACACATCATCAGGAAACTGCCCATAATCAACCAGTCGACTGGCCAATTTCAACCGGTCGACTGTTTTCACTTCTATCTAAAAACGGTCGAATGGTGAAAAATGAGCGGTCGACTATTTTCACTTCGAATGGTGAAAATGGGCGGTCGACTTGTTTTACAGCTTTAAACTTTAAATCTTCCAAGCTTCATAACTTCTTCATACGATGTCCGTTTTTCGCAAACTCAGACTCTATCTCAAGAAGAATTCCGAGACGAACAAAATGGCGCAACCCGTTTCACTTAATTCTTCTTCTAAAAATTAAGTATTCTTAAATTTGTCAGTTTTAATGTTCTAAAATTACGGGGTGTTATATTCTTCCCTACTTAAAGGATTTCGTCCCCGAAATCTCCAAGTTCAGAAGAATATATGTCCTACCATCCATCATCCATCAATCACGGCCGTCCATTGTCCTTAAAAGATTTCTAATGCTTTCATGAACATATGAAAAGTGTGTGTATATGCCCTTATCCTAATGCAAAATCAGGCATTCTACTGATTTAGTTGACCTCCTTAATGCAAATCATGATTGTGCAATGCGTTCATTATGTATGCAAAAGAATCCTAATGATACATATCATTTCTATATGAGTGCACAACCATTCATCCAAATGCAACATCCATATGATAACAAATTTAATATGCATCCATTAATTTAAATATGCACACTCATCCATATGCAATATGAAAGTGATTGAGCCGATCTAGTGCCTAATGTGTGTGTAATTGCATCCACGAGCAACCACTAGCAAACACTTGCATCCACTAAACATAACATGTCCCAAACACATGTTTACAACCATAGGATTTTCTACCTAAATATCGAGGATACAATCGAGAGGATATACTGAACGATAGAAAAAGTATAGACCAAGCGGTAGAAAAAGGATAAGTTAAGAAAATACCCTCAAAAAGGAAAGGGTACGACGCACGTATCTTGTCTTCCGTTTCCCAAGTCGTGTCTCCTTGATCATCTCCCCATTGGACTTTAACCAACTTGACCTCTCGGTTGCGTAACTTCTTGGCCTCCGATCCAAGGATGCATGTAGGAACTCGTCTAACCATGGCATCTCGCTCTACTTCCACTTCTCTAAGCATGCTCGGCTCTATCTACTACTTCCCAAATCCCCGTATTACCCTTCCTTGACCTCGGCAACCCGTCGACGAAATCCATGGAAACACTCTCCCATTTCCACTATGGAACCTCTAAAGAGTGAAGCAAACCACCAGGCTTCTTTTGCTCAGCCTTGACTTGCTGGCACTGAAACACCCCACCTCCGTTAGGGTCACTCTCAAAGGGAATGCCCTAATTTTGGTGGAGGTTTATAAGTATAAGTCACAGATATACAAGACAGATATAAGAACACATATTTGTAAACAGCGGAAAAACAACAAACTTTATTTCATAGAGTCAAATACGTGTTACAACAACATCCTTTCCAAAAATATAACATAACACTTTCATAATCTGTCTTGATTACAACATTTAAAGAAGCATAAATAAAACATAGATAAACTGCAAAAGCCCCATAGTGGATTGTCCAAAGCCATAGTTCAAAGCGAAAAAGTCCAAGCAATACATTTCTCTTCTTCAAGCTGGATGTTAAGGCTGATCAAGCTGCTGTGTTCCATCCCTGAGGACCTGGGGGGGGAAACGGAAGAAAAGAAGACGAAAGAAAAGTAGAGTCAGACATAAAGCCTGAGTAAGTCTAGTACTACTCTGTCTATGAATAAAGAACTGGGTATGATAAGTATAAACAAGAAGTGGGCATGCATTATAACTTGGTTAAGTTGTCTAGGGTCGAATATACTATCGTACCCCATGTTAATCTCTGAACCCATATAAACTAGTTTCCAACTGGCACCCCATAACCAGGGTGATGTGATCTATTCTATGATGATCGGCTCCTACTCGCATAGTTACATGTGTCTTACGGCCCCCGATGTTGTAGTTACCTATGCTGGTCCCACCATGGGGTGTATCAAGTCCCATGGCGGCAACCCGACACAACCCTAGAATGCACAGGTATGCTACTGGTGCCCAGTGCTTTATTTTTCTGCGCTGGAGTGTGTGCACGCCCGCACCCCGTTAGAACCTACACTGCTACACCACCACCGTCGATTTTGACCTCTTACAATCAGCCCAGTAATCGTGCCCCACCCTGCCTAGTTTCAGGGTATCAGATACACCTTATAGGGTTACTGCTGAAAGGGGTCCCCCGTTACTAGGTTTTCTATCTCTAGCCAACATGCTAAGTTGGTTAAGTGTTTTCTAACCTAACCCCCACCAGTCCGTTTAGTTTAGCATGTTCCATTTTGATTAAGTCTTTAGTTCACTTAATCCTAACAATCCTGACTCAGCCTTAACTGTCTTATTAAGGCCCTGACCTCTCACATTAGACAGGTATTGTTGTGGCTGCCTGTTGCCGGTTGGTTCCGGGCAGTCTTACGCCACAACTCAGTCTAACCTCGGGTCCTTATTGGGCTCCATGTTTAACCTCCCACATTGGATAGGTATTGTTGTGACTACTGGACAGCCGGGCGGTTCCGGGCAGGTTTACATCACAACTCAATCCAACCTCGGGTTAAACACATCGTATGTTCTACATTTACATATTTTGTCATTCTTCTTTATTTCTTATATGTAAATATTTGCGGCCCATTATTAAGTTAATGGTGTAAAGGTTACACCAATCATGGGCCCAACCCATACTTGAACTTGGGCCCTTCTATTTCATATTTTCATTCATTAGTAATTTTTACCCAACGTTATTTTCCCCCGTTTTACACGTCCGTTTATTATATATATATATTGGGCTTAGCCTTTTTAAAGCCCAACTTAGCCATGCGAAAAGGGGAGGCTTAAAGCGTGATTACATACACAAAGAGGGGAATGTGAGCGCATGAACTTGCAATATGACGTTGGAAATACAAAATAGAAACTGGTGTACTTGCATAGTAGTGACATATACTTTGGTCATAAAGCATAGGTAACATGAATCAAAGCATGTGAACTTGTAGTTGAGATAAGAATCTAAGTTGGGTATCATTATTGACACATAGTCATAACTACAACATGAACCTATATTTTCATTTAGGCATAATGTCAAACATAAGCATGGCATAAATATTTCTAACATAAGCATGGCATAATGTCAAACATAAGCATGGCATAAATATTTCTAACATAAGCATGGCATAATGTCAAACATAAGCATGGCATAAGTATAGTTAAATTTGTTCACATAACCATGGCATATATGAAATCATGATTTTTACTTTAGTCATGCAAACTTGCAAAAAGGGATTTTTGAATCTAGCCTAGTTATATACCACATATGTCATCATATAATTCTTGTTGCAATATAGACCTAACATAGATTTCAATTATGCAAAATATCAACTATAGCCTAGGCATATTCATAAGTTCACAAATAGGTTTTCTAGTACAAAAGCATGGCTATAGATCATGATGCCAAATTTTCAACATAGTTTCCATATGAATTATGATAACCCAAACTTGTTCCAATTACTTCACAAAAATGATGTTTGTATAAAAATACATACTATGATGGCATAGTAGCAAAATCCCAAACTTGCATGAAATTAAATCAACTACATACATGTAGCTTCAACATGGATTACATAATTTGCGAAATATTCCAAACGTATACTTGCATAGAACTACCGCATGTAGTTCTTTATAATTGAATAACATAATTCAAGAATATCCAAACGTATATAATATTTCAAATTGATAAGAACGCACAAATATGAATTACTTTATTGCCACAATTCAAGCATACAAACCAACACAATTATTTGTTCATACCAAAGTAATACTCTACTTACAATGGTTGCGGCGAATTCTCTAATTTAGGAATTAGAGATGCGACTCCTTTTGACGTAGGCGTTGATTTGAATTGCTTTAGTTGCTTTAGGCTTTAGAATTTTCTTCCTAATCCTCTCTCCAATTTGGTGGCTACTCCTAGACGCTCCTCAGCAACATGGCGGCTTTGTTCTTATTTTTGAATGAATAGATTAGGGTTTAGTCTAGGGTTGTTTTTATAGAGGTAATGAACTGATTAGGACCATTGATGTTGCCTGGATTGATCGTAGCCATTCATCCCAAGGAGAGACCAATTAGAGCTTGCCACCTAGCCCTAATGACAAAGCAAACCACAGAAAATTGGCCAAACACAAAATAGGCCAGCCAGGTTGGACTGGGTTCGACCTGGCTCTGGACCAGGTCGACACCCCTGTCGACAGCCCTGTCGACAGGCCTGTCGACCTGGTTAGACCAGGTCGACAGCCCAGTCGACCTGGGTGCGTCAGGCGGGTGTTCTTCCGCTCTGGCCCATTGGGCCCCACTTCGGAATTTTTAATTGTTTTATTCTGTTTGAATTTTAAATTTAATTTAAAAACTTCCGAAGGTCATATCTTCTTCATACGGACTCCGTTTTTCGAAAACTCGGACTCTATTTCGCGTATTTTTTCCGAGACGAACGCAATGGCGTATCCCGTTTCCCTTAGTTCCTTGATTTGAATTTGATTATAATTTAATTTGTGAATTTCACAGTTATAGAATTCGCGGGGTGTTACATTCTCCCCCACTTAAAAGGATTTCGTCCCCGAAATCTTCAAGTTAGGAGGAATGTATATCCTAACATCCAATCATCCATCTACTCATCCATCAAACACGAACATCCATTGTCCTTAAAAGACTTCTAATGCTTCATGATCATATGCGAAGTGTGTGTGTACATGAACTTATCTAATGCAAAATCAGGTGGTCCACTGATTCAGTTGACCTCCTTAATGCGAATCATGTAAGTGCCATGAATCCATCATGTATGCAAATTTTCCTATTCATGATTCTACATGGGTGCACAATTATTCAATACAAATGCGACATCCATATGATAACATATTAAAGTTCAACCATATACGAATGCAAACATATATGCATATGCAATATGAAGTGACTGAGCCGATCTAAAACCTAGACTGTGTGTGTATATGCAACCACGAGCAACCACTAGAAATCACTTGCAACCACTTGCAACCATCATCCATAACATGTTTCAATTACATGTTTTCATCCAAAAAGGTTTCTACCTAAAGGATAAGGTCGAGGAAATATACCTAAAAAGATAGATAAAAGCGCAACTTAAGGAAAAAGAAAGATCAAGGATGTACCCTCGAAAAGAAAAGGGTAGGCAGTGCGTATTCTAGCTTCAGTTTCCCAAGTTGCATCTCCTTCGGCGTCGCTCCACTGGACTTTGAAGAGTTTGACTTCGCGGTTGCGTAGCTTCTTCACTTCCGTTCCTAATATGCGGGTTGGAACTTTTCTTATGGTTGCTTCGCGTTCCACTTCGGCTTCTTCGAGGATATTTGGCTCTACCACTTCAGCAGACTCATGTAGACATTTTCGGAGATGTGAAACGTGAAGGACGTTGTGAACTCCGGCCAATTTTTCGGGTAGCTCTACTCTATAGGACATTTTTCCCAATTGTTCCTATCTAAAGGTATAGTCGAATGAGAGAAGCAAGTAAAAATTTTGTGCCCATTAGGCAATGTCAAAACTGGAAATCTATTCCACATATATATTGATTAGGAGAATAACTCTCTAAGCATCAGCCCCGAAGACCGAAATCAACATCAGACTGACATCGAAAGAATTACTCAACCCAA
This sequence comes from Allium sativum, assembly GCA_030737875.1. Classification (NCBI taxonomy): domain Eukaryota; kingdom Viridiplantae; phylum Streptophyta; class Magnoliopsida; order Asparagales; family Amaryllidaceae; genus Allium; species Allium sativum. Next base: position 952,553,913 of record CM060915.1, read on the forward strand.
CCACTATATATGATTCAAGGAAACTAAGCAATGTGGACTCCTTTTAGGTCACAAGGGAGTCCCTTAATAAGACCAATCCGTATCCTATAAAACCCAAAAACTTTAGTCAAACCAACGAACACCCTCGAGCCCCAACATGTGTTACTAACAGATGAGTCATACTCCCTATGGGGTTTTCAACAGAAATTGGATTAAGAATAGGACCGAGAGGATACACAAAAGATAGCATGCAAGTAAGCTTTGCAGGAAGAGAGGGATCAAGGATATACTCTTAAGAAGAGATATGATGCACGAATCTAGTCTTCAATCTTCTAAGTCGCATTTTTTTGAGCTTAACTCCATTATGCTTTATCCGTCTTTAACTTCACAATTTCGTAGCTTCTTAATTCTTGTTTCCAAAATAGGAGTTGGAACCTATTTCACGGTTGCCTCTCATTCCACTTTCACTTACTCTACGTCTAATATACTTGGTTCAAGCCTAACTGCGTACTCATGGTTCCATGCAAGCTCTCCAAAATTCACTAGTGAATCTTGGATCTCGTCCACACATTATCAGGTATTCCACGTAAAGGAACTATCTTTTGGAAATAAATGCCAACCATGTTGCTAAATGTACTTACTAAGGTGATTCTCCACAACTCATGCATAAGCGAAATGAACCTTCTGCCTTAGTGACGAACACTACTAGAGCGCCCCATTCTGAAATGCTCCTTCTAATGAACCCCTTCTCTAGAAGCTCTTTAATCTGTTTACTGAGCCCTTACCTTTCTCGTGGAGCCATGTGTCTAACAGGCAACGCAACGGGCTTTGCATTATCTACAAGATATATGCGGAAGTCTATTTCCCGCTTCGGAGGCAAGCCCTTCACCTCTTCGAAGACATCCGGATATTCCCGGACCACTCTAACTGATTGCAAACTTTCAACGGGGGCATCTAGCGATTCAAGATAACTAAGCATAACCGCATACGAGGGATTACAAGAAATTTCCAAAGTATTACCGAGCTGGGTTAGGAGCCTAACAACCCTTTTCTCACAATCAAGGATGGCCCCATTACTGGATAGCCAATCCATACCAAAAATCAAACCATACCCCGAAAAGCCCAAAACAAAGGCACTACATTGAAATTCTATGCTTAGAATAGAAATTTTCAATCCCAAACAGATCATAGACAAATGAGCTGGGCCCCTAATTGGGTTTGAAACAATTAAGGGGTCCTCTACCATACTAGTTTTTAGGTGCAGAGATTCTACTAGAGCAGACGAGATAAAGGAGTGTGATGCGCCAGAATCAAATAAAGTGCGAACGGGGTGATCATAAAGATAAACTATACTTTCTACAGAAGTATTTATACCTCGCTGTTGCAAAGGTGGCGCTTCTAGCACATGAACCTGTGCCCCTGGGGTGGATCCAGCCCCCTGCCCCTGTCCTCGTTTCTTTGGGCAGTCCTTAGCCCTGTGGCCTGTCTGACGGCAAGAAAAGCACCCACCATTCTCCTTGGCCTTCTATTTCCGGCAGTCCTTTACTAAGTGCCCCACTTTGCCACAGAAATTGCACTTCCTCTTCTCCTTGTTGCCTTTCCCGCCTTTCTTAAAGTCTGTCTTCTTAGGCTGCAAACCATCTTTCTTCCCTTGAGAGATTTCTGCCTTTGTCTCCTTCTTGCCCTTATCCTCCTCATTCAGCAATGCCATTTGCACCAATCTTTCATACGTGGCCCCCATGGTTATATTGGTCATGGCCAAACTGTGTAATGGCTCATTCAACCCTTTGACGAAACGGAGAGCCTTCTTGTGCGGGGTGTTGACTAGGTCAAGCCCAAACCTAGCCAGCTCATCGAACTGATTCACATACTCTCTGACAGTCTTGTCTCCTTGCTTAAGAAATAAGAATTTTTCCAACTGCAAACTTCTTTCCGCATCTGAGAGAAATTTAGTTTCAAACCTTGCCCTAAAGTCCTCCCATGTCTCCACTGGTCTTTCAGCATTAGTGACTTCCCACCAGTAGGAAGCCTCGCCCTTCAATAGCCATACTGCCAATTGTACTTTTTGTCTATCTTCTACTTCAAAGATGATGAACAGGTCCTCAGTTTCTTTCAGCCAATTCCTAGCTGCCACGAAGGACTCAGTTCCATGGAAATCCTTTCCTCCCATAGCTTTAAAATCTCTACATATCTTAGCAAACGTGTTTCCCCGAGGAGGAGGTGGAGGAAAAGGTGCTGCTGCAGCTGGATGATTTCCTGCAGCTGGGGGAGGAGGAACGGTAGGACCTGGCTGAGTGGCCCTAGCTTCTAAGAATCGTCTAAACCAACCAGGTATTGGTACCCCTTCCGGCAAGTTAAGATCTTCGGACATGCTGAAACAAAAAAGGATAGATTCAAAATGAAGGATAAGAGATAGTTCCTATGGCTTTGGGGAGTGGACTTTGCCTTTTAAAATAAAATAATATTTTATTTTAAAAATGCTTCTTTAAATTTCCTTTTTGAAAATAAATTTTCAAAACTTTTTATCTTATCTGGTAAACCTATGCTCTGATACCAAGTGAAACACCCCACCTCCGTTAGGGTCACTCTCAAAGGGAATGCCCTAATTTTGGTGGAGGTTTATAAGTATAAGTCACAGATATACAAGACAGATATAAGAACACATATTTGTAAACAGCGGAAAAACAACAAACTTTATTTCATAGAGTCAAATACGTGTTACAACAACATCCTTTCCAAAAATATAACATAACACTTTCATAATCTGTCTTGATTACAACATTTAAAGAAGCATAAATAAAACATAGATAAACTGCAAAAGCCCCATAGTGGATTGTCCAAAGCCATAGTTCAAAGCGAAAAAGTCCAAGCAATACATTTCTCTTCTTCAAGCTGGATGTTAAGGCTGATCAAGCTGCTGTGTTCCCTCCCTGAGGACCTGGGGGGGGGAAACGGAAGAAAAGAAGACGAAAGAAAAGTAGAGTCAGACATAAAGCCTGAGTAAGTCTAGTACTACTCTGTCTATGAATAAAGAACTGGGTATGATAAGTATAAACAAGAAGTGGGCATGCATTATAACTTGGTTAAGTTGTCTAGGGTCGAATATACTATCGTACCCCATGTTAATCTCTGAACCCATATAAACTAGTTTCCAACTGGCACCCCATAACCAGGGTGATGTGATCCATTCTATGATGATCGGCTCCTACTCGCATAGTTACATGTGTCTTATGGCCCCCGATGTTGTAGTTACCTATGCTGGTCCCACCATGGGGTGTATCAAGTCCCGTGGCGGCAACCCGACACAACCCTAGAATGCACAGGTATGCTACTGGTGCCCAGTGCTTTATTTTTCTGCGCCGGAGTGTGTGCACGCCCGCACCCCGTTAGAACCTACACTGCTACACCACCGCCGTCGATTTTGACCTCTTACAATCAGCCCAGTAATCGTGCCCCACCCTGCCTAGTTTCAGGGTATCAGATACACCTTATAGGGTTACTGCTGAAAGGGGTCCCCCGTTACTAGGTTTTCTATCTCTAGCCAACTTGCTAAGTTGGTTAAGTGTTTTCTAACCTAACCCCCACCAGTCCGTTTAGTTTAGCATGTTCCATTTTGATTAAGTCTTTAGTTCACTTAATCCTAACAATCCTGACTCAACCTTAACTGTCTTATTAAGGCCCTGACCTCTCACATTAGACAGGTATTGTTGTGGCTGCCTGTTGCCGGTTGGTTCCGGGCAGTCTTACGCCACAACTCAGTCTAACCTCGGGTCCTTATTGGGCTCCATGTTTAACCTCCCACATTGGATAGGTATTGTTGTGACTACTGGACAGCCGGGCGGTTCCGGGCAGGTTTACATCACAACTCAATCCAACCTCGGGTTAAACACATCGTATGTTCTACATTTACATATTTTGTCATTCTTCTTTATTTCTTATATGTAAATATTTGCGGCCCATTATTAAGTTAATGGTGTAAAGGTTACACCAATCATGGGCCCAACCCATACTTGAACTTGGGCCCTTCTATTTCATATTTTCATTCATTAGTAATTTTTACCCAACGTTATTTTCCCCCGTTTTACACGTCCGTTTATTATATATATATTGGGCTTAGCCTTTTTAAAGCCCAACTTAGCCATGCGAAAAGGGGAGGCTTAAAGCGTGATTACATACACAAAGAGGGGAATGTGAGCGCATGAACTTGCAATATGACGTTGGAAATACAAAATAGAAACTGGTGTACTTGCATAGTAGTGACATATACTTTGGTCATAAAGCATAGGTAACATGAATCAAAGCATGTGAACTTGTAGTTGAGATAAGAATCTAAGTTGGGTATCATTATTGACACATAGTCATAACTACAACATGAACCTATATTTTCATTTAGGCATAATGTCAAACATAAGCATGGCATAAATATTTCTAACATAAGCATGGCATAATGTCAAACATAAGCATGGCATAAATATTTCTAACATAAGCATGGCATAATGTCAAACATAAGCATGGCATAAGTATAGTTAAATTTGTTCACATAACCATGGCATATATGAAATCATGATTTTTACTTTAGTCATGCAAACTTGCAAAAAGGGATTTTTGAATCTAGCCTAGTTATATACCACATATGTCATCATATAATTCTTGTTGCAATATAGACCTAACATAGATTTCAATTATGCAAAATATCAACTATAGCCTAGGCATATTCATAAGTTCACAAATAGGTTTTCTAGTACAAAAGCATGGCTATAGATCATGATGCCAAATTTTCAACATAGTTTCCATATGAATTATGATAACCCAAACTTGTTCCAATTACTTCACAAAAATGATGTTTGTATAAAAATACATACTATGATGGCATAGTAGCAAAATCCCAAACTTGCATGAAATTAAATCAACTACATACATGTAGCTTCAACATGGATTACATAATTTGCGAAATATTCCAAACATATACTTGCATAGAACTACCGCATGTAGTTCTTTATAATTGAATAACATAATTCAAGAATATCCAAACGTATATAATATTTCAAATTGATAAGAACGCACAAATATGAATTACTTTATTGCCACAATTCAAGCATACAAACCAACACAATTATTTGTTCATACCAAAGTAATACTCTACTTACAATGGTTGCGGCGAATTCTCTAATTTAGGAATTAGAGATGCGACTCCTTTTGACGTAGGCGTTGATTTGAATTGCTTTAGTTGCTTTAGGCTTTAGAATTTTCTTCCTAATCCTCTCTCCAATTTGGTGGCTACTCCTAGACGCTCCTCAGCAACATGGCGGCTTTGTTCTTATTTTTGAATGAATAGATTAGGGTTTAGTCTAGGGTTGTTTTTATAGAGGTAATGAACTGATTAGGACCATTGATGTTGCCTGGATTGATCGTAGCCATTCATCCCAAGGAGAGACCAATTAGAGCTTGCCACCTAGCCCTAATGACAAAGCAAACCACAGAAAATTGGCCAAACACAAAATAGGCCAGCCAGGTTGGACTGGGTTCGACCTGGCTCTGGACCAGGTCGACACCCCTGTCGACAGCCCTGTCGACAGGCCTGTCGACCTGGTTAGACCAGGTCGACAGCCCAGTCGACCTGGGTGCGTCAGGCGGGTGTTCTTCCTCCTTGGCCCATTGGGCCCCACTTCGGAATTTTTAATTGTTTTATTCTGTTTGAATTTTAAATTTAATTTAAAAACTTCCGAAGGTCATATCTTCTTCATACGGACTCCGTTTTTCGAAAACTCGGACTCTATTTCGCGTATTTTTTCCGAGACGAACGCAATGGCGTATCCCGTTTCCCTTAGTTCTTTGATTTGAATTTGATTATACTTTAATTTGTGAATTTCACAGTTATAGAATTCGCGGGGTGTTACAGGCACACTAAGCATCTAGAAACAAACTTAGCCACATCCTTCTTCATTCCGGCCCAAAAGAAAACTCGCTTCATGTCCCTATACATATTGTCACCACCAGGATGTATGGTCATCTTAGAATGATGTGCATCTTCAAGGATTGTCCTTCTCAAACTCTCGTCTCGTGATACGCAAAGTCTCCCATCCCTACGCAATCAACCTTTTTCATCTATAGTATACCTACTAAGATGGCTCGAAGACTCCTCTCTTATGAGCTTGTCTACTATCTCTATTAGTTGTGGGTCATCTTGCTGTGCCGCTCCTATCTGTCCTAAAAGCGTAGGTCACACCTCTAACGATGCTAACAAACCGTGTACATAATTGATATAGGGTCTAAAGTCAAAGGTAGATATGTACTCTAAACTCTACCGCTTGACAAACAAAGGACTCAAAGTCAACCTCTTTCTACTCAAGGCATCAGCTACAACATTACCTTTGCCGGGGGTATATGCAACCTCAAAATCGTAGGATGCTAAGAACTCCATCCACCTCTGTTGCATTAAGTTTAGATCTTTTTGAGAGAATAAGTATTCTAGTCACTTATGGTCTGTGTACAACTCAAACCTCTCTCCAAGCAAATAGTGATGCTAAGATTTAAGCACAAAAACTATGGAAGCTAACTCTAAGTCGTGGGTAGGGTAATTCTTCTCATGGACCTTTAACTGCCTTCCACCATAGCATATCACCCTTCCCTCTTGCATCAAAACTGTGTCAATCCCTATCCCACAAGTATCGGTATACACTGTGAACGATTTACTCCCATCCGACAAAACTAAAACTGGAGCTGCCGTCAAAGATCTCTTTAAACGTTGAAAAACATCATCACAGTCAACATCCCAAGAAAAGGCCAAGTTCTTCTTCGTCAACTGTGTAAGTGGGGCTGATATCTTTGCGAAGTCCTTAATGAACTTCCTATAATAGCCCGCCAACCCTAGAAAACTTCTTACTTCCGTTGCATTCCTAGGTATCTTCCAATCTTGGATTGCCACCACCTTCGCGGAATCCACTGCTATCCCCTCCTTAGAGACCACGTGTCCTAAGAACCTCACTTCCTTCCTCCAAAAATGACATTTGGAGAACTTTGCTCTGAGTTGATGTGCTCGAAGGTTCTCTAAGGCTTCCCTAAGATGTAGGACATGCTCTTCCTCGCTTCTAGAAAATATCAAGATATCATCCACAAAGACTACCACGAACTTGTTTTGAAACTCCCTAAACACCCTACTCATCAAGTCTACAAAATATGCAGGTGCATTCGTTAAACTAAAAGGCATGACAAGCCAATCGAAGAAACCGTCGGGAGTCCTAAAAGCAGTCTTATCTATACTATCCTCCGCTACCCTCAACTGATGTAATCCTGTAGCTAAGTCCAACTGCGAGAAAACTGAAGCACCAACCAACTAATCGAACAAATCATCTATCCTCAGCAATGGGTGTCTATTTTTCTTCGTGAGTTTATTTAGCTCCCTATAGTCCGTGCACAATCTAAGCGAACCATCCGCCTTTGTAGCTAAAACAACTGGTGCACCCCATTCCGAAATACTTCTTCTTATGAACCCTTTCTCAACCAGCTCCCCTACTTGTTTACTGAGTTCCTTCCTCTCTCTCGGAGCCATGTAGCGCACTGGCAATGCAACTGGCTTTGCATTATCTACTAAGTATATACGTAAGTCTATCTCGCGCCTCGGGGGTAAACCCTGAACCTCATCAAAGACATCATCATACTCACGGACTACTCGAACAGACTGCAAATCATCGATGGAAGCGTCAAGTGATTCTAGGTAGCTAAGCATCACTGAACCTCTAGGGTCATAAGAAATATCAAGGGTCCTTCCACAATGAGTCAACAATTTAACTACCCTCCTTTCACAGTCTAGGATGGCACCATACCTGGCTAGCCAATCCAACCCTAGAATCAAACCATAGCCCATGAAACCAAGAAAGTAAGCGTTGCATTCAAACTTTACACCCAAGATAGACACTCTCAAATCCCGACAAATCATAGATAAATGAGCCGAACCACCAATAGGATTTGAGACTACAATGGGATCTATAAGTAAACTAGAATTTAGGGGCAGTGTTTCAACTAACGAAGCAGATATAAACGAGTGTGAAGCGCCAAAATCAAACAAAGTTCGAGCAGGATGATCAAAAAAGAAAATCAAACTTTCGACAGAAATGTTTCTACCTCCTTCTTGCCCCGGTGCCATGAGAGCATGAACCTGCCCTCCAGAAGTAGATCCTGTCCTTTTCCCTTGCCCTTGTCCTTGCCTCCTAGAGCAATCTTTAATCATATGTCCTGCCTCACTGCAATGGTAACAGCCAGGCTTCTTCTTATTTCTACAGTCTTTCTTTAAGTGACCAGGTATTCCACAATTGTGACACTTCCTTTTCTCTTGGCCTTTATTATCCTTACCGCCTTTCTTTTGTTGTTGTTGTGCCTTCTTTGGATCCACTTTCTTATCCTGTGTCCTATCCATTTTAGCACCTTTCTCCTCCTCATTCATAAATGCCATATCAACAAGTTTCTCGAAAGTAGGCTCCATAGGAATGTAGGACATAACCAACTCGTGAAGTTGTTCCTTCAAGCCCTTAACAAATCTCAAGGCTTTCTTATGCGGTGTGTTCACTAACTCTAAACCAAATCTCACCAACTGATTAAACTTGTTAACATACTCCTTAACAGACAAATTTCCTTCTTTCAAAGCCAAAAACCTCCCCATGTACATACTCTCTTCTGCTAGTGAAAGAAATTTCAACTCGAACCTCTGTCTGAAATCCATCCAAGTCTCCACTGCACGTTCTCCATTCATTACCTCCCACCAAAATGAGGCTTCTTCCTTAATTAACCAAGCAGGTAGTTGAACCTTCCTTCCATCATCTACCTCAAAGATACCAAACAAGTCCTCCACTTCCTTGAGCCAATTTCTAGCCTCGACAAACGTCTTAGTCCCATGAAACGGTTTTCCACCCATCGCACGAAAGTCCTTACATATCTTAGAAAAAGCATCTACACGCGGAGGAAGAGGCGGAACAACGGCTGCCGCTGGGGGACAAGGAACGTTTGTTAAGCTTGTGGCAGTAGCCCTAGCCTCCAGATACCTTCTGAATCAGTCTGGTATCTGTACGCCCTCGGGTATATCGGGTTCCCCGGACATGCTGAAAAAAAGGAAGAGTTTCAAAACAAAGAATCGAAAGAAAGATATATGGCTTTTGGGGATTAAGTTTTTCATAATAAACCTTTCTCTTGAAAATACCTTTCTAAAACATGTTTTTGAAAATACTTCTTTTTAAAAATGCTTTTGAAAATGATTTTAAAAATCTTTTATCTGTTCTGGTAACCTTCGGCTTTAATACCACATGTGACACCGCACACCCATTAATCTCACTCACTAAGGGAATGCATTAACTTTCATGGGGCGTTATAAGAGTATAGAACAGAACATCACAAGTCAGATATATAAAATGGTACTTAAAAATTCAAAATTTGTTCATTACAGCGGAAAAGCAAAACATGTCTGGTTACAACATCAAAACCACATACTAAAGCCAAGTACACAAATATCCATCTCGAACAAAATTATTATTAGAGTACATAAAAGCGAAACCATGATCCCATTCCAAAATGCCATATGAAAGAGAAACAAAGCTAAGCATCACTTCCATCATTTCCAGTAGAGAGAGAGAGAAATCTAAATCAAGCCTCACTAGTCCCACCCTGATAACCTATGGGGGGAAGGAAAGAAAAGAGGCGAAACAAAAAGGATAATACATAAAGTATGGCGAGTCCAGTGACTTTAACAATATAATTATTAAAGTAACAGGATAAGAAGAAACTGGATATAAGAAATGACTGTAACATAAGAAAGTATGACAAGGTAAACAAGATGAACAGGGTATAACATCGATTGCGCTCCTAACCATTATAAGATATTTCCTGCACCGCACCAATACTAGTTTCATTCTAGTTTCATACTAAAAGATGATCACTCCCTATAATCATAATAATGGTAGCTTCGTGTACTCCTAGCTGCTCTCATAGGTGCCCACTTGCTCCTACCCCCACTAGTTGTACCCACTATCCTCCCCATTCGATCGGCTCCCTAACTCGTAGATACCTGTGCTGGCCCCACAGTAAGGTGTATCACTCCCTAAAGTGGCAACCCGATACTACTAAAATGCATGGCTTATACTTACACGATCCAACAACGTCTTACCTACCATCCCGGACCCACACACACACATGACTCCATTGGACTTGCGTTGCCATCGCTCTTTACTCTTTTGACCACTTACAATCAACCCCATTACCGCGTCCTCGACCTTGTTCGATCTCATATAGATACTAAAAATGTGTTATTGGTTGAAAAGGGTCCACACACTTGACACAAGCTCCCCTCTTAGGCTTGGTCCCCACGAGGATTTCCCACTTAACCCCCTTTTTATCATTCCCATGTCTTGCCACATGTCTCATCTTGGTTAAGTGCTTTAACTATGCTTTAACTATGTTTCACATGTTACCCATGTCACCCACTTTACCCTTTTTTTTATCTCCATGTCTTACCACATGCCTTATCTTGGTTAAGTGTTCATTAATTCATTATACCCGTAATCGTGTAAGACCTCCCACATTAGATTGCCATTTGCGGTTGCTGGATGTGCCGGGCGGTTCTGGGCAGACTTCTACTACAATCTGAATCTAACCTCGTACCTTAGCACTATTACGCATCTAATTTCTGCCTTTGACCTCTCATATTAGATTGCCGTTTGAGGTTGCTGGATATGCCAGGCGGTTTCGGGAAAACTTTTACCGCAACCCAATCTAACCTCGTCTCTTAGGCGTTCATTATCTTTTCCTTTTTATTCATGCCTAATTTCAAGTCTTTAATTAATGTATTCCAATAGCCCATATTTTCCAATTATGCTTATAAAGCTAATTCAAGTTATGCCTATAATTCCATGTATACAAGTTGTACCAAATTATGCCCAAATCAGTTTCATAGTTATCAGCAATTTATGCCAAATCTCATTTTATTACATATTTCCCAAACTTTTCCCAATCATTCCAACGTTATTCGTATGTAAATCTCAACGTAATATGCTTAGGCTCGAAGTTAGCCTAATCTCAAAAGTAAAAAGGAAAAGAAGAAGGGAAGAGTATCAGACATCAAAATTGGCATAAGCATATAAATAGGAATGTGAAATGAATAACGATAAAATAGATCAGACAGGCATATGATAATAGCAATTGGGTATGAATCTGAAGGATTACAAATTACAAAACTTGATATGATTCATCTTATTTACAGGTATATACATTAGATCCAATTTACAATCCTATCACAATTACTTTTTAATTTAATTATATGTGAAAGTAACATAAACTCACGGTGATAGGATTCTTAGAAAAAAAGAATTAGACGTTGTTACAGCAAATCTAATCCTGAATAACGTCTTCTTTGATTGTTGAAGAAGAAAAGCTAAATTAATTTGAGTTGGAGCAGTAGCATGGAGGTGCCATAGATTATGGTTGAAGAGATTAGGGTTAGGTTTAGTTGTTTATTTATGGATGTATTATATGAATTAGGACCTTTAGATTTGATTAGGAACCATCCGAACCACGCAAATTAGAAAAACACGTCATCATGAAACTGCCCAGAATCAACCAGTCGACTGGCCAATTTCAACCCGTCAACTGTTTTCATTTCTGTCTAAAAATGGTCAAATGGTGAAAAAATGCACGGTCGACTGTTTTCACTTCGAATGGTGAAAATGGGCGGTCGACTTGTTTTACAGCTTTAAACTTTAAATCTTACGAGCTTCATAACTTCTTCATACGATGTCCGTTTTATGCAAACTCGGACTCTATCTCAATAAGAATTCCAAGACGAACGCAATGGTGTAACCTGTTTCACTTAATTCTTCTTCTAAAAATTAAGTATTCTTAAATTTTTCAGTTTTAATATTCTAAAATTACGGGGTGTTACATTTCCCCTTTCCAGCATCGGGTTCTTGGCTTTGTGGTGATTCGTGTTTGTAACTGTTAGTGTTGTTTAAATCGCATGACTTAGGTTAACGAGATTTCTATGTCATTCACGCATGCCTGTTTGAATGAAATCTCATTTTTCTTCTCTAACTAACAGTTATCCTAGGGCTGGAAAGAATAGAATTATATGCTGGATAAATTTTAGCAAAGGACCGGTTCTACGTCACGGGTATATAAATAAATAAATCACCATTCCTTGTTAAAATTAAAATTTATTTTGGTCTTTTGTGTGTGATTTCAGTTTTTCGCATTTTTGCGTATCTAACTTACTTCTTCGCCTACATGTGACCTGAATTTTTTAAGTTTCTACAAAATACATTTTTAAAGCTTTTAGAAAATGTTGTTTGAAAAAAATAATATCATTTTTTAATTTTTAACTGATATACTTTCTTTTATTTTGGTTTGTGCGGAAACCTAAAATTTGGATATGATAATTTGTGCTTATTTAAAAGCCTATTTTACATTTAAATTGATGATTTGAGAGGCACAAAGTGCATGCTACCAAAGTTTTGATTTTTCGTACGAATCTCATAAGGAAAGTGAAACGGTTTTGAAAAGAAATTTTCAAAATAAAGATAACAAGATTTCAAGTGGAAATTTATTTTATGAAAAATTTCGATTTTTGTTCATATGAATGGTGTAAGGAAGATTTTTGAATATTTTGTGTGTGCGTTTAGCGGTGCGGTAGGACCGAAGATACGATAAATCATTAACGACAACAAAGAAAAGGCTGTTTCAGCCTTGAAACTCTGTTTGCATACCTTGTCAACGATGTGTGAGAGTAATTAATTAACTCGTTTTATGTTTTAGAGCTTGTTTTAAGCCCCCTTTACGGTCTACAGATGGAAAATTTTGGAGTGTTTTGAGTAACTGAGGTGAAAATTCCACTATAGGGAAGGGAATGGAAAATTTGTAAGCGAGAAAAATGTTAAAATTCTTCGCTTCAATTTCCTTTATCTAGTTTAGGAGAAAATAAATAGGAAACGATTAGACTGCGTAACATTTTGGATGGTAGGGTTTGGTGCAAAATTGGTTGCTTCACACTCTTATTCATAATTGTGTGAAAGTAATGGATGAAAAACAGTTTTTAAAATTTGCATTCATGTAGAACTGCTAGTATTTTAGGATGTTTTGCATCATATTTTCTATAGTGATTACATAATTTAAAGAAAACATATAGGAGGATTCGATTTAGAATTATATTGCATACATGTTTTATGGTTGAAACTACATGATGTAAACCATGCACATATAGACATGGTTGTAAAGTGGATGTACACAAATTATTTGTGTAGAATAGGACAATAGATGTCAGAATTTCAGGACGAAATTCATTTTAAGGAGGGAAGAATGTAACAACCTGAAATTTTGGAAACATAAATTTATTATTAGAATTTCAAAAATATGAATTTCTTCAAATGATGGAATTTGACCATGAAACTTTAACCGATGCGTTCGTCTCGGAATTGTAGTCAACTTTCATGTTTGGAGTTTCGCGAACGGAGTCCGTATGAAAAAGTTACGGACAAAATACGAAAACGAATGGATAAAAAATAAAATAGAATAATATATATAGTGATAAATAATTACCCATCCACCTCACTGCCAGGTCGACTAAGCGGTTGACAGGGACGGTCGACCGCGGGCTGCAACCGCTTGGTCGAGCCAGGCAGTGACGGCTAGGGTTTGGTTATAAAATATTGTTATATGGACAGACATGTATATAATAAATCAAATCTAACGGTCCATGGACAATTCCACTCCTACAAATAAAGGTGTAAGGCCTTATTCTTTTCCACACAAATTTGTGGGCAGCAGCGAAGCACTGCCATTTTCCTCCTTCCTCAAACCTAATTTGTTAATTAGAAATATATTCTTATACAAAAAATCAAATACAAATCATATAGAATTAAGAGGATTACCAAATTCGATGGAAAAAATGTGGATTGGCGCTCAATAGCAGATTCTCCCCTCTCTTCATATTTTCATACATATCTACAGATCTGAAATTATTTCCTTTTTCAGATAAATTGTAGGTTTATAAGAATTTGGGAATTGTCAGCCTAAAAAATTCAAATTTCAGATTTGGATGCTTGTAGATGAGTGGGAAATTTATATATATTTATAATAGCATGTTTATATCATTTGAATTAGATTCAATATATATGCCTATTTTCACCAGATCTGCTCATAATATTGTTGTAAATGTATTGACGTCTATCAGATCTGATTATAAAAATTGTCAAAACTTGCAAATTGTGAATTGTGGTTAGTAATAATATTAATTGTAGGATTCTTAAATTCATTTACACATATTTCGTCCAATTAAGTTGTAAAATATATTGTAGTTATTGTAAAACACCGAGGATTTGGAAATTAGTCCTAATAACACTATTTATATGTAGTTTATTCCAAATCACTAGTTTCAGTGTAAATTGATGATTTATGTAATTTTAATTTAAACGGCATATGCCTATTTGTGTTCAATATTGTTGAGGTTTTGGTTTAGTTGTTGTAAATATGTTGTTTTCCTCTTTTTGAACAAAAAGACATTATTTTGAATTCACAAGATACACGATAAAAAGATTGAAAAGGGAAAAGTGGTGCAATTGTACATATAAATATAAATATAAATATAAATATTTGTGTGTAATTTGCATCAACTGTTCCAAATTATACATTAACGTATATTTCTTGTGATTTTGAAATATGTCAATTCAACTAATTAGGCATAATTTACAATAAGCATAACTCATGGTCTTTTTGTAAGATTTGGAACCTTTTGGCAAGATTGAATACAAAAAAGAATATATGGTTGTCAATTAAACCAAAATATTAAATTTAGCAATAAATAAAAATAAAGAAAGATAACTACGTTGACACATAAAAATATAAATAAAAATATATACATATTATCCGTCTGTACCTATGTAAACAACAAAATATATGTTATATTGAATGTTTAAACGTTTGAATGTTTGAACGGTATCCATTTATGGAATCATACATGTAAATTATATTCCATATTTAATGAATATATTTATGGTGATCGTTGTAGCAATTAGTGTGATTGATTACTATAAATAAGGCCATAAATAAATAATTAACAATTGTAACTGACGTTGATTGGGGAAAGGTGTAATAAGGTAATGGTTACAATTTCTAAATTGATTAAGATAAATATTGTAAACCCCAAATTAGGAAATTTGAATTATAACTTCATTTAGACATAAAGTTAAGCTCAACTTGCAGTAGAAGTCTATCGGGAACCGACCGACAAATCCAGCATTCACATGTAGTCAGCTTAATGTGAGGAGCCTAATTCATAAATATAAATGGACTAAGTCACGAGGGTAAGTTCAACTTGTGATAGAAGTCTGCCCGGATCCGACCAGCAAATCCAGCATCCACAAGTAGTCAACTTAATGTGAGAGGTCCGGTCCATATATATATATATATATATATGTGTGTGTGTGTGTGTGTGTGTGTATAACAAGAAACAACTAAATAAATGAATAGAATGGTAACTGTCTATTGGGGTACAAAAAATAGACACCTTGGGACTAATAAATGGTTTCCTTAGGAAAATTTGACCGTTATGGTCATAAAGGGCGATAATCTAAAAAATAGAAGTAAATGGATGTAAAAAGGGGATTAGTGGATACTGATTGTTGTTTGAGTACTAAGTCCAATTAGGGAAGTAATCAAACAAATATCCTAGGGTAAAGAGGATATAACTTTCCTCATTTGTATTAATGAATATAAAACTCATAATTAAATGTAGAGTTGGACTTAGTAGGTTAATGATGTAAAAATATTATTAACCAAAGGGACCCGTGACGATAATAAATCTTGTGCATATAATATTTTTGTGAAGAGTAACTAAATGAAAAGGACATAATGACGTAGCCCACTTTATCCCAACAAGGAAAGGTACTAAGGGCTAATGGTGTATGAACCTAATAACCTGCGTGTACAGTCCGCTTCCTGGGTCTTAAGCGGCTGGGGTTGAAGAGCCCACCAGGAATAGGTCTTTTAATATAGGGGTCTTAAATGGCATGTGTGTGTATTGTCTATCCAAACCTGAAAATTTAAAATGTCAGGTATGGCTACTTATCGTATAGGAAGTAGTAAGCGACTAAGGGGGTTATCCAATAAGGTCGGCTAGAAGGCTCACCTTATACAGGGTAAGTGTATATCCGTAAATAACAGAAGCCTTAACTAGTAATGTCCGTAGCTAGTTCCCTCTATTTTATATTATTGTTGAACAAAGCGTCGAGAGGTATTAAGTGACTAATAAGTCCGCCTAGGGTCTTAAGTGTTCGGGAGAATCCACTCTTATCTATCATTGATAGTGAGACGGAAATAATAAAGGGTAAGTGGATGGAAAGGTGCACACACATACACACACACAAACATATATATATATATATATATATATATATATATATAAACTCTACAATTAGGGGTTCACTTCTCGATCTAATAATCTGCTAAATTATGGTTGAAAGGATTCCTAAATATATGCTTAACATTCTACCTCGGTTACATATCTTGGAATACTACTATGTGAAGGGTAGTAGAGTCATGCGTAAATATCTATAAGGTTCGGCTAGAATCACTAACCTGGTAGGCATACATCTTGGGTTGAACGATACATCTGTGTATTATAATCTGTGTTGTACATTTCTTGTTCACCAGAATCTTGTTGTTCTGACCCCCTCCTCATTACAGCCACCCAGGTTTTCTAGAGAAGGTTGTGTTCTCACAGGTGTTTAAGTTTGGATTTCGGTTCTCGTTCTCCCTCATGCTCGGTAGTGGCAAAGTGACTTACTTTAAAAAAGTAGTTACTTGAGTTAATACTAGTCTATCCTATTTTGTTTCCACTATGAGTTATCTTATTGTACTCTGATTTTGCTAATGCTCATTTATTTGCAGGTACTAGATTTACACGCTCCATGCTTGGATGTGTTTGATCTTCTGTTTTGTTGAAATTTGGGTACAGAAAAGTGTGGGTGTTACAAAACTCATCAAAAGTATTATCATATTTTTTTAAATTGTGATGAGTTTTGACTATAGTATACTTCACAACAAGAGGAAATTTGATTTGATTTCTCATGATGTTTTAACAGATTTTATAATATCTTTGAATCGGCGCTTATTTCACGAACATCGTCTTTTCCTATCACCCTTTTGTCATCCATCATTGTTTTATTTAATGTAGAGAGTATAATATTTTTTAAATCATTAACGAATATACTATTTCAAAATTTGTGATGGAAATGTGGTTATGTTATTTTCTCTAGAAAAGGAGATAATTGATTTTTTTTTTCAAAAATCCCAGTACAGTCGAGCATGTTTCATAATACGATTAATTTAGAAATTTATTTCACAACCATCTCTTTGCCTGCCATATTTCTATCATCCATTTTGGTTTAATATACTAATAATATTTTGTATATAATAAGTGTTTTCTTTAATCTCACTTAAAAATCCAAGATTTGGTCATGCATGGTTAGAGATTACTTATAGTTTATGTTGCAACTAATCCCATTTAAAAATCCAAGATCTGGTCATGTGTGGTTAGTGTTCTCTTAAAATGAAAAGAAAAAGAAAATAAAAGAAAAAGGAAATAAATAAAAATATATACGAAATCTTCCTTGGTGTGCAAAAACCAACCTATCAATCCATTTTCTAATTTGTGAAATGTGTTAATATTTTATGTTATATTATGATTTGTTAATTAATAGTCATTAGGATTTGAGATTACTTATTTTTTTCACTTTATTTGAATTTTTAACCATAGTCCAAATCCATCATTTGTTTTGTGCTTATTTTTAAAAAAACTATTTGATAATAATTGGAATTCACATATTTTAAAACTCTCTACATTTGATAAAATTCATTGTAAATCCATCATTCTATAATATGAAAATTAACCACTAGTTTAAAGAATATTATGACTTTTGTTTAAATGAATGAGATTTACGATGTACATTCTCTCTCTTGATCTGATTTCAAATTTCTAGTCTATACTTATCATCACTATATCAATTTCTACATCCTTTTGATGATAAAAAAAGGGGGAGAATGGTTAAGATTTTTATTGACGAGTGAATATTTCATGAATATTTTAATATTTAAAATTCAATTCATTTATTCTTTTCACCCATATGCACATTTTTAGGGGTGGTTCTGTTGTTGGAGCAGCATACATATAGGGGGATTTCTACACTTCACTGTTAAACAATTTACTCTATTCAAAATCGTATTTGTATGTTTGTCATCATCAAAAAGGGGAGATTGTTGTATATAACAATATTATTTTTGTTTGATGACAACAAACATATATATTATTATAAATATGTTTGCAATCGTATTATTCTACAACATAACATACAAAAATAAATTATTATATTCGAACTGAATACTACTGCACAAGAATTTAAATATTCAAAAAGTAATTTATTTAAATATAATATTTTATTTAACACTTGAATAGTACATTTCTTCTAACTTCACTATTGTACATTTCGCTGTAATATAATTCATTCCAATTAATTAAATACATTGGTTCCGCACTACAACATTCAGTTACACACACTCTTTCATTTACAAACACATATACACACATAATTTTGTGTGTGTGTGTATATGTTTTTTTATTATGTGGATATGCAAGCAAAATAGAGATGTCATGGCTACTCAACAAAGCACATCAATACAACCTTGGCAGAGGAGCATGTATGTGCAACATGTTAGCTAACAAAGGAATGTGTAACAACACTTCTCAAAATTGTGTGGTCAATGTAGATAATACATGTAGGTTAAATTGCAGAAAGCAAGCAAGAATGCCAAGACAAACACATATACTTGGGAAAACTTTGATGAAAATATGCATGCATAGCTTTAGCAGAACAACAAGTAATTGTTTTCATGTTCATATGGGTATAAAGGAAAAGGGTTTTCTTTCTTTGATTGACTAATTCTAAAATTTGGAATATTTTCAATTTTCTTCTGTGGAATTTATCAAATTCAGCAAACTGTACAAATAAAAAAATGCAACTTGTCAAGGCCACAAATCAAACCCAAGTCTAACATGACAATATTCAACAAGAACAACAAAGTGTTCAGGATCAAACAAGAAAGTACAAGCATAAACAAGTCATGATCAAGCCAAAATCATGGCAGTATACATGCTCAAAGAAGTGGACCTGATGCCACAATACAAGTGCAGAATAAATTAAAAACATGGTCACAATAGTGCCAATACATGTAAAATCAATGGCATACAAAAGTGTGCACGACATAGCAACATTGATCAACAAGCCAACATCAAGTTCAAGAAAATGGAGCAAGCATGTAGTGGGGCAAAGAAATATCTGCATGGTCGAATTGGAATAAATTTGGCAAAAATCATTTCAATTCTTTCCCAAGTATACAAAGAGATAAGTTTGGCACAAATGTAATTTGCAGAAATTTTTTAGAGCAAAAGAAGGCAAGATAACAAAATATAACATTTGTTCTTTTCAGTATAATATCTATTCGATCAAATTGTTTTTTTGGCATGAGTGCAAGCATCTTCCCTTATCAGTATTGTCGCCGCCAAAAGAGGAAGAAAGGAATTTTCTAATTTGAATAGTTGCATGGTGCCTTGATTTCGAACAAACATTTATAGTAAAATGAAAGAAATAAAATCAACATGCATGAAATTGGTAAAGAGGTTAAATTTGTAGTATTAGCAAATGTTTATTTTGGCATGTATGAATTCTTTTTTTTAAATGCTTCCAGAAAATCGCAAGTATAATTCATTGGCAATAAATTGATTTCAACACTGGATAAGATCGCAAGATAACATCTACATGTGATATTTGTGGCAAGATTTTTTTTTCAATTTCAACACACTCCTTAAATTCACGCAAGCACTATTTTAGCTAAGAAAATCAAACATAATTTCCAGAAATCGAACAAGGCAATTTAATCACGCAACAATCATGCAAATCATAGACATAATAATGCATTGAAATCATAGATTGATTCAAGGTTTCTTATCCTTATATGAGGACACCATTTTCGTCATTGATATGCATCAAAAAAGCACAAACAAATCATACGAAAAAATAAGAATAAAGATACTCACAAGCATTTGCGTTATTTGATCAGATCAAAGACAAATTGCCAAGTAGAGAGCAAGAAGAAATCAATCATATGAGAATCAATTTACTAAAGATTCAGACATCGCGATTTGGGATCAATTAGAACCTAATTTACAAGGGTCGACCATCAAAGAAGCAAAAGAGAGGAAGTTGTTTTTCAAAATTGTCACTGCAAAAAGAAAAGGGCCGATCTATTATGTTTATATTAGATACAAGGTTTTTTTTATAGTCTTTTTATATTTGCAAAACATTGTATAGGTTTTCTTGTTTACTTTAAACTAGTGTTTACGAGTTACAGGTTTGTAACTCGGGGAAAATTTGATCTTAGGGATAAATATTAGTGCAGGATTTTGAGCGTTGGATTAGAACAGTTGGGAGAGGATGTCACGAGTTTACAGGGATTTTGTAAGTGTGGAGATTGTTTTAATTCTAGTAGAAACCTTGGGGAATGCAGCAGTAGGCAGAGTTTGTCGGAGCTGGGTAAAATCTATGTCATTTATTTTCTGCATTTATTTTCTCTGCTGCAATCTGTGCTGTGAAAATTTTAATATCTCGTAAAACTGCAATAAACCCTACTCACCCCCTCTAGAGTTAATCTAGATCCAACAGGAGGAAGTAGTGTACCGAGAAACAAACGAAGATAGATCGGTCTAATAGTGTGTTAACTAAAGTAATTAAGTTAATATTTAATTAAGGTAATTATTGTTTTATTTAAAATTGAATCGGTAAATTTTAATATCTTTTTATTACATTATCCGAATGGAACGAAACAAGTTGCAATGGGATCGTGGCCATGAACGCTGCGTGCTGGAGCAATTTGGATAGAGTTGGAGATAGCTAGAAATTTTCATTAAATTACGACGTTAATTTAACTGAAAGTTGAATCGCTTAGCGACAAATGGAAATTTGGTGAGTATAACTCACTTATATTTTATATAAGTCGTTTTTAATATATATGTGTTATGGTTGTTTATTGTTGAGTGATTACTGAATATGTATTTATATATTGACTGAGCTAGTTAAATTAAACGTTCGTTTAATTTAATTGAAACCCAGTCGTTATTTTAACGATTATTTCCAATTGAGGTAGATTACCTTATTGATCACATTTATATATAAATGTATCAAAAGTAAAGATGAATGCTATAATTGTTTATGTTGATTGGTTGTTGAAATTGTATTGGTATATTGAATTGAAATGATTATTTGAGGTAACCTATTTGGATGCTGGGAATAACTAGTTGGAGGGATCCAGCTGGATTCCTCACACAAATTTATGTTACTGTTAAGACATATTAATCTATTTGAATTATTGATCCAAATGTCATTATATCCTACTTGATGTTAATTATTGATTGGATGTTGATCGTTGAATTTAAAATTCAATTATCGTTGTGTTTTAATCAATAGATAGTATTGATTAAGTGGTTGACAGTGAATGACCTAAAAAACGTATATTTAGATCTTTATTGCTGTTAGATAAATTAACGCAATTGAAGTTATAAAATTTATTTTATAACTGGAGCAAAGTTTTAAAATTTTATTTTATATGATAAACGAAGTTTTATTAATAAACTAATATTTTATTTTAAATTATTTTTTTGACCATTTAATAAGTTTATGAAGTCAGAATGGAACCTAAGGTTCAAATAATGTGAGACATTCATTCTGAAAAAATATCTAAGCGATGATTTTAAATTAATTATATTGTTAAGAGGAATGACGAAAATCGATTAATGAGTAAACTAAAGTTTTTAAGTCGACCAAGCCAACTGTTTATTTAAATGGGTCATATAAATTAATTTTTTTTCCTTTTACTTAGTAGGGATAGGTTTTAACAAATAATTGTTTTACTTAACAAGATTTGTTAAAAAGTTAATTATTATTTTTAAAGCAATAAACTTTTGTAAAGTGATTACAATCCTATTTTTAGTAAACAATGTAGTAAGTTACTTCGTTAAATATTGAAATTTAGTATTATTTTAATTGATAACTGTTAACCGGCCTTTTGGTCCGGTCATCAAAAGTACTCAAGACACGCTCTACTCAACCCATCGCGTGAAGCCGGGACCAAGGGAAAAACTCAGGAAGTTCAGAGCCAAGGACCGGGGAAAGATCCCGCCGGCAAGAACCTCGCACCTTCGCCGCCACAACGCCTCGCCAACGGAGTCAACTAGCCTTAACAAATCCTCTCACCAAAATCCGCTTCGCACCCAGCCGGGTGCGAAGTTTTGCACCTGACAGGCGCGAAGTTTCGCACCTATCAGGTGCGAAATTTCGCACCTCGCCCAAGTGCGAATTTCCGAAGGCAAATTGCAAGAGGCGCGAATTTCTGGAAGATGGTCCCCATTTCTACCTACTCCTACCTAACCCCTACCCAACCACTTCCTATAAATACCCCATGGCCTCACACTTCAAACAGGGAGAATTCTAGAGCTTAGATACCTCCATAAAGCTTCATTAATGACATCTCCTCTTTGAGAAAGAAGGAGGACAAGATTGTCTTTTTCCTTATTATTCAATATATGATAATTATGACATCATATATCATGAAGCATGAATGTAATGAGATATCATGAGATAGTCTCAACCTTGTAATTTCTTCCAAGTGATCAATAATATTCCAATGACTCTTCAAAGTGGACGTAGGCCCTTACCGAGGCCGAACCACTATAAATCTCTTGTGTTATTTACTGCTTATGTTTGAAATATGTTCTTGTCTGTGCGACCATATTTATAATTCCTAGTAATTGGGAATCTTTTGTGTTTGCGACATTTTTTGCCGTCAACATTTGGTGCTTTCACTGAGAAAACTCGGATATTGCGTCTTTCTTGCACGTTACCATCTTGACTTCGTCAAGCTTAAAGTTCCCCGCTTAACCTGTTATCGAGTCCGCGTACGATGGTAAAGAAGTCAAAGAACGCAATAATCGGCTCTTCAGCCGCAGCCGAGGCCGGTACATCTCGACAACCTCAACCGGCAGACATCTCGGCCACTAATGAAACTGAACCTCCTATTGTGGATCCCGAGCACCCGCAACACAAGCGCAAATCCATACGCTTAGTGAAAAATATGAGAGTACAGCCGTCGAGCTCAATCAAGCGCTAAGAATAACATCGACCTTATGCACCGACTTAACGAAAGTCAGCGCGTCGTCGCTCAACAACAACTAGCTCGGAACAATGCTCGACCTCGGCCACCAACATCAGAAACTTCCTCTTCCGAGTCAAGGGGCCCATACCAAAGAAGAAGGTTTAGTCTCATCAACAACGTCGCCGTCCAAACTAACGCCCTCGACAATGGCAATGGCAATGGATACGCCAACAGCAACGGCGACCGGACAACGGTTACCTATGGCGAGGACGCCTAACCTCGGGATCGTACTTGCCTAATCATCAATGAAGGACCCGCTCCTACTAACCAACCTCCTCCTCGACAAGACTCAGCGGCCGGCCGCCGAGACAATGAACCCACCATTCAGGCGGCCCATGCTTTTCCAGAACCGGATCCGCGTGACCCCGCCCCACCTTATCACGCGCGCCAGGCTCCCGTTATAGATGTCGAGGACATGGAAGAAGACGATGAAGACATCCATCCTAGAAGAAGCCCTCATGACAGAACTTCGGAACCTCGCCAAAACCCATGGGTCCCGATGGCGGACCCTCATCCGACCTACATTCCCGACATGGTCCGAAGGATCATGACGGAGATGGGAGGAAATATGCATGATTCATGGGAAGCGCACATTAGGCGCAACCCTTTCACTCGAAGAGTTAATGAAGCTGAATGGCCGCAACGCTTTAGCATTCCTCATATGCCGCTCTACGATGACACCACTGACCCTTGTGCTTTCTTATACCGTTATGAGTGGAAAATGGACTCGAGTAGAGGCGACGATCCCGCCAAATGCAAATGCTTTCCGGTCTTCTTGTCGGGGACCGCTCTATTATTGTTCTCTCGTCCCTCGCTTGATTCCATCAACAACTTAGGCCAATTAGCGACACAGCTGGTCAAGCAGTTCAGAATGCACATTCCGACTCCGAAGAACCCCCTTACCCTTTCCAACTTATACCAAGGACCTACGGAATCACTTAAAAGCTACCTTTCCCGGTTCAACATCGCCCTCGCCGAAGTCGAGGATCCGGATCCGCGCACCATCCTCTTCAAGCTAGCTAAAGGAGTCCTTCCTACTTCCGAATTCGGGGCATGGATTGGCCGAAAGCAACCGAAGAGCCTCGATGCTTTCTATGAGAAAGCGGGGCAGTTCTTATGCCAAGAAGAAGCAAGGCGGAACCGCATCTCCGACGCCAACCGCCCCACCAACCCTCGGACTGACACCGCAAATAACCGCCCTCGGGTTCAAGAAGCAGGAAGACCCCCCAATCCAAACACGGTGGCAGGACCCCCCAGACAGAGACCAAGCAAGGGGGGACAAGGCAGCCGGTGCAACAATCAGGTCCAAACAGAGCCAAGGAAGCCCGACCCCTACCGCGCTTACGAGACATATACCCCGTTAAATGAAAATCCGGAGACCATCTACTTGGAAACATGCAACACTCTGCCATATCCGAAACCCCTTACAAGGGAGTCGACCAACTCCGAGAAGAACTCGGGGAGATACTGCCGATATCACGACATGTATGGACATAACACAAATGAATGTCGACAGCTTCGAGATGCGATTGAAAAACTCATCCGCGAGAAGCGGCTCGAACGATATGTTCAAGAGCCTTTTCCACCCGGAGCCAATCCAAAACCTTCAGCGCCAACTCCTCAAACGGCCGCCAAGATGGCCCCTGGACCGTCTAACGCAAGGCGAGGGATCGTGATCAATACTATATACGGTGGACCGAGCCCCACGCATGACAGCTTTCGAAAGATGGAGGAATACGTGGGTTCCATTAAACATGCAACCTACGAGTCTTGCTCCGCTCCCGATGAATTCACCCCGGCCAAGCTCCAGAAAACCATGTGGGAAGACATCATTTTCCACGAAAGGGAGTCCACGGGAATTGAAATCCCGACCACCGATCCTTTGGTCATAACGGCTCAAATTGGCGCTGTAACCGTCCGAAAGATATTGGTCGATTCGGGAAGCTCGGTCAACATCATCTTCAAAGCCGCCTACGATCAGATGAAGTTAGAAGCAAAAGACCTCAAATCATGCCACTGCACGATTCACGGCTTTAATGGGGGCATCCAACTGTCCAGTGGGAGTCATCGACCTACCCGTTGAACTTGGCATGGGGGATCGAAGCCGAGTCCGAATCCTCACCTTCGTGGTTATCGACATTGCCTCATCTACAACGTCTTCCTCGGACGCCCCTTCCTCACAGAATTACGTGTCTGCTTATCGCCATGGTCTCTTCTAATGAAATTTCCAACAGAAAACAGGATCGCAACAGTCAGAGGCGACCAAGTCAGTGCAAGGGAATGTTACACGATAGAATGGAAAAATGCACGCAATAGGGACAAGGGTAAAGCAGTACCCGCCCCCTTTTGCGCCAATATCGCCTCAGCATAGCAATCAGCGGCGTCTGGGCCCTGGATCAGGCGCCACTCTTGTTTTTCCGACGACCTTGACCCAAGGAAAGACGAAGAGCCCGAGTACGAAAGACCAACTCCAGTCGAGCCCACGATGGATGTACCCGTTACCCCCGATGACCCATCACGAGTACTGAAAATAGGATCGCACCTGCACCCAACCATCAAAGATGACCTCATGGATTTCTTGAAAGGCAACTTGGACGTATTTGCATGGACTCATTCCAATATGAAGGGCATAGACCCTGCAATTGCTTGCCATTCTTTGGGCATAGATCTTAAAATCCATCCAGTCAAGCAGAAGCGCCGCTTCCTAGGGCCCGAGAGGTCCAAGGCACTCTAAGAAGAGGTCGATCGCCTGCTAAACAACAACTTCATCCGCGAAGCCTACTACCCCGAGTGGGTCTCCAATCCGGTTCAGGTCAAGAAAGCCAATGGTAAATGGCGGACGTACATCGATTTCTCTGATTTGAACAAAGCTTGCCCGAAGGACAACTTCCCGCTCCCCAAGATCGACCAGCTAGTCGACTCAACCACCGGATACTAACTACTATCTTTCATGGACGCCTACTCCGGTTACAACCAGATCCCGATGGATCTCCGCGACCAGGATCATACCTCCTTCATAACCGACCGTGGACTTAACTGCTGTCGCGTCATGCCTTTCGGCCTCAAGAATGCCGGTGCTACATATCAACGGATGGTTAATCGACTCTTCAAAAATCAAATCGGGAAATCCATGGAGATGTATGTGGACGACAAGCTAGTTAAATCGAAAGTGTCTAGCAGTCACGTCCACGACCTCTCCGCAATATTCGATGTCCTACGCCAGCATGACATGAAACTCAATCCTCTGAAATGTTCCTTTGGCATCGCCTCAGGAAAGTTTCTAGGTTTCATCATCAACGCCCGGGGAATCGAAGCTAACCCCGAGAAAATCCAGGCCATTCGGGATATCCGAATCCCCGAGAACATCAAGGATGTTCAAAGTTTGAATGCGAAGGTCGCCGCTTTAAGTCGATTCATCTCTAAGGCCACGACAAGTGCATTCCTTTCTTTGATTTACTTCGAAAAGGGAAACGCAATTTCAAGTGGACCCCTGAATGCGTTTCCGCATTCAAGGAGCTCCTGAATCACTTAGAGCAAACACCCATCTTATCTAAGCCTGTAGACCAGGAGGACTTATACGTTTACTTGGCTGTTTCTCCACAGGCAATCAGCTCGGCGTTGATACGACTCGAGGATCGCATCCAACGATCCATCTACTACATAAGCAAACGACTGACAGGGGCAGAGAAGAACTACCCGAAGCCCGAAAAACTAGCATTCTGCTTACTAATCTCCTCCCGGAAGCTCCAGCCATATTTCCAGGCTCATCCCATAAAAGTCTACACCGACCAACCGCTTGGTCCGGTCCTACAACGACCTGAGGCATCCGGTCGACTGCTGAAGTGGAGTATGGAACTAAGTCAGTTCGAGATAACATTCATTCCCCGCCGAGCCATCCTCGGGCAAGCCCTTGCCGACTTCATAGTAGAATTCACGGCTCCCGAGGGAACCTCTGCAGAAGATGTCGAAACGCCCAACAACGTGTGGAAGTTGTTCGTAGACGGATCCTCCAACATCAAGTGCTCGGGAGCCGGTATCGTACTCATCAAACTTGAGGGACGCTCAATACACTATGAATTAAAGCTGAATATCTCTGCTACCAATAACGATGCGGAATATGAGGCATTGTTAGTCGGGCTGAGAATCGCGATCGAGCTCAAGCTGAGAACTATCCAAATCTTCTCCGACTCGCAACTCATCGTACGCCAAGTGATAGATGAGTACCAAATGAAAGCTGAAAGGCTCGCTCTGTACCTAACTCAAGTTCAGAAGCTGCTCACCCACTTTGACCACTTCATTATCACTCACATTCCGCGAGAGCAAAACGAAAAAGCCGACTCTTTGGCCAGACTGGCGAGTTCTGAAGACCCGCAGCTTTTGGGATTCGCCCTCGTCGAAGTACTCAACTCCCCCAGTATCAAGCCAATTCAAACCAGCACGGCCATGACTGCCAAACCAGAACTGGAATCATGGATGACGCCAATCGAGAGCTACCTACGACATGGGACCCTCCCAGAGAGCCGCAAAGAACGGCGAGCACTCACCCGCCAGTCAGCCTGCTACCTTCTCGTAGACGGGATATTATATCGAAGAGGCTTCTCCGTCCACTTACTTAGGTGTGTGGCCCATGGCGATGCCCAAAGAATTCTCACTAGCATGCATGAAGGCGAATGCGGCGACCACATAGGGGGGGGCAAACACTGGCCAGGAAGATACTTCGACACGGTTACTACTGGCCCACGCTCGACCAAGACGCCACAGACTATGCTCGCAAGGGCGACAAATACCAACGCTTCTCTAAGATCCCAAGAGCCCCGCCGACGGAACTGACCCAGATGACCAGCCCCTGGCCATTCGCCATGTGGGGAATCGACATCATTGGAACTCTTCCCATTGCTAGAGGCGGGGCACGATACACCGTCGTCGCAGTAGATTATTTTACCAAATGGGCGGAAGCCGAAGCCCTCGCCACTATCACCACCAAGAAGATGATCAACTTCGTGATGCGCAACATCATTACTCGATACGGGGTCCCTCAAGCCCTCATCTCAAACAATGGCACTCAATTCGAGAGCGCTGAATTCAAGTCCTTCTGTCAGCGACACGGCACCGAAAAAAGGTTCTCGGTCGTAGCTCACCCCAGGCCAACGGACAGGTCGAAGCGGTCAACAAAGTCATCAAATCCATCATCAAGAAGAGTCTCGAGAAGGCCAGGGGCATGTGGGCAGACGAACTTCCTCTAGCCCTGTAGGCCTACCAAACAACTCACAAGATAACAATCGGGCACACGCCCTTCGCCCTTTCTTACGGGTCTGAAGCCGTCATCCCCATCGAGATCGAGCTTCAGTCTCATCGTGTCACCTACTTCGATCCAAAGATGTCAGGACATGCTTCTAGGATCACTCGACTTGCTAGAAGAAAAAAGAAACGAAGCCGATCTACGTGCCGTTTCACAATGACAACGAGTCGCTCGGTATTACAACTCTCGAGTCTGCCACAAGGACCTCAACATCGGTGACCTCATCCTGAAACAGGTCTTCCCTCTGCCAACAGGACTCGCTCCTCGCTGGGAAGGGCCATACTCCATTCTGCGAAGACTCAGCAATGGAACTTTCAAGCTTGCCACCGTGGACGGAGCTGAACTACTAAGGGCTTGGAACAGTGAACATCTCCACCGTCATTTCACATAACTTAGCATATGGTTGTTTATGTTTTCCAGCAATGTTTTGTTTTGTAATGATTCAAGGCATTGTAAAGGCTATTCATGCCAAAAGTTATTAATGGAAATGATGTTCATCGTTCTGTCTCCCCACTCTGTGTTCACTCCTCATGCGACATAATTAGCTAACCCTGATAGCTAGTTTCTATACACCGCCGTACCAACTCCCAACATGGGGGTCGGCATCGCCATATCAACCGCGGATCAATCCCGCGGCCTAACCACATTGGCAACGACCAGCATCCCAAACACGGGAACCGGCCACGCTACTCGAGTTTCCAGCCTGCGCTGTGACCGAGTATAAATAACCTCTGACTCGAACCTTGACCTAAAATCAAGGCCGAGGATAAATCGTTCAACCACCCAACTGCTTGACGGGGCAACACGAACTCCCCTTGAGTTACGGGTGTCGGTCATACTTTGGCGTAGCACCAATACTGACCCTTAAAACGTCACATCTCCAAAGCTCTCAAGGCTGAGGGGTAGCCCAAAGCCATGATCGGACCTTACGAGCTGATGATCCGGGCTTCTCTTTCCCGACGAACGACGACGCCCTCAGGCTCGCCCCAACCCGATGAACGACGAGAGAGCCTACACCGGACAAACCGCATAACGCGACGTCATGCACCTCCACTACTCTTAAGTTTAATCCCAGGCAACCTAAGAAAAAACAGCAGGCGCTCTAGCCGGGCTTCGCAAACTACGGGTCTCCTGAGCTGAAGGAGACTTACTAGAAGCCTGCGCACTGTCTTATGCCCCTCTGGAACTACAACCCAGAGCATGGCACTCAATCGCACCCCCGGGAATCACCAACCTGGGGCACAACACTCACAATCACTTTTTTGTTGAATGTAACGATAAGTATGCCTATGCAAGTACGGGACGCCCGAAAACATGGGGGGAACATCCGAACAGTTAACACAAAATGCGATCTTTACTAATTCACTTTTCATTACAACACACACACATTACAACCCACTACACTACTAATATCTTTTCCTTCTAATGGCAGGGTGTACATGAGAACCACACCATGCCTTGAAAAACCAAAAGCGAGGGCCGAACTCGCGTAAACTATCGGCCTACACTACCAAAATGAGCCCTAAAGTCATACTTAAGAAACTAATGCTAATCGTGCTTTCTCCTCTTGTCTTTGTGCTTCTTCTTTGCAGATTCTGCACTCGATGGTTCGTCCGTGGAGCCGGGTTTCCTCTTGCTAGATCCTCCTTTCCCACATCGGCTCCCTTTGGAAGTGGTTGACCTGTAAGAAGTTGAGAGACACCTCTCGCCCGCCTTGTCGCCACTAGGGATCTCAGTAACATCAGCAAGGGCAACCGACGACACAATAAGGGGGGCACCTCCAGCAGGAAGACCGATCACGGCTGCGCTTGCCTCCGGAGTCTTTTTCTTATCCCGCTTGGCTTTATCCTTGGCCTCTTTAGTAGCTTGACGATCGACGAGCTTCTGGGACTCACGCGCAGAATCGCCAGCCCCGATTTTCTCACGGGCTTCAATGGCCCTTCGTTGGGCATCCTCATCCCTCCGTTTCTTCTGAGCCTCACGAGCTAGCCTTTTCCTCTCAGCCTCCTCATAAGTCTTCCCTTGGGCAATAGCCCCATCAGCCCTCTCCGCAGTATCCTCCGTGACCTTTAGTACGATCTCCTGCCCAGAAGCATCATCCTGCCTCACCCTTGCCTCCATCGGACCTCGGGCAATCCCACTTTGCCCATCTACCTCCTCTCCCTCATCATCAAGAAGGCCCTCGTAAACACTAGGAGTTATTATGATCACCGAGAAGGTATCAAGATGATCTCCACTCTCTCCAAGCCGAGTACCCCTAAGTCCTGGCCCAGATTCAGTTGTTTGGGGATTCACGGGGGCAGGGTCGAACACTGAAGTTACCCCAGAAGGGGCTGCACAATAAAAGCACGATCGGTTAGCCCTCAAATTCGGTGATCACATCAACCTCTGGGATGCATTGCAAAGAGAGTTTACCTCCAACCAAGGGTGGCACGGAAATAGCCAAAGGAATTTTTGGCACGACAGGCAGCAGGAGCTCAGTACCGCCTGGGTCAAAATGCTCAATATCACGCTCGGTTGGAACTTGGTTCGAAGCAGCCGGGTCAGTCGCAGTGACCGACCCAGGAACTGAGGGTCGAGAAGAGTTTCCCTCCGCAAGATCCACTGCTACCATAACACTTCTCGTCACAACAAACTTTCCCTTTTCGGCGGCGAGCCTCTCCAGCCTTTCTTTCTCCGCGTCCTCGAGCAGCAACTTCCTACCCTCCTCCAATTTTTCATGCTCCTCCGCAGTCAGGAGGTCAGTCATAAGTTGTCGCTTGTCCAAGGTCCCAACTTCCACTCCATGCAAGAAGGCCTCGTACGGGACCAGCCTTCCCCAGGTTCGAGCTAGCTCGCGGAATAGTCACTCATCCAAGAGATTCCACGGAACCTTAGGGATTTTACCAGCATGTTGTTGATATCCTCCTCCACAATCGAATACGCTCGGAACTCTACGTCTGCTAGCTCGCTCTTCAGTTGCTCCACTTCTCTCAGGTGCTCAGCTTGCGACCCCTTAACGGTGCCCAACACATCTACATTGATGGCTTCCGCATCCTCTTTCGCTTTCCTCGCCGCCTCAAGCTTCCTCCTTAGGCAATCGTTCTTAGCTTGCAAAGCCTTATTATCTTCCTAAAGCAGGAAGATTCTGGCGTTCTCTCTCTCCAACTCGACGCAGAATTGATCCACATCAGCCTTATCCTTCTTCAGAGTCATGTTTTGGGTGGTCAAGTCAGCTATGGTCTCTGTAAACATGGAGTGAGAATTATCCGCCTCCTGTTTTAGTGTCTTGTACCCTGCTTCAACTCGGCGGAAAATCCACGAACTCCATGAGTCAGTATTCAAAGGTACGGGAGCAAACGACCCCCAATAAACATAAAAAAGGAAAGAGGAAAACCCACCAATTTCGGTATTCAGATTGGCGACAGAAGTCTTCTCGACATCAATGTCTATTTGCTGATCCAAAAGATGCAAGTTCTTCACCCGGACCAGATCTGATAAATGATGGGAGTATTGGGTGAGCTCGTTGACCTGGTGATACGCGGCTTTCACATGATTCCATATCTCTCCAAAGGCCCTATTGGGAGGCGGACGAAGATCGGGGAGTGATGGCAGCTCGTCAAAATAGAGTCGAGGGAAATGATGCATCAAAAACGCTTTCTTCTCCTCTAGGGAAAGCTCTTGAACTTGGGATTCGGTCAAATCTTCCGTTTCTACCCTACTCGGCCTCGGCGGGTCGAACGGTGCCCCTCTTCCCTTGGTTGTCTGAACATGAGCCGGGACGGTGACGGACGGAGTCACTAATGGCGTACGACTCAACCCTCCTAGATGAAGCCTCGAACCCCCATTGGACACTTGGATCGAAGGAGGAGGGGGAGGAAGAGTCATAGAAGATGAGGACCTATCTTGGTGACGACTCCCGCTACCATGACCTCGCGGTGGTGGGACATCGCCATACATGCTAGCTCCCCTCTTGAAGGAGCCAATAAAAGCACTCTCGGGATGGTTGCGGTCCCCACGACCTCGCCCCCTCCTTCCTCTAGCCATATCACCTATCAAAGGAACAACGCAAAGTCAGTCGAGTAGCACATGCAAGCGCTCTTTTATGCAGTTTAGTGTGTATAAGTGTGTGTCCTAAGTGCTCTCTCAACAGACCAGATTGTCCCTCAGTTGAAGGAGTTAGTACTTCCGCGACACGAGCTATATCCTCCGTACTAGCTGCGCTCGGCCACAAAAACAAGTCCATGGGAACCGCATCTAGACGAGCGAACTGATCTACTCTCTCAAGGGAGGCGGTAGCTTCTAGAGAGGTTGCAGGAGAATGAGGACTGGCCAACGTTTCTTCCCTCCCCCCTCCCGTCGGGGGCGGGGTAGAAGCGCCAATAAGTCCCTCGTCCCGAGCAACCGCCTCTGCACTACCATCGTTGTCACCACTAACGCCCTCCTGAAATTTAACGACCTTTTTAGTCCCGAGCTCGCCAAGAGCCATCTTTCTCTTCAAAGTGGGGGGCAGTAGGGCCTTCCGATGCTTTCCCCTTAGGGACACTACTCGCCACTGCAGGCCTAATTATGGCCCGGTCGACCAGAAGCAATCCAGCACGCCGGAGGCGATCCATATCTACTACAGAATCCGTCATACGGGACCCCTCAGGAATAGCTTGCAAAGCATCGAGACGTTGCCGATACTCGTTGCCAGTAGGTGCCTCGGGAGTCCCTGCCACAATAAAAAACTATGAGTCACAAAGCTCGGAAACTTCTGGAAAAAGGAGGCGAATATTAAAGATGCTCACTTCCTTTTATCCATCTCCTCGCAAATCCGAGAGGGCAGCGAACAAAGAACCAATCTTGCTTTATCACTGACGGTCTGGGCCACTTTCCGGAAAAAAACTTAGTAGCTGGAGACGCCTCCAAGAACCATTGCGAAGACGATGCGCCAGTCGACCGTCTGAAATGGAAAAGATATCGAATATCATCTCCAGTAGGGTCCCGATGCAGAAACTCTCGAAAGAGAACACAAGTACCCAAGAGCGAAGAATAAGAGTTCGGATGCAGCTATGAGGGTGCAAGGCGGAAATAGAATAGCATTTCCCATATAAAATCATTGGCCGGGGGCACACACCCCGCAACGCAAGCATGTCGATTCCAAGCAGTAAAGCTTTCTGGCGGTGCGTGAGCCCTTTCTCCCGATCCAGAGGCATGAGCCTCCTCCTTAGGGATATTAAACCGCAAAGACAGCTTTCTAATAGCCGCGACATCCAAGCGCGATGGCACTGAATCCGGAGGATTGTCCAAAATGACCGCATCAGGGAGCATGTCAGGAGCCACTGAGCCACGGAGGATTGTCCAAAATGGCGAGGAAGCCTCGGCTTCCAGAAGTTTCCCAGTCTGTGATCTTATTTGCATGGCTCGCTATACTTCAATGTACCAGTGTCAGACATCGTAGTAAAATAACCTGTACCCCTCGTGTTGATAAAGATTAACAAGTGTATGTGCAGTGTCACGCAAAGAATGGAGCGCGCATAGAAACATTAAAGATTTTTACAGTTCAGCCACAGTCCAGATATATGCTCTATCCTATGTGAAGGTTCTAAGTTCCCATCCGCGCAGTTATCAATGACAACAATGATACGTTCATACAGTCAAACAAATAGTGTATAAATCCGAGGATAGGCAGTGAGGAAATCAAAGTTCGAAGTGGCGAAAGCCGACATTCTGGCCAAAGCACAACACTCAACCAAGCCCCGGGGCACGAAGTTTCCGAAAACACCCGGGCCCGGGTACTTCGAAGATTCGATCCCCAGGGGGTCGAAGCCTCGAACCCGTCAGGGCTTGGAGATTCGAGCCCAAGGGCTCGGAATCTCGAACCCTACGGGGTTCGAAGATTCGATCCCCTACAGGTTCGAATTTCCGAACCTCCCTTCGGGCACGAGACCTCGAGCCTCCTCCATCGCACCTCGACCTCCCTTCCCCATCCCTCGGCTCGACCAAGTCTTTTACCTCAGAAATTTTCAAGTCAAAGTGGTCGAAAATCGAAGTTTTCAGAACAATGGCAGTCGGCGCGAAAATAGAAGAAGGAAGAAAAATGAGGGGAGGGGCCTATATATAATGAAAAGAAGAAAACCTTTCATATTCCAAGTCTAGGCTCGAAATTCGAACTCGAGGGGTCGAAATTTCGATCCTCCTAGGTTCGAAATTTCGAACCTATGTCTCGAATTCTCGAGCCACTACGGTTCGATGATTCGAGCCTACTGGGTTTGAAATTTCGAACCCCTCCGGTTCGAAATTTCGTACCCTCCAAAAAAAATTCTCTCTTCCGCGTACGCTCGTTTCCCGCCAAGGTACCGTCGCACAAAACTCGCGATGATGGAACCATGCAGACACTCAGCTATGCGAGCACGATACCAATCCAACAACGGCTCGCTCACAATTCCATAACGAACGAGCCCGCCGGCTGATACATTTTCTCCAATAACTTGCAGGATAAATCCGCAATCCAACTACCATCTCGACTTCATTCCAAAGCACATCATGTTAAGACAAGGCGTCAAGACAAGACGTACTTTGAGGGGCAAATGTTAACCGGCTTTTTGGTCCGGTCACCAAAAGTACTCAAGACACGCTCTACTCAACCCATCGCGTGAAGCCGGGGCCAAGGGGAAAACTCAGGAAGTGCAGAGGCAAGGACCGGAGAAAGATCCCGCCGGCAAGAACCTTGCACCTTCGCCGCCACAAATGTCGTGCCAACGGAGTCAACTAGCCTTAACAAATCCTCTCACCAAAATCCGCTTCGCACCCAGCTGGGTGCAAAGTTTCGCACCTATCAGGTGCAAAGTTTCGCACCTATCAGGTGCGAAATTTCGTACCTCGCCCAGGTGCGAATTTCTGAAGGCCAATTGCAGGAGGCGCGAATTTCTAGAAGATGGTCCCCATTTCTACCTACTCCTACCTAACCCCTACCCAACCACTTCCTATAAATACCCCATGGCCCCACACTTCAAAGAGGGAGAATTCTAGAGTTTAGAGACCTCCATAAAGCTTTATTAATGGCATCTCCTCTTTGATAAAGAAGGAGGACAAGATTGTCTTTTTCCTTATTATTCAATATATGATAATTATGACATCATATATCATGAAGCATGAATGTAATGAGATATTGTGAGATAGTCTCAACCTTGTAATTTCTTCCAAGTGATTAATAATATTTCAACGACTCTTCAAATTGGACGTAGGCCCTTACTGAGGCCGAGCCACTATAAATCTCTTGTGTTATTTACTGCTTATCTTTGAAATATGTTCTTGTCTGTGCGACCATATTTATAATTCCTAGTAATTGGGAATCTTTGGTGTTCGCGACATTTTTTGACGTCAATAATAACGATTTAAGGAAATGCCTTTTAAATTGAAATTACCTAAGAACCTATCAGTTGTACTTGAATCTGGTAAGGGATTTTAGGAATAAATCTCAGTTTTATAAATAAAGCTATGAATGAGGTTAAGATGATGAATTATAAATTTAACGTTTAGTGAAATTATGTGAAGGATTGTGATTAAAAGGAATATTTTAAAGATGTAAAGAAAATATGTAATTGGGATTTTATAAAGGGATTCAAATGGAGTTTTATAATGAAAAATTAATTTGGCAAATGGTTTGATAAATGGGTTATTATAATATAATCTAACTTGTAAATAGAATTGTGTAAAGAGGTTTTATAGCGGAAGGTAAGTGTTTATTAAACAAAATTATTAATTGACTAATTACGTAAAAATGGTCGTAATTGATAGCGATTTTCGAAAGTAAGGATAAGGTTTACAAAACCATTTTTCAAATTTAATAGAAAATAAGTTTGGGTTGATATTAAGTAATATCGGTTTTTGAATTAAAACTATTATCTATCTTAAGATAAGAATGTTGTCGATCAAGGTCTACAGGGAAATAGAATACCCTAACTTGAACGATTTCAGGATCATCTGAGGATGGTATTAGTTTGTAATAGTAAGATGTTGAAGGTAATTTATTGTTTTCTTAAGGGAAATAATGTTGCAATTTCTTTTGTAAGGTTTTTAAAAAAGGGAATTTTGAGAATATATATTTCCAGAGTAAAGGGAATGCAAAAGGTTTTGTGAATTTAATGGGACAGTGATATTATAATGACAAATTTTTAGATAAAAAGGAATTAAAGAAATGAGTTTTGGAAGATGTTGATTTTGTTTTCGAGTAATGGAAAATCAAAGCGGTTTATTTAAGATAAGTTATATAATCAATTTTAAATCGATAAATTTGTTTTAATTAAAAGGTTTTAAATAAAAAGGGCCCGAGTTGCCAAAATAATAATCTGTGCTATTTGAGTTGATAGTTAGAACTCAATTATTAATGAATATTGTTTGGACCTTTTGACGAGTTAGTTCGAAGAGACCGAGATGGGGACCAGACCCAAAACCACTTCGAACCTAACTACATTTGAAACTAATCTGCAAGAAAATGTATTAAGATGGAGCATTGAAGTCCGTAGATCTTCATGAGTGAAATAACTATGTAATGACCTGAAAATTCCCGCCTTTCGAATCGACCATAAGCTGCGTAGGTCTGATCCAAACGGCAGAAATCCTCGAACCATTATGGGATATAACACATCATAACAAAACACAAAAGAACATTTCATTCTTATTACAACAATTTTACGTTAGAGTATAAGAATATATCAGAGTATAGATAATTGATTCTCAATGGAAAAATATCACAGAATAAAAAATTACAATACACCGTAAACAAAAATATACACAGCGGAAGACTACCAACCAATCTAGAGTATAGCACCAGCTCTAATTCAGGATCCTATTTTAAAAATATCTGCAAAACCAAAACTGCTAGCTGCCTGTATGGAAAATATGGGTACCCAGAGTTTAGTTAGGAAACAATAAACTATAAGCCAGTCATGCGACTGGTACGAGAACTAAAGCAATTATTACACTTTATTTAAAGCTGGGTAAATCACGGGACCATGCCGTATAACATGTAACGGATTTTCTCCACATCTATACCAATTATAAAAAAACTCACAATGCTTTTTGAAAAATTATGCTATTATAAAACTCAAGTCCCATCACACAATGGAAGCGCAAACCGAAGGATAGTGTTTTACATTATAATAGCCAAACATGCTCGATATGCGGAATTTCTCTTTTATTATTACCAATGCATAGTGCAGAAATCAATTTCAAAAATAAATGTATTAATCTTGGACGGCATAATACCCCATCCTATTATGTCGCCATACAGGTTTACGGCTGAAAACACAAGTTTCCTATTGAAATTTGGATTTCCATCAATGACCAAGACAGAGGATCTTCCTTGCCTGATTTAGAGCATCTCTAGAAGGATGTCCAGGTTTAAAAATTCACAACTTTGTCATACGGTGTCGAAATCGAGTGAAACAAGAGACATTGGAATCTTGACAGCGTATTCTACATTATAGAAGTGACTGGAGGAATTTTAGAGCTAGCCGCAAATTAAGGGGGAGTGGAACCCAATGTGAGATTTATAAATTGAAAATAATATGGAGTAAATTATTTATGTGTTGTAAAATCATTATAAATTGTATACGGTGCCTGTTAGCTCACCTCCCTCGTCCACAAACCATGGATGATTTTAATTGACTGTATTATGTTGTGATGATGACATTTATGATTCCGCTGTTAAGATGATGTATATTATTCTTTGACTACATGTGTTATACTATTATCTATAATATGCTGATGTGATTAATGTGTTATATTCCAATGATTATCCTTTATTCCGTGGAACAGGGGTTTGGGTTGTCACATCATGACTTACACGCATGTGCACCTAGAGCGGCAGAGCCGGCCAACACTATACACAGCTGGTTAGACAATTACCTGATTATAACGTTCCTCAGTCGTATTTGACCGTCACTCCGGTCATTGATTGACCATCATCCGAGGCGCCTCAATCCATCATCTGCATAAGTAAATATGTCTGGGATCCATATCATGACATCACTTTTTGCTACAAGGAAACGTTAGTTATCTCTGTGGTCTTTCATACTTATTTAGGCCAATCATGGGTTGTGAGGCTTTTCGAAGTCACGTCTCGACACAAAGCTATGCTATATCAACCACGCTTTGATCATCATCCACAAGGCTCTGGTTTTCAACAAAAGCTTTGTCCAGCTTAGCATGACACATTGTCAATTTACACATATGACCAATTTGTATTTTTATATAACCTTTGAGTTCATACGCCTCAAAGAAGGGTGTTAAGATAAAAGAATAAATTCTTCGCCACCAACAAATATATCATTGCTAACAACTAATCGATTATGTTATGAAATACAATGTCAGACAAATCATCCATTTACAAGTTCATTCTAAGCTGAACGAAACGGAAGGCACTTCCTCATACCTTAAAGAAAAGAGTCCCTTGCATATCCAATCGATCTCCAAGTACGTCTGGATGACCACCACTTAACTTTATAACAAGAGCTACCCAAGGCATCGACAATAATCCAAACGATGTGAAGATCTCCGGTCTTCAAACATCGTCTTCAATATCATCGACAATCGTCAAATTAGTTATTCAAAATGGGTTGAAACTCGATCTTTCCTAATAACTATCACATCACTAAAATCAACAGATATATACACATATCATAAGCCTCATTCCAATTTAGAATATTCTTTTATTCAAATATTCTTTACATTGGGAGTTAATCCCATAAATCTTATCAAAAATTTACTTTATCTAAACTTCAAGTTATGTATTTACTTGAAATCATTTCAAAAAATATTATAAAATCTCTTTTCCTAAACTTAACTCAGATTAAGGTTTATAAGCCTTATCTGGATTATCCAGCCTTACCAAAAGTAACCACTCATATTGTTATCTCATTCCCAACCAATTCGTCCCATAGAGTAAAACTGATGGTACTCCATATCTAACACACCTCTTTTTTTGGTGAATTTAATTACTGTCTTCCATTTCAAATCTAACTAAAGATTCACTAAAACTCTAACATAGTTTTAATTTCCATTTCCTTCGCCCAAATCTTTGTTGCAAGATTTATAAAAACTCTAGCTTAGTTTTAATATCCATTTCATTCGTACAAATCTTTGTTGAAAGATTTATTACATCTCAAGCTTGAGAAATCATTCTTTCATTTAGCTGGGTTAAAGAACAAATGTTATTTAAAAGATCGTTCATGATAAACCCAAAATCAAATTTCCATTCAATTCCAACTAAATTTATTAATCGAAAAACATCACTTTGAAAAACTTCATTAATCTTAATTAAAAGATTTATTCCATAAACTTCATTTTCAACTAGGTTTCAGAATAGTGTTACTGAAGACACCATTCACAACAAACCCAAAATCCAATTTGATATCGAATACAAGGCTTTAAATAAAAATCGTATCAACTTATATTCAATATCAAATTCTGAAATTCAATGATACCGTACAGGGAATAACGATATCTATATCCTCCAAATTCCTCAAAACAATATCCGTATAATTACAGAATCCATTATCGAAATATCCAATGATTTTTTCCATTCAAATCCAATATTCATACATTGGAAAAACTTAACTTGGTTAAGAAGTTATCAACTTCAAACTGTTTCAATCACTTTTGTTAAAATTGCTAATTTTCACAAAATAGCTTTACATTGTCCAAAACTAAATATATTTAGTTCAAATCATTTATAATGATTTATCATAAATTTTCCCTTTATTTAATAATTTAAAAATCGCTCAATTCTTTAGAAACCAATTTTTGGTCATTTACTATAATAGCATTGTTTTTATTCAAATTTGATTTGAATTTATCTCAAAATATAATCGTTAGATTTTAAAACTTTTCATATCATTGAAAGCTCTTTTCTTTCTGAACCAAACAATTTTTGTTTCAAGAAAATTTGACGATCAAATCACCCGGTACGTCAATTTGAAGTTAATGGTCAAAATTCGTGTACAGTCACTACGTGACACGTCCTATTCAAACCATTTTATTGTTATAGTAAAATTCATTGATTCCATTTAAACGTATTTTATAACATGTTTATAAACTCGTTTAAAAACGATTCAACTTCCAATTCAATTTTATATTAGAATTGAATATTTCATATTATTATAATATTAAAATAATAATATTCTCAAAATTATAGATTTTGAAATCCAAACTTTACTGATATTCATTATAAAAATAAAAATGATAAATGGAGAAATTTGTTCGAGTTAAAAACATCGTTTATATATGTAAATCGAATTCATATTTTGAAATTACTATTCATTTCTAAAATAAAACTTGAACAAGCCATAATTAGACGAAAATTAATTCAAATCAATTTGTTCAAGTTACGAATATTCATCGTAATTTTATAAACTTTATGCCCATCCAAAAACAGACATCAAATTCGAACTTTCATTTTCATCAAATATTTTATTTATAAAATATTCAAATTAAATTCCAAAAAATGAGATTCAACCAATTACCATATAATTCGGCTTATATGGATCTCACATATCAGTGTACGCACATAATTAACATCCATATCACCTACCATCCATCAATAATTGATAATAATATAAGTATTTCTGTTGCTAACGCTTATATTCACAGATTATTATTATTAATAATAATAACAGCAAAACTGTAAACATCATCTATTAACTAGAAAGCAAACATTGCAATCATCGGTAATCAACATATATTCAAACAAGAGATAACATAAATAAAATCAGTTGAGTGAGAGTTCTCACTTTGATCGTTTCAAAATCATTGTAAAATGATTATTTTCAATCAAATTAAACTGTGTGTTCAATTTAACCAAAATTTATAGCTAGCTCCAAACTCCTCCAAATTTGTTCCACTACGAAGCTCTCGTCATCACGGCTCGAACGAAGCTAGTTTCACTCGATTCTGTTGTCGTATAAATAAGTTATGAACTTTTGAACTTTAATTACATAGTATAATTAACCTAGGATAATTAAATTTTTAATTAGCCTACTTAATCAACGTTTACCCACTTTTCTTTGTTCTCCTTGTAGGTTCATTTTCGAACTCAATTCTTCACTGCCTCTTCACTTGTGCACACCAACGGAGGGTCCCAGAACCACATCCATCACCACTACGTCGACTGCCAATAAGCCGCCTTCCAACACCAGGAAAAACTCAACGCTCGGCCCTCTCCATGTGACTGGAATTGCATGCGAATGAAATGCCCTTGAACCCCAAATTTGGACAATATACCACGAAATACGATCGTATCCGTTACAAATTGAAGAACTCACTTCGCTCTTGAATTTTCGTGTTGGAAGTTTTGAATGAAAACACTCAGATTTGGAGAGATTAACGAACTAAAACAGGAGGTTTCTGACCATTAAAGGGAGGGTGGCCGTGGCTAAAAGGTGTGAGGCTAGGGTTTTGAGAATTTGTATGTATGTATATATTTATTAATATTTTATTCCGTTGTTACTTCGTTGTGAAGCTTAACGCTCCGAACTCCAAACGAACCCCAATGACTGAAGTCCTAGCCAAATACCTCTATTCCTGACATAATGGAATAGCTTTCAAAAGCTAATTCAATTGTTTTAATCAGATTTCTCAAATATAAAATATAAATAGATATAAAATTCAATACTGAATTTCAACGCACGTTTTTAATTTCTCACGACCTCATATTAACTCCAAAAATTACGAAATTTGAAATCCTGCTACATTTCACAAATACGGTTCTAACACGCCTGCTTGTCTTGTTGAATTTGGAGACGGTTAGAAAAATGGCCTTATTTCTAGCTTTAATTGAATTCTAACTGATTTTCAACATGCGTTTAAATTTCGTATGCTTACATACGAAATCCAATTCATATGAAATTTCAAATTTAATATTAATATAACATTTCGGATCCGATAAAATTGTTTTCGTCAACAACGGAGGTCGTTTGAAAAATGACTATTTTTAAGGATTAAATAAAACCAATAAAATATAAATAAATTCAAAATGCATCAATTTAATAATAATAAGATTAATATTATCATATACATCCAAATAGAACATCATGTAGCTCTAAAATAAATATACTTGATTTATAACTCGATATTTTTAAAATTCACGTCAAATTGATATTCAATTCTATAATAAAATCCTTTTATTTTATTTAATAAATCATTATAATTTATAACGAACTACATATCGACTGTTTGAAAATTTGA
This sequence comes from Allium sativum, assembly GCA_030737875.1. NCBI lineage: Eukaryota > Viridiplantae > Streptophyta > Magnoliopsida > Asparagales > Amaryllidaceae > Allium > Allium sativum. Next base: position 952,596,688 of record CM060915.1, read on the forward strand.
TTTGGACATAACTTACAATTTATAAAATGAAATCTCGATTTTTCACATTTATTAGAAAGATATACTTAAATAGATTCTAACGTTTCTTGTTTTAATGAATTTTGACTTATATTGAATTATGTACATTCCATTAAAATTCAAAACTAAATATTTCGAACTACCGCGATGTTATGAGTTCGTTTTATAATTAAAATAAACTTATATGTTCAAACTTCATTTCAAATTAATTCTAAGTGGTTAATTCTCAATATAAACTATCTTAAATAATTAATTTCCCTTAAACATTTCTTAGTAGATTTTAGGTCGTTACATTCTCCCCTACTTAAAAAGATTTCGTCCTCCAAATCGAAAATGGAACTGAATGCCATTTACTTGAGTTCTTCAAATTTGAATTGTTCTTATAACTTAAGTTCTTATAACTTTTCAATTTCTAAGAACTTCCCAATTTCTTGAAATTTGGCAAATGCCTTAAACTTTATAAAACTTCGCCATAATCTCCTTTGAATGGGTTTATCGATACAACTACAACTTGCCTATCTAGGCCTCCATAATTAGAAAGAAAATCTAAATGCCAAGCGGCTTGCCAATCGGCTAATAAAATTATCAAAACCAATTAATACAATAAATATGTACCTTTGTGCCGGGCATGCAATTTTATTCTTGTTCTTGGTTTCCAATCGATAACTTGTTCAACATACACATATCCAATCCTAACTAATTTTCAGTTTTTTTGTTAGTTGAACTGATTATCACACATCACAGCCAGCAATCAATTGGTTGATTAAATTTCCAATTTATATGTTGTCAAAACGTATATCTTTTATAAACTCCTAAGTATAATTTCAAAGTCAAATTACAAAAATTAAATTCTAACTAAGTTCTTGGCCCTCATACCAGTCAATTAGAATTATATAGGCATCCCAGTTTCGAAAAATGAAAATAAACGCTGATGATGATGATTCATCATCCGGATCATCCCCCGAGCGACGAGAGAGTGTGATTCTATATCTATCCAGCATATTTGAGACTTCAGATAGACGTTGATCAGACATATATTCAAAATCTTCTTATACTCGATAGTCCAAACTCAACATCAAATAAAATATTTAAATTCTTATTATAATATATAATTTTTCAAAGTTAAGTCCATTTTTATATATAATGCTCTTCAAACTTATTCTAAGCACCTATTAACCCCATCTCTAATGAGCTACTCATCCTAGGATACTACTGAACCCATCACTAATGAGTTATTCTTATAAGATGTTACTAATCCTATCTCTGATGATTTCTTTCATCTCGTTCTCATGCGTTGTACCCTAAAAGCTTTGTAAACTAAAGCTCTACTACCACCTGTAACGACCAAAAAATCCCCGCCTTTCGAATCGGTCGTAAGTCACACATGTCTGATCCAAACGGTAGAAATTCTCGAACCGTTATGGGATACAACACATCAGAACAAAACATAAAAGAACATTTCATTGTTATTACGACAATTTTACATTAGAGTATAAGAATATATCAGAGTACAGGTAATTGATTCGCAGCGAAAAAATATCAGAGAATAAAAAATTACAATACAACGGAAACATAAATATACACAGCGAAAGACGACCAACCAATCCAGAGTATAGCTCTAGCCCCAATTCAGGATCTTGTTTAAAAAATATCTACAAAACCCAAAACTACTAGCTGCCCGTGTGGAAAATGTGGGCAACTAGAGTTTAGGTGGGAAACATTAAACTCTAGGTCATTCATGCAACTAGTATGAGAACCATATAGTTATCACACTTTATTCAAAGTTAGGTAAATCACTGGACCACGCCGTATAATACAGAACATGTTTTTTCCACATGAATACCAATTATAGAAAAACTTGCAATGCTTTTTGAAAAATGAAGCTATTATAAGACTCAAGACCCATAACACAATGCAAGCGCAAACCAGAGGATAGAGTTTTATCTTATAATAGCCAAAAATGCTTAATAAACGAAATTTCACTTTTATACCGATTAGTGCATAGTGTTAAAATTAATTTCTAAAATAAATGTATCACCCCATCCTATTATGTCGCGATATAGGTTTACAACCGAAAGCGCAAGGTTCATATTGGAAGTTGGATTTCCATTAATGACCAAGGGAAAGGATCTTCCTTATCCGATTCGGAGCATCTATGGCAAGATGTCCAGGAATCACACGCATGTGCACCTAGAGCGGCAGAGCCGGCCAGCACTGTACATGGCTAGTTAGACAATTACCTGAACATAACATTCGCCAGTCATATTTGACCGTCACATTGGTCATTGATTGACCATCATCCAAGGTGCCTCAATCCATCATCCACCTAAGTAAACATTTTTGGGCTCCATACCATGGCATCACTTCTTACTAGAACGAAACCTTGGTCCTCTCTATTGTCTTTCATCACGATTTAGGCCGTTCACGGGTTATTAGGCTTGCTGAAGTCATGTCTCGACACAAAGCTATGCTATATCAACCAAGCTTTGATCATCATCCCCAAAGCTCTACGTTCCAACAAAAGTTTTGATCAATTAGCAACTTAGCACGCCACATTGTCAATTCACACATATGATCAGTTTCTATTAATAATGTAACCTTTGGTTCATATGCCTCAAAGAAGGGTGTTAAGCTAAGAGAAAAATTCTCTGTTACCAACAAATATATTACTAATACCAACTAATCGGTTATGTGAGGAAATATAATGTCAGACATACTGTTTAAACTGAAATATGCTTAAACACCAAAGGTGCCACAAAGGCACTTCACCAATTGGTAAGAAATAAGACCACAATCGCGATAAAAGGAAAAGACAACAAAGATTTTATAAAGGTTCAATCTGAGGAAATATCTACGTCCACTCTGGCAATAATTTCCATTAGCAATTCAAAGTTACCAGCTTAGAATCACTCAAAAATACATTCATCATCTCTCTTACACATATACTTCACTCTAATCTATACAAATCAGCGAATTATTAAGTGGATTTCACTAAGTGCAAGGAAAATGGTGATGGATCTTCAATCTCTAAGATGCTTGAACACTTTTGGAAGATTCCATGATGAATTCAATGCTTGATCTTTTCTTTTAAATGGTAGGAGGTGTTAGGATCCATTAGAACAGGAGAGAATGCAATTCGGCAGCCCTTCGGGGTGATGGAAATCGATCCCTAAAATCATGGAAGCCATGGCCTATTTATAGGAGAAGTTGGAGTCAAGTGGTGAGCTGAAATTTGCATATGCAGGCTGTGGGTCGAACATGCCAGTAATTATGGAAATGCCACTGCCAGTTGTTTACAGGTGTAACCAGTTGTTTTTTTGAATCAATGTTTGACCGACCCATAGGAAGTTTGCTCAACCGACCCTGTTGGTAGTGCCATGTTCGACCGAACCTTTTTGAAACACCATGTTCGACCGAACCTTTGATATACATGGACTCTTACTCATCTGGTTCGATCAGTGATAACGTTCGGCCCAGATTGACAATGTTGTTCGACAGAGCCATGAAAAGAACAACTAACTCTTGATGCTCGGCCCTTACCTGCTCGTGCCTGCGACGACCAATCCTAGATTAATGAAAAGAACAACTAACTCATCTGGTTCGATCAGTGATAACGTTCGGCCCTGATTAATGAAAATCTGAGAAAATTATGATGTCTAAAACGTGTTGGGTAAGGTTAAACCAATTGGACCAATGAATCTGATAAACCTGTTTCGTGAATCCGTAGGCCCAATACAAAGTTAGATAATCTGTAACCAGTTAATCCGTAAGTCTGTTAATCTGTAACCAGTTAATCTGTAAGCCTGTTAATCTGAACATCTGATCCGTTAGTCTGAAAACCTGTTAACTTGATTGTCTGATCTATGAACTAGTTAATCTAAATTTTGTATGTCTGAAACTTGTAGACAAGTTAAGCTGAAATCTGTTAGTCTGGAGACACAAGGTTAGGAGGGGAATTACTTGTGTCATCTGTTGTTTGGGACCCATATTAGTCAGTAACCCTTTCTGGTATCAAAACTTTGACCCAACAGTAAGTAGGGTCCGGGCACGCTTACTGAACTAATTATAAGCGGTTCATTCTGATAATGGCGAGGGGTGTTGATGGTGCGTTACAACCGGGTCATGTGCGTGCATGGATCTCGGTCTGCCTCTGACGATGTAAGACGCCGTGACATCTGTAAATAGGTCTGTGCCAATTGGTTGTCACTTTAGGGAGTGATACACCCTACTGTGGGGCCGACACAGGATATTTATGTATTAGGGAGCCGATCGCTTGGGGTAGGGTTTTAGGGTACACTTAGTTCTGTCTGTTTCTGTTGGTACCGTCTGTTTCTGTTGGGTGGTAACACCTGTCTGTTTCTGCGTGGTACCGTCTGTTCGGGTGGTAAAGGCCCATTACTAGTGTACACCTAATTCTACATTCTGTTTCCGTAGGGATTAATCTGTTTCTGCTTCTGTCTGTTTCTGATCGGGTAGTAAAGGCCCATTATTAGCATTCCGTTTCTGTTAAATTATTCTGTACCCGTTTCTGTTTCAGTTTAGACATTAGGGTGACACCTAATTCTGTTATACTAGTATTAGTGCAGAGAAGTGTAAAACAATAGCTTATATCATTCTGTTCTTCTGTTATATATGTTACACCTGTTACAGTTATCTCTCATCCAGTTTTATTTTCATGTCATGTTATTATTATCTGTTCATAACTGAAAATCACTGGACTTGCCAGACTTTTTGTCTGACCCTTGTTGTTTTGCCTCCTTTCTTCCGTTTCCCCCAGGTTATCCAAGGAGGGAATACTTTAGCTTGATCCGGATTTCTTCTGCTTGAAGTGCTTAAAGTATGGCTTGGCTCTGTATAGCTTCCGTTCTATGGGGATTATGATTTTAAACTATGAATTCTGAAGGCTTTTGTACAAGACTGATATTTTGTACTTGAATTCTGATAATGTGATTTGAAAGGATGTAACCAAGTTTATTTCGGTTTCTGTTGAAATAAAGTTATAAATTTTTCAAGTACTATTTTATCTGTCTTGTAAGTTTCTGTTTTGTTTACTAAAATGCTCCACCAAGGTTAAGGCATTCCCTTTGTGAGTGACCTTAACGGAGGTGGGGTGTTACACATAAGAGTTTCTTCATCGATGCAACATGCTTCCTCCCTCACAATCTCTAATGACAGATCCGACGGATAAGAAAGATACTTCTCATAAATCTCCTGCCAAGAAGGCCCAAATAAGGAAGTGCTCTGATCCTACAGGAAGTAGCAAAACTCCCCCTAAATCCAAATTAATTTCCATTGAGGAGGAGGCATCCAGACAAAATGAGGATAGAGGTCCTTTGTCTTTAACTGATCAAGCTGGGAAGGAGGTCACTGTCCCGGACCCTATGGAAGCAACTAGGCGGGTTGATGCAGATGAATCTGCTTCAAAAACTGTTTCAGATTCTACGGAAGAGAATGATCAGCCTGAAGAGGCCATAGTAAGGTCTGAGAATAAAATAAATACCGAGAATCATGACGAAAATCCCATTGTTCAAGGCAGTCAAGGATACGGCATGTCAGAGACTTTCAAGAATCTCGGTGATCTCAGCTCTACTAAAGATCTTATCCCGAGCGATACTTTAAACTCAAAGCCAGCAGTTTCAGTTACGAAGACTAAGACTGGAAAAACTCTTGAGGACATAGGAATTTTCTTAAACAATCCTCCTTTGATTGGTTTGTTATTAGACGTTTCACAAGCAAATTCCCTTTATTTTTACTTACATCTCACGCTCCCAATACTTTACATAGGTTTTTCCTATTTTGCCTTGGTACTTTCTAACTTAAGCAATGAAATTTTTCTCTTTCCCTTTCTTAGGTTCAGAAATGATACGCTCCCTTGAGGATATCTTTGAATAGGGTGCCCAACAATTGGATCCCAAAAACTTCATTAAACCTTGGTCTTCCCAACATTCAAAGCATTCATAACATCCACAGCTCGCTTATCAACCTCACCTAATTGGCGATCTTATTAAAACCAAGCAGCAAAGGAAGTGGAGACATGATCATTTTGATAGGCTGGGGGCTGAGAGGATGAAAGAACTAGAACAACGAAAGAGGAAGAACGAAAAGAAGAGAGGAGCAATAAGGGTAAAGGTGATTACAGGAAGCGTTACAAATCAGACAAACTTCCATTGCCGGATTTCTCAATGCCAGATATTTAAAAGACTAGCGATGACATATCTTTGGTTTCCCTACCAGTCGCTTCTACTTCTTCTGATCTTCAAATAATCATGAATAGGCCTCGTTACAAGATAAGGTCGACCAGCCTAATGCTTGCTGAGCGCTTCAAAGCCTGGGATTTAAGAGGAATGAACTTTAATGTTGATTTACATCCCAATGAAAAGCGGGATCTTCTTGAGGAAATAACTGGTACAAAAAGCAGCATGGTCACTCAATACGATGTTTCAAGGAGTCAAGCTGAGGTTAAATTAGATGAACTGAGCGAGCATGTCGAAAAATAGCTTGGTGGGTGGTACACATTTGCTTATGACCTCCAAAGACTTAATTCTGCTTGCCTTGACTATATTGAAATGTTAGAGAATGATAAGGCTACTTTAACCACGGGCTTAAGTCTCAAAGCTCCACAAAGGATTCAGAGGATGAGATTGCTAAGCTTAAGGAAGAAATTGTTGCTGCGAAACAGAAGGAAGATGCGCTTCTGAAACAGGTCCAAGAAGCCCAAACTGCTCAACAGCTTGCAGAGTCCCAATTGATTGAAGAAAGAAGCGCTTCCTCTACCTTAAAACATGAGAACCTGACTCTTCACCATAAGACTTCCACTCAGAGTTTATCCCTTGAAGCTCTAACTACCAAAGTTCAGTTTCTTGAAGAGAATAAAGCCAAAGCCGTGGATGCTTATAAAAAAGTCAAAGCAAAAAATGAGGATACCCTCTTCAAGTTTTATGTTTACAGCGTCATGGGCCGTGGTAGTTTATACTATTTGGGGAAGGACTTTTCTCATACTTTAGCTCTTGTTTGGAAAGAAGTACTCATGATCGATGGAGGCAATCATGGTGAAGAGGACATTATAGAGGAGCTTTTAGACGAGAAATCCCATGAAGCTTTAGCAAAAGGAAAGATTATACTGAGGGAAAAGCGGGCACTGTTAGATGGCAAGGCTGGGCCTTCTGGAGGCCAAGCCAAGGATGCAACAAGTGTTGATGCCCCTATTCTTCCTGCCGATGCTAAGGCTTCTGGTTCACAAATCCCAGCGAATCCTCCTGCTGCTTCCAAAGATATGGCATTCGGGGAACACAATGTCGAACATAAGTTAGCAGAAGAGAAGAACAACGATGATGAAGCTGATGATGACACTTATGCAAACAGATTCGAGGTCGAAGAATACAAAAATCTTCAGGCTATTCTTATAGTTGTAGATAAACTTGAAATCATCGAAACTTTGCTATACTTAGACTGCCTATGCCCATCACCTGAGACATCTACATTTCGTGCTCATTATTTACCTTCTTTAGGTTTAATTTCACCATTATTCTCTCCTGTTGTAGGAAAGACAATGACAGATAAGGCCATCATAACAGATTAAACTTGATGTCAGTTCCTCTTGCCCCAGTTTCTACTCCTCCTCCGGGTAATCCATCCCTTCTTGCTCTCAACACCCCGGGTTCTCAGGATACTCGGATTCCAGCAATTGCTAATTTAGGTGATGCTGAGGATTTCATTTCGAGCGGGGAGAATTTTGAGAATACTGGTGAGACTCCGGACAAGGAAACCGAGGACCCAAAGAAGCACAAATCCAAAGCCTCATCAGCTTCTGGGCGCAAAGGAAAAAAGCATGCAGCAAAGAAGAAAGTTATCACTTTGTCATCTCAGGAAAGTCCCAGCGGGCCAGGGAAACAACCAGCTAGTGCTCCTCCTCCTTCCACAAAGCCTGTTCTGAGGTTGGCTGGCAAGAAGCAGTAGTATTCATGACTTTGCTTTAGTTTCTGATTACCGTATTAAGACTGGTTGTATATGCGTGTGCCGGCCCATGCCTACTACTCTTATGCTTGTAACTTTACGTTGCTCTAGACTTGTGATTTGGTTCTGTGTGGTTGTAATGAAACTGTGTTCAGCTTGCTGTACTTTTAGCTTTTTACTTTACCTTTGTCGTACTTTCTTGTTTTGCATTCCACACATGATTTCTTTTCATGTTCACAACACATATTTTTACTACAAGTCATTTTTTATTGCAATGTTCGATATTAGAATGACCTCATGGTATATTTTTTGAATAACGGTTTTTAGTTGTAGCCACGGATCATTATTAGCTGGATTTTCTTGATCAATATTGTTAAATTTCCTTGGTTCCAACTGGGGCAATACCTGAGGCTTCTTTCCATTACTAATCACTTTTTTGCTTGTCACTTTCTCGAAGCTCTTAAGTTTACCTTAGCCATTTCAAGGGATTCAACTTTATTGGTTAAAGTAATCCTTGTAGATGCTAAACCTTTAATGTAAAATTGTGAAGAGTTTGTGGAATGCTTAAGCGAGCATTATTAAATTTCTTTAATGCGGTAGTAATGCCCCCATACCAAAATTTATCACATGCTTTAAAGGTTTGGCATGACATTTTGTGATCGACTTCATTTGGAATCTTCTGGTCATGTGTTTTTGCCATTCTAAAATTTCCCGGCATAATCATGGTCAAAGGTTTTCGGTCTAGTCGATCTAGCTCATACCGTTTAGTAGAGAGGAATCTTTGTTACTATGCACCTGCTTGAGATGTCTTATACTTTTAGCATATTCAATCATGTTTCTTGCTAGCTTGGATATTCACGCCCTTCGGAGATTAGATTTGAACATATGCCCCCGGAGAGGTCTTGGTTTCCGTGCCTTCATAGAGGTCTTTTGTAAACCAGTTATTCGTTGTTGGCGAATGATTTTACCACTTGTAGAATTTGTAGGACGCTTTCGAAAAGGTCTTTGGGTCCATCATTTACCGAATTTGGAAGAATCGGCTTATGGTCGGATTCCTCCGAGGGGGTCTTTTGAATCCCAGAGTTTGTCGTAATCGGGTTATGTACTAATGGCATTGACGATCGACTGGGTGTCCCTCGGGGAGGTCTTTGGTTCAAAGGCCTAGTGTCTGTCGTAATTAGGCCATGTAATAATGGCACTGATGATTAACTGGGTTCCCCTAGGGGAGGTGTAACACCCCACATCCGTTTGTGTCACTCACAAAGGGAATGCACTAAGTTCTGTGGAGCATTTTAGGGTAAAAGATGCAGATAAATTACAAGATAGACAAAAATTAAACAGCGGAAAATAAAACTTTGCTTTATTGATAAAATAGTTTGTACAATGATTTCTTTACAATATCAGAGTATCATCTGTCTTACAAAATAAAGAAGCATAAAACAACATTTATATTCCCCAATTTTAGCAAGAGCCAGCCATAGCATCTGAAAAGAGAATCCAAGCAAACTTCGACAAATCTTCAAGCTGGGAAAGAGTGACGGTCCAACTCAACCTGAGCAATACTATTCCCTCCTTTACTACCTGGGGGGGGGGGAACGGAAGAAAAGAAGACGAAAGAAAAATAGAGTCAGACATAAAGCCTGAGTAAGTTCAGTGACTTCTAGCATGTGAACATGGAAAAACAAAACGACATGAATTAACTGAATACAAGATTACACCATGACGATAGGGTCAACAAGAGTAGACAAGGTAATCACAAGATATGCTAAGATAAGATAAACTGGATACGCTCTAATACGCCGCTTTGCTATTTCCTTGTTATACTGGTTTCTATATCTTTGCACCGCCTAACTAGTGTCCAACTAGTAACGATAACGTGATCCCAATCCCTGTATCTTTCATTGCCTTCGGGCATCCATTTATTATTTATTACCTAGATCTTAATCTAGGGTTTTCTATCAAATGCTTTCTAAATTAGAGTTTACGCTATCTGCTGAATGCTTCTCGGATTCAGGGTTCATGCCACCTAGTCCAACTAGGGATTATGCTACCTGACGAACGATGCCCCCAAGTCTAGGACACACTACCTAGAGTGGTATATGCTCCTATACTTCCCCACGCATGTATCGCGAATCGTTATCGCTTGTCTAGATGCACATGTCCTGTAATGTGCGACCCGAGTCCTGTGTCAGGGCAAATCAAGGAATACAGAACTCGGTCGGGAGCTTTCAGAAATCTGCCGATGCAGATGCTAAGGTCTGTTTTTATTCCAGTGGCTATGGTCCCACTTGACCCCTCCCTCAACTAATGAAAGGCACACCTTGTAAAATGAGAACTATACGCCGGCCCCCGGTGCCCCACTATCCTATGGCCATCCGCAACCATAACTAGATAGCAAGTATATGGTCTTTTGGAGTTCTCCGCCTTTCCGCTTCACGTATCTCGATTGACTCAAGATGGATGGTAGACCTAACTAAATAGGTAATTTCTCAAGGTCTAAAACCAAGAATAGAAAGAATAAAGGCGTAGGTTCAAGAACATGGGTAGACCTAACTTAATAGGTAAATTCCCAAGGTCTAAAACCAAAGAAAACAAAGAACAGACATAATAGATAATCGGGTTTAGACCCAATTTCACAGTCACAAAACTTAAACACTTTCCTAGTTATGAACCATAGGTGCTTAATCACAGTTGTCCCATTTATGTCATAGACAATAGTTTGCTTCATAATCAAAGGTATAGGCTTGTGTTCATAGTCATGGAAATAATTCTCATAGTCACAGTCACAGTCATAGGCAATGTCCATAGTCATAGGCAATGTTCATAGTCATAGGCAATGTTCATAGTCATAGGAAATGTTCATAGTCACAGAGGCATATGGTTCTAAGGTCCATAGTTTCATAGTCACGGTCTTATTTGTCCTTGAATCATGACAGTTCTTAATTAGGTCCAAAGAGATAGGCACAGATTCGAATAGAAAGATTTGGCATATTCTTTTATTCCTTTAATTTCATGTCACGAACAGAGAAAAACGTTCAAATCTAAAAAGTAACTGACTTACAGAGATTAGATTAGAAAGATGGCGTTGCTATGATTCGTAGAAAAACAGTCGTTGCAGTCGTTCGAATCTTCACTTGAATTCTAGCTTGAATCTCCTCTTTGAAAGTCTTTGAGCAGCACCTCCTCGTCTTGATTAATTTTATATATATTATTTTATTTATTATTTAATTAAGAGGAGTAGAGGAAGCCATGTTCAATAAGAATCTTTGCAGCATAAGGGTAGAGAAGAATTGTGAATAGAGAAGGAGTCTAGGGCTGTTTATATAGTGTAGAAGTCAACGAATCTGGTCAGGATGGCGTCCGAATACAGAAGAACGAACCAGGTGCAGAAAACAGGAAAAAGCAGGGGAGTCGACCCCCAGGTCGACTACCCAGTCGACCTGGGTGCCTTGGGCGGGAAAATTCCCGCCCAGCCCAATCTGGGTCCGATTTGAATTTTGAACTTGACCTATTTTGAAATTTGAACTTCGCTGAATCTTCCGGAGGCCATATCTTCCTCATACGGACTCCGTCGACTTTGGTGCCCCAGGTCGACTACCCAGTCGACCTGGGTGCCTTGGGCGGGAAAATTCCCGCCCAGCCCAATCTGGGTCTGATTTGAATTTTGAACTTGACCTGTTTTGAAATTTGAACTTCGCTGAATCTTCCGGAGGCCATATCTTCCTCATACGGACTCCGATTTACGCAAACTCGGACTCGTTTTCATGCAGAATTCTGATACGAACACAATGGCGCAGCCCGTTTCTCTTGATTTTGATTTTAACTTTTAATTCTGCCCTGATTTGTGAATCCTAGTGTTACAGAATTACGAGGTGTTACATTCTCCCCCACTTAAAATGATTTCGTCCCCGAAATCTCCAAGTTAGGAAGAATGTGTCCTACCATCCAATCACCCATCTACTCAACCATTCAATCACAGGCATTCATTGTCCTTAAAAGATTTTCTAATGACTTCATGTTCATATGCATAGTGTTTGTATATGTCTTTATCTATTGCAAAATCAGGCGGTCTACTGATTCAATTGTCCTCCTTAATGCGAATCATGTCAGTGCCATGCGTCCAATCATGTATGCAAGCATCCCTAGTTATGTAAATACTACATGCGAGCACAGCCATTCATCCATATGCAACACCCATATGATAACATATCAAGTTCAACTTACAAACAAATACATATCTGTAAATGCAATATGAAAGCGTCTGAACTGATCTAGCGCCTAATACGTATGCATATGCATCCACGAGCAACCATTAGCAATCACTTGCAGCCACCAACCATAACATGTTTCAAACACATGTTTACATCCATTGGCCTTAACCTAAAGGTCGAAGATACGACCTAGGTGATATACTTCGGAAAGAGAGAAACAATTATGCGTAAAGCTCCTACACAAAGAAATCAAGGATGCACCCTTAAGAAAAAGGGTATGATGCTAGTATCTAGCCTTCTTGAGCTTTACTCCACTGTATCTTAACTAATTTAACTTCACGATTGTGAAGTTTCTGACCTCCAATTCAAAATAAACAGATGTCAATCACGGTACCAAGTATATGTACTAATATGATTAGAGGTTTCCCTCTTATCCGCCATGCCATAACTATAAGAGTCGAATGGTCACTACGTGCTCTTTGGAGTGCCTGCCACAACTATTCATCTCTCATGCAAACCATCCAAACCGAACTCGACATTCCTCAAGTACAAGCCCCAAAGGCCTAACCAATATCAGACAAGCACCCAAGGAATATCTCCTCCGAATTTAGATGATTTACCTGAGATGATATAAGCAAATTCGATAGCTATTCTCAAATCCCTACTAACCAAAAATAAACTGGTCGGACCACCAATTGGATTTGAGACTCTAGTGGGATCTTTTTACTATACAAGTACTATGGTGCAGAGACACAACTATGGAAGTGGATATGAACAAATTCGAAGCGCTAAAGCCAAAGGAAATAGTACGAACATCAAAACTAGACTCTTCCAACAGAACTTTACTACCTTTCTCCTAGGTACGCTTGGAGGCGAAAGTAGGTTCTTGCCCTTCTGAAAACCTTGTTCCTCGTTCTTGCCATTAATTATATGCCCTATCATCCCCTAGTAAAGATACTTCCTCTTGTCTTAGGTTTTATAATTTCTTCCTCCTTCGTGTGCTCAGTCTACATCCATGAATTCCTCATCCCCTTCCGTGTGTGGTTATGTTGACAAATCTCTCGAAAACTTCCTCCATCGTTCGGAAAACCCTATAAGCTTTGAAAGAAAACTGCCCGTAGATGAAACAACTACGGCTATGGATGGAAGCCGGGCACTACTTTGCCCTTCGATGAGGTTACCTCCCAGAAATCCAGGAGCCCCAGAGACTCAAGAAAGAAGGAGACAAGAATTCAAACAGAGAATCAGAAAGTAGTGCGTATGGCTTTGGGGAATACGCCTTTAAAACAAATCTTTTCTTTTAAAATGCTTTTTTAAAAACCGTTTTGGAAATAATTTTTCAAATCCTTTATCTGATCTGGTAACCTTCAGCTCTGATACCACGTGTAACACCCCACGTCCGTTAGTGTCACTCACAAAAGGAATGCACTAAGTTCTGTGGAGCATTTTAGGGTAAAAGATGCAGATAAATTACAAGACAGACAGAAACTAAACAGCGGAAAATAAAACTTTGCTTTATTGATAAAATAGTTTGTACAATGATTTCTTTACAATATCAGAGTATCATCTGTCTTACAAAATAAAGAAGCATAAAACAACATTTATATTCCCCAATTTTAGCAAGAGCCAGCCATAGCATCTGAAAAGAGAATCCAAGCAAACTTCGACAAATCTTCAAGCTGGGAAAGAGTGATGGTCCAACTCAACCTGAGCAATACTATTCCCTCCTTTACTACCTGGGGGGGGGGGGGGACGGAAGAAAAGAATACGAAAGAAAACAGAGTCAGACATAAAGCCTGAGTAAGTTCAGTGACTTCTAGCATGTGAACATGGAAAAACAAAACGACATGAATTAACTGAATACAAGATTACACCATGACGATAGGGTCAACAAGAGTAGACAAGGTAATCACAAGATATGCTAAGATAAGATAAACTGGATACGCTCTAATACGCCGCTTTGCTATTACCTTGTTATACTGGTTTCTATATCTCTGCACCGCCTAACTAGTGTCCCAACTAGTAACGATAACGTGATCCCAATCCATGTATCTTTCATTGCCTTCGGTCATCCATTTATTATTTATTACCTAGATCTTAATCTAGGGTTTTCTATCAAATGCTTTCTAAATTAGAGTTTACGCTATCTGCTGAATGCTTCTCGGATTCAGGGTTCATGCCACCTAGTCCAACTAGGGATTATGCTACCTGACGAACGATGCCCCCAAGTCTAGGACACACTACCTAGAGTGGTATATGTTCCTATACTTCCCCACGCATGTATCGCGAATCGTTATCGCTTGTCTAGATGCACATGTCCTGTAATGTGCGACCCGAGTCCTGTGTCAGGGCAAATCAAGGAATACAGAACTCGGTCGGGAGCTTTCAGAAATCTGCCGATGCAGATGCTAAGGTCTGTTTTTATTCCAGTGGCTATGGTCCCACTTGACCCCTCCCTCAACTAATGAAAGGCACACCTTGTAAAATGAGAACTATACGCCGGCCCCCGGTGCCCCACTATCTTATGGCCATCCGCAACCATAACTAGATAGAAAGTATATGGTCTTTTGGAGTTCTCCGCCTTTCTGCTTCACGTATCTCGATTGACTCAAGATGGATGGTAGACCTAACTAAATTGGTAAATTCCCAAGGTCTAAAACCAAGAAAAGACAGAATAAAGGCGTAGGTTCAAGAACATTGGTAGACCTAACTTAATAGGTAAATTCCCAAGGTCTAAAACCAAAGAAAACAAAGAACAGACAGAATAGATAATCGGGTTTAGACCCAATTTCACAGTCACAAAACTTAAACCTTTCCTAGTTATGAACCATAGGTGCTTAATCACAGTTGTCCCATTTATGTCATAGACAATAGTTTTGCTTCATAATCAAAGGTATAGGCTTGTGTTCATAGTCATGGAAATAATTCTCATAGTCACAGTCACAGTCATAGGCAATGTCCATAGTCATAGGCAATGTTCATAGTCATAGGCAATGTTCATAGTCATGGGAAATGTTCATAGTCACAGAGGCATATGGTTCTAAGGTCCATAGTTTCATAGTCACGGTCTAATTTGTCCTTGAATCATGACAGTTCTTAATTAGGTCCAAAGAGATAGGCACAGATTCGAATAGAAAGATTTGGCATATTCTTTTATTCCTTTAATTTCATGTCACGAACAGAGAAAAACGTTCAAATCTAAAAAGTAACTGACTTACAGAGATTGGATTAGAAAGATGGCGTTGCTATGATTCGTAGAAAAACAGTCGTTGCAGTCGTTCGAATCTTCACTTGAATTCTAGCTTGAATCTCCTCTTTGAAAGTCTTTGAGCAGCACCTCTTCGTCTTGATTTATTTTATATATAATATTTTATTTATTATTTAATTAAGAGGAGGAGAGGAAGCCATGTTCACTAAGAATCTTTGCAGCATAAGGGTAGAGAAGAATTGTGAATAGAGAAGGAGTCTAGGGCTGTTTATATAGTGTAGAAGTCAACGAATCTGGTCAGGATGGCGTCCGAATACAGAAGAACGAACCAGGTGCAGAAAACAGGAAAAAGTAGGGGGGGTCGACCCCCAGGTCGACTACCCAGTCGACCTGGGTGCCCCAGGTCGACTACCCAGTCGACCTGGGTGCCTTGGGCGGGAAAATTCCCGCCCAACCCAATCTGGGTCCGAATTGAATTTTGAACTTGACCTGTTTTGAAATTTGAACTTCGCTGAATCTTCCGGAGGCCATATCTTCCTCATACAGACTCCGATTTACGCAAACTCGGACTCGTTTTCATGCAGAATTCCGAGACGAACGCAATTTCGTAGCCCGTTTCCCTTGATTTTGATTTTAACTTTTAATTCTGCCCTGATTTGTGAATCCTAGTGTTACAGAATCACGGGGTATTACAGTAGGTCTTTGGTTCAAAGGCCCAGTGTTTGTTACAATTAGGCTATGTAACATTGACACTGATGATTAACTGGGTGCCACTCGGGGAAGTCTTCGGTTTAGGGTTACATCATTTCACGGTGCGGAAGATAGTTCATTTATCGGGTTTTATCACAATTCGTCAGAACTAGGGCCATGGACCTTGCAATTAAGAAGGTTCCTCTTCGGTGAAACTCACAGCTTCATTTGTAGTTTGAACACAGCATCGTTTGACCGTTCAATTCGTGGTGTCCCTTATTTGCAATATTGTTTTGATCATTGAGCAATGGGAATTTGAGCTATCCCAATCGGGATGTGCTGTAATGATCACCAGGCTTTATTAGGTCATAAATGCGTCAACGTTCTTTTAGGGGACCTGCAATCAAAATCGAATTTAAGCAGCTTGTAAATAAGAATTTGTAAATGTACGATTTAGGCAAGTAAAGTAATTTCTTTCATTAATATGTACAAAACTTGAGACAATGTTCCACGGTATTTACAATGCATGATGTTTACAATTTCAAAATGATGTTAAACTAAGTAATGACGAAGATGTAAGCTATTCCAGGCTCTCGGAAGTTGGATCCCATCCGTCTTTTTCAACTCGAATGTGCAATCTAAGAATTTTTGGCTTATCATATACGGCCCTTCCCAGTTGGGTCCAAGCACTCCAGTTCCTGCCATGATTCTCTTTAGAACAAGGCCCCCAACTTGGAAGGTTCTCCATTTTACTTTAGCATTAAAATGATGAGCTATCCTTCTTTGATGTACAACGATTCCGAGTTCTGCTTATTTTCTTTTTTCTTCAAGAAAATCAAGTGCTTCGAGATGTAGTTTCTCATTCTCCTCTTGGTTGAAGTGGATTCTTCGGTGAGTGGGAATTTCCAGCTCAACCGGAATAATGGCCTCAGATCCAAATGCGAGCGAGAATGTAGTGTGCCCAGTTGTAGTTTTATGAGTTGTACGATATGCCTATAGTGCAAGAGGAAGCTCGTCAACCCAACCACCATTAGCTTTTTCGAGATGCTTCTTGATGGTTGACTTCAATGTTTTGTTCATTGATTTAACTTGCTCGTTAGCCTAAAGCAACGGCTGCAAAAATCTTCTTAATCTTGTATTTGCATAAAAATCTAGGAATTCACTACTCTAGAATTGAGTTAATTTATCGGCGATTATTTTCTGAGGTACCCCAAATTGGCAGATAATGTTCTTTGAAACAAAGTTGATCACCTTCATTGAGGTAATAGTTGTTAAGGTTCAACTTTTTCCCATTTAGTGAAGTAGTCCACTACCACGATTTCATATTTCATATTCGACTTAGATGTAGGCAATGCTCCGACCAAGTCTATGCCCCAGACGGCGAATGGCTACAGACTAATCATCTGTGTCAATTTTGTGGGAGGTTCTCTTGGAATCTCCATAAATCTTTGGCATCTATCACATTTCTTTGCATAGGTCATCGCATCCAGGTTCACATCGGGCCAAAAGTAGCCATATCGCAAAATTTTCTTGGCCAGTGTTTGATCACCTGTGTGACCTCCGCATTCCCTATCATGTAATTCTGCCAAGATTGCTCTAGATTCTTCCTTGGTTACACATCACAGTAGTGGCATGGAGAATCCTCGCCTATATAACCTCCCATCTTGGATAAGGTGTAATGGAGCTTTGCGCAATATCTTCCTTCTCTTTTTTAGCTCTTCTGGAAGTGTTCTGTTGAGGATATACTCCTTGATTGGAGTCATCTAGGACACAGGTTCTTTAATAGTCTCCATCATCCAGTCAACATCAACTTCTTCAATGGAGGGAGTTAAAAGTACTTCGACTGGAATATAACCTAGCAACTGTGCATCCGAGGAACTGGCATACTTAGCGAGAGAATCTGCCTTTGAATTTTCTTTCCTGGGGATATGAGATATAGTGTAGTAGTCAAGTAATTTAGAAGTTTCAAAGCTTTGGTAAGATAAGCAGGAAGATTTCTGAGTTTGGTCTGGAATTCCTTTAGGACTTGACGTACTACTAGCTACAAGTCACTAAGGATTTGCAAGGTTTTCAGATTCAAATCCTTTGCTAGTTTTAGCCCTGCGATTAGTGCTTCATACTCGGCCTCATTATTGGTCGATGGGAACTCCAATCTTAAGGCATAGGCTAAGGAATGGCCATCTGGAGTTTCTAGGACAATTCCGGCCCCTAAACAATAATCATTTCTGGATCCATCGATGTATAGCTTCCAACTAGCCACCGTCTCTGCTGGTTCCTCGATTTCCTCTTCCCTATCCATGAACTCAGCGATGAAATACGCTAAAGCCTATCAATTAATAGCTCT
Source organism: Allium sativum (assembly GCA_030737875.1). NCBI lineage: Eukaryota > Viridiplantae > Streptophyta > Magnoliopsida > Asparagales > Amaryllidaceae > Allium > Allium sativum. The sequence continues at coordinate 952,615,112 of CM060915.1, forward strand.
TAGAGTTTGATAAGTGATGTCATATTGACTGAGCTCAATGTTCAACTTTAGTAACTTTCCCGAAGTTTTTGGGCGAAAGAAAACTTGTCTTAGCGGTTGGTGGGTGAGAAATTTTATAGGATGGGATTGAAAATACGGCTTTAGCTTTTTAAGGCGATAAGAAAACAATATGAAAGTTTTTCTAACTTTGGGTAGTTTAGTTCTGCCCCAGCGAGCCTTTTATTGATGTAATAAACTGGCCAATGAACCTTGGCATTTTCTCGGACAAGAGCAGCGCTTAAGGTATGTGATGAGACAGCCAAATATAAGAACAGTTCCTCTCCATCTTTGGGTTTAGAGAACATCGGTGGTGACTCCATATGCTTAATCAACTCTTCGAAGGCTGTTTGGCATTCAGGGGTCCATTGGAAATCTTTCTTTCCTTTCTTCAAAGCGTCGAAGAGCGGAATGCACCGATCCGTTGCTTTAGAGATAAATCGGTTAAGTGCAGCTACTTTCCCATTTAGGCTTTGAAGCTCTTTCTTTGTCCTTGGAGCACGCATTTCCCGGAAGGCTATGACTTGAGAAGGATTCGCCTCAATCCCCCTGGCCTTGACTATGAACCCGAGAAATTTTCCTGATGAGACTCCAAATGACCATTTGAGCGGATTTATCTTCATCCCGTATTTTCTGAGGATATGAAACATCTCAGCCAGATTCTCCAGATGATCATTTTCTTTCTTTGATTTTACCAGCATATCATTTACGTAGACTTCCATTGTGTTTCTGATTTGGGATTTGAACATGGAATTCGCAACGCGTTGGTATGTCGCCCCTACATTCTGCAGTCCGAAGCGGATAACTTTATAGCAATACAAACCTCTATCTATTATGAAACTTGTGTTCTCTTTGTCTGGTTTGTGCATCATGATTTGATTATACCCGGAGTATGCGTCCATAAAGGATAACAATTCATACCCCGCTGCCGCATCAACAAGTTGATCAATTCAAGGTAACTGGAAGCTGTCTTTAGGACATGCCTTGTTGAGGCCCGAATAGTCTATTCTCACTCTCCACTTACCGTTGGACTTTTTAACAATAACTGAATTAGAAACCCAATATGTATATGTAGATTCTCGTATAAAGTTATTCTTGAATAACCTATCCACTTCTTCTTTTAATGCCACAGATCTTTCAAGTCCTTGAATTAGTCTTTTTTGTTTTACTGGAGTTAAACTTGAATTAATATTCAACTTATGCACAATTACATCAGGTGATATTCCACACATATCGGAATGTCCCCAAGCGAAAACATCTAAAATTGCCTTTAAAAATAGGATTAAATCTTTGTGCAGCTTTAATCCCAGCTGAGAACATATTTTCAAGACTCTGCCGGTATCTTTATCATGCACTGGGATGGAGATTGTGGCTTCAGCTGGTGCTACTCTATCTTCCCCCATACTGGATTTTCTTGGATCGATCTCTTTCTGAGCTCCACTATGCTCTCCAAAGTGAGGGCCCCACCCTAATTGCTATAAGGGGGTGTCATGAATGCGGAGGAGAGGCTCCTTATACTTCTTCACTTCCTTCTTTCTAGCTTCAACAAGATCCTCCATATAACATTACCTTGTTGCCTGTTGGTCGCCTTTAATCACGCCGACCACGTTTTCAGTTGGGAACTTCATAGTTAGGCACCATGGAGCCATTGTTATTCTGAAGACAGCGAGGGTTGGTCTCCCAAGGAAGGCATTATATGCTTAAAGCTCATCTACTATGACAAAATCTTGCTTTATGGCAACCTTCTGTTTCCCTTCTTCGAGTTCGACGAGCAAGTTGATGATGTCAATTGGTTGAGTGGGTTGCCCTGTGAACCCATGGATCTTATTCTGGCAAGCTCTCACATCATCTATGGAAAGGTTCATTTTATTGAAAGCATTAATGAAAAGGACATTGACGGATGCCCCATTGTCAACCAAGACTCTCCTGACTATAGATGGACCCAAACCGATGGTAATCACCATTGGATGTACTGTTGATGTTAGCAATCCATCTGAGTCTCTTTCTTTAAACACAATATCGTCCCATGGAGTCTTCGGCATTTTGCCGGAAAGGCTTCATGCATGATCATGAGTTCTTCTTCTTTAGGAAGGTTCTTTATATCGTTAGTGTACTTCACAATGTCCCCTCGGCTTCTTCCGGCTGGTTGAGGCCCATCTGAAATGGTATTGACAATCAGTCTTGGAATGACATTAACCGGAGCACTTTCATTCTGTCTAGGTTGTCCCACAGATGTCCCTTGTCCTTGAGCGGTATGAGTGTTCTGCGGGTTCTTTGTATACTATTGGAGTCCGTTCTTCCTTATCAATTCCTCAATAAGGTTCCTCAGATATCTACACTCATTCGTATTGTGGCCCGGTTGTTCATGAAACCGGTAGAACCTTCCTGATTTCATCGTGGCATCACTTACCTTTGCTTGCTTCGGTTTTGGATACTATTCAGTATCTTTAGTTGTCATGAAGATGTTTTCTACGGTGTCATTTAAAGGAGTCAATTTTGAATTTTTAAAGAAGCATAATTTCTTGTTGGCTCGATTATCTTTTCCATCATTGCCCCTTTTCCGACCACTTGGATTCTTCTGGCTGCTTTTTGCATTTTTTTTTTCTTTCAGGTTATGCGCTGCTTTCAGGAACATCCAGGGCATAGGTCGGATCCTCATCCACATTTATATATTCCTCAACTTTGTCAAACATTTCCTCAAGCATCCTTGGCTTCTTGTTCTTAATCCATCGTCCAAGCTTGGTCTTTTTGTTTATGGCTCCCTTTAAAGCCATTAAAGCCAAACAAGGCTCGTAATTCCCAACCTCAGCTGCGGTAGTGTTTAAACGGGTGAGAAAAGTCTGATGGGTTCTCGTGGCCTTTGCTCAAGCTCGTTCAACTCCGTGACATCTCGCACCTTCATCGCTTGGAGTATGAACTGCTCTCTAAATAGCATAGCCAATGTAGCAAAATCATCCACAGACTTGGGTGGTAACTTTGTGAACCGAAGTGAAGCCGCCACTTCAAGGTAAGTTGGAAAGTACAAGCATTTCAGCTCATCTATGGGGTGTGCTCCATCCATATGTTGATCATATTTAAACAAGAACACATTGCGATCACTAGTCCCATTGTTGGCTTTCACCGTTGGAGGTTTGAACTTATTTGCGTACAGAGCCATCTTGATCCTGTCCGTGAGTGGGGTTTTAATAGAAGCGAACGCCCACTCCTTCTCATCGTCTTGCTTTCTTAAGCTTTTTTCCATGATTTTGTGGACCATTTCCGATATCCGCTCTTCCTCGTTTAGCTGGTCCACGGGGCGGACGCCATGATCCTTGTCGGATGTTTGTCTAAGAAAATGGTCACGGTTCGTATTCCGGGGCCCTGGGCCTCCCGCTTGGGGAGGTGCCACTTTGGTGGTTCCAAGCGCTTGTCGAGAGGTCGCTTTATCGGAGTGGTTATGCATAGGTGGTTTAGCTCCTTTATGTTGAAGATCGTTAGGATTTGCAACCTCTTGGACAGAATTTCCTTGATTTGGACTCGAAGAGGATGAACCCGCATTTTTTATATGATCTTCCTAAGCAGATTTAGCACAAGCGATATTCATGGTAATTTTTGCAGTAGCGGCCTGCATGGTGAACATAGACTCAAGTTTCTTCAGCATGGCATTGTTTGCAATGTCCATTTGACTTGTTAAACCTGCAACAACTTAATCCAACTTTCTTCTCGTTACAGCCATTCCAACCTTAGAATTTTCTGCAACTTCTAATTGGTTGGTGAGTGAAGTAGTTTCGTCGTTAGCGGCGTTGTCGATCTCTTTGGTGGTTTTACTAGTAGTCTTCATCGATGGTTTACCCATGACATCGGACAAGGACTTGAATTTGAAAGAAAGTTCATCGATTGACTTAGGTCTTAGATTTATAGGATCTATGGTTGAAGTAGGCTTAGAACTTCAACGCAAGGCCTTCAACCTTGTGAGAGAGTGTGAGATAAAGGAGTACGAATGCGGCCTCACCATGGGCGCCAAATGTTTAAACTGAAATTTTCTTAAACACCAAAGGTGCCACAAAGGAACTTCACCAATTGGTAAGAAATGAAACCACAATCACGATAAAAGGAAAAGACAACAAAGATTTTATAGTGGTTCAATCTTAGAAAAGATCTACGTCCACTTTGGAAATAATTTCCCTTTAGTAATTCAAGAGTTACAAGCTTAGAATCACTCAAAAATACATTCATCATCTCTCTTACAAATAGACTTCACTCTAATCTATACAAATCAGCGAAGAATTGAGTGGATTTCACTAAGTGAAAGGAAAATGGTGGAGATCTTCAATCTCTAAGATGCTTGAACACTTTTGGAATATTCCATGATGAATTCAATGCTTAATCTTTGCTTTTAAATGGTAGGAGGTGTTAGGATCCTTTAGAACATGAGAGAATACAATTCGGCAGCCCTTCAGGGTGATGGAAATCGATTCCTAAAAGCATGGAAGCCATGGCCTATTTATAGGATAAGTTGGAGTGAAGTGGGGAGCTGAAATGTGTATATTCAGGCTGTGGGTCGAACATGCCAGTAATTATGGAAATGCCACTGCCAGCTGTTGACAGCTGTAACCAGCTGTTTACTTGAATCAATGTTCAACCAACCCATAGGAAGTTTGCTCGACCGGCCCTATTGGTAGTGCCATGTTCGACCGAACCTCTTTGAAACACCATGTTCGACCGACCCTTTGATATGCATGGACTCTTACTCATCTGGTTCGATCCGTGACAACGTTCCACCCTGGTTGATGATGTTGTTCGACTGAGCCATGCAAAGAAAAACTAACTCTTGATGTTCGACCCTTACCTGCTCGACCCTACGACGACCGATCCTATGTACTGTTCTGTTGTATTTTTCCCTCGCCGGTTCGATCCATCTGTGATGTTCGAGTGGCTTTATGGATCGAAGCATGCTCGTGCTCGACCCATCGTTTTGGACATATGTTCGACCCTTTAATTGGTGCATGATTTTTAAAGGATAAACACATACCATCCATTTACAAGTTCGTTCTGGGTCTGAACTAAACCGAAGGAACCTTATTCCTCGTCCCCTAAGGGAGAGAGAGGCCCTTGTATATCCGGTCGTTCTCCAGGTACTTCTGGATGACCACCACTTTAACCTTATAACGGGAGCTGCCCAAGGCATCAACAATAATTTAAACGATATGAAGATCTCCGGTCGTCAACCATCGTCTTCAATATCTTCGACAGTCGTCATACTAGTTATTCGGAATGGTTTGAAACCCAGTCTTTTGGAATAACTATCGCATCATTAAAATCAAGTGATATGCTGTGACAACCCCAAACCCCATTCCACGGTGGCAAGGGTAATCTTTGGAATATAACAAATAAACAAATAATAGCAGAACAGAAATAATTAAATACACCTGATAATGTACAACATAATCACTGGATAAACATAAACATCAGAGTTACACAGCATACATGATCATACTTAGTACAAATACAGTTCAGCTATACATAAATGTCTACAGTGGAAAACAAAACATAATATGTACAATAGGAGTTGAACAACATAAAAAGGGATAAATGATAGAATCCATCTTCAGCTCCAGCTATCCAGAAAGAGCCTGCTAAAACCTGAATACACGGCTGCCCATGTAGAAAAAGGGGCACCCGAGTTTGCAAGTGAAACAAACTACGAGTCAGTCATGGGACTGGTATGAGAAATCTACTCTACTTACTTTATAATATGGCCAATCACAGGACCACGCCGCTAACACGGAACGGGTTTACTCCATTGGATTGCCAGTGCTTTAAAACAAGTAAATCATTTAAAAATCACAATGCTTTTTATAAAAATGAAGTCATTATAAGACTCAGTTCGCATCACACAATGCAACGCAAACCAGAGGATAGAGTTTTACCTTATAATGGCTAAAATATGCTTGATACGAATAAAACAAAAGCATTTGATATTATTACTAGTGTTTATATGTTTCAAAAACAACTTCAATCATAATTATCAATCATAGACGACATTAATGCCCCATACCACTATGTCGCCATATATAGGGATCGTCCTTACCGAATTCGACACGCTCTAGCCCGTGTCTCAGGATCAGAACGCATCGACCCTTGGAGCGACAGGGCCGGTCCACTCGATGTGGATTAAAATGCCTGAACATTGCGTTTCCCTGCCCTATGGGGCGTCACTGGTCATATCCGACCAAACGGCTCCGAAGAGACCGAACTAACCAAGGCCTTGCTTTCCATCATCCACATAAGTAAAATACCCGAGCGTGTAAAACCCAATGCACCACTCCTAGCTAGAAGGAAACGCATGTTCTTTGTGAGGTCCTTCTCCCGTTTCTGGCTCATAACGGGGTGTGAGGCTCGCGAAACAACGCTAAACACAAAGCTAGCTATTCACAGCCGTGCTTTGATCATCAACTACAAAGCTCTGCTTTTCAACAAAAGCTTTGATCATTTGCATCTTAGCATGCCACACAGGCAACCCACTCCATGCAACCGATATCCATCAATCACACAGAATGATATCCAATGTCAGACACATAGTCCATTTACAAGTCCGTTCTGGGGTTGAACGAAACCGGAGGCACTTTATACCTCGCATATCCGTACAATCAACAAGTACGTCTAGACGGCTACCACTTCAGCCCCTTCAAGGTAGCTACTCCTATCATGAGCATCAGTAGCACCCCTCCATTCGACGTGAAGATCATCGGTCTTGCACCGTCTTCACGTCTTCGACTTTTAATCATCGATCAATTATTTGAAATGAGAATTAACTCGGCCTTCTCAAATAATTCACGTATATTTCGAATTTCAAATCAATTCATTTCAATAGTTAAATTATTCGACACCAATAGTTCAATTCATTAAGGTAATTTCCACGTCAAACATATTCAACCATCAAATATCCAACAAACCGAGCAAATTCAGTTTATTTCCATTCCATATCGTTTATAACATTTAATCACGATTTATCGCTATTTTTATTTATTTAAAAATAGCCAATTCTTTTAAACGACGCTTCAGGCCATAACGCGGTCGTGGCGCTGTTTTTCTTCAGATTTGATTTACACATATCTAAAATTCTAACTGTTAGATCTTCGCAAATTTTATATCATTAGAAAGATCTTTTCAAAACGAATCCAACGGTCCCAGTTTTTGGAAAATCCGACGGTCGGATCTCCCAGTACAACCGTTTGAAGTTACGATTTCAAAATACGAACTGCAGCGTCGTTATTCGATTTATTTTAATTATATATATATATATAATCGATTGTGGCGCTGTTTTTCTTCAGATTTGAATTAAACATTCCAGACAATCCAACCGTTGGATCTTTACAAAGTTGGTGTCATTGGAAAGATATTTCCAAAGCGAACCCAACGGTTTCGGTTTCGGGAAAATCCGATGGTCGGATCTCCCGCAATAATCGTTTGAAATCATGGTTTCAAAATACGAACTGCAGCTTTGTTATTCGATTCATTTTAATTATATATATACATATAAGTATAATTCATTCTTCGATTTCAAAACCATATTCATTTCAAATACGTGATAAAAACGATATTTTTATCCAACATATATTTATTTCAGCACTTCACTATTTTTAACAGTTCATATATATCATAAAATTGTGATTTTTATTGTAAAACAATTTATTTCAAAACGCGATTATTTTATATAGTTCATACATAAGGTAAAAATGTTATTTTTGGTGTTAAAACAAATTATTTAAAACATAATATTTCATATAGTCTATATATATGATAAAAATGTTATTTTTACCTTTCAAAGAATTTATTCAATACATGAATGTCATTCAACACATGAATTTTAGTTTCAACACATGAATATAGTTTCAACGCATGAATATAATTTCAACACATGAATATTATTGAAAATTTCGGCAGCATAACGGCAGGGTAGTTAAAACCGGCACCGTCTCGAGTACGGCTCCTCGCTCTACCTTAAAGCCTCGCAGCTTTTGACAATGGGGATTTCAATATCTAGTTTGTACACAGACGAATTTTCATATATACTAATCCTATCATGATTTCAACCACAAACAATCATTTCCAATCAATCATTCATGATTTTCAACCAAATTTCACATCAACCAAATCCAAACAATAGCACAACCAATATATATCGTCCATGGTCTGTGGACGAGGGGAGTATATATATATATAGATATAGATAGATATTCGCATATAAATATATTTCGGTTTCATTTCAATATCATTTCAATTCATTTCAACGCATATATCGTTTTTACAACGCATATATAACTTATACATCGAACATACAACTTATACAACGCTCATACATGAGGTGTACAACACTTATATAACTCATACATCGACTATATAATTTATACATCGTTATTTCATATCGTTTATAATTCAGAAATCGCACATTGGGTTCCACTCCTCTAAAAATTGTAGAAGGCTCAGAAAAATATCCGGTCTCTTCTAGAATGTAGAAGGCGTCCACACGAGTCCACTATCTCTTGTTTCACTGGATCTCGTCAACATACGAAAAAGATATGATTTTTATTGTAAAATCAAAATTCGTAGTGCTTTAAAGTGCTATAAAAAATAAAATAAAATCAAAGACGTTACCTTTTTAGTTTTGTACAAAACTAGGTTTCAACCTAGCACGCAATACAAGGCACGAGGTGATGATCGACTGGTACCACGACGAAGAGCTTGGAGAGAGCTTCCAGTCGCTGGTGAAGGCGTGCAGATCGACGACTCCTCCAATGCTCGGCGGCGGCTTGAAGTCTGTCACTTCGGGGACGCAGATCTCACGAAATAACCACAATATGTGGTAAATCTGGTATAGATTTAAAGCTCTCGATGAGATCTTCAAAAGCTTCAACTAGGTCGAGGTGTAATTTTGCGTGTGGAGGGAGAAATCAAGGAGGGAAGGTTCGAATAGGTTTCCGCCGTCGCCAGGAAGTATTTACGGGGAGAGAGAAAGGTATTTACTTTTTTTTATTTGTAAAAAATCCGATTGGCCGATATTTATATTAATTCGAAAAAATAGGGTTTTCGCACACGAACTCCAAATCAAACCCAACGACTTTCATCCTTAGCTAATTACCCCCATTCCGAACACAATGGGATATGTTTCGTTGGCCCATTTGACTGTTTCAGTCAGTTTTTCTTCAAATTAAAATATAAAACATTCAATATTCGATTTGAATGTACATTTCAATTTGCCGGGACCACATACTGATCCCAAAAATTCCAGAAAAATAAATCTAGCTATGTTTTGACGATACGGTCCCAACAAAACTAGTTTTGTCGAATTCTGAGACCGTTTGAAAAATGGTCATTTTCTGGTCGATCTGATTTAACTGAAATCAACCAAACTCATTTTCCTTCGCCATGCTCACATATTGACTTCAAAAATTATGGAATTTGAAACCTCGCAATAATTTGACATCCCAGATCCAACAAAAGTGGTTTCGTCAAATTATGAGGTCGTTTGCAAAATGTCTATTTTCAAGGGCTATATATTCTCTAAAGCGACCTTTCTGAAAATTCATTTGGACATAACTTTTGATTCCCGCTATGAAACTTCGATTTTTTAGATTCGTTAGAAAGATATTCATAAACAGATTTATACAATTTTGGTTTCACTAAAATCTGTTTTATTTTGCGCCCGGTACAGTCAATCAAAGTTTGAATTCAAATTTTGAAACTGCCGCGCCTTTTCAGGCTTTGTTTATAATTAAAAATAATTATATTTATTTTCAAACATCGATTCAAACATACTTTTCGTCGTTATTATTTAAAATAATTTATTTTAAATATTTAAAATCCACAAAAACAGCCAAATAAATTTTTTTAAACTAGTTCAGATTTTCCGGGTTGTTACAATCTCCCCCACTTAAAACTTTTCATCCCCGAAAAGGAACGAAGTCGAAAGTTGTTTAATTAGCCAAATCAACTTTCATTATGGCTTCCATTCTTCAACTTTTCAGTTTCTAAGAATTTTTAAATTCTTCAAAAATTTGGCTAACACCCTAAATTTTCGAAAAATTTCGCCATAACCTCCTTTGTACGGGGAGGGGTTTGGAAATATATTGGGCCGTATTAGGTACCCAATAAATCCTAATAAGCATGCACATATTTATAGTGATATATTCCGGTGTCCACAGGGGAGTGTGTATAGATCATAACTCCAGAGAATAAATTCTCGTCACCCTATAAACGGTTTTTGTGCCTTAATGACCAGAGAGACGTGTTTATTGTCATCTCCTGACCCGTGTGGGGTTTTTATTAATCTTACAATTTACCGTTACATTTTATATGGTCCATATCAGTCATCAGTTCAACCTGTAATATATAGTCATCGCCATACAAGCCTCTCGCTCGTATGGTAAATCTTCAACCTCGTCACACAAGCTCCAAATGCTTATGTGGTATTTGGTGAAGTATACCTCTCTTCAAGAAGTATGTCATGTAGTGTAGTTCAAAATTAATTGTTACTATCCTATGGTGACATTTATTATTACACACAGAACAACCAGCACTCCGCATCCAATGGCATTCACAGGAGTTGATATAATAATAAAATTGCGCAACCAACCCATTAAGATTTACCTATTTGTTGGGCATGCAAATAAATTCTTTACTCAACAGCTAATCCATTTACTTGTTCAAACATATATAATGTACATGTATATATTTCTATCTATTTTTAAATCAGTTCAATACTTGATTTAATCAAATAAATTTACCATTCATTCATTGGTTAAATTAATTATCATCACAATAATTTGATAAATCAAATTCCCAACCACACAACACAAACAACAATCAACTTGTTGATTAATTTTTTTCAAAAATATACCAATTAATTCATACACTCTTTTTAAAATAATCATACTATATAATTAAAAGGTTTACATCCATGCAAAGAAACAACAACAAAGTAGAGAACAAAATGGAAATGCAAAATATGGTAAATGTACCTTGCACCAGAGTCAATCAGAGATATCCACCCTGCACTTAGGATAGGCTTTCTTAATGCTTTCCTCAGTTTCCCAAGTACAATCTCGCGGATCTCCACTCCATTGCACTTTGACTAAGTGAACCTTCTTGTTCCACAGCTGTTTTGTTTCTTTGCCAATAATCTTGATCGGCTCTCTTCTTACAGCCAATTCTGGAGTAATTTCTATATCCCATTGCGCTGCTTCTTCCACGATCAAATCTGGATCATGTACATGCTTTCGAAGTTGAGATACGTGAAGCACATCATGTACTGCAGGCAACCAATCTGGTAATTGAACCCTATAAGCGAGAGTTCCAATCCGTTCCATAATAGGAAACGGACCAATAAATTTGGGCGCCAATTTCCCTGTTTTACCGAACCGGATTACTCCTCTCATCGGAGATACCTTCAAATACACATGGTCACCAATAGTGAATGATAAATCTCTTCTTCTCTTGTGTGCATAGCTCTTCTGTTGGCTTTGGGCGTCTAGTAATCGTTTCTTAATGAAATCGACTTTGTCCGCAGCTTCGTGAATCATATATGGCCCCAATACAAGCCTATTACCAGGTTCAACCCAACAAGCAGGAGATCGACACGGTCTACCACACAATTCTTCGAATGGTGACATTGTCAGGCTCGCTTGGTAGCTGTTGTTGTATGAGAACTCATTCAAATGCAAATGGTCTTCCCGTGATCCACCAAAATCAAAAACACAAGCCCGCAATAAATCTTCTAGTATATGATTCACCCTCTTAGTCTGACCATCTGTCTGAGGATGATAGGCGGTGCTTAGATTCAGCTTTGTCCCCAGTTCTACTTGAAATGCCTCCCAGAATTTGCTAGTAAATATTGGATCTCTATCACTAACTATATTGATCGGTACTCCATGTAGCTTAACAATTTCACTGAAATAAATCTGTGCTAGACTTTCAGCAGTTCTATTGGATCTGACAGGTATAAAAAAGGCGGTCTTCGTGAAGCGATCTATGATCACCCAAATACAGTCATTTCCTTTTCTGGTTCTGGGCAACCCGTCTATGAAATCCATAGAAATGCATTCCTACTTCCAACCTAGAATATCCAATGGTTGCAACAATCCGACAAGTTTCTGTTGGTCGATTTTGACTAGTTGGCAAGTAGGACACTTACTAACATATATTGAAACGTCCCTTTTCATAGCTTTCCACCAGAATGTTCGCTTGAGATCGTTATACATTTTGCTCACACCTAGATGGATACTCAGCTTGGACTTGTGACATTCTTCTAACACTTCTCTTTTGAGCTCGGGGATGTCGGGAACACAAATCCTTCCTCTCAATCTCAGGATCCCATCGTTATCTATTTGAAAACCTGAGGGTTCGCCTTTCTGAATTCTTTTGATCATTTCCTTAATAAAATTATCATCTTTCTGAAGAATAGATATTTTGTCAATCAAGGAAGTCGTAATAATAAAACTGGCAATTATTACGTTCTTTCTACTTAGTGCATCAGCCACGACATTGGCTTTCCCTGGAGTATACAAAATCTCAAAATCGTATGCTGCAAGAAATTCTAGCCAACGTTGCTGCCTCAGATTCAAGTCTTTCTAGGTGAAAAAATACTTTAGCGACTGATGATCTGTATATAGCTCGAATTTCTCACCCAAAAGATAGTGCCTCCATATTTTCAAAGCAAATACGATGGCTAACAACTCAAGATCATGAGTAACGTAATTTTTCTCATGCGGTTTCAGCTGACGGCTAGCGTAAGCAACCACTTGACCTCTTTGCATTAATACTTCACCAAGGCCTTCTCTAGAGGCATCTGTCCAGACCTTCAAGTCTTGATTGCCATCGATAATCGTTAACACTGGGGCCATTGTTAATCTTAATTTTAGCTTCTGAAAAGCCTCCTCACATTCGGGAGTCCACTTGAATCTTGTGTGCTTCTTGGTAAGCTTTGTTAAGGAACTAGATATCTTCGAAAAATCTTTAACGAACTTCCGATAATAACTAGCCAATCCAAGAAAACTTCGGACTTCTGTGGGAGTACTAGGCTGCTTCCAATTTTGAATAGCGGTGATTTTACCGGGATCCACAGAAATCCATTCTTTTGATACAACGTGGCCAAGAAACTTGACTTCTTCTTGCCAGAATATACATTTGGAAAGTTTGGCCTTTAAACATTCCTTTGCAGAATTTCTAACGCTTGTTCCAAATGTTTTGCGTGCTCGATCTCTGACTTAGAGAAGATCAATATGTCATCAATGAAAACCAGAACAAATTTATTCAAGACTTCTCTGAATACCCTGTTCATCAGATCGACAAAATATGCTGGAGCGTTACATAAGCCGAACGACATTACTAACCACTCATAGAATAAATCGGGACCTCTGAATGTTGTCATAGGAACACACTCTTCGGCAATACGAAGCTGATGGAAGCCTGTAGCTAGGTCCATCCTTGAAAATACTTGTGCGCCATTAAATCGATTTAACAAATCATCAATCCGCGGCAATGGTTATTTATTTTTCAGCGTCTGGTTATTCAAGTCACGATAATCCACACATAGTCTGAGAGTACCGTCTGACTTCGGGACAAATACCACTACTGCTCCCCAATCAGAGAAACTAGGCCAGATCAGACCCTTCCATACAAGCTGTCGAGTTTGATTGTCTAACTCTTCTTTTTCCTTCAATGTCATTCTTCGAATAACGTGAACTACTGGCCTTGCATTCGGAACTAAAGAGATTTTAAAATCAATTTCTCTCTGCGGAGGTAAGCTAACAACTTCCTCGAACACATCCGCATAATTCTTGACGACAGGAATATCTTTTATGAGGTCCGAAATATTCTCTGTGACTACAGGGATATTTTCTATTTGAGCAGAAGAAACATCAAGAGCTGACCAAAAGTCTTTTCTATTAGAATTCCGACCTTCACATGGTATGGTTATATAATTGCCTGATTTAGCCTTTGCCCTCACAACTCTCTCGGCGCTTTAACCTCAGCTTCATATTGGGTTAACCAATCCAACCCCAGGATGAGATCAAATTCTGAGAAATTCATGACTATAGAGATAGTAAGGAACCGATAACAGGAAAAAGAAATAGGCACCCCACAAACCCAACTAAGATCGAGGGAACCCCCAACCGGATTATGAACAGTCATAGATTCTTTGAGCTTTTTCAAATTCAAATCCAGTTTCTTAACCGCGTTCTTGGCAATAAAGCTTCGCGACGCGCCTGTATCAAACAGTACTTTAACTGGGATGTTCTTGACAGTAAGCATGCCTTATAAAACATTTGGCCTTCCCTGACTAGATGAGGGTGCAGGAACTTCTGCCACTTCATTTACATGACCTTTTCAGATTTCTTTAAGAGCTTTCAATCCTTTTCAAGATGGCCAGTCCGATGGCATTGACTGCATTTTCTATTCTCTTGAAACCTGTTCTTGGATTTAAATTTATCCTTCTTTCGTTTCTTTAAGGGTCCACAGTTTATCGCCAAATGCCCTGGCTTCTTGCAGTTATTGCATATTGTAGTCGTTACTGGTCCTTTCTCAGATATAACCTTTTTTCGATTGAATCTAGGCTTCTTTCTGACTCCAGACGTCGTGCTTGACTCTGGCTGTGTACTTGTCTCTGGGCCATTAGTTTCAGTTTTCCTTTTGTTGCTCGAACTGACTTCCTCTTCGTCATCAAAAAGGCCTCGCTTATCTAGATCTTCATACTGATAAGCCACGTATATCATTTCAGAAAAAGGAAGCTTCACGTGCCCCATTACACTACTTTGGTACTTTCTTTGGAGCCCGTTAATAAACCTCAAATTCTTCCTCTTCGGATTTTGAATGAGATGAGGGGCAAAATGAGAAAGTTCATTGAATTTCTTATGATATTCCGGAATGGTCATATCTCCTTGTATCAGAAAATAGAATTCATCACATAACCGCTCGGTTGCTTCTGGAGGAATAAATCTTTCACTGAAAATCTCTTTAAATCTATCCCACGTAATATTACCTTCTGGATTATTCTTAATAATGGAATCCCACCAGAACAAAGCTTCGTATTTGAGTGCCCAAGATGCCGGTAATCTTTTCTGGTCATCTCTTAGCTTTATACCTTCAAAGATTTTCTCAGCAGAACGAATCCAAGCTTGTGTTTTAATAATAGATTCTTCGCCCAAGAATGGTACTCCACCCATATTTTTATATTTCTTAAATAGAGCTTCAATATCTGGTTCTGACCTACCTCTTCTACTTCTACCACTCATTTTTCAATGTCTGCAAATAGCAGACAAAGTGTTAGGCCAACAGAAAAGGTAATTTTAAAACATAGAGACATATACTTGAATGTAAATGTGTCTATCAAGGTGTATCACATTATGCTTCACTCATTCTAGGATATTACTAATCCTATCTGAAATGAGCGATCCGTCTTAGAACACTACTGGTTCTATTTCTGACGAGTTCGTAGTATGTTATATTCCAGAACTAAGCTTAACCAAAGCTCTAATACCATGTTGTGACGACCCCAAACCCCGTTCCACGGTGGCAAGGGTAATCTTTGGAATATAACATATAAACAGAAAACAACAGAACAGAAATCATTAAATACACCTGATAATGTACAACAGAATCACTGGATAAACATAAACATCAGAGTTACACAGTATACAAGATCATACTTAGTACAATTACAGTTCAGCTATACATAAATGTCTACAGCGGAAAACAAAACATAATATGTACAATAGGAGCTGAACAACATAAAAAGAGATAAATGATATAATCCATCTTCAGCTCCAGCTATCCAAAAAGAGCCTGCTAAAACCTGAATACAAGGCTGCCCGTGTAGAAAAAGGGGCATCCGAGTTTGCAAGTGAAACAAACCACGGGTCAGTCATGCGACTGGTATGAGATATCTACTCTACTTACTTTATAATATGGGCAATCACAGGACCACGCCGCTAACGCAGAACGGGTTTACTCCATTGGATTGCCAGTGCTTTAAAACAAGTAAATCATTTAAACATCGCAATGCATTTTATAAAAATGAAGCCATTATAAGACTCAGTTCCCATCACACAATGCAACGCAAACTGGAGGATAGAGTTTTACCTTATAATGGCCAAAATATGCTTGATACAAATAAAACAAAACCATTTGATATATTTACTAGTGTTTATATGTTTCAAAAACAATTTCAATCATAACTATCAATCATAGATGGCATTAATGCCCTATACCACTATGTCGCCATATATAGGTATACAATCAAAACCGCATGATGTCGTATTTGGAAATTGGATTTCCATCATGAACCAAGGCAAGGGATCGTCCTTACCTAATTCGAGACGCTCTAGCCCGGGTCTCAGGATCAGAACGCATTGCCCCTTGGAGCGACATGGCCGATCCACTCGATGTGGATTAAAATGCCTGAACATTGCGTTTCCCCTCCCTATGGGACGTCACTGGTCATATCCGACCAAACCATCGGCTACAAAAAGACCGAACTAACCGAGGCCTCGCATTCCATCATCCACATAAGTAAAATACCCGGGCGTGTAAAACCCAAAGCACCACTCCTAGCTAGAAGGAAACGCATGTTCTCCCTGAGGTCCTTCTCCCGTTGCTGGCACATACCGGGGTGTGAGGCTCGCGAAACAACGCTAAACACAAAGCTAGCTATTCACAGCCGTGCATTGATCATCAACCACAAAGCTTTGCTTTTCAACAAAAGCTTTGATCATTTGCATCTTAGCATGCCACACAGGCAAACCACTCCATGCAACTGATATCAAACAATAACACAGAATGATATCCAATGTCAGACACATAGTCCATTTACAAGTCTGTTCTGGGTCTGAACGAAACCGGAGGCACTTTATACCTCGCATATCCGTACAATCAACAAGTACGTCCGGACGGCTACCACTTCAGCCCCTTCAAGGTAGCTACTCCTATCATGAGCATCAGTGGCACCCCTCCATTTGACGTGAAGATCATCGATCTTGCACCACCTTCATGTCTTCGTGTAACACCCCACCTCCGTTAAGGACACTCACAAAGGGAATGCCTTAACTTTGGTGGAGCATTTTAGTAAACAGAACAGAAACTTACAAGACAGATAAAAACAGTACTTGAAATTTTTTAACTTTATTACAACGGAAACAGAAATCAGTATGGTTACATCCTTTCAAATCTCAGAATTCAAGTACAAAATATCAGTCTTGTACAAAAGCCTTCAGAATGCATAGTTTAAAATCATAATCCCCACAGAAGAAGACAAGCCATACTTTAAGCACTTCAAGCAGAAGAAATCCGGACCTAGCTAGAGTATTCCCTCCTTAGAAAACCTGGGGGAAACGGAAGAAAAGAGGCGAAACAACAAGGGTCAGACATAAAGTCTGGCAAGTCCAGTGACTTTCATCATATGAACAGATAATAATAACATGACATGAACATAAAACTGGATGAGAGATAACTGTAACAGGTGTAGCAGATACAACAGAAGAACAGAATGATATAAGCTATTGTTTTACACTCCTCTGCATTAATACTAGTGTAACAGAATTAGGTATCACCCTAATGTCTAAACTGAAACAGAAACGGGTACAGAATAATTTCTATGGAAGAGATTGCTAGTAATGGGCCTTTACCACCCGAACAGAAACAGACAGAAGCAGAAACAGATTAATCACTACGGAAACAGAATGTAGAATTATGTGTACACTAGTAATTGGGCCTTTACCACCCGAACAGACGGTACCACGCAGAAATAGATAGGTGTTGCCACCCAACAGAAACAGACGGTACCAACAGAAACAGACAGAACTAAGTGTACCCTGAAACCCTACCCCAAGCGATCGGCTCCCTAAACATAAATACCCTGTGTCGGCCCCACAGTAGGGTGTATCACTCCCTAAAGTGACAACCAATTGGCACAGACCTATTTACAGATGTCACGGCGTCTTACATCCTCAGAGGCAGACCGGGACCCATGCACGCACATGACCCGGTTGGAACGCACCATCAACACCCCTCGCCATTATCAGAATGAACCGCTTATAATTAGTTCAGTAAGCGTGCCCGGACCCTACCTATTGTTGGGTCAAAATTTTTGATACTAGAAAGGGTTACTGACTAATATGGGTCCCAAACAACAGATGACACAAGTAATTCCCCTCCTAACCTTGTGTCCTCAGACTAACAGATTTCAGCTTAACTTGTCTACAAGTTTCAGACATACAAAATTTAGATTAACTAGTTCACAGATCAGACAATCAAGTTAACAGGTTTCCAGACTAACGGATCAGATGTTCGGATTAACAGGCTTACAGATTAACTGGTTACAGATTAACAGACTTACAGATTAACTGGTTACAGATTAACAGACTTACAGATTAACTGGTTACAGATTATCTAACTTTGTATTGGGCCTACGGATTCACGAAACGGGTTTATCAGATTCATTGGTCCAACTGGTTTAACCTTACCCAACACGTTTTAGACATCATAATTATCTCAGATTTTCATTAATTAAATATTAATGCCTAAACCTCTCACATTAGACTGACAGTTTGCGGCTACTGGTTAGGCCGGTTGGTTCCAGGCAGGTTTCTATCGCAAACTGAGTCTAACCTCGGGTTTCAAGCACGTTATGACTAACTTCACACATTAGAACCTATTGTTTGCGACCACTGGAATATGCCGGGCGGTTCCGGGCATAATTACGCCGCAAACTCATTCTAACCTCGAGTTAGCCATGTTTATCTTTGCGGCCAATTAATTAGTGATTTACCATTTATACCCACGCCTAATATACATGTCAATTATTCATAACTATAGCCAATTCAGATTATGTCAATAGCGGAATAATTATATCAACTCAACAGATATTGCAGATAACAGATTTTTCAGATTAGGCGACTTAACGGATTTAGCAGATTAAGCAAACTAGCAGATCTAGCATTTTCAACAGACTTAGCAGATGACAGATTTGGCAGATGAACAAATCTAGCAGACTAGGTAGTAGAGCAGAACTAGCAGATTAAGCAATACAACAGAACTAGCAGATTAAGCAATATAGCAGAACTAGCAGATTAGGCAAATATAACAGATTTAATCATTCCTTAAAGTTTCACAAACATATCTTGCCTAATTTTAAATTTGGCCTAAGCATGCCTAAAT
The DNA here is from genome assembly GCA_030737875.1 of Allium sativum. Classification (NCBI taxonomy): domain Eukaryota; kingdom Viridiplantae; phylum Streptophyta; class Magnoliopsida; order Asparagales; family Amaryllidaceae; genus Allium; species Allium sativum. The sequence continues at coordinate 952,634,339 of CM060915.1, forward strand.
AATTGTCATGATTCACACTATGATCATATACCAAATATAACCATCGATTACTGTGCATGTCATATATCCCAAAGATCCCTTACTTAGGTGTTTATTTACATTTAATAGATGTCCTACCTTAATGTAAATCTTTATACCTAAGCCATATTTTCTTTGTCTCAAGTCACATGTTAACATACCATGGTTCCTCTTCTTCCAATTCATAGAATATGCATAGATCTAAATCTAGTTTACAACCTATGTCCTTTTTCTTAAATCAGTCACAGATTAACCATGTCCAATTATTCCACATTCATTATTTGTCCCAAACATTTTAGCGTTCGTGCATTAATCTCTTAGGAGATTGGCGCAGGCTCGTAGTAGCCTAGCTATAGAACAGAAAGAAGAAGAGATGCAGAATAAAATAGATCAGAACAGAACATACACAATCTCAAATTCAGATTTACAATCATGTCACAATTATGATTAAAGTTTATATCGGAAAATAACTGCACTTTCCTTGGTTGGATTAAAGAAAGAACTTTAATTGTTGTAGAATCGTTATAGAAGCTTTAATCTCTAATTTGAATTGAGTTTCTTAGGTTGATGTTGATTAGCTTCTAGTTTTGATTCCAGCAGAGTCGCGACGCCATTTTTATTTTTATTTAGAATAGAGGCAGAGAAGAAGCAGAATATAATTGTGTGTAGAGAAGGCTAGGTCTTAGGTTGTTTTTATAGGTGTAGCAATTCATTTCAGCCATCAGATTAACCCTAAAACCAATCCGGACCATCAAAAATCGTCCCTGGGCTTCAAAAACGTCTTCTGGACTGAAACAGACCGACCATGTCGACCTGTAGGGGGGAGGTCGACACTATAGTCGACCACCATGGGGGAGGTCGACTCCCAGGTCGACCCCCTGGTCGACCTGGCCCCCAGGTCGACCCCTAGGTCGACCTGCCCAGTTCTGTGCTGACCGAAACCTTCTGAATCTTCTACAGGCCATAACTTCTTCATCCGGACTCCGATTTTCGAAAACTCGGACTCTATTTCATGTAAAATTTCGAGAGGAACGCAATGGTGATGTCCATTTTACCTAATTCCTGATTCTTAAATTAATTATCCTCATTTTACTATCTTTTCCGTTACACACACCGTTATCAAACTAATTTTTCTTCTCTTTCATGTATTAATTAATTCTTCTTATGCATCACCATTATTTACCTATCATAAGCATATTTTCATATATTTTATTTAATTTTTAATTATACTTAAAAATGCGGGGTGTTACATTCTCCCCTCCTTAAAGGATTTCGTCCCCGAAATCTTCAAGTTAAGAAGAATGTGTCCTACCATCCAATCATCCATCTACTCAATCACCAATCACAGGCATTCATTGTCCTTAAGAGATTTCTAATGCTGTATGAACATATGCAAGAAGTGTGTGTATATGTTCCTTGTCTAATGCAAAGATCAGGCGGTCCACTGATTCAGTTGACCTCCTTAATGTGAATTATGCCAGTGCCATGAGTCCAACATGTATGCAATTTTCCTACTCGATACATATCATTTCTATATGAGTGCACAACCATTCAGTCATATGCAACATCCATGTGCTGAGTCAATCATTTTGCATCCACAAAAATTAAAAATGCTCACACATCCATATGCAGTATGAGAGTGTTTTCGAGTCGATCTAGTGCCTAGTGTGTGTATATGCATCCACGGGCAACCACTAGCAACCACTTGCATCCACTTGCAACCATCAAACATAACATGTCTCAAACACATGTTTACACCCATTAGTTTCTACCTAAAGTTCGAAGATTCGATCGATAGGATACAGTCGAATGATGGAAGCGAGTACAGATAGAACAAAAACTTGGTTCCCATTAGGCATGGGTCCTAAGTATCGGACCCGAAGACCGAAACCAACATCAAATTGATACCCAGAGGATTACCCTCTTTAGACAATGTCAAAACTGGAAATCTTATCAGAAGTATTCAGATATTTACAGACTACTGGTACAGATCAGGTTCCCTAATGGCTCTTAGGAAGTTAAGCATGATAAAATCATACCCCACGAAAAATCAGAATGTATGCGTCATACTTGACGCCTAACATAGATATCCCTCAAACCCCAATCTCAAACAGATGAGCCATAACCCTTATGGGTCTGAGTCTACAGCGGAATTTAGAAATAATACTAGTATTAAAGTGCAGAGTATCGATTACAAAATCAAAATACCAGAATCAGATAAAGAAATTAAACCTACTATAGAAATTTTCCTATTTCTATCCTAGCCACTAGCCTCAAGAGTGTTCGCCTGCCCTCCTTGCCCTCGTATCTTCGAGCAGTCCCTAGTGAAGTGTCCCATCTCTCCACAGTTGAAGTAACTGCCTTTCCTTTTTCTGCAATCCTTGTTCAGATGAGTCGAGCTCCCACAAGTAAAGCACTTTTTCCCCTTCTTATCTTCAGACTTCTCATCCTTCTTTTGTGTTTCCTTTTTGGGCCCTGCTTTCTTATTCTGTGGTTCTTCCTTCTTTGTCTCTTTCGGGCCCTTGTCTTCCTCGTGCAGTAGTGCCATGTCCACCAATTTCTCGTAAGTCGCTCCCATGGGTGCATGGGTCATGGCTAGGCTGTGCAGTGGCTCGTTCAATCCTATAACAAAGCGGAGAGCCTTTTTATGCTGAGTGTTGACTAAATCCAATCCAAACCTAGCCAGTTGGTTGAACTGGTTGACGTATTCCTTGACCGTCATACTTCCTTGCTTAAGAGATAAGAACTTTTCCAGTTGTAAACTCCGTTCAGCTTGTGAGATAAATTTTGTCTCAAACTTTGTTCTGAAATCCATCCACGTCTCAACCGGCCTCTCGGCGTTAGTGACTTCCCACCAGTTGGAAGCTTCGTCTTTGAGCAGCCATACCGCCAACTGTACCTTCTGCCTATCGTCCACCTCGAAGATAACGAATAGATCCTCAGTTTCTTTGAGCCAGTTCCTCGCTTCGACGAATGATTCAGTTCCCTTGAAATCCTTTCCACCCATGGCCCTAAAATCTCTACATATCTATGAGAAAGAAATTGCACGAGGAGGGGGCGGAGGAGGAGGGGGATCATTTGCTAGACCTGCGGCGGCGGTCCTAGCCTCAAGACATTGACGAAACCAACCGGGTACATGAACACCCTCTGGTATCTCAGATGCTTCAGACATGCTGAAACGAAAAAAAGGAAAGATTCAATACAAAAAGGACTGAAGGAAAGATATATGGCTCTTGGGGATCATGTTTTTCAACATAAGCTTTATTTTTTTGAAAATACTTCCTTTCAAAACCTTTTTGAAAATAGTTTTTCAAAAACTTTTATCTAATCAGGTAACCTTTAGCTCTGATACCAAGTGTAACACCCCACCTCCGTTAAGTACACTCACAAAGGGAATGCCTTAACTTTGGTGGAGCATTTTAGTAAACAGAACAGAAACTTACAAGACAGATAAAAATAGTACTTGAAATTTTTTAACTTTATTACAGTGGAAACAGAAATCAGTATGGTTACATCCTTTCAAATCTCAGAATTCAAGTACAAAATATCAGTCTTGTACAAAAGCCTTCAGAATGCATAGTTTAAAATCATAATCCCCACAGAAGAAGACAAGCCATACTTTAAGCACTTCAAGCAGAAGAAATCTGGACCTAGCTAGAGTATTCCCTCCTTAGAAAACCTGGGAGGGGGGGAAACGGAAGAAAAGAGGCGAAACAACAAGGGTCAGACATAAAGTCTGGCAAGTCCAGTGACTTTCAGCATATGAACAGATAATAATAACATGACATGAACATAAAACTGGATGAGAGATAACTGTAACAGGTGTAGCAGATACAACAGAAGAACGGAATGATATAAGCTATTGTTTTACACTCCTCTGCACTAATACTAGTGTAACAGAATTAGGTGTCACCCTAATGTCTAAACTGAAACAGAAACGGGTACAGAATAATTTCTACGGAAGAGAGTGCTAGTAATGGGCCTTTACCACCCGAACAGAGACAGACAGAAGCAGAAACAGATTAATCACTACGGAAACAGAATGTAGAATTAGGTGTACACTAGTAATTGGGCCTTTACCACCCGAATAGACGGTACCACGCAGAAACAGACAGGTGTTGCCACCCAATAGAAACAGACGGTACCAACAGAAACAGAACTAAGTGTACCCTAAAACCCTACCCCAAGCGATCGGCTCCCTAAACATAAATACCCTGTGTCGGCCCCACAGTAGGGTGTATCACTCCCTAAAGTGACAACCAATTGGCACAGACCTATTTACAGATGTCACAGCGTCTTACATCCTCAGAGGCAGACCGGGATCCATGCACGCACATGACCCGGTTGGAACGCACCATCAACACCCCTCGCCATTATCAGAATGAACCGCTTATAATTAGTTCAGTAAGCGTGCCCGGACCCTACCTACTGTTGGGTCAAAAAATTTGATACCAGAAAGGGTTACTGACTAATATGGGTCCCAAACAACCGATGACACAAGTAATTCCCCTCCTAACCTTGTGTCCCCAGACTAACAGATTTCAGCTTAACTTGTCTACAAGTTTCAGACATACAAAATTTAGATTAACTAGTTCACAGATCAGACAATCAAGTTAACAGGTTTCCAGACTAACGGATCAGATGTTCAGATTAACATGCTTACAGATTAACTGGTTACAGATTAACAGACTTACATATTAACTGGTTACAGATTAACAGACTTACAGATTAACTGGTTACAAATTATCTAACTTTGTATTGGGCCTACGGATTCACGAAACAGGTTTATCAGATTCATTGGTCCAATTGGTTTAACCTTACCCAACACGTTTTAGACATCATAATTATCTCAGATTTTCATTAATTAAATATTAATGCCCAAACCTCTCACATTAGACTGACAGTTTGCGGCTACTAGTTAGGCCGGTTGGTTCCAGGCAGGTTTCTATCGCAAACTGAGTCTAACCTCGGGTTTCAAGCACGTTATGACTAACTTCTCACATTAGAACCTATTGTTTGCGACCACTGGAATATGCCGGGCGGTTCCGGGCATAATTACGGCGCAAACTCATTCTAACCTCGAGTTAGCCATGTTTATCTTTGTGGCCAATTAATTAGTGATTTACCATTTATACCCACGCCTAATATACATGTCAATTATTCATAACTATAGCCAATTCAGATTATGTCAATAGCGGACTAATTATATCAACTCAACATATATTGCAGATAATAGATTTTTCAGATTAGGCGACTTAACGGATTTAGCAGATTAAGCAAACTAGCAGATCTAGCTTTTTCAACAGACTGAGCAGATGACAGATTTGGCAGATGAACAAATCTAGCATACTAGGCAGTAGAGCAGAACTTGCAGATTAAGCAATACAACAGAACTAGCAGATTAAGCAATATAGCAGAACTAGCAGATTAGGCAAATATAACAGATTTAATCATTCCTTAAAGTTTCACAAACATATCTTGCCTAATTTTAAATTTGGCCTAAGCATGCCTAAATAATTGTCATGATTCACACTATGATCATATACCAAATATAACCATCGATTACTATGCATGTCATATATCCCAAAGATCCCTTACTTAGGTGTTTATTTACATTTAATAGATGTCCTACCTTAATGTAAATCTTTATACCTAAGCCATATTTTCTTTGTCTCAAGTCATATGTTAACATACCATGGTTCCTCTTCTTCCAATTCACAGAATATGCATAGATCTAAATCTAGTTTACAACCTATGTCCTTTTTCTTAAATCAGTCACATATTAACCATGTCCAATTATTCCACATTCATTATTTGTCCCAAACATTTTAGCGTTCGTGCGTTAATCTCTTATGAGATTGGCGCAGGCTCGTAGTAGCCTGGCTATAGAACAGAAAGAAGAAGAGATACAGAATAAAATAGATCAGAACAGAACATACACAATCTCAAATTCAGATTTACAATCATGTCACAATTATGATTAAAGTTTATATCGGAAAATAACAGCACTTTCCTTGGTTGGATTAAAGAAAGAACTTTAATTGTTGTAGAATCGTTGTAGAATCTTTAATCTCTAATTTGAATTGAGTTGCTTAAGTTGATGTTGATTAGCTTCTGGTTTTGATTCCAGCAGAGTAGCGACGCCATTTTTATTTTTATTTAGAACAGAGGCAGAGAAGAAGCAGAATAGAATTGTGTGTAGAGAAGGCTAGGTCTTAGGTTGTTTTTATAGGTGTAGCAATTCATTTCAGCCATCAGATTAACCCTAAAACCAATCTGGACCATCAAAAATCGTCCCTGGGCTTCAAAAACGTGTTCTGGACCGAAACAGGCTGACCAGGTCGACCTGTAGGGGGGAGGTCGACACTATAGTCGACCCCCATGGGGGAGGTCGACTCCCAGGTCGACCCCCTGGTCGACCTAGCCCCCAGGTTGACCCCCAGGTCGACCTGCCCAGTTCTGTGCTGACCGAAACCTTCTGAATCTTCTACAGGCCATAACTTCTTCATCCAGACTCCGATTTTCGAAAACTCGGACTCTATTTCATGTAAAATTTCGAGAGGAACGCAATGGTGATGTACATTTTACCTAATTCCTGATTCTTAAATTAAATATCCTCATTTTACTATCTTATCCTTTACACACACCGTTATCGAACTAATTTTTCTTCTCTTTCATGTATTAATTAATTCTTCTTATGCATCACCATTATATACCTATCATAAGCATATTTTCATATATTTTATTTCATTTTTAATTATACTTAAAAATGCGGGGTGTTACACTTTGACTTTTAATCGTCGATCAATTATTTGAAATGAGAATTAGCTTGGCCTTTTTAAATAATTCACGTATATTTAGAATTTCAAATCAATTCATTTCAATGGTTAAATTATTCGACACCAATAATTCAATTCATTAGGTAATTTTCACATCAAACACATTCAACCATCAAATATCCAATAAACCGAGCAAATTCAGTTTATATCCATTCCATATCGTTTATAACATTTTACCACGATTTATCGCTATTTTTATTTATTTAAAAATAGCCAATTCTTTCAAACGACGCTTTAGGCCATAACGCGGACGTGGCGCTGTTTTTCTTCAGATTTTATTTACACATATCTGAAAATCTAACCATTAGATCTTCACAAATTTTATATCATTAGAAATATCTTTTCAAAACGAATCCAACGGTTCCAGTTTTGGGAAAATCCGACGGTCGGATCTCCCAGTATAATTGTTTGAAGTTACGATTTCAAAATACGAACTGCAGCATCGTTATTCGATTTATTTTAATTATATTTATATATATATATACATATATATAATCGATTCTGGAGTTGTTTTTCTTCAGATTTGAATTAAACATTCCAGACAATCCAACCGTTGGATCTTTATAAAGTTGGTGTCGTTGGAAAGATATTTCCAAAGCGAACCCAATGGTTTCGGTTTCGGGAAAATCCGATGATCGGATCTCCCGCAATAATCGTTTGAAATCACGGTTTCAAAATATGAACTACAGCTTCGTTATTCGATTCATTTTAATTATATTTATATATAAATATATAAATATAATTCATTCTTCGATTTCAAAACCATATTCATTTCATATATGTGATAAAACGATATTTTTATCCAACAGATATTTATTTCGACACATCACTATTTTTAACAGTTCATATATATCATAAAAATGTGATTTTTATTGTAAAACAATTTATTTCAAAACACGATTATTTTATATAGTTCATACATAAGGTAAAAATGTTATTTTTGGTGTTAAAGCAATTAATTTAAAACACTAATATTTCATATAGTCTATATATATGATAAAAATGTTATTTTTACCTTTCAAAGAATTTATTCAATACATGAATGTCATTCAACACATGAATTTTAGTTTCAACACATGAATATAGTTTCAACACATGAATATAATTTCAACACATGAATATTATTGAAAATTTCGGTAGCATAATGGCAGGGTAGTTAAAACCGGCACCGTCCCGAGTACGGCTCCTCGCTCTACCTTAAAGCCTCTCAGCTTTTGACAATGGGGATTTCAATATCTAGTTCGTACGCAGACGAATTTTCCCATATACTAATCATATCGGGATTTCAACCACAAAAAATCATTTCCAATCAATCATTCATGATTTTCAACCAAATTTCACATCAACCAAATCCAAACAATAGCACAACCAATATATATCGTCCATGGTCTGTGGACGAGGGGAGTGTGTGTGTGTGTATATATATATATATATATTCGCATATAAATATATTTCGGTTCCATTTCAATATTATTTCAATTCATTTCAACACATATATCATTTTTACAACGCATATATAACTTATACATCGAACATACAACTTATACAATGCTTATACATGAGGTGTACAACGCTTATATAACTCATACATCGACTATATAATTTATACATTGTTATTTCCATATCGTTTATAATTCAGAAATCTCACATTGGGTTCCACTCCTCCAAAAATTGTAGAAGGCTCAGAAAAATATCCGGTCTCTTCTAGAATGTAGAAGACGTCCACACAAGTCCACTATCTCTTGTTTCACTAGATTTCGTCAACATACGAATAAGATATGATTTCTATTGTAAAATCAAAATTCGTAGAGCTTTAAAGTGCTATAAACAATAAAATAAAATCAAAGACGTTACCTTTTCAGTTTTGTTCAAAACTAGGTTTCAACCTAGCACACAATACAAGGCACGAGGTGATGATCGGCTGGTACCACGACGAAGAGCTTAGAGAGAGCTTCCAGTCGCTGGTGAAGGCGTGCAGATCGACGGCTCCTCCAGTGCTCGGTGGCGGCTTGAAGTCTGTCACTTAGGGGACGCAGATCTCACGAAATACACCACTATATGGGGCAAATCTGGTATAGATTTAAAGCTCTCGATGAGATCTTCAAAAGCTTCAACTAGGTCGAGGTGTAATTTTGCGTGTGGAGGGAGAAATCAAGGAGGGAAGGTTCGAATAGGTTTCCGCCGTCGCCAGGAGGTACTTACGGGGAGAGAGAAAGGGATTTTCTTTTTTTCTTATTTATAAAAAATCTGATTGGTCGATTTATATTAATTCGAAAAAATAGGGTTTTCGCACACGAACTCCAAATCAAACCCAACGATTGTCGTCCCTAGCTAATTACCCCCATTTCGAACACAATTGGATATGTTTCGTAGGCCCATTCGACTATTTCAGTCAGTTTTTCTTCAAATTAAAATATAAAACATTCAATGTTCGATTTGAACGTACATTTCAATTTGCCGGGGCCACATACTGATCCCAAAAATTCCAGAAAAATAAATCTAGCTATGTTTTGACGATACGGTCCCAACAAAACTAGTTTCTCGAATTCTGAGACCGTTTGAAAAATGGTCATTTTCTGGTCGATCCGATTTATCTAAAATCAACCAAACTCATTTTCCTTCGCCACGCTCACATATTGACTTCAAAAATTATGGAATTTGAAATCTTGCAATAATTTGACATCCCAGATCCAACAAAAGTGGTTTTGTTGATGTAAGGACCCGTAACTTCCCCGATAAGGAAAGCCCGGATAATTCGAGGACAAGGCACAAAAGAACGCAGACAGAAGAACATTTCATTGTATATTACAACAATTCCATCAGAATACAAGAATATACAGAGTATAAATAAATATTATACAACAGAAAAATATCAGAGATTACAATACATTACATAGCAGCGGAAAATAATACAAAACACAACTGAAGGAGATATACGGATACAAAGCTTTCCGGATATCGTTCCAGCTGTAGATCAGGATCCTGTGAATATAAATCTGCAAAACCAAAACTACTAGCTGCCCGTGTCAAAATAAGGGCACCCAGAGTTTAGGTTAAAATAATAAACTCCAAGTCAGTCATGTGTCTGGTGTGAGAACTAAAACAGTTATTAATCTTTATTTTAAAGATGGGTAAATCAAGGGACCACGCCGTATAACACGGAACGTGTTTCCTCCCAAGAGTACCAGTGCATAAACAAACAGCGCAATGCTAAATAAAGAAAAATGAAGCTATTATGAGACCCAGGTCCCAAGAGTACCAGTGCATAGACTTCGAGACAATCTAGCCCATGTCTCCGGAACAGCCGCAACTGCCTCTTGGAGCGACAGGGCCGGTCCACACGGAGTGGATTATAGTGCCTGAACAATACGTTTCCCCGCCCGTTGGGGCGTAAATGAGCCAACAAATGACTCCATCAGTCCTGGATCGACCGATATAACCGAGGCGCCTCGCAACAGCAACAACCACATAGGTGAAAAATAGTATAAATGTCAGCCAGTTTAAGCACCAACACCACCTCTAGCTAGAAGGAAACGCATGCCCTCCCTGAGGTCCTCTCCCGTTTCTGGTTCATACCGGGGTGTGAGGCTCGCGAATTCACGTTATATACAAAGCTGTGCCACACGGGCTATGCTTTGATCATCAACCACACGACTCTACTTTTCAACGGAAGCCTTGATCATTTCCACCTTAGCGTGCCACACAGGCAAACCACTCCATGCAACCGATATCCATCAATCACACAGAATGATATCCAATGTCAGACACACAGTCCATTTACAAGTCCGTTCTGGGTGTGAACGAAACCAGAGGCGCCTAGTACCTCGCATATCCATCGATCTCCAAATACGTCTGGACGACCACCAACTGATTCCCTCCTTTTGGGTGTACAGCCCAATCAAGATCATCAGTAATCACCCAAACGATGTGAAGAACTCCGGTCTTCAACCACCGTCTTCATCTTCGACAGATCGTCGTATCAGTTATTCTGAATGGGATAACCCGGTGTTTCTGAATAACTCGTGTATATAATAAACAAGTGTTACACAAACACAACATATGCCTCATTCCAATTCATCAGTCACTAACCGTAAATTAATCAAGAGAATAATTCCCTAAATATTAACCCCGAAGGCCGAAACCAACATCAGATCAATACCCAGGAAACCATTCTGCTTAGCTAACCTACAGTTAGTTTCTAAATTTCACATTCTTAGGGAAAGGTTCCCATTAATTTTATCAAAGATAAATTCCTTTAAATTTATTCTTTAATCTTCTTTTGAATATCAATTCAACTAGTCGGGATTAGCGAACCGCACCGAAATAATCATTTATTTTATTTCCCAATCCCAACCTATTCATCCCATGAAGTAAAACTGGTCATACTTCATATCTAACACCACGGTGTTATCGGTAAATTCAATTACCATTTCACGTTCAAATCTAATTAAAGATTTATCTATCGCCTGGAGCAAAACTGGTGATTCTCCATTCTCGATCTTTTCAATCTAATTAAAGATTCATTAAAACTCCACTTAGTTTTAATCTTCGATTGGGTTAAAGAATCAGTGTCATTTAAAACACGTTTCACGATAAACCCCAAAATCACATAACATTTCAATTAGTCCCTGACCGTAAATTAGCATGTGAGCAATTCCCTAAGTATTAACCCCGAAGGCCGAAACCAACATCAGATCAATACCCCAGAAACCATTCAATTTAACTAATCTCCAGTTAGTTTCTGATTTTCTTAACTCCTTTGGGTCTAAGAACAGTATTATTGAAAATACCGTTCACGACAACCCAAAATCATATTCCATCAATTTTCGGGTTAAAGAACAAGTGTTATTTAAAACACTGTTCACGATAAACCCAAAAATAAATACAATTCAATTCCAATTAAATATCATTTAATTGGTACACTTTATTAAATCTAAATAAAAATATTTAATCTTTTTCTCAATTGGGCTTAAGAACAGTGTTAGTGAAGACACCATTCACGACAAACCCAAATCACATTTGATATTAAATACAAGGCTCTGAATAGAAAATATATCGTCTTATATTCAATATCAAATTCTACGACCAACAAATATCGTATTGGAAATAACGATATATATATATATCTTTCAAATTTCCATAACAACATCTGTATAATCACGAAATCCAACATCGAACTGTTCCGAAGATGATTTCGATTCAAATCCATTCCAATTCAATTATTGGAAATCCTGGTTATTTTCAAAACCATTTCAAATTCAATTTATTTATTTAAAAATAAATAGAATTATAATTCTAGTTCAAAACTAGTTCATTTCGATAAAAATCTATCTTTATCTTTTCAAATATGGAGTTTTTCATCCCAATTCTTCACAAATCATTTCTTATGATTTACACAAATTATTGATATTTTTAATAATTTTATCAAGGCCCGTACAGTCGATTTCCATCAGTGGCCAACGAACTGCACTCACAGCGACCTTTTTCAAATTTGATTTGGACATAATTCCAAATCCAACCGTTAAATTTCTAATTTCTAATATTCGTTAGAAAGCTCTTTTCGATACGAACCCAACGGTTCCGGTTTTAGGAGAATCCGACGGTCGGATCTCCCGCAATATCCATTCGAAGTCAATGGTCGAAATTCGCGAACTGCCGCGGCGCGTTCTATTCAGGCCATTATATATATACAATATATATATTATATATATATCGTCGATTTCCTTTCAAAAAATATTTTAAAAACCGTTTTAAATTCGTTTTCGAAACGATTTCAACTTCATTTCAAATTTGAATTTTTCAATATAATCCGTTTTAATTTCATTTCAAATCGATTTCAATTCAATTTCAATTTAATTCGAATTTCAATTCATTTCAATTTAATTCGAATTTCAAATCTATTCAATTTAATTCGAATTCATTTTCAATTCAATTCAATTTCAATTCGATTTGAATTCTATTCAATTCAATTTTAATTCGATTTGAATTCAATTCAATTCAATTTTAATTCGATTTGAATTCTATTCAATTCTAATTCGAATTTCAAATCATTTCAAAATATCATAATTTGAAATCACTTCCTTTTCTATACTCATTATAAAAATGAATAAAATCGATATAAATATCGTTCATGTCAAAATGGCGTCAATCTAATTAACACGGCTTCATATATTTCTATTTTCAAATATTCTAGTTCAAATATTTCTTTTCAAATATTTCTATTCAAATATTGGAATGAGGCCCAATCAATTACCATATAATGTTAATTATTTCGATTTTCTACAATACATGTATAAAATAACAACGATAAATAATCAACCATCATCCAGAGTGCACCACTCAACTGCATAAGCATTAAATATAAATAATTAACACTTACACACTCTGTCAATCCATCGATTGACATACAACTAAACAATCGGGATTAGTGTACGTCAAATATCATCCCAATACCCGTGTGGGGTTTCAAATCAACAAACACAGATTTTATTTGTGCAGTTGGGCGATGTGTAAAATTTATCGTCCCAAAAAATATCAGTCAAATGTGTGTATATAAACAAACTGTCCGATTTGTTTATATTTATTTCATTTTAAATACACGTTAAAAATTCTATTTTCAACTATAAAATATTTTTAACCACATAAATATTTTATTTCATTTCACATTACACAATCAACTACACATCAAAATCAAAAAAACAAGCATACAAGCCGTCCATGGTCTATGGACGACGGGTGTCGGGTGCTACTAAACACCGTCTACATCCTAGTATATATTTCAACTAGAAAACAAATAAAAAAAAGTGAGGAGTTCTCACCTACTAGCTAAACCGAACGTCACGATTCTTCAAATGTAGAAGTCTTCGCCGTTCTTTCTTTCATCACTTTCATCATCCGTAATCACTACATATATAAAAATCGAATTTTTTACTTCGCTATTCAATATATAAAAATCGAATTTTTACTTCGCTATTCAATATATAAAAATCGAATTTTTACTTCGCTATTCAATATATAAAAATTGAATTTTTACTTCACTATTCAATATAAAAAAAATCGAATTTTTACTTCGCTATTCAATATATAAAAATCGAATTTTTATCATTCCTATCATATAAAAATTATTTTTTTTAACTCCTTGCTTATATAAAAATTATATTTTTAACTTCTTGCTTATATAAAAATTATATTTTTAACCTTTCTATAGTATAAAAATTATATTTCTAATACTCTACATAGATAAAAATCATATTTTTATCGTTATTAAAATCAAATCTTTATTGGTAATAAAAATATAATCTTTCCATAAGCAAAAGACCACATTTTCCCTATCCAAACTTGCATTTTTATTTTCAGATTTCCCATATAAGAATCACAACTTTAATTTCAGATTTAAAATAGAAATAAAATAAAGTAAATAAGGTAAGAAGGCTCACCGGGTTCATCAGTCTTTGTTTTCAGAAAAAGGGGGAGGCCTGCGCGTCACTGGAGGGGAGGAGGGTCGCTGTTTTTAGAAGAGGAAGGGGGAAACGAGGATCGGGAGCGAGGAGGGTGGTGCTGCGCGTGAGCTCGTTGAGGTGGAGTGGGGTGCGGTGAGGTTGAGGAGGCGGTGGCGTTGGTGCAGGGGATGTTGCGGCGGTTCCTTACGTCGGGGAAGGCTTTGGGGTTTGCAACGGCTCGCAGGAGGTGGGGGAGGAGCGGAGGAGGAGGACGGGGCTCGGGAGGGAGGTGCGACGACAGTCGGGGAGGGGGGGGTGGAGTAGCGTTCGTCGGTGGGTTTTTTTTCTTTTTTTTTCTTTTGATCTGTAAATCGATGGGGGAGATAAGGAGGAAGGGAGGGGTTGACTTCGGGTATGAGAAGATAGGGGGTGTTTTATATAAATATATATTTAATTTATTTTTAAATTTCAAAAAGGTAACTTTTTAACACGAACTCGAAATCAAGCCCACCGACTGTCGTCCCTAGCATATTACCCCCGTTCCGAACACAATGGGATATGTATCGTAGGTCAATTCGACTGTTTGAATCAGTTTCCGTCAAAATCAAAATATAACTCTATATATTGAATTTGAACGCACATTTCAATTTACCAGGGCCACACACTGACTCTACAAATTCCCAAAAAATATTTTCTAGCTTCGTATTGACGATACGGTCCTAACAAAACTAATTTCATCGAATTCTGAGACCGTTTGAAAATGGCCAATTTCCAGTCGTTTAAAATCAACTAAAACTGGTCAAACGCGTTTTCCTTTGCCACGCTCACATATTGATTCGAAAAATTACGAAATTTGAAACCTAGCAATAATTTGACATCACGGATCCAACAAAAGTGGTTTCGTCGAAAACCGAGGTCGTTTGCAAAATGGCTATTTTTAAGGGCCAGAATTCCATAGCGACTATTCTGAATTTTCAACTGGGCATATCTTTTGATTCCCGCTATGAAATTTTGATTTTTCGGATTCGTTGGAAAGATATTCTCAAACAGATTCTATTATTTTTGGTTTCACTAAAATCCGGTTTATTTTGCACCCGGTACATTCATTTGAATTTTGAAATCGAATTATCGAACTACCGCGCCATTTTCAATTCCTTTTATATTTTAAAATAAATATTTATATTCTATCGTCTAGCTATATAAATATATACGTTTCAATTCCATTCAAACTAAATTTTTCGTCGTTACTATTTAAAATAATCTATTTTAAATAATCAAAATTTGCTGAAATAGCCAAAATAAAAATTTTAAATTGGCTCGGATTTCCGGGTTATTACAATCTCCCCCACTTAAAACTTTTCATCCCCGAAAAGGAACGAAGTCGAAAGTTGTTTCACAAATCAACTCAACTTTCAGTATTTTCCTTACGGCTTAAGTTCTTCAACTTTTCAGTTTCTAAGAACTTTTCAAATTTTTCAAAATTTTGGCTAACACCCTAAATTTTCGAAAAATTTCGCCATAACCTCGCCTGCACTGGGGACTTCGGGATATTTCATATAGCCTCCCATGGCCTTCTTCAATCCAAAAGAAAAAGAAAAAGCCAAGCGGCTCACAAAATCATCATCACCCAAACAAAACAGTAAATTATGGTAAACATGTACCTATTTATCGGGCAAACAATTTTTTTCTTCTGCTCTAGCCTCCTTGCTATGACCTGTTCAATATAAGCACATGTATATGCATGCAAATGCGACTAATTTTCAATACAATTCACTATTTGGTTCAATTTGGCTAAATGGTTCGACATTTAATTAATTCAAACAATAATCAAACAACACAACCAACGATCAATTTGTTGATTATCATTTCAAATTCATAACTTTGATATATAGTCAAAAATCACGTTTTTGATGCCAAATCACAATAATAGGCCATATCTAATTTTTGTTCTCACACCAGTCAACAGGAAATATATAGAAATTCCACCTTCGAAACTCGAACATAAATACTGATGATATCATGACAATCATCAGTACCATCTCCGGGCGACTTGAGTGTAATTCTATATCTATCCAGTATATTAAAACTTCAAATACACGTGGATCAGACGTATACACAAAGTCTATATATACTGGACTGTCCAAATCAATACAAATACATATTCAAATACGTATAAAACGATTTAAATTTTCAAAACAAAATTCGTTTTCAATTTAAAAATATACTCTTCACACTCGTTCTAGGACACTACTGATCCCATCTCTAATGAGTCATTCCCGTTGGATATTACTAATCCAATATCTGATGAATTCTTTCGTATGGTTCTAGTGTGTCTTGTTCTCTGAGCTTTGTAAACCAAAGCTCTGATACCACTGTAAGGACCCGTAACTTCCCCGGTAAGGAAAGCCCGGATAATTCGAGGATAAGGCACAAAAGAACGCAGACAGAAGAACATTTCATTTTATATTACAACAATTCCATCAGAATACAAGAATATACAGAGTATAAATAAATATTATACAACAGAAAAATATCAGAGATTACAATATATTACATAGCAGCGGAAAATAATACAAAACACAACTGAAGGAGATATACGGATACAAAGCTTTCCGGATATCGTTCCAGCTGTAGATCGGGATCCTGTGAATATAAACCTGAAAAACCAAAACTACTAGCTTCCCGTGTCAAAATAAGGGCACCCAGAGTTTAGGTTAAAACAATAAACTCCAAGTCAGTCATGTGACTGGTGTGAGAACTAAAACAGTTATTAATCTTTATTTTAAAGTTGGGTAAATCAAGGGACCACGCCGTATAACACGGAACGGGTTTCCTCCCAAGAGTACCAGTGCATAAACAAACAGCGCAATGCTAAATAAACAAAAATGAAGCTATTATAAGACCCAGGTCCCATCACACAATGCAATGCAAGCCGGAGGATAGGGTTTTTACCTTATAATAGCCAAAGAATGCTTGATACACTAAATTTCATGTTTTTAATTCTTAATCAGACTCCAACCGTAAATTAGTAAGAGAACGATTCCCTAAGTATTAACCTCGAAGGCCGAAACCAACATCAGACTAATACCCAGGAAACCACCCATTTCAGCTCGTTTCCAGTTAGTTTCTGATTTTATATACAATCATAAATATCAATCATAGACGACATTAATGCCCCATACCACTATGTCGCCATATATAGGTATACAATCAAAACCGCATAGTCACGTATTTGGAAATTGGATTTCCGTCATGAACCAAGGAAAAAGATAGTCCTTACCGACTTCGAGACAATCTAGCCCATGTCTCCGGAACAGCCGCAACTGCCCCTTGGAGCGACAGGGCCGGTCCACACGGAGTGGATTATAGTGCATGAACAATACGTTTCCCCGCCCTTTGGGGCGTAAATGAGCCAACAAATGACTCCATCGGTCCCGGATCGACCGATATAACTGTAACACCCCGAATTTCAGTTAATGCTAAAATACACTAATTGCAGAATAAATAATCTCAGATGTTGGAATTGGGGGAAACGGGCTGCGTCATTGCGTTCGTCTCGGAAAAATACGCGAAATAGAGTCCGAAATTTTGTGAATCGGAGTCCGTATGGCCCGGTTATGGCCCAATGAAGTTTACAGAAAATTTAAAGTTCAAAACAGATTTAAAATTCAAATTAAAATTCAGAAATTGGGGCCATTGGGCGCAGGCGGGAAAATTCCCGCCTGGCTACCCAAGTTGACAGCCCTGTCGACTGGGCAGTCGACTTGGCTATGACCAAGTCGACAGCCCTGTCGACTTGGGTGTCGACAGGGGGTGCTCGACCAGTTCAACCTGGTGCACCATTTTAGGGTTTGGCTGTGTTTTGTGCTATTCTCTAGAAGCTTCCTAAATCTGACGGACTTAATCTAACCTAGGGCTAATCCTATGGTCTAAAACACACCCTAATCCTATAAATACACCCTAATGCAAGCCTAATCCATACTAAAAATAGAATTGATGCCATCATGCCGCCAAAATCAAACTTAGGAGGGGCCTCCACTAGTTTATGAAGAAAGTTGCAAGCTAATCAACCTCTAATCATCATCTTCCTCAAATATTGCAACTAGTTCTACTTCATAAGTTTGCTAATCTTGGTTTTGGTGAGTTTCTATCACTTTAATAACCAATTGCTAAATTAAGTAGATGAGATATGATGAGATCATACGGTTTTGTATGCGGATTTGTGGGTTTTAAGTCATATGATATGATGTTAGCTTGCTAATCTATGTTTAATGTTAACCCTATGTTTATGCAAGTTAAGTATGTGGGTTTATGCAAGTTAAGTATATGGGTTTTTGCAAGTTAAGTGGTGGTTTTATGCATGCTAAGTATTTGATTTTATGCATGCTAAGTGTTTGATTTTGTGCATGCTAAGTATTTGATTTTATGCATGCTAAGTGTTTGGTTTTATGCATGCTAAGTAATTGATTTTATGCATGCTAAGTGTTTGGTTTTATGCATGCTAAGTAATTGATTTTATGCATGCTAAGTGTTTGGTTTTATGCATACATTATGACATGCAAGTTTACCCTTTTTAAATAAGATGCATACATATGCAAGTTCGTATGCAAGTTCATATGCAAGTTTATATGCAAGTTCATATGCAAGTTTATATGCAAGTTCATATGCAAGTTTATATGCAAGTTCATATGCAAGTTTGTCTCTTTTTATGATATGCATAACATATGCAAGTTTGCCTCTATGTATGACGTGTTATGGAAGTTCATATGCAAGTTTATGTGCAATTTCATATGTAAGCTCATATGCAAGTTCATGTGCAAGTTTGCCTCTTTGTATGACATATATGTATATGCAAGCTTGGGTTAAATGCTAGTTGGGTTTAATGTATGCTCATATACGCAAGTTGACACCTTTTGAACCCATGATAAAGTTATATGCTATGTTGGTTAAACCCATGACATTTGTGATGAATCTTCCCTTTATTATGTCATGTTATGAGAACGAATTACGTGGGGAACGATGGGGTTAATATGCATGTTAATAAAATGATGTGAAATGGGTATGCTTAAGCATAACATAAATTAAATTGACATAATTGGGAATTTACCTATTGAGTTAGGTCTACCCATATTATGGAGTTGGGAATTTACCTATTAAGTTAGGTCTACCCATACTATGGAGTTGGGAATTTACCTATTGAGTTAGGTCTACCCATATTCTTGAAAACATGATTAATTAATTAGGGATAATTAATATAAATTATGAGGGTGATTAATTAGGTGTAATTAATCGACTAAGACACGAGGTTGGACTCAGTTGTAGCGTAAAACTGCCCGGACCCAACCGGCTTAACCAGTTGCTACAAATGTTAGCCCAATGTGAGAGGTCTTAGGCACAAACTAAATACGTGATTAATGTAAAGACACGAGGTTAGACTCGGTTATGACATAAGGCTGCCCGGACCCAACCGGCTTAACCAGCGGTCATAAAAGATAGTCTAATGTGAGAGGTCTTTATGAGGATCACGGTCTTAATTAATTAAGAAACACTTAACCATATTAGCATGTAGATGGACATGAGGGGTTAAGTAGGTGCCTTGGGTAGCATGAGGAAATCTAGTGGGTGCCTTAAGTGGTAATTGAAATATGATTAGATGACTTAACCAAATCTTAACATGTAAGCGGGCATGATTATAAAAGGGGTTAAGTGGGATGCACTAGATAAAAGTGGCAAGCTTAAGTAGTAGCTTGTGGGGGCCCATTTCAACCAATATCCCAAACGTATCTTAGTGGGCTCGACTCAAGTCGAGTGACGGGACACGCATATTGGGCTTGACTATAAGAGGCCAAAACGGGTTAGCGGTGGCAACGCAAGTTCAACGGGTTTCATATGCGTGTGTGGGCCCGGGATGGTAGCTAAGACGTTGTTGCATCGTGTAGGTATAAACCGTGCATCGGTGTTGCTATCAGGTTGCCACTTTGGGGAATGATACACCCCACTGTGGGACCAGCACGGATATCTACGTAGGGAGCCGATCGCTTGGGAGTAGTGGGTACACCTATGTAGTCAGCTAGGGGTACACGAAACTACCATTAAAATTTACTAAGTACACTTAGGGGGATCAACCTTTAATTAGGAATGACTGGTGTGGTGCAGTTTAGTAATTACCCTTGGGTGGGCAGATGCGTCTTTACGGTTATCTTAGTTTATCCTAAGTCTACCAAGCTGCTTAGTGTAGCCATTCATCCCCAGACGTTACCGTATATCAAGCTTATGTCTTCTCTGGTTACTTTAATGATTGTATTGTTAAAGTTATAGGACTCGCTCAGACTTATGTCTGACCCCGTTGTTTTTATCTTTTTCCCAACCCTCAGGTTATCAGAGTGGGCCCAGTTCGAGTGGGCTTTGATCAGGCTGCTTTATTCTCTTTTGGAGCTTGGACCGTAGGAGTAAAGCTCAGCTTATCCTTTTCTTTTATGGCTATCAGTTCATGTATTGGGATTATGTATTTTTATTTATCAGGATGGATATTTTGTACTTGACTCTTGTTATGGTTTTTGTGATGTAACCAAACATGTTTTTACATTTTCAAGTATTACTTATATCTGTCTTGTAGTAATTTTTCTGTTCTATATTCACTTAAAATACTCCACCGATGCTACGGCATTCCCTTAGAGAGTGATCATAGCGGGAGAGGGGTGTTACACGTGGTATCAGAGCAAAGGTTACCGGAACAGATAAATTTTTTAGAAAAACTATTTTTCTAAGAAAATTTTTGAAGGCGTATTTTCAAAAACATGTCTTTTAATAGAAAAGTTTTCGAAAGAAAAGCATAATCCCCGATAGCCATATCTTTATCTTTTTGAATTCCCCGTTTGAATCTTTCCTCTTTTGTTTCAGCATGGCTGAAGATCTTAATCTTCCGGACGGTGTAGCGGTACCAGTATGGTATAGGAGGTTGTTAGAGGCTAAGGCCGCCGCTGCAGGTCCAGTGAAGGTTCCTCCACTACCCGTTACACCCGTTCCTCCTCGCGCGGATACTTTTGCTAAGACTTGTAAGGAGTTTAAGGCTATGGGAGGGAAACCTTTTGTAGGAGCTAGGGATTGGCTCAAGGAGACGGAAGAATTGATGGAAATCCTTGAAGTGGAAGAAGGAAAGAAAGTCAAGTTAGCCGCTTGGTTGATGGAAGGGGAGGCCTCGCTCTGGTGGGAGGTCACTAATGGAGAACGCCCTGTTGACTCTTGGGTAGATTTTAGGCAAAGGTTTGAGGCAAAGTTTCTTTCAAGAGCGGAAGAAAATCTGTACGTGGAAAGGTTCTTGAACTTAAAGCAAGGGAACTTGTCGGTGAAAGAATATGTTAACGAGTTTAACCAGTTAGCGAGATTCAACATAGACTTGGTAAACACACCGGAAGAGAAAGCTCTGAGGTTCGTTAAAGGCTTGAACGAACCGATGCACGGATTGGCTATGTCTCACATCCCTATGGGGGCCACTTTTGAGAAGCTAGTGGACATGGCACTTATGCATGAGGAAGAGAAGGGTCCCAATGCTATTAAAAACCCCGAGAAGAAAGGCAACGGTGGCAAGGGAAAGAAGAAGTGCTTCAATTGTGGAACACTAGGCCACCTAAGCAAGGATTGTCGCAAGAAGAAGAAGACTGGCTGCTTCCACTGTGAGGAAGCAGGACATCTAAAGAAGAATTGTCCTAAGAAAGGGCAAAAGACGGGGTCTACCTCAGGAGGACAGGTGCAAGCTCTTGTGGCACCAGCTCAGGCAAGGGGGCAAGTTCAGGCTCTCGCAGCTCCACCGATTCGAGAAAGTTCAGTCATCCATGGTCTGTGGACGACGGGTGTCGGATGCTGCTAAGCACTGTCTGCATCATAGTTTATATTTCAAACTAGAAATAAAAATAAAAGTGAGGAGTTCTCACCGACTAGCTAAACCAATACACCGCGACTCTTCATATATAGGAAATCTTCGCCTCTCGCCCTTTATCACTTTCGTTGTCCGCATCCTCTACATATATAAAAATCATATTTTTATTATCTACTTTATATAAAAATCATATTTTTATTTCTCTACATTATATATAAAAATCACATTTTTATATTCTCTAGTATATAAAAATCATATTTTTTCTTCGCTAAAAAATATAGTTTTACTTCGCTCTCATGATAAAAATCAAATGTTTATTCTCGCTATTTCATATAATAAAAATCAAATTTTTATTATGTTCTTCGTAAAATAAAAATCATATTTTTTAGCTTTCTATTCATATGATAAAAATCATATTTTTACACCGTTACTTCGTATGTAAAGATTATATTTTTATATTGTCACTTGTATATAAAAGACCATATTTTTATAATCTATCTAAGTTATAAAATTCAAACCTTTCTTTGTTATAAAAATTCAACCTTTCTTTTTATAAAAATTCGAACTTTACTATTATAAAAATTCGACCTTTACTATTATAAAAATTCGACCTTTACTAGATAAAAATCGCTACTTTCTATGATAAAAATCGCTACTTTCCTATGATAAAAATCTCTACTTTTCTATGGTAAAAATCTAAACTTGTTCATTATCTTCTCTTTATACATATGTAAATCAGAATTTTAAATCCATGCTCACTAGTTAAAACTGAAAAATAAAATTGATATTGAAGAAGACTCACTGCTTTTGGGCGTTGAGGGGTAGGCACGGCATAAGGGAGGTGGAGGCGGTCTTCGAACGGAGGAGGGAAGGGACAAGCGACACGTGGGGAGGCCAACGCCGTCGCGGTGGTGGTTGCGTCGGGCATTTGCGTGGATCTCAAGGAGTGGAGGAGAGAGTAGAGAAGGGAAGGAGAGGGAGGCACCTTCGATCACCAAGGGGGCGTCGCCGTCGCTGGCGGCGCGGCTAGGGCACGAGCGCCCTTTTTTTTTAAAAAAAAAAAACACTGAAATCGAAATGAACGTGGGGGGGGGGGGGGGTTGAGAGAATAAAGAGGGTTTTTTTATTTAATTATTTGATTTCAAAAAGCAACCTTTAATTTCGAACTCGAAATTGAACCCACCGACTGTCGTTCATAGCTAATTACCCCCATTCTGAACACAATGGGATATGTATCGCAGGCTGATTCAATCGTTTCGATCAGTTTTCATCAAAATCAAAATATAACTTTATATATTGAATTTGAACGCACATTTCAATTTACCTGGGCCACATACTAACCCTAAAAATTCCCGAAAAATATTTTCTAGCTTCCTATTGACGATACGGTCCTAACAAAACTAATTTCGTCAAATTCTGAGACCGTCTGAAAAATGGCCATTTTTCAGTCGATTAAAATCAAGTAAAACTGGTCAAACGCGTTTTCCTTTGCCACACTCACATATTGATTCGAAAAATTACGAATTTTGGAATCTAGCAATATCTTGACATCACGAATCCAACAAAATTGGTTTCGTCGAAAACCGAGGTCGTTTGCAAAATTTACCTTTTTTAAGGGCCAGAATTCCATAGAGACTATTCTGAATTTTCAACTGGGCATAAATTTTGATTCCCGCTATGAAATTTCAATTTTTCGGATTCGCTGGAAAGATATTCTCCATTAGATTCTAATATTTTTGGTTTCGCTAAAATCCGGTTTATTTTGAATCCTGTACATTCATTTGAACTTTGAAATCGAATTTTCGAACTACCGCGCCATTTTCAATTCTTTTTATAATTAAAATAAAATAATTATATTCTAACGACGATCTATATAAATATATACGTTCGAATTCTATTTAAAATAAATTTCTCGTCGTTTTTATTTAAAATAATTCATTTTAAATATTCAAAATTCATCAAAATTGCCAAAATAAAAAAATTAAATTGGCTCAGAATTTCCGGGTTGTTACAATTTATAAACTCATGCGAAAACATATAACAATCAATTCAATTTTATATCAAAATTGAATATTCCATATTATTATAATGTTGATATAATAGTATTTTCAAAAAATCAGATTTTGAAATTCAAACTTTTCTGATATTCATTATAAAATTAAATAAGTAAACGGAGAAATCCATTTGAGTTAAAAACATCTTTTATATACCTAACTCAAATTCAAATTTTGAAACTACTATTCATTTCAAAAATAGAACTTGAACAAGCCATAACAAGAGGAAAATTAATTCAAATCAATTTGTTCCAATAGGAATATTCATCGTAATTTTATAAACTTTATTTCCATCCAAAATCGGAAATCAAATTCAAACTTTCATTTCCATCGAATATTTTATTAATAAAATATTCAAATTAAATTCCAAAGTGGAATGAGATTCAACCAGTTACCATATAATTTAGTTTATATGGATTTCACATATCATTGTATTTCACACATCATTAACATCAATTTCAACTACCATCCATCAATCAATGATAACAATGTAAGTGTTTCCGTTATTAATGCTTAGATTCACAGTTTAATAATAATAACAAAAAAACTGTCAACATCATCCATTAACCACGAAGCAACTATTGCAATCACAGGCAATCAATATATATTGAAACAAGATTATAATAACATAAATAAAATCAGTTGAGTGAGAGTTATCACTTAGATCGGTTCGAAATCGTTATAAAATTATTGTTTTCAATTAAATTAAAGCAAGCATTTAATTTAACCAAAATTTGTAGCTAGATCCAAACTCCTCCAAATTGGTTCCATTGCGAAGCTCTCATCATCACGGTTCCAACGAAGCTGGTTTCGCTCGGATCTGTTGTTGTATGGACAAGTTATGAACATATGAACTTTAATTACATAATTTAATTAACCTAGGATAATTAAATTTTTAATTAACCTACTCAATCAGCGTTTACCCCCTTTTCTTTGTTCTCCTTCCAGGTTTGAATTCGAACCCACTTCGTCATCGCCTCTTCACTTGTGCACACCACCAGAGGGGACCAGAACCCCATCCATCACCACCACACCGAACGCCTGCACGCCGAATCCCAACTACACGAACTGCTCGACGCTCGACCCCCTCCTTGCGCCTAGAACTGTGTGCAAACACAGAGCCTTTGATCCCCAAATTTGAGCAATATACCACACGAAATACGATCATATCCATACCAAATCGAAGATCTCACTTTGCTTTTGAAAATTTCACGTGGGAAGTTTCAAATGAAAACGCATGGATTTAGAGAGATTAACGAACTAGAATTTGAAGTTTCTGGCCATTAAAGGGTGGGTGGTAACGATTAAAAGGAATTAGGCTAGGGTTTTGAAAATATAGGTTTATTCATATATATATATATATATATTAATATTTTATTTCTATTTTACTTCGTTGTGAAGTTTAACGCTCCGAACTCCAAACGGACTCCAACGACTTACGTTCCTAGCCAAATACCCCTATTCCGGAAACAATGGAATAGGTTTTGGAAGATAATTCAATTGCTTTAATCTGTTTTTCTCAAAATTAAAATATAAATAAAACGTTCAATATTGAATTTCAACGCGCGTTTTAATTTGCTACGACAACATGCTAACACCAAAAATTACGAAATTTAAAATCCTTCAACATTTCACAAATATGGTACGAACGGGCCATGTCTCACTAAATTTGGAGACCGTTTGAAAAATGGACTAATTTTTAGCTTTAATTAAATTCTAACTGAATTTTGAACATGTATTTAAATTTCGTAAGCTTACATACAAACTCTGATTCATATGAAATCTTAAACTTAACAATAATTTAACGTTTCGGATCTGATAAATTGGTTTCATTGAAAATGGTGATCATCTGAAAATTAATTATTTTTAAGGCTTAAATAAAACCAATAAATTATAAATAAATTCAAAAATAATTCAATATAATATTGATAAATTAATGTTATCGTATATATCCAAATAAAACATCATATAGCTCTAAAATAAACATACTTGAGTTTATAACTCGATATTTTCAAAATTCATGCCAAATCTATATTCAATTTTATAATAAAATCATTTTATTTTATTTAATAAATCGTTATAATTTATAAACAAATCCTAAAGCGACTATTTGAAAGTTTGATTTGGGTATAATTTACAATTTATAACACAAAATCCCGATTTTTCAAATTCACTAGAAGGATATACCTAAATAGATTCTAATGTTTCTTATTTTAACGAACTCTAGCTTATATTAAATTCTTTACATTCCATTGAAATTCAAAACTAAATATTTTGAACTACCATGACGTTACGAGTTCGTTTAATAATTAATTTGAACTTATACATTCAAAATTCATTTAAAATAAATATTAAGTTTTTAATTCTCAATATAAATAATTTTATAATTTTTATTTCAATTAAATATTTGTTAGTAAATTTTGTGTCGTTACAATGTACTTGATAAATTTATCTGGATTGCAACCAGAGAATTTTTTATTATCATTCTTTTGTGATTGAAATCTTCAGATTGCAATGACTTCTCGCTACTTAACCATGGGGGAGTTTCTATATAGGATATGGTAGGAGGGTGCCTTCCGTTCATCCTATTACTAGATGGCTTGTATGGATGAATGTCTAATAGAGGACTTACTTAATAGTCACGTACGTTGATTTTTACAAATTTACCAAGTTTGTGGTGGAGAAAGAAACTTCTCTTAGCTTAACACCCAGACTGTATTTGTGGATGTCAATTACTAGTTTGATTGGTCTGATGATGTGGCATTCAAAGAATGATGTGATTTTCTCTTAAAAGGTAATCATGACCTCAAGCCTCATCAATTGGGAAATGGCAGAAATCAGGCAAGCAGCGTGGCTATGTGGTTCATTCCCTTTAGGGAGTATTGTCACTATTTAGAGAAAATTCCATTTGCTCTTATTTCATTTTTGTATCTCCCAGGTAGTATGGCGGGCCCATAGAATCGAGAGTGACGATATATTCGATAAGTTCAAGCTGAATGAGTGGTCGGTCATGTGCGGTTAAGTTGCAAGATGTTCTTGCTGAACCCTAGTGTATTGCTCTCTAGAGGTACATTTTCAGAAGGTGATCCCATACCTTGTCATAGTTGGAAATCCATTCTCCAATATGTGCCCAACCGTTTTTGATTATATATTATATATATGTAAAGCGTGAGATGCAAGTGTTTTGGTATATGGTTATTTATATTTGGTTTGATAGACACTATTATAATATTACCAAATTTTGATATAAAAATATTTTGGGTTATCGTAAGGTAAAAACTATTTGTGTTTATATGTGGACCGGTCTTTCGATTATCTTTTTATTTCAAATGGTTGTGTAAAGTAAAATAACTTGGATGTAATATATAAACTTAATGAATTTCTCATGCTTGTTCACCAGACTGATATGTGGCGTTTGCAATGTTTGGTTCAGACCGAATTTTACAGGTTCTGGTTAAGAGGCCACGAATCTCAAAATACATGCTTGAGGATTGCAAATGTATTTAGTATTTATTCCGCTCTGTGCTGTATATGAGAACAAATTATTATAACTATCCAGGTATATTGGTTGTTTGCTCTACTCTGATGAATGTAAGTATTATATATTCAAGCTCTTAATAAAGATTTATTTCTCTATTATATTTTATTTCGTTGTGATGTGAGACTCTGTGTTATGTTCTTTTTCTTCTTCTACTTTAATATTTATTTATTTCTTCTTTTATTTTAATATTATATGGGTAGGCTTGATTGTGTGTCAATTGAAGTAATTAAGTTAATATTTAATTAACTAAGGAAATTATTGTTTTAATTAAAATTGAATATGTTAAATGTTAATATCTTTTTATTACATTATCAGAATGTAATGAAATAAGTTGCAATGGGATCGTGGTAACGAACACTGTATGCTTGAGCAATTTGGATAGAGATGGAGATAGATGGAAAATTTCGTTAAATTAAATGACCATTAATATAAATGGAAACCAAATCGCGTAGCAACATATGAAAATTCGATGAGTATAACTCACTCAGTTTGTCTCACCTGTATTTTATATAAGTCGAGTTTAATATTTGTGTGCTACAGTTATTTGTTGAATGATTATTGAATATGTATTCATATATTGACTGAACTGATTAAATTAAATGTTCGTTTAATTTAAATGAAACCCAATCGTTATTTCAACAATCATTTCCAATTGAGGGAGTTTACTATGTTAGTCATGTTTATAGTAATATAAACGTATTTAAATTAAAGATGAATGCTAGAATTTTTGTTGTTGATTGGTTGTTGAAATTATATCGGTATATTGAATTGAAATGATTATTTTGAGCTAACCTATTTGGATGTAGGGAATAACAGGTTGGAGGGATCCAATTGGATTCCTCACATAAATTATATGTTATTGTTACACCTTATTAACATCCAAATGTCATTATATTCGATTGGATGCTAAATGTTGATTGGATGTTGATCATTGAATTGAAAACTCAATGATCGTTGCGTTTTAATCAATAGATAGTATTGATTAAGTGGTTGGTAATGAATAGCCTAAAAACTGTATTTTTAAACGTTGGTTGTCGTCAGGCAAATTAACGCAATTGAAGTTATCAAATTTATTTTATAACTGGAGTGAAGTTTTAAAATTTTATTTTATATGAAAAGAAGTTTTATTAATAAATTAGTATTTTATTTCAAGTGACTTGTTTTGACGATTTATTAAGTTTATGAAGTTAGAAAGGAAATTAAGGTTTACATAACTTGAGATAACTGTTTTGGAAAACAGTTGAGCTTTTTTAGATGTTGGTTGTCGTCGGGCAAATTAACGCAGTTGAAGTTATCAAATTTATTTTATAACTAGAGCAAAGTTTTAAAATTTTATTTTATATGAAAAGAAGTTTTATTAATAAATTAGTATTTTATTTTAAGTGACTTGTTTTGACGATTTATTAAGTTTATGAAGTTAGAAAGGAGCCTAAGGTTTACATAATTTAAGACAATTGTTTTGGAAAAACAATTGAGCGATGATTTTAAATTAATTATATTATTAAGAGGAATCGAGTAAAACCGATAAACTAGTTAACTAAAGTTTTTAAGTTGACCAAGCCAACTGTTGATTTAAATAAGTTATATAATTTTATTTAATTTTATTTTTAGTTGGTAGGGATAGGTTTTGACAAATAATTGTTTTACTTAATAAGATATGTTAAAAGGACAATTACTTTCTTAATTAACTTTATTATGATATTCATCGAATTCATTTATTATATAAAAGTGATTCTTAAAGTAATAAACTTCTATGAAGTGATTTACTATTCTATTTTTATTTAATAATGAAGTAAGTTACTTCGTTAAATATTGAAATTTAGTATTATTTCAATTAATAATGATTTAAGAAAATACCTTTTAAATTGAAATTACATTAGAAGGTAACAAGTTGTAGTCGAATGTGGTAAGGGATTTTACGAATAAATCTAAGTTTAATAAATAAAGTTATAAATGTGGTTAGGATGATGATTTATAAATTTGACGTTTACTTGAAATTAATTTAAGTGGAGGATTTGGATTAAAAGGAAGATTTCAAAGACATAAAGATAAGATGTAATTGGGATTTTATAAAAGGATTCAAATGGAGTTTTATAATAAAAATAAATTTGGCAAATGGTTTGGTAAATGGGTTATTATAATTTAATCCAACTAGCAAATAAAATTGTATAAAGTGGTTTTAGAGCAGATGGTAAATGTTTTTTTATACAAAATTATTAATTGACTATGTAATCCAAAAATGGTCGTAATTGATAGCGATTTTCAAAAGTAAGGATAAGGTTTATAAAACCATATTTTAGATTTAATGGAAAGTAAGATTGGGTTGATATTATAAGTAATATCATTTATTGAATTACAACATATTATCTATCCTCAGATCAGAATGTTTCTGATCAATGTTTGGGATGTAAATTTAATACCCCAACTTGAACGATTTAAGGATTATCTGAGGATGGTATTAGTTTGCAATGGTAAGATGTTGAAGATAATTTATTGTTTCCTTAAGGGAAATGATGTCGCAATTTTTGCAAGATTTAAGAAAAGAAAAAAAGGTGAATTTTGAGAATATATACATATATATTTCCAGAGTAAAAGGAATATTTGTGAATTTAATGGGATAGGGAGATTATAACGACAAATTTTGAGGTAAAAAGGAATTGAAGAAATGATTTTTGGAAGATGTTGATTTTGTTTCTGAGCAATGGAAAACCATAAAGGTTTTTTTAAGATAAGTTACATAATTGATTTTAAATCGAAAAATTTATTTTAATCAAACAACTTTAAATAAAAAGGCCTGAGCTGCCAAAATATTAATCTATACTATTTGAGTTGATAGTTAAAACACAACAATTAATGAATATTGTTTGGACGTTTTGACAATTTAGTTTGAAGAGACCGGGATGGGGACTAGAACCAAAACCACATCGAACCAAATGTACGTTCAAGACTAATCTGCAAGGAAACATGTAAAGATGGAGCTTTGAAGACCATGGATCTTCATGAGTGGAAGAACCGCTTGATAAATTTTTCTAGATTGCAACCAGAGATCTTTTGATTGTGATTATGTCATGATTGAAATCTTCGAATTACAAGGACATCTCGTTGTAGATCCATGGGGTGATTCCTATATGGGGTATGGGAGGAGGGTGTCTTCTGTTCTTCCTTTTTCTGGATGACTTGTATAGACGAATGTCTAATAGTGTATTTCCTTAATAGTCACGTACATTGATTTTCACAAATATGCCAAATTTGGAGGAGGAGAATTAAACTTCTCTTAGATTAACACCCAAAGTGTAATTGTGGTCGTCAATTACTGATTTGATGGATCTGACGATGTGGCGTTCAAAGAAGGATGTGATGTTCTCTGAAAAGGTAATTGTGACCTCAAGCCTCATTAACCGGGAAATGACAAAAATCAGGAGGGCAACATGACTATGTGGATCATTCGCATTAGGGTGTATTGTAAACATCTAGAGGAAATTCTACTTGTTCTTCTTTTATTTCTGTATCTCCCCAGAAGTATGGTGGGCATATAGAACCGTGGGTGACAATATATTCAGTACACTCAAGCTGAATGAGTGGTCGGTCATATGTGGCCAGGTTGCAAGATGTTCTAGCTAAACCCTAGAGTATTTCTCTCAAGAGGTACTCTTTCGAAAGGTGGTCTCATACCTTGTCATAGTTGGAAATCCATTCTCCAATAACCTCCTTGTGGTTTTTGATTATATACTATTTATATGTAGAGCGTGAGATGCAAGAGTTCTGCTAGATGGTTATTAATATGTTGTTTGACAAACACTATTATAGTATCACCAGATTTTAATATAAAAATAGTTAGGATTTTCGTAAGGTAAATACCATCTGTGTTTATATGGACTAGTCTTACGAATATCATTTTCATTCAAAGGATTTTCTAAAGTCAAGCAACTTCGATGTTATATGTAAACTTAGTGAGTTTTCTCACGCTGGTTCACTAGACTGATCCATGGCATTTGCAATGCTCAGTTCAGACCGAGTACTATTGGTTAGGTTAAGGGGCTACGAATCTCAAAAGACATGCTGGAGGAGTCTAGATGTATTTAGTATTTATTCCATTGTGTGTTGTATGTGAGGACAATTTTTTAAAACTGTCAAGACGTATTGGTTGTCTGTTATACTCTGATGAATGTAAGCATTATTTTTCTAGCTCTTAATTAAGATTTATTTCTATATTATATTTTATTTCGTTGTGATGTGAGACTCAGTGTTGTGTTATTTTTATTCTTCTATTTTAATATTTCTTTCTTCTCTTATCCTCTATTTTTTTCTATTAACTATCTGCTTTCCCTTACAATTTAGGTTTTACGTGAGTTGTAATTTCAACTCAAAGGGTACGAAAAAGTCGGTATGTTATATCGGCTATCTTTTGACTATGTCACTTCAATCAATATTTCTATTAATCCTGCAGTAAGATATCTGTAGATATTGGTCTTGACTAGTTAGACCTTAAATTTATATTTCAATTGTGTAGAATATGTTTATCGAGATAAGAAGGCATGAAGATTAAGTAATATAACAAAATAATGTATTCCCTTTCTAGATCTGATCCAATAGAGTCTCGTCATGTAAAACAGAATCATCGTCCTTTTAATTGTAAGTCATCCAATACTTATAGATGCATCTTTCATCATTAGTATGGATAAAGTGTGTAGAGAAGTCCAAATTTCATCTTGACTTGACGCTACAAGGCACACCTCCATAAGTCCCATGCTTTGGATTGGTACTGATCAATAAGGGATGGATCTATCTCAATACTTACACTTAGATAATTTTTTTACCTTCTCCTAAAGATCATTATTCTACATGCTTAATAAGTAAGTCCAATCTTCAGTCGTTCCATGTTCATTTGATCATCCTTCTTCATATGTCTTCTAATCCCGTTTAATTCAGCGGAAGATTCACTAGTAGCTTGCATAATAATTAACTAATCACGTTAATTTTTACACATGAAATGTACACATGTTGAAGAACCAATACTATGGTTTGCATGACCCAACTTAAAGCGTTTATGGATCGGTGTTAATCTATAGGGAATGGGTTAGTGTCAAGCCACACCCTTAGCTCCTTTTTTCTAAGTTTCTTTCCAGTGTCTTTTGATTACCTTTACTAAGTTGTTTCCAATCCGATCTCATTTGAATCCTCAAGTCCTATTAAAGAAATTTTGCTTCTAAATTGAGTAAACATTTCATGTGCTCTTTGTATCACTAATTAGGTTTTGGAATTATCTACAAAACTGCATCCATAATTTAGTACACTAAATTTTTTGTTCATAATTAGTTTTATCCTACAGTATATAGAATTGCTAGTTAAGTAGTGGTGAAATTGTAGCAACAATAATTTTTAAAACACATCAACTAACTAAAGAATTAATTAATGAAATAATAAGTTTGTAAAGTTATTAGAATTTGGCTACGGGAGTTGCATCGTTGGGTACGTAATAATTTTTAGTTAATTTGCATATTTGGTTCATACGATACGGAGTTAAAACGTAAAAATTATCACGAAAATAAGCTTGAAGGAAAAAATTACATGGCATAGGTCAACCCAAGTGGGGGTTGGGTCAACCCACCTGCATGTCTAAGCACAAATTGAGACCAATCAAGAATAATTATATATTGTTTCTTTTAAAAATTAACATGTCTTGTTTTTACTTGTTGATTTTAAAAACTTAGCTAATGTGGAAAGTTCATATTGGTTAAGTGACATGGCAGGCCTAGAGGAATCCAATAGTCTAAGATCCCAAGCCTAATCTACAAATAAACCCCGAAAAGGAAAGATAATTGAATCTATCTCCACTTTGAAAAAATTGGACTGCCTTGTTTTATAAAATGCAACTTAGTGTTTTGCTTCGTGCACTCCAATAATAATGCAGGGATAATTTGATTCCATTTAGAAAGCCAGTTTTGAATAGTCTTATTTTCTTTATTAATCTTCTACATTTCAACACATATATTCATTTCTAATAATGAAATATGTGAACTTTTCTATGCCTGGTCCCTTGTGGATGAAGGGTTATATAGGCAAGTGCTTGTTAGGATGAATAATGTTTACGAGTAGCCATGAAACATGGGTCTCGGCTTTTTCTTTTATCATTATTCCCATTTAACCCGACTTCACAAAAATAGGTAATTTAATATTATTGGTATAATTTAGCAATATTTTGGTCAAACATATGTATGAGCATAATGTTTACGTGCACTATTTGAATTGACTAGCAAGTGCTCCGTAGCTTGCAAATACATTAAATTTAGATCAGTACCTATACTGAATTTCTTAACTTCGACAGTATAATAAACGTTTCTATTGTGTTTTTGTCATCTGCGTTAGTGTTTTTGGGGTTTCTACAAATTATATGTAGTGTTTCTATGATAACAGATGAAATAACACGCCAACAATTTTACAATCCATGCAAAGGTGCTTGTACTTACATGGAGGGCTTAAGGTAAGAGATTCACACATTCTGTGTTTAGCAATATCAACGCATCATTAAACTGAAAACTCCTTTAGTTTTTTTAGGTTGAAGGAATCTTTAAAACAATGCTGAAAATGGACATGATACCCGAGTAAGAGAGCAACTAAACACACGACTTGTGCCTGATGATATTGATATAAATTGCCTTGCTGGTTTGACTAAGGTAAGCATCACATTCAGTATTTATGAACATTTAAGACGTGATATCTACCCTGAAATAAAAAATTTAAGTTCCTTTTGACCTTATGTATTATTAATTTAGTAATTCGACCTCTTAGTTTATCCATGTTATTTGCCTGTGTCAAGTTAAACTGTTCCATGTTATTTGCCTGTGTCATGTTATTTGCAATCCATTTGTGGTGCTTTTTGCAAGCATATCAACAAAATATAGGCGAGCTCTACAAGTTCACACTGACTTTTATGTCTTGCTGGTTAGAGATGTGCGATTGATTATGGATAGGAACTTGAGGAGATCTAATGGAGTTGGGTATGACCTTTTTCTCTTTACTTGTTAACTAAATTTGTGTAGTAGTGAAAATTATAATTACAACAAGACATGATGTAACAACCCGTAAAATCTGGGCCAGTTTAAAATTTTTATTTTGGCAATATTAGCGAATTTTAATTATTTAAAATGAATTATTTTAAATAATATCGACGAGAAATTTATTTTGAATTGAAATTCGACGTATATATTATATACGTCGTCGTTAGAATATATAATAATTATATATAATTATAAAAGGAATTGAAAATGGCGCGGTAGTTCGAAAATTCGATTTCTAATTTCAAATGAATATACAGAATTCAATATAAGTCAGAATTGAACGAAACAAGAAATATTTGAATCTGTATAACTATATCTTTGTAACGAAGTTAACAAACTGGGATTTCATTTTAGAAATGATAAGATATGTCCAGTTTAAAATTAGAGATAGTCGCTGTGGAATTTATATATATTTTTATATATATAAGGCCCTTAAAAATGGACATTTTGCAAATGACCTCGGATTTCGACGAAACCAGTTTTGTTGGGTCCGTGATGTCAAATTATTGCTAGATTCCAAATTTCATAATTTTCTGAATCAATATGTGAGCGTGGCAAAGGAAAACGCGTTTGACCAGTTTCAGTTGACTTTAATCGACTGGAAATTGGCCATTTTTCATACGGTCTCAGAATTCGACGAAACTAGTTTTGTTAGGACCGTATCGTCAATACGAAGCTAGAAAATATTTTTCTGGAATTTTTCTAGTTAGTATGTGACCCCGGTAAGTTGAAATGTACGTTTAAAATTCAATATAGTGATTTAAATGTAAATTTAACGGAAACTGATTGTAACTATCGAATCAGCTTATGATACATATCCCATTGTGTTCGGAATGGGGGTAATTAGCTAGGGGCGACGGTCGTTGGGCCTCGATAGGTGTTCGAATTAAAAGTCAACATTTAGGGTTTGGAAAAAATAAAATAATTAAATAAAAAAAAAAAAAAAATATATATACCCTTTCCTTAACTACCCAGGCCCCCCCTTCTTCAAACCCGATTCAGAATAATAAATAAAAAAAAAAAAAAAAAGAGATCGGAGCCACGCTCCAGAGCTCGTCGCCGACGAGCGACCGCCACCCCAGACCGGGCCTCCACCCCGAAGACGCTCCACCACCTCCGCTCGTCGGAGCACGCCCAGCCTCCCTCTCCCCTTCGATTTCCGCCGCTGCCGCCCCGTTCAGACCCACCGCCACCTTCAACCTCCTCCGCCGTGATTCCAGCTCGCACCCCCCCCTCTCTCTTCGATTCCCCCGTTCCTCTTCCTCCCCTTTTCTTTCTTCAGCTCCGAACGCCCAAAACCCCCCCTGTAAGTTATTTTTAATTTATTTATTTTATTTTTTTTATTTTATTTTTATAAAACAGAATTTAAAACAGAAAATGTTTAAAAGAAAAAAAATAAAAACTGATTTTGGTTTTAGGAGTTAAAACTGATTTTTGTTTTAAAAAGAAAAATAAAAACTGATTTTGGTTTTAGGAGTTAAAACTGATTTTTATTTAAGTTCTTAAAACTGATTTTTATTTAAGTTTTTAAAACTGATTTCTAAAGGTTTTAACTTTAAAAAGAAAAAGGTTTGAACTTTAAAAAGAAAATGGTTTGAACTTTAAAAAGAAAATGGTTTGAACTTTAAAAAGAAAATGGTTTGAACTTTAAGATAGAAAAATAGAATTTTTATATATTGTACTTCGATAGAAAAATAGGATTTTTATATATTTAACTTTGAAATAAAAATTCGATTTTTATATATTGAACTTTGAAATAAAAATTCGATTTTTATATATTGAACTTTGAAGTAAAAATTCGATTTTTATATATTGAACTTTGAAATAAAAATTCGATTTTTATATATTGAACTTTGAAGTAAAAATTCGATTTTTATATATTGAACTTTGAAATAAAAATTCGATTTTTATATATTGAACTTTGAAATAAAGATTCGATTTTTATATATTGAACTTTGAAATAAAAATTCGATTTTTATATATTGAACTTTGAAATAAAAATTCGATTTTTATATATTGAACTTTGAAATAAAAATTCGATTTTTATATATTGAACTTTGAAATAAAAATTCAATTTTTATATATATAGTGGCCTTGGGCAACGAAGGTGACAAAAAGGCGAAACGACGAAGACTCCTGCAAAAAGAAGAGTCGAGATGGTTGGATAGCTAAAAGTGAGAATTTCTCACCTTTCAATTTATTTTTCTAAGTTATATATATACTAGGATGCAGACGGTGCTTAGTAGCACCCGACACCCGTCCATAGACCATGGACTTGTTTGTTTGACTGTTCGGTGATTGATTGCAATATTGGTTTGAATGTGATTTGTGGTGTGAAAAATCGAATCGATAAATTGGTTAGGATTAGACGTGCGCCGTTATAAGGCGAAGGAGTAAGGCTAGGTTAGACTCTTACTCCAAATTTTGTGGTTTGCATAACGAATTGATTTGATTGATGTGTGAATGGCGTGGGCCTTCACTAGACCGGGGATAAGGCTAGGCCTTGTCCCGTTTCTAGTATCGTGCCGTTATGCCGCCGAAATTTTCTAAAACATGTTAGAAAAATAAAAATATCATTTTATAGAATAAATGAATTGAATAGAAATTCATAGATTGAAATAAAATGTTTTATCGTTAAAAATATAATTTTTAACGTGAAGTGAATAAAATAAAATATTCATTTATAAACCGGACGGTTTGTTTATGTACACCTATTTGAATGACATTGATTGGGACGATAAATTTTACACATCGCCCAACAGCACAAATAAAATAGGTGTTTGATTGTTTGAAACCCCACACGGGTGTTGGGATGAAATTTGAAGTTCACTCATCCTGATTGATTAAATATGTCGATCGATTGATTGACATGCTGTAGTAAGCGTTAGATATCTATATTTGATGCTTATACAGTGTAGTGCACTTTGGTTGATGGTTGATTATTTTCAATGTTATTATATACATGTGTTGTATGAAAATCCATATAATTAACTTTATATGGTAATTGATTGGGCCTCATTCCAATTTGAAAAATAAAGAATATTATAAAATAAAAGTTCATTTGTTGACAGTACTCATCCTTTGAGATTGGTCATGTGTTGAACGAAATATTTTGATAATAACAACTATTTTGAAAAAGAAATATTTGAAATAGAATATTTGAAAATAGAAATTTATGAAGCCGTGTTGATTAGATTGACGCCATTTTGACGTGAACGATATTTATATCGATTTTAACGATTTCGAAATGAATTGAATTGAAAACGATTTCGAAATGAATTGAATTGAAAACGAATTCAAATGGAATTGAAAGCGAATTGAAATGAATTCTAATTGAATTGAAATTTGAATTGAATAGAAATGAATTTTGAAACGAATTTATAAAGAAGAATTCAATTTTGCTTTGAATTGAAATGGAAGTTGAAATAGGTTTCGAAACGATTTTAAAACTATTTATATAATTCGTTTTGAATAGAAATCGACGAAATATATATTATATATATTATATATATAATATAATGGCCTAAATAGAACGCGCCGCGCCGCGGCAGTTCGTGAATTTCGACCATTTATTTCTAACGGACATTACGGGAGATCCGACCGTCGGATTCTCCTAAAACCGGAACCGTTGGGTTCGTATCGAAAAGAGCTTTCTAACTAATATTAGAAATTTGAAATCTAACGGTTGGATTTGGAATTATGTCCAAATCAAATTCGAAAAAGGTCGCTGTAAGTGCAGTTCGATGGCCATTGATGGAAATCGACTGTACGGGCCTTGATAAAATTATTAAAAATAGTAATAATTTGTGCAAAATCATAAGGAATGATTTAGAAAGAATTGGGATGAAAAACTCCCTATTTGAGAAGATAAAAATAGATTTTTATCGAAATGAACTAGTTTTGAACTAGAATTATAATTCTATTTATTTTTAAAATAAATAAATTGAATTTGAAAAGGGTTTTGAAAATAACCAAAATATCCAATGATTGCATTGGAGTGGATTTGAATCGAAATTGTCTTCGGAATATTTCGATGTTGGAATTCGTGATTATACAGGTGTTGTTATGGAAATTTGAAAGATATATATATTTATATCGTTATTTCCAATACGACATTTGTTAGTCGTAGAATTTGATATTGAATATAAGCCGATATATTTTCTATTCAGAGCCTTGTATTGAATATCGAATGTGATTTGGGTTTGTCGTGAATGGTGTCTTTACTAACACTGTTCTTGAACCCAGTTGAGAAAAGATTAAATCTTTTGATTTAGATTTAATGAAGTGTACCAATTAAATAATATTTAATTGGAATTGAATTGATATTGATTTTTGGGTTTATCGTGAACAGTGTTTTAAATAACACTTGTTCTTTAACCCGATAATTAATGAATGTGATTTGGGTTTGTCGTGAATGGTGTCTTCACTAACACTGTTCTTAAACCCAGCTGAGAAAAGATTAAATCTTTTGATTTAGATTTAATGAAGTGTACCAATTAAATGATATTTAATTGGAATTGAATTGATATTGATTTTTGGGTTTATCGTGAACAGTGTTTTAAATAACACTTGTTCTTTAACCCGATAATTAATGGGATGTGACTTTGGGTTTATCGTGAACCGTGTTTTAAATGACACTGATTCTTTAACCCAGTCACAGATTAAAACTAAGTGGAGTTTTAATGAATCTTTAATTAGATTGAAAAGATCGAGAATGGAGTATCACCAGTTTTGCTCCAGGCGATAGTTAAATCTTTAATTAGATTTGAATGTGAAATTTAGAAACTAACTGGCGGTTAGCCAAGCAGAATGGTTTTCTGGATATTGATCTGATGTTGGTTTCGGCCTTCGGGGTTAATATTTGGGGAATTATTCTCTTGATTAATTTACGGTTAGTGACTAATGAATTGGAATGAGGCGTATGTTGTGTTTGTGTAACACTTATTTAAAATATACGCGAGTTATTCGGAAAGACCGGGTTTATCCCATTCTGAGTAACTGATACGACGATAAGTCGAAGATGAAGACGATGGTCGAAGACCGGAGGTCTTCACGTCGTTTGGGTGATAACTGATGATCTTGATTGGGCTGTACACCCAAGAAGATGGAAACAGTTAGTGATCGTCCAGACGTACTTGGAGATCGATGGATATGCGGGGTACTAGGTGCCTCCGGTTTCGTTCAGACCCAGAACGGACTTGTAAATGGACTGTG
This sequence comes from Allium sativum, assembly GCA_030737875.1. Lineage (NCBI taxonomy): Eukaryota > Viridiplantae > Streptophyta > Magnoliopsida > Asparagales > Amaryllidaceae > Allium > Allium sativum. The sequence continues at coordinate 952,674,378 of CM060915.1, forward strand.
TGTCTGACATCGGATTTCATTCTGTGTGACTGATATCGGTTGCATAGGATGGTTTGCCTGTGTGGCATGCTAAGATGCAAATGATCAAGGCTTCTGTTGAAAAGCAAAGTCTTGTGGTGATGATCAAAGCACGGCCTTTGTGGCGTAGCTTTGTGTAACGTTTACCTCGCGTGTTTCACACCAGGTATGAACCAAAAACGGGAGACGGACCTCAGGGAGGACTTGCGTTTCTTTCTAGCTAGAAGTGGCGTCAGTGGTTTTACACGCCCTGACGAGTTTGACTTATGTGGTTGTTGCTGTTGCGAGGCGCCTCGGTTATATCGGTTTCGGCCGATGCATTCTGGTCGGCTGACGGACCAGACTTACACCCCATAGGGTGGGGAAACGTAGTGTTCAGGAATTTTAATCCACATCGGTGGACCGGCCCTGACGATCCAAAGGCTTGACAGAGTACTTGCCTGAGGGGCGGGCTAGAGCGTCTCGAATCGGTAGAGGATCTTGCCCCTAGCCTCGGTTCATAGTTGGAAACCCAATTTCCAAATACGTGACTTTGCGATTTTGATTGTATAACCTATATATGGCGACATAGTGGTATGGGGCATTCATGCCGCCTATGATTGATACTTATGATTTGAAGTTGTTTTATACACTTATAATCGTATCAAATGATTTGTTTTAAAACGTATCAAGCATTCTTTGGCTGTTATAAGGGAAAACCCTATCCTCGACTGCGTTACATTGTGTGATGGGACCTGGGTCTTATAACAGCTTCATTTTTCTTTATTTAGCATTGCACTGTTTGTTTTATGCACTGGTATTCTTGGGAGGAAACCCGTTCCGTGTTATACGGCGTGGTCCCTTGATTTACCTAACTTTAAAATAAAGATTAACTGTTTTAGTTCTCACACCAGTCACATGACTGACCTGGAGTTTATTGTTTTGACCTAAACTCTGGGTGCCCTTATTTTGACACGGGCAGCTAGTAGTTTCGGTTTTGCAGATTTATATTCACAGGATCCTGGTTTACAGCTGGAACGATATCCGGAAAGCTTTGTATCCGTATATCTCATTCTAGTTGTGTATTGTATTATTTTTCCGCTGCTATGTATTTAAATGAAATTTAAATCTCTGTTATTTCTGTGTAATATTCTTTTATACTCTGTATATTCTTGTAATCTGATGCATTGTTGTAATATACAAGGAAACGTTCTTTTATATGTGTTCTGTTGTGGTTTGTTCTCGAACTATCCGACACTTTCCTTTACGGGGAAGTTGCGGGTCTTCACAGTTGGTATCAGAGCTTTGGTTTACAAAGCTCAGAGAACAAGACACATTAGAACCGTACAAAAGAATTCATCAGATATTGGATTAGTAATATCCAATTAGAATGACTCGTTAGAGATAGGATCAGTAGTATCCTAGAACGAGTGTGAAGAGTATATTTTTAAAAGTGAAAACAATTTTTGTTTTGGAAATCTAAATCAACTATTCGTATTTGATTATTTATTTATATTGATGTGGACAGTCCAGTATATAAAGATTTTGCATATACGCCTTGCAAACGTGTATTTAAAGTTTTAATATACTGGATAGATATAGAATCATACTCTAGTGGCCCGAAGATGATTCTGAGGGTTGAGTACTCATCGTCAGAATTTATGTTCGTGTTTCGAAGGTGTGATTTTCTATATATTTCCATTAGGCTGGTGTGAGAACCAAAACTTATATAGCTAGAACCCTTTGTTGTGAATTGGCATCAAAAACATGATTTTCTGTATATATATCAAATTTATGAATTTGGAAAAGCTAATCAACTAATTGATTGATGTTTGTGTTGTTTGTTTATTTGTTTGCTAATTTTGAACCATTATGCCTAATAGCATCAAATATTGAGTTATATTGAAAATTGGTCGCATTTGCTTGTATATACATATACTTACATTGAACAGGTCATAGCAAGGAGGCTAGAGCCAGAGAATAAAATTTGTTTGCCCGACAAATAGGTACATGTTTACTACATAATTTCCTGTTTTGTTTGGGTGATGATGATTTTGTGAGCCTATTGGCTAGCCGCTTGGCTTTTTCTTTTTCTTTTTGAGATCTGAAGGACCGGGGAAGCTATTTGAAATTCCCCGATGCTCCCATTGCAGGGGAGGTTATGGCGAAATTTTTCGAAAATTTAGGGTGTTAGCCAAATTTTTGAAGTTTTGAAAATTCTCAGAAACTAAAGAGTTGGAGAATGGAAGCCTGATCGAACGTAGAGTTGATTAATCAAACCACTTTCGACTTTGTTCCTTTTCGGGGACGAAAAGTTTTAAGTGGGGGAGATTGTAACAACCCGTAAAATCTGGGCCAGTTTAAAATTTTTATTTTGGCAATATTAGCGAATTTTAATTATTTAAAATGAATTATTTTAAATAATATCGACGAGAAATTTATTTTGAATTGAAATTCGACGTATATATTATATACGTCGTCGTTAGAATATATAATAATTATATATAATTATAAAAGGAATTGAAAATGGCGCGGTAGTTCGAAAATTCGATTTCTAATTTCAAATGAATATACAGAATTCAATATAAGTCAGAATTGAACGAAACAAGAAATATTTGAATCTGTATAACTATATCTTTGTAACGAAGTTAACAAACTGGGATTTCATTTTAGAAATGATAAGATATGTCCAGTTTAAAATTAGAGATAGTCGCTGTGGAATTTATATATATTTTTATATATATAAGGCCCTTAAAAATGGACATTTTGCAAATGACCTCGGATTTCGACGAAACCAGTTTTGTTGGGTCCGTGATGTCAAATTATTGCTAGATTCCAAATTTCATAATTTTCTGAATCAATATGTGAGCGTGGCAAAGGAAAACGCGTTTGACCAGTTTCAGTTGACTTTAATCGACTGGAAATTGGCCATTTTTCATACGGTCTCAGAATTCGACGAAACTAGTTTTGTTAGGACCGTATCGTCAATACGAAGCTAGAAAATATTTTTCTGGAATTTTTCTAGTTAGTATGTGACCCCGGTAAGTTGAAATGTACGTTTAAAATTCAATATAGTGATTTAAATGTAAATTTAACGGAAACTGATTGTAACTATCGAATCAGCTTATGATACATATCCCATTGTATTCGGAATGGGGGTAATTAGCTAGGGGCGACGGTCGTTGGGCCTCGATAGGTGTTCGAATTAAAAGTCAACATTTAGGGTTTGGAAAAAATAAAATAATTAAAAAAAAAAAAAAAAAAATATATATACCCTTTCCTTAACTACCCAGGCCCCCCCTTCTTCAAACCCGATTCAGAATAATAAAAAAAAAAAAAAAAAAAGAAGAGATCGGAGCCGCGCTCCAGAGCTCGTCGCCGACGAGCGACCGCCACCCCAGACCGGGCCTCCACCCCGAAGACGCTCCACCACCTCCGCTCGTCGGAGCACGCCCAGCCTCCCTCTCCCCTTCGATTTCCGCCGCTGCCGCCCCGTTCAGACCCACCGCCACCTTCAACCTCCTCCGCCGTGATTCCAGCTCGCACCCCCCCCTCTCTCTTCGATTCCCCCGTTCCTCTTCCTCCCCTTTTCTTTCTTCAGCTCCGAACGCCCAAAACCCCCCCTGTAAGTTATTTTTAATTTATTTTTTTTATTTTTTTTATTTTATTTTTATAAAACAGAATTTAAAACAGAAAATGTTTAAAAGAAAAAAAATAAAAACTGATTTTGGTTTTAGGAGTTAAAACTGATTTTTGTTTTAAAAAGAAAAATAAAAACTGATTTTGGTTTTAGGAGTTAAAACTGATTTTTATTTAAGTTCTTAAAACTGATTTTTATTTAAGTTTTTAAAACTGATTTCTAAAGGTTTTAACTTTAAAAAGAAAAAGGTTTGAACTTTAAAAAGAAAATGGTTTGAACTTTAAAAAGAAAATGGTTTGAACTTTAAAAAGAAAATGGTTTGAACTTTAAGATAGAAAAATAGAATTTTTATATATTGTACTTCGATAGAAAAATAGGATTTTTATATATTTAACTTTGAAATAAAAATTCGATTTTTATATATTGAACTTTGAAATAAAAATTCGATTTTTATATATTGAACTTTGAAGTAAAAATTCGATTTTTATATATTGAACTTTGAAATAAAAATTCGATTTTTATATATTGAACTTTGAAGTAAAAATTCGATTTTTATATATTGAACTTTGAAATAAAAATTCGATTTTTATATATTGAACTTTGAAATAAAGATTCGATTTTTATATATTGAACTTTGAAATAAAAATTCGATTTTTATATATTGAACTTTGAAATAAAAATTCGATTTTTATATATTGAACTTTGAAATAAAAATTCGATTTTTATATATTGAACTTTGAAATAAAAATTCAATTTTTATATATATAGTGGCCTTGGGCAACGAAGGTGACAAAAAGGCGAAACGACGAAGACTCCTGCAAAAAGAAGAGTCGAGATGGTTGGATAGCTAAAAGTGAGAATTTCTCACCTTTCAATTTATTTTTCTAAGTTATATATATACTAGGATGCAGACGGTGCTTAGTAGCACCCGACACCCGTCCACAGACCATGGACTTGTTTGTTTGACTGTTCGGTGATTGATTGCAATATTGGTTTGAATGTGATTTGTGGTGTGAAAAATCGAATCGATAAATTGGTTAGGATTAGACGTGCGCCGTTATAAGGCGAAGGAGTAAGGCTAGGTTAGACTCTTACTCCAAATTTTGTGGTTTGCATAACGAATTGATTTGATTGATGTGTGAATGGCGTGGGCCTTCACTAGACCGGGGATAAGGCTAGGCCTTGTCCCGTTTCTAGTATCGTGCCGTTATGCCGCCGAAATTTTCTAAAACATGTTAGAAAAATAAAAATATCATTTTATAGAATAAATGAATTGAATAGAAATTCATAGATTGAAATAAAATGTTTTATCGTTAAAAATATAATTTTTAACGTGAAGTGAATAAAATAAAATATTCATTTATAAACCGGACGGTTTGTTTATGTACACCTATTTGAATGACATTGATTGGGACGATAAATTTTACACATCGCCCAACAGCACAAATAAAATAGGTGTTTGATTGTTTGAAACCCCACACGGGTGTTGGGATGAAATTTGAAGTTCACTCATCCTGATTGATTAAATATGTCGATCGATTGATTGACATGCTGTAGTAAGCGTTAGATATCTATATTTGATGCTTATACAGTGTAGTGCACTTTGGTTGATGGTTGATTATTTTCAATGTTATTATATACATGTGTTGTATGAAAATCCATATAATTAACTTTATATGGTAATTGATTGGGCCTCATTCCAATTTGAAAAATAAAGAATATTATAAAATAAAAGTTCATTTGTTGACAGTACTCATCCTTTGAGATTGGTCATGTGTTGAACGAAATATTTTGATAATAACAACTATTTTGAAAAAGAAATATTTGAAATAGAATATTTGAAAATAGAAATTTATGAAGCCGTGTTGATTAGATTGACGCCATTTTGACGTGAACGATATTTATATCGATTTTAACGATTTCGAAATGAATTGAATTGAAAACGATTTCGAAATGAATTGAATTGAAAACGAATTCAAATGGAATTGAAAGCGAATTGAAATGAATTCTAATTGAATTGAAATTTGAATTGAATAGAAATGAATTTTGAAACGAATTTATAAAGAAGAATTCAATTTTGCTTTGAATTGAAATGGAAGTTGAAATAGGTTTCGAAACGATTTTAAAACTATTTATATAATTCGTTTTGAATAGAAATCGACGAAATATATATTATATATATTATATATATAATATAATGGCCTAAATAGAACGCGCCGCGCCGCGGCAGTTCGTGAATTTCGACCATTTATTTCTAACGGACATTACGGGAGATCCGACCGTCGGATTCTCCTAAAACCGGAACCGTTGGGTTCGTATCGAAAAGAGCTTTCTAACGAATATTAGAAATTTGAAATCTAACGGTTGGATTTGGAATTATGTCCAAATCAAATTCGAAAAAGGTCGCTGTAAGTGCAGTTCGATGGCCATTGATGGAAATCGACTGTACGGGCCTTGATAAAATTATTAAAAATAGTAATAATTTGTGCAAAATCATAAGGAATGATTTAGAAAGAATTGGGATGAAAAACTCCCTATTTGAGAAGATAAAAATAGATTTTTATCGAAATGAACTAGTTTTGAACTAGAATTATAATTCTATTTATTTTTAAAATAAATAAATTGAATTTGAAAAGGGTTTTGAAAATAACCAAAATATCCAATGATTGCATTGGAGTGGATTTGAATCGAAATTGTCTTCGGAATATTTCGATGTTGGAATTCGTGATTATACAGGTGTTGTTATGGAAATTTGAAAGATATATATATTTATATCGTTATTTCCAATACGACATTTGTTAGTCGTAGAATTTGATATTGAATATAAGCCGATATATTTTCTATTCAGAGCCTTGTATTGAATATCGAATGTGATTTGGGTTTGTCGTGAATGGTGTCTTTACTAACACTGTTCTTGAACCCAGTTGAGAAAAGATTAAATCTTTTGATTTAGATTTAATGAAGTGTACCAATTAAATAATATTTAATTGGAATTGAATTGATATTGATTTTTGGGTTTATCGTGAACAGTGTTTTAAATAACACTTGTTCTTTAACCCGATAATTAATGAATGTGATTTGGGTTTGTCGTGAATGGTGTCTTCACTAACACTGTTCTTGAACCCAGCTGAGAAAAGATTAAATCTTTTGATTTAGATTTAATGAAGTGTACCAATTAAATGATATTTAATTGGAATTGAATTGATATTGATTTTTGGGTTTATCGTGAACAGTGTTTTAAATAACACTTGTTCTTTAACCCGATAATTAATGGGATGTGACTTTGGGTTTATCGTGAACCGTGTTTTAAATGACACTGATTCTTTAACCCAGTCACAGATTAAAACTAAGTGGAGTTTTAATAAATCTTTAATTAGATTGAAAAGATCGAGAATGGAGTATCACCAGTTTTGCTCCAGGCGATAGTTAAATCTTTAATTAGATTTGAATGTGAAATTTAGAAACTAACTGGCGGTTAGCCAAGCAGAATGGTTTTCTGGATATTGATCTGATGTTGGTTTCGGCCTTCGGGGTTAATATTTGGGGAATTATTCTCTTGATTAATTTACGGTTAGTGACTAATGAATTGGAATGAGGCGTATGTTGTGTTTGTGTAACACTTATTTAAAATATACGCGAGTTATTCGGAAAGACCGGGTTTATCCCATTCTGAGTAACTGATACGACGATAAGTCGAAGATGAAGACGATGGTCGAAGACCGGAGGTCTTCACGTCGTTTGGGTGATAACTGATGATCTTGATTGGGCTGTACACCCAAGAAGATGGAAACAGTTAGTGATCGTCCAGACGTACTTGGAGATCGATGGATATGCGGGGTACTAGGTGCCTCCGGTTTCGTTCAGACCCAGAACGGACTTGTAAATGGACTGTGTGTCTGACATCGGATTTCATTCTGTGTGACTGATATCGGTTGCATAGGATGGTTTGCCTGTGTGGCATGCTAAGATGCAAATGATCAAGGCTTCTGTTGAAAAGCAAAGTCTTGTGGTGATGATCAAAGCACGGCCTTTGTGGCGTAGCTTTGTGTAACGTTTACCTCGCGTGTTTCACACCAGGTATGAACCAAAAACGGGAGACGGACCTCAGGGAGGACTTGCGTTTCTTTCTAGCTAGAAGTGGCGTCAGTGGTTTTACACGCCCTGACGAGTTTGACTTATGTGGTTGTTGCTGTTGCGAGGCGCCTCGGTTATATCGGTTTCGGCCGATGCATTCTGGTCGGCTGACGGACCAGACTTACACCCCATAGGGTGGGGAAACGTAGTGTTCAGGAATTTTAATCCACATCGGTGGACCGGCCCTGACGATCCAAAGGCTTGACAGAGTACTTGCCTGAGGGGCGGGCTAGAGCGTCTCGAATCGGTAGAGGATCTTGCCCCTAGCCTCGGTTCATAGTTGGAAACCCAATTTCCAAATACGTGACTTTGCGATTTTGATTGTATAACCTATATATGGCGACATAGTGGTATGGGGCATTCATGCCGCCTATGATTGATACTTATGATTTGAAGTTGTTTTATACACTTATAATCGTATCAAATGATTTGTTTTAAAACGTATCAAGCATTCTTTGGCTGTTATAAGGGAAAACCCTATCCTCGACTGCGTTACATTGTGTGATGGGACCTGGGTCTTATAACAGCTTCATTTTTCTTTATTTAGCATTGCGCTGTTTGTTTTATGCACTGGTATTCTTGGGAGGAAACCCGTTCCGTGTTATACGGCGTGGTCCCTTGATTTACCTAACTTTAAAATAAAGATTAACTGTTTTAGTTCTCACACCAGTCACATGACTGACCTGGAGTTTATTGTTTTGACCTAAACTCTGGGTGCCCTTATTTTGACACGGGCAGCTAGTAGTTTCGGTTTTGCAGATTTATATTCACAGGATCCTGGTTTACAGCTGGAACGATATCCGGAAAGCTTTGTATCCGTATATCTCATTCTAGTTGTGTATTGTATTATTTTTCCGCTGCTATGTATTTAAATGAAATTTAAATCTCTGTTATTTCTGTGTAATATTCTTTTATACTCTGTATATTCTTGTAATCTGATGCATTGTTGTAATATACAAGGAAACGTTCTTTTATATGTGTTCTGTTGTGGTTTGTTCTCGAACTATCCGACACTTTCCTTTACGGGGAAGTTGCGGGTCTTCACACATGATGCCGCATATTAGTAGTCTGATTGACCTGCAGGGCACATATGTCAAACCTTAATGCTTAGGATCTACAATTCAAAATTAATGAAGATCGACTTCTTCGGTTAAAACATCATTAATATTTGGATTACCTTGATTATAAGGCATTTGTCTACAATTTATATCGAGGGTTCATATTCATTTCCTTGAATATTGAGTAAACATAACATAATCAACGTTTTTCACTATGTTGTTTTAATATATAGCAATAATGGGTTTGGGAAATCCAAGATATCGTTGCCTGTATGAATGCAAAAATGTTGTTGTAAAGTTCAACAGAAATTGCCGTTTGTTTTGCAAAATACAAGGTATATCTAATTATGCTCTAGGGGTTTTTATAGTGAGTTTGATGTGGAAAACAATATCAATGCATGTCAGACGTCTGAAACAAATTTCAGATGTCTGAAATATTTTCAGACAGCTGAAGTAAATTTCAGACGTCTAAAATGGTCTTAAGGTGTTGATCAATGTACATTTCAGACGTCTGAAAATTGGTTCAAACGTTTGAAATTTACTATTGTTTCTTGTTTTCCTTCTATCGACTGGTGGAGACCACAATCAACATTTTAGATCGTTTTAGGGCAGAACTGACACTAGAAATGCACAATCTATAATAATTACTATTGTTAATTTCCAAGGATTTTTTAAACTGTTTTGTTGGAGACCATGGAAGTATCGATCTTGAGTGGTTATGGCATGTTTGTCCACAAAAGGCCAAGTAAGATATCAGTATTATTCTAGCTTATTTTCTGACATCTTTATCTACCATAATAAGACATGAACATTGTAGGGAGGAGTGCATCATTTCACCTGTAAGCATTAAATAGTGAAGGCAGAATGCAAGAAATGAACAAACTAGGTACATCCATGCACCTAAACAAAGATAATTAAACATTTATTTGAATGTTAAAAACTCATTTGATAATCTTGACACTAACCTTCTTTCATGTACACAAGAAGCTCAGACTAAACTATTATATACAGATGCTTGATAAAGATGATTTTCCACATGTATGAACATATTATGTATGTATATATATATATATATATATATATATATATATGCTAGACAGAATTAAACCAGCTCATTAACTTTGATTTTAAATTCCACACTCACTATCCAGAAAACTATTTTCATGATATCTACCTATACCCATTCTATTCTCTAAATCAAGTATAGAGCACAACCATTAACATGTATGTTCCTTCCACGATAATGTAATATTTCTAATGCAAGTAGCACAGTGGTGCAGCAGCACCACTCTATGGTGCATCTGCACCGCTGCAGTGCACCAGTATTGCACATTTGCACAAAGTAGTAGTGAAGATGCACCACATAGTAGTGCTGCTGCACCACTGGAGCAGTTAAACAATAGAGTGGTGCAGCAGCACCACTCTGTGGTGCAACTGCTGCAGCGGTGCAACAACACCACTATGTGGTGCATCTGCGACACTGTTGTATGCACATGCACCATATTGGTGGACTGGAACACTTAGTGGTGCAGCAGGAGCACCTGATTTTCAGGTTCTAATTTCAATTTCTTTTCCCATGTAGGAAATTCTACTTTGAAGCACACGAGCTTAGACTCTCAGCGGTTTATATTTTATTTTTCTTAGTAAGCATCTTTTGTAAAAACATGTTAGTAACATCTTCGATGGGAACAATGATTACAAAAGGTTATGTACGACTATAAGCATTTTAAGATTATTGTAACTTACGTGATAGAGTTTTAAGATTATAATTATTTTGTGTTGTTTGAATTTAGTGATTATTCTAAACATATATGCATTGTGTAAAAATGCTATGGAAAATAAAAATGTTGTAATAGATGCACATCAAAAACTCTACAGAAAACGAAAAACACAATAAAAAATGATGGCAAAACGCTGTAGAAAAGTGAACACGTAAACTTTTGAAAACACTATGACATGTGGAAAAACGCTATAGAAAGTGAAATTGACAATATTTCTGAAACAATATAAAATGTTCTGCAAACATAAGAACAACATCATTTGAAATGCTGTAGTATGTCAATTTTCTACAGCGTTTTGGTATGTATTGTGATATTACAAAGACCAACAACAACTTGTTGGTGGACAACGTTCATCAAAACGCTATTAAAGGTTTTCACAGCGTTTTTTCAATGCTGTGAAAAGGAAAATCTCTTGTAGAAATGTTACGTAAAATTTTACATCAATGAACAATATTTTCTGAAATTCAATCTAACGGTTCAGGGTCATTTTTAAGCCTATAAATAAAGGGCTAGATCCTTACTCTTTTCTTATATTTTCTAGAAGCAGCAGCGAAGCACTGCAATTCCTAATCCTTTAACCTCTTCTAAATTCAAAATATAAACCTGTACAAATTTTATTAACAACAATTAGAGAGATTAGACTCAAATTTATGAAAAAGGGTTAATTCTTTGAATAGGTAGTTCTTTTTGTCTAAATTCCCTTCTTCTTTTCCAATTCTTCTTTTCCAATTCTTCTTTTAGATCTTCAAATCTAAATTGACATATGTGTATACCTTATATATACAAATTATAAATCTATAAGATTGGGAAATTGTAATCCTTAAAGCTCTGTTCTGATTCAAATTCGGATAACTTTCAGGTGAGCGGGAGATGTATCCATTGTTTAATATGTTATATAATTCCTTTGTGTCAAATCTAGACTGTATGCCTAAAATTCATCAGATTCGATTTCTTATTGCCGAACTGAAATAATATATTTGAATTTTGGATATTGATTGGGAGGTCTGTAACACAATGTATTTTCTATATTTATTAAAGTAACGAATTAAAGAATACTTAATAGTAAAAGTGAGAATTGAGGAAAATGGGTTATGCCATTGCGTTCGTCTTGGAATTCTGCTTGAGGTAGAGTACGAGTTTGCGTGAATCGGACTCTGTATGAAGAAGTTATGGTGTTTAGAAGATTTCATGTTTAAACAGAAAATTATATAATTAAATAATTTAATAAACAAGATTGTTCGAATTTTGAAAATCACGTAAATCAGCTGGGCGGGAAAAATCCAGCCCATAGGGGTCGACTCCCCTCAGGGGGGTCGACATAGGTGTCGACCCCCCCTATAGGGGTCGACCCCCTCGCCCAGATCCAAACAGTGACGATTTTCTGACTTGTTGCTGAGTCTTTTCTGACTTGTTGCTGAGTCTTTTCTGACTTGTTGCTGAGTCAATAGGGCATAGGTGGCAATTTCTGGATAACTCTATCTAGTCTGGACGGTTCTGATTGCTCCTAGGATGATCTAACGGCTCACATAAGTTTAAACCTCTATAAAAACAACCCTAGTCCACAACCCTAAATCACACAATTTCATTCCAAGGAGCCACCCTGCTGTCCATGATCGACCTAGCCTAGCCACCATTTCTTCTCAACTAGAAAGCAAGTTAGAAGCTACAAATCTAAACTAAACTTGAGAATTGATAGTGTACATCAAGGGATTGCTTTTCAGTTTCAGAAAACAGATCCCAGATAACAAGACTTTCTTTTGTTTGTAAGTCCTGTTATTATTTTAATGTGAACAACTAAAAGATATGATTTGTAATAAAGTGAAAACTAGAGTTGTGCCTAAGTTGTAAGATAATGGTGATGCTGATTCATATCTATTCTTATAACGATTCTATCATATATGCCTATGAGACTATTGTGGTTTATTGGACTTATTATGTTGTATGTTAAACCAATCGTGCATTATGTAAATTTGGTGACTCTTTCATGTTATGTTACATGCAAGTTTTTAAGCTATGTCATATATATGTTTAGATCTACATTCTCATATGTTAGATCTATGATTATTGGATCGAAAATACAAGTTCACATCTACATGTCTAATTGGATTTGTGTAATTCTATGTAAGTCCCAGTTTATATGCTTAAAATTCATATTAATTGGATCCAAATTGCAAGTTTACATTTACATGCCTAGTTGGATTTGCGTAATTTCATATGCTTAAGATTCATATTAATTGGGTCCAAATTGCAAGTTTACATTTACATGTCTAGTTGGATTTGTGTAATTTCGTATGCTTAAGATTCATGTTAATTGGATCCAAGAATGCAAGTTCATTGTTTTATGCCAAATTTATATGACACATGTTTAGTTAGATCCTTATTATTTTATGTTGTAGGAATGGTACATGCTCCTTTCTTTCCCCTTTTGTATACAAGTTAGGCTAAGTTGCGAGCCTAACATTCTATGTAAATTTTGCTAACGTATAACGGGGGTAATGTTGGGAAAACCCTTAAATTTCAAATTATTGGCATAGTTTGGCCCATAATCATATAAATGATTAGTGGCATAAATTGGTATAATTTATATACCTAAAAATTATGAACATGATCTAGTGGGTAAATGGGGCAAGACTTGAATGGCAATAATTGTGGATAGTTTATATATATAAAGAGTAAATATGTAAATTGAGTAAAAGACGAATATGCCTAACCCGAGGTTAAGTTGAGTTACGGTGTAAGACTGCCTGGAACCGCCCGGCACATCCAACAACCGTAACAATATAGATCTAATGTGAGAGGTTAGCGCATCAAGCCCAAAAGAACCCGAGGTTAGATTGAGTTGCGGTGTAAGACTGCCCGGAACCGACCGACACATCCAGCGACTGCAACAATACATATCTAATGTGAGTGGTTGGTGCATTGATGAATAAATTAAAGCTAAGACATGAATGGTAAGGTTAAGTTAATTAAGGCAACACTTAACCAATACAACATGTTAACTAAACTGATGGGTGGGGTTAGGTTAATTTGAGAACACTTAACCATTTTAACATGTTGATTAGGAAACCCTAGTAACGGGGACCCATTTCAGCAGTAACCCACATAAATGTATCATGGTACCCTGAACTAGGCAGGGTGGGGCACGATTACTGGACTGGTTATAAGCGGTCAAAAACAACGGCGGGTGGTGCGTTAGTGTAGGTTCCGACAGAGTGCGGACGTGCACGTACTTCGAAGTGGAAAAAGCATGCACTGGGCATCAGTAGTTATACACTGTGCATCTTGAATTGTGTCGGGTTGCTACCATAGGATTTGATACACCCCATGGTGGGACCAGCACAGGTATCTACAATCAAGCGAGGCCGAATGACACAAGTGGTAAACGTATACGAGTAGGAGACGATCGAAAAAGGGGATCATTTATCTTGAACACATGGTGCTAGTTGAAACACTTGTAAGTGGGTGTAGAGAAATAGAAATGACTGTGATAGCATATTAAGTTTTATTATCTTATTTCTAGGGTACTGTCCTAGGTTCAGTTTATTCCATGTCATGATCCTTTTTCCTGTTTACATGCTAAATAATCACTGGACTTACCAAACTCATATCTGACCCAATTTCTTTCGTCTTCTTTTCTTCCCTCCCCCCCCCCCCCCCCCCGCAGGTCCGTAGGGAGGGAATACTTCATCTTAGTTCGGATCATTTCCAGCTTGAAGAGAGTAGATGTATTGCTTGGATTTTCTTTCCTTGGTTTATGGATTTGGATACTCTCTTATTGGGGATTTATGCTGCCTTACTGTTATTTTAATGCTTCTTTATGTTTTAATTCAAGACAGAGATTTTTTGTAATAATTTGGAAGTTGGTTTGAGACAGTTGTTGTAATGCTTTAACTAAACCACGTACTTATGAAATAAATTTAGTTTTTCCGCTGTTTATATGTCTGTCTTGTAAATTATCTGTATCTTTTACCTATAATGCTCCACCGAAGTTAAGGCATTCCCTTTGTGAGTGACCTTAACGAAGGTGGGGTGTTTCACTTGGTATCAGAGCTGTTAGTTTCCAGATCAGATAAAAATTTTGGAAACTAATTTTCAAAAAGAAGTTTAAAGAAGCATTTTCAAGAAAAAGTGTTGTTTTTATTTTAAAAGGCATAATCCCCCAAAGCCATATGCACTATCTTTCTATCCTTTGTTTTGAATCTTTTCTTTTTTGTTTCAGCATGTCTGGGGATCTTAACCTTCCAGAGGGCGTACCGGTACCTGGTTGGTTCAGAAGGTATCTAGAGGCTAGGGCTAATGATGCAGGCCCAGTAGACTTTCCTCCTCCCTAGTTGCAGCTGTTCCTCTTCCTCCTCCTCGTGCAAATGCTTTCTCAAAGATATGTAGAGATTTTCGAGCCATGGGTGGAAAGAACTTTAATGGGACTGAGTCATTTGTAGAAGCAAGAAACTGGCTCAAAGAAACCGAGGACTTGTTTGTTATCTTCGAAGTGGACTATAGGTAGAAGATACAGTTGGCTATATGGTTGCTTAAAGACAAAGCCTCTTATTGGTGGGAAGTTACTAATGCTGAGAGACCAGTTGAAACTTGGGAGAATTTCAAAATGAGGTTTGAAATGAAATTCCTCTCACAAGCTGAACGTAGCCTACAGATGGAGAAGTTCTTAGCTCTCAAACAGGGAAGTATGTCGGTCAAGGAATACGTCACCCAATTCAATTAGCTGGCTAGACTCGGACTGGAGTTAGTGAACACTCCTCATAAGAAGGCTCTCAGTTTTGTTAAAGGGTTGAATGGGCCACTGCATAGCCTAGCTATGTCCCATATACCTATGGGTGCGACTTATGAGAGACTGGTGGACATGGCACTATTACAGGAGGAAGACAAGGATGGCAAGAAAGAGGCAAAGGTGGAAGTACCTCAAGATAAGAAAGTGGAGGGATCGCTAAATAAAAAGACAGATTCAAAGAAGGGCGGGAAGAACAACAAAACCCGTGACAAGAGGAAGAGTAATTTTTGTGGCATTCCTGGACATCTGATTAACGACTACAGAAAGAAAAAGAGGAAGATGGGTGGTTGTTTTCACTGCGGCGAGACAGGACACATAGCTAAGGACTGCCCAAGAAAGTAAGTACAAGGGCAGAGGACTGGATCTACTTCTGGAGGGCAAGTTCACACTCTCATAGCACCTCCGAAAGAACAAGGTCGAAATATTTCTGTTGAGAGTTTAGTTTATCTTTTTGATCATCCTGTTCGTACACTCTTTGATTCTGGCGCATCGTACTCTTTTATATCTACTGCTTTAGTTGAATCTCTACACATAGACACCCGTATAGTAGAGGATCCCTTTGTTTTTTCAAATCCAATTGGGGGCTCGACTTATTTGTCAATGATTTGTTTGGATTTGGAAATTTCTATACTAAGCATTGGGTTTAGATGTAATGCCTATGTTTTGGGCTTCACGGGCTATGGGTTGATTCTAGGCATGGATTGGTTATCCAGTAATGGTGCCATCCTCGATTATGAAAAGAGAGTGGTTAGACTTTTGAATCGCCTCGGTAACACTCTCGAAATCTCTTGTAATCCCATGAATTCTATTATGCTTAGCTACCTAGAATCTCTTGATGCGTCTGTTGAAAACTTGCAGTCTGTTAGAGTAGTCCGTGAATACTCAAATGTATTTAAAGAGGTGAAGGGCTTACCTTCGAAGCGCGAGATAGACTTCCTCATTTACCTTGTTGATAATGAAAAACTCATAGCTCTACCCATTAGACACATAGCTCCAAGGGAGAGGAAAGAGCTTAGCAAGCAAGTTAAAGAGCTACTCGAAAAGGGGTTTATAAGGCGGAGTATTTCTGAATGGGGTGCTCCAGTAGTGTTCGCAACCAAAGCAGATGGTTCACTTCGCCTATGCGTTGACTATAGGGAGCTAAACAAGCTGACCAAGAAGAATAGGCACCACCCACTTCCAATAATAGATGACTTGTTTGATCAGCTTGTAGGTGCATCGGTTTTCTCCCAACTAGATCTGGCTACCGGTTTCATCAGCTAAGAGTGGCTGAAGATAGCATTGATAAGACCGTGTTCAGAAACTCAAATGGTTTCTTCGAATGGCTTGTCATGCCTTTCGGCTTGACAAACACACCCACTTATTTCGTTGACTTGATGAGCAGGGTGTTCAGGGAGTTCCTTAATAAGTTTTGTGGTGGTCTTCGTGGACGACATTTTGATTTTCTCGAAGAATGAAGAAGAGCATGCTTTGCATTTAAGGGAAGTCATGGATACTCTTCGTGCACATCAACTGAAAGCCAAGTTCTCCAAATGCCATTTCTAGAGAGAAGAAGTGAGGTTTCTTGGACATGTGGTGTCCCAAGAGGGGATAGATGTGGACCCCGCAAAAGTAGTCGCGGTGCAAGATTGGAAGGTTCCACGGAATGCAACCGAAGTCCGAAGCTTTCTTGGGCTAGCGGGCTTTTATCGAAAATTCATTAAAGACTTTGCGAAAATCTCAGCCCCACTCACAAGATTGACAAATAAGAACCTAACTTTCATTTGGGGTTTGGATTGCGATGTTGCTTTCCAACGTCTGAAAAGGGCTCTAACAACAATCCCATTTATGACATTGCCTGATGGGAGCAAAATGTTTACTGTATACACAGACGAATGCGGTACAGGATTAGGCGCTGTCTTGATGCAAGAAGGCAAGGTGGTTTGTTATGGGGGAAGGCAGTCGAATGTACATGAGAAAAACTACCCAACTCATGATTTGGAGCTAGCTGCCATTGTTTTCGCTCTTAAGTCATGGCATCATTATCTACTAGGAGAAAGGTTTGAATTATTTACTAACCATAAATCATTAAAATACATTTTCTCACAGAAAGATCTTAACTTAAGACAACAAAGGTGGATGGAATTTCTGGCCTCATATGATTTTGAGATTTCCTATACCTCTGACAAGGGCAATGTGGTAGCAGACGCCTTGAGTAGAAAGAAGCCGACCTTAAGTCCTCTCTTTATAAAAAGGCAAAGCTTGGATTACATAGCAAACTTTGACTTTAGACCCTCCGCTGAATTTGTGCCTGATTTGTTAGCATCGATAGAGGAGCAGCCTACTCTTTTGGACTCAATAGGAACCGCGCAACGTGAAGACCCTCAGCTAGTTGATATGATGGATAAGATAATTAAGGGTGAGACTTCTAGTCACCTCAATAGATACTCCAGCGATGATAAGGGTTGGTTGAGACGGGATGGAGGACTATGCATCCCACAAGCAAGGGATTTGGTGATGACGGTTCTCGAAGAAGCACACCATTCTAAGCTGACCATACACCCAGGTGGAGACAAGATGTATAAAGACATAAAAAGGGTTTTCTTTTGGAATGGCATGAAGAGGAATGTAGCTGAGTTCGTCGCTAAGTGCTTGATATGCCAGCAAGTCAAAGCGGAGCAGAAGAAGCCTGGTGGTCTGCTTCATCCTTTAGAGGTCCCACAGCGGAAATGGGATAGCATTTCGATGGACTTTGTTGATGGGTTGCCTAGGTCAAGAAGGGGCAATACCAGTATTTGGGTAATAGTAGACATGCTCAGTAAAAGCGCACACTTTATACATGTTAAGAGTAGAAGAACCGCCTCGTCCTTAGCATCCATTTATCTTAAAGAGATAGTTCGACTCCATGGGATACCCTCCAGCATAGTGAGTGATCGAGATCCTATCTTTACGAGCGTGTTTTGGAGGAGTTTGCAAGAGGCTGTAGGCACACAAATATGCTTAAGCACGACCTATCACCCCCAAACCGATGGTCAGACGAAAAGGGTGAACAAAGTATTAGAATACCTCTTGAGATTGTGCATTCTTGACTTTGGAGGAACATGGGAGGATCATCTTCCTTTGGTGGAATTCGCTTACAACAATAGCTACCAAGCCACCATAGGCATGGCACCCTTCGAGGCTTTATATGGAAGACCATGCCAATCACCAACTTGTTGGTGGGAGTCTACAAACAAGCTCGTACTTGGGCCAGACATGATTAGAGAAACTTCAGAGAAGGTGGACTTGATAAGAAGACGAATGAAGACTGCACAAGATAGATATAAGTCCTACGCAGACAAAAGAAGGACCGACCTTGAGTTTGAGGTTGGAGATAGGGTGTTCCTTAAAGTATCTCCTTTGATGAATGTCATTCGCTTTGGGTCCATGGGAAAGTTGGCACCAAGATTTGTAGGACCATTTCCTATCATTGAAAGGATTGGGACGAAGGCTTACAGAGTAGAGCTACCCGAAAGACTAGATGGAGTTCACAATGTTTTTCATGTTTCTCAACTACGAAAGTGCTTACATGAGTCTGCGTAAGTTGTGGATCCAAGTATACTAGAAGAAGTAGAAGTGGAATGAGAAGCGACTGTGAGAAGAGTTCCAACCCATATTTTGGGTACGGAAGTCAAAAAGCTACGCAACCGTGAAGTCAAGCTTGTTAAAGTTCAATGGAGTGACGCTGAGGAAGATGCGACTTAGGAAACTGAGGGAAAAATACGCGCAGCCTACCCTTTTCCTTTTTAGGGTACCTCCTTGATCTATTTTTCCATAAGTTTTTACATGCTTGTATCTACCTTTTTAAGTATATCTCTTCGATCCTTAGATAGAAACCAATGGATGTAAACATGTATTTGAAACATGTTATGATTAATGGTTGCAAGTGGTTGCTAGTGGTTGCTCGTGGATGCATATACACACATTAGGTGTTAGGTCGGCTTAGTCACTTTCATATTGCATATGCATATATGTATTTGTGTATGGATTGAAACTTGGAATGTTATCATATGGACGTTGCATTTGTTTGAATGATTGTGCACTCATGTAGAAAGTATGATTATGAATAATTGCATGCATAATGGACTCATGGCACTAAAATAATTTGCATTAAGGAGGTCAACTGAATCAGTAGACCGTCTGATTTAGGGTAAGATAAGGACATATACACACACTTTGCATATAATCATGAAAGCATTAGAAATCTTTTAAGGACAATGGATGCCGGTGTTTGATGGTTGAGTAGATGGATGATTGGATGGTATGATATACATTCTTCGTGACTTGAACATTTCGGGGACGAAATCATTTAAGGAGGGGAGAATGTAACACCCTGTATTTTCTATGTTTATTAAAGTAACAAATTAAAGAATACTTGATTGTAAAAGTGAGAATTAAGGGAAACGGGTTACGCCATTGCGTTCGTCTCAGAATTCTGCTTGAGATAGAGTCCGAGTTTGCGTGAATCAGACTCCGTATGAAGAAGTTATGTAGTTAGCGCATCAAGCCTGTAACAATATAGATCTAATGTGAGAGGTTAGCGCATCAAGCCTGTAACACCCCATAATTTTAAATATTAAAGAATACTTAATTGTTATATTGAGAACTATGGGAAACGGGTTACGCCATTGTGTTCGTCTCGAAATTCTGCTTGGAATAGAGTCCAAGTTTTCATAAATCGGACTTCGTATGAGGAAGTTATGGCCCTCAGAAGTTTCAGGAATTTTAATAAATTAAAACAGCTCAGATTTAAATTCAAATTTCGAATTCAAACAAAGAAGCGGGCTGGGCGAGATTTTTCCCGCCCCAGGTCAGGTCGACCAAGGGGTCGACCTCCCCTATACAGGTCGACTTTGGGGTCGACCTAGTGGTCGACCTACCCCCCTCACCCAGATCCAAAACAGTGATGATTCTTACTTGTTGCTGAGTCTTTTCTGACCTGTTGCTAATTCACTAGGGCATAGGTGGCAATTCTGGATAACTCTATCTAGTCTGGACGGGTGTGATTGCTCCTTGGATGATCTAACAGCTCACATAAGTTTAAACTTCTATATAAGCATGCATAGACTCAAGCTCTAAACTTAAACTAAGTTAATCTCTTGGCCTCCATGCTACTACTGGAATAGTTCTTCTTCTTCTTAAAGCTTAGGAATTGCAAGTTAGGATTCTAATACAAACGGCAAACGAATTATTCTCTTCTCTAATCCGTCTTTGTGAGTACAATTTCTTTCACAAAATAATTAATAAATTAATTATGATGAGTTATAATTGGGATTATGAGAACATGTCTGTTGAATCATGTGATGTTACTTAACTTTGTTATCGTCTGTTGGTGAACATATGACAGTTTTGTTAACTTATGTTAGTAGATCTATTTCATATGTCCAATCACATATGTTTAACTTGATTCGTTTTATGACATCAGTTTATATGCAAGTTTGGGATGTAAATCATATCCTAGTTTGTATGTGAATCATATGCAAGTCTGTATGCGAATTATACCCGAGTTTATATGTGAATCAAGTATATATATACATATGCGAGTTTATATGTAAAACATGTGATATTAGTTTACATGTTTAAATTCATATGCAAGTTTAGGTGAAAACCATATTCACATATGCAATTTTAGGTGAAAACCATATTCACATATGCAAGTTTAGGTGAAAACCATATCCATATATGTAAGTTCACAATTTCATGTTTAGATCTATATTTAGATCCATGGCAGTACATAGTTTATGCAAATTTATGTTCTATATGTCCATTGCCAATGCAAGTTATTGGCTATGCAAATTTATTTTATAATTCTTATTCGCAAGTTAGATCTATTTTATGTGTTATACAAGTTGTGATGTTTCATTCCTTTTTATGAGTTAGACTATTTGCAAGTCTAACATATTTCATATTAAACGTACAAACGACATGGGGACAATGGGAAAATATTAAATATACATATTGTGAATTGCCATAAAATGGCTTTAAAGGCTTATAATTAATTTGAGACACTAATTGGTATAATTTATATACCTGAAAAGCATGGACATAATTTAGGTGACAATTATGGACATAGATTAATTTATAAATTATTGACAATTTGACTAGGGATAATTAATTCATATTGGGGTGAAATAATTATGTGTAATAATAAACACCTAAGACACGAGGTTAGACTCGTTTGTGGTATAAGACTGCCCAGACCCGCCCGGAAAATCCAGCAACCACAAACGGTAGTCTAATGTAAAAGGTCGAAGGCATAAATTAAATGTGTAACAATTGTAAAGACACGAGGTTAGGCTCGTTTGCGGTATAAGACTGCCCGGACCCGACCAGCAAATCCAACAACTGCAAATGGTAGTCTAATGTGGGAGGTCTTACAAGGTTACGGTTATAATGAATTAAGTAACACTTAACCAAGATAAACATGTGGTGGGATATGGGGGTTAAGTGGGTGACATGGGTGACATGTGAAATACGATTAGAAACACTTAACCTAATTGAAACATGTAAGAAGACATGAATAAGAAGGGCTTAAGTGGGAAATTCTAGTGGGGACCAAGCATAGGTGGAAAGCTTGTGTCAAGTATAGGGACCCTTTCCAAACCAGTAACCCATTAAGTATCTTTGTGAGCTCGAGCTAGGTTGAGGACGGGATACGCTTACTGGGTTTGATTGTAAGAGGTCAAAACAGGTTAGCGGTGGCAATGCAAGTCCAACGGGGTCATGTGCGTGTGTGGGCCCGGGCTGGAAGGTAAGACGTTGTTGCATCGTGTAGATATAAGTCGTGCATCCTTAATGGTATTAGGTAGCCACTTTGAGGAGTGAAACACCCCACTGTGGGACTAGCATGGGTATCTACGAGTTAGGGAGTCGATCGCATGGGGGTAGTTGGTACAACTAGTGGAGATAGGGGCCGGTGGCACCTATGAAGATAGCTAGGGGTACATGGAACTTCCATTATCATTATTATGATTATTATTTTCCGTAGGCGGGATCAACTTTTAGGGTGAATGGTAATGGTACAGTATAGTAAATATCCTATAGTGATTAGGAGTGCGATTAACGCTAGCATATTCCACTTATTTGTTTTGCCTTGCCCATTTGTTCACAGTCATTCCTTGTTTTACCAGTTTATGCCTTATCCTAATTACTTTAATAATTATACTGTTAAAGTTATTGGACTCGCCAGGCTTTATGTCTGACACCCTTTGTTTTCGCCTCTCTTCTTCCTTCACCCCCCCAACAGGTTCTCAGGGTGGAACTAGTGCTAGTGGAGCTTGATTTGGACCTATTTCTCTCTCTTTTGGAAGTGCTTAGATTTCTGAAAGTAAAGTTCAACTTATCTCTTTTATGGCTACTTATGTTGGGGTTATGCTTTTTACTTTATGTACTCAGAAAACAATTTGTCAAGATGGATATTAAGTGTACTTGGTTTTATTGTTGGTTTTTGATGTTGTTGTAAGAAAATTATTTCTTCACTGCAATAAAAGTTGTTTTAATTTTTCAAGTACCAGTATATGTATCTGTCTTGTTGTATTCTGTTCTATACACCAATAATACCCCATAAAAGTTACTGCATTCCCTTTGAGAGTGACATTAATGGACGTGGGGTGTTACACGTGGTATCAAAGCTGAAGGTTACCAGAACAGATAAGAGATTTTGAAAAACTATTTTTCAAAAGCATTTTATAAAGAAATACTTTCAAAAATAGGTTTTAAGGATAGTATTTTCAAGAGAAAAGTTTGTTTTAAAAACATAACCCCAAAGATCCATATATATTTCCTTCGATTCTCCATTTTGAATCTCTTCCTTTTTCTTTTCAACATGCTGGGGTACCTGAGATACCCGAGGGCATACCGATAACAACCTAGTTCAGAAGGTATCTGGAGGCTAGGGCCACCACTGTAGGCCCAGCAGACGTTCCTCCTCCCCCAACTGCAGCCGCTCCTCCTCATCCCCCTCCCCGCGTTGATACTTTTTCGAAGATATGCAAAGACATTCGGGCAATGGGCGGGAAACCTTTTCAAGGGTCAGAGACGGTTGTTGAAGCTCGAAATTGGCTTAAGGAGGTGGAAGATTTGTTTGGTATCTTCAAGGTAGAAGATGGAAGGAAGGTCCAATTAGTTGCTTGGTTATTGAAGGATGAAGCCTCGTTTTGTTGGGAGGTCACGAATGGAGAGCGTCCAGTGGAGACATGGATGGATTTCAGGCATAGATTCGAGATGAAATTTATCTCACGAGCAGAAGAGAATTTATACATGGAGAGGTTCTTAGCGTTGAAGTAGGGGAATTTTTCAGTAAACGAGTATGTCAACAAATTCAATCAGTTGGCGAGATTTGGCTTAGACTTGGTGAACACACATTAAAAGAAGCCCTGAGATTCGTTAAAGGTTTGAATGAGCCGCTACATGGGTTGGCTATGACCCACATTCCTATGGAGGCTACTTTTGAGAAACTGGTTGACATGGCGCTTATGCATGAAGAGGAGAAAGGTGCTAATGTTAATAAGGCACCGAAAAAGAAAGGGGATCAAAAGAAGTCACAACAGCAACCTAAGAAAGGTGGTAAGGATAACAATAGCAAAGGAAAGAAAAGGTGCTTTAATTATGGAACACCAGGCCATCTGAGCAAGGACTGTAGGAAGAAGAAGAAGACTGGTTGTTTCAACTGTAGTGAGGCAGGACATCTAATTAAAGACTACTCGAGAAGACAAGGGCAAGGGCAGAGGATAGGGTCTACTTCTGGGGGGCAGGTTCAGGCTCTCATGGCACCAGGGAAGGCAAGAGGGCAGGCAAAAGGGCAGGTTCACGCTCTCATGGCACCAGGACAGGAGAGAGGTAGAAACATTTCTGTTGAAAGTTTGGTTTTTCTGTTTGATCATCCTGTTCATACTTTGTTTGATTCTGGCACTTCACACTCATTTGTATCTGCTTCGTTAGTTAAAACACTGCACCTATATACTAGTCTAGTTACGGATCCGATAGTAGTCTCAAATCCTATTGGTGGTTCGGCTCATCTTTCAATGATTTATCGGGATTTGAGTGTGTCTATCTTGGGCATTGGGATTGAGTGCAACGCCTTCATTCTTGGCTTCATGGGCTACGGCTTGATTTTAGGCATGGATTTGCTAGCCAGATACGGTGCCATCCTAGACTGTGAAAGAAGGGTAATTAGATTGTTGACTCGTTGTGGCAAGACCCTTGATATTTCTTATGACCCCAGAGGTCCGGTGGTGCTTAGCTACCTAGAATCTCTTGACGCATCCAATGATGGCTTGGAATCCGTTTGTGTGGTCCGTGAATATGGTGACGTCTTTGATGAAGTTCGGGGTTTACCCCTGAGGCGCGAGATAGACTTTCGAATATACCTAGTAGATAATGCAAAGCCAGTTGCATTACCAGTGCGCCACATGGCTCCGAGGGAGAGGAGAACTCGGTAAGCAAGTGAAAGAGATGCTTAAGAAGGGGTTCATAAGAAGAAGTATTTCGGAATGGGGTGCTCCAGTTGTTTTTGCTACGAAGGCTGATGGTTCACTTAGATTGTGCTTGGACTACAGAGATCTGAATAAGCTCACAAAGAAGAATAGGCACCCATTGCCGAGGATAGATGATTTATTTGATCAGTTGGTTGGTGCTTTGGTTTTCTCGCAGCTGGATTTGGCTACAGGATTTCATGAGCTAAGGGTGGCTGAAGATAGCATAGATAAGACTGCATTTAGAACTCCTGACGGTTTCTTCGAGTGGCTTGTCATGCCTTTTGGTTTGACGAATGCACCCGCATACTTCGTTGACTTAATGAGTAGGATATTTTGGGAGTTTCTAAACAAGTTTTTGGTAGTCTTTGTGGACGATATCTTGGTTTTCTCTAGAAGCGAAGAAGAGCATGCCCTACATCTTAGGGAAGTCTTAGAGACCCTACGAGCGCATCAACTCAAAGCTAAGTTCTCCAAATGCGATATTTGGAGAAAAGAAGTGTGGTTCTTAAGACACGTGGTCTCTAAGGAAGGGATAGCTATGGATCCTATAAAGGTGGTGGCAATCCAAGATCGGAAGATTCCTAAGAACGCAAAAGAAGTAAGAAGCTTTTTATGGCTGGCTAGTTATTATAGGAAGTTCATTAAGGACTTCGCGAAGATATCAACCCCACTTACTAGGTTAACGAAGAAGAACTTGAATTTTGCTTGGGATGTTGACTATGACGATGATTTCCAACGTTTGAAGAGGGCTCTGACGACAACTCCAGTTTTAGTTTTGCCAGATGGGAGTAAGCCATTCACAGTATATAGCGATGCTTGCGGGACAGGGCTTAGCGTAGTTTTAATGCAAGAGGGAAGGGTGATATGCTATGGTGGAAGGCAGTTGAAAGTCCACGAGAAGAATTACCCTACCTACGACTTAGAGTTGGCTGCCATAGTTTTTGTGCTTAAGTCATGGCATCATTATTTGCTTGGCGAGAAGTTTGAATTGTATACAGAACATAAGTCCCTAAAGTACTTGTTCTCTCAGAAAGATCTAAACTTAAAGCAACAGAGGTGGATGGACTTTTTGGCATCCTACGATTTTGAGATCGCATACACCCCTGGCAAGGGTAACATTGTAGATGATGCCTTAAGTAGAAAGAGGTTGACTTTGAGTCCTTTATTCACAGAGCGGAAGAGTTTGGAGTATATATCTACCTTTGACTTCAGACCCTCTGTCGATATGTACCTGGATTGTTGGCATCGCTAGAGGTACAACCTACACTTTTGGGTCGGGTTGGAGAGGCGCAGCGAGATGACCCATAGTTGGTTGAGATAGTAGGCAAATTTATAGGAGGGGAGTCTTCGAGTCATCTTAATAGAAATGCTATAGATGAGAGAGGCTGGTTACGTAGAGATGGGAGACTTTGCGTGCCACAAGACGAGAGCTTGAGGAAGATAATTCTTGAAGACTTACATCGCTCTAAGATGACCATACATCCGGGTGGTAACAAGATGTATAAGGATATTAAGTGAGTTTTCTTTTGGGCCGGAATGAAGAAGGACGTGGCTGAGTTCGTTTCTAGATGCTTAGTGTGCCAGCAAGTCAAGGCGGAGCAAAAGAAGCCCAGTGGTTTGCTCCACCCTTTAGAGATTCCGCTGTGAAAATGGGAAAGTGTTTCCATGGATTTTGTAGACGGGTTGCCAAGATCAAGGAAGGGTAATACGGGGATTTGGGTAGTTGTAGACAGACTTACCAAAAGAGCCCATTTTATTCCCGTTAAAAGTAGGAGGACCGCCGCATGGTTAGCATCTCTTTACCTTCGAGAGATAGTTCGTCTGCACGGCATACCCTCGAGCATTGCGAGTGATAGAGATCCCATTTTCACCAGCGAGTTTTGGAAGAGCTTACAAGAGGCGTTTGGAACACAATTGTGCTTAAGTACCGCTTACCACCCTCAGAAGGACGGCCAGACCGAGAGAGTAAA
This sequence comes from Allium sativum, assembly GCA_030737875.1. Lineage (NCBI taxonomy): Eukaryota > Viridiplantae > Streptophyta > Magnoliopsida > Asparagales > Amaryllidaceae > Allium > Allium sativum. The sequence continues at coordinate 952,701,238 of CM060915.1, forward strand.
TCGGATTCTAGATGATCTTTTGAGGCTATGCATCTTAGACATTGGAGGAACAAGGGAAGAACATCTCCTATTAGTGAAGTTCGCCTCTAATAACAGCTTTCAGGCTAGCATTGGCATGGCGCCTTTTGAAGCTCTTTATGGACGACCATGCCGATCACCTACTTGTTGGTGGGAATCTACGGATAAGGTTTTGCTTGGACCCGGCATGATTAGGGAGACTTCGGAGAAGATAGACTTGATTCGATGGCGAATGAAGACGACACAGGACCGACAGAAGTCATATGCTGATAAGAGACGAACCGATCTTAAGTTCGATGTTGGGGACATGGTTTTTATTAAGGTGTCACCGTTGAGAAACGTAGTCCGTTTTGGATCAGTAGGGAAGTTGGCACCAAGGTTCGTAGGACCCTTTCCAATTACAGAGAGGATTGGGAAGATGGCGTATAGAGTAAAGTTGCCAGAGAAGCTCAGTGGTATTCATGACGTGTTTCACGTTTTGCATTTGCGTAAGTGTCTACATGATATAGCGGAAGTGGTGGAGCCGAGCATGCTCAAAGAAGTGGAAGTAGAACGAAATGCCACAGTTAGATGAGCTCCTACATGCATTCTCGGATCAGAGGTCAAAAACCTACGCTACAAAGAGGTCAAGTTGGTTAAAGTGCAATGGGGAGATAATCAAGAAGACGCGACTTGGGAGACGGAAGACAAGATGCGTACGCTGTACCCTTTCCTTTTTGAAGGTATGTTTCTAACTTCTCCTTTTTTACCACTTTGTTTATACTTGTCTTATCATTTAATATATCTTTGCGATGATATCTTCGATCTTTAGGAAAAACCCTATGGTTGTAAACATGTGTTTGAGACATGTTATGTTTGGTGGATGCAAATGGATGTGAGTGGTTGTTAGTGGATGCATGTACGCACACATTAGGCACTAGATCGGCTCAATCACTTTTATATTGCATATAAATATGCATTCATATTTAAATTAATGGATGTATAATGGTTGTGTTATCATATGGATGCTGCATTTTGATGAATGGTTGTGCACACATGTAGAAATAATATATATCATTTGGATTCTTTCGCATACATAATGGACGCTTGGCGCTATCATGATTTGCATTAAGGAGGTCAACTGAATCAGTAGACCGCCTGATTTTTGCATTGGATAAGGAACATATACACACACTTTTTGCATATGTTCATACGACATAAGAAATCTTGTAAGGACAATGGATGCCTTTGTTTGATGGTTGAGTATATGGATGATTGGATGTTAGGATATGCATTCTCCTTAACTTGGAGATTTCGGGGGCGAAATCCTTTAAGGAGGGGAGAATGTAACACCTCATAATTTTAAATATTAAAGAATACTTAATTGTTAAATTGAGAATTAAGGGAAACGGGTTACGCCATTGCGTTCGTCTCGAAATTCTTCTTGGAATAGAGTCCAAGTTTTCGTAAATCGGACTTCATATAAGGAAGTTATGGCCCTTAGAAGTTTCAGGAATTTTAATAAATTAAAACAGCTCAGATTTAAATTCAAAATTCTAATTCAAACAAAGAAGCGGGCTGGGCGGGATTTTTCCCGCCCCAGGCCAGGTCGACTAGGGGGTCGACCTCCCCTATACAGGTCGACCTGGGGGTCGACCTACCACCCTCGCCCAGATCCAAAACAGTGACGATTCTGACTTGTTGCTGAGTCTTTTCTGACCTGTTGCTGATTCACTAGGGCATAGGTGGCAATTCTGGATAACTCTATCTAGTCTGGACGGTTGTGGTTGCTCCTAGGTTGATCTAACGGCTTACATACGTTTAAACTTCTATATCAGCACGCATAGACTCAAGCTCTAAACCTTAACTAAATTAATCTCTTGGCCTCCATGTTACTGCTGGAATAGTTCTTCTTCTTCTTAAAGCTTAGGAATTGCAAGTCAGGATTCTAATACAAACGACGAACAAATTATTCTCCTCTCTAGTCCGTCTTTGTGAGTACAATTTCTTTCACCAAATAATTAATAAATTAATTATGATGAGTTATAATTGGGATTATGAGAACATGTCTATTGAATCATGTGACGTTACTTAACTTTGTTATCGTCTGTTGGTGAACATATGACAGTTTTGTTAACTTATGTTAGTATATCTATTTCATATGTCCAATCACATATGTTTAACTTGATTCGTTTTATGACATCAGTTTATAAGCAAGTTTGGGATGTAAATCATATGCTAGTTTGTATGTGAATCGTATGCAAGTCTGTATGCGAATTATACCCGAGTTTATATGTGAATCAAGTATATATATACATATGCAAGTTTATATGTAAAACATGTGATATTAGTTTACATGTTTAAATTCATATGCAAGTTTGTAGGAATCCATATGCAAGTTTAGGTGAAAACCATATTCACATATGCAAGTTTAGGTGAAAACCATATTCACATATGCACGTTTAGGTGAAAACCATATCCATATATGTAAGTTCACAATTTCATGTTTATATCTATATTTAGATCCATGGCAGTACATAGTTTATGCAAATTTATGTTCTATATGTCCATTGCCAATGCAAGTTATTGGCTATGCAAATTTATGTTATAATTCTTATTCGCAAGTTAGATCTATTTTATGTGTTATGCAAGTTGTGATGTTTCTTTTCTTTTTATGTGTTAGACTATTTGCAAGTCTAATATATTTCATATTAAACGTACGAACGGCGTGGGGACAATGGGAAAATATTAAATATACATATTGTGAATTGCCATAAAATGGCTTTAAAGGCTTATAATTAATTTGAGACACTAATTGGTATAATATATATACCTGAAAAGTATGGACATAATTTAGGTGACAATTATGGACATAGATTAATTTGGAAATTATTGACAATTTGACTAGGGATAATTAATTCATATTGGGGTGAGATAATTATGTGTAATAATAAACACCTAAGACAAGAGGTTAGACTCGTTTGTGGTATAAGACTGCCCGGACCTGCCCGGAAAATCCAGCAACCACAAACGGTAGTCTAATGTGAGAGGTCGAAGGCATAAATTAAATGCGTAACAATGGTAAAGACATGAGGTTAGGCTCGTTTTCGGTATAAGACTGCCCGGACCCGCCCAGCAAATCCAGCAACTGCAAATGGTAGTCTAATGTGGGAGGTCTTACAAGGTTACGGTTATAATGAATTAAGTAACACTTAACCAAGATAAACATGTGGTGGGACATGAGGGTTAAGTGGGTGACATGTGAAATACGATTAGAAACAATTAACCAAATTGAAACATGTAAGAAGACATGAATAAGAAGGGGTTAAGTGGGAAATTCTAGTGGGGACCAAGCATAGGTGGAAAGCTTGTGTCAAGTATGGAGACCCTTTTCTAACCAGTAACCCATTAAGTATCTTTGTGAGCTCGAGCTAGGTCGAGGACAGGACACACTTACTGGGTTTGATTGTAAGAGGTCAAAACGGGTTAGCGGTGGCAACGCAAGTCCAACGGGGTCATGTGCGTGCGTGGGCCCGGGCTGGTAGGTAAGACGTTGTTGCATCGTGTAGATATAAGCCGTGCACCCTTAGTGGTATCGGGTTGCCACTTTGGGGAGTGATACACCCCACTGTGGGACCAGCACGGGTATCTACGAGTTAGGGAGCCAATCGCATTAGGGTAGTGGGTACAACTAGTGGAGATAGGGGCAGGCGACACCTATGAAGACAGCTAGGGGTACACAGAACTACCATTATCATTATTATGATTATTATGTTCAGTAGGCGGGATCAACTTTTAGGGTGACTAGTAATGGTGCAGTATAGTAATTATTCTATAGTGATTAGGAGTGCGATTAGCGCCAGTATATTCCTCTTATTTGTTTTGCCTTGCCCATTTGCTTCACAGTCATTCCTTATTTTACCAGCTTATTCCCTATCCTAATTACTTTAATAATTATATTGTTAAAGTTATTGGACTCGCCAGACTTTATGTCTGACCCCCTTTGTTTTCGCCTCTCTTCTTCCTCCCCCTCCCCCCACTCCCCCAGGTTCTCAGGCTGGAACCAGTGCTAGTGGAGCTTGATTTGGACCTCTTTCTCTCTCTTTTGGAAGTGCTTGGATTTCCGAAAGTAATGTTCAGCTTATCTCTTTATGGCTACTTATGTTGGGGTTATGCTTTTTACTTTATGTACTTAGAAAATAATTTGCCAAGATGGATATTAAGTGTACTTGGTTTTATTGTTGGTTTTTGATGTTGTTGTAACCAAACTATTTCTCCACAGCAATAAAAGTTATTTTAATTTTTCAAGTACCAGCATATGTATCTGTCTTGTTGTATTCTGTTCTATACACCAATAATACTCCATGAAAGTTAATGCATTCCCTTTGAGAGTGATTAATGGAGTGGGGTGTTACAAAGCCCAAAAGAACACGAGGTTAGATTGAGTTGCGGTGTAAGACTGCCCGAAACCGACCGGCACATCCAGCGACCGCAACAAAACATATCTAATGTGAGTGGTTGGTGCTTTGATGAATAAATTAAAGCTAAGACATGAATGGTATGGTTAAGTTAATTAAGGCAACACTTAACCAATACAACATGTTAACTAAAGTGATGGGTGGGGTTAGGTTAATTTGAGAACACTTAACCATTTTAACATGTTGATTAGGAAACCCTAGTAACGGGGACCCATTTCAGCAGTAACCCACATAAATGTATCATGGTACCCTGAACTAGGTAGGGTGGGGCACGATTACTGGGCTAATTATAAGCGGTCGAAAACAATGGCGGGTGGTGCGTCAGTGTAGGTTCCGACGGAGTGCGGTTGTGCACGTACTCCGAAGTGGAAAAAGCAGGCACTGGGCATCAGTAGTTATACACTGTGCATCTTGATTTGTGTCGGGTTGCCACCATAGGATTTGATACACCCCATGGTGGGACCAGCACAGGTATCTACAGTCAAGCGGGGTCGAATGACATAAGTGGTAAATGTATACGAGTAGGAGCTGATCGAAAAGGGAATCATTTATCTTGAATACATGGTGCTAGTTGAAACACTTGTAAGTGGGTGCAGAGAAATAGAAATGAGTGCGATAGCATATTCAGTTTTATTATCTTATTTCTAGGGTACTGTCCTAGGTTCAGTTTATTCATGTCATGATCCTTTTTCCTGTTTACATGCTAAATAATCACTGGACTTACCAGACTCATATCTGACCCATTTTCTTTCGTCTTCTTTTCTTATGTCCCCCCCCCCGGTCCACAGGGAGGGAATACTTCAGCTTAGTTCGGACCATTTCCAGCTTGAAGAGAGTAGATGTATTATTTGGATTCTCTTTCCTTGGGCTATGGCTTTGGATACTCTCTTATTGGGGATTTATGTTGCCTTACTGTTATTTTAATGCTTCTTTATGTTTTAATTCAAGACAGAGATTTTGTTGCGATAATTTGGAAGTTGGTTTGAGATAGTTGTTGTAATGCTTTAACTGAACCACGTACTTATGAAATAAATTTAGTTTTTCCGCTGTTTATATGTCTGTCTTGTAAATTATCTTTGTCTTTTACCTATAATGCTCCACCGAACTTAGGGCATTCCCTTTGTGAGTGACCTTAACGAAGGTGGGGTGTTTCAAGGTCGCTTAGTTTAATATTCTTATATTGCCTACAATTTATCTTGGATTGTTTGTGGTTACTGTAAGCACTCCAAAAATGGAAATCAGTCCCAAGTATGGTAGAAATGTTGTGTTGTTATTCCAGATTCATAGGATTTGGCTGTAGATGTAGGATTTACAAAATATTGATTTTAAAATTATAAAACTTTTTATATTTGATATTATTTAAGGTTTTTACTTGATTGTTGTAAATTTAGCCATTTTTGTTTATATAAAACGACTTTGTTTGAAATCTATGAGAATATATATCAAGTAGGAAGAGATGTGCAAATTCACATATTATAGTCCATAGTTGGCAATCAATTCTAAATAAAATATTAACCTTTTTCCTTATGATTTGAAATATGAAATTTTGAATTGTTTGGGGAAAAGCTTACGATAATTATAGTAAATAACATTTTTATGAGATTTTGAATCTTAAGAAAGATTGAACACAAAAAGGATAATTCTTTCGTTAATTTAGACTGGAACATAAAAGAATAATAATAATAATAATAAAACATATTTAGTAACTACATTAACACCATGCTTAAATTATAAATAAACACATATGTATATATTGATTCTACCAGTCCGAACCTATGTAAATAACATTATTGCATTAAGTAAATGTTTGTTGTTGTGTGTTTAAAATTGAGTGGCTTCTATTTGATAGGAATATATATAGAGTATATAACCCTTATTAAATGGAAATAAATGTTTTTGACCATTATAGCAATAAATTTGGAAATGATTGCTATAATTAAAAGATCATGAATAAGGTAATAAATATTCTAACCATGCACGTTTTGGGGACAATGAATTGAATAGATAAGAAAAAACAAAATGGTTACAATTTAAATTATGATTAGGAATAGGGGTTGTAACACCATCTAGGGAAATAAATAACAAACCTACATACATATATATGTTAAAATAAGGAATAAATGGAATTAAATTTATATTGCAATGTCTGGAGGTTTCAAATATTAGATTGGAATTTTACGTAGGACTGATATAAATAGCATTTAATAATTTGTGCATTACCTTTGGAAACATGACAATTAAGGTCATTAATAACAGGAGACAATTATGTAACTAAATTGATTTAGTATCCATTGCCTTAGGAAATATGACTGTTAGGGTAATTAATGACATGTCACCGTTATAATAATAAATTGAATCAAAGGGGATTTGATGGATATTAATTGGCATAGTAAATACTAAGTCCAATAAGGAAATAAATAATTAAATGTCCTATGAGAGGAAAGTATAGAAAAGTATCCTTATCCTATTCCAGTTTAAATCTAGAAGTAATATGTTTAATTAGAATTAGGGATTGGACTTAGTAAGTTAATGGTGCGAGGTTAGTTGCCTTATTTGACAGAAGTACGCACTTTTCGGCAGTCAGATATATGTACAACTGATGTGAGACATCACTAACCATAGGGAACCATGACGATAGTTACTTGCATAGCGAGAATTATTCCTAAAATGTTTACCCGAATTGTTGAGGTATTAAGTGGTTCTTGGCCTACCTCTCTTCCGTAAGAAGAAGCCAAAAAGGAAATAATTCATAACATACTAAGAAAATTATATGAATAGGTAATTGAGTATGAGATTGGTAATTGTGACACCCTACGTCCATTAATGTCACTGACTAAGGGAATGCATTAACTTTCATGGAGTGTTATAAGAGTATAGAACAGAACATCACAAGACAGATATATAAAATGGGACTTAAAAATTCAAAATTTATTCATTGCAGCGGAAAAGCGAAACATGTTTGGTTACAACATCAAAACCACATACTAAAGCCAAGTACACAAATATCCATCTTGAACAAAATTATTATCAGAGTACATAAAAGCACAACCATAATCCCATTCCAAAATGCCATATGAAAGAGAAACAAAGCTTAGCATTACTTTCAGCACTTCTAAGCAGTTCACGTAGAGAGAGAGAAATCTAAATCAAGCCTCGCTAGTCCCACCTTGAGAACCTTGGGGGGGGGGAGAGAAAGGAAAGAAAAGAGGCGAAAAAGGGTCAGACATAAAGTCTGCCGAGTCCAGTGACTTGAGCGATATAATTAGTAAAGTAATCATGATAAGAACATAAACCAGATATAAGAAATGACTGTAACATAAGCAAGTATGACAAGGTAAACAAGATGAACAAGGTATAACATCGATTGCGTTTCTAACCACTATAAGATATTTCCTGCACCTCACCAATACTAGTCTCAAACTAAAAGGTGATCCCTCCCAACTAATCATAATAATGGTAGCTTCGTGTACTCCTAGCTGCTCTCGTAGGTGCCCACTTGCTCCTACCCCCACTAGTGGTACCCACTACCCTCCCCATTCGATCGGCTCCGTAACTCATAGATACCCGTGCTGGCCCCACAGTAAGGTGTATCACTACCTAAAGTGGCAACCCGATACTACTAAAATGCACGGCTTATACCTACATGATGCAACGTCTTACCTACCAGCCCGGACCCACGCACACACATGACTCCGTTGGACTTGCGTTGCCATCACTCTTTACTCTTTTGACCTCTTACAATCAACCCCAGTAAGTTGTCCCGTCCTCGACCTTGTACGAGCTCATATAGATACTAAAAATGGGTTACTGGTTGAAAAGGTTCCCATACTTGACACAAGCTACGCTCCTAGGCTTGTTCCCCACTAGGATTTCCCACTTAACCCCTTTTATTACTCCCATGTCTTACCACATGTCTCATTATGGTTAAGTTCCCTTAATTATGTTTCACATGCTACCCATGTCACCCACTTAACCCCTTTACTATTCCCATGTCTTAGCACATGTCTTATCTTGGTTAAGTGTTCATTAATTGATTATATCCGTAATTGTGCAAGACCTCCCACATTAGATTACCGTTTGCGGTTGCTGGACATGCCAGGCGGTTCCGGGCAGATTCTACCACAATCTGAATCTAACCTCGTGTCTTAGCACTATTACGCTTCTAATTTCTGCCTTCGACCTCTCACATTAGATTGTTGTTTTGCGGTTGCTGGATATGCCGGGCCGTTATGGGCAGACTTCTACCACAATCCAATCTAACCTCGTATCTTTGGCGTTCATTATCTTTTCCTTTTATTCGTGCCCAATTTCAAATCTTCAATTAATGTATTCCAATTGCCCATAATTTCCAATTATGCTTATAATGCTAATTCAAGTTATGCATATAATTCCACGTATACAAGTTGTACCAAATTATGCCCAAATCAATTTCATAGTTATCAACAATTTATGCCAAATCTCATTTTATTACATATTTCCCAAACTTTTCCCAGTCATCCCAACGTTATTCATACGTAATTCTCAACGTAATATGCTTAGGCTCGAAGTTAGCCTAATCTCAAAAGGAGAAAGGAAAAGAAGCAGGAAGAGAATCAAATATCAAAATTGGCATAAACATATAAATAGGCATGTGAAATGAATAACTATAAGACAGATCAGACAAACATATGATAATAGCAATTGGTTATGAATCTGAAGGATAACAAATTGCAAAACTTGATATGATTCATCTTATTTACAGGCATATACATTAGATCCAATTTACAATCCTATCACAATTACTTTTTAATTTAATTATATGCGAAAGTAACATAAAATCATAGCGATAAGATTCTTAGAAAAGGGAATTAGTTGTTGTTGTAGCAAATCTGATCTTGAATAACCTTTCTTTGATTGTTGAAGAAGAAAAGCTAAATTAATTTGAGTTGGAGCAGCAGTATGGAGGCGTCATGGATTAGATTTGAAGAGATTAGGGTTAGGTTTAGGTGTTTATTTATAGGTGTATTAGGTGAATTAGGACCTTTAGATTTGATTAGGAACCATCCAAACCACTCAAATTAGAAAAACACGTCATCAGGAAACTGCCCAGAATCAACCAGTCGACCGGCCAATTTCAACCGGTCGACAGTTTTCACTTCTTCTTAAAAACGGTCGATTGGTGATAAATGGGCAGTCAACTTGTAAACGGTCGAATGGTGAAAAATGGGCGGTCGACTTGTTTTACAGCTTTAAACTTTAAATCTTTCGAGCTTCATAACTTCTTCATATGATGCCCGTTTTATGCAAACTCAGACTCTATCTCAAGCAGAATTTCGAGACGAACGTAATGGTGTAACCCGTTTCACTTAGTTCTTCTTCTAAAAATTAAGTATTATTAAATTTGTTAGTTTTAATATTTTAAAATTACGGGGTGTTACGTTCTCCCCTACTTAAAGGGTTTTGTCCCCGAAATCTCCAAGTTAAGAAGAATGTATGTCCTACCATCCATCATCCATCTACTCATCCATCATTCACGGGCGTCCATTGTCCTTAAAATATTCTAATGCTTTCATGAACATATGCAAAGTGTTTGTATATTTCCTTATCCTAATGCAAAATCAGGCGGTCTACTGGTTCAGTTGACCTCCTTAATGCAAAACATGATAGTGCCATGCGTCCATTATGTATGCAAAAGAATCCTAATGATACATATCATTTCTATATGAGTGAAAAACCATTCGCCCAAATGCAACATCCATATGATAACACATTCAATATACATCCATTAATTTAAATATGCGCACTTATCCATATGCAATATGAAAGTGATTGAGCCGATCTAGTGCCTAATGTGTGTGTAAATGCATCCACGAGCAACCACTAGCAAATACTTACATCCACTTGCATCCACCAAACATAACATGTCTCAAACACATGTTTACAACCATAGGATTTTCTGCCTAAAGATCGAAGATATAATCGAGAGGATACACTAAAGGATATAACAAGTATAAACAAAGCGGTAGAAAAATGAGAAGTTAAGAACATACCCTCAAAAAAGGAAAGGGTACGACACACGTATCTTATCTTCCGTTTCCCAAGTCGCGTCTCTTTGATCATCTCCCCATTGGACTTTAACAAACTTGACCTCTCGGTTGCATAATTTCTTGACCTCCGATCCAAGGATGCATGTAGGAACTCGTCTAACCATGGCATCTTGCTCTACTTCCACTTCTCTAAGCATGCTTGGCTCTACTACTTCCGCAGTATCGTGTAAACACTTCCTCAAATGCGACAAGTGAAATACGTCATGAACACCACTAAGATTCTCAGGCAACTTCACTCTTTAGGCCATCTGTCCAATTCTTTCTGTAATAGGGAATGGCCCTACGAATCTTGATGCCAATTTCCCTACAGATCCAAAATGAACTACATTCCTCAATGGTGATACTTTAATAAAAACCGTGTCTCCAACATCAAACTCAATATCGGTTCATCTCTTATCAGCGTATGACTTTTGCCGGACTTGTGCCGTCTTCATGCGTCTTCGAATCAAGTCTGTCTTCTCTGAAGTTTCCCTAACCATCTTGGGCCCAAGCAAAATCTTATCCGTAGATTCCCACCAACAATTCGGTGATCGGCAGGGTCGTCCATATAGAGCTTCAAAAGGTGTCATGCCAATACTAGTCTGATAGTTGTTGTTGTAGGCGAACTCTACTAATGGAAGGTGTTCCTCCCATGTCCCTCCAAATTCCAGGATGCATAACCTCAAAAGATCTTCTAGAATCCTATTCACACTTTCTGTTTGATCGTCCGTCTAAGGGTGATAAGCGGTGCTAAAAAACAATTGTGTTCCTACTGCCTCTTGCAAGCTCTTCCAAAACTCACTAGTGAAAATGGGATCTCGATCGCTTATGAGACTAGAAGGTATGCCGTGTAGATGAACTATCTCTCGGAGATAAACAAATGCTAACTATGCCGCTATTCTTTTACTCTTAATGGGAATGAAATGGGCGCTCTTGGTAAGTCTATCTACTATAACTCAAATCCCCGTATTACCCTTCCTGACCTTGGAAACTCATCGACGAAATCTATGGAAACACTCCCATTTCCACAGCGGAACTTCTAAAGGGTGAAGCAAACCACCAGGCTTCTTTTGCTCAGCCCTGACTTGCTGGCACACTAAGCATCTAGAAACGAACCCAGCCACATCCTTCTTCATTCCGGCCTAAAAGAAAACTCGCTTCATGTCCCTATACATCTTCTCACCAACGGGTTGTATGGTCATCTTTGAACGATGTGCGTCTTCAAGGATCTTCCTCGTCAAGCTTTCGTCTCGTGATACACAAAGTCTCACATCCCTACGCAACCAACTTTTTTCATCTATAGTATACCTACTAAGATGGCTCGAAAACTCCCCTCCTATGAGCTTGTCTACTATCTCTATCAGCTGTGGGTCATCTTGCTGTGCCGCTCCTATCTGTCCCAAAAGCGTAGGTCGTACCTCTAACGATACCAACAAACCGGGTACATAATCGATAGAGGGTCTAAAGTCAAAGGTAGATATGTACTCTAAACTCTACCGCTCGACAAACAAAGGACTCAAATTCAACCTCTTTCTACTCAAGGCGTCAGCTACAACGTTAACCTTGCCAGGGGTATATGCAATCTCAAAATCATAGGATGCAAAGAACTCCATCCACCTTTTTGCCTTAAGTTTAGATCTTTTTGAGAGAACAAGTATTTTAGTCACTTATGGTCTGTATACAACTCAAACCTCTCTCCAAGCAAATAGTGACTCCAAGAATTAAGCGCAAAAACTGTGGCAGCTAACTCAAAGTCGTGGGTAGGGTAATTCTTCTCATTGACCTTTAACTGCCTTCCACTATAGCATATCACCCTTCCCTCTTGCATCAAAACTGTGTCAAGCCCTGTCCCGCAAGCTTCGGTATACACTGTGAACGGTTTACTCCCATCCAGCAAAACTAAAACTGGAGATGTCGTCAAAGCCCTCTTTAAACGTTAAAAAACAACGTCACAGTCAACATCCCAAGAAAAGGTCAAGTTCTTCTTCGTCAACCGTGTAAGTGGGGTTGATCTCTTTGCGAAGTCCTTAAAGAACTTCCTATATTAGCCCGCCAACCCTAGAAAACTTCTTACTTCCGTTGCATTCCTAGGAATCTTCTAATCTTGGATTGCCACCACCTTCATGGGAATCCACTGTTATCCCCTCCTTACAGAAGACCACGTATGCTAAGAACCTCTCTGGCTTCCTCCAAAAATGACATTTGGAGAACTTAGCTTTGAGTTGATGTACTCGAAGGGTCTCTAAGACTTCCCTAAGATGTAGGGCATGCTCTTCCTCGCTTCTAGAGAATATCAAGATATCATCCATAAAGACTACCACGAACTTGTTTAGAAACTCCCTTAACACCCTACGCATCAAGTCTACAAAATATGCGGGTGCATTCGTCAAACCAAAAGGCATGACGAGCCACTTAAAGAAACCGTCGGGAGTCCTAAAAGCAGTCTTATCTATACTATCCTCAGCTACCCTTAACTGATGAAATCCTGTAGCTAAGTCCAACTGCGAGAAAACTGAAGCACCAACCAACTGATCGAAAAAATCATCTATCCTCGGCAATGGGTGTCTATTTTCCTTCGTGAGTTTATTTAGCTCCCTATAGTCCACGCACAATCTAAATAAACCGTCCGCCTTCGTAGCAAAAACAACTGGAGCACCCTATTCCGAAATACTTCTTCTTATGAACCCTTTCTCAAGAAGCTCCCCTACTTGTTTACTGAGTTCCTTCCTCTCTCTCTCGGAGCCATGTGGCGCACTGGCAATGCAACTAGCTGTGCATTATCTACTAAGTATATATGGAAGTCTATCTCGCACCTCGGGGGTAAACCCCGAACCTCATCAAAGACGTCATCATACTCACGGAGTACTCGAACGGATCTTCGAAGGATGCGTCAAGTGGTTCTAGGTAGCTAAGCCTCACTGAACCCCTATGGTCACAAGAAATATCAAGGGTCCTTCCACAGCGAGTCAACAATCTAACTACCCTCCTTTAATAGTCTAGTATGGCACCATACCTGGCTAGACAATCTATCCCTAGAATCAAAACATAGCCCATGAAACCAAGAACGTAGGCGTTGCATTCAAACTTAACGCCCAAGATAGACACTCTCAAATCTCGAAAAATCATAGATAAATGAGCCGAAACCACCAATAGGATTTGAGACTACATTGGAATCCATGACCAAACTTGTATTTAGGTGCAGTGTTTCAACTAACGAAGCAGATATAAACGAATATGAAGCGCCAGAATCAAACAAAGTTCGAACTGGATGATCAAAAAGGAAAATCAGACTTTCGACAGAAATGTTTGTACCTCCTTCTTGCCCCGGTGCCATGAGAGCATGAACCTGCCCTCCAGAAGTAGATCCTGTCCTCTACCCTTGCCCTTGTCCTTGTCTCCTCGGGTAATCTTTAATCATATGTCCTGCCTCACCGCAATGGTAATAGCTAGGCTTCTTCTTCTTTCACCAGTCTTTCTTTAAGTGGCCAGGTATTCCACAATTGTGAAACTTCCTTTTCTCTTGGCCCTTATTATCATTACCTCCTTTCTTTTGTTGTTGTTGTGCCTTCTTTGGATCCACTTTCTTATCCTGTGTCCTATCCATTTTAGCACCTTTCTCCTCCTCATTCATTAACGCCATATCAACCAGTTTCTCAAAAGCAGCCCCCATCGGAATGTGGGACATAGCCAACCATGAAGCGGTTCGTTAAAGCCCTTAGCAAATCTCAAGGCTTTCTTATGCGGCGTGTTCACCAACTCTAAACCAAATCTCGCCAACTGATTAAACTTGTTAACATACTCCTTAACAGAAAAATTTCCTTGTTTCAAAGCCAAGAACCTCTCCATGTATAAACTTTCTTCTGCTTGTGAAAGAAATTTCAACTCGAACCTCTGTCAAAAACCATCCATGTCTCCATTGCATATTCTCCATTCATTACCTCCCACCAAAAAGAGGCTTCATCCTTCAATAGCCAAGCTGCTAGTTGAACCTTCCTTCCATCATCTACCTCTAAGAAACCAAACAAGTCCTTCACTTCCTTGAGCCAATTTCTAGCCTCGACGAACGTCTCAGTACCATGAAACGTTTTCCGCCCATCGCACAAAAGTCCTTACATATTTTAGAAAAATTATCTACACACGGAGGAAGAGGTGGAACAACGGCTGCAAGTGGGGGGGAATGTTTGCTGGGCCTGCGGTAGTAGCCCTAGCCTCCAGATACCTTTTGAACCAGCCCGGTATCTGTACGTCCTCGGGTATATCGGGTTCCCCAGACATGCTGAAAGAAAAAGGAAGAGATTCAAAACAAAGAATCGAAAGAAAGATATATGGCTTTTGGGGATTATGTTTTTCATAATAAACCTTTCTCTAGAAAATACCTTCTTTAAAACATGTTTTTGAAAATACTTCTTTTTAAAAATTCTTTTGAAAATGGTTTTCAAAATCTTTTATCTGTTCTGGTAACCTTCAGCTTTGATACCACGTGTGACACTCAACGTCCATTAATGTCATTCACGAATGGAATGCATTAACTTTCTTGGAGCGTTATAAGAGTAAAGAACTGAACATCACAAGACAGATATATAAAATGGTACTTAAAAATTAAAAATTTATTCATTGCAGCGGAAAAGCAAAACATGTCTGGTTACAACATCAAAACCACATACTAAAACAAAGTACATAAATATCCATCCTGAACAAAATTATTATTAGAGTATATAAAAGTAAAACCATAATCCTATTCCAAAATGCCATATGAAAGAGAAACAAAGCTGAGCATTACTTTCAACACTTCCAAGCACTTCTAGTAGAGATGGAGAGAGAGAAATCCAAATCAAGCCTCGCTAGTCCCACGCTGAGAACCTGGGAGGGGGGGAGGGGGAGGAAAGAAAAGAGGCGAAACAAAAAGGGTCAGACATAAAGTCTGGCGAGTCCAGTGACTTTACCAAAATAATTAGTAAAGTAATCAGAATAAGAACATAAACTAGATATAAGAAATGACTGTAACATAAGCAAGTATGACAAGGTAAACAAGATGAACATGGTACAACATCGATTGTGCTTCTATCCACTATAAGATATTTCCTGCACCGCACCAATACTAGTCTCATACTAAAAGGTGATCCCTCCCTACTAATCATAATAATGGTAGCTTTGTGTACTCCTAGCTGCTCTCGCAGGTGCCCACTTGCTCCTACCCCCACTAGTGGTACCCACTACCCTCCCCATTCGATCGGCTCCCCAACTCGTAGCCCCACAGTAAGGTGTATCACTCCCTAAAGTGACAACCCGATACTACTAAAATGCACGGCTTATACCTACATGATGCAACAACGTCTTACCTACCTGCCCAGACTCGCATGTAGGATCTAAATTAACCCTAGAGGGGGGTGAATAGGGTTTATTACAAATTAAATGAATTTAGAATAAAATTGCAGAAAGAAAATCACACACAGAAGATACCCAGCTTCGGCAAAAACTGTGCCTGTTGCTTCACTCAAGGTTTCTACTAGGAATTCTAAACAATCTCTTCGCTTACAGACTCTTGTAAACTCGCGACCTTCGCTCCAGACTGTTTAAAACCTGCGCTCAAGACCTTGACACAACTAGATCCATTAAGTTGTGATTTTTCTAACTACAAACACTAGTAGTTATTGACTCTAGAAATAAAACTTGAATTTTAAAAACTAAAACATAAAGAAATAAAACCCTAGGAATTAAAGTTAAGGGTTATCCCCTTTTAGAAGATGGTCGGTTTCCTTTCAATTGGATTTGATCAGTTTTCTTTTCCTCTGAGAATCGAAAATGGCGGCGCTAGGGTTTCTGCTATCCTCTAAATCAATTCATGCTTGATGGATTTTGCTCTGGAGTTCCTCTATAGATTCGAATCCTTTGAAGCACCTCTTCTTCGATCGGTTTCCCTTGGGATAGCGAATGAAATCCTCAGTAAGTACTCTGTGTTGAAGATGATTTCTCTGAATCATTGTTGGTTTATTTCGATTTTCTTGTCCATATCTGATGCTGATGATGATTGTGTATTTATAGGGTTTTTTAAACCCTAGAATCTCTGATTCTAGACGATTCATGGGCCCTGAATTGTTCTTATGACTCGGGTATCTGATTTGAATTTTTCTTCTGAGATTTTTTGATTTTTAAAACTGACCATATATATTATATGATTGGAGAAAATTCCCGGTAGCTTTTAAAACTTTGATTTGGTCCTTTTGAAAAATTCCTGTGAATTTTGCTCATCATGACTTGATTGTGGTATTAAAAAAAAGATTTTTCTATATCTTTGAAATTTTCAATCTGTCCTTTTAGACTTGAACACATCATTTCCTTGAAGCTCCTAAATATAAACATGTTTAAACTGATGGAGTAAATTGCATGTTCAATTCTGGACTTGAACTAGTCTTTAACTTCTAGAATTTCGATGCTGATATTTAACTTGAATCAACTGCTTCATAAAAATCTATTATGAACTGGTACTACACTTGAGATCTTGAACTTGACAGTGCCTTGTATACTTGACTTCCAACTTTTCTCTAGCTTTAAACTTGAAATTTTTGGTCTTGACATGATTAATATTGAACTGTTTTATTGTATTTTGTGGTTCTAGCTCGATCATGTTACTGCTTTTGGTTAAGAACTGATATTACTCTTGAGTTTGTACATATTTAAACTGATCATATGTTAAGAATAGTTGTCTCATTTCCATGTTAAATTTATTGACCTTTTCCTGGCTTCCTTCTACCTTGTAGCTTGCTTTTTACTGCTAAGGACAGAAACTATAAACTTGAATTGATCTGAACTTTGAAATCTGGAGTCTTGGCATTTGGTATATAGGTTGAACATTACTTGATGCTTGCCTTTGATACTGTATGGCTTTTAACTTGTGCACCTGCTTCAAACTGGCTTTCTTATGTATTGCTATATCCTGGAATTTTGATCATTTGTTTGGTTAATTCATGATATCTCATTTGTAGTCCTGTAGTTGTTGGTTGCTCCATTATTTTTTTCTTGTTAATGCTGTGACTATACTCCATGCAATAGCTCTTGTACTTACTTCACACTGTATGTTTACATGTATACTGAATTGAATATGCTTTACTCCATTTCTATTTGCACTTGAACATTTCTTGTTTTGATGAGATGTTGAACCTGAAGCTTAAACTGAAAAACATTTCTTGCTTGTGCTCTGTAGTAACCATACCCTGGTTTTGAACTTGCTGAAACATGTGTGTTGTACTCAGTCTTGTTTACATTCATGTGTATGCTGCTTTAATGTGTATTTGAAACCACCTTTTGTATTTGCACTTTGCCATGTTTGTTGTGTTGACTTTATTTCTTGAACTTGTATTTGATTGTCCTATTGTTGATTGTGCACTAGGTCGAGACAGTCCATGTGGCTACTCCTCAGTCGTACACTGATCGGCGAGGCAGTGCACACGTGTATGTATATGCACGTGTGTACATGCAGCCATCAGACGATATTTTCCTGTTCCTGCATATCAGACATTGTCTAGAAAAATGATGAGAAACACACTGTAATTCTGAGGCAAATAAATTTTTTAAAAATAATTTTTTATTTATTTTTTTTTATTTAATTTTATTTTTGTTGCAGTCTACTATGTGTGTTCTTCTGTATATGACAGGCATGAGGATGACTGGACTGGATTGGAGAGCAGTGAAGACGGAAGATGAAAGACATAAGACAGTGAAAAAATAACAGTGTCAATGTAAATGTAGTTGTATAGAGTGAATGACAGAGTTGTAACAAGGGTGAATGAAATGGAATATGTCAAATAGAGAAGTTACAAAAGATGTACTTTTTGAAATTGAAATAAAATATTTTCATTTAAATAAAATACTGTGTGATTGTTTAAATTTCTGTACAGTTGTATTTTATTTAAGTAGAAATATTGTATTTCTGTTTTTTGTGTAGTATATCAGTACATTTACAATCACATTCAATAATAAAATTTATTTGGTTGTTATCATTAAACAAAAATCATATAATTGTGTATACAACACTTTTATATACGACAGTCTCCCCCTTTTGATGATGACAAACAAATAAAAGATTTTGAATGTGTTTGAAACGTGAAGTATATTACTCCCCCTATTTGTATGCTCCCCCTACAACTAAGCTTCCCTTATTGATGCACATATTTGAAAATTTTGAAATAAATTAATCAAAACACCAAATTTCAAAATATTCAATAAATGTTTACTCATCCATCAAAATCTTGACCATTCTCCCCCTTTTGTTATCATCAAAAGAATAACAGAAATTAAAACAGTGATGAATATAAACTAGAAATATAAATTCAAATCAAGGGAAAAAATATATTGTAAATCTCATTTATTCAAACAAAAATCATAATATTCTTCAAATTAGAAGCAAAATTCACTTTTTAGAATGATGGATTTACGATTGACTTTATAAAAATGAGGAGAGTTAATAAAAAAAATGAATATTTGAATATAAATTTCATAAGATTTTAAATAAGCTCAAAAAAATGTGTTAAGCACTTGCTAACCACGCATATCCCAAAGGCCTTTTAAATGGGGTTAGTAGTGACTTAACTTTATCCTCTCAATGAGTTCTATCCATGCACAGCCCAAAGGTCTTTTAAGTGAGAATAGAAGCACATAGAGATTAAGGTAATTCACCCACGCATAACCGCGAGGACTTTTAAATGGGAGTGAATACCAAGGATAAATTATTATTATTTATTATTATATTATATATATATATTTCAGGATTTCCTTTATTCTTAGAAATTAAACTCTCCACATTATATAAAATCATGATGAATGTCAGAAGAATGAAAGTAGCATAAAATAATCGTGAAAATGCAATAATTTAAAGATATTATAATATTTGTTCAATCGTCATGAGAATTAATAATATTTCCTCATGATATGATAAATATTATAGTCAATACTCATTACAACTTCAAAATCTGACATAATTTCAACGAATTCCAAAATAGTTCAAATGGTCAATCATTTAACTTTTGTATAACAATTTAAGAATATTTTTGAAAAAAATGGATAATGATCAATCAATTTCTATGATTCCCAAATCTAAGCGTAATCGTGGAAATCTATCTTTGGGAAGAGGTTTTGTAAAAATATCAGCAAGTTGACAATCAGTTGAAATGAACTCAATACAAATATCTTCTCGTGAAATGCGATCTCTAATAAAATGGCGTCTCACATCTATGTGTTTAGTGCGTGAATGGTGAACAGGATTATTAGACAAATCTATAGCATTTTTACTGTCACATTTTTGTGGTACTTTTTTTTATAAATTAGACCAAAATTTGAAAGAGTTTGCATCATCCGTAATATTTGTGCACAACAACTTCCTAAAGCAATGTATTCAGCCTCAGTTGTGGATAAAGCAACACAATTTTGTTTTCGACTTGACCATGAAACTAATGAATGTCCTAGCATAAAATAAGCTCCACTAGTGCTTTTTCTATCCATAAGGGATCCAGCATAATCGGCATCAGAATATCCAATTAATTCAAAATTATTGCATGCGGGGTACCATAAACCAAATTTGTGTGTGTGCAAAAGATATCTCAATATTCTTTTTGTGGATTTTAAGTGAGATTCTTTTGGATTAGACTGAAAGCGTGCACATAAACAAACAGCAAACATAATATTAAGCCTAGATGCGGTGAGATAAAGAAGTGAACCAATTGTTCCACGATATTTTTTCTGATCAACTACAACTCCTTTCTCGTCTTTGTCAAGCTTGGTTGAAGGACTCATCGGTGTTCTGAGTGGTTTTGCGTTTTCTAGTCCAAATCTTTTCAGCAATTCAGTGATGTATTTTGTTTGTGACATGAAAATACCCATGGTGCTTTGTTTGATTTGAAATCCAAGGAAGTACTTTAATTCACCTACTAAGCTCATTTTGAATTTATCCTGCATGACTTTTTCAAATTTCTCACACAGACGATCATTAGTAGCACCATATATAATATCATCAACATAAATTTGGACTATTAAAAAGTCTTCACCTTCACGTAATTGAAACAATGTCGTGTCAGAACTGCCCTTTTTAAAACCGTTTTCCAAAAGATATGCACTTAAACAATCATACCATGCTCTAGGAGCTTGTTTAAGACCATATAATGCTTTTTCAAGTTTAAATACATGATTTGGAAATTCATGATTTTCAAAACTAGGGGGGTTGTTCCACAAAAACTTCTTTTAATTCTCCGTTTAAAAATGCACTTTTTACGTCCATTTGTTTAAGTTTGAAACCTTCATAACATGCAAAACTGAGCAAAATTCTAATGGCTTCTAACCTTGCTACTGGTGCGAATGTCTCATCAAAATCAATGCCTTCAATTTGATTATATCCTTTTGCAACCAACCTAGCTTTGTTTCTAATTACATTTCCGGATTCATCAAGTTTATTTTTGAACACCTATTTAGTTCCTACTACTGGATAGTCATTCGGTCTAGGAACTAATTTCCAAACTTTATTCCATTCAAATTGATTAAGTTCTTCTTGCATTGCTAAAATCCAACTTTCATCACTAAGTGCAATTTCAACATTTTTAGGTTCAGCTTCAGAGATAAAACAGCTGTGAATACAAAAGGCACAGATATCTTTATTAAATGATGAACGAGTTCGTATACCTGTCGTTGGATTTTCTATTACAAATTCTGGAGGATGGTTGGCTTTGAATTTCAACTTCTCGACTTCAAGTGTTTGTTTTGTTGGATTATCACTGGCAGTCTTCTCTTTGCTATTTTCTTTTTCACCGTCATATGTAATTCCCTCATCGTTTTTCTCTTTGTCCACCATATCCAGATCAAATTCATCAAATTTCACGTTTTTGGTTTCAACAATAGTTTTTGATCGTTTGTTGAAGATTCGATAAGCCTTGCTTCTTGAAGAGTAACCCATGAAAATTCCCTCATCGGCTTTTGATTCAAAGTTACCAAGATGATCACCTGTATTAAGAAGATAACAAGGGCATCCAAAAACTCTAAAATATGAAATGTTAGGCTTTCTGTCAAACCACAATTCATAGGATGTTTTGTTAAGTATTGGTCTAATCATTACTCTGTTCATTACATGGCAGGATGTATTAACTGCCTCTGCCCAAAAAGTCAAAGGAAATTTATATTCACTTAACATAGATCTAGCTAATTCCTGTAATGTACGATTTTTCCTTTCGACTACTCCATTTTGTTGGGGTTTTCGAGGAGCAGAAAATTCGTGTTTAAAACCATTTTCTTCACAAAAGTTTTCAAAATCCAAATTTTCAAATTCACCACCATGATCACTTCTTAAAGTTTTTATTGAAACACCTTTTTCATTTTGAACGAGTTTTGCAAACTTTGAAAAGTAATCAAACGTTTTGGATTTTTTGGCTAAAAAATAAACCCATGTAAATCTAGACTAATCATCAACCAACACATAGCAATAGCGTTTTCCATTCAAGCTAGCAATTTCATTTAGTCCAAATAAATCCATGTGAATTAATTCAAGTACCCTATTAGTACTAACAACATTTTTGGGGCGAAATGATGATCGACTGAATTTTCCCATAGTACATGATTTACACATTTTATTACTTCTATATTTCTGATGTGGTAATCCCCTTGCCAATTCTTTTGATTCAAGTTTTTCTAAGAGACTCATACTAGCATAACCCAATCTCCTATGCCATAAGAAGACTTCTTCATCCGTAGCTACTAAACATCGTGAGAGAGTTAAATCATCAAATGAAAGCGTATAAACATTTCCTTTTCTTTTTCCCGTAAACACAATATTATTAGTGGATTTTTCTATAATTTTGCAAGATTCACTATCAAATATCACACTCATTCCTTTGTTAGTTGGCATACGGAAATGAGATTGTGGTGCAAGTTTTCAACATATAAAACATCAGTTAGGGAGAACATACTATTACCTACTTTACCTTTACCGGTAATTTTACATTTTCTGTTATCGCCCATTATCACACTTCCACCTTTATGTTTTTCAAGGCTAAGGAACTTTGATTTATCTCCTGTCATATGTTTGGAACAACCCGAATCCAAGTACCATTCTTGTTGCTCCTTAGACCGCCAACATACCTACACATGAGAAGAAGAGACTGACCTAGAGAAACTCGTAGGTCTAATAAAATTAGTAACTGAAAAATTTTGATTTTGAACAACAGATCCTTTTGGAATCCAAATTTGTTTATTCTTACCAAGTCCAATTCTATAACAATTGCTTGTCGACCCTTTTGGAACCCATATTTTTATGAATTTTTTATTATTGTTCCTACTTTCACATTTTTCATTGGTTTGTCCAATTTTTCCACATCTTATACATTTAGGAAAAACACTTCCACCCTTCACATTATCATTCATGTTAATGTGTGTTTTCCCAAATCCTAATCCTTTTCTATTGTTAGCATATAATTGATTTCCAAGCAGCATCCTAAATGACTTTTCTCCTTTTGAAAACTTACTCAATGTTATTTCAAGATTTTTTACTTTAGTTTTAAGAGCTACATTTTCATTTACAAGAGAGGTGCATCTGTTGATGAAGTTCTTTCTTTTTGTGTCATCGCTTTCTTTTAAATTCAAGTGTCTTGTTTCAATTTTTCAAAATTTG
Organism: Allium sativum; assembly: GCA_030737875.1. Taxonomy (NCBI): domain Eukaryota; kingdom Viridiplantae; phylum Streptophyta; class Magnoliopsida; order Asparagales; family Amaryllidaceae; genus Allium; species Allium sativum. Next base: position 952,724,421 of record CM060915.1, read on the forward strand.
CTTTAAATTATGTTTGCTCTTATTTTAAAAACTTGCAAGTTTCACAATCAAGATTTGTCACTTTTTCAAGCTCAGTTTCTAACCTATTGTTTTCGTGAGACAGTTTTAACCTATTAGATTTTAATTTCTTAACTTTTAGTTTAAGAGAGTCAACGGTTTTGGTAAGATCATGACACATTAAAATTAAATCTTTGTAAGAGTAGTTTGGTACCTCAGTGGAATCTTCGTCGCTACTTTCCGAATCTGACTGTGCCATAAGACACAAATTGGCTTCCTCTTTATCACTGTCAGAATCTTCTTCCTCTCCTTCTTCATCGTCCCATGTAGCTACAAAAGATTTCTTCTTCTTCTTTCTGTCTTTCTGAAGTAGTGGACAATCTGGTTTGATATGGCCTGGTTTATTGCAGTTGTAGCATATGACTTCATCGTCTGAGTTGTCTGAATTCTTGGATATGTTGGATTTTGAATTCTTCTTTCGTGACTTGTATTTCTTGTTAGACCACTTTTTAAGAACCATGGCCAATTCTTCAATAGGATTCTCGGCTTTATCATTACTTTCAACAGTGCTATTTAGAGCAATTGTCTTTTTCTTTGATTCTGAATCATCTCGTCCTTCTTTGGCTTTTAACTCCATTTCATAAGCGATCAAGTTTCCAATCAACTCTTCTATTCTCAATTTACTTATATCTTTTGATTCTTGAATGGCCGTTACTTTGGCTTCAAAGTTCATTGGTAGTACTCTCAGTATTTTGCGTATTAATTCCATTTCAATGTAGACTTTACCAAGAGCCCTTGCATTATAAATCAGTGTAGAGAATCGACCATACATCTCTTTTATATCTTCGTCTTTACGCATCATGAAATTTTCATATTCGTTGCAGAGTAGTGCGAGATGAGATTCCTTGACTTAAGATGTTCCTTCATGTGTAACTTCTAGAGTATGCCAAATTTCCTACGCAGTTGTACAGTGAGATATACGGTTAAACTCAGTTTTATCAAGGGCACATATTAAAGCGTTCATTGCTTTGGCATCAGTTGAGAATAATTTTTTATCATTAGCATCCCACTTATCTTTTGGCTTAGGAATTTCAATATCATTAATAATCGTAACAGGAGGTTTGTAGCCCGTTTCCACAATATCTCATACATCATAATCGACCGAACTCAAATAAAATTTCATCCTAGCTTTCCAATAGGCATAATCAGTTCCATTGAACATTGGTGGCCTAGCTATGGAATGACCCTCAAAACAAGCGTTGTTAGACAAATTCATGACTCTAGAGTTAAAAATACCCACTCTAATACCACTTGTAGGATCTAAATTAACCCTAAAGGGGGGGGGGTGAATAGGGTTTATTGCAAATTAAATGAATTTAAAATAAAATTGCAGAAAGAAAATCACACACAGAAGATACCTAGCTTCAGCAAAAACTGTGCATACTGCTGCATTCAAGGTTTCTACTAGGAATTATAAACAATCTCTTCTCTTGTAGACTCTTGTAAACGTGCGACCTTCGCTCTCGACTATTTAAACCCTACACTCAAGACCTTGACACAACTAGATCCATTAAGTTGTGATTTTTCTAACTACAAACACTAGTAGTTATTGACTCTAGAAATAAAACTTGAATTTTAAAAACTAAAACATAAAGAAATAAAACCCTAGGAATTAAAGTTAAGGGTTATCCACTTTTAAAAGATGGACGGCCCATTTCAATTGGGTTTGATCAGTTTTCTTTTCCTCCGAGAATTGAAAATGGTGGCGCTAGGGTTTCTGCTATGCTCTAAATCAATTAATGCTTGATGGATTTTGCTCTGGAGTTCCTCTATAGATTCGAATACTTTGAAGCACCTCTTCTTCGATCGGTTTCCCTTGGGATAGCGAATGAAATCCTTTGTGAGTACTCTGTGTTGAAGATGATTTCTCTGAATCATTGTTGGTTTATTTCGATTTTCTTGTCCATATCTGATGCCGATGATGATTGTGCATTTATAAGGTTTTTTAAACCCTAGAATCTCTGATTCTAGACGATTCATGGGCCTTGAATTGTTCTCATGACTCGGGTATCTGATTTGAATTTTTCTTCTAAGATTTCTTTGATTTTAAAACTAACCGTATATATTATATGATTGGAGAAAATTCTCGGTAGCTTTTAAAACTTTGATTTGGTCCTTTTGAAAAGTTCCTGTGAATTTTTATCATCAAGACTTGACTGTGGTATTAAAAAAAGATTTTTCTATATCTTTGAAATTTTCAGTCTATCCTTTTAGACTTGAACACATCATTGCCTTGAAGCTCCTAAATATAAACATGTTTAATCCGATGGAGTAAATTGCGTGTTCAATTCTGGACTTGAACTAGTCTTTAACTTCTAGAATTTCGATGTTGATATTTAACTTGAATCAACTGCTACATAAAAATCTAATATGAACTGGTACTACACTTGAGATCTTCAACTTGACAGTGCCTTGTATACTTGACTTCAAACTTTTCTCTGGCTTTAAACTTGAAATTTGGGGTCTTGACATGATTAATATTGAACTGTTTTATTGTATTTTGTGGTTCTAGCTCGATCATGAAACTGCCCTTGGTTAAGAACTGATATTACTCTTGAGTTTGTACATATTTAAACTGATCATATGTTAAGAACAGTTGTCTCATTTCCATGTTAAATTTATTGACCTTTTCCTAGCTTCCTTCTACCTTGTAGCTTGCTTTTTACTGCTAAGGACAGATACTATAAACTAGAATTGATCTGAACTTTGAAATCTGGAATCTTGGCATTTGGTATACAGGTTGAACATTACTTGATGCTTGCCTTTGATACTGTATGGCTTTTAACTTGTGCAACTACTTCAAACTAGCTTTCTTGTGTATTGCTATATCCTAGAATTTTGATCATTTGTTTGGTTAGTTCATGATATCTCATTTGCAGTCCTGTAGTTGTTGGTTGCTCCTTTTTTTTTTGCTTGTTAATGTTGTGACTATACTCCATGCAGTAGCTCTTGTACTTACTTCACACTGTATGTTTTCGTGTATACTGAATTGAATATGCTTTACTCCATTTCTATTTGCACTTGAACATTTCTTTTTTTGATGAGATGTTGAACCTGAACCTTAAACTGAAAAACATTTCTTGCTTGTGCTCTGTAGTAAACATACCCTGGATTTGAACTTGCTGAAACATGTGTGTTGTACTCAGTCTTGTTTACATTCATGTGTATGCTGCTTTAATGTGTATTTGAAACCACCTTTTGTATTTGCACTTTGCCATGTTTGCTGTGTTGACTTTATTTCTTGAACTTGTATTTGATTGTCCTATTGTTGATTGTGCACTGGGTCGAGACGGTCCATGTGGCTACTCCTCAGTCGTACACTGATCGGCGAGGCATTGCACACGTGTATGTATATGCACGTGTGTACATGCAGCCATCAGACGAGATTTTTCTATTCCTGCATATCAGACAATGTCTCGAAAAATGATGAGAAACACACTGTAATTCTGAGGCAAATAAATTTTTTAAAAATAATTTTTTATTTACTTGCTTTTATTTAATTTTATTTTTGTTGCAGTCTACTGTGTGTGTTCTTCTGTATGTGACAGGTATGAGGATGACTAGACTGGATTGGAGAGTAGTGAAGACGGAAGATGAAAGACATAAGACAGTGAAAAAATAACAGTGTCAATGTAAATGTAGTTGTATAGAGTGAATGACAGAGTTGTAATAAGGGTGAATGAAATGTAACATGTCAAATAGAGAAGTTATAAAAGATGTACTTTTTGAAATTGAAATAAAATATTTTTATTTAAATAAAATACTGTGTGATTGTTTAAATTTCTGTACAGTTGTATTTTATTTAAGTAGAAATATTGTATTTCTGTTTGTTGTGTAGTATATCAGTACATTTACAAACACATTCAATAATAAAATTTATTTGGTTGTTATCATCAAACAAAAATCATATAATTATGTACACAACACTATTATATACAACACGCAGACGCATATGACTCAATTGGACTTGCGTTGCCATCGCTATTTACTCTTTTGACCTCTTACAATCAACCTAGTAAGCGTGTCCCGTCCTTGACCTAGTTCGAGCTCATATAGATACTAAAAATGTATTACTAGTTGAAAAGGGTCCTCATACTTGACACAAGCTCCCCTCCTAGGCTCGGTCCCCACTAGGATTTCCCACTTAACCCCTTTTATTACTCCCATGTCTTACCACATGTCTCATTATAGTTAAGTGCTCTTAATTATGTTTCACATGCTACCCATGTCACCCACTTAACCCCTTTACTATTCCCATGTCTTACAACATGTCTTATCTTGGTTAAGTGTTCATTAATTCATTATATCCGTAATTGTGCAAGACCTCCCAAATTAGATTACCGCTTGTGATTGCTCGATATGTCGGGCGGTTCCTGGCAGATTTCTACTGCAATCTGAATCTAACCTCATGTCTTAGCACTATTACGCTTCTAATTTCTGCCTTCGACCTCTCATATTAGATTGTCGTTTTGCGGTTGCTGGATATGCCGGGCGGTTCCGGCCGGACTTCTACTGCAACCCAATCTGAAGGATAACAAATTACAAAACTTGATATGATTCATCTTATTTACAGGCATATGCATTAGATCCAATTTACAATCCTATCACAATTACTTTTAAATTTAATTATGTGTGAAAGTAACATAAACTCACAGCGATCGGATTCTTAAAAAATAGAATTAGTCACTGTTGTAGCAAATCTGATCTTGAATAACCTCTTCTTTGATTGTTGAAGAAGAAAAGCTGAATTAATTTTAGTTGGAGCAGCAGCATGGAGGCGCCATGGATTAGAGTTGAAAAGATCAGGTTTAGGTGTTTATTTATAGGTGAATTAGGACCTTTAGATTTGATTAGGAACCATCTGAACCACTCAAATTAGAAAAACACGTCATCAAGAAACTGCCCAGAATCAACCAGTCGACTGGCCAATTTCAACCGGTCGAAAGTTTCCACTTCTGCTTAAAAACGGTCGACTGGTGATAATTGGGCGGTCAACTTGTAAATGGTCGAATGGTGAAAAATGGGTGGTCGACTTGTTTTATGGCTTTAAACTTTAAATATTCCGAGCTTCATAACTTCTTCATACGATGTCCGTTTTACGCAAACTCGGACTCTATCTCAAGCGGAATTCCGAGACGAACACAATGGCGTAACCCGTTTCACTTAAATTGTTCTTTTAAAAATTAAGTATTCTTAAATTTTTCAGTTTTAATATTTTAAAATTGTGGGGCGTTACAGTAATCTTCATAACGGTTCGCTTCCTCGATGTATTAGTTACTAGGTTAGAGTCTGCCTTGGAATCAGATATTAAATGTCCATGAGACTGCCTATCCAACGGGACGTATTGACCAGTGGATTATCTAATAAGTCCAGCTAGATATTAACACAAGGGTTCACTGGGGAAGGTCATAAATGATGTTAGTCGTCTACACATCCCATTGGTCATAAACGACTGCTTACTATCTCCCACCAAATGTGGGGCTTGGGAATATACGTGAATGACGAAGAATTAAATTAGTAGGACTTAGTACCTAGTGTCCTCTAATTTTATACGAGTTAGTAAATAAACTAGTAAGGTATTAAATGATCAATGGATCTGCCTTGTGCCTTAAGTGATCGTAGAGATACACCCTTATGTTATATTATGAGTGAGCCAATAAGTGGCAATATAGAATAAACCCACCTCCTTTATAGAGTATTGAGTAGTTGGAGAGTCTGCCTCTTAGTTTTGGTATTTGTTTAAGTGGTTGTTTAAAGGACTAATACTTCAGTATTGAGGTAATGTTATCTTCGGGAAGTGCTACTATGGATATGGTAGTTAATCATCATGTGTAAATTCTTGCAAGGTTAAGTTAGAATTACTAGCCGTGTTAAACATATGATTTTGGGTGAAACCAAATAGGATGCATTTTTGTATTGTGGACAGTGTTATATATTTTCTACTCACTAGAAATTGTTCTGACCACCATCCTAAAAATAACCCTCAGGTTAATCTTGAGGAAGACAGTCTTCGCAAGTGTCCAAGTTTGGTTTGTTGTACATGCTCTCTCATGCTCGATATTGATCTGGCGATTCGCTTTTAAGGTAGTTATCTAATTCGATACATGTTATCCTATTTTTTCAATGGTAAGTTAGTTTTGTTACACTCTAATTGTGCTCATGCTGATTACTACCTAAACTAAATTTGCACTCCCCATGTTTGGATGAGTTCGGTTTTCGATTTTTGTCAAAATTTAGGCTCTAAAAAGAGTAGGATGTTACAATTTCTAACCACTTAATACCGCGTTAAATGAAAAGAGGCCGGTCTGTAACCACATATGACTTTACTTAAAACATAATATAAAAAGCGAATTCCTATGATCACTTAAGGCCTTTAGGTGGATTACTAATACATTATTCTAAATTAAAGGACAATAGCTACTAAGTTCCTTAACCACTAATTTAAAACTTCCGTTAGTCATGCATATTCTAACCACATATAAGGCGAGAGTTAGTAAACAGTCACTTATTACCAAGGTTTTAAATCTCGGATATCGATCGCGATTCGTCTAAGGAATTTTAGAGACGTGATCTTGTATCAGGGGAGATCTCAGATGAGATGAGTCTAACTCGAGGGTTCATCTCGGATTTTCGTATCGATTTGAAAGTTCATATCGGAACAATCTCAGGATACATGATATGTTAAAAATGATAATCTTACAAAATTATTTTAATAAATGCAATTATAAACATAGCAACTTAAAATTGAATTGGAAAATCACTTCATTATTCTTATTTTATGAAAGTTCATTCGTACTCCAAATCGTAACATGCTTACAATAGAAATATAATGCAATGGAAATACATTAGTGCTTCCAACATATGATCCATGAACATGAATTATTTTAGACATAAAACATAAAAAGGATCCATTAGAAAATTTAGCACAAGCACATATAATACATAATTTCAAGGGTAACATGTATGAAAAAAATGTGTATGAAAATCAAAAGCATTGTGGAACATAAATGAACATACGAAATAGCAGGAAATTTGTAACTAGACTTGAGTTTTTTAATTATTACTCTTGTTTAGACACAGATTTAATTTTTAAACCGAAACATCAAGATCTCGAAAGATAATCCAGTATCCTGTCTCAGTTGATATATCGTTCGATATTGCAATATCTCAGGAAACATATTCAAAAGAAGATTTACAGTGAGATTTGCTTTTTTATTTCAGAAGGAGCATAAAACGAGATCTCCGATGAGGTCTCGGGCGATATTTACAAGATATGAAATAGTGCTTATTACCTATGGGATCGATAGATGACTAACCTTCATTTAGGACCGTCCCCCTACAAACCATTATTACCACTATCTAGCCATATTATATAATCTTTGGGCCACTTAATTCTTCCTATACTATAGACAGACCTATGATACCTTCCTATCTATAAATTTAATACCATATCCAAAGGCAGACTATATCCCAATCACTTACTACCTAAGGTAGTGGACCTTTACAGAGGTCGTCGATCTCGTACGCAAATAACCATCTAACACTTACTATTTGGTAGAAGGAGAGTCATTCGATCACTTATATACCTGAAAAGAGTAGATCCAATAAATATACCCTTAAGGAAAGGGTGAATCCAATCGCGTAGTATAATAGGCGGATCACATTACTTAAGACCTTAATTTTGAAGTAGGATACAACTTAGTTAATCCATTGGGTTTATTCTTTCAAATGGGAAATGAACCCTACAACTACTTAAGACCTCAACACTTGAAGTAAACCATTAAGAATATTATGTGTTCAGATACTAATTATTATTACTAGTTCTTATGGCTAATGATATCTCACGTTGGTTGTATGTATATTCAATTGTTGGAAAGTGCAAATTTCTGTCGAATAATGCAACTGGCCTCACATCATTAACCTTCTAAGTCCAATTTTGCATTAATTATAAATATTTTTCCAATATTTAAATTTGGAATAAGTGAATATTGATTTACAAATATAAGGTTCATTATCCTAAGATCAATTATTGGATTGATATTAATTATTGTAATTACTACCCAATTCCCTATTTTGTTGATTACTATAACTGTCACACGCCATTAACGACCATAAAGGTTACTCTTCCTAAGGCAATAAACATTCAAATAAATACCGTTTATGTTAGTCCCTTTATAATTTATTATTAATACTGACTTATTCCAACTCCATACTATTACATTAATTATTATTTGATCTTTTATTCCTTTATGATATATTTGTATTTATTTCAGTTATATTAATTTCCACTAATTTGAAGTTGCAATGCTAAATTCCCATTTCTAATAATTGTAATCCTTGGATTAACTATGATTAACTTCCACATTTATTTCCCACTAAAAAACGGTTACAATTATAAATTCTCCATTAGGTGATATTAAGTAACACCTGTAAGTAACAGAGAATATTTCAATTCTAATTTACACTTAATTTTTGCATACTATTATTAATAACTAGCGTTAGATATGTATTTTAGGATGGATATATTATTAATTTATATATACATATGTATGTTTGGGTGTTATTTTTCTGATTTTTTTTTGAAAGGCAGAATAAAAATTTCATTATTATCAACCATATACAAAATTCAATCTAGCAAACTATACAGCTAGAAAAGAAAAGAAATAAGAAAAAAAACAAATATGATGTGGTATATACAATTAAAAATTCTGAAGGACGATGCGCAGCTCTTGTCATCTTTCGCATAATTTGATTGCACAACTGATCAGCATTTCTCCTCTCAAACCCATAGATTCGATTATTCCTCTCCATCCATATTTCATACGTAAACTTTTTTAGGAGCTTTAGGAATATGCATGTCCTTTTATTTTTCCATTTGGTTGCTTTAAAAATATTATACCATTCAATTTGGCTAGAGGAGGATGGCTTGTGAAAACCACTGGTAGCAAGCAGTCGGGTCCATATAACGTGCACAAGGGGGCATTCAAAGAAAATATGAACATTCGTTTCAGAATGTGCATTACACAGGACGCATACATCATTTGGAATAATACCATAACTAAATAGTTTACTCTTGGTATTGATTGAATTGGCCATTATCTTCCAAAGAAGAAGATTCTCCTTTGCCGAGCTTCCAGAATTCCAAATTCTTGAGTACCATGGAAAAGATTGCCTATTAGACATAAGCAGATTATACACAACTTTGATAGATTGTTTTTTACCAATCCATCAAATTTCCTTATCTCCAGGAAAATTGAAATGAGCAGTGATCTCCGTCCATAATTCCCTCAAAACAGACGAGCTGGTGTATGGCAACATAAGATTACCATAATGTACATAGTCAGTCACCAATGCAAAAAGAGGAATTCCTGAATTCATCATGAGATTATAATCAACCACTTCACTCAAAATCAAACCTGACCTCGCCCAAGGGCTATTCCAGAAGGAAAGATAAGAATTTTTTTCTATAGTTACATTGAATGTATGGCTTAAAAGTATCACGAAGCTTGAGAATATTGCGCCAACTCCAACTACAACTTTGTGGGATAGGATAGACCAAATTTTTTTTGTTTCCAATCAAGTAATTATGTACTCACAAAGCCTATAAACTTTTGTCATTTGCAAATAGCTTCTCAAAATAGACAGAAATCGCCACTTTATTCCACATTTAAAGATTTGTAATTCCAAGTCCTACATATTTCTTGTCATCATAAAGTTTATGAAAAGCAAATGGAATCAACTTCTTAGAGAAAGGATCTCCATGCCACAAAAATTTGTTTAGCGCACTGGTACTTATATCAATAAGCTTAGTAGGTAGCATATAGTGTTGTGACCAATAAGTAGTCATGGCATTCACAATGGATTGTACTATTGTAAGCCTACCAGCTTGAGAGAGCTTGCAGGAAGGCCACTGCAATAATTTACCTATTATCTTCTCATACAAAGGAACACATTGCTGTTGGTTGATTCTCGAACAAATTAAAGGCATACCCAAGTAGAAAATGTTTGTAGGTAATTCAGCAAGGCCACTGAAGTTAACAATCTCCATTTTTCTTTCAGTAGATACTCCAGCAATCAAGATATGAGATTTATTAATGTTGATTTAAAGGCCAGTAATACTATGAATATGGGCAAGAACATCAAAGATGCATTGAATATTTCTTAGAGTTGGCTTTGTTAAAATGATAAGATCATCCGCAAAGAGTAGATGTGAGATTAAGGGATGTTTACATTTTGGATGAAGCTCCAAATTTCCTTTACGTACCTGCTCAATGATCAAAGAGTTTAACAGCTCCATGAATAAAATGAACAAATAAGAGGAGATTGGGTCCCCCTGCCTCACACCAGTAGTGCCTTTGAAAAAGCCATGTAATCCACCATTTCTTATTATGGAATAAGTAGGTGATGAAATGCACGTATATAACCATGCAATGAAAGGCTGAGGAAAATTCATGCGAGACAAGACTGCTAAAATAGGATGCCATGATACCGAGTCAAACGCTTTTTTAATATCCAATTTTATCATACATCTGGGAAAAATATTCTTCCTTTTGTAACCAAGTAGAAGCTCATGTGTAATGAGAATATTGTCACCGATTGATCTTCCTTTGATGTAAGCAGCTTGATTGGATGAGATGATTGTAGGGAGTACAGATTGCAGCCTATTTGCTAGTATCTTGGAAATTATCTTATAAAGAATATTACAACAAGATATCGGCCGAAAGTCGGAGACGTTTGCAGGATTATCAAGCTTGGGTATAAGAGCAATTGCAGTTGTGTTGATAGTTTGCAGTAAAACATTGCTCATGAAGAAAATTTTAATAGCAGCTATAATATCGTCACCTATGGTAGACTAGCACTTTTGAATAAAGAACGCATTGAAACCATCCGGTCCGCCACAGCTATTTGCATCCAACGCAAAGACAGCACTCTTAATCTCATCATTATTAATCAAGTATACAATGTCCTATGATTGCAATTCAGTAAGTGATGGGATTGTAATATTATAGAGTGGCAGTACATTGATAGCGGAAGGTGGAGAGGCTAGAATTGATGAGAAATATTCAACAAAAGCCTGATTTATTCCATCATCAGAAGATTGCAAGAAACCATGCATATCCTTAATGGAAAAAACAGAGTCTCTGAATCTTTTAATTTTAATGGAATTATGAAAGTATTTTTTATTGCAATCTACTTCACGTTATCTTTTAATGAAGGCATCCTGCTTCAAACCTTGTATTTCTAAACTCAACGCCTTCTTTAATTCATTTTGAATCTCTAGTTCAACGCAACGAAGATCAGCATTTCCAGGGTGGTTATTGGCATCCTTTTGAATTCTATGTAACTGCTGCCTGATAACAGAAGATTGCTTGGAGCCCGTACCAAAGGTATGAACTGACCATGCTTTTAAATGCAATTTTAAATCTTTCAATTTATACAAGAGCTTCTGCAAAGGATTACCACTAAAGTGATGAGACCAGACCTGCGATAAAATATTAGAAAAATCACCATGATTAATCCAAAAGTTAAAAAATTTAAAAGAGGAGGAACATTTACTAATGACATTATCACTTCCCCAAAGTAAAAGTAGAGGGCAATGGTCAGATAAAGATGAGGGAAGAATTTGATAAGAGGAATTTTTCCATTGGTTAATGAAATGAATATTGGCAAAGATGTGGTCAAGTTTGCAACAAGTTGGAATGCCGAATTTATTCTTGTTGGACCAAGTGTACTCAAAGCTAGTACAACTCATAGGAATGAGACAAGAATTTAAGAGAGCACAAGATAAAGGAGCAATATCTTTAATGGCAAGGGGACAACCACCAGATTTTTATGAGGAGGTGTACATGCAGTTGAAATCACCGCCAACAATCCAAGGCAAGTTCGAATTCAAGGAAGGAAGACCATCAAGAAAAACTTGTCGCAAGGACACACTATTCTGAGCATAAACAGAGGTTAATAGGAAGCAAGAACCAGATGGTAGGTGAAGACGCTTGAAGTGAAGAAACTGATCAGAGGAGCTAGCTTTGTTAAATAAAAGATGGAGGGATTCCACAAAGTTAAAGGCCTTCAATAATTTGCATCAGCGAGCTTGTGCTCATAATTCCGTCCAAAGGATATAAAAGATGCTGCTTTCATGCTCAGTTTTAAATCCAATTAGGTTTCAGAGAGGCAGATGAGATGTACATTATTATGCCATATAAAATATTTGATATCACCTTGGTTATCATCGGAACGCAAGCCACGAATATTCCAAAAAGCAATATTATTCATCATTATTGTCTGAGAGGGCTGATGAAAGGGGTAGGATGTTTCCTAGTATGTCGTTTGGAGGGTATGTTGCTGCAACCTTACGGTAACACTTCAGAAGATGTGAAATCTTTTCCGTCATTAAGGTCTTCAATAATTTCTTCTATGGCAATTTGTAATTTCTTTTTTCTACCTTTTTTTTTACTGCCATGAGAGACAGGAGTATCATGAGATTTCAATGATTACGCACAGCTTCTAAGAGGAGACGGGAGAGCGAGATGGGGAGGAGTAGATAGATGGCTGTAAGGGGAGGATGACTGTGCAAGCAAGTTTATCTTATAGCTAAGAGATGAGGCAGGATGAACTTGAAAGTTTAAAGGTGAGTCATTAGAAATTGTGGCCGAAGTAGTGGCACCATCAATAGACGTGGTAGTAGTTTCCTGGGTAGGATCTGTATCTAAGATTGAGAAGGCATTGTGCAACTGAAGCTCGTCATTAACTAACGCATTCTCTACCAAAGTCTGCTTGCATTTGTTTAACTCTTTTCTGCTCGTGATTTGTACAGCTGGACTCTTCTCAATACCATCATTTTCATCAAAATAGAACTCACCTTTCTTGTGTACTATACCGCTCTTGTCAATGATAATAACGTCATCCACTTCTTTGTATGAACTTTCCTTTTCCTGGATGTCAGTCTCACCTTTCTCATTAGTACTTGCAATGTTGTTATTTTCCACGCTGTGATCCAGACCAGCTGTAGCTTTTTTAACCCAAACTTTTTTCATTTTTGAAGTTACATCATGCCATTCATTTTGACCCTTGGTTGTTTTATCAGTACTCAAATTTTACCTTCCATTAAATGCAAATTTCACATGATTGTGGTCCTTTATTTCAAAGTGCTGATCCCGCTCCACTAAATTATGCTCACACTCAGCAATATCATGACCAAAAACCTTACAAATGGTCAAATGGATGGTCGCCAATCAAAGGACACCTTCACAGATGGACAATTTACTCCTAGATCATCTACCTCGATACTATCAGGTAATTCAAATTCCGGATCAATTTCAACCAGAGCTTTAGCTTATTTGAAACGCTGCAATCTCTCAGTACTTTCATCAAAACAAATGAGTCTGCCAACGTGACACGCTAGCCAATTGATACCATAAAGTGTCCAAAGCAAAAGAGGAATTCTATGAAGATGAATCCAGATAGGAACTTTCCTAATTTAGGATTGAGAACTTCCAATTGTGGGGTCCCATTTGGTAATAATGAACATTCGACCTCTAATGAAGATGGGATCAGCAAGTAAAATTTTCTCTCTATCTTGAACGTTCGAAAATTTGAAGAAAAAATTTATACCGTCCGATTTTAATTCAACTTCACCCTGTAGCTTCCAATACTTACGTAGGAAGTTTACAACAGAGATATCAATAATGTTCCGTCCAAAAAGAAACCAGCCAGATATTCATTCGAGTAATTCATACCTGCCTCATGGACCAACGCAGGAATCTGCCTTTCCTTACCATCACATGGTATATCAAACTGAATTGGTTTGAAAGAGCTAGCATTACGAGGAAGGGCTTTGAACAAGGAAGCATAGTTAGATTTGGTTTGCTGGGTGGAATGATTTGAAGAGTTTGACGTAACTTGATGGGTGGGATTTGCCATGTTTGATGAAATTCCTATATGGGAAGTGACAATCGGAGGATTAATACTAGGATTAGATGAGAAGATGACATGATTATCCAAATGAGGAGGGACAGATCTCACGGATTTGGAGTGATTCAGATGACTGATAGGGCTGGAATTGATAATTGAATGATTGACATTAGAATGAACAAGATTCGGGATTACAGAGACATTCAGAGATTGATTGTTGACAATTGGATCACGATGGACAGGAGGTTCTGTCGCTAGATTCTCATTAGGGCCATTTTCAGAGAGGGAATTTCGTAGAGGAGGCAGGTCTGGTGGACGAGAAGGAAGAGGGGGAAAGGCTTGATCAAAAGTGGAAGATGAAGGAGGCGGATCTTGGGAAAGTGAAGATGCCATTAGTAAACCATGGACTAAAACGGATTATAGAGATGTTTGGGTGTTTGTGTGTGTGTGTGTGTGTTTGCATGCTTGTTATGTATACTAAATTGCAAATTTTTGTATTTATTTGTTTGCTAATTTCTTACTTTCAATTTATTTACATTCCAGTCCAAATAGCTGACTGGAAAAACCTTCCTATGTTTTGACTTACTGAGATTTCAAATCTCATTAAGAAGCTTTTTGTTATAATTTATATAAATATGTCCAACCATTAAAAAGTAGGAAAATATACACATTCTAAATTATAAGGAATTTGTAATATTTTTATTTAGAATAAACAATGTAAATTACATGCAAAACACGTGATTTATACATCTCTTTCTTTTGTTTATTTTGCGTGTTTTCATAACTTTAAATGTGATCTTTATGTGTGAAAAGCACAAAAGGATTGTTTTGCAAAAAAAAAATCAAAGACCTTAAACACCCAAATAACAGGTGGATTCGAAACTCAAAGGGGTTAATTTACGTAAATTTGCTCTTACACCCTTCTAAATTACTATAATGAAAAAAAATTCCGATATTTTAAACAATGTTTAGATTTCTCACTCACCTTGAAAGCCATTTCAAATCTCATATCTGAATTACATCTTTTAGGTTTTATTCCCAAACTCGTGTAGGTCTATGATATGTATACAAAGGGATATGTGTATGTATTAAAATCCATAGATCTGGAAAAGTATTGATAAAAGCGAAAGAAAACAAATGACAAAACCTAAGAATTTATCTTACCTACAAGAAGCAACCTTTATTCGTAAATCCGAATTCATTGTCTTGAATCTTTTTTATTATATTTGGAAAGTAATATATTTAAGAAAGTTTGGAGAAGATTAAAGAAAGGAAAATCGTGGAGCTTCGCTACTGCCTTTAGAAAATATAGGAAACAGAGAGTGCGTCTAGGGATTGAGTGGTCCTAGGGCTATATTTATAGATGCTCAAACAACTTATTACCATTAGATTCAAATTAATAAAAATCCATCTGTTAATATGAAATTTGTATAAAGGAAAACCATAGCCACCACAGTAATCTAGACTAACTGGTCAAAGGGCAGAACGACTGCCCTTGCCCCGACGAGTCGACCTCTTGGTCGACCTGGATGTGGATCGGTATAATATATTTTTTTCTATTTAATATATTACTTATTTTCCATCCACTATCGTTTTTCGTTGGTAACAATCTTATATGAACTCCATTGGTGAGTTTCAAACATGAAAGTTGATTAGAATTAAATCACAAATGCAACTGTGCAAGTTTTGTGGCCAAATTCCATTGTTTGCTAAAATTTTGTTTTTGGTACCAAACTAATTAACTGACTTAACTAATGTCAAATTTCGAGGTTGTTACAATCTTTCCTTTTTAAAAGAAAATTCATTATGAATTTTACCGATCATTAAGTCATGAAACTGACATCTAATTATCCTAAACTACACTACCAATTTGTATATGACCATCTTTTGCAGTCAAACATGCACATGTGCACTGTGTACATAATGAACTACAATGGTAAAGTATGTATGCAAAATTATTCTAAATCAGAACCTTGTTTATGTATGCAGTTTACTCTAAAAACATGATGCAATTATCCTAAAGTATATTGTTAGTTCTATATGTATGCAGTTTTTTTTTTAATATTTCATCCAAAACCTTTACATGACCATCAACAAGTGTGTAAAGCAATCAATTTTGCATCCATATCCTAACATCCAACACATAAACGCATCTAATATTGTTTCCTATTTATTTCTTCTATGCTGGCAGAGGATTTAACATCACTTTGAAAATTTTCAGTCTCGTTGCACAGCAGAATTTTACCTACAGCAGAATTTTACCTACAGAAGAACTTTACCTAGCATGTCCTAAAATGCTCTAAAATTTCCACATGCAAACTACATAAGAAGGATTTAAATAAGCTCTACAAAGTAAAAGATTTAAACAATAACTCACATGCATCGTCACAAGGTACGGGAACAACATTTTCGAAACATTAAATAGTTTTTCCCTTATTACAGTTAGTGTTTGAACGTATTGCCGACCTAATTCACTGATAAAATAAAAAACAATTTCCTAATCATATTCCCTATGCTTTGCATATGATCTTAAAAATTGCGATTTCTTCAAAAATAGACATTTACTTGTTCGTTTAGGAAAAACAATTCATAACTTGTAAACACACATTACTTTTGTAAGCAGAAAATCAGTTAAAAAATTTAAAGATCTATTTTTTAGTGATATTAGAATAATATTTCTAAAAATATTTGCTAGAAATTTAAACTACTTAGGTCATAATTCAATATAAACAGAAGTCTATAACGCTAAAATTATGTAAACCGAACCGAACAAATCCTACACAAAAATAGTATACTTAAAAGAATGCCAAATACCTAAAATTAAAATTTAGCATTTAAGGAGTAAGTAAAAATAATTTCCCATGATACAACGCATAACTTATCCTTTGCTAAAATTTACGTATCGAAGAACGAATTTTTCTAGCTTTGAAGTTGTTATCAGTTAGATATAAATTATGAGAATTCGATTCTAATCATAAATGAATACGAATGAAGGAAACAAAAGATCTAAAAGACTGAAATCTCATGACATCGTCATGTGATTTTTACCTCAAAGATACTAACATTACAAACAGATAACTATCACAACGAAACAATTACTGGGGAAGGAAAGATACAACAATTACCAAAAGGATAATAAGCTGCGAGAAGATCAAGCTCCATAGCTGGAACTCATTTTGTTGTAATGTCCTTTCTAGAAAAAAGTGTAACCAATCTCGCACGCCTATCGATGTTATTCTCTATGGACCTCACAAAACTCTACCTAAATCTCAAGATGAGCAGCAAGCTCGAGGATCTCAAGGCCTGCTGCGTATGGCTACGGTTGAGACTGAACTAGAGCAGGATGTGCTAGCGCTAAAGCAGAGCTGGAGCTAGAAGAAATTGAATATCCATTATAACAACCCACCTAGAATGGGCATAAACCCCAAGCTAGAAAAGGTCTGTTGGAACTTAGAACCATTCTAAATGGATCATTGATTCCTATAGTGAAATAGTAAAGTGAGATATCACAAAGCAATCTAAACGAAATCAGAATCTCACACAACAGAAGGGATAAAATATGATATCAAAAAATAGATGCACCATTAATGTAACCATTGTAAATGTCAGATATAACGAGTCTAAAATAAAAGGTACATCAGAAATAAAAATATCCCAATAACAACATGATAACTATAATGATAATACTACCATAAATAACTAAAGTTTCCATCTTTGAGCTCCATCTCCAAAGCACAACTACTCTGTATTGATCCATGTGCCCTCATCTACTAAAGTGTTTAGGTTTAGAGAAGGGAGGTCAGAATACCAATTTTGGTGAACGAAAATCATATAAAATTAGGAATGACTATTTTCTATATTTAGCAGTGTAAACTCTTCATGTTATGTCTACATAAATAAACATACATAACTAAACCTATAAAGCGGACATCCATACAGTCACTTAAGGTGTAACGATCCAAAATTTTTAACCAATTTAAAATTTGAATTTTTATTACTTGATTTGAATTTAAATTTGAAATTGACATAAATATATATGGTTTAGAATATTTAATAATTTTGATAAGTTATATGATAGATTTTACTTGAATTATAAATGATAATGATTATTAATAAGTTTGGATTTATTGATACTATTTGTCTTTTGATTGGATTTGTCAAACCATAACAAGAATTAGTAGCGTTAGAACTAAGTGTTGTCCTTAGTTTTCATAGCATTTTAAAGGAAATGCTAGCAAAAGACCACTTTTCCTCCTTAAGACAAGTGTAAGGACACTTGTATTTTTGCATGCCTCCTTTCATGCATGTTTTACACTTGCCGCCTTATGTGTCATTACCTCCTTAATCCTCCATTCCTATATAAGGAGGCCTTTCCTACATTTTTGAACCATTCAACTCCATTTTCGTCTTTTCGTCTTCTTCTTAAAGCTTATGGCCATGGTTTCTTTGGCATAAGTCTTCTTCTTTTCAACCACCACCTTGCCGATGTTCGTCATCCTCCTCCTTCTCCTCTTATAATACATATAGATAGAAAGATTTGTACATATTATATAGTATATATTTTGGTGAAGTAGACTGTGCGCTGAAATACTGTTCGATGGTTCGCTCAACTAGGCTCGCCTACCGTAAAGATTGGGAAAGCTGTTACGTGAGAACTCTTTAACCACAATTTATATATTTAATTAGGGTTTAGACTAATTTAAATATAGTGATGAATTATTAGTGGTTAATGATGATTGATGTTTGTTGTGATGGATAATGGACGCATAGTTTAGACTACACACATTATTAAGCGTTAGTGTTATAACGCTTGTGCACAGTTATGATTTATTTAATTATGTTGATGATGGTTGCTATGGATGTTTAAATGGTTGTTGATGTTGTTTTTCACACACTATGACACAACAATTACGGTATCACATTGGTGATCGACAAATCTCCTTCGTAATTAGAAGCAATATCATTATTGAATTTGAAGGTTAATAATTTGGAAAGACCATATGTATGAATTCATATATATATTGCTAAAGTCCTTTAAATGAATAAATAAATACCGGAACATTCTAGGATGACGGAGAGGATATTTTCTAGGCTTGGGTTTAGAAATAAAGTTTCCTGCTCTCCTTGCCAATCCCTAACTGATCTGATGAATGGGATGGTTAATTTGAAGTTATTTGAATTTAGAAATGAATTGGAATTTGATTTATTAAGAAAAAAAAAGTTGAAATTTAGATCCAAAATAATTTGTATAGTAAATTTAAATGATTTTAAAAGGGTTATATAAGGATATAATGGCTTTCTAAGATATTTTGAAGTATCGTAGAATAATGGTTATTATGGTCAAAATAGAGCTTGTCGCATAACGGCAATTTACGTATTTTAGATGCAAACTTTAAACGCTTATAACTTTTCAATCTAAGTCAGATTTCCATGAAATTAAAAAACATTTGATTTCCATTAACAAGAACTTTCAAATGAGTAAAAGCAGATTTTAAATTCGAGTTATAATTTTCAAGTTATGTTTGAAACCATTTTGGAAAAGGTCGTTGTAAGAACAATTGTTGACCATAGCTATAAACAACTATTTTTAAATGTTTTAAAAATAAGGAAAAAAATTGTAAAATCATTACAAACTATGGAAAGGTGTTTTGAACTTTAAAGTTTAAGTTTTGGCTAAGATAAACGATATTTTGATCAAAATAGTTAAGATAACTGTTTTGTAACACTTTTGAAATGTTATTGTATCGCTTCCTTTGAAAACAATCAATTTTAAAGTTTTAAACCGTAAACTATTTTCCGAACTATAAGTAATGATTTGTGGAATGTTTTCAAAGGTTTAAAAGATTAGAAATATTTTATATGGAATTTAAAAGGTAGTTCACTGTTATTCCGCTTATACTGTGAGTTGGATACAGAGATTAATATTGAGGATAAGTTGATGGTATTTTTATCCAGATTTAATGTCAAAGAGTTGGATAAATCTTTTAATTAAGATATGGGTTTCCCAATTTGATTGGGATAAGTTGGATAGAAATAATTTTCATATATTTGATATGAAATTCTTTGGTGTAAACGTATACTATTTGATGAATTTGGAAGATATTATTATTATATCGTTATTCCACTTATAGTATTCGTTGATTACGAAAATTGATATCAAATATAAGTAGATACTATCTCTGTGTAACTTATGTTCAATATCGATTGATTTTGGTTTTGTCGTGAATCATATCTTCAACAATATCATTCTTGAAACCCAATGAGATTGAGTTGTGGAAATTCATATCGTAAATTGGGATTTAATCAAATCTTTGATTTGAGAAAATTAAAAATAAGAAATTGGGAACCAAGTTTAATCTTTTTATTAGGATTAAAGAATTTAATGTTGGAAAATCGATTTAATTGGAAACTATGGTTGAAATATGGATTAAAGGATTTTCAAAGGAAACTGGGTTTTGATAACGAGTTATCAAATGGAAAATTAATTAAGGTTTTGGGGCTAGATTATCTTTAATTTAAGGGATGTGTTTTAAAGAAGAAGGGTTAAATATGAATTTTGTTAAAGACAAATTGACAATGGGTTTAAAGAAATTTAGTTTAACAAAATCTAAGATGGAAGGAGATTTAGTTGAAAGCCAGTGTGTTCCATAATTGTGTTTAAAAATTACGCTTGTTATTTGGGAAGACCGGGATCGGATGTATGTCCGAAAAACATTCCAAGTAATAATACGATGTTGTAGAGCAATTGAATACATTGAAGGCAATACTGAAGACCGGGACCCTTCATATCGTAAGGACGACTTGTTGAATGTCTCAAGTGGGTAGCTCCCATTTGCAAATGGATTTGATATCAGCTGAGTGGCAAGAAGCCCAAATGTATGTGAAGGAATTTCGGATTGTTATTTCATTCAGACCCAGAACGGATATTTATGGATTGTGTGTCTGATAATGTAATTGACTGCATAGCACTGATCTCCGTTGAATATATATCTGTTTGGTAGCGGAGAATTTATTCTCTTTCTTAACACCCTTCTCTAAGACGTATGAGCTTAGAGGTTATATATCAATAGAAATCAGTGATGCGTTGTGAATGGACAATGTGGCATACTTAAGTTATGTGGTGAGCTTTGGATGATCAAAGCATGGCTTATTTAAACGTAGCTTTGTGTATATCGGGATCTCGGCAAGCCTCACACCCCGGTGAATGGCCAAAACAGGAAGAAATGCAGTAGGGTTATGGGGTGTCATATCCTTCTAGACAAAAGGTGTACTATGGTATGGATCCCAGGTATTAACCTATGCGGTAAAAGCATTTACTTTTGTGGTTATTGTTGGCTCGCGCTCTGAAAGGTCGGTAATGACCGGGAGATGACGTACTCAGGCGTACTCTAAGTTACCCATTTAAGGTGTAACCTGGCCTTGTGTTGGCATGAGGAGCATCACTGTTGATACTCGGACAACCCTCTTGAGGTGTTCAAAATTCGGTTCAGAAGGAAGTTCCTTTGCCTGGTCATTGTTGGAAAACCCAATCTCCGCTACGAGCCCGTACAATTCTGATTGTATACCATACGTCAGTATAGTGTATGGTACCTATGCTGGCTTGGATTGATACATTTACTTTTGAAATTGTTTTCGCACTATATTATAGTATTGAAAGAGGATTTTCACATATCAAGCATTTTTGACTGCATAAGGAGAAACCTCACCACATGTGTGTGTTTGCATTGTGTGTCTGCCACGAGACCTTATGTTAGTTTCATTTTTCAAAAAGTCATTGTGAATTTCTATGCACTGGTATTCACATGGAGTAAACCCGTTCCGCATTAGCAGCGTGGTTCGTACCTAACTTTAAAATAAACCCTAAAAACAAATGTTTTGAGTTCTCACACCAGTCTCATGACTGACCTGGAGTTTATTGTTCCCACACCTAAACTCTGGGTACCCATAATTTTTGCATGGGCAGCCTAGTAGTTTGGTTCGCAGATTTAGTCTTGTAGTTGGTTGGAGCAGGATGCTGGTTTAGCTGAAGCTATTATATCTTAAAGCATGCATATTCTTCTGCTGAGTTTAGTCTCTCTTCCGCTGTGTAAACGATGTACGCTGATGTATCTTTTGTAACTATGATGTAATATTATTTTAACGATAATGGAAAAGTTATTTTTATTTTATGTAAATGTGTAAGTTGTAACACCCCATAATTTTAAATATTAAATTAACAATCTTGAGAATACTTAATTGTTAAATTGAGAATTAAGGGAAATGGGTTAGGCCATTACGTTCGTCTCGAAATTCTGCTTGGAATAGAGTCCAAGTTTTCGTAAACCGAACTTCGTATTAGGAAGTTATGGCCTTAGAAGTTTCAGAAATTTAAATAAATAAAAATATTTCAGATTAAAATTCAAAATTCAAACGAGGAATCGAGCTGGGCGGGATTTTTCCCGCCCTAGGCCAGGTCGACCAAGGGGTCGACTTCCCCTATACAGGTCGACCTAGGGGTCGACCTTCCCCTCGGGCAGATCTGAACTGTGACGAACCTGACTTGTTGTTGAGTCTTTTCTGACCTGTTGTTGAGTCACTAGGGCATAGGTGGCAATTCTGGATAACTCTATCTAGTCTGGACGGTTGTGATTACTACTTTGATAATCTAGCAGCTTATATTGATTTAAACTTCTATATGAGCACACATAGACTCAAGCTCTAAACCTAAACTAAATTAGTCTCTTGGCCTCCATGCTGCTGCTAGAATAGTTCTTCTTCTTAAAGCTTAGGAATTGCAAGTCAGAATTCTAATACAAACGACGAACGAATTATTCTCTTCTCTAATCCGTCTTTGTGAGTACAATTTCTTTCACAAAATAATTAATAAATTAAGTATGATGAGTTATAATTTGGATTTTGAGGATATGTTTGTTGGATCATGTGATGTTACTTAACTTTGTTATCGTCTGTTGGTGAACATATGACAATTTTGTTAACTTATGTTGGTAGATCTATTTCGTATGTTCAATCACATATGTTTAACTTGATTCATTTTATGACATCAGTTTATATGCAAGTTTGGGATGTAAATCATATGCTAGTTTGTATGTGAATCTTATGCAAGTCTGTTTTTACATATGCTAATTTGTATGTGAATCTTATGCAAGTCTGTATGGAAATATACACAAGTTTATATGTGAATCATGTATATACATATGCTAGTTTATATGTAAAACATGTGATATTAGTTTACATGTTTAAATTCGTATGCAAGTTTGTAGGAATCCATATGCAAGTTTAGGTGAAAACTATATTCACATCTTTAGGTGAAAACTATATTCACATATGCAAGTTTAGGTGAAAACCATATTCCATATATGCAAGTTTAGGTGAAACCCATATTCATATATGCAAGTTCACAATTTCATGTTTAGATCTATATTAATCCATGGTAGTTTATGCAAATTTATTTTCTATATGTCCATTGCCTATGCAAGTTATTGGCTATGCAAACTTATGTTATAATTCTTATTTGCAAGTTAGATCTATTTTATGTGTTAAGCAAGTTGTGATGTTTCTTTTCTTTTTATGAGTTAGACTATTTGCGAGTCTAACATATTTCATATTAAAACGAACGAATAGCATGGAGATAATGGGAAAATATTAATTATACAAATTGTGAATTAGCATAAAATGGCTTTAAAGGCATATAATTAATTTGAGACACTAATTGGTATAATTTATATACCTGAAAAGTATGGAAATAATTTAGGTGACAATTATGGACATAGATTAATTTGGAAATTATTTACAATTTGAATAGGGATAAATAGTACATATTGGGGTGAAATAATTATGTGTAATAATAAACGCCTAAGGCACGAGGTTAGACTCGTTTGTGGTATAAGACTACCCGGACCTGCCCGGCAAATCCAGCAACCACAAACGGTAGTCTAATGTGGGAGGTCGAAGGCATAAATTAAATGCATAACAATTGTAAAGACATGAGGTTAGGCTCGTTTGCGGTATAAGACTGCCCGGATCCACCCAACAAATCCAGCAACCGCAAACGGTAATCTAATGTGGGAGGTCTTACAAGGTTATGGTTATAATGAATTAAGTAACACTTAACCAAGATAAACATGTGGTGGAACATGGGGGTTAAGTGGGTGACATGGGTGACATGTGAAATACGATTAGAAACACTTAACCAAATTGAAACATGTAAGAAGACATGAATAAGTAGGGGTTAAGTCGGAAATCTTAGTGGAGACCAAGCATAGGTGGAAAGCTTGTGTCAAGTATGGGGGCCCTTTTCAAACCAGTAACCCATTAACTATCTTTGTGAGCTTGAGTTAGATCGAGGACGGGACACGCTTACTGGTTTTGATTGTAAGAGGTCAAAACGGGTTAACGGTGGCAATGCAAGTCCAACGGGGTCATGTGCGTGCGTGGACTCGGGCTGGTAGGTAAGACTTTGTTGCATCATGTAGATATAGGTTATGCTTCTTTAGTGTTATCGGGTTGCCACTTTGGGGAGTGATACACCCCACTGTCGGACCAACACGGGTATTTATGGGTTAGGGAGCCGATCGCATGGGGGTAGTGGGTACAACTAGTGGAGATAGGGGCAGGCGGCACGTATGAAGACAGCTAGGGGTACATGAAACTACCATTATGATTATTATGTTCAGTAGGCGGGATCAACTTTTAGGGTGACTAGTAATGGTGCAGTATAGTAATTATCCTATAGTGTTGGAGGCGCAAATTAACCTTATCTTATTCCTCTTGTTTGCTTTGTCATGCCCATTTGTTTCACAGTCATTCCTTGTTTTACCAGTTTATGCCTTATCCTAATTACTTTAATAATTATATTGTTAAAGTTATTGGACTCGCCAGACTTTATGTCTGACCCCCTTTGTTTCCACCTCTTTTCTTCCTTTCTCCCCTTCCCCCCAGGTTCTCAGGTTGGGACTAGAGCTAGTGGAGCTTGATTTGGATCTTTCTCTCCCTTCTGGAAGTGCTTGGATTGCTGAAAGTAAAGTTCAGCTCATCTCTTTTATGGCTACTTATGTTGGGGTTATGCTTTTTACTTTATGTACTCAGAAAACAATTTGTCAAGATGGATATTAAGTGTACTTCGTTTTATTGTTGGTTTTTGATGTTGTTGTAACCAAACTATTTCTTCGTTGCAATAAAAGTTGTTTTAAAATTTTCAAGTACTAATATATGTATCTGTCTTATTATATTCTGTTCTATACACCAATAATACTCCATGAAAGTTAATGCATTCCCCTTGAGAGTGATATTAATGGACGTGGGGTATTACACGTGGTATCGGAGCCGAAGGTTAACAGAACAGATAAGAGGTTTTGAAAAAACTGTTTTTTCAAAAGCGTTTTATTAAGAAATACTTTCAAAAATATGTTTTAAGGAGAATATTTTCAAGAGAAAAGTTTGTTATAAAAACATAACCCCCAAGAGCCATATATCTTTCCTTCGATCCTCCGTTTTGAATCTCTTCCTTTTTCTTTTCAGCATGTCTGGGTTACCCGAGATACCCGAGGGCATACCGATACCAACCTGGTTCAGAAGATATCTGGAGGCTAGGGCCACCGCCGTAGGCCCGGCAGACATTCCTCCTCCCCCAGCAGCAGCCGTTCCTCCTCCTCCCCCTCCCCCTCCCCGCGTTGATACTTTTTCGAAGATATGCAAAGACTTTCGAGCAATGGGCGGGAAACCTTTTCACGGATCAGAGATGTTTGTTGAAACTCGAAATTGGCTTAAGGAGGTGGAAGATTTGTTTGGCATCTTCGAGATAGAAGATGGAAGGAAGGTCCAATTAGTTGCTTGGTTAATGAAGGGCGAAGCCTCGTTTTGGTGGGAGGTCACGAATGGAGAGCGTCCAGTGGAAACATGGATGGATTTCAGGCATAGGTTCGAGATGAAATTTCTCTCACGAGCAGAAGAGAATTTATACATGGAGAGTTTCTTGGCGTTGAAGCAGGGGAATTTATCAGTAATGGAGTATGTCAACAAGTTCAATCAGTTAGCGAGATTTGGCTTAGACTTGGTGAACACACCTAAAAAGAAGGCCCAGAGATTCGTTAAAGGTTTGAATGAGTCGCTACATGGGTTGGCTATGACCCACATTCCTATGGGAGCTACCTTTGAGAAACTGGTTGACATGGCGCTTATGCATGAAGAGGAGAAATGTGCTAATGCTAATAAGGCTCCGGAAAAGAAAGGGAATCAAAAGAAGTCACAGCAGCAACCTAAGAAAGGTGGTAAGGATAATAATAGCAAAGGAAAGAAAAGGTGCTTTAATTGTGGAACACCAGGCCATCTGAGCAAGGACTGTAGGAAGAAGACTGGTTGTTTCAACTGTGGTGAGGCAGGACATCTGATTAAAGACTGCCCGAGAAGAAAAGGGCAAGGGCAGAGGACATGGTCTACTTCTGGAGAGTAGGTTCAGGCTCTCATGGCACCAGGGCAGGCAAGAGGGCAGGTTCGTGCTCTCATGGCACCAGGACAGGAGAAAGGTAGAAACATTTTTTTTGAAAGTTTGGTTTTTCTGTTTGATCATCTTGTTCATACTTTGTTTGATTCTGGCGCTTCACACTCGTTTGTATCTGCTTCGTTAGTTGAAACACTGCACCTAAATACTAGTCTAGTTACGGATCCCATAGTAGTCTCAAATCCTATTGGTGGTTCGGCTCATCTTTCAATGATTTGTCGGGATTCGAGAGTGTCTATCTTGAGCGTTTATTTTGAATGCAACGCCTTCGTTCTTGGATTCACACGCTATGGGTTGATTCTAGGTATGGATTGGTTATCCAGTAATGGTGCCATCCTCGATTGTGAAAAGAGAGTGGGTTAGACTTGTGACTCGCCTCGGTAACACTCTCGAAATCTCTTGTAATCCCATACTTTCTGTTATGCTTAGCTACCTAGAATCTCTAGATGCGTCTGCTGAAAACTTGCAGTCTGTTAGAGTAGTCCGTGAATACTCAGATGTATTTAAAGAGGTGAAGGGCATACCTCCGAAGTGGGAGATAGACTTCCGCATATACCGTGTTGATAATGCAAAACCCGTAGCTCTACCCGTTAGACACATGGCTCTAAGGGAGAGAAAAGAGCTCAGCAAGCAAGTCAAAGAGTTGCTTGAAAAAGGGTTTATAAGGCGGAGTATTTCTTACTGGGGTGCTCTAGAAGTATTCGCAACCAAACAGGATGGTTCACTTCGCCTATGCGTTGATTATAGGGAGCTAAACAAGCTGACATGGAAAAATAGGCACCTACTTCCAAGAATAGACGACTTGTTTGATCAGCTCGTAGGTGCGTCGGTTTTCTCCCAACTAGATCGGGCTACCGGGTTTCATCAGCTAAGAGTGACTGAAGACAACATTGATAAGACCGCGTTCAAAACCCTGGATGGTTTCTTCGAATGGCTTGTCATGCATTTCAGCTTGACAAACACACCCACTTACTTTGTTGACTTGATGAACAGGGTGTTCAGGGAATTCCTTAATAAGTTTGTGGTGGTCTTTGTAGACGACATTTTGATTTTCTCGAAGAATGAAGAAGAGCATGCTTTGCATTTAAGGGAAGTCATGGATACTCTTCTTGCACATCAGCTGAAAACCAAATTCTCCAAATGCCATTTCTGGAGAGAAGAAGTGAGGTTTCTTGGACACATGGTGTCCAAAGAGGGGATAGTTGTGGACTCCGCAAAAGTAGTTGCGGTCCAAGATTGGAAGGTTCCATGGAATGCAACCGAAGTCCGAAACTTTCTCGGGCTAGCGGGCTTTTACTGAAAGTTCATTAAAGACTTTGCAAAAATCCCAGCCCCACTCACAAGATTGACAAAGAAGAACCTATCTTTCGATTGGGATTTGGATTGCGATATTGCTTTCCAATGTTTAAAAAGGGCTCTAACAACAGCCCCAGTTCTGACATTTCCTGATGGGAGCAAAATGTTTACCATATGCACGGACGCATGCGGTACAGGGTTGGGCGCTGTCTTGATGCAAGAAGGCAAGGTAGTTTGTTATGCGGGAAGGCAATTGAAGGTACATGAGAAGAACTACCCAACTCATGATTTGGAACTAGCTGCCATTGTTTTCGCTCTAAAGTCATGGCGTCATTACCTACTAGGAGAAAGGTTTGAATTGTTTACTGACCATAAATCATTAAAGTACCTTTTCTCACAGAAACATCTTAACTTAAGACAACAAAGGTGGATGGAATTTCTGGCCTCATATGATTTTGAAATTTCCTATACCTCTGGCAAGGGCAATGTGGTAGCAGACGCCTTGAGTAGAAATAAGCTGACCTTGAGTCCTCTCTTTGTAGAAACCAAAGCTTGGAGTACATAGCAAACTTTAACTTTAGATCCTCCTATGAAATTGTACCTGGTCTGTTAGCATCGCTAGAGGTGCGGCCTACTCTTTTGGACTCAATAGGAACCGCGCAACGAGAAGACCCTCAGCTAATTGATGTGATCAATAAGCTAGTTAGGGGTAAGACTTCTAGTCACCTCAATAGATACTCCATCGATGATAAGGGTTGGTTGAGACGGGATGGAACGCTATACGTCCCACAAGTAAGGGATTTAGTGAAGACGGATCTCGAAGAAGCACACCATTCTAAGCTGACCATACACCCAGGCAGAGACAAGATGTATAAAGATATAAAAAGGGTTTTCTTTTGGAATGACATGAAAAGGAATGTAGCTGAGTTCGTCGCTAAGTGCTTGATATGCCAGCAAGTCAAAGCAGAGCAGAAGAAGCCTGGTGGTCTTCTTCATCCTCTAGAGGTCCCACAGTGGAAGTGGGGTAGCATTTCGATGGACTTTGTTGATGGGTTGCCTAGGTCAAGAAGGGGCAATACCAGTATTTTGGTAATAGTGGACACGCTCACTAAAAGCGCTAACTTTATACCTGTTAAGAGAAGAAGGACTGCTTCGTCCCTAGCATCCATTTACCTTAAAGAGATAGTTCGACTCCATGAGATACCCTCCAGCATAGTGAGTGATCGAGATCCTATCTTTATGAGCGAGTTTTGGAAGAGTTTGCAAGAGGCTGTAGGCACACAATTATGCTTAAGCACGGCCTATCACCCCCAAACCGATGGTCAGACGGAAAGGGTGAACAGAGTATTGGAAGACCTCTTGAGATTGTGCATTCTTGACTTTGGAGGGACATGGGAGGATCATCTTCCTTTGGTGGAATTCGCTTACAACAATAGCTACCAGGCCACCATAGGCATGGCGTCCTTCGAAGCTTTATATGGAAGACCATGCCGATCACCAACTTGTTGGTGGGAGTCTACAGAGAAGCTCATACTTAGGCTAGACATGATTAGAGAAACCTCAGAAAAGGTAGACTTGATAAGAAGACGGATGAAGGCTGCACAAGATAGACAGAAGTCCTACGCAGACAAAAGAAGGACCGACCTTGAGTTTGAGGTTGGAGATAGGGTGTTCCTTAAAGTATCTCCTTTGAGGAATGTCATTCGCTTTCGGTCCGTAGGAAAGCTAGCACCAAGATTTGTAGGACCATTTCCTATCACGGAAAGGGTTGGGACGATGGCTTACAGAGTAGAGCTACCCGAAAGACTGGCTGGAGTTCATAATGTTTTTCATGTTTCTCAACTACGAAAGTGCTTACATGAGTCTGCGGAAGTTGTGGAGCCGAGTATACTAGAAGAAGTAGAAGTGGAACGAGAAGCAACTGTGAGAAGAGTTCCAACTCGTATCTTGGGTATGGAAGTCAAAAAGCTACGCAACCGTGAAGTCAATCTTGTTAAAGTTCAATGGAGTGACGCTGAGGAAGACGCGACTTGGGAAACTGAGAGAAAAATACGCGCAGCCTACCCTTTTCTTTTTGAGGGTACCTCCTTGATCTCTTTTTCCATAAGCTTATTTATTCTTATATCTATCTTTTAAGTATATCTCCTCGGTCCTATTCTTTATCCTTAGGTAGAAACCAATGGATGTAAACATGTATTTGAAACATGTTATGATTGATGTTTGCGAGTGGTTGTAAGTGGTTGCTAGTGGTTGCTCGTGGATGCATGTACACACACATTGAGCACTAGATCGGCTCAGTCACTTTCATATTACATATAAATGTGTGTGCATATTTAATGGATGTATAATGGTTGTGTTATCATATGGATGTTGCATTTTTATGAATGGTTGTGCACACATGTAGAAATAATATGTATCGTTAGGATTCTTTTGCATGCATAATGGACGTATGGCACAATCATGATTTGCATTAAGGAGGTCAACTGAATTAGTGGACCGCCTGATTTTGCATTGGATAAGGAACATATACACACTTTTTTCATATGTTCATACGGCATTAGAAATCTTGTAAGGACAATGGATGCCTGTGTTTGATGGTTGAGTAGATGGATGATTAGATGTTAGGATATACATTCTCCTTAACTTGGAGATTTCGGGGGTGAAATCCTTTAAGGAGGGGAGGATGTAGCAGCCTGTAATTTTAAATATTAAAATTAACAATCTTAAGAATACTAATTGTTAAAGTGAGAATTAAGGGAAATGGGTTACGCTATTGCGTTCATCTCGAAATTCTGCTTGGAATAGAGGTCAAGTTTTTGTAAATCGGACATTGTATAAGGAAGTTATGGCCCTTAGAAGTTTCAGAAATTTAAATGAATTAAAACAGTTCAGATTAAAATTCAAAATTCAAACAAGGAAGCGGGTTGGGCGGGATTTTTCCCGCCCCAGGCCAGGTTGACCAAGGGGTCCACCAGGGGTCGACCTACCCCCCGGGAAGATCTGAACTGGGATGATCCTGACTTGTTGCTAGGTCTTTTCTGACATGTTGCTGAGTCACTAGGGCATAAGTGGCAATTCTGGATAACTCTATCTAGTCTGGACGGTTGTGATTGCTCATATGATAATCTAACGGCTTATATTGATTTAAACTTCTATATAAGCACGCATAGACTCAAGCTCTAAACCTAAAGTAAATTAGTCTCTTGGCCTCCATGTTGCTGCTATAATAGTTCTTCTTCTTAAAGTTTAGGAATTGCAAGTCAGAATTCTAATACAAACGACGAACGAATTATTCTCTTCTCTAATCCGTCTTTGTGAGTACAATTTCTTTCACAAAATAATTAATAAATTAATTATGATGAGTTATAATTTGGATTATGAGGATATGTCTGTTGGATCATGTGATGTTACTTAACTTTTTTATCGTCTGTTGGTGAACATATGACAATTTTGTTAACTTATGTTGGTAGATCTATTTCATACGTCCAATCACATATGTTTAAATTGATTCATTTTATGACATCAGTTTATATGCAAGTTTGGGATTTAAATCATATGCTAGTTTGTATGTGAATCTTATGCAAGTCTGTTTTTACATATGTTAGTTTGTATGTGAATCTTATGCAAGTCTGTATGCAAATTATACACAAGTTTATATGTGAATAAAGTATATACATATGCTAGTTTATATGTAAAACATGTGATATTAGTTTACATGTTTAAATTCATATGCAAGTTTATAGGAATCCATATGCAAGTTTAGGTGAAAACTATATTCACATTTTTAGGTGAAAACTATATTCACATATGCAAGTTTAGGTGAAAACCATATTCCATATATGCAAGTTTAGGTGAAACCCATATTCATATATGCAAGTTCACAATTTCATGTTTAGATCTATATTAATCCATGGTAGTTTATGCAAATTTATGTTCTATATGTCCATTGCCTATGCAAGTTATTGGCTACGCAAACTTATGTTATAATTCTTATTTGCAAGTTAGATCTATTTTATGTGTTATGCAAGTTGTGATATTTCTTTTCTTTTTATGAGTTAGACTATTTGCGAGTATAACATATTTCATATTAAAACGTACGAATAACGTGGGGACAAAGGGAAAATATTAATTATGCAAATTGTGAATTAGCATAAAATGGCTTTAAAGGCATATAATTAATTTGAGACACTAATTGGTATAATTTATATACCTGAAAAGTATGGACATAATTTAGGTGACAATTATGGACATAGATTAATTTGGAAATTATTGACAATTTGAATAGGGATAATTAATCCATACTGGGATGAAATAATTATGTGTAATAATAAACGCCTAAGGCACGAGGTTAGACTCGTTTGTGGTATAAGACTACCCGGACCTGCCCGGCAAATCCAGCAACCACAAACGGTAGTCTAATGTGAGAGGTTAAAGGCATAAATTAAATGCGTAACAATTGTAAAGACACGAGGTTAGGCTCGTTTGCGGTATAAGACTGCCCGGACCCGCCTGGCAAATCCAGCAACCGCAAACGGTAGACTAATGTGGGAGGTCTTACAAGGTTACGGTTATAATGAATTAAGTAACATTTAACCAAGATAAACATGTGGTGGGACATGGGGGTTAAGTGGGTGACATGGGTGACATGTGAAATACGATTAGAAACACTTAACCAAATTGAAACATGTAAGAAGACATGGATAAGTAGGGGTTAAGTGGGAAATCTTAGTGGGGACCAAGCATAGGTGGAAAGCTTGTGTCAAGTATGGGGGCCCTTTTCAAACCAGTAACCCATTAAGTATCTTTGTGAGCTTGAGTTAGAACGAGGACGGGACACGCTTACTGGGTTTGATTGTAAGAGGTCAAAACGGGTTAACGGTGGCAACGCAAGTCCAACGGGGTCATGTGCGTGTGTGGGCTCGGGATGGTAGGTAAGACGTTGTTGCATCATGTAGATATAGGCTGTGCATCTTTAGTGGTATCGGGTTACCACTTTGGGGAGTGATACACCCTACTGTGGGACCAGCACGGGTATCTACGAGTTCGGGAGCCGATCGCATGGGGGTAGTGGGTACAACTAGTGGAGATAGGTGCAGGCGGCACCTATGATGACAACTAGGGGTACATGAAACTACCATTATGATTATTATGTTCAGTAGGCGGGATCAACTTTTAGGGTGACTAGTAATGGTTCAGTATAGTAATTATCCTATAGTGTTGGAGGCGCAAATAAACCTTATCTTATTCCTCTTGTTTGCTTTGTCATGCCCATTTGTTTCACAATCGTTCCTTGTTTTACCAGTTTATGCCTTATCCTAATTACTTTAATAATTATACTGTTAAAGTTATTGGACTCGCCAGACTTTATGTTTGATCCCCATTGTTTCCACCTCTTTTCTTCCTTTCTCCCCCCCCCCCCAGGTTCTCAGGGTGGGACTAGTGCTAGTGGAGCTTGATTTGGATCTTTCTCTCCCTTTTGGAAGTGCTTGGATTGCTGAAAGTAAAGTTCAGCTCATCTCTTTTATGGCTACTTATGTTGGAGTTATGCTTTTTTACTTTATGTACTCAGAAAACAATTTGTCAAGATGGATATTAAGTGTACTTGGTTTTATTGTTGGTTTTTAATGTTGTTGTAACCAAACTATTTCTCCGCTGCAATAAAAGTTGTTTTAAAATTTTCAAGTACCAATATATGTATCTGTCTTGTTATATTCTGTTCTATACACCAATAATACTCCATGAAAGTTAATGCATTCCCATTGAGAGTGACATTAATGGACGAGGGGTATTACATAAGTACACCTAACAATCCGTCTTTATGAACGGTTTAAGTTGGTTTAATTACCGCCGAAAACCGGGCAAAAAGCTAGGTTGTTACAACGTGGTATCAGAGCTTTCGTTTATATAAAGCTATGGGGTACGACACATTTGAACAAAAGGAAAGACTCATCAGAGTTATAATATCTCATTAGAGATAGGGTTAGTAATGCCCGGGAATGAGATTTTAGAGTATTATATTTGAGAGAGCGTACTTGAAAATATGAAATGAGTTTTGAAAAGTTATATTTTAACAAAGAAACATATTTTGGAAATATATGGTTAATTATAATCTAGGTACTTAATCAAACGATTAAGGTTATGTTTACATTTTTTGATTATAAATACATATAAAATAATTCTTATGGCATGGTAATTAAGCCCCTTCCACTGATCAGGAAAATGATCTGAGTACAAATGCCTTTTGGATTTAATGTCACTATTGGGTTACATTCCGAAATACCGATAAACTTGGGTCATATTTGTTAAGGTAACTAATCAATATGGTTAGAAATTAAAAATTAGAATTTGAGTATTTTATTCGATGTTGAGATTAAGATTTTGAATATACTCCTAGCTAACGTATATACAAATCTTAAGTATACAAGATAGATATAGAATCACACTCTAGTCGCTTGAAGATGATTCTGTTGATGACTGCAGCATCATCAGTATGTATTTTCTAGTTTCGAAAGTGGGATGACTTTATGATTCCGATTAAAACATCAATATATACTTAATCCCATTTAGAAAAGTGTTTGAAATTGTTTGGTAAATTGATGTGAACTTAAATAGAAAAGTGAAAATTTGATTGGGTTATAAGAATTATACTAGGTAAACTTGTTTGTAAGGGATAAGCCAGTAAAGAGTTTTGAGAAAGTGAATTTATGAGATATATATATATATATATATATATATATATATAAAGGGGTTTTGTAAAGATATTTAATTTGAAAACTCAAATCAAAATTTTGAGTAAGATTTGGTAGTTACTTTGGAATTGATTTGAAAATTAAAAACTTAAGCACAGACATCTTGTGATTGGAATTTCTCAGTTTATTAAAAAGACGTTTACGCAAAGTTGTAATTTACATAAGAAATCCAAATCTAAAAGGTAGTGTGGGCATGATTTAAATGCTAATTTAGAATTAATCAATCAGGATATTTGATAATTAGTCCTCCCCAACTGATTAAATTTAAAACGTAAATATCTTGAGAATTCAGTTTCACAATATGACTATAAGATATTTAAGGACCACGGTAGTTAAATAAGTTAATAAAAATATATCTAAATGGTTTCTCTAAAGTTTGAAGGAAATAAGTTTTGTAACCTTGAATTTGGAATAATTAATGAGGATAGCCAAAATTAAACAACATAAGGAACTAAATTCTGAAATTATCGGCGATTTTGGACAGATGATAAGTTCTAAAGTATATCGTGGTTACAAAAAGGAACTATTTAAGTAAGCATGAGTATCTTGTGAATTAATTTCACAATTTGATGAAAGGATATTTGCCAAGCGGGAATAGTAAGAAGAAATTACCTAAATTGAAACATTTAGACAAGCTGAGTTCGGAAATGATCAAGTTTTTCGTGTAACAAATAACGGTAAATTTGGGAAAATGAAAAGGAATAAGTTTCATAACCATTGTATTTGCGAGATAAGATCTAAGAGAATAAATTTATAACTCTGAATTTTCTTGAAGGAGGGAAATGGTTAAGTATAAGTAATTGGCCAGTAAACGATGAATCGAATATAATGGATGATTGGAAGATATCATTGGAGGACATGTACATATTGTTATCCATAAATATGTGTGTTAGAATATTCTACTCGGTATATCCATTATGAGAACGGGGAGCTTTGGTATAAAGAATTTTAATCTTGCGTCTGAAAATCTACAAGATGTCAAATGAGTAATTGCGATTCACTTTCCTATTCGAGGACGAAAAATTTTAAGGGGGGTGAATGTAACGATACAGAAATTTTTAACCAATTTAAAATTTGAATTTTCATTACTCAATTTGAATTTGACATAAATATATATGGTTTAGAATATTTAATAATTTTGATAAGTTATATGATAGATTTTACTTGAATTATAAATGAGAATGATTATTAATAAGTTTGGGTTTATTGATACTATTTGTCGTTTGATTGGATTGTCAAACCATAACATGAATTAGTAGCGTTGGAACTAAGTGTTGTCCTTAGTTTTCATAGCATTTTAAAGGAAATGCTACCAAAAGATGGCGTTCCCTCCTTAAGACAAGTGTAAGGACACTTGTATTTTTGCATGCCAAATTTCATGCATGTTTTACGATTGCCCCCTTATGTGTCACTACCTCCTTAACCCTCCGTTCCTATATAAGGAGGCCTTTCCTCCATTTTTTAACCATTCCACTCCATTTTCTTCTTTTCATCTTCTTCTTAAAGCTTATGGCCATGGTTTCCATAGCATAAGTCTTCTTCTTTTCCACCACCACTTTGCCAAAGTTCGTCATCCTCCTCCTCCTCATCTTATAATATATAGAGAGAGAAAGATTAGTTTGTATTATATAATATATATTTTGGTGAAGTAGACAGTGCGCTGAAATAATGTCCGATGGTTCTCTCAACTAGGCTCGCCTACCGTAATGATTTCGAAAGCTGTTAGGTGAGAACTCTTTAACCACAATTTATATATTTAATTAGGGGTTAGACTAATTTGAATATAGTGATGAATTATTAGTGGTTAATGATGATTGATGTTTGTTGTCATGGATGATGGATGCATAGTTTAGACCACAAACACTATTAAGCGTTAGTGTTATAACGCTTGTGCACAGTTATATTTATTTAATTATGCTGATGATGGTTGCTATGGATGTTTAAATGGTTGTTGATGTTGTTTTGCACACACTAAGACACAACAATTATGGTATCACATTGGTGATCGACATATCTCCTTCGTAATTAGAAGCAATATCATTATTGAATTTGAAGGTTAATAATTTGGAAAGACCATATGTATAAACTTATATATATTGCTAAAGTCCTTTAAATGAATAAATAAATATCGGAACATTCCAGGATGACAGAGAGGATAATGTCTAGGCTTAGGTTTGGAAATAAAGTTTTCTGCTCTCTCTGGCTATCCCTAACTGGTCCAACGAATGGGATGGTTAATTTGAAGTTATTTGAATTTAGAAATGAATTGGAATTTGATTTATTAAGTAAAAAAAAGTTGAATTTTAGATCCAAAATAATTTGGAAAGTAAATTTAAATGATTTTAAAAGGGTTATATAAGGATATAATGGTTTTCTAAGATATTTTGATGTATTGTAGAATAATGGTTATTATGGTCAAAATAGAGCTTGTCGCATAACGGCAATTTACGTATTTTAGATGCAAACTTTAAACGCTTATAACTTTTGAAATCCGATTTCTAAATTGAATTTCCATTAAATGAAAAATGTTTGATTTCCATTAACAAGAACTTTCAAATGAGTGAAAGCACACTTTAAATTCGAGTTATAATTTTCAAGTTATGTTTGAAACCATTTTGGAAAAGGTCGTTGTAAGAACAATTGTTGACCAAAACTATAAACAGCTATTTTTAAATGTTTTAAAAATATGGAAAATTTTTGTAAAATCATTACAAACTATGAAAAGGTGTTTTTAATTGTAAAGTTTAAGTTTTGGCTAAGATAAATGACATTTTGATCAAAATAGTTAAGATAACTATTTTGTAACGATTTGTAACACTTTTGAAATGCTATTGTAACGCTTCCTTTGAAAACAATCTATATTGAAGTTTTAAACCGTAAGCTATTTTCCAAACTATAAGTAATGATTTGTGGAATGTTTTCAAAGGTTTAAAAGTATTAGAAATATTTTATATGGAATTTAAAAGGTAGTTCACTTTTATTCCGCTTATACTGTGAGTTGGATACGGAGATTAATATTGAGGATAAGTTGATGGTATTTTTATCCAGATCTAATGTCAAAGAGTTGGATAAATCTTTTAATTAAGATATGGGTTCCCCAATTTGATTGGGATAAGTTGGAGAGAAATCATCTTCGGATATTTGATATGAAATTCTTTGGTTTCAACGTATACTATTTGAGGAATTTGGAAGATATTATTATATCGTTATTCCAATTATAGTATTCGTTGATTATGAGAATTGATATCGAATATAAATAGATACAATCTCTATGTAACTTATCGATTGATTTGGGTTTTATCGTGAATCTTATCTTCAATAATATCATTGTAACACCCCATGTCCATTAATGTCACTCACAAAGGGAATGCATCAATTTCCATGAAGCATTATTGTTGTATAGACAGATAAATTACAAGAATAAATAAATAAAACAACACAGCGGAGGATAAAACTTATTTCATAGCATCATAACTCAAAACAAGCTTACATAAGTAGTTTCCAAAACCATTACAACAGGATCAATAATCTTTTCCAAAAACTTCAAAGTACATAAAGAAGCAAATACTTAAATAACATAAATGCATAAATCCCTACTGAGCATAAGCAAAGCCATAAAGATGAGAGAGTCCAAAGCGATACATCTACTCTTTTCAAGCAACTGAAAGAAATCGGCAGTAAGCTGTAGTATTCCCTCCTTGCAAACCTGAGGGGGGGAAAGGAAAGAAAAGAGGTGGAAACAAACGGGTCAGACATAAAGTCTGGCGAGTCCAGTAATTTTAACAAATAATAGGTAAGGTAAATGATCAAGACATAAATAGGCATCATGATATGGCTGTAACATAGATAAGGTAGATAAAAAAGGATGGAAAAGATGATTTCGTTCCTAAGTACTAAGACAATCCTACACCTTGGCTAAGCGAACAACCCTCCAAGTAATAACCCCAAAGACCGAAGTCAACATCAGACTAGCACCCAAAGGACTATCCAACTCAACCAACATGTATTTCGTTACACCGCACTTTTGCTAAGTTACACCACATTACTTAATTACACCGCACATCTACTAGTCTCTTTTACTCAAGGTTGATCCCTTCCCACTAACTGTACCCACATGACAAGCTTGGTAGTTACTTATACCTAGTTGTTATCTTAGGTGCCGGCTTGCTCCTACCACCGTTAAGGCACCCTTACTCTACCCATACGATCGGCTCCCTAAACCCCGTAGGCACCCGTGTTGGCCCCACAGTTGGGTGTATCACTCCCCAAAGTGTCAACCTCGATACCAACATGAAATGCATGGCCATACCTACACAATGCAACAACGTCTTACCTACCAGCCCGGACCCATGCACGCACATGAACCCATTGGACTTGCGTTGCCACCGCTATTCACGTTTTGACCTCTTATATTCAAGCCCAGTAAGCGTGCCCCAACCCCGGCCTAGTACCGGGCCCAATTAGATACTCAAACGGGTTACTGGTTGAAACGGGTCCCCATCCGACATAAGCCTCCCACCTATGCTTGGCCCCCACTAGGTTTTTCCCCCAGTTAACCATTTTAATTTAAATGTCCATGTCTTACACATGCTACGGTTAAGTTCATACTTACATGTCATAATTTACATGCCTTATCTTATTTCGGTTAAGTCCATATTTACATGTCATAATTTTGATGTCACCCCACTTAACCCTCTAACCATACCCATGTCTTCTTATGGTTAGTATTCCTTAATTCATTCCTTATGACGAATGGTGCATGACCTCCCACATTAGACCGAACACTTTGTGGCCGCTGGATTTGCCGGGCGGTTCCAGGCAGTCTTACGCCACAAACCGGGTCTAACCTCATGTCACCCATCGTTACGCCTACAATTCATGCCTTTGACCTCTCACATTAGACGTCCAATTATGGCAGCTGGATTTGCCGGGCGGTTCCGGGCAGTTTTACACCACAATTGTGCCTAACCTCATGTCAAAGGTTTATTAATAATCGTATTTCACCCAAACCCCAATTTTCATGTCACGTATTTCCAATTCAACATATAATCATGTTTACACTTTTTGCCTATTCCAACTTGTCACTAATTACACTAAGTACGTATTAATTAGCCTCAATTACAAATTTTCAATTATCGGCAATTTCATCAATTCCATGTAATTCATACCCAAATATGCCAATTTCACATATTATCCAATTATCCAAAATATCCAATAATATCCAATTTTCCATATTTCACATATCCCCATCGTTCCCACGTATTCGCATTCGCGCGTATTTAACATAGGCTCGA
Source organism: Allium sativum (assembly GCA_030737875.1). Taxonomy (NCBI): domain Eukaryota; kingdom Viridiplantae; phylum Streptophyta; class Magnoliopsida; order Asparagales; family Amaryllidaceae; genus Allium; species Allium sativum. The sequence continues at coordinate 952,764,224 of CM060915.1, forward strand.
AGGTAGCCAAGATCCAAAAATAAAAGGAATAGGGATAAGAAGAGAGAATCAAATCACAGAAAATTTGAATTAACATCACGAAATAAAGGGGCATATGAACTGGCATAGAGGCATAATGACAGATTCAACATGAATAAACTGATAAAAGGTATGAACTTTACATAGAAGCATAGGCATATGATGACATGAATCAAAAAGGTGAAGACTTGGTGAGATTTTCATTACAAACATATATGAATCTTTTTTACAACTTTTTCATGTTAATTTAATCCCATTAAATTTGTGAAAATAACTGTACTCGCCTTTCGTGGCTTAAGAAAAGGATTAACGAATTGAAATTGGTGTAGAAACGTTGTTGTGATGTTGATTGATCTTCTTTAATTGTTGTTGAAGCTCTAAACTTTGATTTGAATTGTGTATGAACACTTGAGATTTGATTAGAGGCAGCGGCTAGGGTTTAGGAGAGAGTTTGACAGCATAATGGTGTCATAGATAATATTTATAAATTAGGGTTAGGTCTTAGGGTGTATATATAAGTGTAGAGAACCATTTAGGGCCTTAGATTTAACCCTAGAACCCACCTGAACCGTCCAAATCGTCAAAACACGTCACCAGGCCAAATTTTCGGGTTTGGAAAACCTAGGGAGGTCGACCTATTCGATCAGGTCAACCCCCAGGTTGACCCCCTAGTCGACCTGGGTCATGGGCGGGAATTTTCCCACCCAGCCCGGGTACCTGCAATTTCGAATTTGAATTTGAATTTTCTGGCTGGGTTTAACTTTAATTAATTCTGTTTAATTACTCAAACTTCTGAGGCCCATAACTTCCTCATACGAAGTCCGATTTATGCAAACTCAGACTCTATCTCAAGTAGAATTCCGAGACGATCGCTATGGTGCAACCTGTTTCCCTTCATTCCTCTTTTAAAAATTTAGTGTTCTTAAATTTAGTTAATTCACTTATTCAAAATTCGGGGTGTTACAATCATTCTTGAAACCCAATGAGATTGAGTTGTGGAAATTCATATCGTAAATTGGGATTTAATCAAATCTTTGATTTGAGAAAATTAAAGATAAGAAATTGGGAACCAAGTATAATCTTTTAGTTAATATTAAAGAATTTAATGTTGGAAAATAGATTTAATTGGAAACTATGGTTGAAATATGGATTAAAGGATTTTCAAAGGAAATTGGGTTTTGATAACGAGTTATCAATCGTAAAATTAATAAAGGCTTTAGGGCTAGATTATCATTGATTTAAGGGATGTGTTTTAAAGAAAAAGGGTTAAATATGGATTTTGGTAAAGATAATTTGAGAATGGGTTTAAAGAAATTTAATTTAACAAATCTAAGATGGAAGGAGATTCGGTTGAAAGCCTGTATGTTACGTAATTATGTTTTAAAAATTACGCTTATTATTTGGGAAGACCGGGATCAGATGTATGTCCGAAAACCATTCCAAGTAATAATACGACATTGTGGAGCAATTGAAAACAGTACTGAAGACCAGGACCCTTCATATCGTAAGGACGACTTGCTGAATGTCTCAAATGGGTAGCACCCATTTGCAGATGGACTTTATATCACCTAAGTGGCAAGAAGCCCAAACATATGTGAAGGAATTTCGGATTGTTGTTTCGTTCAGACCCAGAACGAACATTTATGGATTATGTGTCTAACATTGTAATTGACTGCATAGCACTGATCTCTATTAAATATATATCTGTTTGGTGGCGGAGAATTTATTCTCTTGCTTAACACCCTTCTCTAAGACGTATGAGCTTAGAGGTTATATATCGATAGAAATCAGTGATGCGTTGTAAATGGACAATGTGGCATACTTAAGTTATGTGGTGAGCTTTGGATGATCAAAGCATGGCTTATTTAAGCATAGCTTTGTGTATATCGGGATCTCGGTAAGCCTCACACCCCGGTAAATGGCCAAAACAGGAAGAAATGCAACAGGGTTTTGGGGTGTTGTCTCCTTCTAGATAAAAGGTGTACTATGACATGGAGCCCAGATATTAACCTATGTAGTAAAAGCATATACTTTTGTGACTGTTGTTGGCGTGCACTCGGGAAGGTCGGTAACTACCGGGAGATGACATACTCAGACATACTTTAAGTTACCTAGTTAAGGGGTAATCCGGCCTTGTGTTGGCATAAGGGGCATCACTGTTGATTCTCGGACATCCCTCTAGAGGTGTTCAAAATTTGGTTCTGAAGAAAGTTCCATTGCCTGGTCATTGTTGGAAACCCAATCTCCGCTACAAGCCTGTATGATTTGATTGTATACCATACGTCAGTATACTATGTGGTACCTATGATGGCTAGGATTGATACATTTACTTTCGAAATTGCTTTCACACTATATTATAGTATTGAAAGAGGATTTTCACGTGTCAAGCATTTTTGACTGCATAAGGAAAAACCTCGCCCATGTGTGCGTTTGCATTGTGTGTGTGCCGCGAGACCTTATGTTAGTTTTATTTTTCAAATAGTCATTGCGAATTTCTATGCACTGGTATTCACATGGAGTAAACCCATTCTGAATTAGCAGTGTGGTCCGGTGAGTTACCTAACTTTAAATTAAACCCTAAAAACAAATGTTTTGAGTTCTCACACCAGTCCCATGACTGACCTGGAGTTTAATGTTCCCACACCTAAATTTTAGGTGCCCATAATTTTTGCACGGGCTGCCTAGTAGTTTGGTTCGTAGATTTAGCCTTGGAGTTGGTTGGTGCAGGATGCTGGTTTAGTTGGAGCTATTATATCATGGAGCATGCATATTCTTCTGCTGAGTTTAGTATCTCTTCCACTGTGTAATCGATGTACGCTGATGTATCTTTTGTAACTCTGATGTAATATTATTTTAATGATAATGGAAAAGTTCTTTTTATTTTGTGCAAATGTGTAAGTACCCCTAACAATCTGTCTTTATGAACGGTTTAAGTTGGTTTAATTACCAGCGAAAACCGGGCAAAAAGCTGGGTCGTTACATAAGGCCTATCTGTAAATCTAAGGGCGAACATCTTCATAGTCACTTAATATCCCATAAGTAAATCTAAGTGCAAATATCCTTACAATCACTTAAAACTTTACAAGGCGGTTTGTACTTAGTCACTTAAGGTCATTTCCTAATTTATTAAGGGTGGACACCGCTACAGTCAAATAATACCCTTTTGTAGACCCTTAGCCACTTAACACCTCGTGTCTAACGTCAATGTCACAAAATATATATAACTCTCCTTATAAGTCGAGAAACGGTAACGATCATTTACTACTAGATTTGGGTAGGAACGCAACTTCATTTAAGGCCCTCCTGGTTGAAACACCCCACGTCCGTTAATGTCACTCACTAAGGGAATGCATTAAGTTATGTAAAGCATTGTAGGTAAACAAACACAGAATAATTACAAGACGGATATAAATAAAGATAGCAGCGGAAGTTTCAAAATTTTTATTTCAGACATAAATCATAATCCCGTGGTTTATAATACCATAATTCATAAAACCATTACAACAAAATAATTATGTCTTGCATAATCAGAGTACATAGGAATTAAAAGAAAACATTATTCCCCAATAAAAGAGTAAGCCATAGCAGAGACAAAGACTCGAGCCATACTTCAATAGTAGCTCCTAGCAAGATGATATCCAAATCCTGGCTAAGCCCGGGCGTTTCCTCCCTAAGAACCTAGGGGAGAAGGGGGAGGGGTGGAAACGGAAGAGAGAAGGAAAAACAAAAAGGGGTCAGACATAAAGTCTGGCGAGTTTAGTGACTTTTAGCTAGTAAATAAATAAAGGTGAACATGACAAGCATAAAGTGGATAAGAGAGTTCGCTATACAAATGGCAGGTGTGACAAGGTAGATAAGGTGAGGTATATACATGCTTTACTAATGACTGCTCTGCACTATTACTAGTATAACTGAAATGAAATGATCACTTCCACTATAAGCTGGTAGGCTTAGGTCATACGTCCAAGTATACCCTAACCACTACCACAAATCGATCGGCTCCCTACTTTGTAGATATCATGTGTAACGACCCGCATTCTACGCATCGGAGGATCGTAGAATATTTATTTTATTTTCATACGAAGTCGTATGGTCGTGTAACTTTGGGGAACGGCTATTGGGGTCATTTCCCATGTTCACGATTTTTGCCGATTTTTAAATGACCATTTTGCCCGTAGATGATCTTGTTTCGGCCATAACTTTTGATTTGTAAGGAGTTTTGACTTGAAACAACTTCCATTGGATTCAGATGATGGTTTACAATTCAGTAGAGTGGTCACATTAGCAAAACGGACTCATCGTTTGGGAGATATGGCTGAAACAAGGTTCAGAAGGTGAAAAACAGCTTAACCGGGCCTAATTAAGGTGATTAGCAAGAGGGCCCATAACCCATTTCGGGATTAGGGTTATGGGAGGGCTGAGATGAGTTAGTAAATCATTTTTTATTTCATTTCTTAGTCGTCACTTACAACCTTTGAACCCTAGCAATGGCCTCCTCTTGCTAAGACACCCCCAAATCACCTTCTAATAGCTAATTAAGCCAAATCTACATCAAATCAAAGCGGATTTGCACAAAAATCGAGGTAGAGTTGTGGGAGTATATTGGAATCCGAACCATTTTGTTCAAAAGTTTCAGATCCGAGTTTATTTGGCTAATGTGAGTGATTTGCATAGTTTCTCACTAATTACGGTTGATTAGGGGTGATTAGTGATAATTAGCGAAATTTTAACTCAGAAAAATCTGGAAAAATTTGTAAAATTATAAACATCATTTTATATCTCATTTATAAATTTGGGTTAATTTGGTTAAGTTTTGTTAATCCTATCATTAGTTATGCTTGAACATGATTAAGGGGAAAACAGGGTTTTTTGGGTATGTTTGATCTGTATAAACATGTTAAATTGTTGTCTTGCTGTTTGTGGTCAATTCTATATGTTGTTATGACTGTATGGTATGCTTTGTGATTGATTAGAACAGTTAGAATGGTCAAAAACGCCGTTGTGTGGCGTAAAATAGTCGCTGGAAAAGTTGTAGGAAAATATGCAGGAATCGGATCAGATCGCCTATATCCGAACCGAACCGATCGTGCTCACCTTCTCCGACCCGACCCGCTCGTGAAGTATCCCCTCCCCACCAACCGCTGCTGGAACCACGAAGCCTGGAGGCATGAACCGACTCGGTGCTCCGAGAAGGCACCACGAGTAGAACACCCATGAGCTGAGGAACTTGAACTGAACCGCGGTGGAGTGGATCAGGAACCGACCCGGATGGAGAAGCTCGACCCGACCTGGTGAGGATGGCACGATCCGAACCCATATGACAGGGTACCACGATCCGAACTAGTGTGGCACCACGACCCCAGCCTGGAGTATCACAATCTGACACACCTTGAGAGGGAGCTAACGACTCGACTGCTCGGGTGAAGACATCACGAACAGAACCGATGATAACTGGGGAACTACGCACATTCAAACTGATCCGAAGGAGACCAAAACCTGAGATGCAAAGGTAGTCCAAATAGGAAGTAGAACTCAGGATCCAGTTGGGAACCAACGAGTTAAATTCATGATTGGCCTGTAACAACCCGTATTTTCAACAACCTGTAATAATGAAAATCGAGGCAGAATTTAATTTAAAAATCTGAATCATGGGAAACGGGCTTTGCCATTGCGTTCGTCTCGGAAAAATACGCGAAATAGAGTCCGAGTTTTCGAAAATCGGAGTCCGTATGACCCAGTTAAGGCCCATTGAAGTTTTCAGAAAATTCCTAAGTAAAAACAGATTTAAATTTGAAATTAAAAAACAAGGGTTAGGGCAAAATGGCGCAGGCGGGAAAAATTCCCGCCAGGACCCGCATGTCGACAGGCCTGTCGACAGGGTCCCTAGGGTGTCGACAGCCCTGTCGACAGCCCTGTCGACAGGGGGTGGCCGGGCTGTTTGGCCTGGTGCACCATTTCTGATTTGGGCTTGGTTGTGTGGCTTGGTTCTAGAGAGTTCCGAGATCTGATGGACCAAATTCAACCTAGGGTTAATCCTAAGGCTAATATCACTCTAATCTTCTATAAATAAGACCCTAACCTACCCTAAATCACTCATTATTCATTCTAGCAACTAAACTATGGCAAAATCAAACCTCTCATGGCCTCCACTCTCTTCATACAAAATCCTAAATTAATTCCTAAGTGATTTTCCATGCATACAAGTATATTTAGGCTTGTATGATCCTCTTTAGCTTGCATACATCATCAAGTTGCAAGTTTTATTTGCTAAGCTAGAGTTTTTGGGATTTTTGTTTCTTATTGGAGCTTGTTTTGGGTTTTTATGCTTGCATAAAGGGGCTTCTCAATCTTTGTTTGTAGATTTGTGTCTTCATAATAGTTGTAAGCCCTCTTACCTTCATTTTAGAAACTCTAAAGTTAATATGTGATGAAAGTTGGGATTTATGCATGTTTAATGAGTTATGCATGCTTATGCGAGTTCACTATGCCTTGTTACACATGATTCATAAGTTATGCATGCTTATGCGAGTTCACTATGCCTTGTTACACATGATTCCTAAGTTATGCATGCTTATGCAAGTTCACTATGCCATGATTTGCAAGTATAACAAGTTATGCATGTTTATGCAAGTTCACTATGCCATGATTTTCAAGTATAACAAGTTATGCATGTTTATGCAAGTTCACTATGCCATGATTTGCAAGTATAACTAGTTATGCATGTTTATGCAAGTTCACTATGCCATGATTTGCAAGTATAACAAGTTATGCAAGTTCACTATGCTAAGTTATGCAAGTTCAACATGTTATGCATGTTATTATGATAAGTAAGATTCATTATGTATGTTGTGCCAAGTTCCCTCTTTCTATCCTTTATGCGTTATGACGAATATGTAAGCGATAGAATGACGTTGGGGGGGTTTGGGTAAAACTTAAAATACATAAAAATATAAGGTTGGGAATTTACCTATTAAGTTAGGTCTACCCCTTGGGAATTTACCTATTAAGTTAGGTCTACCCAAGTATTTGTTGAACTTGTAATGATGTTTTGAAAATAAAGTGGACATGACACTTAGAAAACATAAGTGTGGCCAACTCGAGGTTGGGTTGAGTTTGTAGCATAATTCTACCCGGAACCGACCGGCTTAACTAGTGGCTACAAACAATAGGACCCAATGTGAGAAGTTGGTCATGTGGTGCCAAGACCCGACGTTAGACCTAGTTGTGGTGTAAAGCTACCCGGAACCGACCGGCCTAACTAGTGACCGCAACAAAGTCTAATGTGAGAGGTTAAGGCCCAATTAAGTTAATGCCTCATGATTAGGGTTAAGTCATGGCCCACTAATACTTAACCAATTTTGGGGATACGAGGGATTAAATGGGGTTAAGTGGTGAAATGTTGGTTACACTTAACTAATTTAATCCATGATTAGTGAGGGGTTAAACCACACTTAACCCTTTTAGGAAACCCTAGCAACGTGGTCTGTTCCAGCAGTAATCCCAGTTTGGTATCATCACAACCCTAGAGGCTAGGCTAGGGCGGGGCACGATTACTGGACGGATGTAAGCGACCAAAGCAGCGGCTGAGTGGTACAGTGGTGCGGATCCAGGCGGACTACGGACGTGCACGTAATCCGGTGTTGGACGAACTCGAGGCACGGGTACCAGTAGGTTTGGACTGTGCATTATTGCTTAAGTGTCTGGGGTTGACCCCCGAGGGCTTGATACACCCAAAGGTGGACCCAGCACAGTCTGACTACAACCATATGTGGGCCGTATGGACACCAACACTTGACGTGTTAGGTTTATAGGGAGCCGATCGACTAGACCGTTGGGCTGGACCTTGAATTGAGGTCACCTCATGATATTGGGCCAAAGTTTGGGCTGAGGGATCAATACCTGTTATGTTAGTTTGCTAGTACACTATGGTGCAAAGTTTAATCTTCTCTATGTGATGACACCTTTATCTATTGCCAGTATATTCATCTCAGTTTCCATCATGATGTTAACTTTATTAGTTTATAGACTGATCGTGGTAGGGCTTACCAGTCTTTTTGACTGACCTGTTTTCTTTCGCTTCTTTTCTTCCGTTTCCCCCCCCCCCCCCCCCAGGTTCTCAGGGAGGGAATAGTGGTGCTTAGCTTGGATCGCTTGCTTGTTTGCTGGATAGCTCATGTACGACTGGACATTGAGCTCGCTATGGTTTATCATCTTTATTTTGGGGATAGCACTATGTATTTCAGTATTTCTGTTATGATGTACTAGACATGTTTATTTTGGCAGTTGACTTTATGATGTACTAAACTTGTTTTGAGATGGTTTGAGATATCCCACTGTTTTATTCTCACTTACTCTGATATATATATATATATATATATATATATTTATGTTCCTGTTCTGTCTTGATATATCATTATGCATGCTTACCCAGTTCTAACACTCCCCAGAAGCTAGTGCCCCCGAAAGAGTGACCCTAGCGGAGGCGGGGTGTTACAAATTTGGTATCAGAGCATATGGTTTACAAGAAAGAACAAAAAGTTTTTAAAAGACTTTTGAAAAACTATTTTCAAAACAAGTATAAAGTATTTTCCAAAGAAAAGTCTAGTATTTTAAAAGGCTATTCCCCAAAAAGCCATTAGCGTTATCCTTCGTTCCCTTGACCTAATCTTATCTTATCTTTCGTTTCAGTATGGCTGAGAATCTTGCCATCCCGGATGGAGTAAACGTACCACTCTGGTATAGGAGACTTCTAGATGCTAGGGCGGCAGCTGGCCCTGCAAATCCTACTCCCACTCCTCCTCCTGTAGTTGAGAATCCTCCCCCTAATGTCCCTCCTCCAGTGGTTCCTGTTCCTCCTCCTCCAGTTGCTGAGGCTCCTCTTCCTCCTCCTCAGCATCCTCAGGTTGAGTTCACGAAGGTTTGTAAAGACTTCAAGGCGATGGGAGGCAAGAATTTCCTAGGCACGGAATCTTTTGTTGAAGCTAGGAATTGGCTGAAAGACACGGAGGACTTGTTTGCTATCTTTAGGATTGATGATGAGAGAAAGATCTTATTGACAGTATGGCTTTTGAAGGACGAAGCAGCCTATTGGTGGGAGGTCACCAACGGGACGAGACCCGTCGAGACTTGGGCCGATTTGAGGGCTAGATTTGTGGCCAAGTTTCTATCCTCCGCCGAGGCGAATTTACAGATGGAGAAGTTCATTGCATTGAGGCAAGATGATATGACTGTCAAGGAGTATGTTAATAAGTTTAATCAGCTGGCCCGTTTTGGTTTGGACTTAGTGAACACTCCTGAGAAGAAGGCTCTCCGATTTGCTAGAGGGCTAAATGAGCCGCTGCAGGGTTTGGCGATGTCACATATTACGCATGGAGCTACTTTTGAGAGTTTGGTCGATATGGCTCTACTTCAAGGAGATGGAAAGAAAGAGGTCAAGTCGAGTGATGCTCAAGCAAAGAAGACGGATTCTCAGGGTAAAGGCAATCAAGGTGGTCAAAGCAGTCAGGGGAATCAAAGCAAAAACAAGAAGGGGAACAATAACAAAGGAAAGGGAAAGTGCAATTACTGTGGTCTATCTGGACACTTTGCTAAGGATTGTAGGAAGAAGAAAAGGAAGCTTAGTGGTGGATGTTTTTCCTGTGGTGAGACTGGACACTTCAGCAAAGAATGCCCGAAGAAGAAAGGGCAGAGTCAGACTCAAAGTGCAGGATCATCTGGAGGGCAAGTGCATGCTCTCAACACCACTCCAGTTCCCGAACGAGGTATTGTTTCTGTTGAGAACCTTGTTTATGTTTCCGATCTTCCAGTTCGTACCTTATTTGATTCTGGTGCATCACATAGCTTTATTTCATCCGATCTTGTTGATAGTTTGCACCTTAGTACTAGCTTAGTGGATGATCCCGTTTGTGTTTCGAATCCCATTGGGGGTTCTGCTCATCTATCTATGATATGTGAGGATCTGAGGATCTCTATACTCAGTGTAGAGTTCTCGTGTAGTGCGTATGTTCTGGGTTTCAGGGGATACGGATTGATTTTGGGCATGGATTGGCTGTCTAGACATGGAGCCATTCTTGATTGTGAGCATCGGGTTGTGAGGCTTATGACTCGCCTTGGCAACACCTTAGAGATTTCATGCAATCCGAAGGATCCCGTCATGTTGTGCTATCTTGAATCTCTCGATTCGTCAGAGGAAGCCCTTCAGTCTGTAAGGGTGGTCCGAGATTATCCAGATGTTTTTGAAGAAGTTAAGGGGTTGCCCCCTAAACGAGAAATTGATTTTCGCATTTATCTGGTGGATAATGCTAAACCTGTTTCTTTGCCCGTTCGGCACATGGCTCCGCGTGAGAGATGGGAGCTCAGCAAGCAAATAAAGGAGTTGCTTGAGAAGAACTTCATCAGACGAAGTATATCCGAATGGGGAGCGCCTGTGGTGTTTGCTACTAAGGCAGATGGTTCTCTTCGACTTTGTGTGGACTATAGAGAGTTGAATAAGCTGACTAAGAAGAACAGACACCCATTACCGAGGATTGATGATCTTTTTCACCAGCTTGTCGGTGCTTCTGTTTTCTCTCAGCTTGATCTTGCTACTGGATTTCATCAGCTCAGAGTGGCTGAAGATAGTATAGACAAGACTGCATTCAGAACTCCAGATGGATTCTTTGAATGGCTTGTTATGCCGTTCGGTTTGACGAATGCACCCGCGTATTTCGTGGATTTGATGAGTAGGGTGTTTCGGGAGTTCTTGAATAAGTTTGTCGTGGTCTTCGTAGATGATATTTTGGTCTTCTCCAAGGATGAAGAAGAGCACGTGAGGCATCTTGAAGAGGTGATGGATACGCTTAGAGCGCATCAGTTAAAGGCCAAGTTCTCCAAGTGTCACTTTTGGAGAAGGGAAGTTCGGTTCCTTGGGCATATAGTATCTAAGCAAAGCTTGGCGGTGGATCCCGCTAAAGTAGTTGCTGTGCAGGATTGGAAGACTCCAAGGAATGCAACCGAAGTGAGAAGTTTTCTAGGTCTTGCGGGTTTTTACCGGAAGTTCATCAAGGACTTCGCGAAGATATCCGCTCCTCTTACTAAGTTGACGAAGAAGAACTTAGTTTTTGCTTGGGATATGGACTGTGAGCTTGCTTTTCAGAGACTCAAGAGAGCCCTTACCTCAGCACCAGTTCTAGCTTTACCCGATGGTGGTAAGGTGTTTACCGTATACACTGATGCTTGTGGCACGGGATTGGGCGCCGTTCTGATGCAAGAAGGCAGAGTTATATGTTTTGGTGGGAGGCAACTTAAGGTGCATGAGAAGAATTATCCCACGCATGATCTGGAGCTGGCAGCGATAGTATATGCACTCAAGGCTTGGCGTCATTATCTTCTGGGAGAGTGATTTGAGCTATATACTGATCATAAGTCTTTGAAGTACCTCTTTTCGCAGAAGGATCTAAACTTAAGGCAGCAGAGGTGGATGGAATTCTTGGCGTCCTACGATTTTGATATAGCCTATACCCCTGTCAAGGGGAATGTTGTAGCGGATGCGTTGAGTAAAAAAAGGTTGACACTAAGCCCTCTATTTGTTGAGATGAAGAATTTAGAGTTCTTGGCAACCTTTGATTTCTCTTTGGCGGGTGAGTCGATGACCGGTTCTTTAGCATCTCTTGAGCTCAGGCCTACCCTTCTGGATCAAGTTGGGGCTTCGCAGAAGGAAGACCCTCAGATAATTGAGATTATGGATAAGCTGATCCGAGGGGAGACATCCAGTCACCTTGCTCGGTATTCTATAGATGATAAGGGTTGGCTGAGGAGAGACGGAAGGCTTTGTGTTCCGATGGTGGAAGACTTGGTGAGGGAAGTTCTGGAGGAAGCACATCGCTCTAAGTTGACTATACATCCAGGCGGGGATAAGATGTACCAAGATATGAGGCGTATTTTCTTTTGGCCTGGGATGAAGAAGGATGTGGCGGAGTTTGTCTCTAGATGTACCATTTGCCAACAAGTTAAAGCTAAGTCAAAGAAGCCCAGTGGGCTATTGCATCCTCTAGACGTTCCACTTTGGAAGTGGGAGAGTATCTCCATGGACTTTATTGATGGGCTTCCAAGGTCAAGGAAAGGGAATACGAGCATTTGGGTTATTGTAGATAGACTTACGAAGAGTGCTCATTTCATTCCGGTGAAGAGCAAAAGGACCGCATCTGGACTAGCATCAGTATATCTTCGTGAGATAGTACGACTACATGGAGTCCCTTCCAGCATAGTCAGTGATCGAGACCCCATCTTTACTAGTCAGTTCTGGAACAGTTTGCAGGAAGCTATGGGCACGAGGTTGAATCTAAGTACTGCTTATCACCCACAGACGGATGGTCAAACCGAGAGGGTGAATAGAGTACTCGAGGATCTGTTGAGGCTTTGCATTCTGGATTTTGGGGGTACTTGGGAAGACCATCTTCCTCTTGTGGAATTTGCTTATAATAACAGTTATCAGGCAAGCATTGGGATGGCACCATTTGAGGCTTTATATGGGAGGCCGTGCAAATCGCCTACATGTTGGTGGGAGACTACCGATAAGCTTATACTTGGGCCTGATATGATTAGAGATACATCCGAGAAGGTCGAGTTGATTCGGAGACGGATGAAAGCGGCCCAAGACCGACAGAAGTCCTATGCTGATAAGCGAAGATCTGATTTGGAGTTCGATGTTTGGGACATGGTTTTCGTGAAGGTTTCTCCTTTGCGGAATGTGGTCCGATTTGGAGCTGTTGGGAAGTTGGCACCGAGATTTGTTGGACCCTTCCCTATCATAGAGAGAATTGGGAAGATGGCTTATAAAGTGCAATTGCCCGAGAAGCTATCCGGAGTGCATAATGTTTTTCATGTCTCGCACCTCCGGAAGTGTTTGCATGAGTCAGCAGAGATTGTGGAGCCAAGTGTTTTGGAAGATGTGGAAGTGGAGAAAGAAGCTACCTTGAGGAGAGCCCTGATTCGTATCTTGGGGACAGAGACCAAGAAGCTAAGGATTCGTGAGGTCAAATTGGTGAAGGTTCAATGGGGTGAAGCCGAGGAAGACGCAACTTGGGAAACCGAGGAGAAGATGCGTGGGCTTTATCCATTCCTTTTTGAGGGTACACTCTCAATCTTTTTCCTTTGTTAGCATATCTTTCTCTTTGCTATCCATGCTTATCTAGTTATCGTGCCAATCTTGTCATGAGAACCTTAGGTAGAAACCCTTTGGATGAAACATGTGTTTGAAACATGTTATGCTTGGTGGTTGCAAGTGGTTGCAAGTGTTTGCAAGTGGTTGCTCGTGGATGCATTATACACGGTTAGGCACTAGATCGGCTCACACACTCCTCATATTGCATATGCATGAGTGTTTATGCTTATTCATGGATGAAAATTGTGTGTTATCACATGGATGTTGCATATGGGTGTATGTTATGTGCACACATATAGATGATATACATTATGTTAGGAATTGCATACATATGGATTCATTTCACTAACATAATTCGCATTGATGATATTTGCATTAGATAAGTACATATACACACACCTCTGCATATGTTCATCCAGCATTTAGAATCTTGTAAGGACAATGATTGCTCGTGGATGATGCTTTGAGTAGATGGATGATTGGATGGTAGGATACGTTCTTCCTAACTTGAAGATTTCGGGGACGAAATCCTTTAAGGAGGGGAGAATGTAACAACCCGTATTTTCAACAACCTGTAATAATGAAAATCGAGGCAGAATTTAATTTAAAAATCTGAATCATGGGAAACGGGCTATGCCATTGCGTTCGTCTCGGAAAAATACGCGAAATAGAGTCCGAGTTTTCGAAAATCGGAGTCCGTATGACCCAGTTAAGGCCCATTGAAGTTTTCAGAAAATTCCTAAGTAAAAACAGATTTAAATTTGAAATTAAAAAACAAGGGTTAGGGCAAAATGGCGCAGGCGGGAAAAATTCCCGCCAGGACCCGCATGTCGACAGGCCTGTCGACAGGGTCCCTAGGGTGTCGACAGCCCTGTCGACAGCCCTATCGACAGGGGGTGGCCGGGCTGTTTGGCCTGGTGCACCATTTCTGATTTGGGCTTGGTTGTGTGGCTTGGTTCTAGAGAGTTCCGAGATCTGATGGACCAAATTCAACCTAGGGTTAATCCTAAGGCTAATATCACTCTAATCTTCTATAAATAAGACCCTAACCTACCCTAAATCACTCATTATTCATTCTAGCAACTAAACTATGGCAAAATCAAACCTCTCATGGCCTCCACTCTCTTCATACAAAATCCTAAATTAATTCCTAAGTGATTTTCCATGCATACAAGTATATTTAGGCTTGTATGATCCTCTTTAGCTTGCATACATCATCAAGTTGCAAGTTTTATTTGCTAAGATAGAGTTTTTGGGATTTTTGTTTCTTATTGGAGCTTGTTTTGGGTTTTTATGCTTGCATAAAGGGGCTTCTCAATCTTTGTTTGTAGATTTGTGTCTTCATAATAGTTGTAAGCCCTCTTACCTTCATTTTAGAAACTCTAAAGTTAATATGTGATGAAAGTTGGGATTTATGCATGTTTAATGAGTTATGCATGCTTATGCGAGTTCACTATGCCTTGTTACACATGATTCATAAGTTATGCATGCTTATGCGAGTTCACTATGCCTTGTTACACATGATTCCTAAGTTATGCATGCTTATGCAAGTTCACTATGCCATGATTTGCAAGTATAACAAGTTATGCATGTTTATGCAAGTTCACTATGCCATGATTTGCAAGTATAACAAGTTATGCATGTTTATGCAAGTTCACTATGCCATGATTTGCAAGTATAACTAGTTATGCATGTTTATGCAAGTTCACTATGCCATGATTTGCAAGTATAACAAGTTATGCAAGTTCACTATGCTAAGTTATGCAAGTTCAACATGTTATGCATGTTATTATGATAAGTAAGATTCATTATGTATTTTGTGCCAAGTTCCCTCTTTCTATCCTTTATGCGTTATGACGAATATGTAAGCGATAGAATGACGTTGGGGGGGTTTGGGTAAAACTTAAAATACATAAAAATATAAGGTTGGGAATTTTCCTATTAAGTTAGGTCTACCCCTTGGGAATTTACCTATTAAGTTAGGTCTACCCAAGTATTTGTTGAACTTGTAATGATGTTTTGAAAATAAAGTGGACATGACACTTAGAAAACATAAGTGTGGCCAACTCGAGGTTGGGTTGAGTTTGTAGCATAATTCTACCCGGAACCGACCGGCTTAACTAGTGGCTACAAACAATAGGACCCAATGTGAGAAGTTGGTCATGTGGTGCCAAGACCCGAGGTTAGACCTAGTTGTGGTGTAAAGCTACCCGGAACCGACCGGCCTAACTAGTGACCGCAACAAAGTCTAATGTGAGAGGTTAAGGCCCAATTAAGTTAATGCCTCATGATTAGGGTTAAGTCATGGCCCACTAATACTTAACCAATTTTGGGGATACGAGGGATTAAATGGGGTTAAGTGGTGAACTGTTGGTTACACTTAACTAATTTAATCCATGATTAGTGAGGGGTTAAACCACACTTAACCCTCTTAGGAAACCCTAGCAACGTGGTCTGTTCCAGCAGTAATCCCAGTTTGGTATCATCACAACCCTAGAGGCTAGGCTAGGGCGGGGCACGATTACTGGACGGATGTAAGCGACCAAAGCGGCGGCTGAGTGGTACAGCGGTGCGGGTCCAGGCGGAATACGGACGTGCACGTAATCCGGTGTTGGACGAACTCGAGGCACGGGTACCAGTAGGTTTGGACTGTGCATTATTGCTTAAGTGTCTGGGGTTGACACCCGAGGGCTTGATACACCCAAAGGTGGACCCAGCACAGTCTGACTACAACCATATGTGGGCCGTATGGACACCAACACTTGACGTGTTAGGTTTATAGGGAGCCGATCGACTAGACCGTTGGGCTGGACCTTGAATTAAGGTCACCTCATGATATTGGGCCAAAGTTTGGGCTGAGGGATCAATACCTGTTATGTTAGTTTGCTAGTACACTATGGTGCAAAGTTTAATCTTCTCTATGTGATGACACCTTTATCTATTGCCAGTATATTCATCTCAGTTTCCATCATGATGTTAACTTTATTAGTTTATAGACTGATCGTAGTAGGGCTTACCAGTCTTTTTGACTGACCTGTTTTCTTTCGCTTCTTTTCTTCCGTTTCCCCCCCCCCCCCCCCAGGTTCTCAGGGAGGGAATAGTGGTGCTTAGCTTGGATCGCTTGCTTGTTTGCTGGATAGCTCATGTACGACTGGACATTGAGCTCGCTATGGTTTATCATCTTTATTTTGGGGATAGCACTATGTATTTCAGTATTTCTGTTATGATGTACTAGACATGTTTATTTTGGCAGTTGACTTTATGATGTACTAAACTTGTTTTGAGATGGTTTGAGATATCCCGCTGTTTTATTCTCACTTACTCTGATATATATATATATATATATATATATTTATGTTCCTGTTCTGTCTTGATATATCATTATGCATGCTTACCCAGTTCTAACACTCCCCAGAAGCTAGTGCCCCCGAAAGAGTGACACTAGCGGAGGCGGGGTGTTACATGGCCTTTGCTGCGGGACGTGTGCAAAGTGATTATCGATATCCATAACTTTAGTTCACCACTTAGAGACAGATTAGTGGCTATGGATCAGTGCAATGGGGTCATAGTGACTCTATAATGCAAAGTGATCGTAGCAAAGGACTGGGTGATTGAGTGGTGGATATCGTATGCTCTACACACTGAGTGAGAGATGTGAGGATGATTGCTATGTTTGATGTTTGCTATCATTACGACATGCAGACCCCCACCCCGGTATCTTATACCATGTGTTAGTGCCACCTTAGAGTATTATACATTCTGTTGTGCTAACTCTTTGGTTGCAGGTCCAGGTTCAGGTATGATTGGATTGTACCTGTTATTGTTCTGTTTTGTTGCTTATCGCTCATACCAGACTTTTGTCTGACCCAGAGTTTAATGTCTCTTCTTATTACTCTGGGTGCTCCTAAACGAGCAGACAAAAGACAGGTCAGGTGGATATGCACGAGTAGATGTCCAGAGATGAGCAGGAGGCTTACATGTACCATTTATATACATATATATTCTCACTGTGTCGCTACTGATCCCTACTTTTGGCATTAGTAGTGTACCTTTCTTATTTTGCTTTAGAGACAGTTTTTAAAAGTTGTAATAATGATGATGTGGAACATAAGCTGTATTTTGGATTTTTTGATGCTATGATGGTTTAGTTTTCAGCGTATGCACTGTCTCACCTATTTTATGTCTGTTAGAACAAAATCTGGGCCTAACACCCAAATCCAGATCGCAGATCACAGAATGTAGAAAACAGTAAATAAAGAGGAGACACACGAGGTTTTTATAGTGGCTCGGTTGTAGATGTAGCCTACGTCCACTTTATAATCTTATTGTTATACTGACAGATTACAAGAATCAGTTACATGCAGACACACAATCTGTGTGTTTAATTGAGATTACAAGAGGAGAATTTAGATGTATGGAGGTGCAAAGTCCTTGCACTTCAGTAACGGTGGAAGCCGTGAAGAAGGATGGCCCAAAAGTCCTTTAAAATGCCTTGAAATGGTGTATTTATAGCTGTAGGAGAGCTTCTGGGTTGACCGGATCGTGATGTGGTACGTGCCACCCGATCCGGTAAAGTAGGAGCAAGCTGTGAGACATTCTACAGGTTCCTTGTTAGTTCAAATTCCTTTCTTTTCCTTTCTTTGGCAACCGTCCTATGCTAGTCGGGCATTGGCATAGCGCATTTCAGGGAAATGTCGGCTGGTGCGGGGCGGGCCTTCACATTTGGTATCAGAGCTCTAGGTTGCGTAGTTAACCTAGGGAAGACACCAGAGAGAGATATTACGTATATAAGAGCGCATATTTGTGATATTTTGGTTTTCAAAAGCTATTTATATACTATTAGTATATGTAAGGATGAAGTCGCACTGCACTGGCACCACTATGGAGATGGTTAATCGTTTTCTCTTTACAGATTTGACGATGAGCCGATATACGAGGAGTACGGGTTCAGGGGCTAATAATAGGAATGTCCCTGATATGAGGATGATGTTCACTACTTTCATGCGAGAGATGCTTAGGAATGCTCGGGGAGCAGTTCCTAATGTTGCTAACGGTGGTAGTGCAGTAGTGCAGGCGCCTAGGGCCGATTTCGCCAAGCTTAACAAGGATTATACTAGTCTTGACGGGAAGTCGTTCCACGGAACGGAGTCGGCTACGGATGTTCAAGATTGGTTGGATAGTTGTCAGTGCATCTTCGAGGACTTGGGAATCGATGATGCCATAAAGAGAAAGTTAACATTGCGTCAGCTTCAAGGATTAGTTATGAATTGGTGGAATGCTACTAAAGCAGCTACTCCTGAAGATCAAGTTACTTGGAATCAATTTATGACTCGTTTCAGCGAAAAGTTCATTCCAGCTGCTAACAAATCTGAACTGTTTAGGAAATTTTCGGAGCTTAAGCAGAATGGTAGGGTAGTCTCGGAATATATTGTTGAGTTCGATACTTTATCAAAGTATGGATTATCTCTTATCAACACTACCGAGAAGAAGAACGAGAAGTTCATAACCGGCTTAGATGATTACTTAAGGGAAAGGCTGATAAACCACATCGATGAGACTTTGAATCTATTGTGGGAAAGGCATTGAGATCAGAGAGTCTTTACCCTAAGCCAAAGACTGAAGTCGCCGTTGCATCTACAGAGGAGCCAAAGCCGCAAGCAAGCGGTGGAGGCAAGGAAAAGTCCCAGAATAAGAGGAAATAGAACCAAACCAAGGATGGTCAGAATAAGAAGAATAAGAAAGATGGCGAGTGCTTTAGCTGGGCAAGAAGGGCCACTATGCTAGAGATTATCAGGAAAAGCCTGGGGAAAGGAAGTGCTTCAATTGCGGTCAAGTGGGACATCACAAGGATAATTGCCCGCAACGCCCTAATGAGAAGCAGATTGTGAAAGCATATGTTATCAATGTTGTTCCTTCTTTGTCAAATGCCCCAACTACGGCAGAGAAGGGAAAGAGCGTCATTATTCGAGGTATGCTTTCTATTTATGATGTTTCTGTTTTAGTTTTGTTGATAGCGAGGCATCCCATTCCTTCATATCTAATGACCTGGTAGATAAGTTGGGATTGGAACCTGAGATAATCGATAAACCTTTAGTTGTGCTGAACCCGATAGGTGGTTCGACTAGTCTTTGCATGATTTGTTGTAATGTGGTCTTATCGAGTTATGGATGTATTTTTGCTTGTGATTACGTAGTTGTTTTGCTAGTAACATCTCACGTAGATTGTCTGAATTCGGAGTAGATATTCCTTGAGTGCTTGTCTGATATTGGTTTAGGCCTTTAGGGCTTGTTCTTAGGGAATGTCGAGTTCGATTGCGTGAGATATAAGTAGTTTTTGTGATTTCCATTGAATGATATCTCAGCTTACTCAAGGAGTGATGTGCAGCCGTGACATGATAAGATTGTTCAATGGTATGGGCTGATGCGAATTAGACTCGATAGGGTTATGAGATGACTCAAGTGGGACTCGAGAAAGATGCAAAGTAATGGATTGTTTAGGACCCTATGTTGATGTTCTTTTTGAAGTAATAGCATGTGTTCGTTGATCATGGAAGATGCAACGAGCGTTAGGATGACTCATGTTGGACTTGAACTCATAAAAGAAAATAGGTGTTCGTTGATCTTGGAGATGCAATGAATAGGGAGATGACTCACGCTGGATTAGAGTTTGTCGGTAATGAATACTCAAGACTGGGTCTGAATTTATGGGTAATAGATTGACTTGAGTTGTACTTGAGAAGGCTGCAAGGAAATGGGTTGGCTCGAGTTGGACTCGAGAGGGCAGCAAGATAATGGATAGACTTGGGTGGGACTCGAGTGTTTTAGGCGGACTAAAAGCAGAGTTATCTGGGGATGCCCATTACCTTGGATCCGTTGGACATGATCTAGTTATCCTTAGAGGATAAACGTATGTTGGATGTACGGTAGTCCGTATGGAGGCGGGGCTTCCATTAGCCTTGGGATTGGTTGGACCAGTCAAGTAGGCATCGACGTATGTATGGAGGTGGGGCTTCCGTTAGCCTTAGGATTGGTTGGACCAGTCAAGTAGGCATCGACGTATGTATAGAGGCGGGGCTTCCGTTATCCTTGGGATTGGTTGGACCAGTCAAGTATGTATCGACGTGTGTATGGCTTTAGCAGGTGATAGATAGGACATGTTTGATGGATGCTATGGTTGCTATGTTTGTTCCTATTTTATTCCCTTGAGTGGACTATCACCTGTAGGATTCTGGTAATAGAGAACGAAGAGATGATGGTACACACAGATGCATGTGGTACCAGACCAGGTGCTGTACTGATGCATTGAGTAGGAGACATGCCTGTTTAGGTGCTATGTTTCTTAAATGAAAGTAACTGGAGTATATCGTGGGATATGATTTCAGACCTATGTATGGATTGGATCCAGAAATGTTAACAAGTTTGACGATCAAACCAACTTTGATTGAGAGGATTGTTTCCAGTCAGAGAGATGATCCTAATCTATTGGAAATCATCTCCAAGGTAGAGATGGGCATCGATAGTGAGAAGATGAACAAGTATGGACTTGACCGAGGAAGATGGCTTCGAAAGAATGATAGACTAGTTGTACCAAATGTCAATGGATTGAGAGATGAAGTTCTTAGAGAGCGTCACCACTCAAAACTGACTATGCACCCCCGGTGGTAACAAAATGTATCGAGACATGAAGCAGACCTACTACTGGAAAGGGGTGAAGAGAGACGTTGGGAAGTTTATCTCCAAGAGTATAAATTGCTAGTTAGTTAAAGCTGAGTAAAGGAAGCCTAGTGGTTTGTTATAACCGTTGAAAATTCCCGAATGGAATTGGGAATAAGTTTCGATGGATTCATATATGGTTTATCGAGGATTAGATCGGGTCGTGATAGTATTTGGGTGATTGTGGATCGATTAACCAAGAGTATAAAGTTTATACCTGTAAAATCGAATAGAATGACAACTAAGTTAGTAAAACTGTATATGAAGTGGGTAGTGCGATTTCATGGAGTACCAAAAGGCATTGTGAGTGACCAAGATCCATTATTTACTAGCGGATTTTGGAAGAGCTTACAAGAGGCTTTAGGATCAGGATTACATCTCAGTACCGCGTATCATCCTCGAACCGATGGTCAAACAGAGAGAGTGAGTCGAGTATTAGAAGTTCTCTTGAGAGCTTGTATATTGGATTTTGGTGGATCATGGGATGACCATTTTGTTAGAGTTTATGCCCTAGAGGCAATTCATTTGATGAGATTGATAACACTGTTGATGTTATTATTTTATTTGGAATAAAATAATATTCTATTATATTATATTTACTGCGTAATATAATTATTAATATAATAGAAGTCCTTAGAATTATAATACGGAATTATATAGTTCGAGTAAGACTTGAATTTGAGATTATATAATATGATAAGTATTATAATTCTTAAATGTCCCTAGTCGAGTTTTATTGTCAATATAGGACAACAATAAAGCGTTCAGACTAGTATGATGATCACATCTCATTGATCATTAATATACACGATATTAATGTCAAAACATAAATGTGTATTGGAGAATATCGTATTGGGCTGACCCGCCGTGAGATAACTCCATGGAATATAATTAACAGTATCATAAGTTATTCTCATAGTGACAGTGATGTAATGGTCCTCAGAGCTGAAATCATTATAATTTTATTCGAGGATATTTGTGTTCTGATATCATCTAAAGTTATTTCATAACAGAGTAATGATAACGGTGATTATTGGATACATCTCGAATCGAATGAAAATTATGAATGATCTAGATGGAATTTAACCCTATGATATATTCGTAGTGATATCCATGGGCCTCTGGATTGAGTGAGACTGTGAAATGCATGGCCGTGCTCAAATACTGATTTGTTTTAAATAGTCTACTCATCGATCAAGAAAAATGGATTAAATTATGACGAGGATGATACGATCCATGCCTCTAGTTTAATCCTGGATATGTTGGTTAAAAGGATTATATTACATTGAGACACTTGTCACAGAAAGGTTGTATCGAATCGATAATTTTATTATAACTTGGGTAGCAGCGACGCATTACTAGATGCCAATCACTGTTTATGATTTTAAATATGATTTAAAATCATTGCCAACGTTGTAATAACCTATGGGGTCACACAGTAGAACGTTTTAAAAGAGAAATTATTTTGGATAAACAAAATATGTTGATATTTTGTTTAAGGATGGAACAAGTAGTCGGTTTATATCCTAATTTTGGGTAACTTCTATTTTAAAGGGGAACTCACATTTCCTTTTATATATGAGCGGCTAACCTAATTGGATATGATAAGATCAAAAACAAAGACCGACCTCTAATTTCTTCCTCCAAAACCCTAGATAATGGCGGCTAGCACCAATCTTTTAATCTCCCTTGATTCGATCTAAGGAAGAGGCGTTCTTGTGGATATCCATCGAGGCTCGACGCTTGGAGGGCGAGTATTCGAACAACCAGTTCTAAAATCCAATCGGCTAAAGAATGGTACGATTTCAGTGAGGTGTAATTCTCGATCTATGAATTAATACATGAATTGTTGTTTGATTTGGTTGCAATTTAACTATAAGTTTTGAAATCAAACCAAGTTTTAACTATCAATGGTATCAGAGCTAGGGTTCATGTGATTTATAGGTTGAGACAATTAGGGTTTTTGTTTGATTCGTTCAAATCGAAACCCGATTTGTAATATATATACTGATTTAGATGAATTTGTTCATCATGTAAGATCTGAAATGTTTCAGGTTCAATTTTGAATTTATTATTCTATGAACTTTACTGATTCGTGAGTATAAAAGTTTTTGAAATCACAGTTTTCAGCATCCACCATCGAAATTATTAAAAGACATGGATTCAAGTTTTCATGCTAATTTCGATTTACAACAAGAAATTGTTTTACTGTAAATTAAAGAATGTATTTGATACAAGCCTTTAGAGGTGCTTTACTGTTAACAAAGTTTTGTTATTGACTTAAAATTTTGAATTGGATTTATTGATAGTTATTTCTAATCTTAACTATATTTGAAATTACTATTACCTTATTAATTTATCAAAGAAGCCTCCTGGTAGATCAAAACAGTTTTGATCTATCAAAATAACAAGTCGTTAAGGATGCTGATTTCATAAATAAGGGTTGATCAATTGTTGTTGATTCTGTATATTTTATATACCTATATATATACAGTATATATATATATATTTGTGAGTGTATACGTATGTTTAAATCTCTAGATTAAAATTGATTGTCTTATTATGGTTTAAAACGTTTAAACCATCCCATGTTTAAAATTCTGGTATGTTATAATTTATATCCAGTTTTGATATTACTGTAAATCTGAGGTGAATTACAAATTAATATATGATATTAATTTTAAACAATGCTCAGATCCTATTTATCATATTGAATGATATGAAATACATTTATATCTTGTTTAAACAACTGACCTTGTATGCTTTATTTAGTAGATTGGATATATTTTAATATTATCTGTATATGTGATGTACTTATTCTTTTTACATATATCCAAAAATCTGGTACATTGAATTCTGACTTGACAAATTTAATTGTTAGATAGAGTTAATTAATCAGTTTTAACTTCTGTTGATTTAAATGTTAAATCACAATGGTTATGCTTAAACCAGTTATGATATTAATCACAAGACAACAATATTGATTGTTGATGAAAATGATTGAATAAAAGATTCACAGTCCGATTACATTTTGCT
This sequence comes from Allium sativum, assembly GCA_030737875.1. Classification (NCBI taxonomy): domain Eukaryota; kingdom Viridiplantae; phylum Streptophyta; class Magnoliopsida; order Asparagales; family Amaryllidaceae; genus Allium; species Allium sativum. The sequence continues at coordinate 952,788,131 of CM060915.1, forward strand.
TTTGAATCATCATGATATTGATCATGAATAAATGATAATTTCAGGTCACTATACATATATTATGATACATATAAATAATCTTAATCCTTGTCTTAATCTTAGTATGCCCTGATATTAGAATTTAGTATAAATTCATTTATAATTATGAAATTGTTTCACTGAGGTTAAAATCTGTATAGAATAGGGAATTAATATATATGATATTGATTCTAAAGTGTTTCCAGTTTTATCTGTTACATTGATAACCTGAACTCTGGAAATCTGATTTAATGTATTCATTTCTGAGTGAATACAATTACATATTCAGATTTAAACAATTAATTCTTATAAGAGAGGATATCAAAATGTTTGATAGATTAGAGTAATGACCTGACTTTATTATATATATGTTTTTTTGGTTCAAAATTGGTTTACTGATCGATAAAACAGATAGATAGTTTCAAATTAAAGTTTTGATTTAATGAAATCAAAATTGTGATAATTTGTTAAGTATTTTTTTTTAAACTTGGATATGAATTCAAAATTTGTTTGATTTGGTAATTGACCAAGTCATGCCCTCTTTTTATTTTCCAGATGTATTTATTTTCTGAATGTTTAACTGTAATTAATAATTCCAATTATATTTGATTTATTGAAATCATTTATATAAAAACTGTTTAGATAGTGTTTTCATAAAGCAGGTCATATGATTGTATTTTGAATACTAATCGAATGTGGTCAATGGGATTGTACAACCTGAATTAGAGATTCTTATGTCAGTTTTATTGGTATTAATATCCCATTGTATAGATTATAACCAAGAACAAGATCAGATCATAATAAATGTTTCGTGATTTGATCATTCCATAAAATATACGTTGACATAAATGTATAAATGGAATCTGCTAATCCCAATTTTATAATGATAAATATGGGAATGCTATAATCTGGTTTTAAAACCTTTAGTAATATGATTTAGCAAAGGATTTAGTGTCAAAATTTAATTATAATAGAAGTTTTACAAAATTCTCATTCTTTGATGTTTCCTGATGCTTAAGCATACTTGCTTCGATGATGTTGATCTATAAACATAATGTATCAAACCGTGACCAGTTTTAATAGTTTGAACTGCAATAATCATGCATGTATGACATATCTAGCATTTTATGTCTGCTCAACATTTTAAAATGTTAACAGTTGTGATCATTACACCATGGTCTGTTCAAACAGAATCATAAGTTTATAATTTTGATACATGATCATAATTACATGCTTGACATTAAGTCTGTTTTCATCTTGTCTGTATACATAATGTTCACCTTGGTTGAAAGCTACGGCAATTCAGATTTCCTATTTGGTTTTATACTGCATGTATAACAATGACATCCACACAGTGAAAGATGTTATAAGTAATGTTAGCATTTAATATTGATATTGTATCTAATAACTGTGTATGTATTTATGAATGTGATATGGAAACACCTGAACCAGTTTGCGGCAAAAGTATGAAACTAATTTGATGAATGGAATTTACTGTTAAGGAACAGTAAGTTAAATTAAATCATCAAACTGACCTGATTTTGATCATGGCTTTTTGAAGGTTTAAGATTTGGCTTTCGAAGCCACAATTCCATATACTCATCAATGAACATGTCGAAATACATCCAGATGTATGTCCCTGAGGCTTGAATCAGTTTGACTGAGGAAACATGGTCAAGAAAATGGACACGTTGGAGTAGAAGGCAAGAGAGTTGTTGAAGCAAACATTTTTTTACTATAGCAGTATGACTGTATAAGTATGATATGAAAACTGTACAAATATGTTTGTATATATATACTTGGTTGTCTATGTAATGTAACCCATAAGGTTTTGTATGCTGTAAAATTGATAAACTGTATGTATATACACACAGATAGTCTTGTACGCTTTTTAATTAAACTGTGTATATTAAAATGTGTGTGTGTGTACATATAAGTATATATATTGTCTGGCAATTATTCTTAATGTATTACTGAGTAATTATATTACAGATAATACATTAATAGTTGTGATAGGGTCCGACCCTTTCTTGTAATTTCTTTAACCAATATTGTGTTTCAGTAATATTTAATCCGAGTTCTTATAGAAAGCCTACAAATGAATATATGTTTGATATATAATTCATATTGTTCCAAATACGAACTGAGATGTGTTATAACAGGTTTATTGGGCCTTTAATTAGGGCCTGAATTTATAAATATATATATATATATATATTGGGGTTGTGTCTATATGTATACATGATACAGAGCGAAGCCAAAATCGTGTTGCAAAATTTTATAAGCTACATTATAACTATAATTTTGAAATGTTCAAAAGAAAATATGTATATATATGATTTTTATATATATGTATATGTATATTTGATACATATATTTTATTTAAATTTATATTATGAATATAAAATACATATATTATGATAACTCTAATATTTTTTCCACTACGAATTATAAATTCCCTCTAAAGCAATTTTTTTGTTATCTTAAGTCATGGTGACGTCTTCCAATAATATACTCATCACTGTCCAAAATTACCGGATGTAACTAACGCCAAAGCGTTATGCATCTTTTATTTTGGTTATATGCGATGGAGTAAAATGTGGTGCTCCAACCTATTATTGGGTCTGACTTAACTAGGCTGCATAATACGATTATGGCCTTAGAGACAATAGCATGAATTATTCTATATTTTGAGCAAATGAATAATACTGAACAAATTGTTCATCATGCGATCAAGGAATTATAGACGATATAATTGACATAAGATGTCTACTGTAACACCCCGGATTTTTGAATAATAGAATTAACTAAATTAAAGAATAACTAATATCAAACGTGGGAATTAAAGGAAATGGTTGCGCCATTGTGTTCGTCTCGGAATTCTGGTTGAGATAGAGTCCGAGTTTGCGTGAATTGGACTTCGTATGAAGAAGTTATGGCGATCGGAAGTTTCAGAAAATTCAAAACAGATTTTCAGAAAATACAAATTTCGGAGTCAGACAGGCTAGGCGGGAAAATTCCCGCCAGGGCCAGGTCGACCATAGGGTCGACCTGCCTTAACCAGATCGACAATAGGGTCGACCTGGGGGTCGACCTCCCCCCTCCCCCCCACCCCGGGCAGATTTGATTGATGACCTGTTTGTGACTATGCGCTGACTCATTAGGGTTTCTGATCTGCTCTGATTGGCTGGGATTAATTCTGGGTTGATCGGACGGCTTAAACTAATCCTAAACTCTATAAAAACACCTATAGACTCAAATCCTAAAATCAAAACAAAATTGGATTCATGGCTTCCATGCCGTCACCTTGCAACTCAGAATAGTCGCCGCCCATTAGAGAGGAAGAAAGCAAATCAAATTCAATCCGTTTCAACTCTAACAACGAATCTTCATCAAAGGAGCGCTAATTCAACTCCAGAAATCAGAATTCAGAACTCAAGACTGCTTTTGAGTTGTGAGTTCGATAGTTTTAACAAAATAATTAATAAATGAATTGGATTGAGTTAAAATGCGGATAATTTGGATGTGATATGAATTGTTGATTTCATGTTGTAATTATGTTGTAGAATTATGTTGTAATTTCTATGATATTATGTTATGATGCTATCATCTACGATGCAAAGTTATGATGCTATCACCCATGTTATAATCCTATGATTGGCTTATGTCTAGTTGAATCATCATGTTTCTTATGCTAGTTTGTTATATTGATTCATATGATAAATCATATGTAGGAAAGTTTAGATGTTGATTCAAACATGAACCATATACAAGTTGGGTAGAATTATATGTGACCTTGCATAGTTATGGTACTTAGTTTATGTGAGAATTTAATCGAAAATTAGGCTATGACGTATGCTAAATTCTACATGATACTTTACATGTTAGATACCAGTCTACACCATTGTTGCGATGTATAAATCACCTATGTAAGTTTATGAGTTGGATATGAATCATGTTATACAAGTTTAGGATTATAACCTATGCAAATAAAGATCTATGACATATGTTATTTATGCAAGTTTGTGGCCATTATTTCATCAAGTTCACACCTTTAGATTTGGATCTATGACATATGTTATTTGTGCAAGTTGTAATTTTGGCCTATGCAAGTTTTAGATGTAGAACATCATTCACATATGCAAGTTCACCCCTATGTTAGATTTATGTTTTAATTATGTGTATAAATTGTGATGTTTTCTTTTATTTTATAAGTTAGACTATTCGAGTCTAACGTATATTTTTAGGTTAAACGAACAAACGTACTATGTGGGGAAAAAGGGTATAATATTAAAAATATTTAAAAGGCATAAAATATAATTGTGGTGAAAATTGGTATGATTTTACATACCATAAATGGATGGACATAATTGAGTCAATTATGGACATCGTTAAATTTGGAATTGATTGATAATTTGAATAGGGAAAGTAATTCAAATTTGGGGAATGATTAATTAGGAGTAATTAATCGTCTAAGACACGAGGTTAGGCTCTTTTGTGGTGTAAGACTGCCCGGACTCGCCCGGCAAATCCAGCTGCCACAAATGACAGTCTAATGTGAGAGGTCTTAGGCACAAACTAAATACGTAACAGTTGTAAAGAGACGAGGTTAGGCTCTTTTGTGGTGTAAGACTGCCCGGACCCGCCCAGCAAATGCAGCTGCCACAAATGTCAGTCTAATGTGAGAGGTCTTTATGAGGTTACGGTCTTAATGAATTAAGAAACACTTAACCAGATAAGCATGTAGTGGGACATGAGGGAGTTAAGTGGGTGCCTTGGGTGGCATGTGGAATCTAGTGGGTGCCTTGGGTGGCATTTGGAAATACGATTAGAAACACTTAACCAAAATTGAAACACGTAATTGAAACATGAATAAGAAGTGGGTTAAGTGGGATGTACTAGAGGGGACCAAGCTTAGGTGGATAGCTTGTGTCAAGTAATGGGGGCCTGTTTCAACCAGTAAACCATACGTATCTTTGTGGGCTCGACCCAAGTCGAGGACGGGACACGCATACTGGGCTTGACTGTAAGAGGCCAAACTGGGTTAGCGGTGACAACGCAAGTCCAACGGGTTCATATGCGTGTGTGGACCCGGTCTGGTAGGTAAGACGTTGTTGCATCGTGTAGGTATAAGCCGTGCATTCTTGGTGGTATCGGGTTGCCACTTTGGGGAGTAATACACCCCACTGTGGGGCCAGCACGGGTATCTACGAGTTAGGGAGCCGATCGTTTGGGGGTAGTGGGTACACCTAGTGGAGATAGGGGAAGACGACACCTATGAAGGCAGCTAGGGGTGCACGAAACTACCAATATTATTATTAAGTCTGTAGGCGGGATCAACCTTAGGGTGACTAGTGGTGGTGCAATATACTAGTGGCGGTGCAGTGTTGCAATTATCCTATAGTGTTGGTGTAGTTTAGTAAATTTATCATAGTGGGTTAGGTGCGCTTTGACGATATCTTTGTTCATCTTGTTTCCTTGTTTACTCTGTCATACTCAATGGTTCATGATCATTTCCTTATTTTCCAACCTATGCCTTAGCTTAGTTACTTTGTTAATTATATTGTTAGAATTATCGCACTCGCCAGACTTTATGTCTGACCCCCCTTTTTCTATCTCTTTCCTTTCCCCCCCTAGGTGCTCAGGTTGGAACTAGCACCAGTGGAGCTTGATTTTGGACTACTTTTAGAAGATTGCTTGGATCGCTGAAGTAAAGTTTAGCTTCTCTTTATTTATGGCTATTTTGATGTTGGGGATTATGTCTTTCAGTTTATGTACTTTGTTTTATCAAGATGGATATGATGTACTTGACTTTGGTTTATGGTTTTGATGATGTAATCAAACATATGTGTTTTCCACTGCAATGAAATAAAGTTTTAAATTTCCAAGTACTGCTTTATAACTGTCTTGTTGTGATTTTCTGTTCTATATTCACTTAAAATGCTCCATGGAAATTAATGCATTCCCTTTGTGAGTGACATTAATGGACGTGGGGTGTTACACGTGGTATCAGAGCTGAAGGTTACCAGAATAGATATGAATTTTTGAAAAACTATTTTTCAAAGCAATTTTTATAAAGAAGTACTTTCAAAAGTATGTTTTAAGGAAAGTATTTTCAAGAGAAAAGTATATTTTGGAAAGCATAACCCCAAGAGCCATATATCTTTCCCTCGGTTCTTTTATATTGAATCTTTCCTTTTTCGTTTCAGCATGTCTGAAGCATCTGAGATACCAAAGGGTGTTCATGTACCCGGTTGGTTTCGTCAATATCTCGAGGCTAGGGCCGCCACTGCAGGTCCAACAAATCCTCCTCCTCCCACTCCTCCTCGTGTCGATAATTTCGCAAAGATATGTAAGGACTTTAGAGCAATGGGAGGGAAACCTTTTCACGGGACGGAGACATTTGTTGAAGCTCGTAACTGGCTAAAGGAGGTGGAAGAATTGTTTGGAATCTTTGAAGTGGATGATGGAAGAAAAGTCCAGCTAGCTTCCTGGCTAATGAAGGATGAGGCCTCGTTTTGGTGGGAGGTCACTAATGGGGGACGTCCAGTCGATACATGGCTAGATTTTAGGCAGAGGTTTGAGGCGAAGTTTCTCTTACGGGCTGAAGAGAATCTATACATGGAAAGATTTTTGTCGCTGAAGCAAGGAAATCTATCAGTGAAAGAGTACGTCAACAAATTCAACCAATTGGCAAGGTTTGGCTTAGACTTGGTGAACACTCCATAAAAGAAGGCTCTAAGATTTGTTAAGGGTTTATATGAGCTGCTTCATGGGTTAGCTATGACCCACATTCCCATGGGGGCTACCTTTGAGAGGTTAGTTGACATGGCGCTCATGCATGAAGAGGAGAAGGGCACCAATGCTAATAAGGCACCCGAGAAGAAAGGGGATCAAAAGAAGCCGCAACAGCAACAACAAAACAAGAAAGGTGGCAAAGGCAACAATGCTAAGGGGAAGAAGAAATACTTTAACTGCGGGACACCCGGCCATCTAAGCAAAGATTGTAGGAAGAAAAAGAAGACTGGTTGTTTCCACTGTGGCGAAGCGGGACATCTTGTTAAGGACTGCCCAAAGAAAGGGCAGAGGGCAGGGTCTACCTCGGGAGGACAGGTGCAAGCTCTTATGGCACCAGGGCAGGCAAGTGGACAAGTTCAGGCTCTCGTGGTCCCACCGCTGCAAGAACGAGCTAGAGCAATTTCCGTTGAAAGTTTAGTTTGTCTGTTTGATCATCCTGTCCGTACTTTATTCGATTCTGGCGCATCGCATTCGTTTATTTCTATGTCATTAGTTGAAACACTGCACCTAGATACTAGTCTAGTTACTGATCCCTTAGTAGTCTCAAATCCTATTGGTGGTTCGGCTCATCTTTCTATGATCTGTCGGGATTTGAGAGTGTTTATCTTGGGCGTTGAGTTTGAATGCAACGCCTTTGTTCTGGGCTTTATGGGCTACGGCTTGATTCTAGTTATGGATTGGCTGACTGTAACAACCCGGAAATTCTGGGCCAGTTTGAAATTTTTATTTTGGCGATTTTAGCGAATTTTGAATATTTAAAATGAATTATTTTAAATAATATCGACGTGAAATTTATTTAGAATATAAATCGAACGTATATATTTATACGCGTTGTCGTTAGAATATAAATATTTATATATAATTATAAATAGAATTGAGAATGGCGCGGTAGTTCGATAATTCGATTTCAAACTTCAATTGAACGTACCGGGTGCAAAACAATCCGGATTTTAGTGAAACCAAAAATAATGGAATCTAATAGTGAATATCTTTCCAACGAATCCGGAAAATCAAGATTTCATATCAGGAATCAAAAGATATGTCCAGTTGAAAATTCTGAATAGTCGCTATGGAATTCAGGCCCTTAAAAATGGACATTTTGCAAACGACCTCGGATTTCGACGAAACCAGTTTTGTTGGGTCCGTGATGTCAAGTTATTGCTAAGTTTCAAATTTCATAATTTTTCGAATCAATATGTGAGCGTGGCAAAGGAAAACGCGTTTGACCAGTTTCAGTTGATTTTAATCGACTGGAAATTGGCCATTTTTCCAACGGTCTCAGAATTCGACGAAACTAGTTTGGTTAGGACCGTATCGTCAATACGAAGCTAGAAAATATTTTTAGGGAATTTTTCGTGTCAGTATGTGGCCCCGGTAAATTGAAATGTACGTTTAAATTGAATATATAAAGAATTATATTTTAAATTCAACAGAAACTGGTTGATACAGTCGAATCATCTTATGATACATATCCCATTGTGTTTGGAACGGGGGTAATACGCTAGGGACGACAGTCAGTGGGTGCGGTTTCGAGTTCAAAATGAAAAGTTACTTTTAGGATTTCTTAAAAAAAAAAAAAACCAATTAATTAAATATATATAAAATTATAAAGGGGTCAACCCTCTCCCCATCTTCACTCAGTTGGAAAAAAGAAAAAAAAATTAATACCCGACGCTGCCCTAGCCCCGCGCCCCCTTTCCCCATCGCAGCCACCGCCGGCGATCGACGCCCCCCCTCCTCCTCACGACGGCGCACCCATCCTCCTTCCTCCCCCCTAACTCCTCCCTCTCCGTCCTTCAAGTCCCCGATGCCCCCCCCCCCCGATCCCAGACCCATTGTCGCCCCCCCCTTCCTTGCCAGCGCCGCGCCAGTGGCCGACCCCCCCTCTTCCGCGTCAGGCGATCCCCTTCCCCTCGGGCATCCTCTCCCCTCGTCTTACCTCCCCCTCTTCTGAAACGAAACAAGTCGAAACCCAGTCCGACGTTCTCCAGAAAAAAAACACGCAGGAAGAAAGGTAATTTTTTTTTTATTTATTATTTTATTTTAATTGAAATAACCTAGTCAGTTTTAGAAATGGTGAAAATATAAAAACAGTTTGTTATTTTTTTTATATAAAAAAAACATTATTATTAGATCAGTTTTTTTTATATAAAGTATTAATTTTCAGATTAGTTTTAAAAAAAAATATATATATTAAACATGAGAGAAATTAGCAAATGTTTTTGAGCATAAATATACCTTGTTTTTTTTTTGAAAATATAAAGTATGGTTTTAAAATCAGTTTTTAGAATAAAATTATAACATTGTTTTGAATGTAAATAACATGATAAGAAAAATATGATACTTTTTTTTATATACCTTGTTTAAGAAAATATATAAATATACTTTGATTAGAAATATGAATTTGCTTTGAAAACAAAGTTTGCATTCTTTTTGAAGATGAATTTTGCATTGATTTTGACAATAAAATTAACATGATTTTCAAAATAGAAATAGCAGAATAAAAATGTGATTTTCAAAATAGAAATAGCAGAATAAAAAATGGGATTTTTATATATTGAACTTTGAAGTAAAAATTCGATTTTTATATATTGAACTTTGAAGTAAAAATTCGATTTTTATATATTGAACTTTGAAGTAAAAATTCGATTTTTATATATTGAACTTTGAAGTAAAAATTCGATTTTTATATATTGAACTTTGAAGTAAAAATTCGATTTTTATATATGTAGTGAAAGCGGACAACGAAGGTGACAAAAAGGCGAAACGACGAAGACTTCTGCAAATGAAGTGCCGTGGAGCTAGGATAGCTATAAGTGAGAATTTCACACCTTTCAATTTTATTTCTAGTTATATATATATACTAGGATGCAGACGGTGCTTAGTAGCACCCGACACAATCGTCCACAGACCATGGACTTGTTTGTTTGGCTGTTTGGTTATTGATTGTGATATTGGTAATGAATGTGGTTTGTGGTGTGAAAAATCGAATCGATAAATTGGTTAGGATTAGACGTGCGCCGTTATAAGGCGAAGGAGTAAGGCTAGGTTAGACCCTTACTCCAAATTTTGTGGTTTGCATAACGAAAGTGAATTTGATTGATGTGTGAATGGCGTGGGCCTTCACTAGACCGGGGATAAGGCTAGGCCTTGTCCCGTTTCTAGTATCGTGCCGTTATGCCGCCAAAATTTTCTAAAATAAGTTAGAAAAATAAAAATAGCATTTTATTTAAAGAATGAACTGAATAGAAATTCATATGTTAAAATAAAATGTGTTATCGTTAAAAATATAATTTTTAACGTGAATGTGAATAAATAAATATTCATTTACAAACCAGATGGTTTGTTTATGTACACTTATTTGAATGACATTGATTGGGAAGATAAATTTTACACATCGCCCAACTGCACAAATAAAATATGTGTTTGATTGTTTGAAACCCCACACGGGTGTTAGGATGAAATTTGAAGTTCACTCATCCTGATTGATTAAATATGTCGATCGATTGATTGACAGGCTGTTATAAGCGTTGAATATCTATATTTGATGCTTATACAGTGTAGTGCACTTTGGTTGATGGTTGATTATTTTCAATGCTATTATATACATGTGTTGTATGAAAATCCATATAATTAATTTTATATGGTAATTGATTGGGCCTCATTCCAGTTTTGAAAAAGAAATATTTGAAAAAGAAATATTCGAAATAGAATATTTGAAAATAAAGGAATATATGAAGCCGTGTTTATTAGATTGACGCCATTTTGACGTGAACGATATTTATATCGATTTTAGAAAACGAATTCAAAATGAATTGAAAACGATTTCGAAATGAATTGAATTGAAAACGATTTCGAAATGAATTGAATTGAAAACGATTTCGAAATGAATTGAATTGAAAACGATTTCGAAATGAATTGAATTGAAAACGATTTCGAAATGAATTGAATTGAATATGAATTCAAATTGAATTGAAATTTGAATTGAATGGAAATGAATTTTAAAACGAATTTATAAAGAAGAATTCAATTTTGATTTGAATTGAAAAGGAAGTTGAAATAGATTTTGAAACGAATTTTAAAACTATTTATATAATTCGTTTTGAATAGAAATCGACGAAATATATATTATATATAATATATATATAATATAAATGGCCTGAATAGAACGCGCCGCGCCGCGGTAGTTCGCGAATTTCGACCATTTATTTCAAACGGACATTGCGGGAGATCCAACCGTCGGATTCTCCTAAAACCGGAACCGTTGGGTTCGTATCGAAAAGAGCTTTCTAACGAATATTAGAAATTTGAAATCTAACGGTTGGATTTGGAATTATGTCCAAATCAAATTCGAAAAAGGTCGCTGTAAGTGCAGTTCGATGACCATTGATGGAAATCGACTGTACGGGCCTTGATAAAATTATTAAAAATAGTAATAATTTGTGTAGAATCATAAGAAATGATTTAGAAAGAATTGGGATGAAAAACTCCCTATTTGAAAAGATAAAAATAGATTTTTATCGAAATGAACTAGTTTTGAACTAGAATTATAATTCTATTTATTTTTATAAATAAATTGAATTTGAAAAGGGTTTTGAAAATAACCAAAGTTTCCAATGATTGCATTGGAGTGGATTTGAATCGAAATTGTCTTCGGAATATTTCGATGTTGGAATTTGTGATTATACGGATGTTGTTACGGAAATTTGAAAGATATATATGTATATCGTTATTTCCAATACGACATTTGTTAATCGTAGAATTTGATATTGAATATAAGCCGATATATTTTCTATTCAGAGCCTTATATTGAATATCAAATGTGATTTGGGTTTGTCGTGAATGGTGTCTTCACTAACACTGTTCTTGAACCCAAGTGAGAAAAGATTAAATCTTTTTATTTAGATTTAATGAAGTGTACCAATTAAATAATATTTAATTGGAATTGAATTGATATTGATTTTTGGGTTTATCGTGAACAGTGTTTTAAATAACACTTGTTCTTTAACCCGATAATTAATGAATGTGATTTGGGTTTGTCGTGAATGGTGTCTTCACTAACACTGTTCTTGAACCCAAGTGAGAAAAGATTAAATCTTTTTATTCAGATTTAATGAAGTGTACCAATTAAATAATATTTAATTGGAATTGAATTGATATTGATTTTTGGGTTTATCGTGAACAGTGTTTTAAATAACACTTGTTCTTTAACCCGATAATTAATGAATGTGATTTGGGTTTGTCGTGAATGGTGTCTTCACTAACACTGTTCTTGAACCCAGCTGAGAAAAGATTAAATCTTTTGATTTAGATCTAATAAAGTGTACCAATTAAATAATATTTAATTGGAATTGAATGGATATTGATTTTTGGGTTTATCGTGAACAGTGTTTTAAATAACACTTGTTCTTTAACCCGATAATTAATGGGATGTGACTTTGGGTTTATCGTGAACCGTGTTTTAAATGACACTGATTCTTTAACCCAGTCACAGATTAAAACTAAGTGGAGTTTTAATGAATCTTTAATTAGATTGAAAAGATCGAAAATGGAGTATCACCAGTTTTGCTCCAGGCGATAGTTAAATCTTTAATTAGATTTGAACGTGAAATTTAGAAACTAACTGTCGGTTAGCCAAGCAGAATGGTTTTCTGGATATTGATCTGATGTTGGTTTCGGCCTTCGGGGTTAATATTTGGGGAATTATTCTCTTGATTAATTTATGGTTAGTGACTAATGAATTGGAATGAGGCGTATGTTGTGTTCGTGTAACACTTTTATAATATATACGCGAGTTATTCGGAAAGACCGGGTTTATCCCATTCTGAATAACTGATACGACGATAAGTCGAAGATGAAGACGATGGTCGAAGACCGGAGGTCTTCACGTCGTTTGGGTGATAACTGATGATCTTGATTGGGCTGTACACCCAAGAAGATGGAAACAGTTAGTGATCGTCCAGACGTACTTGGAGATCGATGGATATGCGGGGTACTAGGTGCCTCCGGTTTCGTTCAGACCCAGAACGGACTTGTAAATGGACTGTGTGTCTGACATCGGATTTCATTCTGTGTGACTGATATCGGTTGCATAGGATGGTTTGCCTGTGTGGCATGCTAAGATGCAAATGATCAAGGCTTCTGTTGAAAAGCAAAGTCTTGTGGTGATGATCAAAGCACGGCCTTTGTGGCGTAGCTTTGTGTAACGTTTACCTCGCGTGTTTCACACCCGGTATGAACCAAAAACGGGAGACGGACGTCAGGGAGGGCATGCGTTTCTTTCTAGCTAGAAGTGGCGTCAGTGGTTTTACACGCCCTGACGAGTTTGACTTATGTGGTTGTTGCTGTTGCGAGGCGCCTCGGTTATATCGGTTTCGGCCGAATGCATTCTGGTCGGCTGACGGACCAGACTTACACCCCATAGGGTGGGGAGACGTATTGTTCAGGCATAATAATCCACTCCGTGTGGACCGGCCCTGACGATCCAAGGGGCAGTTGCGGCTGTTCCTGAGGGGCGGGCTAGAGCGTCTCGAATCGGTTGAGGATCTTGCCCCTAGCCTCGGTTCATAGACGGAAATCCAATTTCCAAATACGTGACTTTGCGGTTTTATTTGTAAACCTATATATGGCGACATGATATATGGTACCCATGCCGCCTATGATTGATACTTATGATTTGAAGTTGTTTTATACACTATGCACTTATTATAGTATCAAAAGATTTGTTTTAAACGTATCAAGCATTCTTTGGCTGTTATAAGGGAAAACCCTATCCCCCGGCTTGCGTTGCATTGTGTGATAGGACCTGGGTCTTATAACAGCTTCATCTTTCTTTATTTAGCATTGCGCTGTTTGTTTTATGCACTGGTATTCTTGGGAGGAAACCCGTTCCGTGTTATACGGCGTGGTCCCTTGATTTACCTAATGATTTAAAATAAAGATTAATAACTGTTTTAGTTCTCACACCAGTCACATGACTGACCTGGAGTTTATTGTTTTAACCTAAACTCTGGGTGCCCCTATTTTGACACGGGCAGCTAGTAGTTTTGGTTTTGCAGATTTATATTCACAGGATCCTGGTTTACAGCTGGAACGATATCCGGAAAGCTTTGTATCCGTATATCTCTTCTAGTTGTGTATTGTATTATTTTCCGCTGCTATGTATTTAAATGTAATTTAAATCTCTGATATTTCTGTGTAATATTCGTTTATACTCTGTATATTCTTGTAATCTGATGCATTGTTGTAATATATAATGAAATGTTCTTTTATATGCGTTCTGCTGTGGTTTGTTCTCGAACTATCCGACGCTTTCCTTTACGGGGAAGTTGCGGGTCTTTACAGTTGGTATCAGAGCTTTGGTTTACAAAGCAGAGAACGAGACACATTAGAACCATACGAAAGAATTCATCAGAGATTGGATTAGTAATATCCAATGAGGATGACTCGTTAGAGATGGGATCAGTAGTGTCCTAGAACGAGTCGAAAGAGTGTTGTTTTTGAAAATAAAAGTGAAAACCCACTTTGTTTTGGAAATTCAAATCTTAAGTATTCGTATTTGAATAGTCTATTTAAATTGAATTTGGGCAATCGAGTATATAAAGATTTTGCATACACGCTTAGCGGCTTGTATTCGAAGTTTTAATATACTGGATAGATATAGGATCACACTTTAGTTGCCGGAGATGATTCTGATGATGAGGCATCGTCATCTGTGTTGTGTTCGACTGGCGAGAGTGGGTTATCTATATATTTCCATATAGACTGGTGTGAGAACCAAAACTAGATAGGGCTTATTTGTTGTGATTTGGCATCAAAAATGTGATTTTTGACTATGTATCAACCTTATATGCATTTGAAAACGTTAATCAACTAATTGATTGTTGATTGTGGTGTGTGATTGGTTGTTTAAACTAATATGTGCTTATAAGGCAAATTTAGCAAATATACCAAAATTTGAACTAACGTGAAAAATTCTTGTATTTGCATATATGTACATGCTTGTATGAATTGAACAGGTCATAGCAGGGATGCTAAGCGAAGGAATAAAATTGTTTTGCCCTACAAATAGGTACATGTTTAACATATTTACTCTCTTTGTTTGGGTGATGATTTTATGAGCCGTATCGGCTAGCCGCTTGGCTTTCTTTTTCTTTTTATTCCACCATTGATTGGTGAGGGCCCTGGGAGGCCTTTTGAAATATCCCGATGCTCCCGGTGCAGGGGAGGTTATGGCGAAATTTTTCAAAAAATTAGGGTGTTAGCCAAATTTTTGAAATTTTGAAAATTCTCAGAAACTAAAGAGTTGGAGAATGGAAGCCAAATCGAACGTAGAGCTGAATAATCAAACCACTTTCGACTTTGTTCCTTTTCGGGGACGAAAAGTTTTAAGTGGGGGAGATTGTAACAACCCGGAAATTCTGGGCCAGTTTGAAATTTTTATTTTGGCGATTTTAGCGAATTTTGAATATTTAAAATGAATTATTTTAAATAATATCGACGTGAAATTTATTTAGAATATAAATCGAACGTATATATTTATACGCGTTGTCGTTAGAATATAAATATTTATATATAATTATAAATAGAATTGAGAATGGCGCGGTAGTTCGATAATTCGATTTCAAACTTCAATTGAACGTACCGGGTGCAAAACAATCCGGATTTTAGTGAAACCAAAAATAATGGAATCTAATAGTGAATATCTTTCCAACGAATCCGGAAAATCAAGATTTCATATCAGGAATCAAAAGATATGTCCAGTTGAAAATTCTGAATAGTCGCTATGGAATTCAGGCCCTTAAAAATGGACATTTTGCAAACGACCTCGGATTTCGACGAAACCAGTTTTGTTGGGTCCGTGATGTCAAGTTATTGCTAAGTTTCAAATTTCATAATTTTTCGAATCAATATGTGAGCGTGGCAAAGGAAAACGCGTTTGACCAGTTTCAGTTGATTTTAATCGACTGGAAATTGGCCATTTTTCCAACGGTCTCAGAATTCGACGAAACTAGTTTGGTTAGGACCGTATCGTCAATACGAAGCTAGAAAATATTTTTAGGGAATTTTTCGTGTCAGTATGTGGCCCCGGTAAATTGAAATGTACGTTT
This sequence comes from Allium sativum, assembly GCA_030737875.1. Lineage (NCBI taxonomy): Eukaryota > Viridiplantae > Streptophyta > Magnoliopsida > Asparagales > Amaryllidaceae > Allium > Allium sativum. The sequence continues at coordinate 952,804,057 of CM060915.1, forward strand.
AAATTGAATATATAAAGAATTATATTTTAAATTCAACAGAAACTGGTTGATACAGTCGAATCATCTTATGATACATATCCCATTGTGTTTGGAACGGGGGTAATACGCTAGGGACGACAGTCAGTGGGTGCGGTTTCGAGTTCAAAATAAAAAGTTACTTTTAGGATTTCTTAAAAAAAAAAAAAAAAACCAATTAATTAAATATATATAAAATTATAAAGGGGTCAACCCTCTCCCCATCTTCACTCAGTTGGAAAAAAGAAAAAAAAATTAATACCCGACGCTGCCCTAGCCCCGCGCCCCCTTTCCCCATCGCAGCCACCGCCGGCGATCGACGCCCCCCCCCCCCTCCTCCTCACGACGGCGCACCCATCCTCCTTCCTCCCCCCTAACTCCTCCCTCTCCGTCCTTCAAGTCCCCGATGCCCCCCCCCCCCCCCCCGATCCCAGACCCATTGTCGCCCCCCCCCTTCCTTGCCAGCGCCGCGCCAGTGGCCGACCCCCCCTCTTCCGCGTCAGGCGATCCCCTTCCCCTCGGGCATCCTCTCCCCTCGTCTTACCTCCCCCTCTTCTGAAACGAAACAAGTCGAAACCCAGTCCGACGTTCTCCAAAAAAAAAACACGCAGGAAGAAAGGTAATTTTTTTTTATTTATTATTTTATTTTAATTGAAATAACCTAGTCAGTTTTAGAAATGGTGAAAATATAAAAACAGTTTGTTATTTTTTTTATATAAAAAAAACATTATTATTAGATCAGTTTTTTTTATATAAAGTATTAATTTTCAGATTAGTTTTAAAAAAAAAAATATATATTAAACATGAGAGAAATTAGCAAATGTTTTTGAGCATAAATATACCTTGTTTTTTTTTTGAAAATATAAAGTATGGTTTTAAAATCAGTTTTTAGAATAAAATTATAACATTGTTTTGAATGTAAATAACATGATAAGAAAAATATGATACTTTTTTTTATATACCTTGTTTAAGAAAATATATAAATATACTTTGATTAGAAATATGAATTTGCTTTGAAAACAAAGTTTGCATTCTTTTTGAAGATGAATTTTGCATTGATTTTGACAATAAAATTAACATGATTTTCAAAATAGAAATAGCAGAATAAAAATGTGATTTTCAAAATAGAAATAGCAGAATAAAAAATGGGATTTTTATATATTGAACTTTGAAGTAAAAATTCGATTTTTATATATTGAACTTTGAAGTAAAAATTCGATTTTTATATATTGAACTTTGAAGTAAAAATTCGATTTTTATATATTGAACTTTGAAGTAAAAATTCGATTTTTATATATTGAACTTTGAAGTAAAAATTCGATTTTTATATATGTAGTGAAAGCGGACAACGAAGGTGACAAAAAGGCGAAACGACGAAGACTTCTGCAAATGAAGTGCCGTGGAGCTAGGATAGCTATAAGTGAGAATTTCACACCTTTCAATTTTATTTCTAGTTATATATATATACTAGGATGCAGACGGTGCTTAGTAGCACCCGACACAATCGTCCACAGACCATGGACTTGTTTGTTTGGCTGTTTGGTTATTGATTGTGATATTGGTAATGAATGTGGTTTGTGGTGTGAAAAATCGAATCGATAAATTGGTTAGGATTAGACGTGCGCCGTTATAAGGCGAAGGAGTAAGGCTAGGTTAGACCCTTACTCCAAATTTTGTGGTTTGCATAACGAAAGTGAATTTGATTGATGTGTGAATGGCGTGGGCCTTCACTAGACCGGGGATAAGGCTAGGCCTTGTCCCGTTTCTAGTATCGTGCCGTTATGCCGCCGAAATTTTCTAAAATAAGTTAGAAAAATAAAAATAGCATTTTATTTAAAGAATGAACTGAATAGAAATTCATATGTTAAAATAAAATGTGTTATCGTTAAAAATATAATTTTTAACGTGAATGTGAATAAATAAATATTCATTTACAAACCAGATGGTTTGTTTATGTACACTTATTTGAATGACATTGATTGGGAAGATAAATTTTACACATCGCCCAACTGCACAAATAAAATATGTGTTTGATTGTTTGAAACCCCACACGGGTGTTAGGATGAAATTTGAAGTTCACTCATCCTGATTGATTAAATATGTCGATCGATTGATTGACAGGCTGTTATAAGCGTTGAATATCTATATTTGATGCTTATACAGTGTAGTGCACTTTGGTTGATGGTTGATTATTTTCAATGCTATTATATACATGTGTTGTATGAAAATCCATATAATTAATTTTATATGGTAATTGATTGGGCCTCATTCCAGTTTTGAAAAAGAAATATTTGAAAAAGAAATATTCGAAATAGAATATTTGAAAATAAAGGAATATATGAAGCCGTGTTTATTAGATTGACGCCATTTTGACGTGAACGATATTTATATCGATTTTAGAAAACGAATTCAAAATGAATTGAAAACGATTTCGAAATGAATTGAATTGAAAACGATTTCGAAATGAATTGAATTGAAAACGATTTCGAAATGAATTGAATTGAAAACGATTTCGAAATGAATTGAATTGAAAACGATTTCGAAATGAATTGAATTGAATATGAATTCAAATTGAATTGAAATTTGAATTGAATGGAAATGAATTTTAAAACGAATTTATAAAGAAGAATTCAATTTTGATTTGAATTGAAAAGGAAGTTGAAATAGATTTTGAAACGAATTTTAAAACTATTTATATAATTCGTTTTGAATAGAAATCGACGAAATATATATTATATATAATATATATATAATATAAATGGCCTGAATAGAACGCGCCGCGCCGCGGTAGTTCGCGAATTTCGACCATTTATTTCAAACGGACATTGCGGGAGATCCAACCGTCGGATTCTCCTAAAACCGGAACCGTTGGGTTCGTATCGAAAAGAGCTTTCTAACGAATATTAGAAATTTGAAATCTAACGGTTGGATTTGGAATTATGTCCAAATCAAATTCGAAAAAGGTCGCTGTAAGTGCAGTTCGATGACCATTGATGGAAATCGACTGTACGGGCCTTGATAAAATTATTAAAAATAGTAATAATTTGTGTAAAATCATAAGAAATGATTTAGAAAGAATTGGGATGAAAAACTCCCTATTTGAAAAGATAAAAATAGATTTTTATCGAAATGAACTAGTTTTGAACTAGAATTATAATTCTATTTATTTTTATAAATAAATTGAATTTGAAAAGGGTTTTGAAAATAACCAAATTTTCCAATGATTGCATTGGAGTGGATTTGAATCGAAATTGTCTTCGGAATATTTCGATGTTGGAATTTGTGATTATACGGATGTTGTTACGGAAATTTGAAAGATATATATGTATATCGTTATTTCCAATACGACATTTGTTAATCGTAGAATTTGATATTGAATATAAGCCGATATATTTTCTATTCAGAGCCTTATATTGAATATCAAATGTGATTTGGGTTTGTCGTGAATGGTGTCTTCACTAACACTGTTCTTGAACCCAAGTGAGAAAAGATTAAATCTTTTTATTTAGATTTAATGAAGTGTACCAATTAAATAATATTTAATTGGAATTGAATTGATATTGATTTTTGGGTTTATCGTGAACAGTGTTTTAAATAACACTTGTTCTTTAACCCGATAATTAATGAATGTGATTTGGGTTTGTCGTGAATGGTGTCTTCACTAACACTGTTCTTGAACCCAAGTGAGAAAAGATTAAATCTTTTTATTCAGATTTAATGAAGTGTACCAATTAAATAATATTTAATTGGAATTGAATTGATATTGATTTTTGGGTTTATCGTGAACAGTGTTTTAAATAACACTTGTTCTTTAACCCGATAATTAATGAATGTGATTTGGGTTTGTCGTGAATGGTGTCTTCACTAACACTGTTCTTGAACCCAGCTGAGAAAAGATTAAATCTTTTGATTTAGATCTAATAAAGTGTACCAATTAAATAATATTTAATTGGAATTGAATGGATATTGATTTTTGGGTTTATCGTGAACAGTGTTTTAAATAACACTTGTTCTTTAACCCGATAATTAATGGGATGTGACTTTGGGTTTATCGTGAACCGTGTTTTAAATGACACTGATTCTTTAACCCAGTCACAGATTAAAACTAAGTGGAGTTTTAATGAATCTTTAATTAGATTGAAAAGATCGAAAATGGAGTATCACCAGTTTTGCTCCAGGCGATAGTTAAATCTTTAATTAGATTTGAACGTGAAATTTAGAAACTAACTGTCGGTTAGCCAAGCAGAATGGTTTTCTGGATATTGATCTGATGTTGGTTTCGGCCTTCGGGGTTAATATTTGGGGAATTATTCTCTTGATTAATTTATGGTTAGTGACTAATGAATTGGAATGAGGCGTATGTTGTGTTTGTGTAACACTTTTATAATATATACGCGAGTTATTCGGAAAGACCGGGTTTATCCCATTCTGAATAACTGATACGACGATAAGTCGAAGATGAAGACGATGGTCGAAGACCGGAGGTCTTCACGTCGTTTGGGTGATAACTGATGATCTTGATTGGGCTGTACACCCAAGAAGATGGAAACAGTTAGTGATCGTCCAGACGTACTTGGAGATCGATGGATATGCGGGGTACTAGGTGCCTCCGGTTTCGTTCAGACCCAGAACGGACTTGTAAATGGACTGTGTGTCTGACATCGGATTTCATTCTGTGTGACTGATATCGGTTGCATAGGATGGTTTGCCTGTGTGGCATGCTAAGATGCAAATGATCAAGGCTTCTGTTGAAAAGCAAAGTCTTGTGGTGATGATCAAAGCACGGCCTTTGTGGCGTAGCTTTGTGTAACGTTTACCTCGCGTGTTTCACACCCGGTATGAACCAAAAACGGGAGACGGACATCAGGGAGGGCATGCGTTTCTTTCTAGCTAGAAGTGGCGTCAGTGGTTTTACACGCCCTGACGAGTTTGACTTATGTGGTTGTTGCTGTTGCGAGGCGCCTCGGTTATATCGGTTTCGGCCGAATGCATTCTGGTCGGCTGACGGACCAGACTTACACCCCATAGGGTGGGGAGACGTATTGTTCAGGCATAATAATCCACTCCGTGTGGACCGGCCCTGACGATCCAAGGGGCAGTTGCGGCTGTTCCTGAGGGGCGGGCTAGAGCGTCTCGAATCGGTTGAGGATCTTGCCCCTAGCCTCGGTTCATAGACGGAAATCCAATTTCCAAATACGTGACTTTGCGGTTTTATTTGTAAACCTATATATGGCGACATGATATATGGTACCCATGCCGCCTATGATTGATACTTATGATTTGAAGTTGTTTTATACACTATGCACTTATTATAGTATCAAAAGATTTGTTTTAAACGTATCAAGCATTCTTTGGCTGTTATAAGGGAAAACCCTATCCCCCGGCTTGCGTTGCATTGTGTGATAGGACCTGGGTCTTATAACAGCTTCATCTTTCTTTATTTAGCATTGCGCTGTTTGTTTTATGCACTGGTATTCTTGGGAGGAAACCCGTTCCGTGTTATACGGCGTGGTCCCTTGATTTACCTAATGATTTAAAATAAAGATTAATAACTGTTTTAGTTCTCACACCAGTCACATGACTGACCTGGAGTTTATTGTTTTAACCTAAACTCTGGGTGCCCCTATTTTGACACGGGCAGCTAGTAGTTTTGGTTTTGCAGATTTATATTCACAGGATCCTGGTTTACAGCTGGAACGATATCCGGAAAGCTTTGTATCCGTATATCTCTTCTAGTTGTGTATTGTATTATTTTCCGCTGCTATGTATTTAAATGTAATTTAAATCTCTGATATTTCTGTGTAATATTCGTTTATACTCTGTATATTCTTGTAATCTGATGCATTGTTGTAATATATAATGAAATGTTCTTTTATATGCGTTCTGCTGTGGTTTGTTCTCGAACTATCCGACGCTTTCCTTTACGGGGAAGTTGCGGGTCTTTACACTGACTAAATATGGGGCCATCCTAGATTGTGAAAGAAGGGTAGTTAGATTGTTGACTCGTTATGGAAGGACCCTTGATATTTCTTGTGACCCTAGAGGTCCGGTAATGCTTAGCTACCTAGAGTCCCTTGATGCATCCGATGATGATTTACATTCAGTTCGTATAGTCCGTGAATATGCTGATGTCTTCGATGAGGTGAGGGGTTTACCCCCAAAACGTGAGATAGACTTTCGAATATATCTAGTGGACAATGCAAAGCCAGTTGCATTGCCAGTGCACCACATGGCTCCAAGAGAGAGAAGGGAACTCAGTAAGCATGTAAAAGAATTGCTTGAGAAGGGGTTCATCGGACGTAGTATATCGGAGTGGGGTGCTCCAGTAGTGTTTGCCACGAAGGCGGATGGGTCCCTTAGACTTTGTGTGGACTATAGAGAACTTAATAAGCTTACTAAGAAGAATAGACACCCACTACCGAGGATTGACGATCTCTTCGATCAGTTAGTTGGCGCCTCAATGTTTTCGCAGTTGGACTTAGCCACGGGTTTCCACCAGTTTAGAGTGGCTGAGGATAGCATAGACAAGACTGCCTTTAGGACACCAGATGGTTTCTTTGAGTGGCTGGTGATGCCCTTCGGTTTGACAAACTCCCCCGCATACTTTGTTGATTTGATGAGTAGGGTGTTTAGGGAGTACCTTAATAAATTCGTGGTAGTCTTTGTAGATGACATCTTGATCTTTTCTAAAAGCGAAGAAGAGCATGCCCTACATCTTAGGGAAGTGTTGGAGACTCTTCGAGCGCATAGCCTTAAAGCTAAATTTTCTAAATGTCACTTTTGGAGAAAGGAAGCGCGATTCTTAGGGCACGTGGTTTCCAAAGAAGGGATAGCCGTGGATCCCGCGAAGGTAGTGGCCATCCATGATTGGAAGGTTCCTAAAAATGCGACCGAGGTGAGGAGTTTCTTAGGGTTGGCTGGCTACTATAGGAAGTTCATCAAAGACTTCGCAAAAATATCAGCTCCATTAACACGCTTGACGAAGAAGAACTTAGTTTTCATGTGGGACGTAGATTGTGATGATGCGTTCCAACGTTTAAAGAGAGCTTTGACCACAACCCAAGTCTTAGTGTTGCCAGATGGAAGTAAGCCATTTACTGTTTATACCGACGCTTGTGGGACAGGACTAGGCCTAGTCTTAATGCAAGAGGGAAGGGTAATAGCCTATGGTGGAAGGCAGTTGAGAGTGCATGAAAGAAATTACCCTACACATGACATAGAGTTGGCCGCTATCGTTTTCGCGCTTAAGTCTTGGCGTCATTATCTTCTTGGCGAGAAATTCGAATTGTTCACTGACCATAAATTGCTAAAATACTTATTCTCTCAGAAGGACTTGAACTTAAGGCAGCAAAGGTGGATGGAGTTCTTAGCATCCTACGACTTCGAGATAGCATATACCCCTGGCAAGGGTAACGTGGTGGAAGATGCCTTAAGTAGAAAAAGATTATCCTTGAGTCCATTGTTTGTTGAGCGGCGAAGTTTAGAGTTCATCTCTACGTTTGACTTTACACCTTCCATTGACTTCGTACCTGGTTTGCTAGCATCCTTAGAGGTCAGACCTATGCTTTTGGGACGGATTGGCGAGGCACAGCGAGACAACCCACAGTTGGTTGAGTTAGTAGAAAATCTCAAAGGAGGGGAGTCATCGAGCCATCTCCGTAGGTATACCCTAGATGATAAGGGTTGGTTGCGTAGGGACGGTAGACTTTGTGTACCACGGGACGAGAATCTGAGGAAAACCATTCTTGATGATGCCCATCGTTCGAAGATGACCATTCATCCCGGCGGGGACAAGATGTGCATGGACATGAGACGAGTTTACTTTTGGGCCGGCATGAAGAAAAATGTTGCTGAGTATGTCGCTAGATGCTTGGTGTGCCAACAAGTAAAAGCAGAGCAAAAGAAGCCCGATGGATTGCTTCACCCATTGGAGGTCCCACAATGGAAGTGGGAAAGCGTCTCGATGGACTTTATTGACGGATTACCAAGATCGAGGAAGGGTAATACGGGGATTTGGGTCGTGGTAGACAGACTTACTAAGAGTGCCCATTTCATTCCCGTGAAGAGTAAGAGGATTGCTCCATGGTTAGCCTCCGTATACATTCGAGAAATAGTTCGTTTGCACGGTGTTCCTTCTAGCATAGTGAGCGACCGCAATCCCATCTTCACTAGCGAGTTTTGGAAGAGCTTGCAAGAGGCGGTAGGGACTCAGTTATGTTTGAGCACCGCATATCATCCTCAGACGGACGGCCAGACCGAGAGGGTGGATCGTATTCTAGAGGACCTATTGAGATTTGTGTCTTAGATTTCGGAGGTACATGGGAGGAACATCTTCCGTTGGTAGAGTTCGCATATAATAATAGCTTTCAGTCTAGCATTGGCATGGCACCGTTCGAAGCTCTTTATGGACGACCGTGTCGTTCGCCTACATGTTGGTCGGAATCTACGGATAAGATCTTGCTTGGACCCGATATGATTAGAGAGACTTCGGAGAAGATCGATTTGATTCGAAGGAGGATGAAGACGGCGCAAGATAGACAGAAATCTTATGCGGACAAGAGGAGGTCAGATCTTGAGTTTGATGTTGGGGACATGGTCTTTGTCAAGGTGTCTCCATTACGAAACGTCATTCGCTTTGGGTCCGTTGGGAAGTTAGCACCAAGGTTCGTAGGATCGTTTCCTATTAAGGAAAGGATTGGGCAGATGGCGTATAGAGTGGAGTTGCCCGAGAGACTTAGTGGTGTACACGACGTATTCCATGTATCACATTTGAGGAAGTGCTTGCACAAGACCGCGGAAGTGGTAGAGCCGAGCTTGCTTAGAGAGGTGGAGATCGAGCGTGATGCAATGATTCGACGAGCTCCTACACGCATTCTTGGGTCGGAGATTAAGAAGTTGAGGAATCGAGAGGTCAAACTAGTCAAAGTGCAATGGGGAGATGATGAGAGCAACGCTACTTGGGAGACGGAAGAGAAGATGCGTTCATTATACCCTTTTCTTTTCGAGGGTATGTCTTTTAATTTCTCCTTTATCGCTTAGCTTGTACTTATCTTATTTTTGGTATGTCCTCTCGCTGGTATCTTTGACCTTTAGATAGGGTAGTCCTATGGTTGAAACATGTGTTTGAGACATGTTATGTATGATGGATGCATGTGGATGCAAGTGTTTTCCAGTGGTTTCTTGTGGATGCATATACACACACTTTAGGCACTAGATCGGCTCAGTCACTTCATATTGCATATTGCATATAAATGTGTGTACATATTTAAGTAATGGATGAATAATGGTTGTACCATCATATGGATGTTGCATTTTGGTGAATGGTTGTGCACACATGTAGAAATGATATGTATCGATATGGTTCTTCGCATACATAATGGACGCATGGCACTATCATGGTTTGCATTAAGGAGGTCAATTGAATCAGTAGACTGCCTGATTTTGCATTAAATAAGGAACATATACACACACTTCTTGCATATGTTCATACAGCATTAGGAATTTATAAGGACAATGGATGTCTGTGTTTGATGGTTAAGTAGATGGTTGTTTGGATGTTAGGATATGCATTCTCCTTAACTTAGAGATTTCGGGGGCGAAATCCTTTAAGGAGGGGAGAATGTAACACCCCGGATTTTTGAATAATCAAATTAACTAAATTAAAGAATAATTAATCTCAGACGTGAGAATTAAGGGAAACGGGTTGCGCCATTGTGTTCGTCTCGGAATTCTGGTTGAGAAAGAGTCTGAGTTTGCGTGAATTGGACTTCGTATGAAGAAGTTATGGCGATCGGAAGTTTCAGAAAATTCAAAACAGATTTTCTGAAAATTCAAATTTCGGAGTCAGACAGGTTAGGCGGGAAAATTCCCGCCAGGGCCAGGTCGACCATAGGGTCGACCTGGGGGTCGTCCTGCCTTAACCAGGTCGACTATAGGGTCGACATGGGGGTCAACCTGACCCCCTCCCGGGCAGATTTGATTGATGACCTGTTTGTGACTATGTGCTGACTCATTAGGGTTTCTGATCTGCTCTGATTGGCTGGGATTAATTCTGGGTTGATCGGACGGCTTAAACTAATCCTAAACTCTATAAAAACACCTATAGACTCAAACCCTAAAATCAAAACAAAATTGGATTCATGGCCTCCATGCCGTCACCTTGCAACTCAGAATAGCCGCCGCCCATTAGAGAGGAAGAAAGCAAATCAAATTCAATCCTTTTCAACTCTAACAGCGAATCTTCATCAAAGGAGCGCTAATTCAACTCCAGAAATCAGAATTCAGAACTCAAGACTGCTTTTGATTTGTGAGTTCGATAGTTTTAACAAAATAATTAATAAATGAATTGGATTGAGTTATAATGCGGATAATTTGGATGTGATATGAATTGTTGATTTCATGTTGTAATTATGTTGTAGAATTATGTTGTAATTTCTATGATATTATGTTATGATGCTATCATCTACGATGCAAAGTTATGATGCTATCACCCATGTTATAATCCTATGATTGGCTTATGTCTAGTTGAATCATCATGTTTCTTATGCTAGTTTGTTATATTGATTCATATGATAAATCATATGTAGGAAAGTTTAGATGTTGATTCAAACATGAACCATATACAAGTTGGGTAGAATTATATGTGACCTTGCATAGCTATAGCACTTAGTTTATGTGAGAATTTAATCAAAAGTTAGGCTATGACATATGCTATTTTGTTATGCAAGTTTAGGATTATTACCTATGTAAGTTTATGTGTTGGATATGAATCATGTTATGCAAGTTTAGGATTATTACCTATGCAAATATAGATCTATGACATATGTTATTTATGCAAGTTTGTGGCCATTATTTCATCAAGTTCACACCTTTAGATTTGGATCTATGACATATGTTATTTATGCAAGTTGAATTTTGGCCTATGCAAGTTTTAGATGTAGAACATCATTCACATATGCAAGTTCACCCCTATGTTAGATTTATGTTTTAATTATGTGTATAAATTGTGATGTTTTCTTTTATTTTATAAGTTAGACTATTCGAGTCTAACGTATATTTTTGCGTTAAACGAACAAACGTACTACGTGGGGAAAAAGGGGATAATATTAAAAATATTTAAAAGGCATAAAATATAATTGTGGTGAAAATTGGTATGATTTTACATACCATAAATGGATGGACATAATTGAGTCAATTATGGACATCGTTAAATTTGGAATTGATTGATAATTTGAATAGGGAAAGTAATTCAAATTTGGGGAATGATTAATTAGGAGTAATTAATCGTCTAAGACACGAGGTTAGGCACTTTTGTGGTGTAAGACTGCCCGGACCCGCCCGGCAAATCCAGCTGCCACAAATGCCAGTCTAATGTGAGAGGTCTTAGGCACAAACTAAATACGTAACAGTTGTAAAGACACGAGGTTAGGCTCTTTTGTGGTGTTAGACTGCCCGGACCCCGCCCGGCAAATCCAGCTGCCACAAATATCAGTCTAATGTGAGAGGTCTTTATGAGGTTACGGTCTTAATGAATTAAGAAACACTTAACCAGATAAGCATGTAGTGAACCATGAGGGGGTTAAGTGGGTGCCTTGGGTGGCATTTGGAAATACGATTAGAAACACTTAACCAAAATTGAAACATGTAATTGAAACATGAATAAGAAGTGGGTTAAGTGGGATGTACTAGAGGGGATCAAGCTTAGGTGGATAGCTTGTGTCAAGTAATGGGGGCCCGTTTAAACCAGTAACGCATACGTATCTTTGTGGGCTCGACCCAAGTCGAGGACGAGACACGCATATTGGGCTTGACTGCAAGAGGCCAAAACGGGTTAGCGGTGGCAACGCAAGTCCAACGGGCTCATATGCGTGTGTGGACCCGGGCTGGTAGGTAAGACGTTGTTGCATCGTGTAGGTATAAGCCGTGCATTTTGGTGGTATCGGGTTGCCACTTTGGGGAGTGATACACCCCACTGCGGGGCCAACACGGGTATCTACGAGTTAGGGAGCCGATCGCTTGGGGGTAGTGGGTACACCTAGCGGAGATAGGGGCAGACGTCACCTATGAAGGCAGCTAGGGGTGCACGAAACTACCAATATTATTATTAAGTCTGTAGGCGGGATCAACCTTAGGGTGACTAGTGGTGGTGCAGTATACTAGTGGCGGTGCAGTGTACCAATTATCCTATAGTGTTGGTGTAGTTTAGTAAATTTATCTTAGTGGGTTAGGGGCGCTTTAACGATATCGTTGTTCATCTTGTTTCCTTGTTTACTCTGTCATACTCAATGGTTCATGATCATTTCCTTATTTTCCAACTTATGCCTTAGCCTAGTTACTTTGTTAATTATATTGTTAGAATTATCGCACTCGCCAGACTTTATGTTTGACCCCCCTTTTTCCATCTCTTTCCTCCCCCCCCCCTAGGTGCTCAGGTTGGAACTAGCACCAGTGGAGCTTGATTTTGGACTGCTTTTAGAAGATTGCTTGGATTGCTGAAGTAAAGTTCAGCTTCTCTTTATTTATGGCTATTTTGATGTTGGGGATTATGTCTTTCAGTTTATGTACTTTGTTTTATCAAGATGGATATGATGTACTTGACTTTGGTTTATGGTTTTGATGATGTAATCAAACATATGTGTTTTCCACTGCAATGAAATAAAGTTTTAAATTTCCAAGTACTGCTTTATATCTGTCTTGTTGTGATTTTCTGTTCTATATTCACTTAAAATGCTCCATGGAAATTAATGCATTCCCTTTGTGAGTAACATTAATGGATGTGGGGTATTACATCTACCTAAAAGGTTGTGTTTTGGGTTTAGCCAAAGCTGGGTCAAGTGTAATAACCCGGAAATCTGAGCCAATTTAAAAATTTTATTTTGGCAATTTTAGTGAATTTTGAATATTTAAAATAGATTATTTTAAATAATACCAACGAGAAATTTATTTTGAATAGAATTCGAACGTATACATTATATAGATCGTCGTTGGAATATAAATATTTATTTATATATATAAAAGGAATTGAAAATGGCGCGGTAGTTCGATAATTCGATTTCAAAATTCAAATGAATGTACCGGGTGTAAAATAAACCGGATTTTAGTGAAACCAAAAATATTTGAATCTAATTGAGAATATCTTTCCAAAGAATCCGAAAAATCAAAATTTCATAGCGGGAATCAAAAGTTACGTCCAGTTGAAATTTCAGAATAGTCGCTATGGAATTCTGGCCCTTAAAAATGGAAATTTTGCAAACGACCTTGGATTTCGACGAAACCACTTTTGTTGGATCCGCAATGTCAAGTTATTGCTAGGTTTCAAATTTCATAATTTTTCGAATCAATATGTAAGCGTGGCAAAGGAAAACGTGTTTTGTCAATTTAGATCGACCAGAAAATGACCATTTTTCAAACGGTCTCAGAATTGGACGAAATTAGTTTTGTTAGGATCATATCGTCAATACGAAACTAGAAAATATTTTTCGGGAATTTATAGAGTTATTGTGTGGCCCCGGTAATTTGAAATGTACGTTCAAATTGAATATATAAAGATTTATATTTTAAATTAAACGGAAACTGATCGAAACAGTCGAATCAGCTTGCGATACATATCCCATTGTGTTCGGAATATGGGTAATTAGCTAGGGACGACAGGCGATGGGTTTCGTTTCGAGTCAGAAATAAAAAGTTGTTGTTTGGAGAAATTATTTAATTAATTAATTAATATATTTTTTTTCTCCTTTACTCCCCCTTCTCTCTTCTCTGAAGTCAAACCCGTTCACTCTGGAAAAAAAATGGAAGGCCGCCCAACACCCGTCGCCCTCCCCTGGCGATCACCACCGCCGCCGCTCCACCAGCCAAGCCCCCCATCCAATCCAATCTTCTCTCCTCATCCTTCTCTAGCCCAGCTCGAACGCCCAAGTCCCCAAACCCGCCAAGACCGACGCCGTCGCCGCCTGAAGGGCTCCTCCGCCTGATGCCGCGCCACCAGCACCACACGCTACTCCACCACCACCCCTCCAGCGCAACAGCAGCCCCTCCCCCTCGTCAGCCCGATGAACCCCCTTTCTTCAACCAAAATTCAATTTTCTTCAAAGAGGAAAAGGGTGAGTGTTATTATATAAATACATTATTTAAATTCAGTTTTTATTAGATGATTCACATTATTTGAGATCGGGTTTTATATATAATTAGCAATAAAAAGATTCGATTTTTTTTTTTTGACATGAACATCGCTAGTAAGTTTAGATTTTTGTGTAGAAGAAGAAGAGATTTTTATTCATAGGAAAGACATGGTTTTTATTTCAATATAAAAATAAAAATACTTTTTTTTATATATACATGAAGATTTAATTTTTAAAGGTAAAAAGGAATGATTTTTATCGCTATAAAGAAATGATTCTTATCGCCAATGTGAAATGATTTTTATCAAGAAGAAAAATTCGATTTTGAATCTATAAAGATTTGATTTTTATAAAGTAGAAGTAATAAAAATATGATTTTTATATGATGAAGAATGTAAAAATATTATCTTTATATATTAAAGATTATAAAAATACGGTTTTTATATTATATAACTAGTAAAAATTCGATCTTTATATAAGAAGTAAAGAATATAAAAATATAATTTTTATTTATGTAGTGAAATAAAAATCTGATTTTTATTGTATATATAGTGAAATAAAAATGTGATTTTTATTTATATATGGACAGCGTGATAAGAAGTGTGATGGAACGGATTGAAAACAAAAAGGAATTCAGTCGATTCAGCTGTTCAAAAGCAAAGCACGACGGAGTGGAACCCTCTGTGAGAACTTCTCACCTTTTAATTTTGTTTTCTAGTTAATAATATATACTTGGATGCAGACGGTGTTTAGTAGCACCCGATACCCGTCCTCCACAGACCATGGATGGCTTGTATGCTTATTTGTTTGATTTTGATGTGTAGTTGATTGTGTGATGTGAAATGAAATAAAATATTTTATAGTTGAAAATAGAATTTTTAACGTGTATTTGAAATGAAATAAATATAAACAAATTAGACGATTTGTTTGTATACACACATTTGACTGATATTGATTGGGACGATAAATTTTACACATCGCCCAACTGCACAAATAGAATCTGTGTTTGATTGTTTGAAACCCCACACGGGTATTGGGATGATATATGACATACACTAATCCCAATAGTTAGTTGTATGTCGATTGATTGATTGACAGACTGTTATAAGCGTCAAATATTTATATTTGATGCTTATACAGTGTAGAATGCACTTTGGATGATGGTTGATTATTCATCGTTGTTATTGTATACATGTGTTGTAGAAAACCCATATAATTAACATTATATGGTAATTGATTGGGCCTCATTCCAATTTTGAAAAAGAAATATTTGAATATAAATATTTGAAAAAGAAATATTTGAAATAGAATATTTGAAAATAGAAATATATGAAGCCGTGTTGATTAGATTGACGCTATTTTGACGTGAACGATATTTATATCGATTTTATTCATTTTATAATAAATATCGAAAGTGATTTCATAATCTGATATTTTGAAAAGAACTGAAATTCGAATTAAGTTGAATAGAAATGAATTCGAATTAAACTGAATAGAAATGAATTCGAATTGAAATTGAATAGAAAGGAATTCGAATTGAAATTGAATTGAATTGAAAACGAACTGAAATTGAATTCAAAATCGATTTGAATTGAAATCAATTTGAAATGAATTTAAAACGAATTTGTAAGGGAAAAATAAATTTTGATTTGAATTTGAAAAAGAAGTTGAAATCGTTTTGAAAACGAATTTAAAACGATTTATATAATACGTTTTAAAAAGGAAATCGACGAAGTATATATTATATATATTATATATATAATATAATGGCCTGAATAGAACGCGCCGCGCTGCGGTAGTTCGTGGATTTCGACCGTTGACTTCAAATGGATATTGCGGGAGATCCGACCGTCGGATTCTCCTAAAACCGGAACCGTTGGGTTCGTATCGAAAAGAGCTTTCTAACGAATATTAGAAATTTGAAATCTAACGGTTGGATTTGGAATTATGTCCAAATCAAATTTGGAAAAGGTCGCTATAAGTGCAGTTCGATGGCCGTTGATGGAAATCGACTGTACGGGCCTTGATAAAATTATTAAAAATAGTAATAATTTGTGTAAAATCATAAGAAATGATTTGGGAAGAATTGGGTTGAAAAATCCCATATTTGAAAAGATAAAAATAGATTTTTATTGAAATGAATTAGTTTTGAACTAGAATTATAATTCTATTTATTTTTAAATAAATAAATTGGATTGGAAATGGTTTTGAAAATAACCAGAATTTCCAATAATTATATTGGAATGGATTTGAATCGAAATTGTCTTCGGAATATTTCGATGTTGGATTTCGTGATGATACAGATATTGTTATGGGAATTTGAAAGATATATATATATATCGTTATTTCCAATACGATATTTGTTGGTCGTAGAATTTGATATTGAATATAAGCCGATATATTTTCTATTCAGAGCCTTGTATTTAATATCAAATGTGATTTGGGTTTGTCATGAATGGCGTTTTTATTAACACTGTTCTTGAACCCAGTTGAGAAAAGATTAAATCTTTTTATTTAGATTTAATGTAGTGTACCAATTAAATAATATTTAATTGGAATTGAATTGGTATTGATTTTTGGGTTTATCGTGAACAGTGTTTTAAATAACACTTGTTCTTTAACCCGATAATTAATGGAATGTGATTTTGGGTTGTCGTGAACGGTATCTTCAATAATACTGTTCTTAGACCCAAGGAGTTAAGAAAATCAGAAACTAACTGGAGGTTAGTTAAGTTGAATGGTTTCTTGGGTATTGATCTGATGTTGGTTTCGACCTTCGGGGTTAATACTTAGGGAACTGCTCACTTGCTAATTTACGGTTAGGGACTGATTGAAATGTAATGTGATTTTGGGTTTATAGTGAACCGTGTTTTAAATGACACTGATTCTTTAACCCAGTTAAAGATTAAAACTAAGTGGAGTTTTAATGAATCTTTAATTAGATTGAAATGATCGAGAATGGAGTATCACCAGTTTTGCTCCAGGCGATAGTTAAATCTTTAATTTGATTTAAACGTGAAATGGTAATTAAATTTACCGATAACACCGTGGTGTTAGATATGAAGTAAGACCCGTTTTACTTCATGGGATGAATAGGTTGGGATTGGGAAATTAAAACAAACGATTACTTCGGTAAGGTTCGTTAATCCCGACTAGTTTGAATTGATATTCAAAAGTAGATTAAAGAATAAATTTAAAAGATTTATCTTTGATAAAATTAATGGGAACCTTTCCCTATGAATGTGAAATTTAGAAACTAACTGTCGGTTAGCTAAGCAGAATGGTTTTCTGGATATTGATCTGATGTTGGTTTCGGCCTTCGGGGTTAATATTTGGGGAATTATTCTCTTGTTAATTCACGGTTAGTGACTGATGAATTGAAATGAGGCGTATGTTGTGTTTGTGTATACGCGAGTTATTCGGAAAGACCGGGTTTATCCCATTCTGAATAACTGATACGACGATAAGTCGAAGATGAAGACGGTGGTCGAAGACCAGAGGTCTTCACGTCGTTTGGGTGATTACTGACGATCTTGATTGGGATGTACACCCAAGAAGATGGAAACAGTTGGTGATCGTCCAGACGTACTTGGAGATCGATGGATATGCGGGGTACTAGGTGCCTCCAGTTTCGTTCAGACCCAGAACGAACTTGTAAATGGACTGTGTGTCTGACATTGGATTTTAGTCTGTGTGATTGATTTCTAATAAATATATATCTGTTTGGCGGCGGAGAATTTATTCTCTTGCTTAACGCCCTTCTCTGAGACGTACGAGCTCAGGGGTTATATATTGATGGATATCAAACGCACGGAGTGAATTGCCTGTGTGGCATGCCTAAGTGGCAAATGATCAAGGCTTCTGTTGAAAAGCAAAGCCTTGTGGTTGATGATCAAAGCACGGCCTGTGTGGCGTAGCTTTGTGTAACGTGAATTCGAGGGCCTCACACCCCGGCGTGAACCAAAACGGGAGAGGACGTCAGGGAGCGCATGCGTTTCTTTCTAGCTAGAAGTGGCGTCAGTGGTTTTACACGCCCTGACGAGTTTGACTTATGTGGTTGTTGCTGTTGCGAGGCGCCTCGGTTTGATCGGACGATCCGGGTCCGATGGAGTCATTCGTTGGCTCATTTACGCCCCATAGGGTGGAGGGACGCATGTTCAAGGTTTAAGTTTAATCCACATCGGTGGATTGGCCCTGAGGATCCAAGGGCCCACCTGAGTCTGGGTCCTGAGGCTCGGGCTAGACAGTCTCAAATCGGTAGAGGACTATCTTTTGCCTCGGTTCACAGACAGAAATCCAATTTCCAAATACGTGACATTTTCGGTTTTATTTGTAGAGCCTAGTATGGCGACATAGTGGGATGGGCGCTTATGTCGTCTATGATTGATACTTATGATTTGAAGTTGTTTTATACACTATGCACTTATAATAGTATCAAATGATTTGTTTTAAACGTATCAAGCATTCTTGGCTATTATAAGGTAAAAACCCTATCCTCCGGCTTGCGTTGCATTGTGTGATGGGAACTGGGTCTTATAATAGCTTCATTTTTCTTTATTTAGCATTGCGCTGTTTGTTTTATGCACTGGTATTCTTGGGAGGAAACCCGTTCCGTGTTATACGGCGTGGTCCCTTGATTTACCTAACTTTAAAATAAAGATTAATAACTGTTTTAGTTCTCACACCAGTCCCATGACTGACCTGGAGTTTATTGTTTTAACCTAAAATTCTGGGTGACCTTATTTTGACACGGGCAGCTAGTAGTTTTGGTTTTGCAGATTTATATTCACAGGATCCTGATTTATAGCTGGAATGATACTCGGAAAGCTTTGTATCCGCGTATTACTTCTAGTTGTGTATTGTATTATTTTCCGCTGCTATGTAATTTATTGTAATCTCTGATATTTTATAAACTGTAATATTCATTTATACTCTGTATATTCTTGTAATCTGATGAATTGTTGTAATAAGCAATGAAATGTTCTTCCGTCTACGTTCTATTTTGTCGTGTTCTCAAAACAGTCAGGCGTTTCGAACGGTCTGGGTCGGTTTAGCGACTGATTCGGATCGAGCGAAATTCCTTGTTGTCACATTTGGTATCGGAGCTTTGGTTTACAAAGCTCAGAGAACGAGACACATTAGAACCATACGAAAGAATTCATCAGAAATTGGATTAGTAATATCCAATGGGAATGACTCGTTAGAGATGGGATCAGTAGTATCCTAGAACGAGTGTGAAGAGTATTCTTTTTTAAAAATGAAAACAAATTTTGTTTTGAAAATTTAAATCAATTATTCGTATTTGATTATTAATTTATATGAATTTGGACAATCCAATATATAAAGATTTTGCATATTTGCCTTGCAAACGTGTATTCGAAGTTTTAATGTACTGGATAGTTATAGAATCGCACTCTAGTGCCCGGGGATAATTCTGGTGACGGGGCACCATCGCCAGTATTTATTTTCGAGTTTCGAAAGTGGGATTTCTATATATTTCCAATTGACTGGTGTGAGAACCGAAACTAGATAAGGCTTATTGTTATGATTTGGCATCAAAAATCTGATTTTGACTATGTATCAAAGTTATGAATTTGAAAGGCTAATCAACTAATTGATTGATGGTTGTATTGTTTGATTAAATTAAATGTTGAATGTTTAGCCAAATTTTATCAAATAGTAAATTGTATTGAAAATTTGTCGCATTTGCTTGCATATACATGTACTTACATTGAACAGGTCATAGCAAGGAGGCTAAAGCAGAAGAATAAAATTGTTTGCCCGACAAATAGGTACATGTTTACCATAATTTACTATTTTGTTTGGGTGATGATGATTTTATGAGCCGATTGGCTAGCCACTTGGCTTTTTCTTTTTCTTTTTTAGATCAGAGGGCCTGTATGGCAATTTCGGGATTTTCCCGGTGCTCCCGGTGCAGGGGAGGTTATGGCGAAATTTTTCGAAAATTTGGGGTGTTAGCCAAATTTTTGAAAAATTTGAAAAGTTCTTAGAAACTGAAAAGTTGAAGAACTTAAGCCGTAATGAAAATAATGGAAGTTGAGTTGATTAGTAAAACAACTTTCGGCTTCGTTCCTTTTCGGGGACGAAAAGTTTTAAGTGGGGGAGATTGTAATAACCCGGAAATCTGAGCCAATTTAAAATTTTTATTTTGGCAATTTTAGTGAATTTTGAATATTTAAAATAGATTATTTTAAATAATGCTGACGAGAAATTTATTTTGAATAGAATTCGAACGTATACATTATATAGATCGTCGTTAGAATATAAATATTTATTTATATATATAGAAGGAATTTAAAATGGCGCGGTAGTTCGATAATTCGATTTCAAAATTCAAATGAATGTACCGGGTGCAAAATAAACCGGATTTTAGTGAAACCAAAAATATTTGAATCTAATTGAGAATATCTTTCCAAAGAATCCAAAAAATCAAAATTTCATAGCGGGAATCAAAAGTTACGTCCAGTTGAAATTTCAAAATAGTCGCTATGGAATTCTGGCCCTTAAAAATGGAAATTTTGCAAACGACCTTGGATTTCGATGAAACCACTTTTGTTGGATCCGCAATGTCAAGTTATTGCTAGGTTTCAAATTTCATAATTTTTCGAATCAATATGTAAGCGTGGCAAAGGAAAACGTGTTTTGTCAATTTAGATCGACCAGAAAATGACCATTTTTCAAACAGTCTCAAAATTGGACGAAATTAGTTTTGTTAGGACCGTATCATCAATACGAAACTAGAAAATATTTTTCGGGAATTTATAGAGTTATCGTGTGGCCCCGGTAATTTGAAATGTACGTTCGAATTGAATATATAAAAATTTATATTTTAAATTAAACGGAAACTGATCGAAACAGTCGAATCAGCTTGCGATACATATCCCATTGTGTTCGGAATGGGGGTAATTAGCTAGGGACGACAGGCGGTGGGTTTCGTTTCGAGTTCGAAATAAAAAGTTGCTTTTTGGAGAAATTAATTAATTATTATATTTTTTTTCTCCTTTACCCCCCTTCTCTCTTCTCTGAAGTCAAACCCGTTCACTCTGGAAAAAAAAATGGAAGGCCGCCCGACATCCGTCGCCCTCCCCTGGCGATCACCACCGCCGCCGCTCCACCAGCCAAGCCCCCCATCCGCTCCGATCTTCTCTCCTCCTCCTTCTCTAGCCCAGCTCGAACGCCCAAGTCCCCAAACCTGCAAAAACCGTCGCCGTCGCCGCCTGAAGTGCTCCTCCGCCTGATGCCGCGCCACCAGCACCCCACGCTGCTCCACCACCACCCCTCCGGCGCAACAGCAGCCCCTCCCCCTCGTCAGCCCGATGAACCCCCTTTCTTCAACCAAAATTCAATTTTCTTCAAAGAGGAAAAGGGTGAGTGTTATTATATAAAACCATTATTTAAATTCAGTTTTTATTAGATGATTCACGTTATTTGAGATCGGGTTTTATATATAATTAGCACTAAAAAGATTCGAATTTTTTTTTTTTGACATGAACATCGCTAGAAAGTTTAGATTTTTGTGTAGAAGAAGAAGAGATTTTTATTCAAAGGAAAGACATGGTTTTTATTTCAATATAAAAATTAAAATACTTTTTTTATATATACATAAAGATTTAATTTTTAAAGGTAAAAAGGAATGATTTTTATCGCTATAAAGAAATGATTCTTATCGCCAATGTGAAATGATTTTTATCAAGAAGAAAAATTCGATTTTGAATCTATAAAGATTTGATTTTTATAAAGTAGAAGTAATAAAAATATGATTTTTATATGATGAAGAATGTAAAAATATTATCTTTATATATTAAAGATTATAAAAATACGGTTTTTATATTATATAACTAGTAAAAATTCGATCTTTATATAAGAAGTAAAGAATATAAAAATATAATTTTTATTTATGTAGCGAAATAAAAATCTGATTTTTATTGTATATATAGTGAAATAAAAATGTGATTTTTATTTATATATGGACAACGTGATAAGAAGTGTGATGGAACGGATTGAAAACAAAAAGGAATTCAGTCGATTCAGCAGTTCAAAAGCAAAGCACGGCGGAGTGGAACCCTCTGTGAGAACTTCTCACCTTTTAATTTTGTTTTCTAGTTAATAATATATACTAGGATGCAGACGGTGTTTAGTAGCACCCGACATCCGTCGTCTACAGACCATGGACGGCTTGTATGCTTGTTTGTTTGATTTTGATATGTAGTTGATTATGTGATGTGATGTGAAATGAAATAAAATATTTTATAGTTGAAAATAGAATTTTTAACGTGTATTTGAAATGAAATAAATATAAACAAATTAGACGATTTGTTTGTATACACACATTTGACTGATATTGATTGGGACGATAAATTTTACACATTGCCCAACTGCACAAATAGAATCTGTGTTTGATTGTTTGAAACCCCACACGGGTATTGGGGTGATATATGACATACACTAATCCCAATAGTTAGTTGTATGTCGATCGATTGATTGACAGACTGTTATAAGCGTCGAATATTTATATTTGATGCTTATACAGTGTAGAATGCACTTTGGATGAAGGTTGATTATTCATCGTTGTTATTGTATACATGTGTTGTAGAAAACCCATATAATTAACATTATATGGTAATTGATTGGGCCTCATTCCAGTTTTGAAAATGAAATATTTGAATAGAAATATTTGAAATAAAATATTTGAAAATAGAAATATATGAAGACGTGTTGATTAGATTGACGCCGTTTTGACGTGAACGATATTTATATCGATTTTATTCATTTTATAATGAATATCGAAAGTGATTTCAAAATCTGATATTTTGAAAAGAATTGAAATTCGAATTAAACTGAATAGAAATGAATTCGAATTAAACTGAATAGAAATGAATTCGAATTGAAATTGAATAGAAAGGAATTCGAATTGAAATTGAATTGAATTGAAAACGAACTGAAATTGAATTCAAAATCGATTTGAATTGAAATCAATTTGAAATGAACTTAAAACGAATTTGTAAGGGAAAAATAAATTTTGATTTGAATTTGAAAAAGAAGTTGAAATCGTTTTGAAAACGAATTTAAAACGATTTATATAATATGTTTTAAAAAGGAAATCGACGAAGTATATATTATATATATTATATATATAATATAATGGCCCGAATAGAACGCGCCGCGCTGCGGTAGTTCGTGGATTTCGACCGTTGACTTCAAATGGATATTGCGGGAGATCCGACCGTCGGATTCTCCTAAAACCGGAACCGTTGGGTTCGTATCGAAAAGAGCTTTCTAACGAATATTAGAAATTTGAAATCTAACGGTTGGATTTGGAATTATGTCCAAATCAAATTTGGAAAAGGTCGCTATAAGTGCAGTTCGATGGCCGTTGATGGAAATCGACTGTACGGGCCTTGATAAAATTATTAAAAATAGTGATAATTTGTGTAGAATCATAAGAAATGATTTGGGAAAAATTGGGTTGAAAAACTCCATATTTGAAAAGATAAAAATAGATTTTTATCAAAATGAACTAGTTTTGAACTAGAATTATAATTCTATTTATTTTTAAATAAATAAATTGGATTTGAAATGGTTTTGAAAATAACCAGAATTTCCAATAATTATATTGGAATGGATTTGAATCGAAATTGTCTTCGGAATATTTCGATGTTGGATTTCGTGATGATACAGATATTGTTATGGGAATTTGAAAGATATATATATATATATATATATATATCGTTATTTCCAATACGATATTTGTTGGTCGTAGAATTTGATATTGAATATAAGCCGGTATATTTTCTATTCAGAGCCTTGTATTTAATATCAAATGTGATTTGGGTTTGTCGTGAATGGCGTTTTTATTAACACTGTTCTTGAACCCAGTTGAGAAAAGATTAAATCTTTTTATTTAGATTTAATGTAGTGTACCAATTAAATAATATTTAATTGGAATTGAATTGGTATTGATTTTTGGGTTTATCGTGAACAGTGTTTTAAATAACACTTGTTCTTTAACCCGATAATTAATGGAATGTGATTTTGGGTTGTCGTGAACGGTATCTTCAATAATAATGTTCTTAGACCCAAGGAGTTAAGAAAATCAGAAACTAACTGGAGGTTAGTTAAGTTGAATGGTTTCTTGGGTATTGATCTGATGTTGGTTTCGGCCTTCGGGGTTAATACTTAGCGAATTGCTCACTTGCTGATTTACGGTTAGGGACTGATTGAAATGTAATGTGATTTTGGGTTTATAGTGAACCGTGTTTTAAATGACACTGATTCTTTAACCCAGTTAAAGATTAAAACTAAGTGGAGTTTTAATGAATCTTTAATTAGATTGAAATGATCGAGAATGGAGTATCACCAGTTTTGCTCCAGGCGATAGTTAAATCTTTAATTAGATTTAAACGTGAAATGGTAATTAAATTTACCGATAACACCATGGTGTTAGATATGAAGTAAGACCCGTTTTACTTCATGGGATGAATAGGTTGGGATTGGGAAATTAAAACAAACAATTACTTCGGTAAGGTTCGTTAATCCCGACTATTTTGAATTGATATTCAAAAGTAGATTAAAGAATAAATTTAAAGGATTTATCTTTGATAAAATTAATGGGAACCTTTCCCTATGAATGTGAAATTTAGAAACTAACTGTCGGTTAGCTAAGCAGAATGGTTTTCTGGATATTGATCTGATGTTGGTTTCAGCCTTCGGGGTTAATATTTGGGGAATTATTCTCTTGTTAATTCACGGTTAGTGACTGATGAATTGAAATGAGGCGTATGTTGTGTTTGTGTATACGCGAGTTATTCGGAAAGACCGGGTTTATCCCATTCTGAATAACTGATACGACGATAAGTCGAAGATGAAGACGGTGGTCGAAGACCGGAGGTCTTCACGTCGTTTGGGTGATTACTGACGATCTTGATTGGGATGTACACCCAAGAAGATGGAAACAGTTGGTGATCGTCCAGACGTACTTGGAGATCGATGGATATGCGGGGTACTAGGTGCCTCCGGTTTCGTTCAGACCCAGAACGAACTTGTAAATGGACTGTGTGTCTGACATTGGATTTTAGTCTGTGTGATTGATTTCTATTAAATATATATCTGTTTGGCGGCGGAGAATTTATTCTCTTGCTTAACGCCCTTCTCTGAGACGTACGAGCTCAGGGGTTATATATTGATGGATATCAAACGCATGGAGTGAATTGCCTATGTGGCATGCCTAAGTGGCAAATGATCAAGGCTTCTGTTGAAAAGCAAAGCCTTGTGGTTGATGATCAAAGCACGGCCTGTGTGGCATAGCTTTGTGTAACGTGAATTCGAGAGCCTCACTCCCAGGCGTGAACCAAAACGGGAGAGGATGTCAGGGAGGGCTTGCGTTTCTTCTAGCTAGAAGTGGCGTCAGTGGTTTTACAAGCCCTGACGAGTTTGACTTATGTGGTTGTTGCTGTTGCGAGGCCCCTCGGTTTGATCGGACGATCCGGGTCCGATGGAGTCATTCGTTGGCTCATTTACGCCCCATAGGGCGGAGGGATGCATGTTCAGGGTTTAAGTTTAATCCACATCGGTGGACTGGCCCTGAGGATCCAAGGGCCCAGCTGAGTCTGGGTCCTGAGGCTCGGGCTAGACAGTCTCAAATCGGTAGAGGACTATCTTTTGCCTCGGTTCAAAGACAGAAATCCAATTTCCAAATACGTGACATTTGCGGTTTTATTTGTAGAGCCTAGTATGGCGACATAGTGGGATGGGGCGCTTATGCCGTCTATGATTGATACTTATGATTTGAAGTTGTTTTATACACTATGCACTTATAATAGTATCAAATGATTTTTTTTAAACGTATCAAGCATTCTTGGCTATTATAAGGTAAAAACCCTATCCTCCGGCTTGCGTTGCATTGTGTGATGGGAACTGGGTCTTATAATAGCTTTATTTTTCTTTATTTAGCATTGCGTTGTTTGTTTTATGCACTGGTATTCTTGGGAGGAAACCCGTTTCATGTTATAGGCGTGGTCCCTTGATTTACCTAACTTTAAAATAAAGATTAATAACTGTTTTAGTTCTCACACCAGTCCCATGACTGACCTGGAGTTTATTGTTTTAACCTAAAACTCTGGGTGCCCTTATTTTGACACGGGCAACTAGTAGTTTTGGTTTTGCAGATTTATATTCATAGGATCCTAGTTTACAGCTGGAATGATACTCGGAAAGCTTTGTATCCGCGTATTACTTCTAGTTGTGTATTGTATTATTTTCCGCTGCTATGTAATTTATTGTAATCTCTGATATTTTATGAACTGTAATATTCATTTATACTCTGTATATTCTTGTAATATGATGAATTGTTATAATAAGCAATGAAATGTCCTTCCGTCTGCGTTCTATTTTGTCGTGTTCTCAAAACAGTCAGGCATTTCGAATGGTCTGGGTCGGTTTAGCGACTGATTCAGATCGAGCGAAATTCCTTGTTGTCACATCAAGGCATGACTAGATATGGATCATGGAACACCGTTATATATGTATACCGATATGTATATATAAACAGAGGGATGTTAATTTGAGTGGGAGCGTATTTTAGTTTAAATTACATATTTATGTTAATATAAATTTTGATTGTCAAAATTTTGTGTTAAATAAATATTACAGAATCAGTTATTATTTTATCATCCAATGTAGATATTAAATAATAAATAACTCCGATAATTTAAATTAATCCTTAAGAAGGACAAATTAAATTAAATCAAATTTCTTGACTAACATTAAATTTTGTGGATTGTGCTCAAACAAATTAAACGTAATTGTTTTAGATATAAAGAGAGGATCTAAAATAAGTTAAAGTATGACTTCAACTGAATAAAATATAAATGTTATAATAATTTACTTATACATTTCTAGTATTAGATACTAGATATAAATCACATAAATGTATGTTGATTTACAGAATAAGTAGAAATCTGATAAAAGAACAAGTGGACTTACAATTGGAAATGAAGCAAATGTTGATAGATTATCCATAGCAAGTTGATTCTTGTTGAATATACCAGCTTAATTAAATATACAAGATAATTTTTATTACGAAATTCCACTTAAAATAAATGTTATAATATATCTTGTTTAGACAAGTTTGAATTTCATTTGTAATAAAAGAATAATTGTTATTCATTTTATTTAAATGAAATATCGTATGGAATTTCACAAATAGTTAATGATATTTGTAAATCCTTAACTATAATGTACTTGACATTAATAATGACTGGATTAAATTTAGCGATTTAAATCCAATATACCTTTAGTATTACCAGTTAGCACTATAAACAAGAAAGCATATCAAAACTCCATAATGATGGAATTTTGAGATCATTTGATTTAGAATTGTATGAAGAATACAAATCTTGTTTGTTGGGCAAAATAACTGGATCCACTTTCACTTGACACAGTGATTGAGTGATAAGTATTGGGTCTCGTACATAATGATGTATATGGAGCAATGAATACATAAACTAGAGGCGGGTTTTATTACTTCATTATATTTACTGATGATATCAGTAGATACGGATCTGTGTATCTTATGAAACACATACCAGAATCCTTTGAAAAGTTCAGAGAATTCAAAGTGAAGTTAGAAACCAATTTTGATAGAAAATAAATTCTCTTTGAAAGGATCAAAGAGGATATTTAAGCCAATTAATTAATGACTGTCCATATGAGTTTGAAATTGTTTCATAACTTACTCCATCTAGAAGACCATATTGAAATGGTATGTCTGAAAGGAGATATCATACCTTATAAGATAAAATACGATTAATGATAAGTCATATAGATCTTCCAATAAATTAAATTTAGAACAATTGTATTAAATCCCAATAAAACGATCTACAGACGCCATATAAGATATGGACTAGGAAATGTCCTAGTGTGTCTAATGCGAAGATTTGGGATGTAAGGCGTTGGTTAAACGTCCTTCCTCTGATAAGATCGGACCCAAATCAAATAACTATTTTGTGTAATATCCACAAGGAACAAATGGATATTATTTATATAAATCCTTAGAATAAAACGTTTATTGCTTGAATTGGTATCATTTAAAGGAGAGTAGTCTCTAAGATACCGATAGGAATGAAATAGAAATCGAAATATTTCGAAAACCATAGAATGCCATTGAATCTTGTATAGACAAGAAGTTGAGTGGGAGTGTCACAATAATTCTAATGTTATTTGATAACACATTAATTATTGTAAATAATGTTAGTTTTAAAACAAGAAATAAATACTGATTCTAAGAAAGAAAATGTTTGGATTAAGAAGTTCATAATTGAACTTAATTCATCGTTGATCCGATGATTTACATTACGATAACAATATGGCTATTGCTCAGGCCTAAAAGTTTAACTCACTATCAATCCAAACATATATTTGGAAATATAATTCTTATGTGAAGTCGTTCACAGAAGAAATAAACATATCTGCAAAGTTGCAAAAGTTGTAATGTTGCAGACCTGCTGAATTAGACTCTGTCGCAGCGGAAGTTTAATAGTCACACTAGTTTCATGAGTATGTGATACATGAATAATTGACTCTAGTGCAAGTGGGAGATTGTTAGAGTTTATGCCCTAGAGGCAATTCATTTGATGAGATTGATAACACTGTTGATGTTATTATTTTATTTGGAATAAAATAATATTCTATTATACTATATTTACTGTGTAATATAATTATTAATATAATAGAAGTCCTTAGAATTATAATACGGAATTATATAGTTCGAGTAAGACTTGAATTTGAGATTATATAATATGATAAGTATTATAATTCTTAAATGTCTCCAGTCGAGTTTTATTGTCAATATAGGACAACAATAAAGCGTTCAGACTAGTATGATGATTGACTGATGATCACATCTCATTGATCATTAATATACACGATATTAATGTCAAAACATAAATGCATATTGGAGAATATCGTATTGGGCTGACCCGCCGTGAGATAACTCCATGGAATATAATTAACAGTATCATAAGTTATTCTCATAGTGACAGTGATGTAATGGTCCTCAGACCTGAAATCATTATAATTTTATTCGAGGATATTTGTGTTTTGATATCATCTAAAGTTATTTCGTAAAAGAGTAACGATAACGGTGATTATTGGATACATCTCGAATCGAATGAAAATTATGAATGATCTAGATGGAATTTAACCCTACGATATATTCGTAGTGATATCCATCGGCCTCTTGACTGAGTGAGACTGTGAAATGCATGGCCATGCTCAAATACTGATTTGTTTTAAACAGTCTACTCATCGATCAAGAAAAACGGATTAAATAATGACGAGGATGATACGATCTATGCCTCTAGTTTAATCATGGATATGTTGGTTAAAAGGATTATATTACATTGAGACACTTGTCACAGAAAGGTTGTATCGAATATATAATTTTATTATAACTTGGGTAGCAGCGACGCATTGCTAGAGGCCAATCACTGTTTATGATTTTAAATATGATTTAAAATCATTGCCAACGTTGTAATAACATATGGGGTCACACAGTAGAACGTTTTAAAAGAGAAATTATTTTGGATAAAAAAAATATGCTGATATTTTGTTTAAGGATGGAACAAGTAGTCGGTTTAGATCCTAATTTTGGGTAACTTCTATTTTAAAGGGGAACTCACATTTCCTTTTATATATGAGCGGCTAACCTAATTGGATATGATAAGATCAAAACAAAGACCGACCTCTAATTTCTTCCTCCAAAACCCTAGATAATGGCGGCTAGCACCAATCTTTTAATCTCCCTTGATTCGATCTAAGGAAGAGGCGTTCTTGTGGATATCCATCGAGGCTCGACGCTTGGAGGGCTAGTATTCGAACAACCAATTCTAAAATCCAATCGGATAAAGAATGGTACAATTTCAGTGAGGTATAATTCTCGATCTATGAATTAATACATGAATTGTTGTTTGATTTGGTTGCAATTTAACTATAAGTTTTGAAATCGAACCAAGTTTTAACTATCACATTTGCATCTAGTTGGATTCGCATATGATGATAGTTATCAGTCTAGTAATGTAGTAGCTCCATTTGAAGCTTTGTACGAAAGACCGTGCAACTCATCATCATGTTGGTTAGGAACCGGTGAGAATTTGTGCTTGGACCAGAAGTAATAAGAGAAACTTCAGATAAGATGGCGGGAGTCCACAACGTATTTCATGTTTCCCAGTTGAAGAAGTTTGTGCACGACCCTAATGTGAGTATTTCAACAAATCAGTTGGACGACATCGAGGTAGAACCCGAGGTGGTTGGGAACCACAAGACGATTCGTATTGTCAGACACGATACAAAGCAACTTCGAAGGAAGACGGTGAAACTGGTTAAGGTTCAGTGGGGCGAGAATGAAAACGACTGTACTTGGGAAACATCGGAGAGCATAAGGAAATCGCATCCAGAACTCTTTGCCTGATAAGATTTTAATAGCAATAGATATTCCCTCGTTAGTAACCCGCATGTTAGGATAGGCTTGTTGCGTTTGTTATGTATGTTTGATTGATTGCAAATAATTGATAGGCATGCGGGAACCTTTGTATGTTTTGGTTAAGGAATTTCGGGGGCGAAATTTCTTAAGGGGGGAGAATGTAATGACCCACAATCTACACATCGGAGGATCGTAGAATATTTATTTCATTTTCATACGAAGTCGTATGGTCGTGTAACTTTGGGGAACGGCTATTAGGGTCATTTCCCATGTTCACGATTTTTGCCGATTTTTAAATGGCTGTTTTGCCCTTAGATGATCTTGTTTTGGCCATAATTTTTGATTGGTAAGAAGTTTTGACCTGAAATCACTTCCATTGGATTTGGATGATGGTTTACAATTCCGCAGAGTGGTCACATTAGCCAAACGGACTCACCGTTTGGGAGATATGGCTGAAACAAGGTTCAGAAGGTGAAAAAAAACTTAACCGGGCCTAATTAAGGTGATTAGCAAGAGGACCCATAACCCATTTCGAGATTAGGGTTATGGGAGGGCTGAGATGAGTTAGTAAATCAGTTTTTATTTCATTTCTTAGCCGCCACTTGCAACCTTTGGACCCTAGCAATGGCCTCCACTTGCTAAAACACCCCAAATCACCTTTTAATAGCTAACTAAGCCAAATGTACATCAAATCAAAGCGGATTAGCACAAAAATCGAGGTAGAGCTGCTGGAGTGTATTGGAATCCGAACCAATTTGTCCAAAAGTTTCAGATCTGAGTTTAATTGTGGCTAAGGTGAGTGATTTGCATAGTTTGTCACTAATTACGGTTGATTAGGGTGATTAGTGATAATTAGCGAAATTTTAACTCAGAAAAATCTTGAAAATTTTGTAAAATTCTAAAACATCATTTTATGTATCTGTTATAAAATTGGGTTAATTTGGTTAAGTTTTGTTAATCCTGTCATTAGTTATGCTTGAACATGATTAAGGAAAAAACATGGGTTTTTGGGTATGTTTGATCCATATAAACATGTTAAATTGTTGTTTCGCTGTTTGTGGTCAATTTTATATGTTGCTATGACTGTATATTGATTGGAATGGTTAGAATGGTCGAAAACGCCATCGTGTGGCATAAAACAGTCGCTGGAAAAGTTGCAGGAATATATGCAGGAATCGGATCGGATCGCCTATAACCGAACCGATCGTGCTCACCTTCTCCGACCCGACCCCCTTGTGAAGTACCCCCTCCCCACGAACCGCTGGTGGAACCACGAAGCCTGGAGGCACGAACCGACCGGACGCTCCGAGAAGGCACAACAAGTAGAACACCCATGAGCTGAGGAACTTGAACTGAACCGCAGTGGAGTGGATCACGAACCGACCCGGATGGAGAAGCTCAACCCGACTTGGTGAGGATGGCACGATCCAAACCCATATGACAGGGTACCACGATCCGAACCAGTGTGGCACCACGACCCTAGCCTGATGTATCACAACCTGACCCACCTTGAGAGGGAGCTAACGACTCGACCGCTCGGGTGAAGACATCACGAACCGAACCGATGATAACTGGGGTACTACGCACATTCAAACTGATCCGAAGGAGACTAAAACCCGAGATGCAAAGGTAGTCCAAATAGGAAGTAGAACTCAGGATCCAGTTGGGAACCAACGAGTTAACTTCATGATTGGGCTTTGCTGCGAGACGTGTGCAAATGGGTTATCGATATCCATAACTTTAGTTCACCACTTAGAGACAGATTAGTGGCTATGGATCAGTGAAATGGGGTCATAGTGACTCTATGGAGCAAAGTGATCGTAGCAAATGATTGGGTGATCGAGTGGTGGATGTCGTATGCTCTACGCACCGAGTGAGAGATGTGAGGATGATTGCTATGTTTGATGTTTGCTATCATTATGACATGCACACCCCTACCCCCGTATCTTATACCATGTGTTAGTGTCACCTTAGAGTATTGTACATCCTGTTGTGCTAAATCTTTGGTTGTAGGTCCAGGTTCAGGTATGATTGGATTATACCTGTTATTGTTCTGTTTTGTTGCTTACCGCTCATACCAGACTTTTGTCTAACCCAGAGTTTTATGTCTCTTCTTATTACTCTGGGTGCTCCTAAACGAGCAGACTAGAGACAGTTCAGGTGGATATGCACGAGTAGATGTCTGGAGACGAGCAGGAGGCTTACACGTACCATTTATACATATATTCTCCCTGTGTCGCTGTTGGTCACTACTTTGGGCATTAGTAGTGTACCTTTCTTATTTTTCTTTAGAGACAGTTTTTTAAAAGTTGTAATAATGATGATGTGGAGCATAAGCTGTATTTTGGATTTTCCGCTGCTATGATGGTTTAGTTTTCAGCTTATGCACTGTCTCACCTGTTTCATGTCAAAGTTATGTTATTATTATATTTTATCCCATGCGCTGTGAGACATTCTACATGTTCCTTGTTAGTTCAAATTCCTTTCTTTTCCTTTCTTTGGCGACCGTCCTGTGCTAGTCGGGCATTGGAACAGCGCATTTTAGGGAAATGTCGGCTGGTGCGGGGCGGGCCGTCACATCCTGTGCTGGCCCCACAGTAGGGGGTATCACTTCCCTAAAGTGGCAACCCAATATGTGCACAGGGAAATGTCGGCTGGTGCGGGGCGGGTCATCTTGTCCCCCTCTGCCCGGCCCATGCACGCACATGTCCCCAGTCGGTTTGGGCCGTCTACACCACCCGTCACGTTTTGGATCTCTTATAACCAATCAGTAAGCGTGCCCCTTCTCCGCCTAGTATGGAATTCTCTACTCTGATACCAACTACGGGTTACTGAGTGAAATGGGTCCTACACAATATGATACAAGCTCTCCCCTTTGTCTTGTATCCCCACTAGGTTTTCCACTGACTATGTATATCCTAAAAGGGCGATCTTTAATTACATAGACTTATACTAGTTATGTATACCCTAAAGGGTGATATTTAATTACATAACTCCCACACAATATGATACAAGCTCTCCCCTTTGTCTTGTATCCCCACTAGGTTTTCCACTAACTATGTATACCCTAAAAGGGTGATCTTTAATTACATAGCCTTTATTATTTTATCTACCCGTTATGTATATCACTTACGTGTCTTTAATTACATAACATGTATTGGGTTAAGTATGTGGGCCTATATATATATATATATTACCCATCCCCTCTAACTTAACCCCTCCTCACTACCCATCCAATTTTACTTAACCCTAACTTAAGTCCATATTCATATTAAATTAGGTTAAGTAATCCATTTCTTTACCATGTCCAATTATGGTTATAATGGGCTAGACCTCCCACATTAGGCCTACAACGTGTGGATGTTGGATATGCCGGTCGGGTTCGGGCAGTCTTATTCCACAGTTGAGCCTAACCTCGTGTCCTAGCCTGATTCGTATTTGCGTACTTAGACCTCCCACATTAGGTTCAATATTAGTGGCTGTTGGATATGCCGGTCGGGTCCGGGCAGACTTCCACCACTAATGTAACCTAACCCCGTGTCATAAGTACAATTAAAATTCTTAATTTTAATTACTGACATTCAATTTTTAATTAATTTTCCAATTAATTAATCCTTTCCTTTTATAGGTGTCAATACCTATTTTGCAACAATAATTTGAATTACATATCCATAAATGGTCATATTCAAATTATGCCATTTTTACCCAACTTTTCCTATGTCATTATAGGTAATTAATTCTACGTTTCCCCATTTGAATTATATGCTCATTTCATATAAATATCATATAAACTATGTCAATTACAAATTCCCTTTATCCCCGTTCCTAACTAATGCATTCACACGTATTTTGGCGGCATCGAGGCTATAAAGTAGCCTCGTCATAACAATAAAAGGGAACATGATAAGGGTGACAGTTCAACATGTTTTGGCATAAATATTAACATAACTGGCATAGTAACTAAGTGAATGGACATGTGATAATTATCACAATAAAGTGGATATCAAATTAATAACTTGTATTTAGGCAAGCATAATAAGATCTAGATTCAATAATAGGTGTCAAATTACCTAAATCTAGCATAGACAGGGTGGCATAATAACAAGTTTAGATTCTCATGTCAAGTTTACCACATATACCAAGGTATCATAATATAACAAGTGAAAGGTGATTAACACCAAAATCTAGATCCAAGTAATATCAAATTAATGGATGTACTATCATCTAAACATGGTTTCAAATCAATGTTCATATAAATGTCATATCGAATCACCACAATCAGATCTTGAAAGTTAGATCTGTATTAACAAGTTCACGTGTACCACAATATAATTGTAATTCAAGATTCACATAGGAGACATAGTACAATGTCCAGATATTAGTTCTAGGGAAAATGACATAGTATGCTTGCATAAGTTCATGATTTACAGCATATTCCCAATTCATAGTCTACCACAATTCACATTTATCTATTTAAACCTAAAAGTGACTAGCACTCACAGAAAAAGAACGGATCTTGAATTCTGGGATTTGATTTTTGAATTTGTTAAGCTTAACCCTTGATGTAGACTTTGATTTTTATCTTCTAGCTTGAATTTGATTTATTATGGTGGAGGCTAGGTTAGTTTAGGATGCAGCAGCATATAGGCTCATGAATGATTTTAGCTTAGATTAGGGTTAGATGTGATTATATAGATGTGTAGAATTAATTAGAGCCTTTAGACCAACATAGGATCCATCCAAACCATCTAGTCCAAGAAAATGCGTCACCAGGCCAAGCAGAGAACGCCACGTATGCCCTAAAACACAAGAATTCGCACAGGCCATCCTGGGCCGATGGAACCGATTCCAAACACCCTGAGTCGACCCCGGGTCGACCCAAGAGGGTTTGGGTCGACCAAAAAAATAGGTCGGTTCGGCATTTTGCCTTCCTTCTTCCGCTATTTTGAATTTTTTTCTTGAATTTTAGGTTGATTTTATTTTATTAATACATACATACATTCCCCTTATATGTATACAAACTTCCAAGGTCTATAACTTTCTCATACATTATCCGTTTAACCCAAACTTTAGGTCCATCTTGACCAGAATTTTGAGACGAACGCAATGGTATAGTTTGTTTTACTTAATTCTTCTTTTAAAAATTATGTATTCTTCATTTTGCCAAATTTAATATTCATAGAAAATATGGGGTGTTACACTAGTAAACCATTTTCTTACTATCTAGTTGCCCCTATAGTGAACTCCTATCCACTTAATGCTTCCCTTAGACGGTGGTTCCTTTAGTCCTTTCAAATATATGTATCGTATTTAGGTAAGCTCTAACTAAGCCCCTAGATAAGAAGCAGACATTACTTGAAGAACTACACTACTCATACTCTATCGTCTATAGAGACCATTTAGCACCTTATTAAGAGAAAGGCGGACCCATTGACCACTTAAGACCTCGAAGGGCGAGCCCCATGACTTGGGTCCAAAATGAAGGACTAAACCTTAGGAACAGAACCAGTCTTTACCACTTGATACCCAACAAGAAGAAGATCGACCACTTAATATGTTTCCTCTAGCATTTTCAGGCAGGCTTCTACAACAAGTTGGGACTAACCTCGCTCATAGTGTAATAATTATAATAGCCCATGGAACCTATACCTCTCAAATTAACCAGTCTTAATTGTAGATGCTAG
This sequence comes from Allium sativum, assembly GCA_030737875.1. Lineage (NCBI taxonomy): Eukaryota > Viridiplantae > Streptophyta > Magnoliopsida > Asparagales > Amaryllidaceae > Allium > Allium sativum. The sequence continues at coordinate 952,840,374 of CM060915.1, forward strand.
ATATGTTGGTTGGTTCCGGACAGGCTTTCACTACAAGTAATGGTAAACCTCATGTCCTTGTGTTAATAATTATAATCAAAGATATTAACTTACACACATGCGTACATGTTCCTATGGGGACATCCAAATTCTATTTCCTAATTTGAACATAATTAATGTGCACTTAATAAATGTTAATATTACATTTAACCATGATAGAAATATATAAATAATAGACGTGAATTATACGAACGAGAATAACGGCCTAAATACATTTGAAAAATAAATCCTAACAATTAAAATTAAGGTGTACAAGTTAATTTCCCTATTAATTGACATGGCTAGACCTGTATATTCACAATTAATGATAAACGGGAAATAACAACACATATGAATAAAATTGGCAACCTAGGCACGAATAGTTATTTAAATTATAGGAACATACAAAAGGTGCAATAAATCCAATTAATATGAAAAACCTTTTCTTTAAGTGCTGCTTCACTTTTTAGTTTTTATTGCATACAAAAACTTAGGACAATATATTGTAAACAATATGCTTAAACCATTCTATTTAAATAGATGTTACATATTCCATGTTTTTAGCACACAAACATACATGAAAACAAAAATATGAATTTAGTGAATCGGAACCAAAAACTAAGAATTTCATAACATCGCAAGCCTAAATTTCCTTTATCCAAACAACATAAACCTGAATACAACACTTTTGATTGACCATTTCAGCAATAAATTAAATATAGAATATGGAAGGTTTAAAGAATTTTATTATCATTTAATCCAAATCCAATATAGGCATTATATTCCAGATCTAAACTACAAAAGAAATGATGTAGAAACTTATAGGGTTCCACCTATAGTGATTTGAGAATGAAGAAAAATAATATATGCATAGAATCAAATTTGGATCTATCCTTCGAAACCATGCTCCGATCCTTCTATTAATATATATATATATATATGTATTTGGGTGCGTGTGTTTGTATATATAAAAAAGAATAAAATGAACTAGAATATTATATATAAAAACTAAATTCCATAATCTGTATCTTAGAATATAGAGGGTAGAATTGAGGTTAGAGAAACAGAAGAGAAATATAAATTTATCCTTGGAATTAGCAATGGCATAAGGATAGTATGAAGGCACAGAAAAAAAAGTAGGGTTAGAGTGAGACTAAGGAGCTATATTTATAGTTACAAGTGTGTGTATAAACCGTTGGATTACTTTGATTCAATCCGGATAGTCTATTTGATGCATAACTATATATAAGCCCAATAAAAATCAAGCCTTCCTCACCCTAAATGACTAAGGAGATCAACCTCTCCCTTTGAACGGCAGTTGACACCTAGTTAGGCCCCCTTCAAGGGTATGAATCGACCCCCTTGGGTCAAATTCATTTAGGAGATTTATTTCCATGTTTCTTTCCTATTTTACTAATTGTTGATTAATTAGATTTAATACTTTCCCTTTCTTATCCTCTTTGCATATAAATATATATGCACAAATTCAAATTTGCTTGGAATATTATTTTATGCCAATCTATAATTTAATATATTCCAGATTTATATTAATCTATCAGATTTCAAAACCTGTGTGTTAATATTTACGTATAACTTGTTTTATTAATATTTTTTACACACGGACTTCATTTTCAACAAATAAAATATGAAAATGGATCAGAACCTCGACACAAATGCAATAGCAATACTTTTGCGTCCTAATTCCAAATTTTACAAAATTCTATTTTTTAGATTATTAATTTGTTACTGATAATTATTACTTATTTTCAAATTAAACAATCTTAGGTTTATTTAAGCTTTGTTTTACGGGGTATTACATCCATCCTCCTGATAGTCAAAAGGAGCGAGGATCTTCTTATTCACTATCTCCTCGGCAATATTCAACTGAAAGTGTCGATACAGATGAGGAGATGGCTATATGAAAAATGAGTCCTGAATTTTGGTCGGAGGCTCCACAAAATAGATCATTGGTGCATGGGCCCACTAGATGACTATGTCGCCCAAGATAACATATATGACCTTTCGAATGGAAAGAAAAATTTGCTCGAGGCTTTCTGTCTGAAAACTGATGTTGTACTTATGATATGCATAACCAAACGGGCGATACGTTGCAAATTTTCAATGTTTCAAACGCCGACCTTAATAAGGAATTGGTAATCAGGAATCCGAGGGTCAGCCATGTTTATGGCATTCAAATCTTCTACGAATGCAATTATATCTAAAATCTCAGCTAGTTCATGGTGTGAAAACTTGAACAGTGTTCCCTTAACCGTCTGCCTAATTAAGCTAGTTCCCTCATCGAAATCAACAACCATATGGGCATCTAAACGACGTATATAAAGAGGATAACACTTGCTCTCAAAATTCCCATATTTTAGGATCAATGCTAAGCCTTCGGCAACAAAAAGCTTCTCAAGCTGAAAAGGTGAAAAATCCAAGAATTTTACCGAACATCCTTGGTGGAACTCATAGCTTGTTGTTTCTATGTAAATGGAAATTTTCCATTCATTGCAGTCTAACTACGCGGCCTCTTGTGGCAGAAGCGCAGGGTGAGGTGCAACGACACCAGAGGAGCAAGGAAGAGCCGTGGAAATTGGGTAAATTAAGGAGAAAGACTGTAGATCTGAAATAGTAGAAAGACTAGATCCATTGCATGGATGATTTCATGGTGACTAGAAGAGAAACAAAGGTTGTAGGCTTGAGTTTGGAGTTGGAGAGGTAAGGAAAACTGGGTTTGGAGGCTGAAACACAAAGGAGTAGGAATAAATGAGCGGGGCTTGGGTTTGGACACGAGTATATCCCTTGTTCCAAATTCGTGTGATGCTCGACACCCGAGGTTGGTAGACCAATGGCCGAGATATTTTAGACCTATAGGTCGACCGCTACCCAAGTTCAAGCATGGTTTGAACATAAACATATAAGGGCTAGTTCAAAATATAAAAAATAAAATTGAATCATATTGCCTCAATCTTGTAATCGAACTCGTCCTAACATCTCTGATTATTTTACGCTGACAACTACAGTTTATCTTGTCAATAGGTCTTCTCCAACAAGCAGCTCATTTTCCTCGAAAAATCACTATGACTAGCAATCAAATGAACGAATACCAGAAAATAATTTAACTAGTGATTCATATTGGATTTATATGAAGTTTTCCTATTGTCTAGCTGGTGGTCCATTCAACGATTGAAGAAATGAAATACCCCAAGCTAAACAGAAATTTTCGTCATTCCAATCTAGAGAACATTATAGAAAAAAATTCGTGCTTCAACTATTTTATATAAACTTAGGATATCGTACAATGTAATAATAATATTATTATTCCTTCGAAACCAAATCTTGTTTTGTGAAATATGAATTTTCTAGAAACATAATTTAAAATCTTCAAAACCCATTCTCTTTCATAGAAAGTTAAAAATTAAAATTTCACCTAATTACATGTCATAAAAGCCCAAAGGAATCATTTCAAAAAAAGAATGTCCCATTTGCCATAATAAGGTACTAAGCGAATATACCTTATTAAAGTAACTTTGGACTAATATCATATATTAACATGAATTTTCCATTTAACTTAAAAACAAGATTTTTTTTTATTTTTTGAACTTCCGAACAAAAATAAAAAAAGCTGCGACTATCTAAGGAGTGGCTATGTTCATGGGATTTACTTTACGGCATCCTCATGTTTTTAAGATGTTTGCCAAATGCACCACTGGGTAAATCGGGGTTGGCAAGAAGCTTAAGCTTTAAAAACATTTTCAACTTGTTGTCGTGTAAATCCATTTCTGTTAGTAGAATCACAACTATTTCATCATCAAAATATTTAGAGTCAAGTGCAAAGATCTAAAGGAAAATAATAGGAAAGCTCGAATACATTCTCTGACTAAATCATGATTATCAATTCCTATGATTTTCTGAACCAAAGCCCTGATACCACATACCAAGCCGCACTTTTTTAGATATAATTCTATCAAAAATCGGAACTCAATCTTATTCAAGCATGGATCATGTAAAACTGTTATTGTAGATAATGAGCATAGGCATAATCCAAATACAACAAGACTATGGAAATATAGAAGGATAATTAGTATTGATCATGACATCTACCTTAATAAAGAAGCCCACCTTAATAATGAGCACTGGAGAGCAAGAACAGAAAACCAATCATGAACACTTCCAAAGATCTATCATCCCCAAGATATACCAAGAGTTGTTATAAGGAGGAGTCAAAGCAATATGTCTTGATAAGGTAAAAGAGTAAAATACTGTTGACAATACACCAATGTATCCCGTAGGGTTCATAAAATATATATGTTTAACAAGGTTAGTAATTCTAGCCTAACCATGCAAGTTGCGCATAATGATAAGCTGCAATACCTAGGACAGAACTTCCCAATAATAAATTATTATAAAGTACTAAGATAGAATTTTACATATATATAAAGCCATAAAATTAAACCTATAAACCAATAACCAAGAGGCAGATTTTTTAACCACTTAATACCTCATTAATCTAAAAGAGTTCGGTCTGAAGCTACATATGACCTAACTCAATACATAATATACAAAAAAAATCCTATGATCACTTAAGGCCATTAGGTGGATACCTTACTCTACATTAGAGTACACTGTCCACTATGTCCCTCAACCACTAATTTAAAGCTTCCAACACTCGGGCATATCCCAACACCATACAATGTCAGTGATAGTAAGCAGTCATAGATTACCTATAGCATACATAGATGACTAACGTCATTTAGGGCCTTCTCCTAGTGGGTGCCTTTGTTACTACTAGTTGACCTTATTCCATAATCAATTAAGCAACTTAATACTTCTCGTAGGATAGGCAGACCTACGGTACCTACATAGCAGTTGTAACACGCTAAATTTTAATAAACAATAATAAAATAGAAAAGGATAATGAACTAAATATTAATCAAAATAAACTTCAGAATTAGACAATAGGACTAGCACCATTGGATCCGTGTAATTTCCCGCTAACACTTGATTTGCTAAAAACAGAGTTAAATTGAATAATTATGAATTAAAGAAGAAGCTAAAAAACAGAAAATATGAATATGAATATAAATTGAGTAAATGTCGCCTAGGCAACCCACTTCCACCTAGATCAACAATGTGTTGACCCAAGCCAACTAGATTGCAGTTGGGTCAACCCAATGCGCTAATTTAGCGTGCCTTGGTATGCACGTGTCGTAGCAAACGAAGAATATCGTTTGAACATTATTTTCTGAGTTGACTTATTTTTATTGGTTCAATTTTGAACCTGAGGCTCACATGGCACTTTCTGATTGGTCCAGTGACATGGATGGCCTAGATTTAATCCTAAATTTGGAATGTTGAGGACACCTAGAAAACCCTAAAAATAGACCAGTAGAGTCTCTCTCATTTCTTCACATCCATTCTTTCTCTCTTCTTTTTCGTCCCCTGGCCTATTATCAAATTTATAAAGCGACAAATATTTAAATTATTATGGGGATAAAGAAGTTCTATAATTTTAATATTTATTTTCTAAATATTTCTGGAGACAGAGGTTCTGATGGAATAAGAAATGCTATGGTGGAAGCACTCTTCATCAAATTTATGTGTTTTTATGTGGTTTCTAGATTAGTTAATTGTGTAGAAAAATTTAGATAGATAAATATTTTTAATTTGCACGTTTAAAGTTATTTACGGTGTTTATGCATTTAGTTTCTATAAAGTTACTGTAATTTATTTACTATCTACGCCTATTTTTTTCCAGTTATTTACTATTTATAAGTAATTCTTCTTCTCCTACCACCTTCTCTGTTGTAACTTTATTTACAGTTCAGGCTATGTCTTATTTTTTTGTTTTGTTTATTTTTAAGTCTAGGCCTTGCGAGTAGCCTAGACCATTTCCCTTTTAATTTTAACACCGAGCCTAGGCCTAAACAGAACCTATGCTTTTATCGTTACTTTGCGTTAAAATCGGATTTTTTTTGAAATTGAATGAAAAAGGATAGATGGGCGTGTTAGAACTGATTAAATGTTATAATCTGTATTGGACTGTAAATTGGGGATAAAACATAATACGTAATTGGAGAACATGCAAACATAAACTGGAATATGATTAATTTAGTTGGACATTAAGTAATGTGGGGTTGGGTTGTATAAAAAGATAAACATTAATTAGGAATGTTTAACGCAACCTAGGAATATAACATGAGGTTAAATTGGGATTATTAATAAATTTAAATTGTGTTAAGTTAAATTAAAGATAAAATAATAAGCTAAGATAGTGGTGTCCATTCTGGCACCGTGAGGCTGATTGGAAAAAATAAATAGCTCATAGGTTAAGTTCGTTCCGACAGCTTTGGGCGTATTGGGGAAATAAATAGCCTAATAAAATAATAAGATTGTAGCGGGAGTCCATTCCGGCAGCATAGGGTTGGTTGGGAAAACAAGTGGCTGAAGTTTAGGTCCGTTACGGCAACGTGGGGAAGATTGGGGAAATAAGTGGCCTAATAGAAAAATAATTTGGGACCAAGTATAGGGGTTACTTTTGTTAATCGCATGTTTGGTTGGGGACCCGTATCAGGCAGTATCCCTATTATCATCATATATGGGGGCCTTACACTAGGTAGAGGTGAAGGCACGCTTTACTGCACTAGATAGTAAGAGGTCCAAACAAGGTAGGTACAGATTTGTTCCAGTGGAACGATGAGCATGCATCACGATGATTGGGGAAAACAAGCCGTAGTAATGCCTGTGATTAACAACAATGTCCATTTAGTTGATGAGCTCGTGCTTGATAACCCCGAGTTCCATAGTTGACATATATTATCACATTGTGGTTATAAGAGTCGATCAATGCGTAAAAATTAGGTAAAGACTAATTATTATTTCTTTGGTAAGTTGGTGCAGCAATCTTGGATATGAATGAGAAGACAATATTTATTCGTTCTTAAATTTGTTTATTGCTTTATACCTTTATGTTTTACGTCCTTGGAACTATTCATATGTCTGCTTCCTTAATTTATGCTCATGCTAGAAATTACCAAAGCTCTGCAGATGTATGTATGACCTAGTTTTTTTCTCCTTCTCTCTTCCTTTTCCCCACATCATAGGTTCGCATGGTGGAGGGTCTCAGCAGTGATTCTTGATTTTTCTATTCAACTTGGATTCAGACTCATGTATTGGTTCACTTTCATTTTATGATTATTGCACTAACTTTAAGGGGGATGGTTTTACTTATGTACTCTGATATAATGGTTTCCCCCGAGATACTGTGTTTGGTTTTATGTTGATGACTATTTGGTACTTTGGAAATGTAATAACCACTATGATTTGACTTGCTTTATTGAATATTATTCTAAAATTTCTGCTATATTTTATATTTCTGTCTTATGAATTTTAGTCTCTGTGTTGTCACTTTATACTTAAGCGCTTCATAAACCTTAACGCATCCTTATACGGGTGACGCTAAGGTGTATGGGGTGTTTTGTTTGGTATCAGAGCCTAAAGTTACAAGTTAAGAGAAAAGTTTTTGAAAAAGTGTTTTCAAAAGTAAAGTATTTCCAACTAAGAATTTTTTTCCGAAAAATATTCCCTTGACTCCTTTTATGAATCCTTGTCTCTTTTCTTTTCAGGATGCCTGGGGCTCCTAATTTTCAAGAGGGTGTTCCCATCCCGGCATGGTTCTATATGTATGTTGAAGCTACTACGCCTACCGAAGAGCAAGGAATGGCCTACCACATGTTGTGGCTGCAGTAGTCCCACCGAATCTAGAGACTAATTTTTTTATGCCCAGTAAGTACTTTTCTACTATGGGTCAGAGATTTTTGCTGATGCTCGTAATTGGGTTAGGGAGATCGATCGTGTGTTTGGATTATTAGAGCTTGACGACACGAGGAGGATTTAATTGGCCATATGACAACTGAAAGGAGAGGTGTTGTACTAGTGGGAAGTGGCGGAGGCAGAGCAGGATGTGAGGACATGGGATGAGATCAATGATAAGTTCGAGATTTTTTTTATCATCAGATGAAGAAGGGATGAAATTGGAAAGATTCTTCAGTCTGGGCAAGGGTTATGTAAATAGCTTTAATGAATTGGAGAGATTTAGCTTAGATCTGGTTAATATTGCATACAAGAAGGAATTGAGGTTTTTGAGAGGATTGAACCAACTCCTCCAAGGACTAGCACTGACTCACATTCTTATCGGTTCGACTTTTGATGCTCTGGTAGAGATGGCTCTTATGCATGAAGACAGTAAGGAGAGTACTCAGGAGGCTAAGACTAAGTTTGCCAAAATTGGGTTTGGGAAGAAAATGTGGTGGCCCAAGAAAGGTGGGAAGAAAAAGGGAGAGGAACCAGATAAAGAACAAATCAAGAAGGAAGTGAAGTGTCTTATATGTGGCATGATGGGGAATTTCGTCAACGATTGCAAGAAGATATCTAAAAAGTGTGTTCGCTTTCAATGCAGATAGATGGGCATTATAGCAGACAGTGCACTCAGAGGCTGGGACAAGAAACGGTGGTAACAGTCAGGGCATAGGTAGGAAGATCACTGTAGAAGGTTTGATTTTTCTTTTCGAATTCCCTAATAGAACCATGTTTGATTCTAGTGCTTCTCATTCTTTCATATCCAGTTCTGTTGTTGACAGTCTACACCTAGATGCTTATATAGCTTTCGTTCCAGTAGTTGTCTCGAACCCCATAAGAGGTACTACTCACCTATCTATGATGTATAGAGGTTTGAGGATTTATATTCTTGTCTTCGAGTTTGATTGTGATGCATACATACTGGTTTTATGAGTTACAGTCTTATTTTAGGGACAGATTGGTTGGCCGTGTATGGCACCATCCTTGACTACAAAAGGAGAGTTGTGAGGCTTTTGACACGCTATGGTAGGACTCTCGAGATTTCTTGCAAGCCACGAGAGTTAGTCATGCTCTGTTTCTTGGATTCTGTAGATGCTTCCGTTGACGATCTCAGTTTGTTAGCCATAGTTAGATACTTTACGGATGTACTTGAGAAGGTGAGAGGGCTACCTTCTAGGTGCTAGATTGATTTCTGGATATATTTGGTGTAGAATGCTAAACCTATTGCATTGCTAATAAGCCACATTGCTCTGAGGGAGAGAAGGGAGCTTAATAAGAAGGTAGGTGAGTTGTTGGAGAAAAGGGTTTTTTAGACGAAGTATTTCTGAATGGGGAGCATCAATCGTCTTCGCAACTAAGGTAGATGACTCTCTCCGTCTATATGCGGATTACAGAGAATTGAACAATCTCGAATAGATGCCCACACGTCGGGATAGATGACTTGTTCGATCAGTTGGTAGACGCTTTAGTTTTCTCACAGTTTGATTTGGCTACAAGTTCTCATCAAGTTAGGGTGGCAGATGATAGCATAGATAAGACTTCCTTTAGGACTCTACATGGATTCTTTGAGTGGCTGGTTATGCCTTTTGGGTTAACTAATGCACCGACATATTTTATTGATTTCATGAGCTAGGTATTTAGGGTGTTCCTAAATATGTTCATGGCAGTGTTTATTAACGATACCATGGTGTTCTCGAGGAGCGAGGACGAGAACGCCTTGCACTTAGGAGAGATCCTTCATGCTGCCTGTACACATCAGCTAAAGGCAAAGTTCTCTAAGTGCCACTTTTAGCAGAAGGAGGTGAGGTCCTTAGGGTATGTTGTCTCTAGTGATGGTATAGTGGTGGATCCCTCTAAGGTTGTCGCAGTTCTGGATTGGAAATCCCCGAAGAATGCGATACAAGTGGGGAGCTTTCTAGGTTTGGCAGGATACTATCTGAAGTTCATTAAGGATTTTACATGGATCTCAGCTCCGCTTAACCGCATTATGAAGAAAAACCTTGTATTTGCTTAGGATGTGGAATGTGAGGATGCATTCTTGAGGTTAATGAAAGTTCTCACATCAGCTCCAGTACCAGTATTGACACTTTCAGATGGTATAAAGATGTTCACTATATATATGGATGCTTACGGCATGGGTTTTGGTGCGCTGCTTATGCAGGAAGGTAGGGTTGTCTGCTATAGGAGTAGACAACTGAGGATACATAAGAGGAATTACCCTACCCACGATTTTGGAGATAGCGGTGATAATGTTTGCACTTAATTCTTGGAGACATTATTTATTAGGTGAGAGGTTTGAGCTACACACCGACTATAAGTCTCTTAAGTATTTGTTTTCGCAAAAGGATCTTATTTGCGACAACAGCGATGAAGTATCTGCATCCTATGACTTTCAGATATTATATACCATAGGAAAAGGGAATGTAATGGTGGATGCACTGAGTAAACAAAGGATGACTTTGAGTCCATTGTTCGTAGAGTGGTGGAGTTTGGAGTTTATCTCGTCATTCGAGTTTAGACCATTTAGGGAATATGCATCAAGATTATTGGTATCATTAGAGAAGTGGCTACTCTCTTAGAGCGCATTGGATCTAGTCAACGCAAGGATCAACAGTTAGCGAATATCATGGACTGACTCAGTAAAGGAGAGACTCTAGTCACCTTGCTAGGTATTATACGGATGAGAGAGGATGGCTACGTTATGATGGGAGATTATGTGTTCCTCGAGTTGATTTTTGTTGAGATTGGTTTTAGAGGAGGCTCATCACTCTCGGATGACCATCCATCTAGAAGGTGAGAAAATGTATAAAGACAAGAGGAGGGTCTTTCGCTGGATAGGGATGAAGAAGGATGTAGCACTGTTCATGGCTAGATGCATGATTTGTCAGGGAGTGAAGGCTGAGTAAAGGAAGCCTGATGGATTGTGTCAGCCTCCGAATGTGCCACAGTGGAAGTGGGAGAGCGTATCGATGGACTTTATAGATGGGTTACCAGATAGAGGAAGGGAAACACCAGTATGTGGGTTATAGTCGATAGGTTGACAAGGAGCGCTCATTTCATCCCGGTTAAGATTAAATGGATGACATGGTGGTTTGCATCAGTATATCTTAGAGAGATCGTCCGTCTTCATGGAGTTCCTTCCAATATTGTTAGTGATAGAAACCTCATCTTTACCAGCGAGTTTAGAGTAAGCCCGTAGGAGGCATTGGGGACATAGCTATGACTTAACACTCCTGTCACCCTCAGATAGATGGATAGATAGGGAGGATTAATAGGATTCTTGAGGATTTATTACAGTTGTGTACCTTGGACTTCGGAGGCACTTCAAGGAGCATCTTCCATTGGCACAGTTCGTGTATAGTAGTATCTTCCAGATGAGCATAGGTATAGCTCCCTTCGAGGCATTATATGAACGACCTTGCAGATCACCTATTTGTTGGTGGAAGTCCACAGTACTTGGGCCTGAATTGGTTAGGGAGACCTCAGATAAAAGAGATTTGATTCGAAGGCGAATGAAGGCAGTTCAAGACAGACATAAGTCATATGTAGATCAGTGAAGAACAGACCTAGAGTTCAAGGTAGGAGACGTGGACTTATTGAGGTGTCACCCTAGATAAGTGTTGTTTGGTTAGACATAGTGGGGAAGTTGGCATCGAGGTTCGTAATGCATTTCTTATAGTGTAGAGGATAGGTCAGATGGCGTACAGTGTTAGACTACTAGAGAGATTAGTAGGAGTTCATGATGTATACCATGTTTCGCACTTGCGACGGTGCTTACATGATTCAGCGGTAATGGTTGGGCCGAGTAGCCTATATGATGATGAGGTAGAGACAGAGGCATCGGTCAGGAAAGTTCCTACATGGATACTAGGATCTGAGGTGAAGGAGTTGTGGAATAAAGAGATCGAGATTATTAAGATTCAGTAAGGAAAGGACAACGATGACGCGACTTAAGAGCCAGAGGATGGGATCTGCATGTCATTTCTATTTCTCTTAGATAGTATGCTTTTAATCCTTTCCTAAGCTTCGAAGCTGAACCCCTATTTATAAGATTTGAAAAGTTGCAACGTTTTTGGAGCGTCACAAACAGTGAAAAGACCCTTCCATTGAAAATAAAAAAAGTGACAGTTATATGTCGACATAGACATATATGTATGTCGACATATCCTTGTTCAAAATTGATTTTTGAGCATTTTTCTAGTGTTTTGATATATATATATATATATAATATTGGAAATTCTTGAATTTAAACATAGTGTTAAAAATGAATATTATAAAGTAGAAAATCATATAAAAACATAAATATAAACTATATAAACATATTTACAAAATTATAGAGTTAAAACTATATAAATATAAAGCATATGAAGTATATACTATGTTTACAAAACTTATAAAACTTGAGTTTAAAATCAAAATTAAAGTAAAGAAAATAAAATAGAGAAGATAGAAATTGAAGATAGAATTTGAAATCAAAAATTGAAACATAATTTGAATTTGAACCTGGAGTGCTATTCAGAGTCTTACATAAACTACACTCTATTACTATGTTTGTCTTGAACTCTTCAATTCTTGAAAACTTGAATACTCATGGGTCTTGAATCATCTCTGAATTCTGAGTCTCTTAAATCTTTAAACTGTACAGACTTCAATATAAATTCCTATATATAATTCCTGCATATATATATATATATATTTATTAATATATTCTAGATAAAAGTGTTGGTATATATCAATTAATATTGAAATAAAGTTGTTGTAATTAAAACTCTATTCTCCAACAATTCTTTCTGTCTTCTTCTTCTTCCCCAAGCCTATCCTCAAAATTAGAAAGAGCCAAATAATTAATTTTTTACAAAGATAAAGAATTTCTATAATTTTTATATTTATTTTATAAATACTCCTAGAGGTGGAGGTTCTGTTAGAATAAAAAAGGCAACGAGAGAAGCTCTCTTCATCAGATCTATGAGATTTTATGTGATTTCTAGAAAAGTTAATTATGTAGGAAATTTTAAACGGTTAAATAGTTTTAATTTGCAAGTTAAAGTTTACAATTATTTACAGTATTTATGCGTTTAGTTTTTCTATAAAGTTACTGTTATTTTTCTATACTAATTATGCCAATTTCTTTTCAGTTATTTTTTATTTATAAGTAATTCTCCTATCTCCTTCTCTGCTATAGTTTTATTTACAACTCAGACTATGCCTTGTTTTATTTTATTTTTCTTATTTTTGAGTCTAGGACTTATGAGTAGCTTAGACCATTTCCCTTTTGATTTTGATGTCGAACCTAGACGTAAAGAGAACCTAGATCTTTATTGCTATTTTGCGTTGAAATTGGAACAATATTGAAATTAAATGAAAATGGATAGTTGGGCATGTTAGAACTGAATAAATATTATAATAAGTGATGGACTATAAATTGGGGATAAGACTTAATTTAATTGGATAACATGCAAACATAAACTGGAAAAGGATTAAATTAGTTGGACACTAAGTAACATGGGGTTGAGTTGTATAAAAAGATAAACATTAATTATGAATGTCTAATACAACCTAGGAATATTACATGAGGTTATATTGGGATTATTAATAAAGTTAAATTGTGTTAAGTAAAATTAAAGATATAATTAATAAGATAAGTAGTAGAGTCCGTTCTGGCAGCATTTGGCTGATTAGGGAAAATAAGAGGCACGTAGGTTATGTCCATTTCAGCAGCGTAGGGATGATTGAGGAAAATAAAAGGCCTAATAAAATAATAAGATTGTAGTGAGAGTATGTTATGGCAGCAGGGGCTGATTGGAGAAATAAGTGGCTCATAGTTTAGGTCCATTCTAGCAGCACAGGACTAATTGAGGAAACTAAATGATCTAATAGAAAAATAAATGGGGACTAAATTTAGGGATCACTTATGTCAATTGCATATTTGGTTAGGGAGCCGTATAAGGCAGTATCCCTATTATCATCTATGGAGGTCTCATAGTAGGTAGAGGTGAGGGCACGCTTTACTACACTAGATAGTAAGAGGTCCAAATGAAGTGGGTATGACCCGTTTGGTGGGACGAGGAGCATGCATCGTGCCGATTGGGGAAAATAAGCCACTATAACACCTATGATTAACGGTTATGTCCTTTTAATTGATGAGCTCGGGCTTGATAACCCCGAGTTTCATAGTTGGTATAGGTTATCATATTATGGTTATAGGAGCAGATCGACGAGTAGAAATTTGGTAAAGCCTAATTATTATATCTTTGGTAAGTTGGTGCAACAATGTCAGATATGAATGAGAAGCCAATATTTATTCATCCTTACTTTGTTTACTGCTTTATACCTTTATATCTTACGTCTTTAGAACCGTTCATCTATCTAATGCTTTCTTAACTTATGCCCATGATGGAAATTACTCGAGCTCACCTGACGTATGTCAGACCTACTTTGTTTCCTTCTTCTCTCTTCATTTCCCCTCCCCCCAAGGTTCGCAGGGTGGAGGATCTCAGCAGCAATTCTTGATTTTTCAGTTCAGCTTGAATTCAGACTCATGTATTTGTTTACTTCTCATTTTCTGATTATTGTATTGACATTGAGAGGGATGATTTTACTTATGTTCTTTGATATTATGGTTTTCCATGAGACAGTGTATTTATTTTTATGTTGATGATTATTTAGTACTTTGGAAATGTAATAACCATGGTGATTTGACTTGCTTTATCAAATGTTGTTTTAAAATTTCCGCTGTGTTTTATATTTATGTCTTATGAAATTTAATCTCTATGTTGTCACTTTATATCTAAGCGCTTCATAAACCATAGTGCATCCTTATATGGGTGACGTCAAGGGGTGTTAGGTGTTTTAGTAGTCATTTAATATCACATCCAATGTGGACTCTATAGCAATCACTTACCACCTAAAGGAATCGAAACCTTACGGAGACTACCAATCTCCAATACTTATGAAAAAGCTGAGTTATCTGATCACTTAATATTTTATAAGGGCAGACCTTATAATTCTACCCTTATCATAAAAGGAAAGGGTGAATCCAATCATTTAATATCCCAATAGGCAGTTCTCATTACTTTAGACATTAATTCTGAAGTAGGTTACGACATAGGTTGTTCTTTAGGTTTCTTCTTTTAGAAAGTAAGCAGACCCTATAGCCACTTAAGACCTCAACACTTGAAGTAGATATTAGCGTGCTTATGACATATACTAAATTTCATATTTCTGTATTTATTTGTTAACTAATTTCTTAACTTCAATTTATTTATATTCTAGTCCAAACAACTGACTGGAACAATGGCTTGCTCAAATTTCAAAATATTAAAAAGATTTTTGTTATAAATTCAGTAAATATGCCCGAGCATTTAAAATGAAGGAAAATATAGACGTATGGTAAATTACAAGGAATTGGTAGTATTTATTTTTGGAACAGACAATGCAAATTACCCGCAAATCACGTGATTTACATATCCATTCCTTTTATTTATTTTGCATATTCTATATAACTTTAAACCTGGTCTTTATTTTGGAAAGAACAAAGATCTATTTTACAAAAAATTCAAACAAAAACCTTAAACAACCCAAAAAACAGATAGATTCATACAAGGATGAATTTACATGACTTTGCACTTATGCCAATTTCTACAAATACAGAATAAAATAACATACAAATTTTAATTATATTTAGGAACTGCTTTCCAGATTTAGGTGCAAATATTAACAAAAAGATATAGAAAGAGATAAATGCAATATTTAGATATTTTACAAGAAAGTCTATAAATTCAAATTATCGTGTTTAGGCATGTATATTTAAGTTACATTAACGAAACAAAAATCTGATATTTTAGAAAATATTTAGATTCCCCACTCACTTGTAAAGCCATCTCACATCTCGCACCTGAATTGTCACTTTTTGGTTTTTATTTTCAAATCCCTATAGATCTATACTATATACAAAACGGGATATGTATACATATTAAAATTTTGCAGATCTAGAATAAGGTTGGAGAAAAGGAAAGAAAACAAATAACAAGACCTAAGAATTTACCTTATGAGCAAGAATCGATCCTTGTTCATAAATATTGATTCATTATCTCCAATATTTTTATTAGATTTAAAGCTAATATATTTCAGAAAGTTTGGAGGAGTTTGAAGAAATGAAAATCGCAAAGTTTAGCTGGCTCCTCTATAGCAAAAGAGAGGATTTAGGCCTTTATATATAGGCCCTCAAATGTCCTATAACCATTAATTAGATATAATTCAATAAAAATCAGTTCATTAATATAAAATTCATATTACCGAAAAACCTAGCCGTCACAATTATCTTGACCAACAGGTTGAGGGAGCGATCGACCACCCATGCTCGGACCTGTCGAACAGGTTGTGGCTGGGTATGGTAAATTCCAGTTACCAATTATTATATTAATTATTTTTCGTCCGCTATCGTCTTTCGTTTTTTATTTTTTCATATGAACTCCGTTCGCGATGTTATGAACATGAAAATCGATGTTACGAACATGAAAGTTGATTAAAATTATATCAAAATGTTGCACGTTCCAAGGTCAAATTCCATTATTAACTTAATTTTTTTTTTTGGAGTCTAACTAACGTATTGATTTTTCCAATGTCAAAAGAAATCAGGGTGTTACAGTTCACCTTTTTATGCCACTCATTTATAATTAAATATGTTAGTGTTAAAATACAGAAACTTGGATTTGTGGTAGAAATCACTGGTTTACAGGGTGTTGCACTGCTTGCTGCGTTCTTGATCTTATATATATTAGCTTTATTTTTTTTTTTTATTTTTTTTTAAATATATATATATCAAAAAGGAGAAACATGCCTTTCTCCAACGGCTCACAAAAAACGGAATTCGGCAAGCGAAACCGTGCACACACAAAAGGAAAAAGAAAAATGAAAATGCCAAACCGGTTTGTACAGATAGTGAAGGGCTCTAAGCCAATGCAAGGACGGAGCAACCGTCCTAGCAAACAGATCTGCAAAGAGAACCAAACTCGCCCAAGCAGGACAATGTCCAATACAAAGGACAAGGCCTCCAAATGAAACATGGAGGGACGGACAAGGAGATGATGAAGGCCCATCAGCAACCCTCCAGCTCAGCTAAGATCCAGATCCACTCCTGCATCACTATAGAACCAAGATAACTAGAGTCGCTCCTGCGCAGCAACCTGTACTCCACCACCTGAACAACGACCGAACTAAGTTAGTACGGGGGGGGGGGGGGATAAGTGGGAAAAAAAGGACCACCAAAGCACACTACCCACACC
This sequence comes from Allium sativum, assembly GCA_030737875.1. NCBI lineage: Eukaryota > Viridiplantae > Streptophyta > Magnoliopsida > Asparagales > Amaryllidaceae > Allium > Allium sativum. The sequence goes on from CM060915.1 coordinate 952,857,533, forward strand.
AAATAGAAATCATCCAATACCCTGTCTGGGGGTGGCTGTTAGCATTGAAATGTCAAAGTTAACAGCCAACCGCCTAGACCGGGAACCTACCACACCTCTGAACGGCCTTCCCCGAAAAGCTAGGAAAACATCGTTCCTAATTTTCCGGATGCTGGTCGGAGGGTCCATAGCCTCTTCGTCAAAGATTGCCTTGTTCCGCGAACACCAGATATGCCAACAAATCAAACAAGGAATCAGACGAAAGAGGGTAGCGCGAAGACTTTTTCCTGAGATGTCGGTCCACCAGAATCTCAGAAATTCATCAAAAGAGGTAGCAAAACAACGACAACCGAGCACGTTCCCGAAATAATTCCAAACAGACCTAGCACAACCCCCAGCAATCAACAAATGAGAGGAGGTTTCGATACTGCCAGCAATGCAACACCTGCATCTGGAAACGAGCGGGATACCGATTCTCTGAAAATTCTCATCTAGTGGCAAACCATTATGCATGGTTCTCCACATAAATAGAGACACCTTTGGTGGAATACGGACATTCCAAATAAAGGAGAAGAGGGGAAGCTCAGGCGTAGGATTCCGCACATAATTCCAAGCAGCAGCAAGAGAGAAGGGATTGCCGTCCCAAGAGGTACCCCCTCCATGAGCATCTGATAAGGCCTTCACGGATTGCATCCGTTTCCACGTCTCACTAGCATAGGACGGGATACCAGAATAATGCGAACTTGCCAACCTTCGGTACTTGGCGTGAAGGAACGTAGCCCAAAGGGAGTTGTTCGCTTCAAACCGTACCCAAAGCTTGCAAGCAAAGGTCACGCAGACGTCTTGAGGGTTACGAAGACCCAGGCCTCCCTCACTTTTGGGACGACAGATTACTCTCCACGAGATCCAATGGTGACGAGAGGTGTTACTCTTGGATCCCCAGAAGAAAGAGGACGCCAGAGATCGGTACGAACGAAAAAAGGATGTCGTAGGAGTCATAGCAGCAAAGATATGAGATCCCATGGAGTCTAAAACAGACTTAATAAGAACAAGCCGACCAGCTTGAGAAAGTAGGGTAGCATTCCATTTAAGTATCTTCCCCCTAACTTTGTCAGTGATAGGATCGAAAAAGGCGTTGAGCTTCCTTCCTCGATATAAAACAATGCCTATGTAAGGAAGCGGAAGCGAGGCCGCCTTAAAGGCAGTATACGACTCGATCCAAGCGGCTCTTGCAGCCGTTAGATCTTTCGCGGAAACGATGCAGCTTTTTGAAGAGTTAACGAGTTGCCCCGAGCATCTCTCGTACTGACGAATGAGGCCCAAGACGCCTTGAAAAGATTGACGACTGCCATTAGTAAAGATGATGATGTCATCAGCAAAGGATAGGGAAGATATAAGAGGACATCCCCTAGGGATGCCGAATCTGTGTATTTGGCCAGCAATCATAAGAGAGTGCAAGCCCCGAACAAAAGCCTCAGCGGCAAGGACGAAAAGGGTAGGGGATAGGGGGTCTCCCTGACGAAGTCCTCTCCCAGACCTGAAAAAACCGGTGGTCGATCCGTTGACGAGAACGGAGAACCAGCAGTTGGATATAAGTCGCCAAACAACATCAATAAGGGGCTCCGGAAAACCGAAAGCCCGAAGGATCTTGATGATGAAGAACCAAGACATGCGATCATAAGCCTTAGCCATGTCCAGCTTAACAACCACATTAGACCCGCGGACCTTTCTATCGATCTGGGAAATCAGCTCCTGCGCTAAAAGGACGTTATCGGTGATTAATCGTCCTTTTACAAAACCAGCCTGAGAGGATGAGATAAGACGCTCAAGATACGGAGCTAACCTGGAGGTTAGAACCTTCAAAATAACCTTGTTAGAGAAATTACATAAGCTGATGGGTCTAAAGTCAGAACAATGGGTTGGGAGGTCACATTTGGGGATGAGGATCAGGTTGGTTGACGTCCACCCCGTGGGTAGTTGTTCACCTGAAAAGAAGGACTGAATGGCAAGACAGAAGTCATGCTGGATGATAGGCCAAACACTCCTATAGAAAACCCCGTTGAAACCATTAGGTCCGGGCGCACTGTCCTTGCTAAGACCAAATACGCAAGCACAGATTTCTTCTGAGGTAGGAGGGGTGACAAGGTCTGAGCTATCCGATGGGAGGATAAGTCTCGGAATGAAGGCAATAAGCGAAGGATCAGACACCGACACTGAAGGAGTGTTGAGGAAAGACTGGAAGTGGGATAGAATAGTTTCTTATATATATTAGCTATGATTTGCAGCCTCTCTTATTTAATCTCATTATGTAGACCACGATACCATCAAATTTTACTATTTAAATAACTAGTCTTTCTCTCCTTTTGAGTGAGCTGAATAGTTAAGTAAGAAAACATAGTTATTTAAGTGGGCTTCACCAAGGAACTAAATAAGGACGATGGCGGATCCTAGATTTATATATGCGTACACACACACACACACACACATATATATATATATATATATATATATATATATATATATATATGTATATATATATATATATATATACACACACACACACACATATATATATATATATATACATATATATATATATATATATATATATACATATATATATAGACACACATCTCACTAGCTCTGTTTACCCCCACTAAATTATTTAATTATAAATGAGTGGATGTTATTTAAATGCAAAATGGGTGTTATATAATCCCTCATATATGCATATGTATATGTAAGGGAGTGTTTGGTATGATAAGCTTGAAACAGTAAGCCGAAAAATGTGTTATGAGCGCGATAAGTTTTTTCCAACTATAATATTTGAGCTTTTAAGTTATAAAATTTATGGAAAGGTTGGGTTTGATGTGATTTAAGGACTGGTTCTAGATAACGACGTTTTGAAGTAAATAACCATATGGCAAGGGAGGTTCTTGTTTTTGTTGTTCACTCGTATGCCCTCCTTCTCCATTTAACATTCAATGGATAGGGAATGCGCCTATGAATGGTTGTAGGTATGCTGTGTGACTAGCTGAGGATAGTAGCCTTAATTTAAAAGACAGATGGCGTGGTCCTTTAACCCTAATGATTCTTTAGCCAGTAAAATTAAAATTGTGCACCAAATATTGACCTGTGGTCCATTAACAACTATATAAACAGGTGGGGGGCAAATAATATCATTGATGCATGAACCTTTTTTGTTACTGGTTCACAAGATATTTTGAATATGCATGTACAGACTTGTAATTTGGACAAAAATAACTACAGGCTGTTTTGTTAGGTTTCCGGAAGATGCTTAAATTTAACATCTGTTCATGCTTTTTTTAGACTGAATTCCCCAGTGCACAAAGAATCGAAACATAGTATATGTATTTTGTCCCAGAGTGCTGTTATCCCCAGTTAAGGCCTAAGAAATAATAAGAATGAATAAATAATAGAAGTAGATAAAAATAAATTAGTTGTTTATCTAGACTATATAAACGAACTTGCAAGATGTACATGTGAATAAAGGAATGTCAATTTATTATGAATAGTATATCCACATCATGTTAACCTTCACTACAATATGAATTCAACAAAATTTGTTTTTTCTTCATACCCACTTTTGCTTGGGTAGCTAATAAAGCAGTAATAAATGAACATCCATTGGTACATCGCATAAAGAACAAGAAATACAAACTTTTGAACAAAACACATTAACATTTATTTCAGGTTGTCAACAAAACACAACCAAACAATAACACTAACATATCATTATGAAAAGTTATTACTCAGCCAACTATAAAAGAATCATTGTTTGCACATAACTTAAATGAGGCTAAATACAAGGGGCTTTCATTTGGCAAAAGGCTCCTTCCTATAGGCTGATGGAGAGTGGCTGTCAAAAAGAACAAATCGTGAGAAGATCTTGTGGTCTTTTGTGGTCCTAATAAAATGCCATAGATAAGAACTTTCTACATTATAAGTTAATTTAACTGTGAATAAGAGAATAAATAAAATTATGTAATTATATGTATGTATATTCGAGTTATGGTATGCACAATGTGATATGTTTTGAACTAGTGTGCACATATAGTTGTTATTTCTGTAGATATATAGTAAGCCTTAGTTTATACACGAGATACATTCGTAATAAAGGAAGAATACTAATTTTGCTAAACAATGTTTTTTTATTAAGGACTAATGAAACAAGCTTTGTCTACAAAGTTTTTGTTACAATTTACGCAAACCCTACACAAATGCTCAAGATTATACTACTATTTTTTTTACCCATCTGAAGCAATTTATGCTAGATATAATGATATTAATTTTGTCAATTCAATCAAGCATCAAACAAGCAATCATTCGCCTCAATGGCATTAACACAATTTACACAATTAGAACATTGATAAATTATTGTTAGGTGGATCAGCAAACTATCATAGTCAATGGTATACCAGTCATAATTCATACAGATGTTAAACAATCTCACTCAACAGATTAATCATAATTAACTGCTTAATTAAATTAACCACATGATATATGTATATCGATCTATAAACATGGGAAATGCTGTGAAATTTCTGTTAGTGCATGATAGAGAAGTTGCATTGATGAATTTACCTCACAAAAAGGTTATCATGATTGGTTGCTTGCAAGCCACAAACTGTGATGTTATGGAAACCTGTAATTATAGCAAGTAGATCAATGTCTTAAGATTTAAGGATGTATGCAATATGTATAATAATATGGAAATTGGAATGTACCTTCGCCTCAATGTACAAGAGAATTTAAAATAAGCAGATCTGTTGGTCATTGCTGAAGTCGCTTATTGCTGATGCAGCATCATCAAGATTCTCACTGTTATCAGATTTTATGTAGGCACTTTCTTTATAATGGACATTAAAAGATTATGCGACTGACACTAAATTTTGTGAATCTTGAAGATGCTACACCTGCAAATATCGACTATTCTTTTTCTTTCCTTTATTTCTCGTTCTTTCACTTACTCAACAAACTATTATGGAAAATGTAAAGACCAAAATAAAAGGGTAACAAACAAGCTTATAACTGAGAGATCTACATCATTTCAGATATGTATGCAAACACTCTTGGAATATCAGTTAAAATTAATTAAAAAAAGGCAACACATCAATGTTTTAGAAATCACATTAAGTAAAAGTAAACATGAAGAAAACTCAATCCAAAATGTCCAAACAAATAAACAACAAGAAGCGATACAATGAAAGAAAATTAATAGATAATTCTACTGAACAGTGGTTAATCAGTATGTATGCTTTTCCAATAAAATAACCAAGAGATCTAACAATCAAAGTAAATAAATCACAATAAAAATTAAGAAACCCTAACCGTGGAATGGATCCATGCTTGAGACCAATTTAGCAAAACACAATACTAATCCAAAGAAATAAAGAAAAGAAATATTTAAAATAAGTAATGATATTTTTGTTTAATAGAGAAAAGATGTAGTAGAATAATAAGAGATTAGATGCTGTATTTATAATAAGATCAAGTAGTGAAAGTGGGGCATATGAAATTTTTACAAGATTTGCGTGTTGTTATGTTTGTTTTATTTACCAGAAGGTAATATAAAAAGTAAGAAAGGTATTGATTGGCGCACGCTTAGCTGTATTGTTAAGGGCACTGTACAGTTATGTTTCATCACTGTTCCACATATAGGCTATAAGAATCCTTATTTTTTGTGGGAGTGATATATGAAAATATACATTGTCTAGGTACACATCCCAAAATTAAATTATTCTCTCTGTTCTTTCATGTCAAATATTTCACTTGATCCATTCATCTTTATTTTTGGGTTATATCGTACTTTTTTATTCTTGTGTCATCTTTCATGCTTAAATTGCGCTTTTCTTTTCTTATTCAGTAGAAAGTATCCTAAATTTTATACTAAAATTGTAAATAATACTCACATTTAAGTTGGGATGGACGATAGGTCATAAAAATACATGTATATTAATGGGTTACATAGATTTCAACCACCACATTCAGAATATGCTATGCTATTCGATGTAGCATGTTCTTGTCCATTGCTAAGTAAATGAGGTTAATTGAGAAGTAGGCAAAGACAAGGGCTGTGCCTTTGAATGAAAAGTTGGAAAATGGTAGTAGTGTTAGGGACGTTTTTGGTCAATAGCATCGTTAACAGATCACAGTTACAGAGTACGGAAAACGCCATTAACACAAGGATTTGATAGTGGTTCAACGTAAACTCTTGCCTACGTCCACTTAAAGTAATCTTTGACTATATTATAGATTATAGTTACAATTGTTTGTTTGTGTGAATACAATGATAAGAAGATATCTCAAAAAAATAGCAGAGCTTCTACGTAGAGAGGAGGCGAGAAACCCTTTCCAAGCGCAAATGGTGGATATTTACAGCTGAAGAACAATACGAATCATCCTAAAATGATGGATCGAAGGCCAGAGTTGTAACAAGTTGCTTGGAATGGGTCTAAAATCGACCTAGAAAAACTCATATGAGCTTAGAGTTGTTCTAAGTAAGTTGATGGTTTCTGCAAAAAAGTAAAACTATAGGGGTAGACTAAAAAGAAATCAAATCTCATAAGGGAATGAATAAAATATAATAATGAAATAGATATACCATATTATAAAATATCATAATGTCAAATACATCAGATCCACAATTTCATAGATACTAAGTCAATGAACATAAGTATTACAATAATTAAAATATAATCAGATAATAATTGTCAATCGCCATCACCAAACTACATCATCCACATCATGGTCTATGCTCTACCATCCTGCCTAACATCTGTTGTAAAGAGGAGGTGGATTAGAACAATCGTTCTGATAAAAAAATCTTTAAAATTTTAAAGAAAACATATTTCCTACACTTAGCAATATAAAACCCATTAAGGTTATTTCTAGGCGAATGTAAACAAATACATATGTGTATTATGTATTAACACACCTATATTAAATGGAAAGAGGTGAACGTTTTTTGATCACTTAATGTTAGTTAAAAATATTGGCGGATTCATATGATAACTTAATATCCTAGGGCGAATACCTACGATCAGCTAATACCCCTTGGCGGACATAGTCACATAAGATCTCATTTACTAGTAGACTACGCAATATATATTCTTTTAAGATTGTATGAGAGATTGTAATCAAACACTTAATAATTAGTTTTAAGTAGACACTCAAAGCCATTTATGACCCTCTTGGCGGACCTTACGCTACTATCTACTGGGCACTTTAGGTGAACACCTGACCACTTAATTCTTCGCTTAGGCAGGTGATTTCCCTTACATGCTTGGCGAATCTCTTGGTAGCCCATCATTAAATGTGTTATCACTTTATCCCATAGGTAAGAAGCGAAAAACTTCCTGAGAACTACCTAACTCATTCGAAACCATTTAATACCTTATACTATTAGATAAAGGCAGAGCCATAAAGCTCTTAATAGCTAATGAGGGGGAGCCCTATGACAATAATCCAACTCTAGGGATTAATCCTTAGGAAAAAGGACGAGTCCAGCCATTTAACACCCTTATAAAGCAGATCGACAAATTAATAGCTTCTCAAGATATGCATACCCCACACTACGTGGCCGATGTCACCAGACATCTTTCATTAACCCAATTATTTGTAGCTTTAGGTAGTCGGCTTGTCTGGGTAAACTTTCAATACGAATATGGGTTAACCTCGCATCCACATGTCATTTAATATTATTAAAGGTCATTAAGTCATGCACAACACACAAATTTTCTAATGAGGACATTTAATATGGAATTTCTAATAATACGTAGAAAACGATATATAATAATTATAAATATACACATGCGTAATTAATGGCGCACATGAAAGAAAATACACTAAATGATGAAATGTCAATCTTTCTTCAAATAAAAGATATACAAGTCATATTTCCCAAACTTATATTATGGCCTATAAATCTTCATCTCAGAATCAAAGGATCAATTGGAAAGTAATCATGACGTGATAAATGATGGACCTATACTCCTGTGGTTTTCGGATTACATCAATAAACAAAAAGGGATAAAATAATAAATAACAATTTATATTATATTTCTAGTACTATTTTACCATCTTTTCACTTTAAGTGATTTTTCACAATAATAGGGATTTTGGTCTCATATGGTTTATTGTACCAAATATCAACTACTTTATAAGAAAAACAGAGATTTGAATACATATAATTTACAGTATCCAAGTCTACAATTTTTGTATAAGTTTAGGATTAACAATAAAAGGAAAAGAGAGTAAAATAGACTATATTTTGAACTTACAAAAGAACAATACCAAAAGAATCTTTTTTATTCGTATCCGCAATTAAAACCTAAACTATAAAATCAAGTTGAGAATTCCATAATATTAGAGATTTAAGAGATTTTATATTTTGTTTTCATGAATCCTAAACCTTATAGGCATACTCAATTCAAAATTATAATAACAAGTCATAAAAAATAGGCAAATTTAAAGAATCCCACTCACAGTACTAAAAAGAGAGAAAAATGTGTAATAACTCTAGATCTGGATTGTAGTCATGCATATACGTTCAAAGTTTCTTCTTCTTCTAAAATTACATATGTTAGATATAGCAATTCTAATAATAAAACAGAATACAATATAATAATTTAGAATAAAAGGAGAAAAAGAGGAACTAGTGTGACACGCCACTTCCTTTAATGTCACTCACAAATAGAATGCATTAAGTTTCGTGAAGCGTTATTGGTAAACAGACACAGAATATTACAAGACAGATATATAGAATAATTGTGGAATAAAAACTTTATTTATCATAAGATACCATGGTCCAAAAACATCACATATCTGAAACATAAAAACCCATTACAACAAAAAAAGTTATTGTCTTGTACTTCAAAAATATCAGAGTACATAAAAGAAGTGAAATTCCCCAAGAACAAAATATAGCCATATCAACAAGGAAAAGAGCTTGAGCCATACATATCAACAGCTCCAACAAAATTAAGCAGAATCACGGTCAAGCCTGCGTGTTTCCTCCCTGAGAACCTGGGGAGGGGGAGGGGGATGGAAGAAGGAGAAACAAAAGGGTCAGATATAAAGTCTGGCGAGTCTAGTTACTTTTAGCCAGTAAATAAATAAAAGTACCATGATAGGCATATAAAGTAGATAAGAGAAATCACTACATAAATGGCAGGTGTGACAAGGTAGACAGGATAAAGTGTATACGTATCTCTAATGATTACTCTGCACTGTTACTAGTATAACTAGAATGAGGTGATCCCTTCGACTATAAGGTGGTAGACTTAGGGCATACGTCCAAATGTACCCTAACCACTACCCTAATCGATCGACTCCCTACTCCGTAGATACTATGTGCTGGCCCCACAGTAGGATGTATCACGCCCTAAAGTGGCAACCCCTCACTGATATGCACAGCCCCATATTTACAAGTGTCACGGTCGACTTATCCCCCTCTGCCCGGCTCATGCACGCACATGGCCCAATCAGTTTGCGCCACCCACACCGTCCTCTACGTTTAGATCTCTTACAATCAGTCAGTAAACATGCCCCCTCTCCGCCTAGTACGGAGTACTTTGTTTGATACCTACTCCGGGTTACTGGCTGGAATGGGTCCCACACAATATGATACAATCTCTCCCCTTTGTTTTGTATCCCCACTAGGTTTTCCACAGGTTATACTTACCCTAAGGGTGTATTTAATTATATAACCTCAATCTTTCTACCAGTTATGCTTACCTTAAAGGTGTCTTTATTTACAAAACTTTATTATTTCCTCTGGTTATGTATACCACTAGGTGTCTTTAATTACATAACCTTATCGGGTTAAGTTTGTGGGCCTATATATAAGTATTACCCATCCCTCCAGATTTTCTTAATCCATCAACTATACAACCTATTTTACTTAACCCTAACTTTAGTTCATAATCATACAATCCCTATGGATTAAATTAGGTTTAGTAGTCCAACTCATTACCATGTCCGATTATGGTTTATAATGGGCTAGACCTCCCACATTAGGCCTACAACGTGTGGATGCTGGATATGTCGGTCGGATGAGGGCAGTCTTACTCCACAGTTGGGCCTAACCTCGTGTCTTAGCCCGATTCATATTTGCGCACTTAGACCTCTCACATTATGTTCAACATTAGTGGCTGTTGGATATGCCGGTCGGGTCCGGGCAGACTTCCACCACTAATGCAACCTAACCTCGTGTCATAAGTGTGATTACAATTCCTAATTGTAATTACTAGACATTGCATTTTTATCCAATTCTTACCTATGTCTTAATAGGTGATTATGTCCCCACTTTTTCCCCTTTTGAATTATATGTCCAACTCATGTTTATATTCAAATTATGTCAATATTAACCTTTTTCCTTCCCCGTTCCCTAACTAGCGTGTTCGCACAATTTACGGCGTGTATAGGCTAAATAATAGCCTAATCATTAACAATAAAAAGGGAAGGTAATGGAAATATGACAAAGGTGAATGTTCTAACATAACTAGCATAAACATATACTAACATGGTGAACATATAAGCATAAATCTAATGAACTTATGGCAGTTAACTAGTTATAACATGGAAAAGGTGATAAGATGAACATGACAAGATCTAAATTTAATTTAGATGTCCAACAAGTTCAGATCTAATGTGAGAAGTACAAGGGGATCCAAATAATAACCTAGATTTGATTAATAATTTAGGTGTCCACATAATACAGATCTAATAGGTAAAAGTATATTTAACTAAATTATAATATGGACATAAAACAGATCTAATATAATTAGGATGACGTAATAGCATGTTTAGATCTAAATATGGATTCACATGTCCAACTTACAACATATCTAAATTGACCACAATATGACAGGTGAAAGGTGATTTACATAAAGAATTAGATCTAACCAATATTGTAACTGTCCAAATTAACATTAACTACAATATAGTTACAAATAAAGATCCACAAAAGCGACATAATAGAATAACCACAATTGAATTAGATCTAGAGAAGCAGATTTATCATGACATAGTATAAGATTTAACAATAGCATAGATTCATAGTTTACAACATATCCAAATCACAGTCTTTCACAATTTACTTTTATTCACTTAAACCTAAAAGTAACCAACTCGCAGTGTTTGGATTGTTAAGAAAATAGAAAAGAAGCTGGTGTTGAATCTATGCTTGAATCTCACAATTTGATTTGCAAAGCTGAAAGTTGTAGGGGATTAACAAATCCAATTCAGTTCAGACACCGGCAGAGTTTGGCCACCATGAATTCTCAATGAAGAAAATATGAGAAATAGCCATATATATATAGCTGCAAAATCCTATGAAACCGACTTCCACCTCAGCCCTAGGTGTGTCGACACCCTGTGGGTGGGTCGACCCATTGGTCGATACCCCTTTGGATGGGTCAACCCCTAGGTCGACACCCCTCTAGGGGGGTCGACCCCATAGAGCGGGAAATCTTCCCTTGCTTTTCATTTTTCGAATTCGAACTGTTCTGGATAAAATTCTGACTCATCTCTGACTCATGTGTAAATATATAATCTTTCTGCGCATATACAAACTTAAAACTCCCATAACTTCCCCATACGGTGTCTGTTTGCGCAAACTAAATGTCTATCTTGACCAGAATTTCGAGACGGACGCAATGGCGCGGTCTGTTTTCCTTAATTCTGAATATTAAATTAATTATTATTTAATTTATCATCTTTAATGTTAACAGAATTATGGGGGGTTACATTCCTCCCTACTTAAAGGATTTCGTCCCCAAAATCTCCAAGTTGAGAAGAATGCATATCCTACCATCCATCATCTATCTACTCATCCATCAAACACTAGCATCCATTGTTCTTAAAGATTTTTAATGCTTATATGAGTATATGCAAAGGTGTGTATATGTCTCTATACTAATGCGAAGATCAGGCGGTCTACTGATTTAGTTAACCTCCTTAATGCAATGTATGTTAATGTCATGAATCCAATATGTATGCAAATAATCCTATTGTAACATGTAAGTTCTATATTTGTGCACACTCATTCGTCCAAATGAAACATCCATATGCTAGTCCATCCATTTCCATCCATAAAAGAAAAGAAAATGCACACACATCCACATGCAATATGAGAGTGAATGAGGTGATCTAATGCCTAATGTGTGTGTATATGCATCCACGGGCAACTAATAGCAAACACGTGCATCCACTTTCATCCTTCAAACATAACATGCTTCAAACACATGTTTACATCCATATGATTCCCATCTAAAGGTCAAAAAAATACTATGGATAAGATATACTCAAATGATAGAAACAAGCAGTGATAAAACTTTGAAAAAGGAGTTAAGAACATACCCTCTAAAAGGAAAGGGTACGAAGCACGAATCTTGTCTTCGGTCTCCCAAGTCGCATCCACTAAGTTATCTCCCCATTGAACCTTTAGCAACTTGATCTCTTTATTGCGTAGCTTCTTAACTTCTGATCCAAGAATACGGGTAGGGACTTCCTGAATGTCGCCTCATGTTCCACTTCTACTTCTTCCAACACACTCGGCTCAACAATTACTGCGGTGTCATGCAGGCACTTCCGCAGATGAGAAACGTCGAAAACATCATGAACACCAAATAGATTTTCTGGGAGATTTACTCTATAGGCCATTTGGCCAATCCTCTCGGTTATGGGAAATGGTCCCACAAACCTAGGTGCCAATTTCCCTACCGATCCGAAGCGAGCCACATTCCTCAGAGGTGATACTTTGATAAAAACTAAGCCTCCCACTTCAAATTCAATGTCAGTCCTTCTATTGTCTGCATAGGACTTCTACCTATCTTGAGCTGTCTCCATCCATCGTCGAATGAGGTCCATCTTTTCGGTCGTTTCTCTAACCATGTCTGGTCCAAGTAATAATCTTTCTGTAGATTCCCACTAACAAGTTGGTGATCTACATGATCGTCCGGACAATGCTTCGAAGGGTGCCATGCCGATGCTGGACTGATAGTTGTTGTCATAGGCAAACTCTACTAAAGGAAGGTGCTCTTCCCAAGTCCCTCCGAAGTCTAGGATACACAGCCTCAAAAGATCTTCAAGAATCCTGTTCACCCTCTCCGTCTGTCCATCGGCCTGAGGATGATAAGCGGTGCTCAAACATAACTGTGTACCTAGTGCTTCTTGCAAGCTCCTCCAAAATTCACTGGTAATGATAGGGTCGCGATCGCTTACGATGCTAGAAGGTACTCCATGAAGACGAACTATCTCACGAACATACATTGCTGTCAACCATGATGCCGTCCTCTTGCTCTTAACTGGAATAAAGTGAGCGCTCTTAGTGAGACTATCTACGACAACCCAGATACTGGTGTTGCCTTTCTTCAATCTACACAAAACATCTATGAAATCCATAGAGATGCTCTCCCATTTCCACTGAGGAACTTCCAAAGGATGAAGTAAACCATCCAGCTTCTTTTGCTCAGCTTTAACTTGCTGGAAAACTAAACATTGGGAAACAAATTTGGCCACATCTTTCTTCATCCCAACCCAAAAGAAAACCCTCTTCATGTCTCTGTACATCTTATCACTACCTGGATGAATGGTCATCTTAGAATAGTGGGCTTCTTCTAGGATTGCCTTTATTAAGCTTTCGGTTTGAGGGACACAAAGCCTTCCATCTCGTCGCAACCACCCCTTTTCATCTATGGTATATCTACTAAGGTGACTAGAAGTATCCCCTTTACTAAGCTTTTCCATGATGTCTAAAATATGTGGGTCACCTTGTTGCGAAGCTCCTATCTGGTCCATAAGAGTTGGTTGTATCTCCAAGGATGCAAACAAATCAGGCAAAATCTCGATGGAGGGTCTAAAATTAAAAGTTGAGATGAACTCCAAGCCCTTCCTCTCCACAAACAGAGGACTTAAGGCCACTCTCTGCCTACTTAGTGCATCTTCCACCACATTACCATTGCCAGGGGTATAAGCAATCTCAAAATCATAAGAAGCTAGGAACTCCATCCACCGTTGTTACCTTAAATTGAGGTCTTTCTGCGAGAACAAATACTTAAGAGATTTATGATCGGTGTATAACTCGAACTTCTCTCCAAGCAAATAATGACACCACGTTTTAAGCACGAATACTATGGCAGAAAGTTCTAGATCATGGGTGGGGTAGTTCTTCTCATGAACTCTCAACTGTCTACCTCCATAACACATTACTTCCCCTTCTTGCATCAGACCCGCACCAAGCCCTGTACCACATGCATCAGTGTAAACGGTAAACACTTTACTCCCATCAGGCAAGATCAAGACTGGGGCTGTTGTAAGAGCCCTCTTAAGTCGTTGGAACACAACATCACAATCTATAACCCACGAAAATGCCAAGTTCTTCTTCGTCAGCTTGGTGAGTGGGGCTGATATCTTTGCGAAGTTCTTAATGAACTTCCTATAATAACCTGCCAACCCCAGAAAGCTCCTCACGTATGTTGCATTTTTAGGAATCTGCCAATCTTGCATTGCAACCATCTTCGCGGGATCTACAACTATCCATTCCTTGGAGACCACGTGCCCCAAGAATCTCACACCTTTTCTCCTAAAATGGCATTTGGAGAACTTCGCCTTAAGCTGATGGTCACGGAGAGTTTTCAAAACTTCTCTCAAATGTTGGGCATGCTCTTCTTCACTTTTGGAGAAGATCAAAATATCATCAACAAAGACTACAACAAATTTATTTAGGAACTCCCGAAACACCCTACTCATCAGATCGACAAAATAAGCGGGTGCATTCGTCAGCCCAAAAGGCATAACTAGCCATTCAAAGAAACCGTCCTAAGTTCTAAAAGTAGTCTTATCTATGCTATCTTCAGCTGCCCTCAATTGACGGAACCCCATAGCCAAGTCTAACTGAGAAAATACCGAGGCACCAACAAGCTGATCAAATAAATCATCAATCCTCAGAAGCGGGTGCCTATTCTTCTTAATGAGCTAATTCAGCTCTCTATAGTCAACACACAAACGAAGCGAACCATTCGCCTTAGTCGCGAACACTACTGGAGCACCCCATTCAGATATGCTTCGTCTAATAAACCCTTTCTCAAGCAGCTCCTCTGCTTGCTTACTCAGCTCCCTCCTTTCCCTCGGAGCCATGTGGCGCACTGGCATTGCAACTGGCTTTGCATTGTCCACCAAATATATACGAAAGTCGATCTCGTGCCTCGGAGGTAAGCCCCGAACCTCATCAAAAACATCGGAATAATCTCGGACTACTGGAACAGATTGTAAGCCATCGATAGATGCATCAAGAGACTCTAGGAAACTAAGCATAACCGACCCTTGTGGGTCACAAGAAACCTCGAGGGTCCTCCCATGACAAGTCAAAAGCCTAACAACCCTCTTCTCACAATCCAGAATGGCACCATACGTGGTAAGCCAATCCATTCCTAGAATCAACCCATAGCCCATAAATCCAAGCACATACGCGTCACATTCAAACTCGACGCCTGACACAGATATTTTCAAACCCCGACTAATCATAGATAAGTGAGCCAAACCACCAATGGGGTTTGAAACAACTACGGGATCCACTACCATACTAGTAATTAAGTGCATAGATTCAACTACAGAACTTGATATAAATGAATTTGAAGCGCCAGAATCAAAAAGTGTTCTAATAGAATGGTTTGAAAGAGAAATTAAACCTTCGAAAGAAATTTTTCTACCTCTATCAGGAGCACTGATCGTGAGAGCATGCACCTGCCCTCCTGAAGTCCTTGTCCTTTGACCCTGTCCCTGTGATCCCTGTTTCTTCGGGCACTCTCTAGCGATGTGTCCGACCTCTCCACAATGGTAAAAAGAGTTCTTCCTTTGCTTACAGTCTTTGATCAAGTGACCCTCTTTCCCACAATTGTGACATTTTCTCTTATCCTTGCCTTTGTCATTTTTCCCTCCTTTCTTCTGTTGTTGTTTCTGTTGCTGCTGCCCCTTCTTGAGCCACACCTTCCTATTTTGCGATGTCTCCTTAACCTTTGCTTCCTTCTTTTCTTCCTTGTTTTCCTCATGCATTAGGGCCATATCGACAAGCTTTTCAAAAGTGGCCCCCATTGGAATATGGGACATGGATAACCCATGCAGAGCCTCATTCATCCCTTTAGCAAACCGCAAAGCCCTTTTGTGCGGCGTATCCACCAACTCTAACCCGAACCTTGCTGGCTGGTTGAATTTATTCACATGCTCTTTCATCGTCAAGTTTCATTGTTTGAGTGCTAAGAATCTCTCCATCTGCATGCTTCTCTCAGCTTGGGAAAGAAATTTCATTTCGAATCTTTGTATAAAATCCTCCTAAGTTTCCACCGGACGTCCAACTTGGGTGACTTTCCACCAAAATGAGGCTTTGTCTTTCAGTAGCCAGGCGGCTAACTGAACCTTCCTTCTATCCTCTACTTTAAAGATTACGAACAAGTACCCGGTCTCCTTTAGCCAATTCCGCGCTTCCACGAGTGTCTCGTTCCCATGGAATGGCTTCCCTCCCATAGCACGAAAGTCTTTACAGATTTTGGCGAAGTTATCTGCTCTTGGAGGAGGAGGAGGAGGAGGAATGACTGGTGTAGCTGGGGGAGGAACTTTTCCTCAGCCTTCGGTAGGCGTTGTGGCCTCCAAACACCTACGGAACCATCCGGGTATCGTGACACCCTTTGGGATATTAGGAATGTTTTGTTCCCTAAACAAGATGAAAAAGGAAAAGGAAGAGATTTAGACAAAGGACCGAAGGATATTACATATGGATTTTTGGGGAATGTTTTTCAAAACGGACTTTTCTTTTTGAAAATGCTTTCTTTTATAATCTTTTTGAAAATAATTTTCAAAAAATTTATCTAATCTGGTAACCATCATCTCTGATACCAAGTGTGACACCCCACGTCCTTTAATGTCACTTACAAATGGAATGCATTAAGTTTTGTGAAGTGTTATAGGTAAACAGACAAAGAATATTACAAGATAGATATATAGAATAACAACACAATAAAAACTTTATTTATCATAAGATACCGTGGTCCAAAAACATCACATGTCTGAAACATAAAAACCCATTACAACGTAAAAGTTACTGTCTTGTACTTCAAAAATATCAAAGTACATAAAAGAAGTAAAATTCCTCGAGAACAAAATATAGCCATAACAACAAGGACAGGAGCTTGATCCATACATATCAGCAGCTCCAGCAAAAGTAAGCAGAATCATGGTCAAGACTGAGTGTTTCCTCCCTGAGAACCTGGGGAGGGGGGTGACGGAAGAAAGAAGGAGAAACAAAAGGGTCAGACATAAAGTCTGGAGAGTCAAGTTACTTTTAGCCAGTAAATAAATAAATATAGCATGATAGGCATATAAAGTGGATAAGAGAGATCACTACATAAATGGAAGGTGTGACAAGGTAGATAGGATAAGGTGTATACGCTTCTCTAATGATTACTTTGCACTGTTACTAGTATAACTGGAATGAGATGATCCCTTCCACTATAAGGTGATAGACTTAGGGAATACGTCCAAATGTACCCTAACCACTACCCTAATCGATCTGCTCCCTACTCCATGGATACTCTGTGTCGGCTCCATAGTAGGATGTATCACGCCCTAAAGTGGCAACCCCTCGCTTATATGCACAACCCCATATCTACAGGTGTCACGACCGTCTTATCGCCCTCTGCCCGGCTCATGCACGTAAATGGCCCGGTCGGTTTGCGCCGCCCACACCATCCTCTACGTTTGGATCTCTTACAATCAGTTAGTAAGCGTGCCCTTCTCCGCCTAGTAAGGAGTACTTTGTTTGATACCTACTCCGGGTTACTGACTGGAATGGGTCCCACACAATATGATACAAGCTCTCCCCTTTGTCTTGTATCACCACTAGGTTTTCAACAGGTTATACTTACCCTAAGGGTGTCTTTAATTATATAACCCCAATCTTTCTACCAGTTATGCTTACCTTAAAGGTGTCTTTAATTACATAACTTTATTATTTCCTCCGGTTATGTATACCACTAGGTGTCTTTAATTACATAACCTTATCGGGTTAAGTTTGTGGGCCTATATATAAGTATTACCCATCCCTCCAGATTTGCTTAACCCATCCACTATCCAACCAATTTTACTTAACTCTAACTTTAGTTCATAATCATGCAATCCCTATGGATTAAATTACGTTAAGTAGTCCAACTCATTACCATGTCCAATTATTGTTTATAATGGGCTAGACCTCCCACATTAGGACTACAATGTGTGGATGCTGGATATGTCGGTCGGGTCCGGGCAGTCTTACTCCACAGTTGTTCCTAACCTCGTGTCTTAGCCCGATTCGTATTTGTGCACTTAGACCTCTCACATTAGGTTCAAAATTAGTGGCTGCTTGATATGCCGGTCGGGTCCGGGCAGACTTCCACCACTAATGCAACCTAAACTCGTGTCATAAGTGCAATTACAATTCCAAATTGTAATTACTAGACATTCCATTTTTATCCAATTCTTACCTATGTCTTAATAGGCGATTATGTCACCTCTTTTCCCACTTTTGAATTATATGTCCAACTCATGTTTATATTCAAATTATGTCTATATTGACCTTTTTCCCTCCCCGTTCCCTAACTAGCGTGTTCGCACAATTTACGGCATGTATAGGCTAAATATTAGCCTAATCATAAACGATAAAAAGGGAAGGTAATGGAAATATGACAAAGGTGAATGTTCTAACATAACTAGCATAAACATATACTAACATGGTGAACATATAAGCATAGATCTAATGAACTTGTGGCAGTTAACTAGTTTTAACATGGCAAATGTGATAAGATGAACACGACAAGATCTAAATTTAATTTAGAGGTCCAACAAGTTCAGATCTAATGTGACAAGTACAAGGGGATCCAAATAATAACCTAGATCTGATTAATAATTTAGGTGTCCACATAATACAGATCTAATAGGTAAAAGTAGATCTAACTAAATTATATTATGGACATTAAATAGATCTAACATAATTAGGATGACATAATAGCATGTTTAGATCCAAATATGGATTCACATGTCCAACGTACAACATATCTAAATTAACCACAATATGACAGGTGAAAGGTGATTTACATAAAGAATTAGATCTAACCAGTATTGTAACTGTCCAAATTAACATTAACCACAATATAGTTACAAGTCAAGATCCACAAAGGCGACGTAATAGAATAACCACAATTGAATTAGATCTAGAGAAGAAGATCTATCATGACATAGTATAAGATTTAACAATAGCATAGATTCATAGTTTACAACATATCCAAATCACAGTCTTTCACAATTTACTTTTATTCATTTAGACCTAAAAGTAACCAACTCACAGTGTTTGGATTGTTAAAAAGAGAGAAAAGAAGTTGGTGTTGAATCTATGCTTGAATCTCAGAATTTGATTTGCAAAGCTGAAAGTTGTAGGGGATTAACAGATCCAATTCATTTCAGACACCGACAGAGTTTGGCCACCATGAATTCTCAATGAAGAAAATATGAGAAATAGTCACATATATATAGCTGCAAAATCCTCTGAAACCAACTGCCACCTCATCCCTAGGGGTGTCGATATCCCTGTGGGTGGGTCGACCCCTAGGTCGACACCCCTCTAGGGGGTCGACCCCTTTAGAGCGGGAAATCGGCCGCCACTTTTCATTTTTCGAATTCGAACTGTTTTGGATAAAATTATGACTCATCTCTGACTCATGTGTATATATATAATCTTTCCGCGTGTATACAAACTTAAAACTCTCATAATTTCCCCCATACGGTGTCTGTTTTAAGCAAACCAATGTCTATCTGGACTAGAATTTCGAGACGGACGCAATGGCGCAGTCCATTTTCCTTAATTCTAAATATTAAATTAATTATTATTTAATTTATCATCTTTAATGTTAACATAATTATGGGGTGTTACAACTAACCTCCACCTAGACTGGATCTTATCACTGATAGAGACGAAAAAGAAGAAATGGAGGTAGAAAGCCTTAGAATATGTGAACTGAGAGTAAGCGGAAAAAAGCTCTACGTATAGGTGTAGAAATGTGTAGGAGCTACAGTATCAGAAACATTAGATTCAAACCCTCCGTGACACCTAAAACTATGTCTAACATAACAAAATCTAGTCGTCACCATCTCTTAGACCATGCAGCAGTCGACCTCTCTCCTGGAGAGAGATCAACCCCTCTTCAGGAGGAGCAATTGATCACCTTTCTACCCTAGTCATCATGAATTTGTTTCATGCATCTGATTGATTGATTGATAAATGTTAATTTTTTTATATCTTTTAAATCATGTTCCCTTTTTACATGTATATATTTATGCATAACAACGAATTTAAATATGAAATATTCTTTTATGTTAATTGTATATGTTCTATTTAGTATTTATTCCAGTAATCTCAAATTTAAATATATATGCTCATTTTTATTATTTTATATTTAAACTTTGTTATGTGCGTGTATTCCCCATAAGGATTCCGTTTTCAACAAACAAAATACGAACTCAAATCAGAGTCACAATACGAACATAATTGCGATGTTTTCATGGAGAAATTTCTAAGTATAAAATAATCACATCTTTATTTATTATTTATTATCATTTTAAATATTTATGTCTAATTAGAGTATATTTTACAAAGGTGCTATATTCACCTTTCTCCCCTTAAAAGAGTTGTCGTCTCGAAATACTTTCAAAGTGGCAAAAACAAAACTTGCTCTAACAGACTTGTGACACAACAATTTATTTATTTATACATCCATAAAGCATCCATACTTCATGTGATTGTATATTGCAGACATGCTAAAGTAAGTTTAGTCCTTACATGAAAACAAAAACTATGACGTTGTATGTTTGCAAGACATCCTAGCATGCATGTAATTTCTTCATAAGTGCTCGATGAATTTGTAATGAAGTCTATTCCTACCATATATTCTAGCAATCACAATGAAATCAAAATAGAAATTTAAAGGGAATGATTGCTTGTACAAAGCTTGAGATGGGTTCCCTTCATCTTTTCCTCTGTTTCCCATGTGTTTTCCGCTAGATAATCCCTTTATTGTACCCAGACAAGAATTATGATTTTGTTGCGAAATGTTCTAGTTTCATGCTCCATAATGCATCAGTGGCACGAAATAAGATAAACTCCATCTCAATGTTCTCTAATTCCTCAATCTGATCAAGCATAAGTCTATTGGAAGAATCATGAAGGCACTTCCTAAGGTAAGAAATGTGGAAAACATTGTGGACTGCCAACAATTTCTTGAAAAGCTCCAACCGATATGCCAATTTCCCAATTCTTTCTAATATCTTAAATGGTCCAATGAATTTGGCATCTAACTTCCTAGTCCTTTCTGAACCTAATGATTTTCCTAAGGGGTGAAATTATCATGAAGACTAAATCACTGTACTAAGCTCAAGTTCCATTATCCTCTTACCAACATAAGATTTTCGCCGATTTGGGCAGCCTTCATCTTTGTCAAATCAAAAGAATCTTTTTTATGGAATCATGGATGGGTTCTTATCAGAGAAAGATCTTGTGAGTAGTTTCCTACCAAAAAGTTGGTGAATTGCATGGCCACCGATATATTGCTTCATATAAATTCATGCAAATCATCGCTGAAAATTATTACTCAATGAAAATTTAACCAATGATAAATGTTGCTCCTATGTTTCTCCAAATTCGACGATGCAACCTCTCGATAAATCACTAAGAGCTTAATTGACTCTCTTAGTTTATTTATCGGTCTGTGGACGGTATGTGATGGTCAGATTGAGGGTTGCCCCCAAAGCTGTCTGGGGGCTCCTTCAAAATTTTCTTGTAAAAAAAAGGGTCTTAATCACTCACTATACTCGTAGAGCGTCCATGAAGTTACACATTATTTCCTTATAAAGTTAGGCCAAAAAGCCGTGATTCTATTCTTTCTCACAAGATTAAAACATGCATTCTTCGTTAATCAGTCAACTACTACCTATAAGATTTCTTCCCCTTCCAAGTTCTTAGTATCCCTTCTACAAAATTCATCTAGATATGTTCCTATTTCCATATGGGAACCTCCAAAGGTAATAATAATCCTTAGGGATTACTTGCCCATCTTTGACTTTCTAAAAAGTCAAGCATTTTGCCATAAAATCGAAAACATTCCTTTTAATACCTTCACAAAAGAAAATCCTCCTCATATCTTTATACATCTTGTCTGCTCCGAGATTTAGTCATCATTAAATAATGCATTCTCTGAGGACTGCATCTCTTAAATCACCAATCCAAGGGATGCAAAATTACCCATTCTTTCTTAAGCTTCCATCATTATCAATTGAATACATATCAAAATGAGGAAAATGATCACCATAATTCAGCGACCCTATCGACACCTTAAACTCTTCACCTGGACCTTGCTCGAAATTAATCTGATCTAATATGGCTAGTCTAACCGCTAAGACAACAAGAAATCATTAAGAATATTCTAAGTGTTTTTTGAAGATTGAAATTTTAAAGAAATTCTAACTGTCTCCACCTAGCAATAGCACTTAAGGAAGCATGCATCCTACTTAAAGCACTACGACAACTTTACTCCTTCCCCAAGTGCACTGAATATCAAAATCTAACGAGGCTATATATTCCAGCCACCTATGTTGCCAAAGATTCAAATCTCGCCAGCAAAATAATATATAAGAGATTTATGGTCTATATAAATCTCAAATTTATCTACCATGAGATGATGCCTCCATATCTTAAGGGAAAATAATATAGCAGCAAGCTTCAAATCGTGAACTTAGTACTCTTCTCATGATTCTTTAGTTATTTACTTACATCGACAGCTACTCTCTCTTTTTACATTAGTATTTCCCTTATTTCTTAGCACAAGTATCCATACAAAAAACATCTTAGTTCTATTAGGGATGATAGTAATTAGCGCATTAGTAAGGGACACTTCACGTTTCTTGAAAGCACTGCTACATCTATCACTCCAGGAAAACTCGTGATTATTCTTAGTTAGATTGGTTAGAGGGGTTTTTATTCTTTCAAAGTCTTTTATGAACATCCTATAATTGTCTACTAATCCTAAAAAAATCCTTACCACTGATGCTTTCCTGGAATCTTTTATCCTTAAGTGACTTCCACTTTTGCGGGGTCAATAACAGAGCCTTTCCTTTAGATAATATGTCCAAAAAACATAATATTATCTTTATAAAAGTGGCACTTGGAGAACTTTGCCTTAAGTTGATTCTTCTTTAAGATCCCTAAAACCACCCTTAGGTGACTCTCATGCTCTTTATAGTCCTTCGAGAATATAAGAATGTCGTCTAACGACACTACAACTATCTTATTTAGAATGCCTATGAATATTATGGTCAACAAATTTATAAAGAAGGCGGGGACATTCGTCAATCCAAAAGACATCACTTCTGATTCAAATAAGACATCGGGTATTCTAAATGTTGTTTTAGGCTTGGTTTTCGTAGAAATCCTTAACTATTGAAACACTATTACTAAATCTAACTAAAACATATCTTAAAGCCTCCTAAATGGTCAAATAGGTCATCTAACATAGGTAAGGGATACATATTCTTCTTTATTAGAATTAATGAGTTCTCTATAATCCATACATAACCCTACCACTCCATTAGTCTTAGTAACAAAAAACATGGGTTCCTTTTGTAGCAATTATACAATCTGGCTATCCAATTCTCTTCTTTCCTTAGGGGCTATATGCCTCAATGACAACACAACTAATTTGGAATCCTTCTTGAAATATATCCTAAATGTGTGATCCCTCCATAGGAAGGAAGACTTGACACTTCCCTGAAGATGTCTAGGAACTCACAAACAAGGGACACTAAATATGGCCCGTCCAAATATAAAGAATGAGAGTATAATTGGACAACATCCCTTATTTTCTTAATTTTAGAAGGAAATTCCAATTTACAACCTCTACAACTCACTAAGCAAATGGTTTTCCTATTACAATCGAGGATGTCCCCATAAAATGATAGCTAGCCCATCCTTTAGATATGTCCAAACCCCTCAAATTTTAAGGCATACACATTGCAAAAGAAATTGACATCGTTGATATCTAGCAGTAGGTATTTACAAATCAACAAAAGTTGCTTAGCTCCTCCAATAGGATCGAGACCACTATCGGATTACTTGCGATAGAAGTAGGAAGTTTCAAGAAATGTATTACGTTCCTTACCACAATGGAATGGGATTCTCCATAATCAAACAGAATACAAATAGAAGTTCCCAAAATAGACATAATACCTTTAAGGTAAGCCTTTCCTTGGTCTTTAAATGACCGAATTTGAAGAGGTGTTGCTTCCAAAGAAAAGTTTTATCCAGTCGATCCTCCTTTTGTAAATTTTGGACAATTATTAACAATATGTCCTTCCTCAGGACAGTTATAACACTTCCCTTTGAATTCCTTCTTAATAGGGCTAGCTTTGTAGACTTTGGCCTCATGGCCCCTCTTATGACACCCCACTCTCATCTTAGCTTCCCTTTTGAACTTGCCATCTTTTTCTTCTTCTACCAGATGTTCTTTTTCTTATTATTTATGTACTTTGCGGTATCCTCACTCTTCTAAACCTTCCTCTCCTTACACTCCCTTTCCATAGCTTAAAGAGTAACGTTCTCTATTAGAACCTCAAACATCACTCCAAATGGTACTTGAGTTAATTGGGTCTCTCTCAAGGGAGAATTAAGTCCTTCTGCAATTCTTAACGTTGTAGTTATAGGCGCATCCACTAGTCCTCTCTAAAACTTCAATAATTCAGTAAACTTAGCAATGTACTACGTCATGGTAAATCCCCTTGTTGGAGCTATATGAACCTTTCAAAGTGTATGCTTAATCCAGCAATCAGTAAAAACATTTATTAAATTGGGCTTTAAATTTGTTCTAGGTAAATATTCTTCCCGTGCACTTTTCTATGAAAATTGTAACGACCCGCAATTCCACTTACTTTAAACCGACCAAAAACCGAAACCCATGTCAATTCAAGGTAAGCAAAAGTATGTTTCATTAGGGTTTATCAGAGCAAACATAGCGGAATACAAAGCTCACAGTGGAATAGATAAAATATAATAAGAATATATTATTACGGCAGAAACATTTTGAATACAAAATCTGATTTTACATATCATTACTCTATGAAGATTTAACATAATATACCGATAATAGAGCACGTCTGGCCTTCATACGAAAATCCATCTCTATCTGGAACTCCAAGTCTTTAAGCTTGAGCTCGATTTCGAAAACTGAAAAATAAACTAACAGACTGCCTGTGTGGAAATTGTGGGCATCCGCAGTTTGCAAGGAAAAAAAAACTACGAATCAGTCATGGGACTGATGTGAGAAAACTCCATTAACTAATCTTATACTAGCCTTATTTTGAATAAGGTATCTCGAGACCACGCCGCCTGTCGCGGAACGGATTTCCTCCCAATGATACGTGCACCACCAACTACCAAAATAAAAATAGACTTATGAAGCTGACAATGCAACAAACAATATGCAGTTCCTCAAACTACCCACTAGGGTTTAATTCCCTAACTTATATATTCAAAAATCCAATTAACTTTTCAGAAGTTATTTCTTTGGACTTTATAGCCGATTTCTTATTTTCAAATCATCTGAAATACATATATAGCTTTCATAGTAAATTAGCTTTCACTTTGGGGTATCAAACCAAAACATATTTGAAAACCTCAAATATCTATTATACAAGCATATTAAAATATATGCCACCTGATCAAGAGATCCTCCTGATGACCAGGCTCCAGGTACACCTTACTGTCACGACAATAACCCAGGTACATTCTCTCTCCACCTCGAGAGCGAACCGTACCATACATCGCTGACTTTTCATCACCAGCGCCGTTACCCGATTATTGGTAACACGTAGAAATCATTTTTATATCCCAAAGTGGGGAAAATCATTTCACAACATAATAATAATCACAAGTACTTCCAAACCACAGTATTTCCCATTTTTAAATCATTTTAAAATTATCGGGTTTGTCCTTGAAATCCTTTCTGTTTTATAAAACATTTTTATAAAACCTCCTTGTCCAAAATCAGGAAAACATTTCTTTTCACGTAAGAAAATCACATTTCAAAACATTCATTGAATTGAAATGAACCCAAAAGCATCGCTAAACACCTCATAGTCAAATCGTGAAGTGTTTCACAAGGTGTTAGCATACAAGTATTATCAACCCAACCCCATGCTAAATATAAAAGCAGTTATTTGCTCAAAAAATGGTCGAGCACAATAAATCAATCAATCACAATAATGAACTTGTATTATCAACCGCATATAATCATATAAGTTCACTAACAATTATTGATATTAAATTAGCCTTTAATAGGTTGATAGCTTCTCATATACTTGAGTGACTACCCAAATTCTACTTAAAGATCAAATCTTTAAGGGTTTAATTTACTTTACCACATCAAATCACTTACTAATAACCCAAACATATTACCAAAATTAAATCAAGGCATGTATATTTATGATATTCCATAAAGGTGCAACTTTGTGAACCTAACATAAATGTTTTCACTCCAAACTCCAAATAAATTGCCATTTTTACTTCATGGACCTATTTAAGTATTTTTAGCAATTATAAACCATCAAATCATCCATGATTTCACCACAAAAACTCTAAGAAATATTTCAACAAACACCTTACATGCAATCATTAAACCAAGCAACAAAAACCATTTAAAAGTTTAGTTTTCCTCACCCAAAATCTACCAGAACTTCGCCTAGAATGTATAGATCCTTCTCCTTGCTTTTCTCCTCCCATTCTTCTTTATTTTCTTGAAAAATCATTTTATTTTAATTTTAAGGGAAAAACGTGAGAAATTCAGGGAAAGAGGAGGAAGAAGAAGATTTTCAAGAGAAAAAAGGGAATGAGATGGTAAAGAAGGCAAGGGTGGAGGGTATTTATAAGGAGGCTCAATTTCATGGATGCATGACACGTTTCCTTATGGATAAGGATGGAAAATAAAAGGCCAAATTCATGCTTATCTAAATGAATAGTAAGGTGTGTTTTCTCACACACATTCCAACCTCTCGTTGGAGTATCAAACGATAATGGTTTTCAGAAATTCTTCAACCATATTGTCCGGTTTCTAACGTACTTCAATCCTATGTGTTCAAATCCAAAATCGGAGTTCGTTTGGATATTCAAATAATTTATTTTAATTTTTTTCTAAAATAATTTTCTATATTCGATACGGGATTTTCCCAGACTTCATACATAGCTAATATTCTATGTTCTAAAATTTTCTAGATAGGTCTCAGGTTCTAGTTTCGTTAGCACTATCAAATTCCAATTACCATCAAAATTTGGTTCAAATTTTGGCTTTTTATTTTTGCTTTTCCCCATACGGATGTCGTTTTACGCCAAACTTCCCTAAATACTAAAATTCACTATTCTGGATCCAACAGAGGTGGTCTCACAATCTAGCGATGTTCCGTTCTCAAGATATCCTCAAAATCATCCGTTTTTAGTTCAAATTTTGAAGCTTTTGTGAATATAATATATTTAACAGATGCCATTTTTTGACGTAACTTGATTGGTTATCTAATTTCATCATTCGGGATTTAATGAAACTGATTCCATCGAAATCCAAGTTCGTTAGCTACTACTTCCTTTGTAAATGTACGATTTTTAATCCGAAATTCATTCTTTTTGGACTATTTCAATTTTTTTCCTGCCTAAGTCCAAATTAATTCCGATCTTTATGAATTTGGCAATTTTAAATTGGTTCCAAATTTCTGGGTCGTTACAAAAATATTCAACAATTCCAAAGTATCAAATTTGAGATTCCATGCAGCTACTATTCTTTTCAAATGTTCCCCCATCTACTAACATCAAAGATATGGTCGCGTTCGAATGACATGAATTGGCTCTTAGATATCCTTTGGATCTATTAAAGGGTATATCTCTAAGATTAATGAAGTCTTACATGGATGAGGAAAATAAAAAGCCACATCAGATCGTGGAGCTTTGGGTTAACCTGGGAATGCTAGGGAAATAAGAACTTGTTCCACTATCCTTAAATACTATTAGATCCATTCGGGTTGGTACCAAGGCCTTTTGGATTCCCATGATTGGGTTAGTTTTCAACCATTGCATATTTGTAAGAGGAAAACCTTCAGTGGAAATTCCCCGAATAGAATTCAAGCTAAAAGGAAAAAGGAGAAAGAGTTATATTGACTAGTGTATATGCGTACGACTTTGGGGCTCTGTGTGTGTGTGTATATATATATATATTGAAAATCCTTTCCAAATAACAAGTATGTCTCTTATACGTTTCAACATAATTAAGTAACCTAAGCTATATTACCAAATGTAACAACTTGCTCCGAACGAGCCTTAATCTAAACCTAGAAAAAGCCCATTGGGACTTAGAGCCATTCTATATTTATTGGTTTCTATAAGAAATAAAAATTACAAGGCTAGACAAAAACAAAATCAGATCACATAGAAGAATGGATAAAATATAAAATAAAATAGATGTACCATATTATAAAACATCTTAATGTCAAATACATCAGATCCAAAATATCATAGATACTAGGCCAAGGTACATCATTTTATAAAAACTAAGATATAATCAGATAATAATAGTAAACTAAGATAGTAATCGCCATGGCCAAGCTCCATCATCCACATCATCATCTAACATGCTCCACTATTCTGCCTAATCTGCATTGTTAAGAGATGGGGGTCAGAACAACATTTCTAGTGAATAAAATTATTAGTATTAAAATGGAAATTTATTTCCTATACTTGGCAGTATAAAACCTATATGGGTTATATTTGGGTGAATATAAACAAAAAATACGAATATTATGTCTACACACATTCATATTAAATGGAAAGAGAAGAACACTTCTTAGTCACTTAATGCTAGTGAAAAAATAGGTGGATTTCTACGAGCACTTAATAATCAAGGGCGGATACCTACAATCACGTAATATCCCTTAGTAGATCTAGTCACTTAAGACCACATTTCCTAGTATACTACATAATATACATATTCTCTAAAGATAATGTGAGAGATATCAATCAACCCCTTAGTACCGGGTTTTAGGTAGACACTCGACGCCATTTATGATCCTTTTTGTGAACTCTACATTACTATCTAACCGACATTATAGGTGGACTCTTGGCCACTTAATACATCCCTTAGAATGGTTGTTTCCCTTATATGCTCGTTGAAACTCTTAGTTTCCTATCCCTAAGTGTGCCTTTAATCTATCCCCCAAATAAGGCATGGCCAACTTCTGGATAACTACTTAACTCATTCGAGACCATTTATGTAACGACCCGAAAGATTTTCGACTGCGAAAAGCGACGTACAACGCCATGTTGACTATTCCAAAATCTAAAATACCGGAACGTTAATAGAAAGAAGTTAGAGGGTGAAAAATAGAAAGAAGAAAGTTAGAATAGAAGAAGAAGAAGATCACAACAGAACAGACTCAGAGTAACGTGAATCTCACAGCGGAACGAATAAAATATAGTATACAACATAACTTTGAAACACAAATCTGTATTTGTATATTAGAGTACAACTCTTACATCACATCGGAAATAAATAATAGCTATAAAATCCTGAAGCCTCTCGCTCCAACTGTCCAAGTATATCTGTAAAATCCTGACTGCTTGACTGCCCATACAAATTTGGGAACCCAAGAATTTAGTGTAAAACAAAACAAAATAAACTCTGGGTAAGTCATGGGACTGGTGTGCGTAAACAAATTTAAAACAGTTTGAGAAAATAAACGATATCTCATAAGACCATGCCGTATGACATGGAACGGGTTTTTCCCTTATGAGAATCCAAAACAATTGATTTAACTTTCAAAATCCCTTTGAAAGAAATGATAATCTTTATATCAAAAATCTTTTGATATTATTATATTTTCTATCAACCACAATTAAATAATCATTAGCAGAATGCTTTCATCTCACGTTCCACATACATAATATATAATTAAAAACCACGGGCGCTTATTTGGTAATTAATTCCAACTAGCAAGTTATGGGACCACCTTCCGACAATGTATTTCTAGAGAGGAATACACCGGGTTCAACAAGAACATCTTGTAACCCAAGCAAAACATGACCGGTCACTCGTCTCACTTGAGTGTACCGAATGTATTATCACCAACGGTTGGGATCAGCAACCGTTTCCTGAAAGGGACAACATCGAAACAGATTATAGAAGTATATGGAATTTCTCTAGATCAGGTGACAATACACCCTAATTGGCAGCCAACCACTTATCCATGCGACCTACCCGATTTTATACCATTTTCTTGTTGTGAGGCTAGAGGCCATAACATATAGATCACACTTTTGTTTACATTGAATGTCACATCGTCATACCCGCCAAATCATAAATTGATTTCCCCAAAAATACTACGGGTAAACAGCTAAGAGAAACAAAATTCTCTACCACTAAACGTAAATACGTTGGAAGAGATCAACTGACACGATCTATCTATCGGACATTCTTCCATACAGGTTGTCCTGGGACTGGACAAACCGAAGGCACTATTCTGTAAACCCATCTCAGGAAAATTTCTACCTAGGATTTGCCAGAACAGCCCTTGCATAAACTCCGTCTTCAATTATCTTCATCTTATTTGATTTGCAACGCTAATGCCCATACGAAGTGGTTTTCAGATAATGAATCTGATCCTGGTCTCTCCATATTGACGATGGAAAAATGGTCAAAACTCTGATAGTCGGTCATTTAACCATCAAAGGAAAACATCCATACACACCACGATCTTATTTCCAAATGGAAATTTTATCGATCAATGATCAATCAACATTTTTCCCTTAAAATTAATTTATCATTAATTTATTCATTTCCCCATTTCCTGTTTGCTCCAAAATTTGGATCAAACATCAAAGGTGTAAAAGTTACACTTCTTCAATTCGGTAAGAATATGAAACCGCATAGTCACAAAATAAACAGATAAAAACAAATAAGAACACAAAGGAATTTTTATAGTGGTTCGATTCAATACAAATCTACGTCCACTTTTAATCAATTCTCATTATAATATTTGAGCTTACAACACATGGATTTTCCCTCATGACATTTATCTCTTTCTTTTACTCTCTTCTCACTCTTTTTATAATCTAATTTCACTTGATTTTGGCGAAGAAAATGAAGAGATCTTTTAGCTTTGTGATGAATCTTCAATCACTAGTATGCTTTGATCCTTTTCCATGATCTTCGTAGATTTAATTGTGATTTAGCATTCAATCTAGGCTTTGGAGAGAGTTAGAGAGGATTCGAGATCATATGAGTGGCCTTTGAGAGATTTATCTTGTAGCTTCAATGATCATTAACATGAATTTGATCTTCATGAAGTTGATGATGAGTAGTTAGATCTTCGGTAGCCATTAGAGAAGTTGTAGGTGAGTTTTGAATTTGGCGGAGTCTCTTCCGTAGAATCAATTTTTCCTCCCCTCCTAAAATGAATTATGAGGGGTATTTATAGGTAATTTTAGCCCTGGTGGCAATTCTGTAATTATATAGTAAAACGCCATGACTCAATTTCGACATGACTCAATTTCACCATGACTCAAATCGCCATGACTCCATTTCGCCATGACTTCATCTCGCCATGACTTCATCTCACCATGACTCCATTTCGACATGACTCAATTTCGCCATGACTCCATTTCGCCATTATTTCATCTCGCCATGCGACATGATTTGTGTGGGAAGATGTTATATATATGAACCTGACTTTAATCACTTGATTTCCCTCATCCAACATGAAAACAACTGGCAACAGCAAATGGAAGTGATCCGAACAACATGCTACCATTATTCATGACGTGAACAACCTGCCTTGTCTTCTTTGCCATGCCACTCTACTGGCTCGATACTTCCATTAGTTAGACTAACATATACACGTGATTGAGTCATTTCATGCTTATCTTTTAGGATACGTGGATTGAGTAATTTAGGCTAAATGAATTCATCCTTTTCTTTCCTTTACAGATGGCACTATCCTTTTATACTACAAAGGACACGTGTTCTCAGAAGTTCATGCGACATGAATTAAGGTAATTGCGACATGAACGATACTGTGGTACGAGGCTTTCAACATCTTGATCTTAACAGCATGATTTCATGTGTTCTTCATAAGAACGACATGGTGTGAGCTTCAATAATGCGACATGACTTTACACGAGCTGGCAGCTTCACTTTTGAGTAGCCTATCACCATGCCGTTGAACCTTTATTTATCATATGGTGCTTATTTCACCGTATAACATTCACGACATGGTTTATATCATATAGGCACGTGTCAAGTCCTTCCAACATGAAGACTTGTACATTTTTGTTTTAGTCCAACGACATGGATGCCTAGTACATATCACGACATGGATTAGATCCATGATATGTGTCATGAGTCCATCACTGACTCATGGCTCGCATGACCTCCTTGTATGGACCAACGGCTTATTGCATGAGTGATCTCCACGTGGCTTGCGGTATGAAGGCAATGGCTTGATTCATATTATCAAACAGTCCATATTCTTCAGGAAACAACATGATGTCACCACGTGTCCTTGCTTCAAGGTGTATGCACAGTCTTTTCCATTTCATGGATTGTGATATTAAGGGATCAGCGTTTTGTGTCCATTTGTAAAGCACCACGTTGGTTTATGATGGTATTATTCTCAATGACATGGTGCAATCACGGTTCAAGCCTTCATACGACTTGAGTATCATGGATTAATAAGCGGCATAGACATAACAATATGGACATGCTCATGTCGTGAGAATCGTATCGTTCATAACAGCTTCATTATGGTGGTTGGCTTCAGCGCTTTAAAGGTATAAGCTTTGACAGTATGAATCAAATGAGATGGTCTCAGTAGCAGGATCCATACAACATGAACATAACGACTTGACCGTGAACCCTATTTACGACTTGATTAGAACGTCGTGGTTTCATGATGGCACGTCATGCTTCTTGCGATATGGCTTGAATGCTGTGAAATAGAGCGTTTTGGACTCATGTCGTATTTAACGGCTTATGCCTGTGTCGTTTCTACGACTTGAGTCAGTTACGCCATGTGTCATTGTCCATAAATACTCCTTAGTTCTGAACCGCGTTAAGAACGGTGTTAACACTTGCCCCTCGAAGTTTGTATTTTTCGCTTGCGAGAAATGCGGGCTTCGAAATGAATACAATTTATGCTAAGATTCAGTCATAGCCTTTTGTTTGCTAAGGCGAATCTTGCTTCAAATTTAGATGCTCTGTGTTACCTGTTCTATAATCAAAACAAGTATTTGCACAATCATGGACTTATACTTTGTCATTGATCGCCCACATCAATAACAAATTAGTTTAATCATTAGAAAATGAATTATAGCGAATTTTATTTTCGAACCGAATGAAGTATCTGTACATAATTGTTCTACTCAGCGATTCATAACTCACCGAATACTATTTGTACAAATACGATATTCTAGTTCAAATTTGTGCTTAAAATCAACTAATTGACTAAAGTCAACTGCGGATTTCAAACGTTACCGTTTCAGTGACTTATATGATGATGTACGATATTTCTTATTTGAGAAGTACGTATTTGTGATTTATTCCCTGCTTCTTTTTGGAAAAGTCTTTAATTATTGGTGCCCCGGTTTAGGAGGCCATTGTTAGCATTCATTATGCAAAGAATTTCACTGCTCAATGTTTGTTTGTCATGCTGATCAGTTTTGGCCTTGAAGATTCCGTTGGATGCCCCATGTTTTAGTGAG
Source organism: Allium sativum (assembly GCA_030737875.1). Classification (NCBI taxonomy): domain Eukaryota; kingdom Viridiplantae; phylum Streptophyta; class Magnoliopsida; order Asparagales; family Amaryllidaceae; genus Allium; species Allium sativum. The sequence goes on from CM060915.1 coordinate 952,891,392, forward strand.
GTCCTTTTAATCCAACATCTTGTCTTTTTCTTGCGATTGAATCAACATGATGGATTTCATTTAACGTTGTTGATTTCTCCTGTGGAAAGGATTTCTGGTTGTCGCATCGTTTTGCCATGCGAACTCTTGCGAGGTTTGGGTGAGGGCTGCATTGCTCCGCGCTTACGAACTCCCACGCTTTGTCTTGCTTTAGCAAGCTCCCGCGCTTCGTTTCGCGCCTACGGATTCCCGCGAACCATTGGGTTAAGGCTGCATCGCTCCACGCTTACGAACTCCCACGCTTCGTCTTGCTTTAGCAAGCTCCCGCGCTTCGTTTCGCGCCTACAGATTCCCGCGAACCGTTAGGTTAAGGCTGCATCGCTCCGCGCTTACGAACTCCCATGCTTCGTCTTGCTTTAGCAAAGCTCTCGCGCTTCGTTTCACGCCTACGGATTCCCGCGAACCATTGGGTTAAGGCTGCATCGCTGCGCGCTTACGAACTCCCATGCTTTGTCTTGCTTTAGCAAACTCCCGCGCTTCGTTTTGCGCCTACGGATTCCCGCAACCTTTGGGGTAAGGCTGCATCACTCCGCGCTTACGAACTCCCACGCTTCGTCTTGCTTTAGCAAGCTCCCGCGCTTCGTTTCACACCTACGGATTCCCGCGAACCATTGGGTTAAGGCCGCATCGCTCCGTGCTTACGAACTCCCATGCTTCGTCTTGCTTTAGCAAGCTCCTGTGCTTCGTTTCGCTCCTACGGATTCCTGCGAACCATTGGGTTAAGGTCGCATCGCTCCGCACTTACGAACTCCCATGCTTCGTCTTGCTTTAGCAAGCTCCCGTGCTTCGCTTCACGCCTACGGATTCCCGCAACCTTTGTGGGATGAGGTTTTGGATCCATGACAGCTTGTTGCTCTATTTGTCATTTGATTCACTGGGACTTCCTTAATCAACCGTTGAGTTGGTATTATCGGAGTTGCCTCATTTCATCGAATCTTGAGGAAGCAAACGCCTACGGAATAGCCTGCAATGAGAAAATCGTCTTTTAGCATATTTTTCATATATATTTTGCAAGTCAGAGATTTACACAAGCAGACAACATTTCATTTGTAGTACTTTTGTTCCGTACAACGTACGTAACCATTATAGACTTTTTACAAGAAAGTAAAACATAGTAAAGAGTAAAGTAATGCAAAGAGGCGATAATGATCGCTTATTTTGAGCCGTAGATATTAGTTCATCATCAATGATTGTCAGTTGATTATCAGCCTTGGAATGATCTGAGCAGAAGCTACACTGCTTGGACCAGACTGATCATTTGATGCCCCTTGGCCTTGGGGAGCTGCAGAAGGATTTGCATCTTGAGAGTTCTTCACAAACTGTTGCAGACGGTTCTTCCTAATCAACTCTTCAATTAATGATTTCAGGTGCCTGCATTCGTTGGTGTTGTGGCTCGGGTGATTATGATACCGATAGAACTTCCCGGATTTAGTCAGATGGTCATTCATTTTTATTGGCCGAGGCTCTGGGTAATCTTCTGCGTCCTTTGTGGCAAGGTAGATGTTCTTGGGAGTGTCATTCAGAGGAGTTAACTTAGATGAGTCAAGAAGGTGAAACTTTTTATTAGCTTTGCTGTCATTCCAGTCATTTGCTCGCTTCTGCCCCTAAATATTCTTTTGATCGCACTGAGTAGCTGCATTTTTGGGAGCCTCAAGAAGTTGGTTACCACCGATGATCTGAAGAGGTATAGGATTGTCGTCCACTCTCATGTACTCCTCCGCCTTCTTATAAAATTTGTCAAGTGTAGTCGGTTCCTTCATTTTTATCCATCTTCCGAACTCGCTCTTCTCATCTATGGCGCTGAGTAGATACATGAGGATTATGCGAGGTTCCACATTCCTTACTCCAGACAAATCAACATTGAATCGACTGAGGAAGGCTTTGACAGTTTCCCCTAGATTATGTTTCATTGCTGAAAGCGTTATAGCATCCTTGGCTTTGGTAGCGTACAAGCGGAACTGCTCCTTAAACTTTTTGGTCAGGTTAGAGAACTGATCGATGGATTTGGGTGGCAGCTTTGTGAACCATAGTGATGCGGCACCTTCTAAGTAGAGAGGAAAGTACGTGCATCTCATCTCATCGGTCGCCTTAACTGCACTCATATGCCATTCATATTTGAATAGGAAGTAGTTCGAATCAACGAGACCATTTTACGGAGGCAAAGTCGGAGGATTGAACTTCTTCGGACATTCTGCTTCAAGGATTCTTTCGGTGAATGGAGTCCTATCGGCAGAGAAGTCCCATTCTCTTTCGTCGTCCTTGCTAGCTTGTTTCTTTTTTATGGCTCGTTCGATCATGTCCGAAATGTATTCTTCGGTGCTATGGCGCTCTGTGAAGCTGAGCTCTTTACCAAATGTTCGTCTAGGCATATGATCTCGATTAGAGAGCTTAGGTCCTTTGCCTTCTCGACGAAGAGGTACCCCCGTGATAGGATTAGCATCTTTTCGAGCATTCGCTTTGGAATGGTTCTTAGCTTTGGATCTCAATTCTTCTATGTTAACTTCGTCCCTTCCACTTGTCCAATCATAATCGCCTTCCATATTGTCGTTGCGGTTATGATCGGAAGCTGGCGATTTATCATTCTCCTCGAGATCCACATGCACTTTCGGAGGGGCTGTATTTGATCGAGCATTAAGGATGGTGTCGAGTTTCTCCATCATCATTATGGTAGAGGCATCCATTCGATTGTTGACATCGGCAATAGCGATTTTTAATTCATTTCTGGTCACACCAGCTCCGCTTTCTGAATTTTCGCTAACTTCGAAACGGTTATTAAGCGGTGTTTCTTCGTTAGCGACATTATCGGCATTTCCGACATCTTTACTTACGATCTTCTTTGATTTAGCCATTATTTCGGAGGAAGAAAAGAGTTTAGGACTTAAATGGCAAGGCATTCAACTTTGCGAGAGTACGAGAGGAGGTAGGAGGTGCGAACGCGGCCCCACGGTGGGCGCCAAATATTTGCTCCAAATTTGGGATCAAACACCAAAGGTGTAAAAGTTACACTTCTTCAATTCGGTAAGAATATGGAACCACGTAGTCACAAAATAAACGGATAAAAACAAATAAGAACACAAAGGAATTTTTATAGTGGTTCGATTCAATACAAATCTACGTTCACTTTTAATCAATTCTCATTATAATATTTGAGCTTACAACACATGGATTTTCCCTCATGACATTCATCTCTTTCTTTTACTGTAACACCCCACATCCGTTAGTGTCACTCACAAAGGGAATGCCCTAAGTTCTGTGAAGTATTATAGGTAAAAGATGCAGATAAATTACAAGACAGATAAATAAAACAGCGGAAAACTGAATAAAACTTTATTTCATTTATAAACAGCTTGTACAAAGATTGTTTTCCTACAACAAAGTATGTATCTTGTTTAACAAAATAAAGAAGCATAAATATACAATGATATTCCCCAATGAAACATTAGCCAGCCATAGCGGTGGAAAAGAGAGTCCAAAGCAGCACATCAAAGAGTCTTCAAGCTTGGAAAGAGTAACAGGTCCATACAAATCTGAGCTATTCCCTTCCTGACTACCGGGGGGGAACAGAAGAAAAGAAGACGAAAGAAAACATAGAGTCAGACATAAAGCCTGGTAAGTCTAGTGGTACTTCGGTATATGAATAAGAAAAAGGACATGATAGGCATAAACTGAAAATGGGAAAATACCATAAACTAAGGAAAAGCGATTTAGAACTGAAATTACTATCGCACCCCATACTAATCTCTGCACCACCTAACTAGTATCCCCAAACTTGTGGTTGCTTTCAGGTGTACGTCTATTATTCATTACCTAGATCTAATCTAGGGTTTTCTATCGAGCGCTTCCTAGATTCAACTAGGGTTTATATGACCTAGTCCAACTCGGGATTGTACTACCTGTCGAACGATGCCCCCTAGTCTAGGACACACTACCTAGAGTGGTATATGTTCCTAGACTTTCCCCACGTATGTGTCGCAAATTGTTATCGCGGTTTAGATGCACATGTCCTCTATATGTGCGACCCGAGTCCTATGGCAGGGCAAATCAAGAAACACGAAACTCGGTCAGGAGCTTTCAGATATCTGCCGATGCAGATGCTAAGGTCTGTTTTTATTCCAGTGGCTATGGTCCCACTTGACCCCTCCCTCAACTAATGAAACGCACACCTTGAAAAATGAGAACTATACGCAGGCCCCTCATGCCCCACTAACCTATGGCCATCCGCAACCACAACTAGATAGCAAGTATATGGTCTCTTGGAGTTCTCCGCCTTTCCGCTTCACGTATCTCGATTGACTCAAGATGGTAGGTAGACGACGAGTTGCTATCACAGGGCTACTGGTCTCGTCGAATCACATTGGTCCATCCTAGTCTTTAGGTTGCCCTATATTGCAACCAAGGCATACCCTTGGTTCTTCTGATGTAGAACTTAACCTCTGTGAGCCCAGGCGGATCATCTGCAGCCTCACAGAGGGATACCAAGAGTACCCTCAAGTCCCCTTGAAGCCGTGTGCTTCGTCACCTAGATCGTTGGAGCCTTCTTTAAGATCAGATGGACGTTCGCTCTTTTTTTTTTGCGTTCCACTAAGGATTACTACTTAGTTATCCTAACTAAGGTTTACCACTTTGTTCTTCTTCTCGTCAATTTGGATTGGATAAGTGTCATTAGTCAATTCAAGTTAACTTAACCCATTCACTTGTCATGTTAATTTGGTTAAGTGTTATCGGTAGTTCACGTTGACTTAACCCACCTATATATCAAATCAAATTGGTTAAGTGTTGTCTAGCGGTTCATGTTGACTTAACCCACCCCTATATCATGTCAAATTGGTTAAGTATTCCTTAACCTTACTCGTTTGTCAGGTTACAGTGGTTAGGTTTTTACTTAGTTACTTAACCCCCACAAATCTCATCTTGTTAACGTGTTAAGTTGGTTAAGTGTCCAAATTAACTTAACCCCACCCATCAGTTTAGTTAACACGTTGCATTGGTTAAGTGTTACCTTAATTAACTTAATCCTACCACACGCCATATTATATATATACATATATATTGGTTAAGTGTTACCTCGGTTAACTTAACCCTAACAATCTTGACTTAGCTTTAATTTATTTATTAAAGCACCAACCACTCACATTAGACATGTATTGTTGCGGTTACTGGATATGCCGGTCGGTTCCGTGCAGGTTTACTCTGCAACTCAGTCTAACCGCGCGTCCTTATTGGGCTCAATGCCTTAACCACCCACATTGGATAGGCATTGTTGTGATTACTGGACAGCCGGGCGGGTCTGGGCAGGTTTACATCACAACTCAATCCAACCTCGGGTTAACCACCCACATGAAGTCTTTTGTTAATAAGTCTTAGAACAATGATAATTATTGTTTTCTCCTTACTTCTCTTTTTCATGTTAGTTACAATACTTAAATTAAACCATTGCATGAATCTTTTTCTTTTAATGTTAATGCATTATGTTTGCAAATCAGTGCATGCAACATATTTACATTGCATGCAACCAATCCTTTCTTTCTTTTTATGCATGCATTACATTTTTTTCAGTGCATGTATTTATTACATGTAATCCTTATTTTATTCTTTATTTTATATTTTAATTTGTTTGTATATATATACATATATATATTTCTCTTGTGCGTATACAAACTTCTAGGCATAATAACTTCTTCATATGATGTCCGTTTTACGCAAACCAGGTGTCTATCTTGACCAGAATTCCGAGACGGACGTAATGGTGATGTCCCTTTTACTTAATTCCTGATATTTAAACTAAGTATTTTTATTTTCTCATATCTTCGATTACACACATTGTTATCGCATTAATTTCCTTACTCTTCAATGTATGAATTAAATTTTCATTATACATCACCATTATTTACCTATCTATGCATATATACATATTTGTACATTTTTAATTATATTAAAAATGTGGGGTGTTACATTCTCCCACCCTTAAAGAATTTCGTCCCCGAAATTCGATAAGAGTAAAATAGATAATCCCTCGCAATATCCATCCATCCAGTGTGCATCCAATTGTTGCAAAACATTGTGCTCATGTGCAAAGTGAGATACATCATAGTAAAGTATGTATGCCTAATTTGGATCCACCTATATGTATGCAAATTTTGAAAAACCTTTCAAAACATGATGCCCACATCCTAAATATACTTGCAGTTCTATATGAATGCAATATTCTTGAAAAATCAAAATATTTTTCATCCAAGTTTTCCCATACTCTTATAGAATAAGATCATGGTTCACCCAATTGTCGCATCCAAAACCCTACCAACCATCATTAAATCTGAAATTTAGAAAAATCTACTTTTCTACATTCGATTTCTTATGTTACAAAAAGATATAAAACGGAAGAATTTACATTTTCCGCTGTGCCTTTTATAATTGCACTCGGATTTTTATATAACTATTCTATAAAAACTTCCTACTTACCTATCCAAGCAGAACCACATAAGAAAACTTTCCTTTCTCTTTCATCTTATCTTGGAATAGTTTCATATTTATTCATCTTTTTCTTAAGATTTCCATTTTCTTTTCCCGTCACATTTGTTGCCTTACTGAATTTATTGTCTCTTGTTAGCTTAGGCTTTTCTCTTTCGTAGCTTATTTGACTTAATCCAATTACTTAAGTTTATTATTTCAAATAAGCTATTTCTGTTTTCAACTCAAACAACATCCTACACAACTACTACTTTGGGCTAAGAATCTTAAGACTTTGTCATCTCAGACAATTGCGAGTCCACACAATATGATCAACCCACATACTTGCCCTTTACTACTTAGTAGTCACTACTAGTCCTTGCTGTGCATTACTAGCCTATACTTTTTCTCTCTTTCCCCGAGCAACAAACCTAGGTTTCTCAAAGCTTATGCATTCTACGGGAATTTTCCATTAGTTTAATATTAGCTAATCCCTGACTGTAAATTGGCAAGAGGGTAACTCCCTAAATATAAACCCCGAAGACCGAAATCAACATCAGATTGACACTCAGAGAATCACTCATCTCAAACAATCTCTAGTTGGTTCCAATTGTTTAATTCATAGCTTCAACTTTCTCTCGTCCTTTTCTAGGCACTAATCCTTACCTACTCCATTCTTTTTAAAACATGGTTTGGCCTCCTTTCTTTTCATTACATTTTTCTTTCAAAAATTAAAAGTGTTAAAACTTTGTTTTCTTCTCCAAATCTTGTTTTCACCAAAACATAAAAACATGTTATAGAATAAAATGCAAAACATTTTTTTTAACAAATCACAAAACTGGAGTAGACAAGGACAACTATCGGGCTTACATTGTTTCTAATTACAATGTTAATTTAACTACTCGCTATAAGGTGCAGACATCTATTCTATTCCTACAACTTATTTTGTCCACCCAACAAAATTTCTTTGTAAATCAATAATCAAAATTTATTGTTAATAGAATAGAATTTTCTTTTACAAAACTCAACACTTTCTTTTCAATCCTTTCATATATTATAATATGAAAACTAGCGAGCTATATATGCTATATATTATGCACTTTTTAATGAGATAGTTCTTTTAAAACAAGAAATCATTGTTTTACCAAAGTATACACCACTTTACTTAAAAAACCCAACATGCACTGAATATGTCCTTTACGTATTTTTCTTAAACATCAAAAATACTTTTAAGATTAAAACTTGAAAAACACGACAAACTCTTTTACAGATTCATGTTCTTAAAAGTTTATTATTGGGTTAGACTCAAAGTGGGTCTTTCAAATCAACTAGGCTTTCCTAGGCACTTTCCAAACCAATTCTCTCAACTATATATAATCCTAATCCATTTTCCACATTTTAACCTTTTTCTAACTTATAAGGTTTCACTTCTAAACCCACTACTCTGAAATAACAACATTTCAATTTTAATTCTTATGGGATACTTTCTTTCTCCAATACCAAATCATATTGTACACTTTCCAACCAAACCACCTAAGGGTCTTAAAATATCTAGGTTCATTCCTTTAGTGTACAAAATAGCTATTCCAACTCTTTCCATTCCTAGTGGGCTACTTTACGGATTTAGGTTTATATATATAATATATTTATATTTTAGAAAATACAAATACGCTCACTCATTATCTCCCTAAGATCACTAAACCGAAGCTCTGATACTAGATGCAACAACCCGGATTCCGACAGACCGAATTTATTTCAAAAACCCAATCTATCGAAACCCGAGTTGGGTGCTTTGGTATCCTGCAGAAAAAGACAGAGATAAAGAAAACATGTCAGAATTCGTAAGCATCTTACAGCGAAAGGAATTCAAAGTATAATATACTTTAAATATAGCTTTACCTTATAAAACATACTGCCTAACCAGTAACCAAAGCTTATACCATCTCTGTCATGAACCTAACCTGGAAGTATGTAATGAGGAGGGGGTCAGAACATAAGTTCTGTGTGAGTGGACTTAGAATAAACTTCCGTATAATCCTACATATATCGTTCAGTTATATTTTCTTGCTTATTAGGTTATTCGCGATATTAGCTCTCTAGGCTATACTCATGTCCCACTAGTAGATTAACCTAATACAACGTATATGTAGATAACCCCAACTCGTATAATCCTTTCCATGTATATATACAGCCCCTTGCCGTATGTTGTACGGGCTTCATCATGTAAATCTATACTACTTTAGTGTAGTGCCACCATTCTCGAAATCGTTTGGACTACCACTCTTGATCTTGCTAGATTCTGTTTATTACCTAGATCTAATCTAGGGTTTTCTATCCAGCGCTTCCTAGATTCAACCAGGGTTTACGCTACCCAGGGCCACTGGGGTTTATGCTACCTATTGAACGCTTTCTAGATCCGACCAGGGTTTATGCTACCTAGGGCCACTAGGGTTTATGCTGCCTATCGAACAATGCCCCCTAGTCTAGGACACACTACCCAGAGCGATATATGTTCCTAGACTTTCTGTCCCAATCGTGTCATTAAACGTGTTAGATATCTAGTTGCACATGTCCTCTATATGTGCGGCCCGAGTCCCGTGGCAGGGCTAATCAAGAAACACGGAACTCGGTCGGGAGCTATAAGTTATCTGCCGATGGAGTTGCTAAGGTCTATTTTATTTGTATGTGGCTATGGTCCCACTTGATCCCTCCCTCAACTAATGAAAGGCACCCAAGAAAATCAAGAATGAGAACTGTACGCAGGCCCTCTGTGCCTCCACAAACCTATTAGCTACCCTCACCCATAACTAGATAGCAAAGTATATGGTCTTTTTGAGTTCTCCGCCTTTCCACTTGCGTATCACGATTGAATCAAGATGGTAGGTAGATGACGACGTGCTATCACAGGGCTAAACAAGATATCGCCGCCTCACGCTGAGCCATCCTAGTCTTTAGGTTGCTTATATTGCAACCAAGGCATACCCTTGGCTCTTCTAAAGCAGACCTTAACCTCTGTGAGCCCAGGAGGATCATCTGCAACCTCACAGAGGGATACCAAGAGTACCCTCACGTCCCCTCGAAGCCGCGTGCTTCGTAAGCCAGTTCGTTTGAGCCTTCTTCATGATCAGATGGACGTTCGCTCCTCCTCGTGTTCTACTTGGCTTTCTTGACTAAGGTTTACTACTTAGTTCTCTTAACTAATGTTTACTACTTAGTTTCCTGAATCTTTAGCTTTCTTAACTAAGGTTCACTACTTAGTTTCCTGAATCGTTTTCTTTCTTAACTAAGGTTTACTACTTAGTCCTCTTAACTAAGGTTTACTACTTAGTTCTCTTAATCGTTCGTTTTCTTAACTAAGGTTTACAACTTAGTCCTCTTAACTAATATTTATTACCTGGTTCTCTTAACCAAGGTTTGATACTTAGTTTCTGTTACTTAATTTTCTTTAACTAAGGTTTGTTACTTAGTTCCTTTAACGAAAGTTTACCAATGAATTCAAGCATGACTTAAGTTCTCTTTATCAAATGATAGCGTACGGGTGTTTTCCCACATTTCCAGCTTAGATTAACTTATTTCATGGTATAAGTCATCCCACCCTTCGAGTCTTGTATTACATCTTAAGTCATATTCATTTCTTATCCCTAGGATAAGTTTATCTATTATTTAATCTTATCATTCCCTACTTTTCCTTGCTTTGATACTGTAATATTGGTTAAGTTTGCCCATGTGTCCAAGTTGACTTAACCCCCAATCACATATTTTATTCAACCCACGTACCATGCTAAATTGGTTAAGTGTTCTCTATCAGTTCATGTTGACTTAACCCGCCCATATATCATGTCAAATTGGTTAAGTGTTATCTAGCGGTTCACGTTGACTTAACCCACCCATATATCATGTTAAATTAGTTAAGTGTTGTCAAGTGTTTCATGTTGACTTAACCTTACCATACTAGCATGTGTCATTAGAATTAATTAATTATTAATGCCCAACCTCTCACATTAGACCTATTGTTGCGGTCACTGGATGTGCCGGTTGGTTCCGGGCAGGAATACACCACAACTCAATCTAACCTCGGGATTCAAGCACGTTATGACTAACTTCTCACATTAGAACCTATTGTTTGCGGTCACTGGATGTGCCGGGCGGTTCCGGGCAGGATTACACCGCAAACTCATTCTAACCTCGAGTTAGCCATGTTTCATGTTTAGCCAATTAACAATTCATGTCTATTCTAGATGTCATAGGCCAATTATAAATTTACAAGCATGTTCATGTTCATTCTAGATATCAAATGTCAATTACCAATTCACAAGGATGTTCATGTTCAAGTTATGCCACTATTGTCAATTTCATGTTATGTGTCGAGTTCCATAATTACATAAAAACATGGTTTGTCCAACATGTTCCATTTTTAATTATGTTTCTAGGATCTTAACGGCACATCCAATTTTCAAGTATCAAATTCAAGCTTTACCCAAAACCCCCAATTTATGTTCATGCTTATAATCCCGTTAATAGGCTATACCAATTATTCCAGTTTCTCATATATGTGTTCCTAACAGGTTGCTATCATTCCTCATATGTTGGTTAAGCTTATTCGTATGTCAAGTGCTACTTAACCCATTTCTACTTTTCTTACACAACCATTCGTGTAATAATCTTTTTACCCAAATTGCCTAATTCATCGAATAAATCTCAAGCTCTTCCCAAATAACTATAATTTACGCGCTGTTGACCTTGGCTCGAAGGTAGCCAAAGTTTCAAAAATAAAAAGGAAGAATAGGGAAGAGGAATAGATTAAGCATACAAAGATTATTTTAAATTGCAACATGAATTTTAACCGAGGAATGACGAACGATAATAATACTATTATGCAAGAATTGTATAGTAATCCCACTCACTGATTTAAGAACGGATCTTGAATTCTGGAATCTGATTTCTGAAACTGAAAAGCTATCCCTTGACGTAGATTATCGATCCTCTAATTTAGATTTGATTCTTAGAAAATAGCTGTTGAAGTTGTTGAATTAGCCTTTGATTCTCTACATGAATTCTAACGAAGAACTTGAGCAACATAACCCCGTCTTTGATTTATTTTGATATGAATTAGGGAAGAGTATAGGCATAATGAAGATGTGTAGAGAAAACTGTAGCCTTAGGGGTGTTTATATAGATGCTCAAGACCTTATCGTACACGCAGCGCTGAGTCAGCATTGAACCCAGTTAAGAAAATAGCCCAGGTTCGCAGATGAATCTTGCCAAATCTTATCGTACACGCAACGATGAGTCAGCGTTGGGTCCCGCAAGCTGTTTTGGCGTAGAAATTCGAATTTCGAATGTTTGAATTGTTTTGGCGTAGAAATTTGATTTTTGAACTTTTGAATTTCTGGAATTTATTTAATTGTTTTATTCACATGAGATATTCTTATATGTGTACAATTACTCTACCGACCATTTTACGCGTATATATATATATATACGCACAATTTTAGATTTATTTTCAAAATTCAAACAATGTTGCACTGTTATTTGATTCTTGTCATATTTCATTAACTGTAGCCTTATCTTGAATTTTATCTTTTGTATACATATATTTATGCATATATATATATATATATATTCTCATATATATGCATAAATTTTCTTTATTTCCTTATATGTATGTTCTTATCCTTTCAAATTTTGAATTTTTATACATACATATATTTACATGTTCAGTTGGCCCTCTCTAAAACAAAGATAAAAATTATGCCGCTGCCGGGGTTCGAACCCCCGACCTCCATGTTACAAATCCAATGTCTTAACCAACTAAGCTATGATGTCTTTTGTTAATAAGTCTTAGAACAATGATAATTATTGTTCTCTCCTTACTTCTCTTTTTCATGTTAGTTACAATACTTAAATTAAACCATTTCATGAATCTTTTTCTTTTAATATTAATGCATTATTTTTGCAAATCAGTGCATGCAACATATTTACATTGCATGCAACCAATCCTTTCTTTCTTTTAATGCATGCATTACATTTTTTTTCAGTGCATGTATTTATTACATGCAATCCTTATTTTATTCTTTATTTTATATTTTAATTTGTTTGTATATATATATACACACATATATATTATTTCTCTTGTGCATATACAAACTTCTAGGCTTAATAACTTCTTCATATGATGTCCGTTTTACGCAAACCAGATATCTATTTTGACCAGAATTCCGAGACGGACGTAATGGTGATGTCCGTTTTACTTGATTCCTGATATTTAAATTAAGTATTTTATTTTCTCATCTCTTCGATTACACACATTGTTATCGCATTAATTTCCTTACTATTTAATGTATGAATTAATTTTTCATTACACATAACCATTATTTACCTATCTATGCATATATACATATTTGTGCATTTTTAATTACATTAAAAATGTGGGGTGTTACAGACAATGATAACCTATACACAACAAGCAGAAACATCCAAGCAGTAGCAATCATAACACTAGTTTAAATCCTACATAAACTGCCCTAATCGAGAACTACATCCCTTCAGCACAAGCCTCGGAGGCCGAAACCATCATCAGACAATCACCCAAGAGATATCTCCTTCGACGTCGAATAACCCTTGTAGGAAGGTACAAGTAAAGAAAACAATTATCCATGACTCTGGCTATCACTGCCTAATCCTGCTTCGAAACCATCGTTAATCGTATGACGACCAACCTTGTTATATGTCAAGGGCTAAAGGTAACCCGGTTCTAACTTAAACTCCATACACCTTCACGACTCGTATGTTTGTCCAACCTTGATAACTAGGCCCTTCACGACTTCCCATGGTAATCGACCAGCAAACTTCTGGTCTTTTAGACGTTTCTATTATAACCTTGCTTTGAGCCCGCTAAAATCTACGACAACGATAATTTATTGGCCTTCAATATCTCTAGTCGTCCTTCCTGATGAATGTTCTAAGCTCAAGCAACCTTCTCGAGCAACCATTATCCATCAACTCATAACCTTTGAGTTATCTTCACATTCGATGCTTTTCAACGATCAACGAATGTCTAACATCACTTCGAACATCCCCCTTGAACTCGTGTCGAGGCTAGAACCATCGTTGTCTCAAAAACAAGTTTCATTTGGTTGATACTGCATTTCATAGCATTTATAGCATTTTCCCTATGAAAAACTGGCTAAAATGTCAAAACAGCCTTTTGCAGCGCTTCTAGAATGCTATTATATCTCCTGGTTCAATTCTGCATCATTCTGGTGCGAAAAACTAAGTAAAACATCAAAATAGCCTTTCACAGTGTTTCTAGAATGCTATTATATGTCATGGGTCAATTCTGGCACTCCCTGGCACTTGGCACTGTCATTTGGTACTCTGGCACTTGGTACTGTGAAAACAGTGTAAATACCCAGTGTGCACCCTGGAAAATCACTAATTTTACCATGTGCAACCCGTTTGGCACTTGGTACTTTGGCAATTGGTACTCTGGCACTTGGTACTTTGGCATTTAACACGATCCATAACATTTCGCACGATCCAACTATGAAAAAACCCAGATCCAAGCAAATTGTATGATCCATAGCATTTCACACGACCCATGCTATGAAAACCGCCAGATCCAAGGAAATTGCACGATCCATAACATTTCACACGGTCCATGCTATGAAAATACCCAGGTCCATGAAAAATTGCCCATTCCACAGCATTTCGCCTGATCCATGCTATGAAAACACCCATATCCATATCTAACACCCCCGATGAATCTCAAACACCCCCGATCAATCTCAAACACCCCACATCAATATCAAACACCACCGATCAATCTCAAACACCACCGATCAATCTCAAACACCACTGATCACTCTCAAACACTATTGATCACTCTCAAACACCACCGATCAATCTCAGACACTACGGATTAGTCTCAAACACCATAGATCAATAAATTAACAAATCACATCAAAACAACAATAATTCAAACAACGATTTTCATTATAAAAACATGGAAAATTTACCGGTTTAAGTTGTTAATTATATCCTATGGTGATTTGAGTTAAAAACCGTACTTACATCTATTATATCTATACACAAAACAATTTGAAATAATGAACATGAGATCGAACAACCCATATATTTGAATGAATCCATGCGAGAAATGCATATCACTCACCAAATCTTCAATCTAGCTCAAAATCGATGAAATATGAATCCGGACAGCGAAGATCTATCTACAAACCTCTCGATTTGATGCGATTTATCTTCTTTTGATCTAGATCTAGCTCCCTTTGATGTAGATCTTTGATTCTCTTATGTAGATCTAGAATTTTAATGGTGGAAAGGTGTATTTTTTTTAGTAAGGAATAATCACAAGCTCAACCAAATGAGGGAATGAAGAAAGTAACCCCCTATCCATAACTCTAACCCCTATTTATTGTAACACCCCGTAATTTTAACAACACTAAAGAGGAAAAATTAAAGAATAGTTAATTTATATTTATAAGTAAGGGAAACAGACTGTGTCATTGCGTCCGTCTTGAAATTCTGGTCAAGATAGACATTTGGTTTGCGTAAAACGGACACCGTATGAAGAAGTTATGAAGGTTTGAAGTTTGTATATGCGTAAGAGAATTATATATATATAATTAAATTGAGAAAATCAAAAATAAAAATTCTGTGAGCGGTAAACTTCCTGCCCCAGGGGTGTCGACCCATGGGTCGACCCCATAAGGGGGGTTGACCCCCTACGCAGATCTGGGTAGATTAGGGTTTGGGGTTCAACTATAAATATGGCTCCATTTCTCTTGTTTTCTACACCGAAAATTCATGGCGGACTAGATGATGTCGTTGCCCAGACTGAACCAAACCTTTTTCTTTCTTCTACAATCAAGTTAATCAAGTTATTCAAGTGTAGATCTGTGATTCAACCTCTGCTATTATTCTTCTATCTTTCTAGATCCAAACATTGTGAGTTTAAGTTACTTTTAGATTTAATTAAAAAGTAAAACATGATATGACTGTAATTTGGATCTATGCACGTGACTGCTTGAATCATGTCAGATTTGTAATAACTTGTGAATCCATGATATTCTGACATAACTATGACTTGGATCTTAACCTTTATCATGTCAGATCTGTAATAACTTATGAGTCCATGATATTATGACATAACTATGACTTGGATCTTAACATTTATCATGTCAGATCAACCTTTGATTATAGATCTAATTTGCTATTGATATACACGTAAATGTGTATATTTTATCCGTATATTTATCTTATTTTATCTTTTAAATAATTGATATTGTGTATTTATAGTTGTGTTTCCAGATTATTTGAGATGAATGGATTAATGCACTTAATGGTTGAAAAGCTTGAAGAATTTGTGCAAGAGGAGTGCTGATTTTTAGAGCTGGATTAAAGCTTGAAGATCTGAAGAGATGTTGTTGTTCAACTACTTTCTGCGGCATATTTATGATTACTTGAAGTTCTTATTCATACTCAAGGCAATTGGAGTTGAAGCCCGCAACCTATTTTCTCTGCATGCGTTCACACTAGCTCCTTTGATTGGCCTTCCATTCAAATGCGTTCACACTAGTTCAATTGCAGGGCTTCTCATTCAAACGCGTTCACACTTAGCTACTTGATTTACTTGTTATTTTGAAAATGGGTTTTTGTCCCACATTGTGTAATGAGCCTCTTAGCCTTGGCTAATACAACTATAAATACCTTGTATCTTATTCATGTAAAAACACATTAGGTTTTATTCCGTAATTCTCTTCTTGGAATAAAATCATTCTTCTTCCCCTGTTCTACTTAGTTTTAGTTTTATTTTATTTATGTCTGTTATTTTATTTTTCTCTTCTTATTTAGCTATGTCTAGCTAATCTCCTTTGATTAGGGGGTGATGACGCTAATAGATATGATTCAATATGAATCACATAGCCGATAGATGAGGACTTTATACATGTAGATCTGGATCTGAATGAACGGTTGGATCTGAACCTTCATATCCTGTGTCGTTTAAGAGCTATGCTCCTTCACAGGGTATATTCGTGTTCGATCTAACAATTATCAGATTTAGATCTAATTTTAGGGTTTTAGAAATTAATTAGTGAATCTGTCCTGATATTCTATGGTTGTTTAAGAGCTCATCTCCTGCATAGGCTATGCTTGTCGTTATTTACTTATTTGTTTCTAAGAATCCTGATTATCGTTGATTCATATGTGTGATAGAAATATGAACTAGATCTATATTTATTTGTTGGCTATTGATGAGTGTGAGTCCAATCTATGTCATTGTCCCCTAATTGCTTCCTCTTATTATATAAATCTCTCTTTTTATTTGTTGTTACTTTCTGTGTTTTCAATCAATTAAAATCCTGGAATAACTTGATTGGATTTATTAATTAAAATATTTTTGGTCCCGGAGTTCGACTACAACAATCCCTGTTGTTTAGGAGAGCGGAACGGATTTTACAGTTGTTTACAACTGTTTAATTTGTTCGCAAACAGCTATTTAGATCACCTTGTACTTATTATGTTTGTGGTTAAATTGGAGCAATTATTAGTTGAACATCTAAATTATTATTTATATCTCGCCATGCCTATTATGACATCCCTACTATGTTAGACACAGTTCTATTATCTTAGATTCACCAGATCTGTTTTATATGCCCATCTTATCATTACGGCACTATATGTTTATGACAATTTTGTTAGCATAATCATCTCTGTCATCTTCCCTTTATCTTACCATTTTATTTTATATAGCCAGGATACTTTTGAGCCTAGGCATGCCACTGAAATATACGAACACATTAAACGGGGAACGAGGGGAAAACATTGAAATTGGGCATAACTTGTAATTGGGAATTTGGAGCATAACCTAAATAAAATGTATGAATATGAATTTAGGTCATATAATTCATTATTAAAATAATTGCGGAAAAAGGGGCATGAAACCTATAACGACGTAGGTAAAAATTGTTTAATAATGAAATGCCTAGGATTAAAGTAACTAGAAACTGTAACTGCGCCCAGACACGAGGTTAGATTACACTTGTGGTGGAAGTCTTCCTGGAACCGCCCGTCATATCCAGCGACCACAAGTGGTGAATCTAATGTGAGAAGTCTAGGTGCACAAATACGAGGCGTGTTATCACACGAGGTTAAACCCAACTTGTGGAATAAGTCTTCCCGGAGCAGCCCGGCATAACCAGCATCCGCAAGTTGTAGTTTAATATGGGAGGTCTTGCACATTATAGCCATAAATGGACATGGTAATGAATTGGAATACTTAACCTAGTTGAATCCATTGGGATTTTATGAACATGAATTTGAATAAGGGTTAAGTAAACTTGTTTGAACATAGGGTGGGTTAAGTAAATCTGAGGGGGTGGGTAATATTTATATATAGGCCCACAAACTTAACCTGAAAGGGTTATGTAATTTAAGACACCAGTAGGTATACATAACCTGAGGAAATCCTAGTGGGGATACAAGACAAGGGGGAGTGCTTGTAACATCTTGTGTGTAGGACTTGTTTCAGTCGGTAACCCATATAATGGTATCGAACGAGTACTCTGCCCTAGGTCAGAGTCGGGACACACTTACTGGGCTGATTGTAAGAGATCCAAACATGGAGGACGGTGTGGGCAACGCAAACCGAGCGGGACATGTTGCGTGCATGTCCGGGCAGAGGGGGATAAGACGACCGTGGCACCAGTAGATATGGTTGTGCACATCAACGAAG
The DNA here is from genome assembly GCA_030737875.1 of Allium sativum. Taxonomy (NCBI): domain Eukaryota; kingdom Viridiplantae; phylum Streptophyta; class Magnoliopsida; order Asparagales; family Amaryllidaceae; genus Allium; species Allium sativum. The sequence continues at coordinate 952,909,633 of CM060915.1, forward strand.
GGTTGCCACTTTAGTAAGTGTTACCTCCTACTATGGGGACGACACAGGGTACCTACGGATTAGGGAGCCGATCGATAAGGGTAGTAGTTAGGGTACATCTAGACTTTGGTAAAAAGTTTAGGAGCCTGTTAGGTTGGGCTGGCTATGGATTGTATGGGGATAAAACCTATCACCAGAGGTACGCCTAAGTGTACCATCTGATAGTGGTTGGGATCATCTCATTCAAAGTTATACTAGTATTAGTGCAGAGAATAAGAGTAATCGTTAGAGAAGCCTATACACTCTATCATATTTACCATGTCATACCTGCCTTTTGTGATGTTATGTTTCTTATCCACTTTATAGGTCGGTCATGCTACTTTTACTTATTTACTTGCTAAAAGTAACTGGACTCACCAAACTTTATGTCAGAACCTTTTTGTTTCCTCTTCTTTCTTCCGTTCCCCCCAAGGTTCTCAGGCTGGGAATAGTCAAGCTTGACTAGGACTCCGCTATCATTTTGCTGGAGCTGCTTAGATGTATTGCTCAAGCACCTATCTTTGCTACTATGGCTATGTTTTAATTTGGGGATTATGCTTCCTTTATTTTGTTCTCTGATGTTTAAGTGCAAGACAGAAGTTTTTATGATGTACTGGTTTTTATGTAATTCAAACATATGATGTTTTGAACCACGATGCTTTATGATCAATAAAGTTTGTTTTTATTTTGCTGTTAATTTTATATTTGTCTTATAATGTTTCTATTTCTGTTTACCTATAACGCTTCATGAAACTTAATGCATTCTTAATGAGTGACATTAACAGACGTGGGGTATCACTCTTGGTATCAGAGATGAAGGTTACCTGATTAGATAAAAGATTTTGAAAATTATTTTCAAAAAGGTTTTGAAAGAAATCATTTTCAAAAGAAAAGTCTATTTTGAAGAACATATTTCCCAAAGCCATATGTAATATCTTTCGATCCTTCGTTTCGAATCTCTTTTCTTTACTTTTCATCATGTTTAGGGAACCTAATATTCCCAAAAGGTGTTATGATACTAGGCAAGTTCAGTAGGCATCTAGAGGCCACGGCGCATGTCGGTGGTTAAGCTGACGTTTCTCCCCCAGCTGCACCCGTCGTTCCTCCCCCTCCTCCTCTAAGAGCAGATAATTTCACTAAGATATGCAAAGAATTCTGTGCCATTCGAGAGAAGCCATTTCGTGGAACCGAAACATTCATAAAGGCAAGGAATTGGCTCAAAGAGACAGAAGACTTGTTCGAAATTTTCAAAGTAGAAGATCGAAGGAAGACTCAGTTAGGTGTCTGGCTACCAAAAGACGAAGCTTCATTCTGGTGGGAATTTACCCAAGCTGGGCGTCCGATGGAGACACAGGATGATTTTAGAATGAGGTTTGAAATGAAGTTTCTCTCTTACGTTGAGAAAAGCATGCAAATGGAGAGGTTCTTGGTGCTCAAACAAGGAAATATGACTGTAAAGAATATGTGAACAAATTCAACCAGCTAACAAGGTTTGGATTGGAACGGGTAGATACTCTGCATAAGAAAGCTTTGCGATTTGCTAAAGGGATGAATGAACCCCTTCATGGGTTAGCTATGTCCCATATTCCAATGGGAGCTACATTTGAAAGGCTTATTGATATGGCCTTGATGTATGAGGAAGACAAAGTAGAAAAGAAGGAAGTTAAGACTGAGGAAACAACGTAAAACAAGAAGGTATGGCCCAAGAAAGGACAGAAACAACAACACCGATAGAAGAAGGGTGGAAAGAATGAAAAGGCTAAGGATAAGAGGAAGTGTCACAGTTGTGGACGAGAGGTTCACTTAGTCAAGGATTGCAAATGAAGGAAGAATACTTGCTTCAATTGCGGAGAGGTCGGACACTTTGCTAGGGAGTGCCCGAAGATACAACGATAAGGTCAAAGGGACGGAGCCTCTAGAGGGCAGGTGCATGCTCTCGTGACCAGTGCTCTAGATAAAGGTAGGAAGATTTCCATGAAAGGTTTGATTTCTCTTTCCAGTCATCCTATTAAAACTCTTTTTGATTCTGGCGCTTCACATTCATTTAAATCTAGTTCTGTGGTTGAATCTCTGCACATAAATACTAGTATGGTAGTGGATCCTGTTATTTTCTCAAACACCATTGGTGGTTCAGCTCATTTATCCATGATTTGTCGGGGTTTGAGAATATCTGTCTTAGGCATCGAGTTTGAGTGCAACGCGTACGTGCTCAGTCTCAGGGCTATGGTTTGATTCTAGGGATGGATTCGCTAGCCATGTATGGTGCCATTCTGGATTGTGAGAAGAGGGTGGTTAGCTTCTAACTTGTCATGGGAGGGCCCTCGATATTTCTTGTGACCCGCAAGGATCTGTTATGCTTAATTTCCTAGAGTCTCTTGATGCATATATCGATGATCTACAATCTATTCCAGTAGTCCGTGAGTATCCTGATGTCCTTAATGAGGTTCGGGATTTTCCCTCAAGGCGCGAGATCGATTTTCATATATATATTTGGTGGACAATGCAAAGCCAGTTGCATTACCTGTGCGCCATATGGCTCCAAGTGAAAGGAGGGAGCTTAACAAACAAATAGGGGAGCTACTTGAGAAAGGATTTATTAGTCGAAGCATATCTGAATGGGGTGCTCCAGTAGTATTCGCAATTAAGGCGGATGGTTCGCTTCGCTTGTGTGTAGACTATAGGGAGTTGAATAAAGTCACTAAGTAGAACATACACCCACTCCCAAGGATAGAAGACTTGTTTGACCATCTTTTTGGGGCATCAGTATTCTCTCAGTTTGACTTGAACACGGGGTTTCATCATTTTAGGGTGGCTGAGGACAGAATACGTAAGACTGCTTTTAGGACTCCAGATGGTTTCTTTGAATGACTCGTTATGCCTTTTGGGTTGACGAGTGCACCCGCCTATTTTGTTGATCTGATGAGTAGGATGTTTTGGGAGTTTCTAAATAAATTTGTCGTGGTCTTTGTTGATGATATCTTGATCTTCTCAAAAAACAAAGAAGAGCATGCCCAACATTTGAGGGAGGTTTTGAAAACTCTCTGTGCGCATCAGCTTAAGGCAAAGTTATCCAAATGCCATTTTTAGAGAAAAGAGGTGAGATTCTTAGGGCATGTGGTTTCTAAAGGAGGGATAGCAGTAGATCCCACAAAGGTAGTTGTAGTTCAGGATTAGCAAATTCCAAATAATGCAACGGAGGTGAGAAGCTTTCTCGGGTTGGCAGGCTTTTATAGGAAGTTCATTAAGGACTATGCAAAGATATCAGCCCCACTCACCAGGCTGACGTCTGGCATATTAATAGGATATAGATTGTGAGGTTGCTTTCCAACGATTGAAGAGCGCTCTAACAACAGCCCCAGTCTTGACCTTTCTCGATGGGAACAAAGTATTTACACTATACGCCGACGCATGTGGTACAGGGCTTGGTGCGGTTCTGATGCAAGAGGGGAGGGTAGTATATTATGGAGGTAGACAGCTAAAGGTTCATGAGAAGAACTATCCTACCCACGACATAGAGCTACCTGCCATAGTGTTCGCGCTTAAGACATGGCGTCATTATTTGGTTGGAGAAAGTTCGAGTTGTACACCGATCATAAATCTCTCAAGTACTTGTTCTCACAGAAGGATCTTAATTTAAGGCAACAAAGGTGGATGGAGTTCCTAGAATCTTATGACTTTGAGATTGCTTATACCCTTGGCAAGGTTAATGTGGTAGAAGACGCACTGAGTAGGCAGAGAATGACCTTAAGTCCTCTGTTTGTGGAAAGGAAAATCTTGGAGTTCATATCGACTTTTGACTTTAAATCCTCCACCGAGTTCTTGCCTGGTTTGTTTGCATCGCTAGGGATACGACTTACCCTTATGAATCAGATAGGAGCTTCGCAGCGAGATGATCCACAAATTTCAGACATCTTGGATAGGCTCAGTAAAGGGGAGACTTCTAGTCTCCTCAATTGATATTCCATAGACGAAAAAGGGTGGTTGCAAAGAGATAGAAGGCTTTATGTTCCCCAAACCGGAAGCTTGCTAAATATAGTCCTAAAAGAATCACATCATTCTAAGATGACTATTCATCCACGTAGCGATAAGATGTATAGAGAAATGAGGAGGGTTTTCTTTTGGGCTAGGATGAAGAAAGATGATGCAAAGCTTGTTTCTCAATGTTTGGTTTGTCAGCAAGTCAAAGCTGAGCAAAAGAAATCCAGTGGTTTACTTCATCCTTTGGAGGTTCCACAGTGGAAGAGGGAGAGCATCTCTATGGATTTCATAGATGGTTTTCCTTGATCAAATAAAGGCAATACCAATATTTTGGTTGTGGTGGATTGACTTACTAAGAGCGCTCATTTCATTCCAGTTAAGAGTAAGTGGACGACATCATGGTTGGCAGAAGTTTGCGTTTGTGAGATAGTCCATCTTCATGAAGTACCTTCCAGCATTGTAAGTGACCGTGACCCCATTTTCACCAGTGAATTTTGGAGGAGCTTGCAAGAAGCATTAGGTACACAGTTATGTTTGAGCAACGCTTATCACCTATAGACCGTTGGACAAACGGAGAGGGTAAATAGAATTCTTGAGGATCTTTTGAGGCTGTGTATCGTAGACTTCGGGGGACTTAGGAAGAGCATCTTCCTTTAGTATAGTTTGCCTACAACAACAGTTAACAAGCTAGCATTGGCATGACACCCTTCGAAGCATTATACAAACGACCCTGTAGGTCGCCAACTTGTTGGTGGGACTCTACAGAAAGGCTATTACTTGGACCAGATATGGTTAGAGAAATGTCCGAGAAGATTGATCTTATTAGATGATGAATAAAGGACGCTCAAGATAGGGAGAAGGACTGCCATTGAATTTGAAGTAGGAGATATGGTTTTCATTAAAGTGTCACCTTTGAGGAATGTGGTTCACTTCGGATCTATGGGGAAATTAGCACCAAGATTTGTAGGGCCATTTCCCATAACAGAAAGGATTGGCTAAATGGTCTACAGAGTAAAGCTACTAGAGAGACTATCTGGAGTTCATGATGTTTTCCACATTTCTCATTTGCGGAAGTGCTTGCATGATATAACAGAAGTAGTTGAATCGAGTATATTGAAGGAAATAGAGGTGGAATGGGAGGCGACAGTCTGACGAGTTCCTTCCTGTATTCATGGATCAAAAGTAAAGAAGCTACGCAATAGAGAAGTCAAGTTGATGAAAGTTCAGTGGGGAGATAATCCAGAGGATGTGACTTGGGAGACCAAAGACAAGATTCGTGCTTCGTACCCTTTTCTTTTCGAGGGTATGTTCTTAACTTCTTTTCCAAAGTTTTTATCTATGCTTGTTTCTATCATTTAAGTATGTCCTATCGATCGATTCTTCGACCTTTAGGTAGGAGCCCGATGGATGTAAACATGTGTTTGAAACATGTTATATTTGATGGATGCAAGTGGATGCAAGTGTTTGCTCGTGATTTCTCATGGATGCATATACACACACATTAGGAACTAGATCAGCTCAGTCACTCTCATACTGCATATGGATGTGTGTGCATTTTTCTTTCTTTTAATGGATGGAAATGGATGTATCATCATATGGATGTTGCATTTGGACAGATGATTGTGCACCCATATATAACTTACATGTTATAACAGGATTGTTGCATACATGTTGGATTCATGGCACTAACATGCATAGCATTAAGGAGGTCGACCGAATCAGTAGACCGCCTGATCTTCGCATTAGTAATGAGACATATACACACACCTTTGCATATGTTCGTATGAGCATTAGAAGTCTTTAAGGACAATGGATGCCTGTGATTGGTGGATCAGTAAATGGATGAGGATGGCAGGATATACATTCTTTTTAACTTGGAGATTTTGGGGACGAAATCCTTTGAGTAGGGGAGAATGCAACACCCCGTAATTTTAACAACACTAAAGAGGACAAATTAAATAATAATTTATTTAATATTTATAATTAAGGGAAATAGATTGCTCTATTGCGTCCGTCTCGAAATTCTGGTCAAGACAGACATTTGGTTTGCGTAAATCGGACACCGTATGAAGAAGTTATGAAGGTTTGAAATTTGTATACGCGTATATATATATATATATATATATATATATATTTATATAATTAAATTCAGAAAATCAGAAATCGGTTCAAAAATCAAAATTCCGTGATCGACAAACTTTCCGCCCTAGGGGTGTCAGCCCCTCAAGGGGGGTGTCGACCCCTCAAGGGGGGTGTTGACCCATGGGTCGACCCCATATGGGGGTTCGACCCCCTGCACAGATCTAGGCAGATTAGGGTTTGGGGTTCAGCTACAAATATGGCTCCATTTCTCTTGTTTTCTACGCTGAAAATTAATGGCGGACTAGATGTTGTCGGTGCCCAGACTAAACCAAACCTTTTTCCTTCTTCTGCAATCAAGTTAATCAAGTTATTCAAGTGTAGATCCACGGTTCAACCTCTGCTATTCTTCTTCTATCCTTCTAGATCCAAATGCTGTGAGTTTAATTTACTTTTAGATTTAAATAATTAAAAAGTAAAACATGATATGATTGTAATTTGGATCTATGCATGTGACTGCTTGAATCATGTCAGATCTGTAGTAACTTGTGAATCCGTGACATTTTGACATAACTATGACTTGGATCTTAACCTTTATCATGTCATATCTATAATAACTTGTGAATCCATGATATTCTAACATAACTATGACTTGGATCTTAACCTTTATCATGTCAGATCTACCTTTGATTATAGATCTAATTTTCTATTTAGATCACCTTGCACCTATCATGTTTGTGGTCAAATTGGATCAGTTATTAGTTGAACATATAAATTATTATTTAGATCTCACCATGCCTATTATGACATCCCTAATATGTTAGACACAATTATATTATCTTAGATTCACCAGATTTGTTCTTATATGCCCATCTTATCATTATGCCACTATATGTTTATGTCAATTTTGTTAGCATAATCATCTATGTCATCTTCGCTTTATCTTTCCCTTTTATTTTATATGGCTAGGCTACTTTCGAGCCTAGGCATGCCACTGAAATATGCTAACACGTTAAATGGAGAACGAGGGCATAAACATTGAAATTGGGCATAACTTGTAATTGGGAATTTGGGGCATAACCTAAATAAAATGTATGAATAAGAATTTAGGGCATATAATTCATTATGAACATAATTGGGGAAAAAAGGGCATCAAACCTATAACGACATAGGTAAAAATTGGTTAATAATGAAATGCCTTGGATTACAGTAATTACAGGCTGTAACTACACCTAGACACGAGGTTGTATTACACTTGTGGTGGAAGTCTACCCGGAACTGCATGACATATCCAGCGACCACAAGCGGTGAATCTAGTGTGAGGGGTCTAGGTGCACAAATAGGAGACATGCTATGACACGAGGTTATACCCAACTTATGGAAGAAGTCTGCCCGGAGCCGCCCGACATAACCAGCATCCGCAAGTTGTAGTTTAATGTAGGAGGTCTAGCATATTATAACCATAAATGGACATGTAATGAATTGGAATACTTAACCTAGTTGAATCCGTAGGGATTGTATGAACATGAATTTGAATAGGGGTTAAGTAAACTTGTTTGATTAATATTTATATGTCCGCCCACAAACTTAACCTAAGGGGGTTATGTAATTAAAGACACCAATAGGTATACATAACCTGAGGAAATCCTAGTGGGGAATACAAGACAATGGGGAGAGCTTGTATCATCTTATGTGTGGGACCCGTTTCAGTTAGTAACCCATATAACAGTATCGAACGAGTACTCCGCCCTAGGAAGGAGTCGGGACACGCTTAGTGGGCTGATTGTAAGAGATCCAAACGTGGAGGATGGTTTGAACAGCGCAAACTGACCAGGACATGTGCATGCATGTCCTGACAAATGGGGATAAGACGACCGTGACACCAGTAGATATGGTTGTGCACATCAACGAAGGTTTTCCACTTTAGGAAGTGTTACCTCCTACTATGGGGCCGGTACAGGGCGTCTATGGAGTAGGGAGCCGATCGATTAGGTTAGTAGTTAGGGTACATCTAGACTCTGGTAAAAAGTTTAAAAGACTATTAGGTTGGGCTGCCTATAGATTATATGGGGATAAAACCTCTCACCAGAAGTTCACCTAAGTCTACCATCTGATAGAGGTTGGGATAATCTCTTTCTAAGTTTTACTATTATTAGTCAGAGAATAAGAGTAATCGTTAGAGATGCGTATACACTCTATCATGTTTACCTTGTCATGCCTACCTTTTATGATGTTATCTTTCTTATCCGCTTTATATGCATGTCATGCTACTTTTACTTATTTACTTGCTAAAAGTAACTGGACTCACCAGAATTTATGTATGACCCATTTTGTTTCCTCTTCTTTCTTCTGTTTCCCCCTAGGTTCTCAGGGTAGGAATACTCAAGCTTGACTAGGACTCTGTTGTCATTTTGCTGGAGCTGCTTAAATTTATTTCTCAAGCTCCTATCTTTGCTACTAGGCTATGTTTTTATTTTGGGATTATGCTTCTTTTATTTTGTATTATGATGTTTAAGTGCAAGACAGAAGTTTTAATGATGTACTGGTTTTTATGTAATTCAGATATATGATGTTTTGAACCACAATGTTTTATGATCAATAAAGTTTGTTTTTATTCGGCTGCTATTTTTATATCTATCTTGTAATGTTTCTGTTTCTTTTTACCTATAACGCTTCGCAAAACTTAATGCATTCTCTTAATGAGTGACATTAACGGACGTGGGTTGTCACATTCATAGCCTCCCGTCAGCCCACTAATGGGCCTCCCCAAATCAACCCATTATGGCTTACAAAATCTAAACAACCAACTGTAAAACTTTAAAACAACGATTTCTCCCAAACCGCTGAGCCAAACATTTAACGTGAGTAGTCTACGGAAAGTGAATCATCATTTCCTTTCCAATGGCACAGGTCTCAACACCTGATTCGATTCCAGTCAAAAGTTATTCCCTGTACAAGATTAAATAGGGGAAATGGTCATAAAAAAAATTGGTATTAATTATGGGCATGTCTCAAATCCCCATAAGCAACATATTAAAACATGAGAATGATCCAACCCTTAGGGAATAAAATAAAAATATTTTACGATCCTCCGTTACGTAAAATGCGGGATATTACATATTTCACTGATATAACATTTATAACTCTAAGATTATCTATTAGGCTTAGTACTAATTAAAATAATTATCGCTCAATTCCCATTTGATTAAATTAATTACCATAACACCAACATGCCATTAATGACCATAACGGTCATTTTTCCTATGGCAATGGACCTTCAAATAAATGATATTTATATTAGTCTCATTTAATTTTATTAATTTAATTTATTGTAACCCCCATTTATTTCACTACTATTATTTAATTTATTAATTCTCATATTTACATATACATATGACATATGCATGTTTATTATACTAATTTATTTTACTGGAGTTATAACAATTGTTTCCTAATTATTATCACCATTATCCCCATAAAATTCATAGTTACAATCTTAATTCTTGTTGAAGTTAATTGTAACTTTTACAATTACAGTATTAACTACACATTTATTGCTAATCAATCGAAATCTTATGATTATTTATTTCTAGCATTATGGAAAACAGTAGAATATACCCATCTTAAATGGAGGACATTCAAATCCAAACTCATATTTTTTGTTTACAAGGTTGCATTTGAAACATATGTATAATATGACTTTATGCATATTTGCGTGTGACTTGGACAATTAAACATTGACCTTCATGTACGACTCGATGTTTGACACCGTGAAGGCCACCATAATTACCTATCTTAATTTACGTTAAAAATGTTAATATTACGCATAATAATAATCAATTAAAATGAGTTTCCTATTCATTCTTATCTTGAACTTCAATGTAAAAAAAGTTACCTAATGTTAGCTACCTTTCCTCGCCACGTCATTTGAATTAGCGTTGAATACTCACATCAATTTTGCCATCAATTAACCTTCGGAACACCACTACAAGCAAAACTCGCCAAAATAATATGTTAATACGTTGATTATCCTATGCTCTCATTATGCTTACGACGATCCACCACATACATGATTCTTATCAAGAATTCACCTTCGGCTTCTCCCAATACAAAATGCTTATGGCAACCCTTTTGCTCCCGTCTTGCTCTTCACTCAATGATATTGAACACTTCCCGTGTGCAAAGCACGAGTTCAAATATTGTTTATAATAATACTAGCATCATTTATGTATATTTTAGGATAGATAAATAATAATACAGTTATAAATATTAGTGCAATATTTATGTAGTTACTAATTATTTTAATTCTAATTATTTTACATTCTAGTCTAGTCTACTGACTAGCATAATCTTTCCACGTTCTATCTTGTTGAGATTTAAAATCCCATAAAAATGTTATTAACTATATAATTTTAAGTTTTGCCTAACATTTAAAAAAAGGTAATATTGCATATTCAAACTCACAACGAACAAGTAATATTTTATCTGCAATAGATGTATAAACAATGTATAATAATACGCGAATTTACACATCTTTCCTTATATGTTTTGTTTATAGTCCTTGTAATTTCAAACAGTGTCTTTCTAGAAAAAGAAAAAAAGGCGTAACTTACCAAATTCATGAAAACCCTAAATGATCCGGAACACTGATAGGCTTACAAATCAAAATGGCAATTTACACAAATCGTACAGCTACACCAATTTCTACAAATCAGAAATAAACAACTATATAAACCTCAACAATATTTAAGGACTAATTTCTAGATTTAAGATACAAACAGTAACAACTAGATACAAAAAAGGATTATAGTAGGATAGAATATTAAAAATTAAAGAGCCTACAACAAATATCAAATATAGGCATATGAATTCAAATCTATGCCAAGGAAATAGATTTGACGTAACACCCCACGTCCATTAATGTCACTCACAAAGGGAATGCATTAACTTCCACGGAGCATTTTAAGTAAGTATAGAACAGAAAATCACAACAAGACAGATATAAAGCAGTACTTGAAAATTTAAACTTTATTTCATTGCAGCGGATAAACCCATATGTTTGATTACATCATCAAAACCATAAACCAAAGTCAAGTACATCATGTCCATCTTGATAAAAAAAAGTACATAAACTGAAAGACATAATCCCCAACATCAAAATAGCCATAAATAAAGAGAAGCTGAACTTGACTTCAGCGGTCCAAGAAATCTTATAAAAGCAGTCCAAAATCAAGCTCCACTGGTGCTAGTTCCAACCTGAGCACCTAGGGGGAGGAAAAAGGAAAGAGATGGAAAAAGGGGGGTCAGACATAAAGTCTGGCGAGTTCGATAATTCTAACAATATAGTTAACAAAGTAACTAGGCTAAGGCATAAGTTGGAAAATAAGGAAATGACCATGAACCATTGAGTATGGCAGAGTAAACAAGGAAACAAGATGAACAACGATAACGTTTAAGCGCACCTAAACCCACTAAGATAATTTACTAAACTACACCAACACTATATGATAGTTGCTATTCTGCACCGCCACTAGTATACTGCACCACCACTAGTCACCCTAAGGTTGATCCCGCCTACAGACTTAATAATGATATTGGTAGTTTCGTGCACCCCTAGCTGCCTTCATAGGTGCCGTCTGCCCCTATCTGCACTAGGTGTACCCACTACCCCCAAGCGATCGGCTCCCTAACTCGTAGATACCCGTGCTAGCCCCACAGTGGGATGTATCACTCCCCAAAGTGGCAACCCGATACCACCAAGAATGCACGGCTTATACCTACACGATGCAACAACGTCTTACCTACCAGCCCGGGTCCACATACGCATATGAACCCGTTGGACTTGCGTTGCCACCGCTAACCTGGTTTGGCCTCTTACAGTCAAGCCCAGTATGCGTGTCCCATCCTCGACTTGGGTCGAGCCCATAAAGATATGTATGGGTTACTGGTTGAAACGGGCCCTCATTACTTGACATAAGCTATCCACCTAAGCTTGGTCACCTCTAGTACATCCCACTTAACCCACTTCTTATTCATGTTTCAATTACATGTTTCAATTTGGTTAAGTGTTTCTAATCGTATTTCCAAATGCCACCCAAGGCACCCACTAGATTCCACATGCCACCCAAGGCACCCACTTAACCCACTCATGTCCCACTACATGCTTATCTGGTTAAGTGTTTCTTAATTCATTAAGACCATAACCTCATAAAGACCTCTTACATTAGACTGGCATTTGTGGCAGCTGGATTTGCCGGGCGGGTCCGGGCAGTCTTACACCACAAAAGAGCCTAACCTTGTGTCTTTACAATTGTTACGTATTTAGTTTATGCCTAAGACCTCTCACATTAGACTGACATTTGTGGCAGCTGGATTTGCCGGGCGGGTCCGGGCAGTCTTACACCACAAAAGAGCCTAACCTCGTGTCTTAGACGATTAATTACTCCTAATTAGTCACCCCCAATTTGAATTACTTTCCCTATTCAAATTATCAGTCAATTCCAAATTTAGCGATGTCCATAATTGACTCAATTATGTCCATCCATTTAAGGTATGTAAAATCATACCAATTTCACCACAATTTTATTTTATGCCTTTTAAGGCATTTATGCCAATTACATATTTTTAATATTATCCCCTTTTATCCCACGTAGTACGTTTGTTCGTTTAACGTAAAAATATACGTTAGACTCGAACAGTCTAACTCATGAAATAAAAGAAAACATCACATATATACACATAATTAAAACATAGATCTAACATAGGGGTGAACTTGCATATGTGAATGATGTTCTACATCTAAAACTTGCATAGGCCAAGATTACAACTTGCATAAACAACATATGTCATGGATCCAAATTTAAAGGGGTGAACTTGATGAGAAAATGGCCACAACTTGCACAAACATCATATGTCATAGATCTATATCTAAAGGTGTGAACTTGATGAAATAATAGCCACAAACTTGCATAAACATCATATGTCATAGACCTATATGTAAAAGGGGTAAACTTGCATAGGTAATAACAAAACATGATTCATATCCAACTCATAAACTCACATATGTGATTTATACATCGCAACAATGGTGTAAACTAATATCTAACATGTAAAGTATCATGTAGAATTTAGCATATATCATAGCCTAACTTTCAATTAAATTTCACATAAACTAGGTGCCATAGCCATGTAAAGTCACATATAATTCTACCTAAACTTGTATATGGTTCATGTTTGAATCAACATCTAAACTTTCCTACATATGATTTATCATATGAATCAATACAAACTAGCATAAGAAACATGATGATTTGATTGTATATAAAATTTACAACATGGATGATAGCAACATAACTTTGCATCATAAATGATAGCATCACAACAAAAAATCATAGATATTTCAATCACAATCCTACAACATAATTACAACATGCAATCAATACTTCATATCACATCCATACAATCCGCGTTATAACTTAATCTAATTAAATTACTAATTATCTTGTTAAAACTATCGAACTCACAACTCAAAAGCAGTCTAGAGTTCTGAATTCTGATTTCTGGAGTTGAATTAGCGCTCCTTTGATGAAGATTCGCTGTTAGGGTTGAATAGTTCTGATTTGGTTTCTGTTCTTCCTCTTTAATTTGGTGCCGGCTGCTCTAGGGTTCATGACAACAGAATGACGGCCATAGTTTTAGTTTTAATTCTGATTTAGGGTTTGAGTCTATGGGTCTTTTTATAGAATTCTGAATTAATTTAAGCCGTCGGATGATCTTAGATTTAATCAAAACCATTCAATCATGATAGGGTGATGAGTCAGCCCTAATGACTCAGCAAGGAGTCAGAAAGGACTCAACAACACGGGTCAGCCTGAACCAGAAAGCTGTGCAGGCTCCAGCCTCGGCCTGGGCGCACTTGGCAGGTGCGCCAGTGTAAATATGTACTGGCGCACTTCCCAAGTGCGCCAGTGCATTTATTTTTTTTTCTACTTTTGCCCCCACCTTTCGTTTGTCCATAACTCTTTCATCCGGTACTCGTTTCCCGCAAACTCGGACTCTATTTCAACAAGAATTCCGAGACGAACACCATGGCGTAACCCAATCCCCATAATTCTCACGTCTGAGATGAATTATTCTTTAATTTAGTTTATTCAATATTTCAAAAATCCGGGTTGTTACATTCTCCCCTCCTTAAAGGATTTCGTCCCCGAAATCTCCAAGTTAAGGAGAATGTATATCCTACCATACAAACAACCATCTACTCAACCATCAAACACGGGCATCCATTGTCCTTATAAAATTCTTATGCTGTATGAACATATGCAAAAAGTGTGTGTATATGTTCCTTATCTAATGCAAAATCAGGCGGTCTACTAATTCAGTTGACCTCCTTAATGCAAACCATGATAGTGCCATGCGTCCATTATGTATGCGAAAGAACCTTATCGATACATATCATTTCTACATGTGTGCACAACCATTCACCAAAATGCAACATCCATATGATGGTACAACCATTATTCATCCATTACTCAAATATGTACACACATTTATATGCAATATGCGATATGAAGTGACTGAGCCGATCTAATGCCTAAAGTGTGTGTATGTGCATCCACGAGCAACCACTAGCAAACACTTGCGTCCACATGCATCCATCATACATAACATGTCTCAAACACATATTTCAACCATAGGACTATCCTATCTAAAGGTCAAAGATACTAGCGAGAGGACATATTAAAGATAAGATAAGTACAAACTAAGCGATAAAGGAGAAATCAAAAGACATACCCTCAAAAAGAAAAGGGTACAATGAACGCATCTTCGCTTCCGTCTCCCAAGTAGCTTTGCTCTCATCATCTCCCCATTGTACTTTGATTAGCTTGACCTCTCGATTCCTCAACTTCTTAATCTCCGACCCAAGAATGCGCGTAGGAGCTCGTCGAATCGTGGCATCACGCTCGATCTCCACCTTTCTAAGCAAGCTTGGCTCTACCACTTCCACGGTCTCGTGCAAGCACTTCCTCAAATGTGATACATGGAATATGTCGTGTACGCCACTAAGTCTCTCGGGCAACTCCACTCTATACGCCATCTGCCCAATCCTTTCCTTAATAGGAAACGGTCCTACGAACCTTGGTGCTAACTTCCCAACGGACCCAAAGCGAACGACGTTCCGTAATGGAGACACCTTGACAAAGACCATGTCCCCAATATCAAACTCAAGATCTGACCTCCTCTTATTCGCATAAGATTTCTGCCTATCTTGCGCCGTCTTCATCCTCCTTCGAATCAAATCGATCTTCTCCGAAGTTTCTCTAATCATATCGGGTCCAAGGAAGATCTTATCCGTAGATTCCCACCAACATGTAGGCGAATGACACGGCCGTCCATAAAGAGCCTCGAACGGTGCCACGCCAATACTAGACTGAAAGCTATTATTATATGCGAACTCTACCAATGGAAGATGTTCCTCCCATGTACCCCCGAAATCTAAGACACACAACCTCAATAAGTCCTCTAGAATACGATTCACCCTCTCGGTCTGGCCGTCCGTCTGAGGATGATATGCAATGCTCAAACATAACTGAGTCCCTACCGCCTCTTGCAAGCTTCTCCAAAATTCGCTAGTGAAAATAGGATCGCGGTCGCTCACTATGATAGAAGGAACACCATGCAAACGAACTATCTCTCTAATTTATTCGGAGGCTAACCATGGAGCGGTCCTCTTACTCTTCACGGGAATGAAATGGGCGCTCTTAGTAAGTCTGTCTACCACGACCCAAATCCCCGTATTACCCTTCCTCGATCTTGGTAATCCGTCAATAAAGTCCATCGAAACACTTTCCCACTTCAATTGTGGGACCTCCAATGGATGAAGCAATCCACCGGGCTTCTTTTGCTCCTCTTTTACTTGTTGGCACACCAAGCATCTAGCGACATACTCAGCCACATCTTTCTTCAGGCCGGCCCAAAAGTATACTCGTCTCATGTCCATGTACATCTTGTCCTCGATGGGATGAATGGTCATCTTCGAACGATGGGCATCATCAAGAATGGTCTTCCTCAAATTCTCGTCCCGTGGTACACAAAGTCTACCGTCCCTACGCAACCAACCCTTATCATCTAGGGTATACCTACGGAGATGGCTCGATGAATCCCCTCCTTTGAGCTTTTCTACTAACTCAACCAACTGTGGGTCGTCTCGCTGTGCCTCACCAATCCGTCCCAAAAGCGTAGGTCCGACCTCTAAGGATGCTAGCAAACCAGGTACGAAGTCAATGGAAGGTGTGAAGTCAAACGTAGAGATGAACTCTAAACTTCGCCGCTCAACAAACAACGGACTTAAGGATAATCTTTTTCTACTTAAGGCATCAGCCACAACGTTACCTTCGCTAGGGGTATATGCTATCTCGAAGTCGTAGGATGCTAAGAACTCCATCAACCTTTGCTGCCTTAAGTTCAAGTCCTTCTGAGAGAATAAGTATTTTAGCAATTTGTGGTCAGTGAATAATTCGAATTTTTCGCCAAGAAGATAATGACGTCAAGACTTAAGCGCGAAAACAATAGCGGCCAACTCTAGGTCATGTGTAGGGTAATTTCTTTCATGCACTCTCAACTGCCTTCCACCATAGGCTATTACCCTTCCCTCTTGCATTAAGACTGCGCCTAGTCCTGTCCCACAAGCATCGGTATAAACGGTAAATGGCTTACTCCCATCCGGCAACACTAAGACTGGGGCTGTGGTCAAAGCTCTCTTTAAACGTTGGAATGCATCATCACAATCTACGTCCCACATGAAAACTAAGTTCTTCTTCGTCAAGCGTGTTAATGGAGCTGATATTTTTGCGAAGTCTTTGATAAACTTCCTATAGTAGTCAGCCAATCCTAAGAAACTTCTCACCTCGGTAGCATTTTTAGGAACCTTCCAATCTTGGATGGCCACTATCTTCCCGAGATCCACGGCTATCCCTTCTTTAGAAACCACGTGCCCTAAGAATCGCAATTCTTTCCTCCAAAAGTGACATTTGGAAAATTTAGCTTTAAGGCTATGCGCTCGAAGAGTCTCCAACACTTCCCTAAGATGTAGGGCATGCTCTTCTTCGCTTTTAGAAAATATCAAGATGTCATCTACAAAGACTACCACGAATTTATTAAGGTACTCCCTAAACACCCTACTCATCAAATCAACAAAGTACGCGGGGGCGTTTGTCAAACCGAAGGGCATCACCAGCCACTCGAAGAAACCGTCTGGAGTCCTAAAGGCAGTCTTGTCTATGCTATCCTCAGCCACTCTCAACTGATGGAAACCAGTGGCTAAGTCCAACTGCGAAAACACCGAGGCGCCAACTAACTTATCGAAAAGATCGTCAATCCTCGGCAGTGGGTGTCTATTCTTCTTAGTAAGCTTATTAAGTTCTCTATAGTCCACACAAAGTCTAAGGGACCCATCCGCCTTCGTGGCAAATACTACTGGAGCACCCCACTCCGATATACTACGTCTGATGAACCCCTTCTCAAGCAATTGTTTCACTTGCTTACTGATTTCTCTTCTCTCTCTTTGAGCCATGTGGCGCACTGGCAATGCAACTGGCTTTGCATTGTCCACTAGATATATTCGAAAATCTATCTCGTGTTTTAGGGGTAAACCCCTCACCTCATCGAAGACATCGGCAAATTCAAGGACTATGGGAACAGAATGAAAATCATCATCGGATGCGTCAAGGGATTCTAGGTAACTAAGCATTGAGTCTTTCCCGAACGAGTCAACAATCTAACTACCCTTCTTTCACAATCTAGGATGGCCCCATATCTAGTTAGCCAATCCATACCTAGAATTAAGCCATAACCTATGAAGCCAAGAACAAAAGCGTTGCACTCAAACCCAACGCCCAAGATAAACACTCTCAAATCCCGACAAATCATAGAAAGATGAGCCGAACCACCAATAGGATTTGAGACTACTAAGGGATCAGTAACAAGACTAGTATCTAGGTGCAGTGTTTCAACTAATGATGTTGAAATAAACGAATGCGATGCGCCAGAATCGAATAAAGTACGGACAGGATGATCAAACAGAAAAACTAAACTTTCAACGGAAATTGCTCTACCTCGTTCTTGCAGCGGTGGGACCACGAGAGCCTGAACTTGTCCCCTTGCCTGCCCAGGTGCCATAAGAGCTTGCACCTGTCCTCCCGAGGTAGACCCTGCCCTCTGCCCTTTCTTTGGGCAATCCTTAATAAGATGTCCCGCCTCGCCACAGTGGAAACAACCAGTTTTCTTTTTCTTTCTACAATCTTTGCTTAGACGGCCTGGTGTCCCACAGTTAAAGCATTTCTTCTTCCCCTTAGCATTGTTGCCTTTGCCACCTTTCTTGTTCTGTTGTTGCTGTTGCGACTTCTTTTGATCCCCTTTCTTCTTGGGTGCCTTATTAGCATTGGCGCCCTTCTCCTCTTCATGCATGAGTGCCATGCCAACTAACCTCTCAAAGGTAGCCCCCATGGGAATGTGGGTCATAGCTAACCCATGAAGCGGCTCGTTTAAACCCTTAAGAAATCTTAGAGCCTTCTTTTCTGGAGTGTTCACCAAGTCTAAGCCAAACCTTGCCAATTGGTTGAATTTGTTAACGTACTCTTTCACCGATAAATTCCCTTGCTTCAGTGACAAGAACCTTTCCATATATAGATTCTCTTCAGCCCGTGAGAGAAACTTCGCCTCAAACCTTTGCCTAAAATCTGGCGATGTATCAACTAGACGACCACCATTAGTGACCTCCCACCAAAACGAGGCCTCATCCTTCATTAGCCACGCAGCTAGCTCGACTTTCCTTCCATCATCCACTTCAAAGATTCTAAACAATTCTTCCACCTCCTTTAGCCAATTACGAGCTTCAAGTAAAGTCTCCGTCCCGTGAAAAGGTCTTCCATCCATTGCTCTAAAGTCCTTGCATATCTTTGCGAAATTATCGACACGAGGAGGAGGAGGAGGATTTGCTGGACCTGCGGCGGCGGCCATAGCCTCAAGATATTGACGGAACCAACCGGGCACATGAACGCCCTCTGGTATCTCAGATGCTTCAGACATGCTGAAACGAAAAAGGAAAGATTCAATACAAAAAGGACTGAAGGAAAGATATTTGGCTCTTGGAGTTATTCTTTCCAAAATATACTTTTCTCTTGAAAATACTTTCCTTAAATCATACTTTTGAAAGTACTTCTTTATAAAAATTGCTTTGAAAAATAATTTTTCAAAAAGACATATCTGTTCTGGTAAACTTCAGCTCTGATACCACGTGTAACACCCCACGTCCATTAATGTCACTTACAAAGGAAATGCATTAACTTCCATGGAGCATTTTAAGTAAGTATAGAACAGAAAATCACAACAAGACAGATATAAAGCAGTACTTGAAAATTTAAACTTTATTTTATTGTAGCGGATAAACCCATATGTTTGATTACATCATCAAAACCATAAACCAAAGTCAAGTACATCATGTCCATCTTGGTAAAACAAAGTACATAAACTGAAAGACATAATCCCCAACATCAAAATAGCCATAAATAAAAAGAAGCTGAACTTTACTTCAGTAGTCCAAGAAATCTTTTAAAGCAGTCCAAAATCAAGCTCCACTGGTGCTAGTTCCAACCTGAGCACCTAAGGGGAGGAAAAACGAAAGAGATGGAAAAAGGGGGGGTCAGACCTAAAGTCTGACGAGTGCGATAATTCTAACAATATACGTAACAAAGTAACTGGGCTAAGGCATAAGTTGGAAAATAAGGAAATGACCATGAACCATTGAGTATGGCAGAGTAAACAACGAAACAAGATGAACAACGATAACGTTTAAGCGCACCTAAACCCACTAAGATAATTTACTAAACTACACCAACACTTTAGGATAGTTGCTATACTGCACTATCACTAGTATACTGCACCACCACTAGTCACCCTAAGGTTGATCCCGCCTACAGACTTAATAATGATATTGGTAGTTTCGTGTACCCCTAGCTGCCTTCATAGGTGCCGTCTGCCCCTATCTCCACTAGGTGTACCCACTACCCCCAATCGATCGGCTCCCTAACTCGTAAATACCCGTGCTAGCCCCACAGTGGGGTGTATCACTCCCCAAAGTGGCAACCCGATACCAACAAGAATGCACGACTTATACCTACACGATGCAACAACATCTTACCTACCAGCCCGGGTCCACACACGCATATGAACCCGTTGGACTTGCGTTGCCATCACTAACCCGGTTTGGCCTCTTACAGTCAAGCCCAGTATGTGTGTCCCGTCCTCGACTTGGGTCGAGCCCACAAAGATACGTATGGGTTACTGGTTGAAACGGGCCCCCATTACTTGACACAAGCTATCCACCTAAGCTTGGTCCCCTCTAGTATATCCCACTTAACCCACTTCTTATTCATGTTTCAATTACATGTTTCAATTTGGTTAAGTGTTTCTAATCGTATTTCCAAATGCCACCCAAGGCACCCACTAGATTCCACATGCCACCCAAGGCACCCACTTAACCCCCTCATGTCCCACTACATGCTTATCTGGTTAAGTGTTTCTTAATTCATTAAGACCGTAACCTTATAAAGACCTCTCACATTAGACTGGCATTTGTGGCAGCTGGATTTGCCGGGTGGGTCCGGGCAGTCTTACACCACAAAAGAGCCTAACCTCGTGTCATTACAATTGTTACGTATATAGTTTATGCCTAAGACCTCTCACATTAGACTGACATTTGTGGCAGCTGGATTTGCCGGGCGGGTCCGGGCAGTCTTACACCACAAAAGAGCCTAACCTCGTGTCTTATACGATTAATTACTCCTAATTAATCACCCCCAATTTGAATTACTTTCCCTATTCAAATTATCGGTCAATTACAAATTTAGCGATGTCCATAATTGACTCAATTATGTCCATCCATTTATGGTATGTAAAATCATACCAATTTCACCATAATTTTATTTTATGCCTTTTAAGGCATTTATGCCAATTACATATTTTTAATATTATCCCCTTTTACCCCACGTAGTACGTTTGTTCGTTTAACGTAAAGATATACGTTAGACTCGAATAGTCTAACTAATGAAATAAAAGAAAACATCACATATATACACATAATTAAAACATAGATCTAACATAGGGGTGAACTTGCATATGTGAATGATGTTCTACAGCCTAAACTTGCATAGGGCAAGATTACAACTTGCATAAACAACATATGTCATGGATCCAAATTTAAAGGGGTGAACTTGATGAGAAAATGGCCACAAACTTGCATAAACATCATATGTCATAGATCTATATCTAAAGGTGTGAACTTGATGAAATAATAGCCACAAACTCACATAAACATCATATGTCATAGACCTATATCTAAAAGGGGTAAACTTGCATAGGTAATAACATAACATGATTCATATCCAACTCATAAACTCACATATGTGATTTATACATCGCAACAATGGTGTAAACTAATATCTAACATGTAAAGTATCATGTAGAATTTAGCATATATCATAGCCTAACTTTCAATTAAATTTCACGTAAACTAGGTGCCATAGCCATGTAAAGTCACATATAATTCTACCCAAACTTGTATATGGTTCATGTTTGAATCAACATCAAAACTTTCATACATATGATTTATCATATGAATCAATAAAACTAGCATAAAAAACATGATGATTTGATTGTATATAAAATTTACAACATGGATGATAGCAACATAACTTTGCATCATAAATGATAGCATCACAACATAACATCATAGATATTTCAATCACAATCCTATAACATAATTACAACATGAAATCAATACTTCATATCACATCCATACAATCCGCGTTATAACTTAATCTAATTAAATTACTAATTATCTTGTTAAAACTATCGAACTCACAACTCAGAAGCAGTCTTGAGTTCTGAATTCTGATTTCTGGAGTTGAATTAGCGCTCCTTTGATGAAGATTCGCTGTTAGGGTTGAATATTTCTGATTTGGTTGTTGTTCTTCCTCTTTAATTTGGTGGCGGCTTCTCTAGGGTTCAAGACAACAGCATGACGGCCATAGTTTTAGTTTTAATTCTGATTTAGGGTTTGAGTCTATGGGTCTTTTTATAGAATTCTGAATTAATTTAAGCTGTCGGATGATCTTAGGGTTAATCAAAACCATTCAATCATGATAGGGTGATGAGTCAGCCCTAATGACTTAGCAAGGAGTCAGAAAGAACTCAACAACACGGATCAGCCTGAACCAGAAAGCTTTGCAGGCTCCAGCCTCGGCCTGGGCGCACTTGGAAGGTGCGCCAGTGTAAATATGTACTGGCGCACTTCCCAAGTGCGCCAGTGCATTTATATTTTTTTTTCTACTTTTGCCACCACCTTTCGTTCGTCCATAACTCTTTCATCCGGTACTCGTTTCCAGCAAACTCAGACTCTATTTCAACCAGAATTCCGAGACGAACACAATGGCGCAACCCAATCCCCATAATTCTCACGTTTGAGATTAGTTATTCTTTAATTTATTTAATTTGATATTTTAAAAATCCGGGGTGTTACATTTGATATTGGAAATAATGAAATATTTTACAACTAACCTAAAAGCTATACCAAAATCTGAATTTGAAGAACAACTTTTAGGTCTATGCTCCCAAATCCCAACAGATCTATAATATGTATAAAAAGGGGACATGTACAATTATAAAAGTTTACAGATTTGTAAAAGAATAGAAAAAAGGGAAAGAAAACAAGGGATGAATTTTACCTAATGCGCAGAACCAACCTTTGTTCACATACCTAAATTCATCTTCACTGATTATTATTTATTATATTTTGAAAACTGGTTTATTTTAAAAAAAAATAAGAGATTGGAGAAGTGAAAATATCATATTATTACTGCTCCCTCCAGAAAACAAGAACAAAGAGTTAAGGGTTTAAGTCTTTATTTATACATGCTCAAATGACATGTAACTATTAAATTTAGCTTACATAAATCCCATCTATTATTATAAATATAATACCCAAATCCCTATCCACCACCTACTCAGATTGACCAGTAGAACGATCAAGCTGTTGAAACCATGACCGAATGCCCGGCCGACCTCCTGGGTCGACCTTGCGATGCTAGGACAGGGAAGTAACGACAAAGTTATTGCAATATTTTTTTATATCATATTTTGTCTATCACTTTTCTATCCCGACTCTATGCGTGAAGTTCCAAACATGAAAGTTGATCAAAATTCCATCATGAATGGACCAATGCAAGTTTCATGGTCAAATTCCATCATTTTCTCAAATTCTATTTTTGAAACATGATTAATTAACAAATTTAACTTGCAACAAATTTGGGTTGTTACATAAACGCTTAGGAGAGGAATGAATTTAACTACTCAGTACCCTCATAAGGTGGATCAACCACTTAATACGTTCTCGACATAGGCCTAGCCTATGCTAAACGGCCCGTGGAACTAGACATCTCATATTAGCTTGCCTTATTGTAGCTGCTTGGTAGCCGGGTTATCTGGGCAGACTTTTACTGCTAATAGGGGTTAACTCACGTCTGTATGCCATTTAATATTACTAGAAGACATCAATTCATGCACAACATATAAATTTTCTAATAGGGAAATTTATTGAAATACTTAACTAAATGTAGTAAATACGTACTTCAGATAGATAAATTACCATATAATTAAAATAAGACATAAACGCATAATTAGTGTCGCATGAGAAAGAAAGCTCAAAAAATGATGAAATGTCAACCTTTCTCCAAACAAAAGCAATATAAGTCATTTTTCCCAAATTCATAATATGACATATATATCTTCACCTTAAAACTAATGTATCTTTGAGGAAATAATCATAACATAATAAAAGATATGCCTGTAATTTGAGGCTTTCTGGATTACATCAATAAATAAAAGGGGACAAAAATAAATAAAGCTTTATCTCTTTCTATTACGATTTTACCATCTTTACATTTTGACTAATTTTTTAAAAAAAAATAGTGATTTTGATCACATATAGTTTATTGTTGTTTTCACCAAAACTTGGTTCAAACACCAATGGTACGAGAATCGTACTTCACCAAACAATGTTAGAATATAAATGGAGCCGCACTCAACAACAATTGAAAGTAAAAATGTGAAGGAAACAAAATGAAGACAAGATTTTAGAGTGGTTCAGCCTTGAGCTAGGCTTACATCCACTGTGAAGGTGATTTGCATTATCATGATGACATTTACAAGATACGTCAACTCTCATTTTTTATACATCTCATTGTTCTCTCAATGTATATATTCTCACTTTTGCATACAAATCTTGCTTAGATTCGCGAGATTCGATGAAAGAATGGCGGAATCTATGAAGGGAAAGGATGGATAAGCCACGGAGGAGGAGGATATATTCAATCTTTTTCACGTATAGGATTTGAATGGACGCCGTGGACAAGTGAATGAAAGACCTTGGATTGGAGATCATGATCACGGTTGAAATGCCTGAGGACGGAGTTTAGCAGCACTTCGTGGGGGCCAGAAGTCCCCCCTTCCTGGCGGAAGATATGTCATATTTATAGTTGAGCCTTCACGAAGGTTTGAACTGGGATTTGCGTGAGTCGCTCGTCCCATAATTACTAAAATGCCACTGCCTTGTTGTAGCCAACTGTCAGCAACCGTTTCTGGCCGTCCGATATAACTGACTTTACAAGGGCGATCAACCTTGTGAAGGTGAGCGACTGCTTCAAGTCTGGACAGTTTAGGCGAGTGTCTTTAGGCACGCGAGCGGGATGGTTGGATCAGACGTGCTTGATTGTAGACAGATGGGCGACCAACAACATAATAAGAGGAAAGAGCCTGGTTGAAATAGTAATGATAAATTGAGGAGCGAACGTCTAGGGCTATAAATTGTCGGCTGACATAGAGCTTGTGTGCGATCCCTGGTATCTTTGGATTCTCGGCTAACTAGTCGGGAGTGGAACGTGTGACCAAACTTTCGAATATGTAGGTGAGTAGGGCGACCCTTTCCTAGATATATGAGTCTTGCTATTACTGTATCACGTGCAATTTTTAAGGGACAAACATTTTCCCCTCAAAGTTTGTAATTTTCAGCTTGTGAAGATTAAATGCTTCGAAATTATTACATGTAACGTCAATTGATGGATTCAGTCCAATTTCCTCATGCGGTGGTTATGTTTTCATAAGGTCCATATGTATACGTATATTTGATTGGGGTTTACAGTCGCTCATGTGCTTACATAATTGGCTGACCTTAAAGTCACTCGCTAGCACACCGTGGTTGAGTGAGCGAGTTGATGCGTTGTTTTGTTTCATTGGTTCCTTTTGCCTTTGTCTTACCTCATACACCATCTACTTTCTTTATCGTTTCTCGTTTCTTTTCCTCCAAAGAAACCCTTGACGGCGGTATTATTCTGGATGCTTGCTCCTTGTCCTGATTTCCTTTAAAGCTCTGGATTATTTTGGTCCTTTTAACATTTCGTCTTCTTGCCGTGCCTAGTATCTCCACCAGAACTCCGTAGCTTCAAGATTGATTTAGGTAGTCTGCTCGCTCATATTCGAGATTTATCCGCTCGCTTGTAAGTAAATTTTTCTCCTTAATCTTATTTTGGTTTAACCTGAAGCTTGAATTCGATAGTCCCAAGTGTAGTTTTGAATGACCCGAATATTACCCCAAGTAGTTCCTCGCGGGATCCCCGATTATTCTTGTGATTCCAACTAGGTCATTGCAGGATTGTCCAAGCGAAGATTTTGCTTGTTGAAAATTTGAAATCTTTTTCGCTCTTTTAGAATTCCATTGTTATAAACTCGTGCGATTTTGTTGATCGTCCCCCGAATTATCAAAAGTTTTTGTCTTCGTGTCATGGATTTGAAGGGTTTATAAGATTTGTTCATTATCTTTATCCGTTTTGACCTTGTGTTTGGTTTAGAAAATTTTCATTTTTCCTATCGTGTATACTTGTGCTTGAGCTTGGTGTTCGCCCAACTTCAATTTTGACATGGGTCATTCTTGCTCAGCTTCTATATGAGGTCTCATTATGTCTGAATTTGTGCGACCACCTTGCCTTGAACTCAAGCAGTTGACATGATACGACTATTTGTGTTTTGTCAAAATCGGTATGAGTTCAGATCTGGAATCTGGTTATCCACATGCGAGTGATCGAAACTCATTGCGAATGACTAGACAAATGCTGTGTGAATGGTAAACTATTTGAATTGCATTATGCTTTGCTAAGTTAAATTAGGCTGGATTATTTCTGTTTGCTATGAAAGGGTTGGTTGTGCACGGTCCTATTTTGGTTTGGACTTACTAAGCTATTGTCCTTCTGATAACACTAATTCTTTAGTGTTATAATATTTAAATAAGAATGCTAACTCACTATCAATCACCCCATAATCTGTAATGTTCTATATATAGAATAGTTCAGTTATAAACACATTTGATAATAAAATATATTTGGTTGTTATCATCAAACAAAAATCATATAATTGTGTATACAACACCATTATATACAACAATCACCCCCTTTTGATGATGACAAACAAATATTAAGATTTTGAATCCAATAAATGTGTTTGATAGTGAAGAACTGAACTCCCCCTATTTGAATGCTCCCCCTACAACAGAAACTCCCCCTATAACTGTGCATGAGTGAAATGTAAATAATAATGAATTTTCAAAATTAAAAATATTTATAAAATATTCACTCATAAATCAAAATCTCAATCAATTCTCCCCCTTTTGTTATCATCAAAAGGATTAAGAATTTTAAATATAGATGAAAAATATCTAACAAATACAATATCCGCTTAAAAGGAAGAACGGTCATCATAAATCTCAATCAGTCAAACAAAAATCACAAGAAACTAAGAACTAGTGGCCTATTTCACATTGCAGAGAATGACGGATTTACGATGAAATTTATATATAATGGGGAGAGTTTCAAAAACATATATTTACAATTATTTTCCAAAAGAATTTTATAAAAATGAGCACAAAAACAGTGATGGATTTGGACTATAATTATAGTTTCAATTTAAATGATGCAATCAAATAGTCTCAAATCCCAATACCTATCAATCAACAAATCATAATACGTCATAAGATTTCAACACATTTCACAAACAGAAAAATGGGTCGATAGGCTGGTTTTTACACAACAAGGAAAATTTCAGATTAATTTCCATTTATAGCACATTATTTCATTTCTTTATCTTTTTATTGTTATTTAACAGCACACTGACCATGCATAACCAGATCTTGGAGTTTTAAATGATATCAGTTGCAACTTAAATATAAGTAATCTTATAACAATGCGTAACCAGAGCTTGGATTTTTAAATGAGGTTAGAGAAACACTTATGAATATTATATTTTTATTTTTATTTTCAGATTCAAAATGAAAAACTCCTCAGTATATAAAACCAATATGAATGATAGAAATGTGATAGTTACAGAAATAGACTGTGAAATAAATTTATAAATTAATTATATTATGAAATATGCTCGACTGTATCGGGATCATTGAAAATTTTCAATTATCACTAATTCTGAATAATAACATAGTCCAATTTCTATCATAAATATTTCCACTGTTTATTCAAAAAGATTTTTTTAGAAAAAAATATTAAACTCTCCACATTAATATAAAAATTATCATGGATGGAAGAATGATGATAGATAAAGGAGATGGTCATTAAATAATCGCCAATTCAAAGATATTATAATAACTGTTCAACCATCATGAAAATAAAAATAAAATTTCCTCTTGTTGTGAAATATACTACAGTCACAATTCATCACAATTTCAAAATCTAATAATAATTTTGATGAATTATAAATACAGCTCAATTTGGATATTGATTTCAATTTCTGAATGAATAAAAAATAAATAATTTTAAAATTGAAAATCAATTACAAGAGAAATTTTGTGAGATATATACAAGACAAAAAAAAATATACAAAAAATATTCAGCACTTCTAAACTGATATCATTTGATGTCTCTATTCATGAGGATTTTAAAAATGATACTGGAGACAAACAAAGATATCTCAGACTACAGAATATAAGTCACAAAGTCTAAGCAGAAACGATTAACAAATCAAGCAAATTAATTTCATCTATCAGAGCATGGTATATATTTGAGACCAAAACAAGCAGTCACCAAAAAATATTTTAAAGAACTATATCTAAGCAGCACAAAAATCATTTTCAAAGCAGACTTGTCAAGGAGATGTTTCAAATATTTCAGACAGTCAAAGAATGGTTCATGATCCAAGATTAAATATATGGTTTATTTTAAATCGTTTGAAGGGATATGAAAAGGTTGAGATTAAATGAATCAGTCACACCAGATTATAAATTTTAAATTCACGATGTGTGTGAGATTCAAGAAATCAATAATTTCAAATGATTCTAAACAAACAAATATTTAAATCATGAAATAATAGAGAGTTTCAAGATCGGTTTTTCAAAGAATTTTTCCAAATTATTTCTAATAAGCCGAAAGAATTTTTTAGAATATTTACATCAAGTTTGAAGACATATTCATGATCGAAAAATAATGGTTTACTCGAAATCACTTGAATAAATGTAAAACATGAGATACAATGAATCAATCACACAAGATTAATAATTTCAGATCTGAGAGGTGTGTGAGATTCAAAATATCAGAAATTTCAAATGATCTCAAACAAACAAAAATCTAAACTAGATGATCATGAATAATAGTGAATTTCAAGATGTAAGCAATGATTCAAGATACTTCAAAATATCCAAGCCAATATGAAAAACAATGAAATTTTCACAACTGAGAAGTAGCAGTGTGCTGTAATGAGTATAATATTTCAAGCATTCCTAGAATGAATTAGAAGAAACTCAAAACAGTAGAGGTGTTTGAAACTTCATCAAATTTTCAGATCTTCAAGAATTTAGAATCCTAATTAACAGTATTCAAGATATGACAAGAATACATCATCACTGTTATGGATTCATAAATCAAAAAATAAACTTCAAAACAATTGCAGATATTTACAAATTTAAATTCAAGATCTGGGAATTATTAAAGACATTAGAGTTTTATTTAAATAAAGCGAATTTCCAAAAGATCATGAATACTGCAATTTGAAGTTAATGAAGCCCAAAAGAAGTTACAATGATATGATAATGATATATCAACTAAGAAAAATCAAAGAAAAAATCCAGAAGGGGTAGAAGGAGGAATACACAAAGAAAAAGAAAAATATTTACAAAGATGAGTTTAGAGGTTATACCTGAAATCGATGTGAACAAAAGAATTTCTAACTCATCAGATCTTGGCTAAAGGAACTGTAAATGATACTGAATTAGAGACCAACTTGATTTCAAATTTCCTTTCAGCACATCAGTTCCTTAGCCACCTTCGGTACCTAACAATTTAAAGGATCGAGTGGTCTAACAAAATTAGTAAAACCCCTCACAGTAGTACTTATATGTTTTGGTACCCAAACTTGTTTATATAACAATCCATCAGAATTTACCAAAGTACGTTTAGGGACCCAAATCTGTCTGAATTTTAATGAATTCACTTTATATCTTTTTGGGATCCAAGATCGTTTAAATGGTTTGTTATAAAACAAGTTTTCATTTTTTTTCAAAAATCCTTTGGAATTTTCAGAGTTCATATTTTCAAGTCTATTCTTTTCAATGTAATTTGAAGGATTTTTAAAAACATTTGAATTTCGATTTTCAGAAACATTTGTTTTTCCAAATCCAAGTCCATGCTTATTTCCAATAGAAAATTACTTTTTCAATAATATATCCAACGATTTTTCTCCATTAGAAAATTTACTCAATGTAGATTCAAGTCGTTGAATTTTAAAATTAAGATCACTGTTTTCTTTTATTAAATCTGAACAACGATTATTAGTAATCTTCCTCTCAGCATCATACTGTTTCAAAACCAAATTCTCATTTTCAAGTAATTTAATTTTGGCTTAGGACTCAAAGATCTCAGATTCAAATCGTTTTTGTTTTTCAAATTCAAATTTCTTGAGATTCTCAATTTCCTTTTCAAGCTCAATCAAAATTGAATTAGTTTTCAATAAACTTTCCTTTTCAAAAATTTCATGTTTGGAATTTTCTGATGTCTTAAGATTTTTAAATTCTTTTCGCAAAAAACTGTTTGAATTTTTTAACTCGTTCTCGTTATCTTTTAAAATCAGAATTTCTTCTTCAAGCTTTTTAATGTTTTTATTAAGACTAACGAGATCAGATTTTAATTTCAAACAATTTTTACAATCAGAATTTTCAAATTTCCCAACGTTTTCAAGCTTTAATTCCAAAACACGATTTTTGTTGGTAAACTCAAGATTTTTAGATTTCAAAGTTTTATTTTTCAGTTGGATTTTGTCAACAGATTTCGTTAAATCAACACACATATAAACCAATTCTTTATATGAGAAATTTTCTATCTCTTTGTCTGTTGAGTCTCCATCAACTGATCCATCTGAATTTTCATTTGTAAGAGCAGTTAAGCATAGATCTAAATCTGAGTTGATATCTTGGGATTTTGAGCAGTTGTCATATTTTTCGTACAGCGCGTTGAGAGTTTTCCAGATTTCCTACGCAGTAAAACAATGGGAGATAAGACTATAACGATCATCATCAATACAAGAATATAGAATGTGTGTAGCACGAGAATTAAATGTCTTATCAACAAAATCATATACATTAATAACAACATTCCAACATTTAATATTAACAGATTTTAAATAGGATTTTATCTCTGATTTCTAATTTAAAAAATCTGTACCATTAAAAATAGTTGGAATACGACTGGACTGACCCTCAGAAGACTGACAACTAGGATGACCCATTACTCTAGAGTTAATGAAATTACCAGGCTCTGATACCACTTGTTGGATCTAGATTAACCCTAGAGGGGGTGAATATGGTTTATCGTAGTTTTTCGCTGGGTTAAAAATCCGACAGGATATTAAAAAATAAACAGGTCACAAAATGCAGCAAAAATAAAAAAATAACACACAGAGATACCCTGCTTTGGCAAAACCAAGCCTACTGCTACATTCCTAAGGTTTCTACTAGGTGATAGAACAGATCCCGCTTACAAGACCATGTAAACTCGCATTCCCTGCTCCTGTACTAACCCTACGCTCAAAACCCTTGACTGACTGAAATCCGCTCGTCCAGATTTTCCTAAATTACAAACCCGTAATCCGTAACCCTAGATTTTACAGACTCTAGTAAACTGCCAGCTAAATCCTAAATGGATTCCCTCTAGATTTTATAGACTCTAGAACTAATTCGGACGAATACAAAAGAAATTTAAAAAACCAAACAATAAAAATAATTTAAAAAACCTAGTTATAAAATGAATTTAAAACTCCCTTTTGAACCCTTCAACTAGAATAGGCCGACCACTCTAAATTTGATTAGCTCGCTCCTCTCTTCAATGAAAAATGGCGGCAAAAAAAAACTAGGGGTTTTCCCTGATATCTCCAAATCAAATCGAAGACTTCTGGGAATAATGAAAAGATTCTACCTTTGATGATCTTCAAGTGCTGTTTTCCTTCGTCTATTGAATTTGCTGGCGATCGAAAATTAATTGTGAGTATTCGAATTTTATTTCTCTGACTGCTTTTGATTTTGTTGTTGATTTTCGATGCTTCTAAAGCCGATGATGATAGGTGTATAATATAGGACATTGAAATCCTAAAATGTCTCTGATTTCCTCGGTTATGACTTGGCTTGATTGTGTGAATGTTTCCTCTTTTGCTTGCTCGATTTCCTCTGTAAAATGCCTTGATTTAAAAACAAGAAAGTATTGATTTGTTGCCGTTGACACAATTCTGAAAATTTATTTTCTTGCCCTTGTGAATTTTTGATTACTTGCTCGGTTTTTTTTTTAAAAAAAACTTTCTTGATTTGTTGTGATAAACCTGGTCGACTTGATGAACCTGAAAATTGTTTGCTGCCATTTTATCCACCTTGAATTGATTTTTCCGAGATGCGAAACTAGAAAACAAAAAATCCCTGTGTGATTTTTCTTGCCCAAAATTGGAATGTATTGAATGAAATTTCTTGGCTCCTTGTGTGATTAAAAACTTGATTTGCACAAGTAATATCTTGCTATATATGAATTCCCTGTTATCACTTTGATTTTGCATGAATTTTGAAAATCAAGGAATCATCCTTGCCTTGAAGAACAAGAGCAAAATTGATATTCTTTGCATGCAGTTCATTTGTGTATTTAATTTTTTCTTGAAATACTTCTTGCCACTTTTCTCTCTGCATACACAACCATATGCTACACCATGTTTGTTCATTGCTGACATGTATACATGTCTTGAGATCTGGGCTGAAACTTTGCACTTGTCTCAACCATGTACTACTTCTTACTTGAGTCAAAATGTATTTTTGTTGCAACGGCCTTGTGTTGCACCATGCATGAGTTTGTTCACTTGAAAATGCACTTGTGATTTGTATGTAATATGACATTGGCTTGTACCATGAACTTAATGACTGGCTCGAATAAACTGCTGCACCTTTGTCTCTGGCCATCCACACTGACTTGACTTTGAACCATACTGTTTGTGGCTAAAACTACTTTGTCCATGTACTTGCTGTGTTGCTCTTGACATCATGTTGCGTCTAGAATTGCATGTCCAAACTGTTCTACCCATATTCATATGCACATACACTTTGATCCGTTTTCACTATGGTTGAGCTGATCTTTGCCGTAAGTCAATTTCATGTTTTTTCTAAGATTTTCTCCTTCTATCACATGAAATTAAAAGCTTGTACTGTTGTGCCATTTTGCTTTTTTGCTGTTTGAAATCTACACACATGTTTGCTGAAATTTCATTGCTGATTTGCACTCCACTTTGAGTTGATCACCTGAGTTGCACTTGACATGCTCCATATAATTATTGCTCTCTTGTGTGTGTTCATGCTTCTTAGCTTTTGACCATGCTGGCATGTCCTCTTGTCTCATGTTGACATACCATACTTGTATATGTGCTGACTAGTTATGGCTTCATTGCTGAGCAGTTCATATTGGCTTGATAGTGTTTGTTTGAGTTGAGCTATTTATGTTTGCTCGATCACTTTGAATTGTTTTCACGTGCATATAGACCATATATGTGCACTGAGTCGAGACGGTCCACATGGCTACTCCTCAGTTGTGCGCTGATTGGTGAGGCAGTGCACACGTGTGTATTTATACACGTGTGTATATGCAGTCATCAGATAAAATTTCCTGTCCCTGTACTATATATATACAAACTGACTGGACATAGATCAAGTCCTGAAAAATGATGAGAAATACACCAGAAATCTAAGGCAAATAAAATTTTAAAATTAAAATTTATATTCGCTTGAATTTAGAATATTATTTCTATTCCATATACTGTTTGTGTGTTTCTGTATATGATTGGTATGAAGACAGGACTGGCTGAAAGACGCTGTGAAGACAGAAGACTAAGAGACAGTGTCAGTGAATGTAAATGTATCAATGAATGTATATGGATATGAAAATGTAAAATGAGTGATTATATATATATATATATATAAGATGTATAGACAGAGTGTTATAGTGAGGAGCTATGTAACAACAAAATTGTACTGATGTTTGTATTAAACAAATTTGTTTGAAATAAAATATTATGTTATTGTACTTAAATTTGTGTTCAAGAAAAATTGTTTATCGTATTCAGTTTATATACAAGTACAATGTCATGGGAAGAATATATAAATAGTGGATTTATAAATCTATACTATTTTGAATGTTGAAATAGAATATTATATTCAAATAGAATACAGTTTGAATGTTCAATTCTAGTGCAGTAGTATTCCATTTAAATATAAATATTATGTTCTTGTCTGTGATGTATATATAAATAGTGTGTGTTCATGCTGCTTAGCTTTTGACTATGCTGACATCTCCTCTTGTCTCTTGTTGACACACCATACTTGTATATGTGCTGACTAGTTATGGCTTCATTGCAAAGCAGTTCATATTGGCTTGATAGTGTTTGTTTGAGTTGAGCCATTTATGTTTGATCGATCACTTTGAATTGTTTTCATGTGCATGTAGACCATATATGTGCACTGAGTCGAGATGGTCCACGTGGCCACTCCTCAGTTGCACGCTGATTGGCAGGACAGTGCATACGTGTGTATTTATACACGTGTGTATATGCAGTCATCATATTAAATTTCCTGTCCCTATACTATATATATACAAACTGACCAGACATAGATCAAGTCATGAAAAATGATGAGAAACACACCAGAAATCTAAGGCAAATAAAATTTTAAAATTAAAATTTATATTTGCTAGAATTTAGAATATTATTTCTGTTCCATATACTGTGTGTGTGTGTTTCTGTACATGACAGGTGTGAAGATAGGACTAGCTGAAAGACGTTGTGAAGACAGAAGACTAAGAGATAGTGTCAGTGAATGTAAATGTATCCGTGAATGTCTATGGATATGAAAATGTAAAATGAGTGATTATATATATATACATATATGAGATGTATAGACAGAGTGTTATAGTGAGGAGCTGTGTAACAACAAAATTGTACTGATGTTTGTATTAAACAAATTTGTTTAAAATAAAATATTATTTTATTGTGCACAAATTTGTGTTCAAGAAAATTTGTTTATCGTATTCAGTTTATATACAAGTACAATGTCATGTGAAGAATATATAAATAGCGGAGTTATAAATCTGTACTTTTTTGAATGTTGAAATAGAATATTATATTCAAATAGAATACAGTTTGAATGTTCAATTCTAGTGCAGTAGTATTCCATTTAAATATAAATATTATATTCCTGTTTGTGATGTATATATAGAACAGTACAGTTATAAACACATTTAATAATAAAATATATTTGGTTGTTATCATCAAACAAAAATCATATAATTATGTATACAATACCGTTATATACAACATAATCCCAGAGCCAAAACATTTCTGACCAAGATAGAAGTTCAGACCAAATTACTGTAATCATACCACATACTGCCCCTGGGGTAGATGCTGCGCAATGCTTCCCAAAGCCCCGTGCTCTTTCTACTATACCTTGTGAAAGGCATGCGACGGATGTAACACCCCACGTCCATTATTGTCACTCACAAAGGGAATGCATTAACTTCCATGGAGCATTTTAAGTAAGTATAGAACAGAAAATCACAACAAGACAGATATAAAGCAGTACTTGAAAATTTAAACTTTATTTCATTGCAGCAGATAAACCCATATGTTTGATTACATCATCAAAACCATAAACCAAAGTCAAGTACATCATGTCCATCTTGATAAAACAAAGTACATAGACTGAAAGAAATAATCCCCAACATCAAAATATCCATAAATAAAGAGAAGCTGAACTTTACTTCAGCGGTCCAAGAAATCTTCTAAAAGAAGTCCAAAATCAAGCTCCACTGGTGCTAGTTCCCGAGCACCTGGGGGGAGGAAAAAGAAAGAGATGGAAAAAGGGGGGTCAGACATAAAATCTAGCGAGTGCGATAATTCTAACAATATAATTAACAAAGTAACTAGGCTAAGGCAAAAGTTGGAAAATAAGGAAATGACCATGAACCATTGAGTATGGCAGAGTAAACAAGGAAACAAGATGAACAACGATAAAGTTTAAGCGCACCTAAACCCACTAAGATAATTTACTAAACTACACCAACACTATAGGATAGTTGCTATACAGCACTGTCACTAGTATACTGCACCACCACTAGTCACCCTAAGGTTGATCCCGCCTACAGACTTAATAATGATATTGGTAGTTCCGTGCACCCCTAGCTGCATTCATAGGTGCTGTCTGCACCTATCTCCACTAGGTGTACCCACTACCCCCAAGCGATCGGCTCCCTAACTCGTAGATACCTGTGCTGGCCCCACAGTGGGGTGTATCACTCCCCAAAGTGGCAACCCGATACCACCAAGAATGCACGGCTTATACCTACACAATGCAACAACGTCTTACCTACCAGCCTGGGTCCACACACGCATATGAACTCGTTGGACTTGCGTTGCCACCGCTAACCCGGTTTGGCCTCTTACAGTCAAGCCCAGTATGCGTGTCCCATCCTCGACTTGGGTCGAGCCCACAAAGATACGTATGGGTTACTGGTTGAAACGGGCCCCCATTACTTGACACAAGTTATCCACCTAAGCTTGGTCCCCTCTAGTACATCCCACTTAACCCACTTCTTATTCATGTTTCAATTACATGTTTCAATTTGGTTAAGTGTTTCTAATCGTATTTCCAAATGCCACCCAAGGCACCCACTAGATTCCACATGCCACCCAAGGCACCCACTTAACCCCCTCATGTCCCACTACATGCTTATCTGGTTAAGTGTTTCTTAATTCATTAAGACCGTAACCTTATAAAGACCTCTCACATTAGACTGGCATTTGTGGTAGCTCGATTTGTCGGGCGGGTCCGGGCAGTCTTACACCACAAAAGAGCCTAACCTCGTGTCATTACAATTGTTACGTATTTAGTTTATGCCTAAGACCTCTCACATTAGACTGACATTTGTGGTAGCTGGATTTGCCGGGCGGGTCCGGGCAGTCTTACCCCACAAAAGAGCCTAACCTCGTGTCTTAGACGATTAATTACTCCTAATTAATCACCCCCAATTTGAATTACTTTCCCAATTCAAATTATCAGTCAATTACAAATTTAGCGATGTCCATAATTGACTCAATTATGTCCATCCATTTATGGTATGTAAAATCATACCAATTTCACCACAATTTTATTTTATGCCTTTTAAGGCATTTATGCCAATTACATATTTTTAATATTATCCCCTTTTACCCCACGTAGTACGTTTGTTCGTTTAACGTAAAGATATACGTTAGACTCGAATAGTCTAACTAATGAAATAAAAGAAAACATCACATATATACACATAATTAAAACATAGATCTAACATAGGGGTGAACTTGCATATGTGAATGATGTTCTACATCTAAAACTTGCATAGGGCAAGATTACAACTTGCATAAACAACATATGTCATGGATCCAAATTTAAAGGGGTGAACTTGATGAGAAAATGGCCACAAACTTGCATAAACATCATATGTCATAGATCTATATCTAAAGGTGTGAACTTGATGAAATAATAGCCACAAACTCGCATAAACAGCATATGTCATAGACCTATATCTAAAAGGGGTAAACTTGCATAGGTAATAACATAACATGATTCATATCCAACTCATAAACTCACATATGTGATTTATACATCGCAACAATGGTGTAAACTAATATCTAACATGTAAAGTATGATGTAGAATTTAGCATATATCATAGCCTAACTTTCAATTAAATTTCACGTAAACTAGGTGCCATAGCCATGTAAAGTCACATATAATTCTACCCAAACTTGTATATGGTTCATGTTTGAATCAACATCTAAACTTTCATACATATGATTTATCATATGAATCAATAAAACTAGCATAAAAAACATGATGATTTGATTGTATATAAAATTTACAACATGGATGATAGCAACATAACTTTGCATCATAAATGATAGCATCACAACATAACATCATAGATATTTCAATCACAATCCTATAACATAATTACAACATGAAATCAATACTTCATATCACATCCATACAATCCGCGTTATAACTTAATCTAATTAAATTACTAATTATCTTGTTAAAACTATCGAACTCACAACTCAAAAGCAGTCTTGAGTTCTGAATTCTGATTTCTGGAGTTGAATTAGCGATGCTTTGATGAAGATTCGCTGTTAGGGTTGAATAGTTCTGATTTGGTTGCTGTTCTTCCTCTTTAATTTGGTGGCGGCTGCTCGAGGGTTCAAGACAACAGCATGACGGCCATAGTTTTAGTTTTAATTCTGATTTAGGGTTTGAGTCTATGGGTCTTTTTATAGAATTCAGAATTAATTTAAGCTATCGGATGATCTTAGGGTTAATCAAAACCATTCAATCATGATAGGGTGATGAGTCAGCCCTAATGACTCAGCAAGGAGTCAGAAAGGACTCAACAACACGGGTCAGCCTGAACCAGAAAGCCGTGCAGGCTCCAGCCTCGGCCTGGGCGCACTTGGCAGGTGTGCCAGTGTAAATATGTACTGGCGCACTTCCCAAGTGCGTCAGTGCATTTATATTTTTTTTCTACTTTTGCCACCACCTTTCGTTCGTCCATAACTCTTTCATCCGGTACTCGTTCCCCGCAAACTCGGACTCTATTTCAACCAGAATTCCGAGACGAACACAATGGCGCAACCCAATCCCCATAATTCTCACGTCTGAGATTAATTATTCTTTAATTTAGTTAATTCAATATTTCAAAAATCCGGGGTGTTACATTCTCCCCTCCTTAAAGGATTTCGTCCCCGAAATCTCCAAGTTAAGGAGAATGTATATCCTACCATCCAAACAACCATCTACTCAACCATCAAACACTGGCATCCATTGTCCTTATAAAATTCTAATGTTGTATGAACATATGCAAAAAGTGTGTGTATATGTTCCTTATCTAATGTAAAATCAGGCGGTCTACTGATTCAATTGACCTCCTTAATGCAAACCATGATAGTGTCATACGTCCATTATGTATGCGAAAGAAACTTATCGATACATATCATTTCTACATGTGTGCACAACCATTCACCAAAATGCAACATCCATATGATGGTACAACCATTATTCATCCATTACTCAAATATGTACACACATTTATATGCAATATGCGATATGAAGTGACTGAGCCGATCTAGTGCCTAAAGTGTGTGTATATGCATCCACGAGCAACCACTAGCAAAAACTTGCATCAACATGCATCCACCATACATAACATGTCTCAAACACATGTTTCAACCATAGAACTATCCTATCTAAAGGTCAAAGATACTAGCGAGAGGACATATTAAAGATAAGATAAGTACAAACTGACATACCCTCGAAAAGAAAAGGGTACAATGAACGCATCTTCACTTCCGTCTCCCAAGTAGTGTTGCTCTCATCATCTCCCCATTGTACTTTGACTAGCATGACCTCTCGATTCCTCAACTTCTTAATCTCCGACCCAAGAATGCGCGTAGGAGCTCGTTGAATCATTGCATCACGCTCGATATCCACCTCTCTAAGCAAGCTCGGCTCTACCACTTCCGCAGTCTCGTGCAAGAACTTCCTCAAATGTGATACATGGAATACGTCGTGTACGCCACTAAGTCTCTCGGGCAACTCCACTCTATACGTCATCTGCCCAATCCTTTCCTTAATAGGAAACGGTCCTACAAACCTTGGTGCTAACTTCCCAACGGATCCAAAGCGAACGACGTTCCGTAATGGAGACACCTTGACAAAGACCATGTCCCCAATATCAAACTCAAGATCTGACCTCCTCTTATCCGCATAAGATTTCTGCCTATCATGCGCCGTCTTCATCCTCCTTCGAATCAAATCGATCTTCTCCGAAGTTTCTCTAATCATATCGGGTCCAAGCAAGATCTTATCCGTAGATTCCCACCAACATGTAGGCGAACGACACGGCCGTCCATAAAGAGCCTCGAACGGTGCCATGCCAATACTAAACTGAAAGCTATTATTATATGCGAACTCTACCAACGGAAGATGTTCCTCCCATGTACCCCCGAAATCTAAGATACACAACCTCAATAAGTCCTCTAGAATACGATTCACCCTCTCGGTCTGGCCGTTCGTCTGAGGATGATATGCGGTACTCAAACATAACTGAGTCCCTATCGCCTCTTGCAAGCTTCTCCAAAATTCGCTAGTGAAAATAGGATCGCGGTCGCTCACTATGCTAGAAGGAACACCGTGCAAACGAACTAACTCTCTAATGTATACGGAGGCTAACCATGGAGTGGTCCTCTTACTCTTCACGGGAATGAAATGGGCGCTCTTAGTAAGTCTGTCTACCACGACCCAAATCCCCGTATTAGCCTTCCTCGATCTTGGTAATCCGTCAATAAAGTCCATCGAAACACTTTCCCACTTCCATTGTGGGACCTCCAATGGATGAAGCAATCCACCGGGCTTCTTTTGCTCCGCTTTTACTTGTTGGTACACCAAGCATCTAGCGACATACTCAGCCACATCTTTCTTCATGCCGGCCCAAAAGTAAACTCGTCTCATGTCCATGTACATCTTGTCCCCGCCGGGATGAACGGTCATCTTCGAACGATGGGCATCATCAAGTATGGTCTTCCTCAAATTCTCGTCCCGTGGTACACAAAGTCTACCGTCCCTACGCAACCAACCCTTATCATCTAGGGTATACCTACGGAGATGGCTCGATGACTCCCCTCCTTTGAGCTTTTCTACTAACTTAACCAACTGTGGGTCGTCTCGTTGTGCCTCACCAATCCGTCCCAAAAGCGTAGGTCTGACCTCTAAGGATGCTAGCAAACCAGGTACGAAGTCAATGGAAGGTGTGAAGTCAAACGTAGAGATGAACTCTAAACTTCGCCGCTCAACAAACAACGGACTTAAGGATAATCTTTTTCTAATTAAGGCATCTGCCACCACGTTACCCTTGCCAGGGGTATATGCTATCTCGAAGTCGTAGGATGCTAAGAACTCCATCCACCTTTGCTGCCTTAAGTTCAAGTCCTTCTAAGAGAATAAGTATTTTAGCGATTTATGGTCAGTGAATAATTCGAATTTTTCGCCAAGAAGATAATGACGCCAAGACTTAAGCGCGACAACAATAGCGGCCAACTCTAGATCATGTGTAGGGTAATTTCTTTCATGCACTCTCAACTGCCTTCCACCATAGGCTATTACCCTTCTCTCTTGCATTAAGACTGCGCCTAGTCCTGTCCCACAAGCGTCGGTATAAATGGTAAATGGCTTACTCCCATCCGGAACCACTAAGACTGGGGCTGTGGTCAAAGCTATCTTTAAACGTTGGAACACATCATCACAATCTATGTCCCACATGAAAACTAAGTTCTTCTTCGTCAAGTGTGTTAATGGAGTTGATATTTTTGCGAAGTCTTTGATAAACTTCCTATAGTAGCCACCCAATCCTAAGAAACTTCTCACCTCGGTAGCATTTTTAGGAACCTTCCAATCTTGGATGGCCACTATCTTCGCGGGATCCACGGCTATCCCTTCTTTAGAAACCACGTGCCCTAAGAATCACACTTCTTTCCTCCAAAAGTGACATTTGGAAAATTTAGCTTTAAGGCTATGCGCTCGAAGAGTCTCCAACACTTCCCTACGATGTAGGGCATACTCTTCTTCGCTTTTAGAAAAGATCAAGATGTCATCTACAAAGACTACCACGAATTTATTAAGGTACTCCTTAAACACCCTACTCATCAAATCAACAAAGTATGCGGGGGCGTTTGTCAAACCGAAGGGCATCACCAGCCACTTGAAGAAACCGTCTGGAGTCCTAAAGGCAGTCTTGTCTATGCTATCCTCAACCACTCTCAACTGATGGAAACCAGTGGCTAGGTCCAACTGCGAAAACACTGAGGCGCCAACTAACTGATCGAAAAGATCGTCAATCCTCGGCAGTGGGTGTCTATTCTTATTAGTAATCTTATTAAGTTCTCTATAGTCCACACAAAGTCTAAGGGACCTATCCACCTTCATGGCAAATACTACTGGAGCACCCCACTCCGATATACTACGTCTGATGAACACCTTCTCAAGCAATTCTTTCACTTGCTTACTAAGTTCTCTTCTCTCTCTTGGAGCCATGTGGCGCACTGGCAATGCAACTGGCTTTGCATTATCCACTAGATATATTCGAAAGTCTATCTCATGTTTTGGGGGTAAACCCCTCACCTCATCGAAGACATCAGCATATTCACGGACTATGGGAATAGAATGTAAATCATCATCGGATGCGTCAAGGGATTCTAGGTAACTATGCATTACTGGACCTCTAGGGTCACAAGAAATATCAAGGGTCTTTCCCGAACGAGTCAACAATCTAACTACCCTTCTTTCACAATCTAGGATGGCCCCATATCTAGTTAGCCAATCCATACCTAGAATTAAGCCATAGCCCATGAAGCCAAGAACAAAAGCGTTGCACTCAAACTCAACGCCCAAGATAAACACTCTCAAATCCCGACATATCATAGAAAGATGAGCCGAACCACCAATAGGATTTGAGACTACTAAGGGATCAGTAACAAGACTAGTATCTAGGTGTAGTGTTTCAACTAATGATGTCGAAATAAACGAATGCGATGCGCCAGAATCGAATAAAGTACGGACAGGATGATCAAACAGAAAAACTAAACTTTCAACGGAAATTGCTCTACCTCGTTCTTGCAGCGGTGGGACCACGAGAGCTTGAACTTGTCCCCTTGTCTGCCCGGGTGTCATAAGAGCTTACACCTGTCCTCCCGAGGTAGACCCTGCTCTCTGCCCTTTCTTTGGACAGTCCTTAATAAGATGTCCCGCCTCGCCACAGTGGAAACAACCAGTCTTCTTTTTCTTTCTACAATCTTTGCTTAGATGGCCTGGTGTCCCACAGTTAAAGCATTTCTTCTTCCCCTTAGCATTGTTTCCTTTGCCACGTTTCTTGTTCTGTTGTTGCTGTTGCGACTTCTTTTGATCCCCTTTCTTCTCGGGTGCCTTATTAGCATTGGCGCCCTTCTCCTCTTCATGCTTGAGTGCCATGTCAACTAACCTCTCAAAGGTAGCCCCCATAGGAATGTGGGTCATAGCTAACCCATGAAGCGGCTCGTTTAAACCCTTAACAAATCTTAGAGCCTTCTTTTCTGGAGTGTTCACCAAGTCTAAGCCAAACCTTGCCAATTGGTTGAATTTGTTAACGTACTCTTTCACCGATAAATTCCCTTGCTTCAGTGACAAGAACCTTTCCATGTATAGATTCTATTCAGCCCGTGAGAGAAACTTCGCCTCAAACCTTTGCCTAAAATCTGGCCATGTATCAACTGGACGACCCCCATTTGTGACTTCCCACCAAAACGAGGCCTCATTCTTCCACCTCCTTTAGCCAGTTACGAGCTTCAACAAATGTCTCCGTCCCGTGAAAAGGTCTTCCACCCATTGCTCTAAAGTCCTCGCATATCTTTGCGAAATTATCGACACGAGGAGGAGGAGGAGGATTTGCTGGACCTGCGGCGGTGGCCCTAGCCTTAAGATATTGACGGAACCAACCAGGCACATGAACGCCCTCTGGTATCTCAAATGCTTCAGACATGCTGAAACGAAAAAGGAAAGATTCAATACAAAAAGGACTGAAGGAAAGATATATGGCTCTTCGGGTTATGCTTTCCAAAATATACTTTTCTCTTGAAAATACTTTCCTTAAATCATACTTTTGAAAGTACTTCTTTATAAAAATTGCTTCGAAAAATAATTTTTCAAAAAGTCATATCTGTTCTGGTAACCTTCAGCTCTGATACCACGTGTAACACCCCACGTCCATTAATGTCACTCACAAAGGGAATGCATTAACTTCCATGGAGCATTTTAAGTAAGTATAGAACAGAAAATCACAACAAAACAGATATAAAGCAGCACTTGAAAATTTAAACTTTATTTCATTGCAGCGGATAAACCCATATGTTTGATTACATCATCAAAACCATAAACCAAAGTCAAGTACATCATGTCCATTTTGATAAAACAAAGTACATAAACTGAAAGACATAATCCCCAACATCAAAATAGCCATAAATAAAGAGAACCTGAACTTTACTTCAGCGGTCCAAGAAATCTTCTAAAAGCAGTCCAAAATCAAGCTCCACTGGTGCTAGTTCCAACCTGAGCATCTGGGGGGAGGAAAAAGGAAAGAGATGGAAAAAGGGGGGTCAGACATAAAGTCTGGCGAGTGCGATAATTCTAACAATATAATTAACAAAGTAACTAGGCTAAGGCATAAGTTGGAAAATAAGGAAATGACCATGAACCATTGAGTATGGCAGAGTAAAAAAGGAAACAAGATGAACAACGATAACGTTTAAGCGCATCTAAACCCACTAAGATAATTTACTAAACTACACCAACACTATAGGATAGTTGCTATACTGCACCGCCACTAGTATACTGCACCACCACTAGTCACCCTAAGGTTGATCCCGCCTACAGACTTAATAATGATATTGGTAGTTTCGTACACCCCTAGCTGCCTTCATAGGTGTCGTCTGCCCCTATGTCCACTAGGTGTACATACTACCCCCAAGCGATCGTCTCCCTAACTCGTAGATACCCGTGCTGGCCCCACAGTGGGGTGTATCACTCCCCAAAGTGGCAACCCGATACCACCAAGAATGCACGACTTATACCTACACGATGCAACAACGTCTTACCTACCAGCCCGGGTCCACACACGCATATGAACCCGTTGGACTTGCGTTGCCACCGCTAACCCGGTTTGGCCTCTTACAGTCAAGCCCAGTATGTGTGTCCCGTCCTCGACTTGGGTCGAGCCCACAAAGATACGTATGGGTTACTAGTTGAAACGGGCCCTCATTACTTGACATAAGCTATCCACCTAAGCTTGGTCACCTCTAGTACATCCCACTTAACCCACTTCTTATTCATGTTTCAATTACATGTTTCAATTTGGTTAAGTGTTTCTAATCGTATTTCCAAATGCCACCCAAGGCACCCACTAGATTCCACATGCCACCCAAGGCACCCACTTAACCACCTCATGTCCCACTACATGCTTATCTGGTTAAGTGTTTCTTAATTCGTTAAGACCGTAACCTCATAAAGACCTCTCACATTAGACTGGCATTTGTGGCAGCTGGATTTGCCGGGTGGGTCCGGGCAGTCTTACACCACA
This sequence comes from Allium sativum, assembly GCA_030737875.1. NCBI lineage: Eukaryota > Viridiplantae > Streptophyta > Magnoliopsida > Asparagales > Amaryllidaceae > Allium > Allium sativum. The sequence goes on from CM060915.1 coordinate 952,954,570, forward strand.
AAAGAGCCTAACCTCGTGTCTTTACAATTGTTACGTATTTAGTTTATGCCTAAGACCTCTCACATTAGACTAACATTTGTTGCATTTGGATTTGTCGGGCGGGTCCGGGCAGTCTTACACCACAAAAGAGCCTAACCTCGTGTCTTAGACGATTAATTACTCCTGATTAATCACCCCCAATTTGAATTACTTTCCCTATTCAAATTATCAGTCAATTCCAAATTTAGCGATGTCCATAATTGACTCAATTATGTCCATCCATTTATGGTATGTAAAATCATACCAATTTCACCACAATTTCATTTTATGCCTTTTAAGGCATTTATGCCAATTACATATTTTTAATATTATACCCTTTTACCCCACGTAGTACGTTTGTTCGTTTAACGTAAAAATATACGTTAGACTCGAATAGTCTAACTCATGAAATAAAAGAAAACATCACATATATACACATAATTAAAACATAGATCTAACATAGGGGTGAACTTGCATATGTGAATGATGTTCTACATCTAAAACTTGCATAGGTCAAGATTACAACTTGCATAAACAACATATGTCATGGATCCAAATTTAAAGGGGTGAACTTGATGAGAAAATGGACACAAACTTGCATAAACATCATATGTCATAGATCTATATCTAAAGGTGTGAACTTGATGAAATAATAGCCACAAACTCGCATAAACATCATATGTCATAGACCTATATCTAAAAGGGGTAAACTTGCATAGGTAATAACATAACATGATTCATATCCAACTCATAAACTCACATATGTGATTTATACATCGCAACAATGGTGTAGACTAATATCTGACATGTAACATATCATGTAGAATTTAGCATATATCATAGCCTAACTTTCAATTAAATTTCACATAAACTAGGTGCCATAGCCATGTAAAGTCACATATAATTCTACCCAAACTTGTATATGGTTCATGTTTGAATCAACATCTAAACTTTCCTATATATGATTTATCATATGAATCAATACAAACTAGCATAAGAAACATGATGATTTGATTGTATATATAATTTACAACATGGATGATAGCAACATAACTTTGCATCATAAATGATAGCATCACAACATAGCATCATAGATATTTCAATCACAATCCTACAACATAATTACAACATGCAATCAATCTTCATATCACATCCATACAATCCGCGTTATAACTTAATCTAATTAAATTACTAATTATCTTGTTAAAACTATCGAACTCACAACTCAAAAGCAATCTTGAGTTCTGAATTCTGATTTCTGGAGTTGAATTAGCGCTCCTTTGATGAAGATTCGCTGTTAGGGTTGAATAGTTCTGATTTGGTTGTTGTTCTTCCTCTTTAATTTGGTGGCGGCTGCTCGAGGGTTCAAGACAACAGCATGATAGCCATAGTTTTAGTTTTAATTCTGATTTAGGGTTTGAGTCTATGGGTCTTTTTATAGAATTCTGAATTAATTTAAGCCGTCGGATGATCTCAGGGTTAACCAAAACCATTCAATCATGATAGGGTGATGAGTCAGCCCTAATGACTCAGCAAGGAGTCAGAAAGGACTCAACAACACGGGTCAGTCTGAACCAGAAAGCTGTGCAGGCTCCAGCCTCGGCCTGGGCGCACTTGGCAGGTGCGTCAGTGTAAATATGTACTGGCGCACTTCCCAAGTGCGCCAGTGCGTTTATATTTTAATTTTTTTCTACTTTTGCCACCACCTTTCGTTCGTCTATAACTCTTTCATCCGGTACTCGTTTCCCGCAAACACGGACTCTATTTCAACCAGAATTCCGAGACGAACACTATGGCGCAACCCAATCCCCATAATTCTCACGTCTGAGATTAATTGTTCTTTAATTTAGTTAATTCGATATTTCAATAATCCGGGGTGTTACAACGGAGCTTTCTATTAGTTCGCTCCAACAATATTGCAACCAATTTGGAATTTCGAAAAAAGAAGAAGCCAAACTGCCTGGTGAGAAAGAGTTTGCGGATATTCCTCCAACCGGGTATGTTGCTGTTACTCGTGGTATGCTAGTGAGCGGGGCCATTCCTCCTTTTAATCCTTATTTAGAAATGATTCTCCGGAGCTTGGATATTGCCCCATAACAGTTACACCTGAATAGTTATGCGATTTTAACAAGCCTTTATATCCTCTTTATGAGAGAAAAGTAATGTGCTCCTTCATTTGAAGATATATGCTCCTTATATTCTTTTAAAAAAGGAATCAGCATCCCTCCATTATTTTTGTAGAAAGCCGGGGTCCAAGAATTATTACTGGCCCGGTGGATAGTGTTTGAGGATTTCCTAATCAATACTTCTTTGTTCGATTCCCTAATAGTTTCTGTGGCTTATGGATGGAAGGCGGTGAGTATATTTACCTCTCAGACCTTCTCTTTCTTTTTTATTTCGTTAGTCAAGTCCTTGGTTTTGCTACAGCGGTTCCTGATTAGAGTGTCGCCTTTAATAAGATCTCTGTAATTCTTTACTGGTTGTTTGGGAAGGTGAGAGGAATATGAAGTTTTTGATTACCAAAGATTTCCTGCGTCTTTATAACTTACTTTCTCCTCTTCGAACCTTCACAGTGGATGCTTCTGATAAAAAGGGTGCTGCTGGGAAATCTCCGGTCAAGAGGACCCCGAAGAAGAAGTACCTTAGCCCTGCAAAATGCAGTAAAGCAATTCCTAAACCCAAACTGATTTCTGCCAAAAAATTAGTATCTAAGCATCGTAAGGGTAAAGATCTCATGATTTCGTCGGAACAGACTGAGAAGGGGGGTCTTCCTCTTGAGGTGACTGACCAAGAAAATGTAATCGTGACGTCCTCAAAAACTGTTTGGGATCTGGTGAAAGAGAATGAGCAGCTTGACGACATCAGGGCGACTTGTAAGGATGCTTTGAGTGTTGATGAAAGTTCTCCCATTCGGAATAACCAGGAAGAAGGTGGTATAGTGACTTTTAAAGATCTTGATGTTTCAGATTTGGCTACATGCATAACCCAAGGTAATAATGTTGTTCAAATATTTAAACCTCCAAGTCTTGAATACAGGAATTCCCAAAGCCCTTGTTTCTAGGTTAGGAAAGTGTTTTTCAATGTCAGGAACTACTTCAATTTCTCCTTTTTCATCTTTCCCCAGTACTTTATATTTGTGTTAAACTTTTCTTTTTCTCTTTTTTCAGATTCTGGAATAGGATCGTCTTTATCGGACAACTTTTCTGAACAAGCTAGTCTTGTTAATCCATAGAAACTCCTATAGTCCTGTCTTTCTCGCTGCTCAAAGCGTCCTCGATTACCTTCAGATTCCTCAACCGATCATGCTTCTGAATCATCACTAGCAAATCAGCGGAAGAAGAGGAAGCACGACCATTTACAAATATCTGAAAAATAAGCTACAGGCGATGAGGATGCTAAGGAAGAGGGGGGCAACGACGAACATAATGAGGATGAGTCCAGGAAACCTCATAAATCGACCGAGCCCTTGGGCCCTAGTTTTTTGGTCCCTTCGGGAACATCCTTTGTAACCTCTCAATCTATTGTTTCCACTTCCTGTCAGATCCAAACGATCCTCGACAAACCTCCTTACGAAATTGCCCCGGGTAATCTAAAGCTGAAGGATAGATTCGAAGGTTGGGATTTAAGGGGAATAGATTTTGACTTAGACTTGTTCCCATACGATGATCAGAATGCCATTGGAGAGCTGAGCGCTATAAAACATTACATGACTAACCAACTTGACATTTTTAAGAACCAACTTGAAGTACAACTAGATGAAGCTGGGGATACTTGAAAGGACCGGTTTGAATCATGGAACAAACTTTGCTTTGAGTTCCAGAGGTTGAACACTCGACACGTCGAGCGTATTGAGCTTCTTGAGAATGATAAATCCGAGCTGATCCGTATGATTAAATCTTAGGAATATGAGATTGCATCCTTGCAGGGAAAATATAATAGGACGAGCGGCTTAGAAGCCGAAATGAGAAGCTTCAGAGGGAGATTAAGGCTATCAAAAGGCAAATTCATGAGGCTCAATTTGGCAAAGAATCTGCTGAATCTCAATTGACTTTAGAACAACAAACTGTAGCTTCTTTTCAGCGGGAGGGGATAGCTCTTGAAGAGAAGATTACTTCCCAAGATACAGCCCTCCAAACTATGGAAGAGGAAAAAACGAAGCTAACCAATGACCTTGAGCGAGCTAAAATTAAAACCGATGAAACCCTGTTCTGATTTTATGTTCTCAGTGTTACCAATCGTGGAAGATTGAGTTTTCTAAACAAGGATTTCCCTCGAACACTGGCTCTTGTTTGGGAACAAGTACTTAAATATTCCAAGGATGAAGAAGACAATGCTCTCCAAGAGACCCACCTAGAGGTAGTGGACCGTGATTCTTTAGATAAAGGTAGAAAAATACTAGCAGGTGAACGAGCCCAGTCTCTAGGGAAAGAGGCTTTGAATATTGTCTCCGCTTACACTTCTTGTCCTGCTGATGTCGAAGCTTCAAACTCTCAGATTCCTTCCGCAAATGCTTCCATTATTAACAAAAATGCTTCTGAGGCCCACTTCGCTGACGATCATGCTATTCCAGATTACACCTCGAAGCAACGCATTGGGGGTGGTGAAGAAGAGTGATGATCTTTAGACTGGTTATATATGCAAGTGCCAGTCCTATCCCTCTACTTTATATTTGTGTTGCCCACTTTATGACCCTGCATCTGATCTGTGATTCTGTGATGAATTTATGTTTTACTTTGTTATCTTTCTCACTGGCATGTTGCATATTATGCTCTTATCGCGGTTTATTCATACCAGGTTATTCTTTATTGGTCGTATGATTGTTACGAACTCACGGTGTGTAACACTAGTATTATGGGTTCGTTTTAACGTCACGGTTACACCCCCATATTGAAATTCGCTACAATCTTAGAGTCTTAGTTTCCTTCTTTGCTCCCTCTTAAGTGGTTTTATTTTATTACGCACTTATTTTTATTTCTCGATACGTTGGTAATTCAATCCCTTTGAAGTTTTTATTTGAATATATGCCCTGTTCTGGAAAAGGTGCATGTACACTACAATGCATCTAATCGTGTTTCTTACTGACTTGGCATCCCAAGCCTTTCGGAGACTCGATTAAACACACATTTGTATATATACATATTATTATTTTTTAATGTGTACTCAACCCCATATCTCATTGACCCAGTGACTCAAGCCCTTCGGAGACTGGTTTTGAGTACGTGCCACCAGGGGAGGACTTGGGTTTTAAATTTTCGACCCAATCTTGGCCTTGTTTGATCGGATTTATTACTCTCAAACAGAGACTTAGATTGGATACCCCCTTTCGGCTAGGATTTCTGAATTGTTTTGTTTCTCAGATGATGTACTAGCAGTGCATCAAAGATGCAGTCATCGATTCTCCCGATAGACCATAATTAACGCGAGCAAACATATTAATGACGAGGAACGCATTTTTGCTATGCTACTAATACTTGCACTTGCTCTGCTATTCTGCCCAAGCCTGGCTGAGGAAGAGTTACGGGGAGTAAAACACAAATATGCTAATTCAAGTATTGTTACTATATTTAATTAAAAAGCCTTCACGATAAAATAAATAATAAGTAAGGTCATTCCATTTCGACAAAAGACCATACCCAAGTTCAATAGCTTTGCGTCCGCTATCTCGATCATGATTTTTTTACTTTAGATCATCGCTTAGTGAGCCTAGTGAGCTTTACATAAAATAAATAAAAAGTAAGCCTAGTGAGCTTTACAAGCTTTCGGCTAGTATTTCTGTTACCCCTTTTCGGCTAGGATTTCTGAATTATTTTGTTACCCTTTTTCGGCTAGGATTTCTGTTACCCCCTTTCGGCTAGGATTTCTGAATTATTTTGTTATCCCCTTTCGGCAAGGATTTCTGAATTAGGTGTTTGTTGAGAATTGCGTGTCTTTGTGGTGGAGAGCATGGCTTTCTGGCTTGGTGTGTTTTCCATCATTTGACTCAGACATTTTTTTTTTTGAGATTTGCAAGGTGGTAAGTTTGATTATCTTGCTTGGTGCGAATGGTGCTTTTGGCATTTGATGCATGAATTATTCCAACCCGGTTGTGCTTGGGGAGCTCTCAGTTATTGTTGAGCTAGGAATGAGCAATCACCCACCTTTCTTGTCCTATATTTGAGAGATCGATTTTAGTATGAGTCAGTAAACATAGGATTTATGCAAGCAAATAACTTTCAGCTTGTAAATCTCTCGCTTGATACAGTACAGGTAAATCACAAATTGTTTGTAGAAACACATCAAGAAGTAAAGCAAAGTAAAGTAATTGCAAAATAAAGGTGATGTGGGTCGCGCATTTTTAGCTTTGGATATTGAATTGTAGCTGATGGTTGTTACTTGATGACCGACCGTAGGTCTACGGGTGCATGGGCTTTCTCATGTGACCCGGTTTGACTGGTAGTGTTACTTTGCCCTTGGGCAGCTGGAGCGTTCTGAGGATCCTTGATATACTGCTGAAGTTGGTTCTTTCTGATGAGCTCTTCAATTAAGCTTCTCAGGTGCCAACATTCATTTGTGTTGTGCCCTGGCTGATTATGAAACCGACAGAATTTTCCGGAGTTGGCCTGCTGTTCCATAATCCTCTGTGGTTTTACTTGAGTAAAAGCTCCCAAGTCTTTTGTAGTGGCATATATCTTCTCTGGGGTCTTGTTCAAAGGAGTCGGCTCTATTTGCTTAAAAAATCTTGACTTTTTATGTGTTTTATTATCCTTCTCATTAGTTCCTCTCTTTTGCCCAAGATCATTCTTCTTCCCTATTTGAAACTTATTAATTTTCCTTTCTTTGGTCGTACTACTCTCTTTGTCCTTTTCGATATTCGAGGCATCATCTTCCACGCTCATGTACTCTTCGGCTTTCTTATAGAATTTCTTTAGGGTCTTGGGTTTCTTCATTTTAAGCCAATAAGTACCAAGTCTCTGGTTTTATGACTTCTACTGCTGCGACATGAAATCGAATAAGGAAAGCTTTGATGGTTTCCCCAGACATTTGCTCTATATAGCTGACCGACATTACACCTCTTGCTTTTGTATTTTGCAGACGGAACTGGTCTTGGAATCTTCTTGCTAAATCAGCAAATTGATCAATGAACTTAGGTGGAAGTCGAGTGAACCATAGTGAAGCCACACCTTCTAGGCATACGGGAAAATATAAGCATTTTATTTCGTCGGTTGCCCTGGCCCCGTTCATGTGTTGATCATATTTGACTAGAAAGATGTTTGGATCTCCAGTTCTACCATAAGGTGCTATAGTTGGGTGAATGAATTTCTTATGAAACTTTGCTAGTCGGATCCTTTCTGTAAATGGGTTTTTACTGGGTGAAAACTCCCATTCCTTCTCATCGTCTACGTGGACCGCCCATTCTTTCATTATTTGCTGAATCATGACTGTAATACGCTTTTCGTTGTCCGCTTGTTCTATAAGACTGGTGTTGATGCCTTTACCAGAGAGATCATGGTTTGAACTGCGGTGCTTTGTGCTTCTTTTGGGGAATGTCCCTTTAGTAGGGCTAACGGAACTCTGAGTTGTATGTTTTACCTCATGCTATAGGACTTTGACCTTAGATTCTTCAACATTGGCCTCACCCTTGTCTTCCACTGAAAAGTGGGATCGATTAAGGCCTGATGTAGAAGAGTCCTCTTTTTCATTGGCAACGTTTACGACATTCGGTGGCAGAGGATTGATTTGAGTGCTAATTAGAGCATCAAGCCTCTCCATCATCATTTTTGTCGTGGCATCCATTTTCTCGTTCAAACTGGTCAAAGCCACATTTAGTCATCTTGTGTTACAGATGGCCTGGAAGATTCTTTTACTTCTCGATTCAAAGCTTGTGGTGTAGCTTCATCGCCTAGAATATCCTCTGCAATCGTGGTAACTCTACTGGACTTGTTATTTTTCTTTAAACCAGCCATAGCTTCGAGGGAAAAGACAGTTTAAGAGATCGACTGTGGACTGTTTGAGACTAGAGGGAGATGTGAAGGAAATGTTAGTCGGCCCCACGCTGGACGCCAAAACGTTTTCACCAAAACTTGGTTCAAACACCAATGGTACGAGAATCATACTTCACCAAACAAGGTTAGAATATAAATGGAGCCGCACTCAACAACAATTGAAAGTAGAAATGCGAAGGAAACAAAATGAAGACTAGATTTTAGAGTGGTTCAGCCTTGAGCTAGGCCTACATCCACTATGAATGTGATTTGCATTATCATGATGATATTTACAAGATACATCAACTCTCGTTTTGTATACATCTCATTATTCTCTCAATATATATATATATTCTCACTTTTACATACAAATCTTGCTTAGATTCGCGAGATTCAATGAAAGAATGGCGGAATCTATGAAGGGAAAGGATGGATAAGCCACGGAGAAGGAGGAGGATGTCTTCAATCTTTTTCACTTATAGGATTTGAATGGATGCCATGGCCAAGTGAATGAAGAACCTTGGAATGGAGACATGATCATGGTTGAAATGGATGAGGACGGAGTTTAGCAGCACTTCGTGGTGGCCAGAGGTCCCCCCTTCCCGGTGGAAGATATGTCATATTTTTAGTTGAGCCATAATGGAGGTTTGAACTGGGATTTACACGAGTCGCTCGTCCCATGATTACTAAAATTCCACTGCCTTGTTGTAGCCAGCTGTCAGCAACCGTTTCTGGCTGTCCGATAGAAGTGACTTTACAAGGGCGATCAACCTAGTGAAGGTGAGCGACTGCTTCAACTCTGGATAGTTTAGGCAAGTGTCTTCAGGCACACGAGCAGGCTGGTTGGATCGGACGTGCTTGATTGTAGACAGATGGGCGACTAATACCATAATTAGAGGAAAGCACCTGGTTGAAATAGTGATGATAAATTAAGGAGCGAATGACTAGGGCTGTAAATTGTCGGCTGACATAGAGCGTGTGTGCGATCCCTGGTTTCTTTGGATTCTCGGCTAACAAGTCGGGAGTGGTACGTGCGACCGAACTCTCGAATATGGCGGTGAGCAGGGCTACCCTTTCGTGGATGTACGAGTCTTGCTGTTACTGTATCACGTGCAGTTTTTAATGGATAAACAATTGTATCCAAATCAAATATTTTAAAATAAATAAAAAAGATTTAATTGCACATAATTTAAAGTAACCAAATCTATAATTTTTATGTGAGCTAGGATTTGTAATAAAATGAAAGAGAGTAAAATATACCATATTTTGAATCCACATAAGAACAACACCAAAACAACCCCTTTTATTTATATCTGTAATAAAAAACTAAATAATAAACTAAGATAGACAACTCTACAATATTTGAGGGTTAGGATTTTTTTTAATTTTATTTTCATGAATCCCAAACCTCATAGGCATAATTAATCCATATTTATTATAGCAAGTCACTAAAACTAGGTAAAAATAAATAATCCCACCTATAGTAATAAAGAGAGAAAACTATGTAGTAATTCTAAATCTGGATTGTATCCATGCACAAACATTCCTATTTTATCTTTATTTAAAATTACATATGCAAGATTCATTAATTCTAATAATAAAATAAAATAAAATAGATTTGAAGGAGGAAAAGAGGAATAACTAACCACCACCTAGACTGGATCCTAACATTGACTGAGATGATGAAGAAGAAGAAACTACGGTAGAAAGAGTTGGAATATGTGAACTTAGAGAAAGGGCTAAGGCGCTATTTATAGGTGTCAAAATGTGTAAGAGCCATAATATAACGAACCAGATCTTTGTGTAAGGATATTTAATTAATTTAAATTTTTAAAATTTTTAGTTTTAAGGTTAAATGACTCGAGATTTAAAAAATTGGTAACCTGGGGTTGAGGTCGCGATTGGTTTCGTGAGGCTCGAAGGGAAATCGAGGTTGCAACGGAGCTCCTAGAGGTGGGCCGCACCTTTTAGCAAAGATTGGTGGAAATCAATGAATAAGGATGTCGCTCAAAACAGTGTAACTATGCATGAAAGCTTTGATCGCGATTTTTATGGGGAACGCGAGTTGAAGGTGGTTATATCCAGGTTGTTTCTTTCGCGAAGAGGAGCTCATCGGATCAATCGACTATTGATTTCATGGAGAAACGAGCTCGGATGGAGTGTAAATGACATGACAATGGTGGGCTATTGCATGGGGCTTCGGCCATATTCTTTTAGAGTGGGAGAAGAAGTATTAATGTGATTAAGGGTAATTAGTTGATGATTAATATAGCTAATGACCTTTTAATGTGTACGAACTTATAAAAATTATAACTCTTTCATATGAACACAAATTTCAATGAAACGAAGGGCGATGGAATCATAATGATGAATACTACATGTAGGCACTAAATTAGAATGATTTAGAGATCATTGGAATTTTAGCTAATTTTAAACGCTCGTTTGAAATTATATTAAATGACACGAGATCGTCGGTTGAATTTAATTGTGGTTCAACTCTCACTATTTCTAGAATACTTTTTGAAAAACATATTATTTCGTACATTGATATTCGCTGTTGTTAGTATAAATTTTGTGTTTGGATGTTTTAGATGATTACTGGTCTATAAATGATCACCGATATTTATATTCCCATCGTCTTAAATAAATTAGACTGGATTACTTATTCATATGTGTCAACGTCTAAAGTTAGTGTAATGGCAATCAACCCCCAACATGCATTAATCACAGATGAAAATAATCACAGAAATGCGAGAAAATATAAATAAACAAAGGAGAAACAATATTTTTATAGTGGTTCAGCTTAATCCAAGCCTACGTCCACTCATAATATTTGTTTATACCGTCGATTGTAGGTTACGGTGATTTTTCAATGGAAGAAAGTAGAGAAAGAAAATATGTTTACATAAAATCCTTGTATTGTACTTAGAGCATACGACATGCTATTTATGGTAAGCCAAATAGGAAATTTTAGTGGCGAATTCCAATTGCTTTTCTATCTCCGGGAAGGGTTGTATTTATAGGTGAGCTGGTGGACCAAATGTGCATGCGGAGTGGCACATATATGTTTTGGGCTTTCACACATGGATCTCAGTCCCGTTGAGTAGCTGTAGGCGGCGGGACCCGACATACTACTCATGAATAGTTCTTCCTCGGAATATGCGGCCTACGTGGTATTTGAAACTTGGCGTATGAAAAGAAGTATTGGTCAATGTGACACCCCGTAATTCTACAGCACATTAAGATGATAAAATAAGAATACTTAATTTAAATATTGGGAATTAGGTAAAACGAACTGTGCCACTGTGTTCGTCTTGGAATTCTACTTAAGATAAATGCCAAGTTTGTGTAAAATAGACATCGTATGAAGAAGATATTAAGGTTTGAAGTTTGTGTACGCACAAGATACACACACACACATATATATATATACACACACACACATAACCAAGTCAAAACCATTCAAAATAATTCAAAAGCAGAAGCGGGAAGTCTGGGGGAAATCGACCCGTTGACGGTCAACCCACCCTAGGGGTGTCGACCCATCGGTCGACACCATAATAAGGGTTTCGACACCCATGTCGACACCCCCCCCAAACCCAGGCAGATTCAGTTTTGCGTATATGGATTGTTTTCTGACCAGAGTCATTGAACCTAGGCTATAAATAGGACTCTATATCCATTGTTTATTTCATATACTTCAATGGCAACAACGAGGTGCTGCTCCAACATAGTTTGATCTAGCCTACTTCTTCTTCATCAAACAAGTTATACGTATTCAAGGATCTGTGATTCAACATCGGCAACCACTCTTCTGTTTCTTAGATCCAATCACAGTGATTCTATGTTATTTTTAGATATAAACATTTAAAAGTTAATCTTGACATGTTCATGAATTGGATCTAAGCCTATGCCTATTTATCAAATCAGATCTGCCACCACTAGTACACCTGATCTACTGATTTATACCTATATTCCTATTTGTGACATCCCTATTATGCTAACTTGCATAATCATGTCATCTTATGCATATTAAGCTAGTTTGCATATCTTGTCACTATGCCCAATTTTGTCACTGTATGCTTATTCAGTTGCTATGCCTATTTCTACCATCATATGTCTATCTTGGTATTATGCTTATTTCTGTTCTCTTCCCTTCTTCTTTTCCGTTTTTATTTTATAACCAGGCTACCTTCGAGCCTAGGCATACCGCTGAAATATGCGAACACGTGAAATTGAGAACGAGGGAAACGTTAAAATTGGGGCATAACTTGTATTGGGAAATTTTGTGGCATAACTTGAACTGAAAACATGAATCAGGATTTCGGGAATAAACCAAACTGTGATTAAAGATCTTAATTTGGGGCATATGGTACATGATAAATATGACTTGGGAAAGGGGCATGAAAACCTATAATGAAATAGGAATAATTGTTAAATATGCCTAGATTTACAGTAATTAGAAACTGTAACCGCACTTAGACAAGAGGTTAGATTACACTTTTTGTAGAAGTATGCCCGGACCGATCGACATTTCCACCGTCCACAAGTGGTAAATCTAATGTGAGGGGTCTAAGTGCATAAACACGTGACGATGCTAATTCCGACTTGTGGAAGAAGTCTGCCCGGACCCGACTGACATATCCAACATCCACAAATGGTAGACTTAATGTGGGAGGTACATTACATTATAACCATAAATGAATAAATGGTAATGAACTTGTAATACTTAAATTATTTGAATTCATAGGGATTACATGAACATGTTAACTAGAGTAAGGGTAAAGTAAATAATGGGGCGGTGGGTAATATTTACATATATAGGCCCACAAACTTACCCTGTGGGGTTATGCAATCTTGTTACACTGGTAGGCATAACCTGTTGAAATCCTAGTAGTGGGGATGCAAGCCTAGGTGAAGCTTGTTTCAACTGGTGTGTGGGATTTGTTTCAGTCAGTAACCCATATACGTATCAGACGAGTACTCCGAACTAGGTCGGAGTCGGGGCACGCTTACTGAGCTGATTGTAAGAGGTCACTTGGGGAAAGGTGTCTGACGGCGCGATCCATCGGGCTCATGTGCATGCATGGGTCCGCATGCTCGGGAAAATAAGGCACTGTGACATCAGTAGATATAGTTGTGCACATCCTATAAATGAAGGTTTGCCACTTTAGGAAGTGATACATCCTACTGTGGGGCCAGCACAGGGTATCCATGGATTAGGGAGCCAATCGATTGGGGTAGTAATTAGGGTACATCTAGTCTCGCTTGTTTAGGAGCCTATTATTATCCTTAGGGGTAACACTGGTAAGTTCAGTTGGGCAGCCTGTTATTGTATGGGGGTAAAACCTCTCACTAGAAGTACGCCTAAGTCTACCATTTTGTACTTGTTGGGGATCATCTTGTTCATGTGATACTAGTATTGGTGTAGAGAAAAGTAATAGAGTAGCGTGATGCCTGTTCTGTTCCGTTTATTCTGTTTACCTTGTCATACTTGCCTTTTATATTGTTATCTCTCTCCAGCTTATATGCCTGTCATGGTGCTTTTACTTATTTATATGCTAAAAATAACTGGATTCGCCACTTTATGTCTGACCCATTTTGTTTCCTCTTCTTTCTTTTCCGTTCCCCTCCCGTTAGGTTCTCAGGGTGGGAATACTCAAGATTGACCAAGATTCTTCTTTCATTCTGCTTAGAGCTGCTTATATGTACTACTTGATTTCATATCTTCTCGATTATGGCTATATTTTGGGGATTATGCTTTTTATTTGTTGCACTCTGATGATTTTATTACAAGACATAAGTTTTAAGTTGATGTACTAGGTTTTATGTATTTCAGACTTATGATGTAACCATGTTTTGGGATCACGATGTTTCCTATTTAATAAAGTTTTAAATTCCGTTGTTATTTTATATTCGTCTTATAATATTTCTGTTCCTGTTTACCTATAACACTTCACGAAACTTAATGCATTCTGCTAAAGAGTGACATTAACGGACGTGGGGTGTCACCCTTGGTATTAGAGCTGAAGGTTACCAGAACAGATAAAAGATTTTGAAATTTGTTTTCAAAAAGGTTTTAAAAGAAAACATTTACAAAAGAAAAGTATGTTTTAAAAAACATATTACCCAAAGCCTTATGTAATATCTTTTGATTCTCTGTTTGAATCCCTTTTTCCTTTTCTTTTCAACATGCCTGGGGAACCTAATATTCCTGAGGGTGTTACGATACCGGGATGGTTCCGTAGTTATCTAAAGGCCACAACGCCTGCCGGTGGTCAAATAGACGTTCCTTCCCCAGCTGCACCCGTTGTTCCTCCTCCACATGCTGATAATATCTCTAAGATATGCAAAGATTTATGTGCTATGGGCAGAAATCCATTCCGAGGAACTGAGACTTTAATGGAAGCAAGGAATTGGCTTAAAGAGACGGAAGATTTGTTTAGAATTTTCGAAGTTGACGATCATAGGAACATCCAGTTAGTTGTTTGGCGGCTGATAGATGAGGCTTCGTTCTAGTGGGAGGTGACGCAAGCGGGACATCCAGTTGAGACATGGGATGATTTCCGATAGAGGTTTTAAATGAAGTTTTTTCTCAAGCCTAGCTTAGTATGCAAATGGCAAGATTTTCAGCGCTTCAGCAACGAAGCACGTCTGTGAAAGAATATGTTCATAAATTCAATCAACTGGCGAGGTTTGGAGCTAGTGAGTACCCTGCATAAGAAGGCTTTGAGGTTTGCTAGAGGATTGAACGAACCCCTCCATGGGTTGGCTATATCTCAAATTCCGATGGGAGCAACTTTTGAGAAACTCGTTGACATGGCATTAATGCATGAAGAAGATAAAGGTGAAAAGGAAGAAGCAAAGGCTGAGGAAACACAAAATAAGAAAGTGTGGCCCAAGAAAGGACAATAACAACAACAAAAGAAAGGCGGAAAGGACGACAAGGCTAGAGATAAGAGGAAATGTCATAATTGCAGACGTGAGGGTCATTTGGTCAAGGACTATAAAGAAAGAAGAACGCATGTTTCAATTGTGGAGAGGTCGGACACTTTTCTAAGGAGTGCCCGAAGAAGCAAGGACAAGGTCAAAGGGCAGGATCTTCGGGAGAGCAGGTGCATGCTCTCGTGGTCGGTGCGCCAGACAGAGGTAGGAAAGTTTCTGTTGAAGGTTTGATTTCTCTTTCCAATCATCCTGTTAGAACTCTTTTTGATTCGGGTACTTCGCATTCATTTATATCTGACTCTTTGGTTGAGTCTCTACACCTTAGTACTAGTATGGTTTTGGATCCTATTGTTGTCTCAAACTCCATTGGGGGTACGGATCATCTATATATGATTTGTCGGGGTTTGAGAATATATGTGTTAGGCATCGAGTTTGAGTGCGACACATACGTACTTGGTTTCATGGGCTATGGTTTGATTCTAGGGATGGATTGGCTAGCCATGTTTGGTTCCATTCTAGATTGTGAGAGGAGGGTCGTTAGACTTTTGACTTGCCATGGGAGGACCCTCGAGATTTCTTACGGCCCTAAAGGGTCTGTCATGCTTAGTTTCCTAGAGTCACTTGATGCATTTATCGATGACTTGCGATCTACACCACTAGTCTGCGTGTATCCGTGTAACGACCCGACAGGAATTTGACTCTCGAATTCCGACAATAATACATAAACCGTATTACTTGCCAAAACTCAGGTATCGAAAACACCAGATAGTTATTAGAAAGAATTTAAAGGGTGAGATAAGAAAGAAAGGAAAATTAGAATAGAAGAAGAAGAAGAACCAACACAACACAGAGTCTCCCATCGCAGTGGAACAAAAATATAATATAGAAATAATCTTTACTGAGAGCTTTAAAAACACTTACAATCGTCAGAGTAAATCAACACATCTGGACAGTTAATATAACCTATCCTCATATACAACACACATCGGAACAGTACCTATGGAATATCATACGTCTGGACTCTTCCAGCTCGTATCTTCACAGCATCCGATAACCTGGACCTGTACAACCCGGTCTAACCTGAGCATTTACAAAACGCCGGATTAGTCTGGTGAACCAGAGTGAGAAAAACAAACTAAGTTTTAAGGTATCAGCCAACTTGATTTTAACGTCAAAATATTTCAAAAGGAAAGGAAAATCGTAAGACCAAATCTATACATAAATACAGACGGTTTTTACCTTATGATAACCCAAAGCATTTTTGGAAATCATATCTTCTCTGATATTATAGTAATGTCTAAATACAAATATATATCAGTCTAGAAGAACGCTTTCATCTCACACTCTACATATATAATATGAAATCAAAACAGCGGGCTCTTATTGGAGAACTAATTTCCATGGCAAGGTACAGGACCACCTTCCGATAGTATATCTCTAGAGATGAATGCACCGGGTTCAACAAGAACATCTTACAACCCAGGCTAAACATGACCGACCCCTCATTTCGCTTGAGAGTACCGAATGTATTGCCACCTTACGGCTTTTTGTCGCGACCACCGTAGTTCCCGGGAGATACAGAAATTAAAAGAAGTAACAATATGAATATTCTCCAGATGTTGACAATACACCCTTTTGATTGGTGCGACCCACATAGCCATGCGACCTACTCGATTTCTGCCATTTCCAGTTGATGAGACTTGAGGTCATAATTAACTTAAGAACATCTGGCCATCATTCACTTTGAATGCCACATTTTCAGATCCGCCACAACACTAATTGACGTCCACAAGAATACTCTGCTCGTTAAGCTAAGAGAAGGGCCATTCTCCACCACTAACAGAAATACGTTTGTAAAAATCAACATATGTGATCTCTTTGGAAATACTCAGTTAGACATCCGTCCATACAAGTTGTCTTGGGACTGGACAAACCGAAGGCGCTCTCCTACTGCATCCTTGAATTACCCTATGGATCGGTAGCATGTAGTCCTTGCAATCCGAAGATTTCAATCACGACATGATCACTGCCTAAATATCTCTGCGAGCTAACCAGAGAAATTCAACTCGTATTTCTTCCATTCTTGAAGATCCACGGTCTTCAATACTCCGTCTTTATTCATCATCTTCCACGTAATTGTTGTTCGGAATGGTTTTCGAATATATATTCGATCCCGGTCTTTCCGTACCAACAATCGTATTGGCCAGATTTCATAGTCGGTTATTTAACTATCAAATAAACAACCATTCGTCCATAAAATAAAATGAATTCACTAATTCAATACCCACCATCACTTAGCCTCTTTAATTAACCCGTCGTTAATTAAAATATTAAAACTGTTGATTTAGAAAAAAATTCCCTTTCTTATTAGAAATAAGAAAATTTCATTATCATTACACTTCTTCTCATTAGATCCTTATTGTAAATTGGTAAGTGAATAAACCTATTAATATCAACCCCGAAGGCCGAAACCAACATCAGATTAATACCTCGAAAATTACTCAACTCAACCAGCATACAACAAGTTCAAAATTTCGTAAAACCATATCATATTCCCTTTAATATTTTTAAAGCGGTTATATTATTAAAATCTCACCAATCATTTTCAATATTATTTAAATATCATTTTCACAAAATTTATTAAAGTATCCCAACTTAACTTCTGTAAATAATATTGCTGATTCTATTTCAAAACCTTTCACCTTTCCTTTACAAATCATTAACCTTTCATTTTACAAATTCCTTTATCTTTTATTTACAAATCAAATTCTATTCATTTATAAAACATTAACCATTCGCTTATTAAACCATTAACTATTCGCTATATAAATCATTAACATTCGCTATATAAATCATTAACATTCACTTTATAAACCATATTTCAAAACTGTATATATGAACACATATTTGAAAACGTTTGAGATCGATTTAATATTGATTTCACGAATCATTTCTTTATCGATGATACCAAAGAGGTAAATATTCGGTAAAGTGCCAAACAATGAAATATAAACCCATTTCACATCTAAATGAACACAATAAATCATATTGATAAACATTATCGACATTACTTAGAAATCCTATTGGATTCCTCCAACCTGTCAATCCCTGCATCACAGTTCCATACCATTCAACATATATTATAATATAACGAAATTTAACAACTACTGTGAGGAATCCAAGTTGGATCCCTCCAACCTATTTTCCCTGCATAAAATACATTATCTCAATATAATCATTCAATTCAATATATCGGTATAAATTCATTAATCAGCCAATAAAAACTATTTAATATCAACCATTAGCAACTATAGCGCACACACATTAAAAACCCAACTTATATAAAATATAAGTGGGACTGAGTGAGTTTAACTCACTTTGATCTGATTCCGTTGTCAACGACTCATTTCAGTTGATTCCAATTCTGCCCAGATATATTCCATAACATAGTGCTCGTCAGTATAAATCCAACAATCTTTGTTTTAATGAATTCTGATAGTTAAATAACAAGTTATAAATATTCCAGTATAATAAAATTTTGATTAAACTTAAATTATCCTTAATCATTTCTTTATAAATTTAGTTACGTTGTTAACAAATAATTAGACCCGACTCTTTTGCTTGCCGTCCGTTTCCTGCTACCTTAACAGGCGTCAGAAACAAATTCTTGTTTAGTATAAACAAATTTAATTTGGTTAAATAACTTTTTATTTTATTATATTTTATAAAACTAAATACGCTAACTACATGGTAATATCGAATGTTGGTCGTATGTTGACAACCCCTATATCATATTTTTATTGCTCCAAATTTGTATTTTGAATATTGCTGCATCATTTTATTTTGAATATATAAGTTAACGTCCACATTTTTTTACCTAGGCTCGAACTGTTTCCAATGAGTTGAAAATATGAGTTGATACTGTTGACTTTCCCTCACGATTTCTACTTCCTATTCGAATTGCCAGCTCAATGTTAAAATATTTGATATGCACATCCCACTCCAAACCAACGGTCCTGATCCTGCTACACCCGAATAGCTCTCCTTTTCATTCTTTCTTTTCTTCTTCAAATTACTGTTGTATCATTGTCCAAGCTCCATCGCTTAAAACCCATCATGCTGCTATTGAAATTAACATTCCAATTTAATATGACTTCTTATTAACTAAATGCTCTCAATTTACCCTAAACCAACCCATTAAAATGTTAATGACTTTATAGAATAATCGGCCCTAACAAAAATATACCCGATTCACTTTCGGTTCTTAAAATTCTAGTGTCGACCCTTTGAAAATCATCCCGTTTGAACAAGCTTTATCGTCCCTCCTCCTGTTACACTTCAGAACCCACGCTTCAATGGAAAAAGGCTCAACTGCATCATCATTAACCCCAACTACCGCTAATCGGGAGTCATCGCTCCAATCGAGTCAACCCCGCCGGCTTTTCCCCTAAAATCGACGCAGCTCAATCACTCCTCCACCCTAAAATCCACTTCGAAAATCATAACTTCGAGGGGAGAAAACGGCTACCCTACTGCGAAACAATTAATCACTGTTGTTCAGATCATAGTGCTCAAGAAGCTGACTAACTTCGGTGGAGAAAGTTTTGAAAGTCATTGAATAAATTTCACAGAAAATTGGAAAAGAAATGGCTTATGCTTCAGCCGTTTATTTCATTTATGTGGGCGCAGTTTTGTATCTGTTGACCACGCAACACTATTTTTACCAAATTCTATGGTTATAACCCCTTTATATAGATGACCATAGAATATAATATTATTAATATTACTTAGGCACGAAGTAACACTGTAAAATTGTCACAAATGATTCTCGATCGAAATGAAATTTCACACTTTAGCATAAAACAACATTCCAGACCCGATGGAATAGGTTCTGTTTAATTCCGAGACTGTCTGTGAAATTTCCTTTATAAATCACAGGTAAAAATACACGTTTAAATTTTCCATGGTCACAAAATAAATTCGAATAACTTGAAACCGGAAACACTACTAAAATTAATCATTATGGATTTAATAAAATTGGTTTCATTAAAAACGAAGATCGTTTGCATGTCCATTATTCAATTATACACTGAGATCAACGCTATTTTGGATACCAAAAATACCCGGTCTCCAAAAATAACAAACAATATATCTATCATGACTCTAAACGTCAATACAAATTTAACGGAATTTGTTTCGTGGTTTAATTCGACCGTTATCTCGAGTTATGGTCAAAAACCCCTTTTAAATCGAATTTAATTGTTAAATAAATCGCTATAATTTATAAATAATTTCATAGCGACTATTTTAAAATTTGAATTGGACATAACTAATGTTAGCCCACTTTGTGAACTGGGCAACACAAAGTCAAGATGTGAAATATTGAAAAAAACTTGGGAAGTACTGAAGCAGGTCAGATCGAAGCAGCGTATCGGTTCGGATCGGATAAGGTCTTCTGTTCGGATCGGTGAACAATTGCTGTTGGAATCAGAGAGGAACAGCTGTTCGGATCGGAGGGCAATCTACTTCAAGTTGGATCGGAAAGCCACCCAGTTGCTACAGAGATAGATCGGAGCGGAGCAGAGTAAAAAGGAGAGAGAACTGGTCCTGAGTTAATCCTGGTCGGATCGGAGATGCCGATCCGAACCCCTTGAGCATACTCTTCCGATCCGAACCCATTTTCCACGTCACTCCCCTGCATAGGCGCCTGGTTATTCAGAGCGGCTATGACCAGTTCCTACCCACAACGTCCACTACCCTGATGTGTTGTCAACATAGAAATCCATCCGAACTCGAGGCTGATGGGATGAATGACACGTGGCTCCGATCCGGATCGGCTTCTGAGCAAATTCTCACCTATAAATACCCCGTCTGGAGACAAAGAAAAGGATCTTTTGTCTGGCACTTTGAGAGTTGAACCATCTTCACAACCCGAATTCCAGCACTCCTGGAAAATCCAAATCTTCTTTCATTGTTTGTTTTTAGACAATTGAGTGATTGTAAGTGAGTTGTGAGAGAAATCAAGTGAATATTTCATTGTATTTGCAACCAAATCATTGAAAATAGTGAAAGACAAGTGGACGTAGGCATTTCTTCGCCGAACCACTATAAATACTGTGTGTTCATTTTTATTTTTGATCTTATTTCATTCTGCTTTTAATCAATTTGGGTGTTAGAACCACTTTTTGGTCTAACATTTTGGTGCTTTCACTGAGAATTGATCTGAATTCTTCGTTTTTCGGGATTATCGTTCTACTTTTTGGACCGTTGAGTTCAAAGAAGTTAATCCCTAAGTCTCAACGCCCTTGGATATTTGTTGAAGTGATTGTCGAAGAATCATGGCCAAAGGAAAAGGCAAAGAAATTCAATCTGGTCGAGGAAATGGAGCTGGCGAAGATCGACAGAATGCGGTTGTGACAAGGTCTCGTGGACAGAGTTCAGCAGCAGGACGAACCGATGCAGGAAATCCGAACCGCCTTCAGGGGGAGAGCTCTGATCCGATCCGGGTAGGAGATTCTGAAGCAGTGCATTCCCCCAACCTGAACCGACCCGAGCAGCTTGCCACGTACCGACCCAACCAGGCTCCCCAGCTCCGAACCAACCCGATCTCCCATCTCCGATCCGATCCGACACTTGGTGATGTTGGAACTTCTACTCGAGTCCCTACGAATGCTCCGATTCCAGCCACCAGGGTCAATGATCAGGTCAATCCATCTGCGCCCATTACTCAAGGAGATTTCTCGCGCCTACTTGATATGCTTGAGAGTACAAGGGAGGCTATGAAAGTCCACGAGCGCACCAATCTCATGATGCAAGAAAATATGAGACTCATGAGCAGGGAAATTAGCGAACTCCGAAGACAGAGAACCCCTTCCCCGGTTCGTCACACACCAGTGGATCAGTCTTCTTCTTCCGAGGAAGAGCGGCCCCGTGAACGAAGGCCGCTCGAACGACCTCAGAATTTGGAGCAGCTGACATTCGGATCTTTGGGGTCTCGCGAGGATATTGCACGAGCACTAGGAAACAATGATCCCACTCAGGGGCAAAGGCTCCAGTCCCCTCCTCCCGAGATCGACCGGGAGCGTAGGGAACGGAATAGAGCAGAAGCAGATCGAAGAAGAAGGGCATCCCCTGAACAAGAGCCTAGAAGGAACCCAGATACCAGGGCCAGGGAACCTGAATGGCCCCTAACTAATGCTGATGTACAGGCAATGGTGCGCCAGATAATGTTCGAGAGCCAGAACTATACCAACGAAGATTATGGCATTGAGCGAAGCCATACTCCTTTCACTGACGATATCCTCGACTTCCAGTTTCCCCGGCATTTTAACCTGCCACAGATGGACAAGTACAACGGGAGAACTGATCCGGGACAGCATTTGATGCGATACTCGTGGCTCATGAATGCTGCTGCTGCCCCAGATGCAGTGAAGTGTAAAGCATTCCCGATCTATTTAGAAGATGTGGCGCTGTTCTGGTTTACCCGACTTCCCCCTCGTTCGGTTTCGAATTATAGGGAATTAAGCGAGCGTTTTATGAATCAGTTTCGACTCCATACCCGAAAGTCCAAAAGTGTTATTGAATTATCAAGAATTAAGCAGGCGCCAGGAGAGTCTTTGAGGTCATAGCTTGACCGTTTCAACTTAGCTGTGACTGAAGTTAGTGACCCGCATGAGCCCACCATCTTGATGGCATTCAAGGAAGGAGTCGATCCTGAATCCGAGTTTGGAGATTACCTTTCTGGGAAGACACCCTCCACAAGGGAGATATTCTATGAAAAAGCCGATATTTATTTAAGACGAGAGGAGGCCAGGGCAAACCGAAAGAGAAAGTCTGAAGCGGCTTCAAAAGAAAATGTTCAGAGTAACGTCGCCGTGAAGCAGTCTGGGGAAAGTTCCAGAAAAGTTGAAGTAAATGTGGGAAACAAGGGTGGAAACAACAATGCTGGAAACGGAGGCAACAACAATAACCGTAATGCGGACGGTAAAAGAAGAAATAGAAATAGGGGAAGTGATCCTAACAAAAGACCCCGATTCCAGACCTACGAGAATTATACACCATTGAACGACACCCTGGGGAATATTTACCTGGATACGTACAACGTTTTGCAATACAAAAGACCGCCACCTCGTGACTCGACCGAGAAAGAAATGGCAACTGGGAAGTTTTGTTTGTTTCATGGAACTCATGGGCATTCAACCAATGAATGTCGGCATTTGAGAGATGTGATTGAGAAGTTGCTGCGTGAAGGGAAACTGGATGAATATAAAGTTGCCCCGAGGGACAGGGGGCAAGGAGAGCAGGCTCCAAAACAGATTCTACCTGCTCCCAAGCTTACAGCGCAGCAGAAAGGCAAGGGAATTGTTATCAACTCCATAGTGGGTGTACCTCACCCGGCAATCCGTAGCTTTAGAGCAATGGATCAATATGTAAATGCTGCCAAACACGTAGATGTGAATGAAGGTGATGATTTGGAAGATATCGCCCCCATAAAACAACAGAAGACAATGTTTGACGACGTGGTATTCCGCAGCAGAGATAATACTGGGATTCAATCACCCACTGATGATCCGTTGGTCATTACTACCACCATTGGGCCGACCTTGGTTCATAAGGTGTTAGTAGACAACGGAAGTTCCGTTAATATTTTGTTTAAAAAGTCATTCGATCAGATGAAGCTTGAATCTGAGGACTTGAAGCCATGTGAAGGATGGATCAGAGGCTTCAACAGGGCGTCAACAGCTCCCATGGGATACATAGAATTGCCCGTGACCTTGGGGCAAGGAGAACGCAGAAGAGTGCGGATGCTTCAGTTCGTAGTGTTGGACGTAGATTCGCCATATAATGCATTTTTGGGGAGGCCTGCCCTTGCTGAGTTCAGAGCTTGTATCGCCCCTTGGTGTTTATTGCTTAAGTTCCCAACCGAAGCCGGAACTGGAGTAATGAGAGGGGATCAAGTTTCCGGACGGGCCTGCTATGTTGCCGAATTAAAGATGTTGATGAAAGGACTTAACATCGAGAGTAAAGATGCCTCGCCTCCCCCAAAGGGGGGCTCGGCGTAGCAATTAGAGAGATCGACCCCGAAGGAGTTGCCCGAAGGAACGCCTGAAGACCTGGATCCCAGAAAAGACGAGGAACCAGAGACTAGAAATGCAACTCCTAACGAAGCGACAGTGGAAATTCCCATTGATGAAGCTGATCCAACAAAAGTTTTGAAGATTGGTTCTCAATTGGATCCACGTCGAGCCAAAGAACTAACGGACTTCTTGAAAGCAAACTTGGACGTGTTTGCCTGGACCCACGCTGACATGTGTAGGATATCACCATCCATTATAAGTCACAAATTAAATGTAAACCCGAAACATCCTCCTGTGAAGCAAAAGAGACGTATGCTGGGCCCAGAGAGGTCGGCTGCTCTCAAAGAGGAAGTGGAGAAGCTGAAGCAGAACAGATTTATTCGAGATTCGACATATCCTGACTGGATATCGAATCCCGTCTTGGTAAAGAAGCCGAATGGAAAGTGGCGGACTTGCATTGATTTTTCAGATTTGAACAAAGCTTGCCCAAAAGAAAGTTTCCCACTTCCCAGGATTGACCAGCTTGTAGATTCGACAGCAGGTCATGAACTTCTCTCTTTCATGGACGCATATTTCAGATATAATCAAATTCCTATGCACGTGCCAGATCAAGGGCATACGAGCTTCATTACGAATTTGGGGTTATATTGTTATGTCGTAATGCCATTCGGATTGAAAAACGCCGGACCCACTTATCAGCGCTTGGTGAACAGATTGTTTTATAATCAAATAGGAAAGACTATGGAAGTTTATGTGGATGATATGCTTGTCAAATCGAAATAGTCCTCCAGCCATACGCAAGACTTGGCGGAAATGTTTGGAATCCTGCGAAAGTATCGGATGAAGTTGAATCCTTTGAAATGCTCATTTGGAGTGGCGTCGGGAAAGTTCATGGGCTTCATTGTGAGCTCCCGAGGAATTGAAATCAATCCTAGCCAAATAGCAGCGATTAGAAACATTGAAGAGCCGAGGAGAATTAAAGACGTCCAAAGTCTTGCAGGGAAAGTAGCCGCATTGAGTAGGTTTATCTCTAAAGCCATGGACAAATGCATCCCGTTTTTTGATTTGATTAAAAGGGGAAAGAAGAACTTCGAGTGGACTCCGGACTGTGTTGAGGCCTTTCAAAATTTACTGGAACTGCTAGAGAAACCGCCGATTTTGTCAAAGCCAGTGGATCACGAAGAATTGTTTGTTTATTTGGCAGTCTCGGCTCACGCCGTTAGCACAGCCCTGGTTCGGGAGGAAGACAAAGTACAAAGGCCAGTATATTATGTAAGCAAAAAATTAGCAGCGGCTGAGCGCAACTACCCAAAGATTGAGAAGCTCGCTTACAGCCTCCTAATCGCATCCCGAAAACTTCGTCACTATTTCCAAGCTCATCCAATAACCATATACACTGACTAGCCCTTGAGGCAGGTGTTGCAGAGACCCGAAGCATCGGGAAGGTTAATCAAATGGAATATAGAATTAAGCCAATTTGATTTAAATTTTCAACCACGAAAGTCGATCATGGGGCAAGCTCTGGCAGACTTTATTACGGAGTTCACCATCCCAGAGGAGGAAGTAATCGATGACAGAGTGGTTAAGTCCGAGGATGAATTGAAGATAGATCCATGGAAGCTATACACAGACGGAGCTAAGAACGACCGAAGGTCCGGAGCTGGAATCGTCTTAGTCACTCCTGAAGGACGGTCGTTATATTACGCTCTACGATTAGAATTCTCGGCGACTAACAACGACTCTGAATACGAAGCCCTGATTGCCGGGCTGAAGCTTGCTAAAGACCTCGGAATAAAAATGTTGGACATATTCTGTGACTCTAAAATCGTTTTTTGCCAAGTGCGAGAGGAATTTGTGGCTCGGGGACCTCGACTTATCGCCTACCTCAGGAAAGTGAGAGAGCTATTGAGTAGCTTGGAGCGGTACAATATAACACACATCCCAAGAGCCGAAAACCAGAAGGCGGATAGGCTGGCAAAGCTGGCTAGTTCCGACAATCCAGAAGAGACTGAAATAATTCCAATTGAAACGTTGGAATCGCCAAGCTTTGAGTCGATGGAAGTTGAGTTCGCTTTCGAAGCGGAACCGGAGAAGGAGTCGTGGATGACCCCAATTAAGAACTTCCTTAAGAATGGGACACTCCCATCAAAGAAGAGTGAGAAAAGGGCTGTAGTTCGCAAGGCTACCAGATATGTCATGCAAGATGATACTCTTTATAGGCAAGGATTTTCTATGCCCCTGTTACGATGTATAGCACACGACGACATCAAGCGTGTACTAAGAGAAGTGCACGAAGGTGAGTGTGGAGATCATACAGGAGGTCATACTTTAGCGAAAAAGATATTGCGATACGGATACTTTTGGCCCACAATTAATAAAGATGCAGCTGATTATTCACGACGCTACGATAAGTGCCAGAGATTCGCCAAAATCCCCAGAGCACCGTCGACCCAACTTAAATCAATGGTGAGTCCTTGGCCATTTGCCACGTGGGGAATTGATATCATCGGAGTTCTACCGATTGCTAAAGGAGGAGCGAAATATGCAATAGTGGCCGTGGACTATTTTACGAAGTGGGTGGAAGATGAGCCCTTGACCAAAATCACGGCAAGAAAGGTGATAAGTTTCGTGGTCAGAAATATTATATGCCGATTCGGGATCCCAAGGACAATTATAACTGACAACGGAACCCAGTTTGATGGTACTGAATTCAGAAATTTCTGCCAGAAGTATAAGATTGACAAGCGATACACTGCGGTTGCTTATCCGCAGTCGAACGGGCAAGTAGAGGCAATAAACAAAGTAATAAAATCCATCCTCAAGAAACGGTTAGAGCGCGCAAAGGCAAAATGGGTTGATGAATTGCCCTAGCTTTGTGGGCATATCGGACAACATTTAAGACGGATACTGGTCACACCCCTTTCTCTCTCTCCTTTGGCTCAGAAGCAGTAATTCCAGTTGAGCTGGAAGTTCCTTCCCACAAGGTGACGTATTATGACCCGATGACGAATCGGGCACTCTTACTTGAGTCTCTTGATGAAGTCGAAGAAAAAAGGGATGAAGCAGATTTGCGTGCGGCAAGACATCGACGTCAGATGGCACGCTATTACGACAAAAAAGTTCGCCTTAGGACTTTTGAACCAGGAGATTTGGTGCTAAAGAGAGTCTTTACATCCCTTCCTCACCTCGGTCGAAAGTGGGAAGGACCCTTTGTCATCCAATGGAAACTTGAAAAAGGAACCTTCAAGTTAACGACCGTAGATGGCAAAGAAGTCCCTAGAGCATGGAATGCCCAACACTTGATGCGATATTTGGATTAGGAATGTTGTGCTTTTTGTTATTTTTCTTATGAACTCTGTAATAAGGCACGACTTGCCTTGGGAAAATCTGATGATATGAATAAAGGACTATAAAGTGGATGTAGGCTACGACTTAGCCGAACCACTATAAAAATACCGTGTGTTATTTACTTTTATGCATTATATATATATTCATCGACTATTCTGTTGTGGTTATGGAATATAAGATGATTCAAAACCTGAAAAGGTTGAAGACAGTTTAAACATAAGAAAAAGCACAACGGCTATTTGTGCGACAAGACATAAAAGAATGAGAAAACGACATTCTTAACTCTAACTCTCCAGAGAGAGAGAGTATAAAAGCGTCTCCGACTGAGCGCTGAGAAAGAGATCCTTCCCCGCTGAAGGATCGGGGAGTGAATAGATTGCTGAGCTTGAACTCTAACTCTCCAGAGCGAGAGAGAGTATAAAAGGACGGGAAGACGACGTCCTCCGAGGCATAAAGGTGCACCCAGACAAGGGACCGCCTCAGTAAGAACTCTAGCCAGAGTATAAGACAGGAGAGTATAAATGAAATGCCAGAAAAAACAACAGGCACTGACGACACAGGAAATGCTATCCCATCAGAAAATCGGGAGCACTCAGATTGCTTGATTAAGTATTAAATAATTTGTGAGAATTGACTGGGGGCATATATGTATACGTATATTTCCTCCCTCCGTAACTTCATTTCATAACTATAGTAAGACATGCATTTTTACATAAGTGCAGAACTACTAACAAATAGACATTGCAGAAAATGAATTATTTTTTATTTATTTACGAATGAATGAATTTGTACAGGAGAGTAGCTAAAAAAGAAGGTGCAAAAGCCGCTCTTATAGCAGCAATTGTTGGTTCACTAAATGCTAAAACGACACAAGGCAATCCACTATTTAGATTTCGAGTGAGCCTTGGACTTCTTGGCGGCTTTCTCCGCATCCTTTGCTTCTTTCTCGGCCTCTGTCAAGATTCGTTTTGATTTCTTCTTTCCAGAAGATGCGGTGCTGGAACCGGTAGACTTCTTCCCGGAGGGCGGAGCGCTGGAATCAAGAGAAGATTTTTTAGCGAGTTCCTCTGTAATAGATCTAGGTGAGAGCTTAACAACTAACCTTGATCCCGCATCCACAACTGCGAGGGGCTTGAGGGCTTCAGGGTCTAGTTCTTCGGCTTTTAATTGCAAGTGTTTGTCTTGATCAGCTTTCATTGCAGCCAAAGTAACATCATCAGCATTTTTTGACTCCCCGACTATTGCAACTTCTGGTTCCTCCTCATGACCTCCGTCACCGCCATCATCCTTTAAGGCTGCTATCATTTCTTCATCATGGGGAGTGTCGGCCTTAGTCGGCTCACTTCCTTCTCCCAAGTCTATAGGAGCAGCCTTGTCCTCCCCTCCTTTTGCCTTTTCCGTAGGCTCTACCCCAGCAGTGGCTCCCTGAGTCACATCTGTCTTTCCGGATGGCTCAATACCTACAGAATGAGAAGCAACAGTTATCAACTCAGGCGAAAACAATGGGTTTTTCATCGATTGCTCAATCACTTGGCGAAAGGTAGAAATAGCCTTGACAAATTGAGGAGAAAAGATAGGGATACCTTCCGAAGACTTCTCAGCGGGGGTAACTGCTGTCTCTGATGCCATTTCAGGGATTGGGGATAGCAGAGTTGTTCGGGGGATTCCCGGATTTTCAGGGTCATACCCCTCTACATCCGAAGTCGTGGGGGCAGTAGAAGAGGAACCAGTCTCGGGAATGTTTTTCTGTTTAATCCTCCGCCTCTCTTCTTCCATAGCCTCGGCAATGAGGCGGCGCCCTTCAGCTTGGCGTTCTGGCTCATCATCCCTCAAGTATTTTTCCATTAGCTTATCCTCATCAATGGAATCGACTTTGAGCTCCTCTTTTTCCCACTCAACGATCTGATTCCATACTTGAACTAGAGTGGATGGGTAATCTTTGATCCAAGAAATGTTTCGGCGACGGATGATATGTGCGAAGAATTCAATCATTAATTCGCCAAAACCCTGAATATCAGCCTCCGCCTCTGACAATTGTTTGCGGGCTTCCTCCGCAGATTTGATAGCACACTCAACATTGCCCTCCGTCAGGGCAGCTCTGTTCTCTGCCTCCAATAGCTTTGAAGCCAAGTCAGCATTCTTCTTTTCTAGTTCAGCATTCCTCTTTGCTAACTCGGCATTTTTCCGTTCGAGGTCAGTATAAGCAAGGCGCGTCTTAGCAGCTTCTGACTTAGCATCATCAGCTTGCTTTTTTAACTCAGAACGCTCTTGAGTGTGAGATTCAAGCAAGTCATGATAACGTTTTTGCATATCCTCAAATTGTTGTTTGAAGTTGGTAGCGTCCCTCTGAGCAATAGCAAGCTGGGCCTGTGTGTCCTCCAAATCTTTACCTAGGTTCTTTAAGGCCTTAGCATCTTCTTCCGCAGTTTTTTGCATTGAATCAGCATTCGTGATTAGAGTACGGATAATTCTAGAAAGGTTGCGTGAGTATTTGAACATTTCGGAATACTGTTTTTCAACCGCGTCTATCTTTGCTTTGGCCTCGTCTGCCCACCTGGAAGAAATAGGTTCGAGGGCAGGTAAAAAAGTCAAAGTCTCGAAGTAATGTTCGGGAAATTGCTCCTTCAAATATGCCCGCTTGATTGCAGCTTCCGCATCTAGTGGTGGGGGAGCGGGGAATGTCAATTCAGTGTCTCTGTGTGTGGAGGATTCAATAGTTTCTTTGTCTGTCCTAGGTCGTTTGGTAGCAGGGACCTTGCGCTTACTTCGAGACTCAATATCTTTTGGAGGACTTCTCTCTCGGCTACGCTTTTCGTGGGAAGAGGTGGAGTCTTTCGATTGTGGCCTGTCCTCTTCCCTACGGCTTTGATAACCTTTGTATTTCTCTTGATCCGACCGAATGGGAGAGCGAGAACGTGAGGGTCGAGAGCGATAGGGATCATAAGGCCTTCTCTCCTCCCTACCGCGATCATCGCGGCGATCATACTCGATATCCTGAGGTGGATTAGACATGCTACGGCGAAGCTTCCTGATATCATAGTAAGATCGAGACATCGTGCCTGCACAATAAGACAAACGAAATTCAGAATCAATGGATTCACAGAGAAAGAGGTACAATGAATGCTAATGTTGTTGTATAAAGTGTGTCCTAAGTGGTGTGTTTCCCCCCAACCAACCCGAGTCTGAAGCTAGACTAGTACGGGCAGGCTCTTTGGCCTTAGCAGGAGTAGTTTCTTCAGAAGAGGTGAAGACTAAAGGATCTTTCCTAAAATCCTCTGAAGTGTATATAGTTTCAGGTAAGGGGATATCCCCCAAACCCTGAAATATTGGGTCATCAGTACTAGGGACATCTCCCTCAGAAGCATTAAGTGACGACTCTTTGGAGGATGTTGACTTTTCCAGAGAAGTAGCCTCCTCGGGGGCAGTATATCCTTCACGATGCTTTTCAGCCAGGTTAGCCAATTCGTCATCTTGAGTAGAAGATGGAGAAGGTGAAGTTTGAAGAGGCACTGCAGGAACTCCAGAACCTTCTCCCATCTCTGGAACTACATCCACTGGAGGAATATATACGTATGGAGCCGTCCCATGACCGATACTACGAAAAACGGATAACAGCCCGTGAAATTGAAGATATTCGTCCTTAAGGACTTCATCGATAGTCAAGAATTTCTGGTCGCCATTAAGAAGTTGGTGCATCCGGTCAAAGAACACCTGATCTGATATTTGTTTTGGATTGTCGACTGCAAACAAAAAGAAAAACAAGTTAAGGCGATGCCTTGAGTGTATAGAGCCCGGATTTAGAAAATCAGTGCTTTACTTGATTTCATCCACCTCCTGGCACATCCAGGTTGTCGCTTCACATAGAACCATTCCAGTCTGGAATCTCCAGCTTTAATGCTGAATGGCGCTGAGATTATCTTCCTCTTAGGAACAGACTCAAAATAACAGAAGGATGGAGTCTCTCGAGTCCGATGCTTGAAGTTATAGAAGAAATGAACGTCATCGAAAGTGAGCTCTATGCCTAAGATCTCACGGTATGCTATGTATAAAGTGTGCAAGTAGGCATAAGAATTGGGATGCAGCTGCATGGGGGCAATCCGCATTTGTCTTAGAAAATCAACAATGAAGGGAGAAAATGGAGGGATAGCGCCGACCATACACATCAACCGAGTGACCGCCATATATCCTTCTGGAGGGTTGTGGGGACGGTCAGAGCTTGAAGGCACTAGAGTGTCCCTTTTCATTATCCCATATTTCAAGCAAATTCGGATAAGTCGGTCGTTGTCGATTGTTGATTCAACGGAATCTAGAGGTGATTCCAATATGACAGCCGATTCAAATTCATCAGGGGCCCGGTCGTCACCAATTCCTCCTTCCTCCTCAAAACCTAGAGAAACTTCATTCTCTGAAGACACCTCGTCGCTTTCACGATTTCCAACCCCGTAGTCTGAACCCTCATTATCCCATTCTGGATCCGACGGAGAAGATATGTCCTCGAGAGTAATTTTGTTAGAGGTTTCCGGGGCTTCTTTCCTCTCAGCTAGTCTGGAAGAGCGTCTGGGTCTCATGGTCATAAAACTATTGAAGAAGCAATAAGACAAATTAGAGCAAATTAGCCCGTATCCCCCCGTGCATGTGTGCAAACTAAAGTGTAAACAATGTATACGGAAAGTGCAAAGTAAATGTTTAAAAGTGCGACGAAAAAGTTTGGCAAGATATAAATAGTTGAAGTAATTCTTGATGTCCAGTTACGTTTGCAAGGCACTATCCTAACTGTCCATTAAATTGAAGATCATGCCAAAAGTTGATTGGGCCAGTTAGACGAGTTTTTGTGCATTAAGATAGACTGTGCTTCGGTACGGTTCGGGTCCATTCATTGGGATAGGATCGGGGGCATGGCCTTAGGCTTGAATATCACAGTGAAACTCAGAAATCAAAGTCGGATCGGATCGCAGGTAAAATCCCCTAACGGTTCGGATCGGATCACGTAGTTATACTTCTCCTCCGTCATCTTACGGTCCGACCCGATCCGGTTAGGTAGGCTCCTTTTCCCCTTCTTTAAATACTTGCTCCGACCCGATCCGATCTCCTGGATTTCTTTTCTTTTTTCTTTCTTTACTTACCCCGACCCGGTCCGATTTCCTGAACTCCCTTCCTCTTTCCCTCATTTTTTTTCAGCTTCCATGTCCCTCCGAACAGAACCGATTCTCTATCATCTTCTTCTTCTCCTTCACCCTCTTTCTTCCCTAACCGACCCCAAGGCCAATTTCGTGCCAGTCACTCAAATCAAAGCCAAGCAATTCTACGCTGGCGCACTCAACAACGGATTATAATCTCCTCCGTTCCAACCTCGAGACGACGACGAGTTTACTGGTGATGATGACGAGGGGGGAGTCACGGTGGCGAAGTTGTCCAAATTTCATACTCAAATCATCCTAATTGTTTATGAATCCGAATCGAGAGCAATTAAAGAGGGAATTATCTAAAGTTTCATGACCTACCAGTGTAATTACTTCGAGAATTAAAAGGAATTTTGATGCTTCAGGAGCTAGATTTTTCTTTCTCGTTTTGCCGAACTCGGGGAGTAAAGCAGTAAGAATGAGAGAGGGATGAAGAATCCGTTTATATAGAGGAGTAGGGTGTCCATTCGTCTCCCCATTCGGATCGGCAGCCCAGTAGAAGAACCCCCGTTCGGATCGGATGGATAGCCCAGAAGCGAAGCTTGGCCCAACAGTCAAGTGAAAAATAGAAAGGAGAAGGGATCTGTTCGGATCGGGCTCCGAACCGAACCGAGTTCTTTAGCTCAGCAATGAATTAAATTGAAATCTGAAGAAAAAGAGGAAAATCAAAAGAAAAATCACCTCAAAGGGCGCTGTGCAATGATAGTCAAAGCATGCTCGCTCTCCAACAGAAGCATCCTTTGAGGGGGCAAAATGTTAGCCCACTTTGTGAACTGGGCAACACAAAGTCAAGATGTGAAATATTGAAAAAAACTTGGGAAGTACTGAAGCAGGTCGGATCAAAGCAGCGTATCGGTTCGGATCGGATAAGGTCTTCTGTTCGGATCGGTGAACAATTGCTGTTGGAATCAGAGAGGCACAGCTGTTCGGATAGGAGGGCAATCTACTTCAAGTTGGATCGGAAAGCCACCCAGTTGCTACAGAGATAGATCGGAGCGGAGCAGAGTAAAAAGGAGAGAGAATTGGTCCTGAGTTAATCCTGGTCGGATCGGAGATGCCGATCCGAACGCCTTGAGCATACTCTTCCGATCCAAACCCATTTTCCACGTCACTCCCCTGCATAGGCGCCTGGTTATTCAGAGCGGCTATGACCAGTTCCTACCCACACCGTCCACTACCCTGATGTGTTGTCAACATAGAAATCCATCCGAACTCGAGGCTGATGGGATGAATGACACGTGGCTCCGATCCGGATCGGCTTCTGAGCAAATTCTCACCTATAAATACCCCGTCTGGAGACAAAGAAAAGGATCTTTTGTCTGGCACTTTGAGAGTTGAACCATCTTCATAACCCGAATTCCAGCACTCCCGGAAAATCCAAATCTTCTTTCATTGTTTTTTTTAGACAATTGAGTGATTGTAAGTGAGTTGTGAGAGAAATCAAGTGAATATTTCATTGTATTTGCAACCAAATCATTGAAAATAGTGAAAGACAAGTGGACGTAGGCATTTCTTCGCTGAACCACTATAAATCCTGTGTGTTCATTTTTATTTTTGATCTTATTTCATTCTGCTTTTAATCAATTTGGGTGTTAGAACCACTTTTTGGTCTAAAAACTAATAAGCTATAAATTGAAATTCTGATTTTTCTCTTTCACTAGAAAATTATCATCAACAAGATCCAAATGTTTCTTGTTTCACAGAAATCTGACTTATATCGGATCCTGTATATTCAATTGAAGTTCAAAATTCAATATTACGAACTACCACGCCATTTCGAGCTCGATTTATATTATATATAATTATAACACTAAACTTCGTTTTATAAATGAATTAAATATTTAAAAACCATAAATATTCCAAATATAATATTTAAAAATAATAAATTAAATATTCGAACTTGAACACCCGAAAAATCTAGGTCGTTACATTCTCCCCCCCTTAAAAGAATTTCGTCCCCGAAATAACTAAAGTGAGAAGAATGCTACAAACCCGATTAGTTTCAAAATAATCATTTTAGAATTATTATCAAAAATATTCTAACTCTTTAACTTTTCGAAAAATTTCTCCTGCACCTCCTTTGCGCGGCTCGATTGGTACAACTATAGTTGCTACTCTAGGCCTCAACTTCACCAAAAGAAAAATGAAAGCCAAGCGGCACCCAACTCAGGGGTAAAATCAATCGCCCAAATTAATAATATCAATGTTTACCAGTTTGTCAGGCAACTCAAACCTCTGATTACGAAGGAAATCCACTACTGATCTTCTCTCTTTTTCCAATCTGTATTTCAATCTCTGCAACCAGATCTACTACCATAGCCTTTTGGAATATGTATTTAACTCAATATATAATACAGGTAACATATATAGGGTTAACTCATTCGATTCATGATTCTATTTAATTTATTCTCCATTCAAATCCCAAATTTATTTGATTTGATTTCCGTTACTCATTTCTTAATTCATCTCACTTAA
Organism: Allium sativum; assembly: GCA_030737875.1. Classification (NCBI taxonomy): domain Eukaryota; kingdom Viridiplantae; phylum Streptophyta; class Magnoliopsida; order Asparagales; family Amaryllidaceae; genus Allium; species Allium sativum. The sequence goes on from CM060915.1 coordinate 952,989,574, forward strand.
CCAAGATAATCTCAATTAATTAACTAATTAATTTTCTAACCAATTCAATTTCATTTTACTATTCATTCTGAATTTCAACCAGATCAATCAAGCAACCAATACTACTATAATTTGAGAAAATTATTTCCTTTTTTCATATAAAAATATATCCTGCGTAAAATTATTTCATTTGCCCTCTTTACAAAACAATATCGTGTCCAATTTCAGTTCAATGCTTTCCAACACTTGAACCGATCAAACAGCACAATACAAAACATTTATATATAAAATCTACAAATACGCTCTCATATATATACACTCAACTCGATCTAAGGCATTACTAACCCCATTTCTATCGAGTTACGCCACAGAGCCAAGGTTATTACTAAACCAATAGCTCTAGTACCACTGTAACGACCCTGTAGGAATTCAACCCCCGAATTCCGACAATAATACATAAACCGTATTACTTGCCAAAACTCAAGTATCGAAAACACCAGATGGTTATTAGAAAGAATTTAGAGGGTGAGAGATAAGAAAGAAAGAAATATTAAAATAGAAGAAGAAGAACCAACATAACACAGAGTCTCACATCGTAGTGGAGCAAAAATATAATATAGAAATAATCTTTACTGAGAGCTTTAAAAATACTTACAATCATCAGAGTAAATCAACACATCTAGATAGTTAATACAACCTGTCCTCATATACAACACACAGCGGAACAGTATCTATGGAATATCATACGTCTGGACTCTTCCAGCTCGTATCTTCACAGCATCCGATAACCTAGACCTGTACAACCCGTTCTAACCCGAGCATTTACAAAACGCCGGATCAGTCTGGTGAACCAAAGTGAGAAAAACACACTAAGTTTAAAGGTATCATCTAACTTGATTTTAACGTGAAAATCTTTCAAAAGGAAAGGAAAATCGTAAGACCAAATCCATACATAAATACGGATGGTTTTTACCTTACGATAACCCAAAGCATTTTTGGAAATCATATCTTCTTTGATGTTATAATAATGTCTAAATACAAACATATATCAATCTAGCAGAACGCTTTCATCTCACGCTCTATATATATAATATGAAATCAAAACAGCGAGCACTTATTGGAGAACTAATTTCCGTGGCAAGGTATGGGACCACCTTCCGACAGTATATCTCTAGAGACGAATACACCGGGTTCAACAAGAACATCTTACAATCCAGGCTAAACATGACCGGCCCCTCATTTCTCTTGAGAGTACCGAATGTATTGTCACCTTACGGCTTTTTGTCGCGACCACCGTAGTTCTCGGGAGATACAGAAATTAAAAGAAGTAACAATATGAATATTCTTTAGATGGTGAAAATACACCCTTTTGATGGGTGCGACCCACATAGCCATGCGACCTACCCGATTTCTGCCATTTCCGGTTGATGAGACTTGAGGTCATGATTAACTTAAGAACATCTGGCCATCATTCACTTTGAATGCCACATTGTCAGATCCGCTACAACACTAATTGACGTCCACAAAAATACTCTGCTCGTTAAGCTAAGAGAAGGGCCATTCTCCGCCACTAACAGAAATATGTTTGTAAAAATCAACATACGTGATCTTTTTGGAAATACTCTGTTAGACATCCATCCATACAAGTTGTCCTGGGACTGGGCAAACCGAAGGCACTCTTCTACTACATCTTTGAATTACACTATGGATCGGTAGCGAGCAGTCCTTGTAATCCGAAGATTTCAATCATGACAGGATCACTGCTGAAATATCTCTGGGAGTTAACCAAAGAAATTCAACTCATATTTCCTCCGTTCTTGAAGATCCACGGGCTTCAATACTCCATCTTTACTCATCATCTTCCATGTATTTGTTGTTCGGAATGGTTTTCGAATATAAATTCGATCCCGGTCTTTCCATACCAACAATCATATTGGCCGGATTTGATAGTCGGTAATTTAACTATCAAATAAACAACCATTCATCCATAAAATAAAATGAATTCACTGATTTAATACCCAACATCACTTGGCTTCTTTAATGAACCCATCGTTTATTAAAATATTAAAACTGTTGATTCAAAAAACATTTCCCTTTCTTATTAGAAATAAGAAAATTTCATTATCATTACACTTCTTCTCATTAGATTCTTATTGTAAATTGGTAAGTGAATAAGTCTCTTAATATCAACCCCAAGGCCGAAACCAACATCAGATTAATACCTCGAAAATTACTCAACTCAACCAGCGTACAACAAGTTCAAAATTTCGTAAAACCATATCATATTCCCTTTAGTATTTTTAAAGCGATTAATATTTTTAAAACCATATAGTATAACGAAATTTAACAACTACTGTGAGGAATCCAGTTGGATCCCTCCAACCTGTTTTCCCTTCATCAAATACATTACCTCAATATAATCATTCAATTCAATGTATCGGTATAAATTAAATAATCAACCAATAACAGCAATTTAATATCAACCATTAGCAACTATAGCGCACACACATTAAAAACCCAACTTATATAAAATATAAGTGGGACTGAGTGAGTTTAACTCACTTTGATCTGATTCCGTTGTCAACGACTCATTCCAGTTGATTCCAATTTTTCCCAGATATAGTCCATAACATAGTGCTCATCAGTAGAAGTCCAACGTTCTTTGTTTTAACGAATTCTTATAATTAAATAACAAGTTAAAAATATTCTAGTATAATAAAATTTTGATTAAACTTAAATTATCCTTAATCATTTCTTTATAAATTTAATTACGTTGTTAACAAATAATTACCCGACTCTTTTACTTGTCGTGCGTTTCCTGCTACCTTAACAGGTGTTAGAAATAAATTCTTGTTCAGTATATTTTTTTTTAATATGTTTAACTAACTTTTTATTTTATTATATTTTATAAAACTAAATACTCTAATTACTTGGTAATATCGAATGTTGGCCGTATGTTGACAACCACTACATCATGTTTGTATTGCTCCAAATTTGTATTTTGAATATTGCTGCATCATTTTATTTTGAATATATAAGTTAATGTACACATTTGTTTACCTAGGCTCGAACTATTTCCAATGAGTTGATATTATTGACTTTCCCTCACGGTTCCTTCTTCCTACTCGAATTACCAACTCAATGTTAAAATATTTGATATGCACATCCCACTCCAAACCAACGGTCCTGATCCTATTACGCCTGCATGGCTCTCCTTTTCATTCTTTCTTTTCTTCTTCAAATTACTGTTGTATCATTGTCCAAGCTCCATCGCTTAAAATCCATCATGCTGCTATTGAATGTTAAAATTAACATTCCAATTTAATATGATTTCTTATTAACTAAATGTTCTCAGTTTACCCTAAACTAACCCAATAAAATGTTAATGACTTTATAGGATAATCGGCCCTGGCAAAAATATACCCTATTCACTTTCGGTTCGTAGAATTCCAGTGTCGACCCTTTGAAAATCATCTCGTTTGAACAAGCTTCATCGTCCCTCCTCCTGTTACACTTCAGAACCCACGCTTCAATGGAAAAAGGCTCCACCGCATCATCATTAACCCCAACTACAGCCGATTAGGAGTCATCGCTCCAATCGCCTTAACCCCGCCAGCTCTACCCCTAAAAACGACGCAGCTCGATCACTCCTCCACCCTAAAATCCACTTCGAAAACCGTAACTTCGAGGGGAGAAAATGACTACCCTGCTGCGAAATAACTAATCAACGTTGTTTAGATCATAGCGCTCGAGAAGCTGACTAACTTCGGTGGAGAAAGTTTTGGAAATCATTGAATAAATTTCACGGAAAATTGTAAGAGAAATGGCTTATGCTTCAACTATTTATTTCGTTTATAGGGGCGCAGTTTTGTATCTATTGACCACGCAACACTATTTTTACCAAATTCTACGGTTATAATCCCTTTATATAGATGACCATAGAATATAATATTATTAATATTACTTAGGCACAATGTAACGTTGTAAAACTGTCACAAACGATTTTCAATCGAAATGAAATTTCACACCTTAGCATAAAACAACATTCCGGACCCGATGGAATAGGTTATGTTTAATTCCGAGACTATCTGTGAAATTTCCTTTATAGATCATAGGTAAAAATACACGTTTAAATTTTCCATGGTCACAAAATTAATTCGAATAACTTGAAATTGGGAACACTACTAAAATTAATCATTACGGATTTAATAAAATTGGTTTCGTTGAAAGCAAAGATCATTTGCATATCTGTTATTCAATTATATGCTTAGAACAACGCTATTTTGGATACCAAAAATACCCGGTCTCCAAAAATAACAAACAATATGTCTATCCTGACTCTAAATGTCAATATGAATTTAACGGAATTTGTTTCGTGGTTTAATTCGATCGTTGTCTCGAGTTATGGTCAAAAACCCCTTTTAAATCGAGTTTAATTATTAAATAAATCGCTATTATTTATAAATAATTCCATAGCGACTATTTTAAATTTTGAATTGGACATAACTAACAAACTATAAATTGAAATTTCGATTTTTCTTTTTCACTAGAAAATTATCATCAACAAGATCCAAACGTTTCTTGTTTCACAGAAATCTGACTTATATCGGATCCTGTATATTCAATTGAAGTTCAAAATTCAATATTACAAACTACCGTGCTATTTCGAGCTCGATTTATATTATATATAAATTATAACATTCAAACTTTGTTTTATAAATGAATTAAATATTTAAAAACCATAAATATTCTAAATATATTATTTAAAAATAATAAATTAAATTAAATATTCGAATTTAAATACCCGAAAATCTGGGTCGTTACAATCCGGATGTTTTTTAGGAGGTTCGGGGCTTACCTCTGAGGCACGAAATTGATTTCCGTATATACTTGGTGGACAATGCAAAGAAAGTTGCATTGTCTGTGCGCCATATGGCTCCAAGAGAAAGGTAGGAGCTTAGCAAGCAAGTAGGGGAGCTACTTGAGAAAGGTAGGAGCTTAGCAAGCAAGTAGGGGAGCTACTTGAGAAAGGGTTTATTATGCGAAGCATATCTGAATGGGGTGCTCCGGTGGTATTCGCAACTAAGATGGATGGTTCGCTTCACTTATGTGTGGAATACAGAGAGTTGAATATACTCACCAAGAAGAATAGGCACCCACTTCCGAGGATAGATGATCTGTTTGACCTACTTGTTGGTGCATATGTTTCTCTCAGTTAGACTTGGCTTACAGGGTTTCATCAGTTGAGGGTGGCCAAGGACAGTATATACAAGACCGCTCTTAAACTCTAGATGGTTTCTTCGAGTGGCTCATCATGTCTTTTGGGTTGACGAATGCACCCGCCTATTTTGTTGATCTGATGAGTACGGTGTTTCGGGATTTTCTAAATAAGTTTGTTGTGGTCTTTATTGATGACATCTTGATTGTCCCCGAAGAGCGAGGAAGAGCATGCCCGACATTTAAGGGAGGTTTTGAAAACTCTTTGTGCGCACCAGCTTAAGGCGAAGTTCCCGAAGAGCGAGGAAGGGCATGTAGTCTCTAAAGATGGGATAGTAGTGGATCCCGCGAAGGTAGTTGCAATTCAAGATTGGCAGGTCCCAAAGAATGCAACGGAGGTGAGAAGTTTTCTCGGATTAGCAGGCTATTATAGGAAGTTCATTAAGGACTTCACAAAGATATCTGCCCCACTCACCAGACTGACGAAGAAGAATATGATATTTTTGTGGGACATAGATTGTGATGAGGATGCTTTCCAGCGATTGAAGAGGGCCCTGACAATAGCCCCAATCTTGACCTTGCCTAACGGGAACAAGGTGTTCACAGTATACATCGATGCATGTGGTACAGGGCTTGGTGCGGTTCTGATGCAAGAAGGAAGGGTAGTATGTTATGGATGTAGACAACTCAGAATTCATGAGAAGAACTACCCTACCCATGACATAGAGTTACCTGACATAGCATTAGCGCTTAAGACTTGGTGCCATTTTCTACTTGGAGAGAAGTTCGAGTTGTACACCGATCATAAATCTCTCAAGTACTGGTTCTTGCAGAAGGATCTTAATTTAAGGCAACAAAGATGGATGGAGCTCCCCGCGTCCTATGACTTTAAGATTGCTAATACCACTGGCAAGGGTAATGTGGTGACAGACACATTGAGTAGGCAAAGGATGACTTTTAGTCCTCTGTTTGTGAGAGGAAAAGCTTGGAGTTCATATCGACTTTTGATTTTAGACCCTCCACCGAGTTTACACCTGGTTTCTTGGCATCACTAGAGGTGTGACCTACTATTTTGGATCAAATAGGAACTTCACAGCGAGAGTGTGACACCCCACGTCTATTAATGTCACTCATTAAGAGAATGCATTAATTTTCGTGAAGCGTTATAGGTAAACAGAAACATAAATATAACAAGACAAATATAAAATAACAGCGGAATTATAAAAAACTTTATTAAGCAGAAAACATCGTGGTTCAAAACATAGTTACATCATGAGTCTGAAATACATAAACCCAGTACATCAACTTAAAATTTCAGTCTTGTACTAAAATCATCAGAGTACAATAAACATGAAAAGAGCATAATCCCCAAAAGCATAGCCATAGTAGAAAAGGTACGAAATCAAGCAGTACATCTAAGTAGCTCCAAGCAGAAGGAAAGAAGAATCCTGATCAAGCTTGAGTATTCCCACCTTGAGAACCTGAGGGGGAGGGTGACGAAAGAGAAAGAAGAGGAAACAAAATAGGTCCGACATAAAGTCTGCCGAGTCCATTTACTTAGCATATAAATAAGTAAAAGTATCATGACAGGCATATAAACCTAATAAGAGAGATAACAACATATAAGGCAGGGATGACAAGGTAAACAGGATAAAATGAACATAACGTATATGTTTAGCGCTTCTCTAATACTTTCCTTTCTCTGCACCAATACTAGTATCACTAGAACAAGATGATCCCTAACAAGTATAAGGTGGTAGACTAAGGCGTACTTCTAGTGAGAGGTTTTACCCCATACAATAACAGGCAGCCCAACTGAACATACCTGAGTTAACCCTAAGGATAACAACGGGCTCCTAAACGTACCAGAGTCTAGATGTACCCTAATTACTACCCCAATTAATCGTTCCCTAATCCACAGATACTCTGTGCTAGCCCCACAGTAGGATGTATCACTTCCTAAAGTGGCAACCCTTCATTTCCCGGATGTGCACAACCATATCTACTGATGTCACAGTGCCTTATCTTCCCGAGCAAGCGGACCTATGCACGCACACGATCCCGATGGAACGTGCCGTTAGACACCGTACCCTCTTTTAGATCTCTTACAATCAGCCCAGTAAGCGTTCCCCGACTCCGACCTAGTTTGGAGTACTCATTTGATACCTATATATGGGTTATTGACTGAAACGGGTCCCACACACAGGATGATACAAGCTTCCCCCTATGCTTGCATTCCCACTACTAGGATTTCCACAGGTTATGTCATACCAGTGTAAGAAGATTGCATTACACACTGGTTAAGTTTGTGGGCCTATATATAAATATTACCGACCACCCCAAGATATACTTAACCCTCCCACCGTTACAAGCAAGTTTACTTAACCCCTACTAAAATTAACAAGATCATGCAATCCTTATGGATTAAATCAGGTTAAGTATTCAAATTCATTACCATTTATTCATTTATGGTTATGATGTGATAGACCTCCCACATTAAGCCTACAACTTGTGGATGCTGGATATGCCAGGCGACTCCGGGCAGACTTCTTCCACAAGTCGGACTTAACCTCGTGTCTTTGCCAGTTTCGCGTTTATACACTTAGACCCCTCACATTAGATTCACCACTTGTGGTTGCTGGATATGCCGAGCGGGTCCGGGAAGACTTCTACCATAAGTGTAATCTAACCTCGTGTCTAAGCGCAGTTACAGTTTATAATTACTATAAATTTAGGCATCTTCACTATTTCACAATTATCCTTATTTCATTACAGGTTTTCATGCCCCTTGTCCAAGTCATATTCATCGTGTACCATATGCCCCAAATTAAGATCTAAATCACAATTTAATTTATGCCCCAAATCCATATTCATGTATTTAATTCAAGTTATGCCCAAATTTCTAAATACAAGTTTTTCCCCGATTTTAACGTTTTCCCCTCGTTCCAAATTTCACGCGTTCGCATATTTCAGCGGTATGCCTAGGCTCAAAGGCAGCCTATCTATAAAGTAAAAAGGGAAAAGAAGAAGGGAAGTGAACATAAATAAACATAATAACAAGATTGACATATGATGGTAGAAATAGACATAGCAACTAATAAGTATATAATGACAGAATTGGGCATAATGACAAGATAGGCATATAGTAACAGATACGATGAACAAGTGATAATAGATCTAATTCTAACATAATAGGGACATCATAAACAGACATGAGGAGATCTAAATTGTGAATTAGCTCTACAAATAATGGCAGGTCTGACATGATAAACATGCATAGGCTTAGATCTAATTCATAGTCATGTCAAAAAAACTTAGATACACAAATTATGGCAGATCTGATATGATTCAATTAGTCACAGGCTTAGATCGTATTCATATCATGTCAAGGTTAACTTCTAAGTATTCATATCTAAAAATAATGTAGACTCATAGGGAATGGGTCTTAGAAACAGAGGAATAATTGCAGATGTTGAATCATAGATCTCTGAACTTGAACGACTTGATTGTTGAAGAAGAATAGGCTATTTTAATCTATGCAGAGGCAACAATTAGTTATCCATTGTTTTTGGTGTGTAAAAACAAAAGAAATGGGGTCCTATTTATAGCCTAAAGCTAACGAATCTAGCCAAGAATTCAGTCTACATATGTAGAAATGTATTTCGCTTGGATCTGGGGGGTGTCGACATGGGTGTCGACACCCCCCGTATGGTGTCGACCCGTGGGTCGACACCAATAGGGTATGTCGACCCCAACGGTTCCATTTCCTCCCAGACTTCGCACTTCTGATTTTGAATTATTTTGAATGGTTCTGTCCTTGTAATGCGTATATATATGTATATATATATATATATCTTATGCATATACAAACTTCAGACCTTAATAACTTCTTCATACGATGTCCGTTTTATGCAAACCAGGTGTCTATTTTGACCAAAATTCCGAGATGAATGCAAAAGCGCAGTCCATTTCACTTAATTCCCAATATTTTGTTAAGTATTCCTTAGTTTATCATCTCAATGTGTTATAAAATTACGGGGTGTTACATTCTCCCCTACTCAAAGGATTTCGTCCCGAAATCTCCAAGTTAAGAAGAATGTATATCCTAACATCATCATCCATCTACTCATCCACCAATCACAGGCATCCATTGTCTTTAAAGATTTCAAATGCTTATATGAACATATACGAAGGTGTGTGTATATGTCCTAATACTAATGTGAAAGATCAAGCGGCCTACAGATTTTGTTGACCTCCTTGATGCAATGTATGTTAGTGTCGTATATCCATGCATGCAAATAGTCTTAGTATAACATGTAAGTTCTATATGTGTGCACAATCATTCATCCAAATGCAACATCCACATGATAATATACGCACTTTCATCAATCAAAAAGAAGAAAATGCACACACATCCATATGCAATATGTGAGTGATTGAGCCGATCTAGTGCCTAATGTTTGTGTATATGCATCTACGAGCAACCACTTGCAAACACTTACATCCACTTGCATCCATCAAACATAACATGTCTCAAACACAAGTTTACATTCATGGCATTCCTACCTAAGGGTCTAAGATTTGATCAATAGGATATACTTAAATGATAAAAACAAGCATGCATAAAAGCTTTGGAAAAAGAAGTTAAGACCATACCCTTGAAAAGAAAAGGGTACAAAGTGTGAATCTTGTCTTCGGTATCGCAAGTTGCATCCTCTTGGTTATCATCCCTTTGAACTTTCATCAGCTTGAATTCTCTGTTGCATAGCTTCTTAACCTATGATCCAAGAAATACAGGTAGGAACTCATCTAATTGTCGCCTCCTGTTCCACCTCTACTTCCTCCAGTATACTCAGCTCAACTACTTCTACGGTATCATGCATGCACTCCGTAAATGAGAAACGTGGAAAACATCATTAACGTCGGGTAGTATCTCTGGTAGTTTTATTCTATAGGTCATTTGGCCAATCCTTTCTGTTATGGGAAATGGCCCTACAAATTTTGGTGCCAATTTTCCTACAGATCCAAAGCGAACCACATTCCTCAAAGGTGATACCCTGATGAAAATCTTGTCTCCCACCTCAAAATCAATGTCAGTCCTTCCCATATCTACATAAGACTTCTGCCTATCCAGACCTGTCTGCATTCATCGTCTAATAGGATCAATCTTTTTTGGAAGTTTCCCTAACCATATCCGTCCCAAGTTGAAGTCTTTCTGTAGATTCCCACCAACAAATCGGTGATCTACAAGGTCGCCAGTATAATGCTTCAAAGGTTGCCATGCCAATACTAGCTTGGTAACTGTTGTTGTAGGCGAACTCTACTAAAGGAAGATGCTCTTTCCAAGTCCCTCTGAAGTCAAGGATACACAGTCTTAAATGATCTTCAAGGACTCTATTCACCCTTTTCGTCTGTCCATCGGTCTGAGGGTGATAAGCGGTGCTCAAACACAAATGTGTACCTAATGCTTCTTTCAAGCTCCTCCAAAAATCCCTAGTGAAAATGGGGTCACGATCACTTACAATACTAGAAGGTACTCCATGAAGACGGACTATCTCATGAATGTAAATTGCTGCCAACCATGCTGCCGTCCTCTTACACTTAATGGGAATGAAATGAGCGCTCTTAGTAAGTCTGTCTACTATAACCTAAATGCTGGTGTTGCCTTCCCTTGATCTTGGCAAACCAACGATGAAATCCATAGAGACGCTCTCCCACTTCCAGTGGGGGACCTCCAAAGGATGAAGTAAACCACTAGGCTTCTTTGGCTCAACCTTGATTTAATGGCAAATCAAACATTGAGAAACAAACTCTGCCACATCTTTCTTCATCCCAGCCCAAAAGAAAACCCTCTTCATATCTCTATACATCTTATCACCTCCTGGATGAATAGTCATCTTAGAATGATGGGCTTCCACTAGGACTGTCATCAACAAACTCCCAACTCGAGGAACACAAAGTCTTCCATCTTGTCGCAACCACCCTCTATCATCTGTGGAATATCTACTGAGGTGACTAGAAGTCTCCTATCTACTGAACCTATCCAAGATGTCGGAAATCTGTGGATCCTCTTGTTGCGAAGTTCCTATCTGATCCAAAATAGTAGGTCGCACCTCTAGTGATGCCAATAAACCTGGTATAAACTCGGTGGAGGGTCTAAAGTCAAAAGTGGATATAAACTCGAAGCTTTTCCTCTCCACAAATAGAGGACTTAGTGCCGTCCTTTGCTTACTCATTGCGTCTGCCACCACATTAACCTCGCCATGGGTATAAGCAATTTCAAAGTCATAGGATGCTAGGAACTCCATCCATCTTTGTTGCCTCAAATTAAGATCCTTCTGTGAGAACAAATACTTGAGAGATTTGTGGTCGGTATAAAACTCGAACTTCTCTCCAAGTTGATAATGGCACCACGTCTTAAGCGCGAATACCATGGCAGCTAGCTCTAAGTCATGGATAGGGTAGTTCGTCTCATGAACCCTTAGTTGTCTACCTCCATAACATACTACCCTTTCCTCTTGCATCAGAACCACATGCATTAGTGTATACCATGTAAACTTTGTTACCATCGAGTAAGGTCAAGACTGGAGTTGTTGTCAGAGCCCTATTCAATTGTTGGAAAGCATCGTCACAATCTACATCCCAAGAAAATGCCAGATTCTTTTTCGTTAGCCTGGTGAGTGGGGCTGATATCTTTGTGAAGTCCTTAATGAACTTCCTATAATAGCCTGCTAACCCCAGGAAACTTCTCACCTCTGTTGAATTCTTTGGGATCTTCCAATCTTGAACTGCAATTACCATTACAGGATCTACTCTTGTCCCATCGTTAGAAACCACATGCCCTAGAAATATCACTTCTTTTATCCAAAAATGACGTCTGGAGAACTTCGCCATAAGCTAGTGCACACGGAGAGTTTTCAAAGCCTCCCTTAAATGTTGGGCATGCTCTTCCTCGCTCTTCGAGAAAATCAAGATGTCATAAACAAAGACCACAACAAACTTATTTAGAAACTCCCGAAACACCCTACTCATCAGATTAACAAAATAGACGGGTGCATTCGTCAACCCAAAAGGCATAACTAGCCACTCGAAGAAATCATCTGGAGTTCTAAAAGCGATATTGTCTATACTGTCCTTGGCCACCCTCAGCTGATGAAACCCAGTGGCCAAGTCTAACTGAGAGAAAATAGATGCACCAATAAGTTGGTCAAATAAATCATCTATCCTCAGAAGTGGGTGCCTATTCTTCTTAGTGAGCTAATTAAACTCCCTATAATCCATACATAAGCGAAGCTAACCATCCGCCTTAGTTGCTAATACCACCGGAGCACCCCATTTAGATATGCTTCGCCTAATAAATCCTTTCTCAAGTGGCTTCCCTACTTTTTTACTAAGCTCCCTTCTTTCTCTTGGAGCCATGTAGCGCACAGGCAATGCAACTGGCTTTACATTGTTCACCAAGTATATACGAAAATCAATCTCGCGCCACAGAGATAAGCCCCGTACCTCCTCAAAAACATTAGGATACTCATAGACTACTAGTACAGATCGCAGATCATCAATAGATACATCAAAAGACTCTTGGGAAATAAGCATGACAGACCCTTTAGAGTCATAAGAAATCGAGGGTCCTCCCATGCATGTCAAAATTCTAACGATCCTCCTCTCATAATCCAGATTGGCACCATAAATGGCTAGCCAATCCATTCCCAGAATCAAAACATAACCCATGAAACCAAGCACATATGCGTCGCACTCAAACTCGATGCCTAACATAGATATTCTCAAACCCCAACAAATCATAGGCAGATGAGACGTACCACCAATGGGGTTTAAGACAATATTGGGATCCAAAACCATACTAGTACTAAGGTGCAGAGACTCAAACACAGAATCAGATATAAAAGAATGTTAAGCATCTGAATCAAAAAGAGTTCTAATAGGATGATTGGAAAGAGATATCAAACCTTCAATGGAAACTTTCCTACCTCTATTAGGAGCACTAGTCACGAGAGCATGCACTTTCCCTCCAGACGATCCTGCCCTTTGACATTGTCCTTGCTTCTTCGGGCACTTCTTAGAAAAGTGTCCGACCTCTCCACAATTGAAACAAACATTCTTCCTTCTTTTGCAGTCCTTGATCAAGTGACCCTCGCATCAGCAATTATCACACTTTCTCTTACCTTTAGCCTTGTTGTTCTTTCCTCCCTTCTTTTGTTGTTATTGCTGTCCTTTCTTGGGCCATACTTTCTTGTTTTGTGTTTCATCAACCTAAGCTTCTTTCTTTTCGCCTTTATCTTCCTCATGCATCAATGCCATATCAACGAGCCTTTCAAAAGTTGCCCCCATCGGAATATGAGACATAACAAACCCATGAAGGGGTTCATTCAATCCTCTAGCAAACCGCAAAGCTTTCTTATGCAGGGTATCTACTGGCTCCAAACCAAACCACGCTAGTTGATTGAACTTGTTAACATACTCTTTGACGGTCATGCCTCCTTGCTTGAGTGCCAGAAACCTTTCTATTTGCATACTTTTCTCAGCTTGAGAAAGAAATTTCATTTCAAATCTCTGTCGAAAATCATCCCAAGTCCCAACTGGATGCCCTGCTTGTGTCACTTCCCACCAGAGTGAAGCCTCATCTTTCAACAGCCAAGCAGCCAACTGAATCTTCCTACGATCGTCAACTTCGAAAATTCCAAACAAATCCTCCGTCTCTTAAAGACAATTACTTTTTTCTACGAAACTCTCGGTTCCTCGAAATGGCTTTCCGTCCATAGCACAGAAATCCTTGCAGATCTTAGAGAAATAATCTGCACGTGGAGGAGGAGGAACAACAGGTGCATTTCAGGAGGAATGTCTTCTTGACCTTCGACAGGTGCCGTGGCCTCAAGATACCTACGGAACCAGCCTGGTATCGTGACTCCCTCAGGAATATTAGGTTCCCCAAACATGCTGAAAAGAAAAGGAAAAGGGATTCAAACAGAGAATCGAAAGATATTACATACGGCTTTGGGAATATGTTTTTCAAAACAGACTTTTCCTTTGAAAAAGCTTTCTTTTAAAACCTTTTTAAAACAATTTTCAAAATCTTTTATCTGATGTAGTAACCTTCAGCTCTGATACCATGTGTGACACCCCACGTTCGTTAATGCCACTCATTAAGAGAATGCATTAAGTTTCGTGAATCGTTATAGGCAAACAGAAACAGAAATATTACAAGACAGATATAAAATAATAGCAGAATTAAAAAAAACTTATTAAGCAGAAAACATCATGGTTCAAAACATATTACATCATGAGACTAAAATACATAAAACCCAGTACATCAACTTCAAATTTCTGTCTTGTACTAAAATCATCAGAGTACAATAAACATGAAAAGAACATAATCCCCAAAAGCATAGCCATAGTAGAAAAGGTACGGAATCAAGCAATACATCTAAGCAACTCCAAGAAGAAGGAAAGAAGAACCCTGATCAAGCTTGAGAATTCCGCCCTGAGAACCTTGGAGGGAAACAGAAGAGAAGGAAGAGTAAATAAAATGGGTTAGACATAAAGTCTGGCGAGTCCAGTTACTTTTAGCATATAAATAAGTAAAAGTATCATGACATGCATATAAACTGGATAAGAGGGATAACAACATATAAGGCAGGGATGACAAGGTAAACAAGATAAATTGAACATAACGTATATGTTTAGCGCTTCTCTAATACTTTCCTTTCTCTGTACCAATACTAGTATCACTAGAACAAGATGATCCCCAACAAGTAAAAGATGGTAGACTTAGGCGTACTTCTAGTGAGAGGTTTTACCCCATACAATAACAGGCAGTCCAACTGAACATACCGGAGTTACCCCTAAGGACAATAACGGGCTCCTAAATGTACCAGAGTCTAGATGTACCCTAATTACTAACCCAATTGATCGGCTCCTTACTCTATAGATACCCTATGCTGGCCACGGTAGAATGTATCACTTCTTAAAGTGGCAACCCTTCATTTCTAGGATGTGCACAACAGTATCTACTGAACTTATCTTCCAGAACAGGAGAACCCATGCACGCACACGATCCTGGTGGAACGCGCCATCAAACACCGTCCCCTCTTTTGGATCTCTTACAATCAACACAGTAAGCGTGCCCCGACTCCGACCTAGTTCGAAGTACTTGTTTGATACCTATATATGGGTTATTGACTGAAACAGGTCCCACACACAAGATGATACAAGCTTCCCCCTACTCTTGCATTCCCACTACTAGGATTTCCACATGTTATGCCATACCAGTGTAAAAAGATTGCATAACCCACTGGTTAAGTTTGTGGGCATATATATATATAAATATTACCCACCACCCCAAGATATTCTTAACCCTCCCAACGTTACAAGCAAGTTTAGTTAACCCCTACTCAATTTAACATGTTCATGCAATCCTTATGGATTAAATCAGGTTAAGTGTCCATATTCATTACCATTTATTCATTTATGGTTATGATGTGCTAGACCTCCCACATTAAGCCTACAACTTGTGGATGCTAGATATGTCGGGCTGGTCCGAGAAGACTTCTTCCACAAGTCGGACATAACCTCGTGTCTTAGCCCGCTTCGCATTTATGCACTTAGACCCCTCACATTAGACTCACCATTTGTGGTTGCTAGATATGCCAGGCGGGTCCGGGCAGACTTCTACCACAAGTGTAATCTAACCTCATGTCTAAGAGCGGTTATAGTTTCTAATTACTGTAAATATATTCATCATCACTATTTCAAAATTATCCCTATTTCATTATAGGTTTTCATGCCCCTTGTCCAAGTCATATTCATCATGTACCATATGCCCCAAATTAAGATCTAAATTGTAATTTGATTTATGCCCCAAATCCGTATTCATGTATTTAATTCAAGTTATGCCCAAATTTCCGAAGACAAGTTATGCCCCAATTTTAACGTTTTCCCCTCGTTCCTAATTTCACACATTCGCATATTTCAACGGTATGCCTTGGCTCGAAGGTAGCCTGGCTATAAAATAAAACGGGAAAAGAAGAAGGGAAGAGAACAGAAATAAACATAATAACAAGATTGACATATGATGGCAGAAATAGGCATAGGAACTAATAAGTATATAGTGAAAGAATTGGGCATAATGACAAGACATGCATATAGGAACATATCCGATGAACATGTGATAATAGAACTGATTATAACATAATAAGGACATCATAAACAGGCATGATGGGATCTAAACAGTGAATTAGATCTATAAATAATGGCAGATCTGACATGGTAAATAGGCATAGGCTTAGATCCAATTCATAGTGATGTCAAAATAACTTAGATAAACAGGTTATGTTAGATCTGATATGATTCAATTAGTCACAGGCTTAGATCCAATTCATATCTTGTCAATATTAACTTATAAGTATTCATGTCTAAAAATAACATAGACTAACAGAGAATGGATCAAAGAAACAAAGGAATAATTGCAGATGTTTTATCAAAGATCTCTGAACTTGAATAACTCAATTGTTGAAGAAGAGTGGGCTATTTTAATCTAGGCAGAGGCAGCATCTAGTTCTCTATTGTCTTTGCTGTGTAAAAAGAAGAGAAATGTGGTCCTATTTATAGCCTAAAGCCAACGAATCTAGTAAAGAATTTAGTCCACGTACGTAGAAATGTATTTCGCCCGGATCTGGGGGGTGTCGACATGGGCGTTGTTAGACCAAAATCTGGGTCTAACACCCAAATGCAGACGACAGATCACAAAAATGCAGAAAATAGTAAATAACAAGAGACACACGAAGTTTTTATAGTGGTTCGGCTCAAACCAAGCCTACATCCACTTTATCTCTTCTGAAATCCTAAGAAGTTACAAGTACAATTCTCTTGGTTTATACACGAAGTCCTCGTGTTTACAATGAAAAGGAAGTGATAAAAATGAAGATTATACACGAAATCCTCGTGTTGTAGTGTGGAATTTGGCTCCTTTGCTGCTGAAAATGTTTTGCAGAGAGCAATGGTGGAAAACGTAAGGAGTTAGAGCCCAAAAATTCTTGAAAATGCCTTCAAATGGTGTATTTATAGCTGTAGGAGAGCTTCTGGGAAGACCGGTTCGTGATGGAGTACGTGGCACGTGATCCGGGAAAGTAGGAGCGAGAGTAGCCTTGAGAACAGGTCAAGATCTACGCGTGTATTGGCAGGTTAGGTGATCGGATCGCGGGTCGCGAATGGGGTCGGGTCGTGGTGAGGCCTTTACGAACCGATGTCTAGTCGCGAGCTGGAGTGGTGAAGCTAGCATCCACGATCGGGTCGTGGAAGAGGGTCGTGGTCCACCTGAGCTCCACGAGCCAGAGGGGTCTTCACGAGTGGAAGGAGAAGGCGAGCCCTAGTCCAATAACCGAGGGGGGCCGATCCAGGTTCCTGCTCACGAGTCGAGGTGGATCCCACAGGCCAAGGTGGGTCCCACGAGCCGATCCATATTCTGAACTTTCTGATGTTTCGTCACTTCATCCAAGCGATTGCCAGATTACACCAGTTTACGGAAAAGGGCATAACTTCCAAACCGTAAGTCCGATTGAGCCAAAAAAAAGCTCAACCTGAAGCTTATTCAGAGAGCTCCAGGTGTTACCAAGAAAAGCTTTTTAATTGATGTTTTTGGGCCCAAAATAGGTCGTCTAATAGGAGTTTCGGGCCAGTTTATGTTGATGTAGCGATTTTGACTAAACCGCTCCTCGTCTTCTGACGGTGTTTTCCATACCCGAGCGCGATGATATCCAAATATTTCATGTGTGACACCTTTTACCAAAAAGTGTGTCAACAAGTTTGCCCCCCAGAACATATCTTGCTGGTTGAAGGAAGATGTGTTCTGGATAATCCGAGAAATCCATATCTGTATATAGAAGTAAAACAATTGTACCAAAACCTGACATTATTATCCAAACTTTCCCCAACATAAACCATACTCGAGGAAGGTCCAAGTAATCCTGCCAAATCGTGGCAAGGGCATAACCTTCTAGGCATAATTCATACCAAGAAGTCCAAACAGAGTATAATCCATACCCGATTTCTTTTGTCACATCCTGACAAGACCGTTTTGCAGTTCTTAAGTATAATCCATACTTAAGATTCCAAAGCGAGTATAAACCATACTCGAGTTATAAGTCTGAGTATCATCCATACTCATATCCAGAGAAAACTATATTTGCCACAGCCTGACAAGATATTCCGACCATAGCCGTAATCCACACCTGTGTTTCAAAATAAGTATAAGCCATACTTTAACCGAGGTTGAGGATCTTGCCACATCCTGACATGATACTTAAATTTGCCAAACATAATCCATGCTTGGAAAATCCTTCCTTATTCAATTCAAAATGCAAAACCAAATCAAATCCTAATTGGTTTGACACCGAGTCCAGAGCATGCTTTGGGGCTACGTCCTAACCCTGTACGTGTGTACTCCGATTCAACCAATCGGAAAACCTAAAAAAAGCAAAAACAAATCTTAAAGCCTAAGAAATGCATAAAAGGAAAGCTGATCTCATCTAGATCAGTTAATGATGAGCCCATGAGAGCTCAATCCAGGGTCATTCCCTCTTCGGGGAGTAGGAGGTGGCAACGCAGGTGCAGGCGCTGTTGGTAGTTTCACTTGCTCGGGCAGCTCTCCACGTCTAACCTGTTCCTCAATCAAAACACGAAGATCCTGCAGTCATTTGTGTCATGTCCATCCATATCGTGGAATATGCAGTGCTTTCCAGAATCGCATTCTCTTTGTGATGGCTCCCTCCTAGGAGGCTTTGGGTAGGAGATAGCACCGTTCATGTCCAGATAGATGTCTGAGAGTGGGGCATTGAATTCAATGTACTTTTCGTATCTGGGCCCTCTCCAGGGCTGAGTGTTGCAGTCAATCTTGACGACAGCTTTTCCTTTGCCATTTCCGGAATCAGATGGTTCTCCGTCTTTGAGCATGTTGACACCGAGAACTCTCTTCTTGGAGGTTGCATCTTCTTTCCGTAGAAATCTATCTTCTTCAAGGTAGAATTCGACGAGATTTCGCGGTGGGTCTCAGTACAAAGATTTTTTGAATTCCGTGTTATCCAAGACACCGGATACCGCTGCCATCAGTACCATCGACGCTTCAGGGCAATCAACTAATACTGCTCCAACGTTGAATCTTTCCAGAAATGAACGCAGAGTTTCTCTATGCCTCTGCTTAATTGTAGTGAGAGACATTACGTTCTTGGGTCGAGCGATATGGACCCGAAACTTTTCAAGAAAGCGAGCTACCAACAAATTCCAGGTGTTGATCGATTCAGTTTCTAGCTGTCGAATCCACATAGCTGCTATATCAGTCAGAAAGAGGGGAAAACACTTTGCCATAACGTTTTCCGATGTCGATTGAACCTCTATGTGCCATTTGTAGCACATGTGATGCAATGTAGGATCTGTCCTACCATTGTAGGGCTCCAATTGTGGAAGTTTGAAATCCGGGGGATTGCGGGAATTCCTAATTTCCTGATTTCCTGAGTGTGTGGAGTGTGATTAACATCATCCACGTCGCTCTAATAAGTGCGGCCTCTCGAGAGGCATTGAATGAGATTGGCAAGCCGATCGCCTTCAAAAAGTTGTTGCAAGTTGCCAAGATCAGAGTTGGTGCCCCCAGCATTGAGCGGGAGAGAAGGAAGCTGCTGGTGAGCTGTCGAGAGCGGGTCGCGGTTCGTGGATCAAGGGGGATGACCCGAACCGGTTGTGAGTCAGGGCGGTCAGCTCATGAGGTAGGTCTGTGGAGGGAGGCTCGTGGCTCGAGAGGGGCGACCCGACCCAGTGCTGGAGGCCTATCACAAGTCGATTCCTGCTGAAGTTAAATGGGAGCTTCAGGGTTCACGAGCCGCTTATAGGGTGATCCGACCCATCCATGAGGGGCTTGTCGAGCTGCTTCGGTAGCTTGATTCCTAGCAAGTTGTTCATTGCCGCTTGGCCTGCCATCTATCCGAGCGAAGAATTCGTCCATCATTTTCTGTTGTTTTTGGAGGAGATCGTCTTGCCTTGCCATTCGATCTCTCAATTCAGCGGGAACATCGTCCATCTCGTATCTAGTTAAGTATGCAGAAGGGTCTCCATGAGAGGAAGCCTCTTGGCTTGCCTTGTTTCCAGTGCCTTCAGCTTCATCATCCTTAGCATGAGATGAAGTTCTTGTTTTCTTCCTTTTGATTGCCATTTATCCAACCTTGAAGTTGAGATTGTCGTTTGCCCCCTACCTGGCGCGCCAAAATGTTAGACCAAAATCTAGGCCTAACACCCAAATTCAGATCACAGATCACAAAAATGCAGATAATAGTAAATAATAGATGACACACGAAGTTTTTATAGTGGTTCGGCTCAAACCAAGCCTACGTCCACCTTATCTCTTCTTAGATCCTAAGAAGTTACAAGTACAATTCTCCTGGTTTATACACGAAGTCCTCGTGTTTACAATGAAAAGGAAGTGATAAAAATGAAGATTATACACGAAATCCTCATGTTGTAGTGTGAAATTTGGCTCCTTTGTTGCTGAAAATGTTTTGCAGAGAGCAATGGTGGAACACGTAAGTAGTTAGAGCCCAAAGATCCTTGAAAATGCCTTCAAATGGTGTATTTATAGTTGTAGGAGAGCTTCTGGGAAGACCGGTTCGTGATGGGTTACGTGGCACCCGATCCGGGAAAGTTGGAACGGGAGTAGCCTTGAGAACAAGTCAAGATCTACGGGTTTATTAGAAGGTTTGTTGGTCGGATCGTGGGTCACGAATGGGGTCGGGTCGTGGTTAGGCCTTTACGAACCGATGTCTGGTCGCGAGCTAGATTGCTGAAGCTAGTGTCCATGATCGAGTCGTGGAAGAGGGTCGCGGTCCACTTGAGCTCCACGATCTAGAGGCGTCTGCATGAGTGGAAGGAGAAGGCGAGCCCTAGTCCACGAGCCAGGGGGCGATCCAGGTTCTTGCTCACAAGTCGAGGTGGATCCCACGATCCAAGGTGGGTCCCATAAGCCGATCCATATTCTGAACTTTCTGATGTTTCATCACTTCATCCAAGCGATTGCCAAATTACACCAGTTTATGGAAACGGGCATAACTTCCAAACCGTAAGTCCGATTGACCCAAACGAAAGCTCAACCGAAGCTTATTCAAAGAGCTACTGGAGTTACGGAGCTAAGCTTTGTAATTGATGTTTTCGGGCCCAAAAGAGGTCGTCTGATAGGAGTTTCGGGCTAGTTTATGTTGATGTAGCGATTTTGACCAAACTGCTCCTCGTCTTCTGACGGTGTTTTCCATACCCGAGCGCGATGCTATCTAGATATTTCATGTGTGACAGCTTTTACAAAAAAGTATGTCAATAAGTTTGCTCCCTAGAACATATCTTGCTGGTTGAAGGAAGATGTGTTCTAGATAATCCGAGAAATCCATATCTGTATAGAGATAGAAGTAAAACAATTGTACCAAATCCTGACATTATTATCCAAACTTTCCCGAGCATAAACCATACTCGAGGAACATCCAAGTCATCCTGTTAAATCCTGGCAAGGGCCAAACCTTCTAGGCATAATCCATACCAAGAAGTTCAAACCGAGTATAATCCATACCCAATTTCTTTTGTCACATCCTGAGAAGACCGTTTGCAGTTCCTATGTATAATCCATACTTAAGATTCCAAAGCGAGTATAAACCATACTCGAGTTATCAATCTGAGTATCATCCATACTCATATCCAAAGAAAACTATATTTGCCACAGCCTGACAAGATAGTCCGACCCTGGGCGTAATCCACACCTAGTGTTTCAAAATAAGTATAAGCCATACTTTAACCGAGTTTGAGGACCTTGCCACATCCTGACAAGATACCTAAATTTGCCAAACATAATCAATGCTTGGAAAATCCTTCCTTATTCAATTCAAAATGCAAAACCAAATCAAATCCTGATTGGTTTGACACCGAGTCCAGAACACGCTTTGGGGCTACATCCCAACCCCTTACGTGTGTACTCGGATTCAACCAATCGGAATACCTAATAAAAGCAAAAACAAATCTTAAAGCCTAAGAAATGCAGAAAAGGAAAGATGATCTCATCCAGATCAGTTAATGATGAGCCTACGAGAGCTCGATCCAGGGTCATTCCCTCTTCGGGGAGCAGGAGGTAGCAGCGCAGGTGCAGGCGCTGTTGGTACATTCACATACTCGGGCAGCTCTCCACATCTATCCCGTTCCTCAATCAAATCACGAAGATGCCTGCAGTCATTTGTGTCATGTCCGTCCATATCGTGGAATATAAAGTGCTTTACAGAATCGCGTTCTCTTTGTGATGGCTCCCTCATGGGAGGCTTTGGGTAGGAGATAGCACCGTTCGTGTCCAGATAGATGTCTGAGAGTGAGGCATTGAGTTCAGTGTACTTTTCATATCTGGGCCCTCTCCGGGGCTAAGCGTTGCGGTCATTCTTGACGGTGGCTTTTCCTTTGCCATTTTCAGAATCAGATGGTTCTCCGTCTTTGAGCATGTTGACATCGAGAACTTTCTTCTCGGAGGTTGGAACTTCTTCCCGCAGAAATCTATATGCTTCAAGGTAGAATTCGCCGAGATTTCGCGGTGGGTCTCGGTATAAAGATTTTTTGAATTACGTGTTATTCAAGACACCAGATACCGCTGCCATCAGTACCATCGACGATTCAGGGTGGTCAACTGATGTTGCTCCAACGTTGAATCTTTCCAAAAATGAACGTAGAGTTTCTGTAGGCCTCTTATTAGTTGTAGTGAGAGACATTACACTCTTGGGTCGAGCGATATGGACCCGAAACTGTTCAAGAAAGCGAGCTACCAACAAATTCCAGCTGTTGATCGATTCAGTTTCTAGCTGCCGAATCCACATAGCTGCTATATCAGTCAGAAAGAGGGGAAAACACTTTGCCATAACGTTTTTTGATGCCGATTGAACCTCCATGTGTCGTTTGTAGCGCATGAGATGCACAGTAGGATCTGTCCTGTCATTGTTGGGCTCCAATTGTGGAAGTTTGAAATCTGGGTGATTGCGGGAATTCCTGATTTCCTGAGTGAATGGAGTGTGATTGACGTCATCCACGTCGCTCTGATAAGTGCGGCCTCTCGACAGGCATTGAATGAGATTGGCGAGCCGATCGCCTTCAAAAAGTTGTTGCAAGTTGCCAAGATCAGAGCTGGTGCCCCCAGCGTTGAGAGCGAGAGAAGGAAGTTGCTGGTGAGCTGTCGTGAGAGGGTCGCGGGTCGCGGTTCGTGGGGGGCGATCCGACCCGGTCGTGAGTCAGGGAGGTCAGCTCATGAGGTAGGTTGGTGGAGGGAGGATTGTGGCTCGAAAGGGGCGACCGGACCCGGTGTTGGAGGCCTATCACGAGCCAATTCCTGCTGCAGTTAAATGGGAGCTTCAGGGTTCACGAGCCGCTCAGAGGGCGATCTGACCCGTCCGTGAGGGGCTTGTCGAGCTGCTTCGGTAGCTTGACATCGAGCGAGTTATTCATTGCCACTTGGCCTGCCATCCATCTGAGCGAAGAATTTGTCCAGCATTTTCTATTGTTTTTGGAAGAGATCATCTTGCCTTGTCATTTGATCACTCAATTCAGCGAGAATGATGTCCATCTCGTCTCTAGTTAAGTATGAAGAAGGGTCTCCATGAGAGGAAGCCTTCTGACTTGCCTCGTTTCTAGTGCCTTCAGCATCAGCATCCTCAGCATGAGAGGAAGTTCCAGTTTTCTTCCTTTTGATTGCCATTTGTCCAAGCTAGAAGTTGAGTTTGTCGTTTGCCCCCACCTGGCGCGCCAAAATGTTAGACCAAAATCTGGGCCTAACACCCAAATGCAGATCATAGATCACAAAAATGCAGAAAATAGTAAATAACAGGAGACACACGAAGTTTTTATAGTGGTTCGGCTCAAACCAAGCCTACGTCCACTTTATCTCTTCTTAAATCATAAGAAGTTACAAGTACAATTCTATTGGTTTATACACGAAGTCCTCATGTTTACAATGAAAAGGAAGAGATAAAAATGAAGATTATACACGAAATCCTCGTGTTGTAGTGCGGAATTTGGCTCCTTTGTTGCTAAAAATGTTTTGCAGAGAGCAATGGTAGAAGACGTAAGGAGCTAGAGCCCAAAGATCCTTGAAAATGCCTTCAAATGGTGTATTTATAGTTGTAGGAGAGCTTCTGGGAAGACCGGTTCGTGATGGGGTACGTGGCACCCGATCTGAGAAAGTGGGAGCAGGAGTAGCCTTGAGAACATGTCAAGATCTACGCGTATATTAGCAGGATCGGATCGCGGGTCGTGAATGTGGTCGGGTCGTGGTGAGGCCTTTACAAACCGATGTCTGGTCGCAAGCTGGAGTGGTGAAGCTAGTGTCCACGATCGGGTCGTGGAAGAGGGTCGTGGTCCACCTGAGCTCCACGAGCCAGAAGGGTCTTCACAAGTGGAAGGAGAAGGCGAGCCCTAGTCCACGAGCCGAGGCGGGGCGATCCAGGTTCCTACTCACGAGTCGAGGTGGATCCCATGAGCCAAGGTGGGTCCCACGAGCCGATCCATATTCTGAACTTTCTGAGGTTTCGTCACTTCATCCAAGCGATTGCCATATTACACCAGCTTACGGAAACGGGCATAACTTCCAAACCGGAAGTCCGATTGAGCCAAACGAAAGCTCAACCTGAAGCTTATTCAGAGAGCTACAGGAGTTACGGAGCAAAATTCTGTAATTGATATTTTCGGGCCCAAAAGAGGTCGTCTGATAGGAGTTTCGGGCTAGTTTATGTTGATGTAGCGATTTTGACCAAACCGCTCCTCGTCTTCTGACGGTGTTTTCCATACCCGAGTGCGATGCTATCCAGATATTTCATGTATGACATCTTTTACCAAAAAGTGTGCCAACAAGTTTGCCCTCCAGAACATATCTTACTGGTTAAAGGAAGATGTGTTCTGGATAATCCGAGAAATCCATATCTGTAAAGAGATAGAAGTAAAACAATTGTGCCAAATCCTGACATTATTATCCAAACTTTCCCGAGCATAAACCATACTCGAGCAACGTCCAAGTCATCTTGCCAAATCCTGGCAAGGGCCAGACCTTCTAGGCATAATCCATACCAAGAATTTCAAACCGAGTATAATCCATACCCGATTTCTTTTATCACATCCTGACAAGACCGTTTGCAGTTCCTAAGTATAATCCATACTTAAGATTCCAAAGCGAGTATAAACCATACTCGAGTTATCAATCTGAGTATCATCCATACTCATATCCAGAGAAAACTATATTTTCCACAGCCTGACAAGATAGTCCGACCCTAGGCCTAATCCACACCTAGTGTTTCAAAATAAATATAAGCCATACTTTAACCGAGGTTGAGGATCTTGCCACATCCTGAAAAGATACTTAAATTTGCCAAACATAATCCATGCTTGGAAAATCCTCCCTTATTCAATTCAAAATGCAAAACCAAATCAAATCCTGATTGGTTTGACACCGAATCCAGAGCACGCTTTGGGGCTACGTCCTAACCCCGTACGTGTGTACTCCGATTCAACCAATCGGAAAACCTAATAAAAGGAAAAAAATCTTAAAGCCTAAGAAATGTAGAAAAGTAAAGCTGAACTCATCTAGATCAGTTAATGATGAGCCCACGAGAGCTCGATCCAGGGTCATTCCCTCTTCGGGGAGCAGGAGGTGGCAACGCAGGTGCAGGCGCTGTTGGTAGATTCACATACTCGGGCAGCTCTCCACGTCTAACCCGTTCCTCAATCAAATCACGAAGATGCTTGCAGTCATTTGTGCCATGTCCGTCCATATCGTGGAATATGCAGTGCTTTACAGAATCGCGTTCTCTTTGTGATGGCTCCCTCCTAGGAGGCTTTGGGTAGGAGATAGCACCGTTCGTGTCCAGATAGATGTCTAAGAGTGGGGCATTGAGTTCAGTGCACTTTTTGTATCTGGGCCCTCTCCGGGGCTGAGTGTTGTGGTCATTCCTGACGGCGGCTTTTCCTTTGCCATTTCCAGAATCAGACAGTTCTTCGTCTTTGAGCATGTTGACATCGAGAACTTTCTTCTCGGAGGTTGCATCTCCTTCCCGCAGAAATCTATCTGCTTCAAGGTAGAATTCGCCGAGATTTCGCGGTGGGTCTCAGTACAAAGATTTTTTGAATTCCATGTTATCCAAGACACCGGATACCGCTGCCATCAGTACCATTGACGGTTCAGGGCGATCAACTGATGATGCTCCAACATTGAATCTTTCCAGAAATGAATGCAGAGTTTCTCTAGGCGTCTGCTTAATTGTAGTGAGAGACATTACGTTCTTGGATCGAGTGATATGGACCCGAAACTGTTCAAGAAAGCGAGCTACCAACAAATTACAACTGTTGATCGATTCAGTTTCTAGCTGCCGAATCCACATAGCTTCTATTTCAGTCAGAAAGAGGGGAAAACACTTTGCCATAACGTTTTCCGATGCCGATTGAACCTCCATGTGTCGTTTGTAGCGCATGTGATGCACAGTAGGATCTGTCCTACCATTGTAGGGCTCCAATTGTGGATGTTTGAAATCCGGGGAATTGCGGGAATTCCTGATTTCCTGAGTGAATGGAGTGTGACTGACGTTATCCACATCGCTCTGAAAAGTACGGCCTCTCGAGAGGCATTGAATGAGATTGGCGAGCCGATCGCCTTCAAAAAGTTGTTGCAAGTTGCCAAGATCAGAGCTGGTGCCCCCAGCGTTGAGCGCGAGAGAAGGAAACTGTTGGTGAGCTGTCGTGAGCGAGTCGCGGGTCGTGGATCAAGGGGGCGACCCGACCCGGTCGTGAGTCAGGGAGGTCAGCTTGTGAGGTAGGTTCGTGGAGAGAGGCCCATGGCTCGAGAGGGGCGACCCGACCCGGTGCTGGAGGCCGATCACGAGCTAATTCCTGCTATAGTTGAATGGGAGCTTCATGGTTCACGATCCGCTCAGAGGGTGATCCGACCGGTCCGTAAGGGGTTTGTCGAGCTGCTTCGGTAACTTGATTTCCAGCGAGTTGTTCATGGCTTGCCATCAATCCGAGCGAAGAATTCGTCCATCATTTTCTGTTGTTTTTGGAGGAGATCGTATTGCCTTGCCATTTGATCTCTCAATTCAGCGAGAACGCCGTCCATCTCGTCTCTAGTTAAGTATGTAGAAGGGTCTCCACGAGAGGAAGCCTCCTAGCTTGCCTCGTTTCTAGTGCCTTCAGTGTCAGCATCCTCAGCATGAGAGGAAGTTCCAATTTTCTTCCTTTTGATTACCATTTATCCAAGCTAGAAGTTGAGGTTGTCGTGTGCCCCCTACCTGGCACGCCAAAATGTTAGACCAAAATCTGGGCCTAACACCCAAATGCAGATCACAGATCACAAAAATGCAAAAAATAGTAAATAACAGGAGGCACACGAAGTTTTTATAGTGGTTCGGATCAAACCAAGCCTACGTCCACTTTATCTCTTCTTAAATCCTAAGAAGTTACAAGTACAATTCTCTTGGTTTATACACGAAGTCCTCGTGTTTACAATGAAAAGGAAGTGATAAAAATGAAAATTATACACGAAATCCTCCTGTTGTAGTGTGGAATTTGGCTCCTTTGCTGCTGAAAATGTTTTGCAGAGAGCAATGGTAGAAGACGCAAGGAGTTAGAGCCCAAAGATCCTTGAAAATGCCTTCAAATGGTGTATTTATAGCTGTAGGAGAGCTTCTGGGAAGACCGGTTCGTGATGGGGTACGTGGCACGCGATCCGGGAAAGTAGGAGCGGGAGTAGCCTTGAGAACAGGTCAAGATCTACGCGTGTATTAGCAGGTTCGGCGGTCGGATCGCGGGTCACAAATGTGGTTGGGTCGTGGTTAGGCCTTTACGAACCGATGTCTGGTCGCGAGCTAGAGTGGTGAAGCTACTGTCCATGATCGGGTCGTGGAAGAGGGTCGTGATCCACCTGAGCTCCACGAGCCTGAGGGGTCTTCATCAGTGGAAGGAGAAGGTGTAACGACCCAGAAAAATGCGATCTTGGTTATCCGATATACAACACATATCAAACATCCAAGGATCGAAAATAACCGAATAGTTAATGAAAGAAATTAGAGGATGAGGATAGATAAGATAGAAACTTAGAATAGAAGAAGAAGAAGAACACAACATCAGAGTAACACGAACCTCACAGCGGAACGAATAACATATAATAGATAACATATCCTTGAAATAAAATCAGTATATGTATACAATACCATTATCAGAGTACAACACTTACAACACAGCAGAAATAACTATAGCTATATAATCCTGAAGCCTCCTGCTCCAAGCCCTCCAAGTATATCTGTAAAATCCTGACTACTTGACTGCCCGTATAAAATTGGGCACCCAAGAGTTTAGGGAAAACAAAACAAAATAAAATCCGGGTCAGTCATGGGACTGGTATGAGTAAAACAGTTTAAAACAGTTTGAACAAGTCAACGATATCTCATAAGACCACGCCGTATAACGAAACGGGTTTTTCCCTTATGAGAATCCAAAATATCTTTACATCAAAACCTTTTGATATTATAATAATGTCTATCAACCACAGTATAATAATCATTTAGCAGAAACGCTTTCATCTCACGTTCTACATACATAGTATACAATCAAAACCGCAAGCACGTATTGGGTAATGGATTTCCAACTATGACAAGGTATGGAACCACCTTCCGATCAGTGTACTCTAGGAACGATACACTGGAGTTCAACAAGAACATCTTGCAACTCAGCTACACATGACCGACCACTCATTTCGCTTGAGTGTATCGAATGTATATCACCAACGGTTGGGATCAGCAACCATTTCCCGTATGTATATGGGATAGCATTGATAGATTTAAGAAGCAAATGAATATTCTCTAGATAGGTGATTATACACCCTACTTCGGAGCGACCGACTTAGCCATGCTGCCTGCCCAATTTTTGTCATTTCCTGGTTGTTGAGGCCAGAGGTTACGCTTTATCATCACATCAGATTCTCTTCGAATGCCACATTGTCAGATCCATCGAAAATCACTAATTGACGTCTACAACAATACATTACGTGTTAGCTAAAGAAGTTTCCTTCTCCGCTTCCACTCTTGGTACGGTTGAAGAAATCAATGTACGTGACCTTTCTGGAAATACTCTGTCAGACATTCATCCTGACAAGTCATCCAGGAACAGGATGAACCGAAGGCAATATTCAGTACATCCATCTTAGGCACTATTATCTAAGACTTATACAATAGCCCTTGCAGTTTACTCTGTCTTCAATTATCTTTGGCATATATGATTTGCAACGCTCATGCCAATACAGAGTGGTTCTTTGGATAATAATCCAACCGGTCTCTCCATATTAACATCGTTAAAATGGTCAAAAACTTCGATAGTTGGTGAGTTAACTATCGAAGAAAAACACGTGTGCAAACAACGATATTATTTCCAGATGGAAATTCTATCAATCAATCATCAATCATATATATATATATATATACACACTCATATTTCATATTTCAATATTTGATTACGTTTCTGATTCTATTTGGAAAACATTTCCAAATCTTCTTTACTTGGATTTAAAACAGATGTTTAAATCAACATCGCGACGACAACTCAAACCACTATACTTATTCACTAAATCACTTAACCACTTTTACTCTCGAACCTTAACCATTTCTAAATTAAAAACGAAGTCAATCAAGTTGAGGTATAACTACCTCTCAGACCTTAACTGAACAATATTTCAAATCCCGAAATAGGGTAAGTTCATCTTTTAACCCTTTAACACTTCCTTACGAACCCTCGGATTCTATTTACGAACCCCCTTCTTTTACAAGTTTACGTGATTATAACAATGGTGTTATAATCTCCTGCATCCGAAATACATTATCTTTAATATGACTTTTATTTCCTAACTCGAATAATATAACGACAACTAATTTATTTACTCTTATTCGGTTAACTCTAATCTATAACCCTTATTTGAATAACTCCAACCTAAGAATTCTTAATGGATTAACTCTTATTCGAATAACTTATTCGAATAACTTATATTTGATTTGCTTACTTTCAAATACTTATATTCGATAATCTCTTTCTTCGAATATTTCTGATTCGATTATCTCACTTCGAATATCTCTGATTTGATTATCTCACTTCGAATAACTACTATTCGATTATCTCACTTCGAATATCTACTATTCGATTATCTCACTTCGAATATTTCTGATTCGATTAATTTTTCGAATAACTAAATTCGATTAACTCATTTCAACTCTATTCGAATAAACTAAATTCGATTAACTCCATTTGAATAAATCTAGTTCGATTTAACTCTATTCAATAACTCTAGTTCGATTTAACTCTATCGATTAACTATAATTCGATTTAACTCTATCGATTAACTCTAATTCGATTTAACTCTATCGATTAACTCTAACTGATTAACTCTAACTAGTTTAATTCTAACTGATTATCTCTAACTGGTTAACCCTAATGGTTTTTCTCTAACTGGTTAACCCTAAATGATTAACTCTATTCAACCAACTCGACTCGACTAACCCCTTTCGAATAACATATTCGATTTACTAACTTTCGAATACCATATTTGATTTAACTCCTTTCGAATACCATATTCGATTTAACTCCTTTCGAATACCATATTCGATTTACTGACTTTATTCGCTTTATAAAGATTTCCTTTTTAACAACGTTTATTCATTTTTAAAGATTTACTTTTAGTAACGGTTCTTCACTTTAAAAATGATTTCCTTTTTATAACGTTTTCCATTCTTATAACGGTTTTCTTTATATAACGTTTTCCTTTTCATTTCTATTTATTCCCTAAGTAAATAATCCCTTTATAATATCTTATTTATTTACCAAATAAATAATTCACTTTACATGTCCTAATTATAAATAAATATCTCATTTAACACCTCCTATTTACTTAACAAATAAATATCTCCTTTATAAAATCTTATTCTACTTATTTAACAAACAAATATCTCATTATCTTATCTTATTTATTTAACACATAAATATCTCATTTTCTTATCTTATTTATTTAACCTAAATAAATAATTCACTTTATAAATATTCCATTTATAAAGATTACCCTTCAGTTATAATTCCACTTAACAATATTCCCTATTTATAGATATTCCATTTATAAACAAGTTCCATTTATAAATATCTCCATTTATAAATATCTCCATTTATAAAATCTTTGTTGATTTTATAAATATTTTCTCTTTTATAAAATCCTCCTTATTTATAAATATCCCAATTTATAAATATTTCTTATTTATAAATATTCCAGTTTATAAATATTATGTTTTCAATATCACTTTGAAAATCTCCTTTCCCCGTTCCGATATTTATGGTACTTAACACATCAAATCACGATGACCAATATCATCCAAACACATATAATCAACCACAGATTATAAACTACATCATATATCACAATATATGAAAAACAATAAAATAACTGTTGAGGAATCCAGTCGGATTCCTCCAACCTGTTTCCCTACAACCACAGATGTTACACAATATGATTATCATCACTTTCAGTTCAATACGAATTATTCTGTTAACAGAATCAATATATATGGATTTAACGGTTTATATATATATATATATATATATGTATATATATATATATAATTTCCACTAACTGACTAGCAGTTCAATCAAACAGTCAACACACAGTCAATCAGCCAATATTTAACAGTCCTAAAAAATACGACATGAAAATATAAACTGTTCAGAGTTAGTGAGATTTACTCACATTGGACAATCACCGTTAATAACAATAATCATCGCTCGATTTGATTCAGACGGACAATTTATTTTGCAATAAATTGTAACGAGCTCGGATTCACTCCTAGTCAGTTCCATTGGGTTGCTACCATCCATACGATCCTAACGGATCCTGTTTCACTGAATTTCGATCACGTATGGAGGCGTTATGTATTTTACAAGCTAGTATATATTTTATATGAAATACAACATAGCCCAAATGAAGTCCACTGCTCCAGTAAATGGCCGTTCACGCCTCGCTTTAACCAAATACCGCACCTTCATGTCACCACGATTCTCAAAACCGACAACACCACTCAACTCCTCTCCCTAATCCGCTCCTCTCCATACCCGTAGTATCAAACTCGAGCTCATCTTTGGAACCGCGACTTCATGGCGTTGACGAGATGAAACGATGACCTTGCGTCATCTTTTGATCCCAAACACCCCTAAATCGTGTACGCCTGACCCACTCGAACTCACGAATCCAAAGCTACTCACAAATCCATGAATTTCTATCTCCATTTCCTGTATATGTGAACCCTAGCTCGCGCTGGTGGTTTTCCAGCTAACGAAATTTGAATCGGACTCAAAAAAACTTGTACTAGATTAAAGCTTACACTGCTACAAATCCTACTGTAATTGTTTTGAGATTTATAGATTTTTGTCTCCTTTGTTTTGATTTTATGAATCCACGAAAATGTTTGAGGAACGAAAACTGTGACTGCGCACTCGTTTGACCAGAAAATGGAATAGTTTAGGGTTCTAGAGAAGTTAAGGGTAATATATAGGATTTTTTTTTATATTTTTATATTTGATTATTTAATTTATTTTTAAGCAAACGCTGCTCGTACTCATCCTCTAAAATTCCTACGATCACACACGATACCCAATAATCAACAAAATTGACATGTAGCTAGATTTCGACATTACGGTCCCAACGAAACTGGTTTCGTCGAATTCCGACTTCGTATGCTCACACAACGTATTTTTAACCGTCGAAATGCTGACTATTTTTCACTCTAAAAATCTGTACAGCCACACAGTGACTCTAAAAATCACGAAACTGGAAATCTAACAACTATTTGACATTGCGGATCCAACAAAATTAGTTTCGTCGAATTCCGACTTCGTTTGCAAAAGTGGCTATTTTTAAAGTCCTAAATGACCCATTTAAATATATAAATATATTTAAATATAATTAAATTAAATATTTATAAATAAATATTATCGTATATATTCACAGTGGAATACCATACAGCTCAGAGAAATCCTATATGGGTTTCTAACTCGATATTTCAATCTGGGTCAACCCGATATTCGATTTATATTGAAATTCCTTTTAAAAATATAAATTATTCCTTTATAAATTATAAAGGAATTCCACAGCGACTTTTCTAAAATTTGATTTGGACATAAATCAAAAGCTACACAACGAAATCCCAATTTTTCCCTTTCACTAGAAAGATATAATCCACCAGCTTCACACATTTCTTGTTTCACAGAAATCTGGCTTAAAACGAATCCTGTACATTCAGTTGAAGTTCAAATAGCCAAATTACGAACTGTAGCGCCATTTCGAGCTCAATTTTAATTATAATTTAATTATACGTTCAAACTGCCGTTCAAATAATATATTCGTTATTCAAATTCAAATTCTAAACTGAATTTAATATCACAGATGATCCAGTTCACACCATATCGCCATTTCTGCCAATTCTGATTATTTCAGAATTTAATATATTATTTAATTTATTATTTTAAATTAAGTATTCACCATTATATAATTAAACCATCATTTAATTCACTATATCACTATTTATATAATTAAATTAATTAATTATAATACCTCTGCAAATGCGGGTCATTACAGAAGGGGAGCCCTAGTCCACGAGCCGAGGGGGGCGATCCAGGTTCCTTCTCACGAGTCGAGGTGGATCCCACAAGCCAAGGTGGGTCCCACGAGCCGATCCATGTTCTGAACTTTCTTATGTTTCGTCACTCCATCCAAGAGATTGCCAGATTACACCAGTTTATGGAAACGGGCATTTCTTCCAAACTGTAAGTCTGATTGAGCCAAACAAAATCTCAACCTGAAGCTTATTCAGAGAGCTACAGGAGTTACGGAGAAAAGCTCCGTAAATGATGTTTTCGGGCTGAAAAGAGGTCGTCTGATAGGAGTTTCGGGCCGGTTTATGTTGATGTAGTGATTTTGAACAAACCGCTCCTCGTCTTCTGACGTTGTTTTCCATACCCGAGCGCGATGCTATCCAAATATTTCATGTGTTACATCTTTTACCAAAAAGTGTGTCAACATGTGCCGACACCCCCTTTATGGTGTCCACCCATGGGTCGACACCCCTAGGGTATGTCGACCCCCAATGGGTCCATCTCCCTCCCGAACATCCCGCTTCTGCTTTTGAATTATTTTAAACTATTTTGACTTGGTTATATATATAAATATATATCTTATGCGTGTAAAAACTTCATATCTTAATAACTTCTTCATACGATGTTCGTTTTACGCAAACCAGTGTCTATTTTGACCAGATTTCCGAGATGAACGCAATGGCGCAGTCCGTTTTACTTAGTTCCCAATATATAATTAAGTATTCCTTAGTTTATCATCTCAATGTGTTATAAAATTACGGGGTGTTACAGAGAGGATCCACAGATTTTGGACATCTTGGATAGGCTGAGTAGAGGGGAGACTTCTGGTCACCTCAGTAGATATTCCATGGACGATAGAGGGTGGTTGCGACGAGATGGAAGGCTTTGTGTTCCTCGAGTTGGGAGTCTGTTGAAGACATTCCTTGAGGAAGCCCACCATTCAGAGACGACCATACATCCAGGCAGTGATAAGATGTATAGAGATATGAAGAAGGTTTTCTTTTGGGCTGGGATAAAGAAAGATGTAGCAGAGTTCGTTTCTCGATGTTTGATTTGCCAACAAGTAAAAGCTGAGCAAAGGAAGCCCGATGGTTTACTTCATCCTCTATAAGTCCCATAGTGGAAGTGGGAGAGAGTCTCGATGTATTTCATTGATGGTTTGCCTAGATCGAGAAAGGGCAACACTAGTATTTAGGTTATAGTGGACAGACTCACTAAGAGCGCTCATTTTATTCCTATAAAGAGCAAGAGAACGATAGCATGCTTGGCATCGGTTTATCTTCTTGAGGTAGTTTGTCTACATGGAGTACCTTCCAGGATAGTGTGTGATCGAGATCCTATATTCACTAGTAAGTTCTGGAAGAGTCTGCAAGAGGCACTTGGTACATAGTTATGTCTGAGCATTGCATATCATCTCCAGACCGATGGACAAACGGAGAGGGTGAACAGAGTTCTAGAGGATCTTTTGAGGCTATGTATCCTTGACTTCAGAGGGACTTGGGAAGAGCATCTTCCTTTAGTAGAATTTGCCTACAACAACAGTTATCAAGCTAGTATTGGCATGGCACACTTCGAAGCATTATACGGACGACCCTGTAGATCACTGACTTGTTGGGGGAATCTACAGAAAGACTTCTACTTGGACCGGATATGGTTAGATAAACTTCAGAAAAGTTAGATCTCAATCGCAGGTGCATGAAGATAGCTCAGGACAGGCAGAAATCATTCGCAGATAAGAGAAGGTTTGACATTGAGTTTGAGGTAGGAGACCTGGTTTTCTTTAAAGTATCACCTTTGAGGAATGTGGTTCATTTTGGATCTGTAGGGAAATTGGCACCAAGATTTGTAGGACCGTTTCCCATAACAGAAAGGATTGGCCAAATGGCCTATAGAGTAAATCTACCGAAGAAACTGTCCGGCGTTCATGATTTTTTCCACATTTCTCATTTACGTAAGTGCTTGCATGATACTGCAGAAGCAGTTGAGCCGAGTATGCTTGAGGAAGTAGAGGTGGAATGGGAGGCAACGGTTAGACGAGTTCCTACCCGTATTCTTAGATCAGAAGTTATGAAGCTACACAACCTGGAAGTCAAGTTGAATGAAGTGCAATGGGGAGATAACCAAGAGGATGCAACTTAGGAGACTGAAGACAAGATTTGCGCTTCGTACCCTTTTCTTTTCAAGGGTATGTTCTTAACTTCCTTTTCCAAAGCTTTTATTCATGCTTGTTTCTATCATTTAAAGTATATCTTATCGATCGAAACTTCGACCTTTAGGTTGAATCCCATGGGTGAAAACATGTGTCTGAGATATGTTATGTTTGATGGATGCAAGTGGTTACTCGTGGATGTATATACACACACATTAGGCACTAGACCGGCTCAATCACTCTCATACTGCGTATGGATGTGTGTGCATTTTTCTTCTTTTAATGGATGAAAGTGGGTGTATCATCATATGGATGTTGCATTTGGATGAATGACTACACACAGATATAGAACTTACATGTTATAATAGGATTATTTGCATACATGTTGGATTCATGGCACTAACATACATTTCATTAAGGAGGCCGACTGAATCAATAGGCCACCTGATCTTTCGCATTAGTATATGGACATATACACAAACCCTTGCATATGTTCATATAAGCATTTGAAATCTTTTAAGGACAATGGATGCCTGTGATTGATGGATGAGTAGATGGGTGATGGATGTTAGGAAATACATTCTTCTTAACTAGGAGATTTCGGGGATGAATTCCTTTGAGTATGGGAGAATGTAGCACCCCGTAATTCTACAACACATTAAAATGATAAATTAAGAATACTTAATTCAAATATTGGGAATTAAGTAAAACAGTCTACACCATTGTTTTCGTCTCGGAATTCTTCTTAAGATAGACACCAAGTTTGTGTAAAACGGACATCGTATGAAGAAGATATGAAGGTTTGAAGTTTGTATACGCATAAGATACACACACACACACATAACCAAGTCAAAACCCTTCAAAATAATTCAAAAGCAAAAGAGAGAAGTTTGAGTTGGGGGTCGACGCACCCTAGGGGTGTCGACCCATGGGTCGACACCATAACAGGGGTGTCGACACCCATATCTACGCCCCCCCAGATCCGAGCCAGATTCAGTTCTGCGTATGTGGACTTGTTTTCTGACCAGATTCGTTGATCCTAGGCTATAAATAGGACCCTATATCTATTGTTTTATTCATATAATTCAATGGCGACAACTAGATGCAGCTCCAAAATAGTTTGATCTAGCCTACTTCTTCTTCATCAAACCAACTATACGTATTCAACGATTTGTGATTCAACATGTACAATCATTCTTTTGTTTCTTAGGTCCAATCACAGTGAGTCTATGTTATTTTTAGGTATAAACATTTAAAAGTTAATCTTAATATGTTTATAAATTGGATCTAAGCCTATGCCTATTTATCAAGTCAGATCTGCCACTACTAGTACACCTAATCTATTGATTTATACCTATATGCCTATTCGCGACATCCCTATTATGCTAGTTTTCCTAATCATGTCATCTTATGTTATTAAGCTAGTTTTCCTATCTTGTTATTATGCCTAATTCTGGCACTGTATGCTTATTCAGTTGCTATGCTTATTTCTACCATCATATGTCTATCTTGTTATTATGCTTATTTTTGTTCTCTTCCCTTCTTCTTTTCCCTTTTTATTTTATAGCCAAACTACCTTTGAGCCCAGGCATATCGCTAAAATATGTGAACGCGTGAAATTGGGAATGAGGGGAAACATGAAATTTGAGGCATAACTTATTTTGGGAAAATTTGGGGCATAACTTGAATTGAAATCACGAATAGGGATTTGGGGGCATAAACCAGATTGTGATTAAAGATCCTAATTTGGGGAATATGGTACATGATGAATATGACTTGGAAAAGGGGCAAGAAAACCTATAATGAAATAGGAATAATTGTTAAATATGCCTAGATTTATAGTAATTAGAAATTGTGACACGAGGTTGGATTACACTTGTGGTAGAAGTCTGCCCGGACCCGACCAGCATAACCAACGTCTACAATTGGTATATCTAATGTGAGGGGTTTAAGTGCATAAACACGTGATAGTGCTATGACACGAGGTTAAGTCCGACTTGTTGAAGAAGTCTGCCTAGACCCGACCGGCATATCCAGCATCCACAAGTGGTAGACTTAATGTGGGAGGTCTAGCACATTATAACCATGAATGAATAAATTGTAATGAACTTTTAATACTTAACCTATTTGAATCCATAGGGATTACATGAACATGTTAACTAGCGTAGGGGTTAAGTAAACTTTCTTGAAATAGTGGGAGGGTTAAGTAAATCTTGGGGCGGTGGGTAATATTTATATATATAGGCACACAAACTTAACCTATGGGGTTATGCAATCTTGTTACACTGGTAGGCATAACCTTTTGAAATCCTAGTAGTGGGGATGCAGGCTTAGGGGGAAGCTTGTATCATTTGGTGTGTGGGATCCGTTTCAGTCAGTAACCCATATAGGTATTAGACGAGTACTCCAAACTAGGTCAGAGTCGGGGAATGCTTACTGAGCTGATTATAAGAGGTCACTTGGGGAAAGGTGTCTGACGGCGCGTTCCATTGGGCTCATGTGCATGCATGGGTCCGCCTGCTCGAGAAAATAAGACGTTGTAACATCAGTAGATATGATTGTGCACAACCTGGAAATGAAGGGTTCCACTTTAGGAAGTGATACATCCTACTGTGGGGCCAGCACAGAGTATTTACGGAGTAAGGGAGCCAATAGATTGGGGTAGTAATTAGGGTACATCTAGTCTCGCTTGTTTAGGAGCCCGTTATTATCCTCAGGGGTAACACCGGTAAGTTCAGTTGGGCTGCCCGTTATTGTATGAGGTAAAACCTCTCACTAGAAGTATGCCTAAGTCTACCATTTTGTACTTGTTGGGGATCATCTTGATCATATGATACTAGTATTGTTGCAGAGAAAATTATTAGAGTAACGCGATGCATGTTCTGTTCCGTTTATCCTGTTTACCATGTCATACTTGCCTTTTATGTTGTTATCTCTCTGTCCAACTTATATGCCTGTCATGGTGCTTTTACTAATTTATATGCTAAAGATAACTGGATTTTCCACTTTATATCTGACCCATTTTGTTTCCTCTTCTTTCTATTCCGTTCCCCTTCCCTGGGTTCTCAAGGTGGGAATTCTCTAGCTTGACTAGGATTCTTCTTTCATTCTGCTTGGAGCTGCTTTGATGTACTGCTTGATTTCGTATATTCTCTATTATGGATATATTTTGGGGATTATGCTTCTTTATTTATTGCACTCAAATAATTTTAGTACAAGACAGAAGTTTTAAGTTGGTGTACTGGGTTTTATGTATTTCAGACTTATGATGTAACCATGTTTCGGGACCACGATGTTTCCTATTTAATAAAATTTAAATTCCGTTGTTATTTTATATCTGTCTTGTAATATTTTTGTTCCTGTTTACCCATAATGCTTCACGAAACTTAATGCATTCTACTAAAGAGTGACATTAACGGACGTGGGGTGTCACACTCAAAGCTTATCCATTGCTTTAGCATTGGGAATAGTACATCGTTTGATAGGGATAGCTCGCTCTGATAGTTTTGCTGACCTGGTACTGTAGGATATAAATTTAATAGACACTTATGCTATGATATTTCAGCTCAGTCCAATTTTTTAGAAATTGGTCAATCGATAGGTTGATGACGCGATCGATCGGTTTGATCTTTCTTTTATGAGAGTCGTCTCGGGTCGACCCATAATCGATCAATCCAAAATGAAAGTTGTAACACCCCACACTTTTCTGCGCATTTTTTTTACAAAAATCAAATCTTGAACACATCCAATCATGGAGCATGAAAATCAGGTACCTGCAATAAATGAGCATGAGTATAATCAGAGTACGATAATAGATAACTCACAGTGAAAATAAAATAGGATGAACTAGTATTAAGTCAAGCAACTACCTTTGTCAAAGTAAGTAACTTTGCCAATACTGAGCATGAGAGAGAGCGATAAACGAAAGCCAAACCTAATCATCTGCGAGAACACGACCTTCTTTAGGAAACCTAGGAGGCTGTAATGAGGAAGGGGGTCAAAATAACAAGTTCTGGTGACTAAGAAATGTACAACACGGATTATAATACACAGATGTATCCTGTTTTGTTCAACCTAAGATGTATGCCTAACAAGGTAAGTAGTTCTAAACTAACCTTGTACTGTTTATGCACGGCTTTACTACTCTTCCCAAGGTAGTGTTCCAAATTTACAATACTAAGATAGGACAATTACTCGTATTTTTGTGAAGCCTTTATAACCGAGCTTAACTAGTTACTATATCGAGATTAGACCCCTAATTATGGAGTTTCTATATATATACTTTCATCCTCTTATCCTTCAGCATTTATTGCCTCACTATCAATGATAGATAGGGTGGATTCTTCCTGATTGCTTAAGACCCTAGGCGGACCAAATGGTCAATTATTATTACTCGATAATTTATTTAACGTTAACATGAACTAGAGGGAAATAGCTATGGGCCGTACTAGTTAAGGCTTCCGTCATTCATGCATATACCCTTATCCCGCATAAGGTGAGAGCTGATACTTTATCGTTCGCTATACCTTCTAGATGACCTTATTAGATAACCTCCATAGTCACTTATTATTTTCCATTAGAAAGGTAGCCATGTCTGACGTTTTAGTCTTCAGGTTTGGGTAGGCCCACACACACCTGTCATTTAAGACCCCTAAACTGAAAGACCTATTCCTAGGTGGACTCTTCAACCCTAGTCGCTTAGCCATTTAGGACCCACGTAGCAGACTATACACAAAGTTTATTAGTTCGTACCACCTTTAGCCTTCTGTACCTTTCCCTATTTGGGATAAGATAAGCTACATTATTAAGTCATTCGCGTTTAGTCCCTCTGCACGGAAATGCCATACTTACACGATTCAGTTTCGTCACGGGTTTATATGGTTAATAACATCTTACGTTTTTAAGCAACTAAGTCCAACTATATTTATATTATAAGCTCTACTTCTATTAATATAAATAATGAAGGTAATATCCCTTTTATTCCAAGGAGATTTATTTGATTTCTTCCCTAATTTGGACTTAGTATTTAAACAACTATCATAAATTCCCTTATGACACCCATTTCCTTTTATTTTCTTTTTATTCCACTTTACGACCATAATGGTCATATTTTCCTCAGGCAACTATTTATCAGTCCCAAATTATCTATTTGTTGTACCCCAACATGAAATTTCTATTCTTATTTATTTATGTATGTATTTATGTACCAGGCCTCTCACATTAAGTTGACAACTTGTGGATGCTAGATTTGTCGGTCGGTTCTGGGCAGACTTCTACCATAAGTTAAACTTAACCTCGTGCCTTAATACGATTATATTTATGCATTAGATTACTTACATTAAGCTAACTACCCGTGGTTGCTGGATTTGCCGGTCGGTTCTGGGCAGGCTTATACCACAAGTTAAGCTTAACCTCGTGTCTAAATGCGGTTATAAATCAAATTTCCTAATTGGGGTCTACAACATTTATCCATATTGACTTTAGAAAGTGTAACCATCCTCCTATCACATTTATTTTCCCCAATCAATTTTGGTTACAATGGTTATTTATTGATTTGTGGTCTTGTTTATAGCAATTAATTATATTGATCGTTACAAATGGTCACCAAAAATATATTAATTATGGATTACATTTACATATAATTCCATAATTGGACCTAATCCAAACATTCAAACATTCCATACAATGTTTATTTTACCGTTATACGCTGATTTGGACGGATAATATGTATATAATTATTTTATATTTTCGTATGATCAACGTAGTTTTTATTTTTATTATTATTATAATTCTTATTTTTAAATTAATGATTTGGTCTAATTAATTTGCCAAACACTTCCTTTTTTATATTAAATCTTGCCAAAAAGGTTTCAAATCTCACAAAAGAACGTTAGCCGTAATCATTGTTAATAATGCCTAATTAATGGAATTGACATATCTCCAAATCACAAGAAATATACGTATATATATATCTTGGAATAGTCAATGCAAATTACATACAAATATATATATATATATATATACACACACATATACAAACATTTGCACCACTTTTCCCTTTTTAATCCTTTTTTCATACCTCTTATGATTTCAAAATAATGCCACTTTAATCAAAAGGAGGAAAATGATATGTTTACAATGATTAAGCCAAAACCCTACAATATTGAATACAAATAGGAATATTTCTATTATTCTTACAATCGCATAATTTACCATTTTCACCTTTTTACCCAAATTCACATATATCATTATTCAACATGAACTAAAGATTTGGAATGTAACTACATCAAATTTGTGTTTAATGGGACTGATTTCCAGTCCACAGTGCTATGCAACACATATAACATATTTCATGACATAACTGTTGTAATATGTATAAACAAGTTTGAGAATCCTATAATATATGTTATACATACCCACAACTTAAAACTCACAAGTTATAACCATGTTTATAATCAGATCTGATGCTTGCCAATAAATTCACAATATTTAAATAAACAGATCAAATAGGCATAAAAACATAGATTTAATCCAAATGAAACAGATACGCCACTATAACAGTATTTGTATCCCACTCACCTCATGGCCTCCAAATTCAAAGTTTGAACCCTTAGGCCTACAATCCCCAAATTCTTATAATCTACAATTTATTTGGAAAGGGGAAAATTCCAGATCTGTTGAAATGTAAGAAAACAAGAAAAGAGGGGAGAATATGATTTGGAGTCTCTTTACATTCTTTTACATTAGATCTGCTTATCCTATCAATTTCATATGAATTGGATTTGATTTGTTGTGCATGAATATTTTTTTATTTTAGAAATTAGGTTTGGAGAAGGAGTAAAATGACAGAGCTCCGCTGCCTCTGCAGATTTAAGTGAAAAAAGAGTGAGGCTTTACCCCTTTATTTATAGGGGTGGAAATCTCCTAGAACCGTTGGATTAGTTTTAATCAACATCAGTCCATTCGTTTATAATATTATACACATAAAACCCTAGCCGTCACTGCTTGGCTCGACCAAGCGGTCGCAGCCAGCGGACGACCGCCCCGGATCGCCTAGTCGACTGCCTGGTTTACCTGGTAGCAAGGTGGCTTGGTAGTTATATATTACTATATATAATATATTCTATTTTATTTATTTTCTGTCCATTTTCGTATTTCATCCGTAACTTTTTCATACGGACTCCGTTCTCGAAACTCTAAACATGAAAGTTGACCAGATTTTCCAGACGGAATGCATCGGTTAAAGTTTCGTGGCCAGATTCCGTCATTTGCAGAAATTCATATTTTTGTATATTCTAATTAAATAACTATTTATTTTCAAAATTCCGGGTTGTTAATTCTTCCTCCATAAAAGGAATTTCGTCCCAAAATTTTGACACCTAGTTATCCTATTTACACAACCAATTTGTGTACATCCACTTTGCATACATGTGTATATGTGCATGGTGTTCATAACGCATTTCAACCATAAAACATGCAAGTAAGATGATTCTAAATTGGGCCCTCGATATGTATGCATTGAGATTTTTAAAACTCTTTTGAAAACATGATGTAAAACATCCTAAATATACTGGCAGTTCTATATGAATGCAAATTTATGAAAACTATTTTTCATTCATAACCCTCACACAACTA
The DNA here is from genome assembly GCA_030737875.1 of Allium sativum. Taxonomy (NCBI): domain Eukaryota; kingdom Viridiplantae; phylum Streptophyta; class Magnoliopsida; order Asparagales; family Amaryllidaceae; genus Allium; species Allium sativum. The sequence goes on from CM060915.1 coordinate 953,033,276, forward strand.
CGAATAGAAGTATGAAGCAACCAATTTTGCACCCAAAACCTACCATCCAAAACGTCACCCAATCTAATCATTTCCTATTTAATTTCTCCTAAACCGGAAAAAGGAAACCAAAGCGAAGAATTTAATCATTTTCTCCTACTTACAAATATTCCATTCCCGCCCTACAGTTGAATTTTCGCCTCAGTTACCCAAAATACTCCAAAAATTTCCATCTATAGACTGTAAAAGAGGCTTAAAACAAGCTTTAAAACGTAAAACAAGTTAATTAATAACTATCACGCATCGTTGACGAGGTATGGAAACAACGTTTCCAAGGATAAAACAACTGTTTCCTTGTTGTCGTTATCGTTTTTATCGTATCATCGGTCCTATTGCACCTCTCAAACGCGCACACAAATCATTCAAATATCTTCCTTACGCTATTCACGTGACCAAAAATCAAAAAATTTCGTAAAAATAAATTTCAGCTTAAAATCTTCTTGTGTTTATTTTGAAAATTCCTTTTTAATATCGGTTTACTTTTTACATGAGATTCATATGAAAAACAAAATTTCGGTAACGTGCACTTTGCGCCATTCAAATCGTCTACCTTAATGTAAAACAGAGGTTTAAATATACATAATTTATCATATCTAAATTTTGCTTTTTTGCACAAACCGAAATAAAAGAAAGTAAATCAGTTAAAAATTAAAAAGGGTGAAAGTTTTTTTTTAAAACAACGTTTTTCCAAAAGTTTTCAAAGATGTATTTTGCGGAAATTTAAACGTTTCAAGTCACATGTTGGCGAAGAAGGAAGTCAGTCAGGCCAAAAATGCGAAAACTTAATTCACACACAAAAAGACCAAAATAAATTTTATCTTCAACAAGGAATGGTGATTTATTTATTTATATACCCATGATATAGAACCAGTCCTTTACTAAAATTTATCTAACACAGAATTCTATTCTTTCCAGCTCTAAGACAACTGTTAGTTTTGATAAGAAATGAGATTTCATTTGAACAAGCATGCATGAATGACATAAATATCTCCAAACATAGAAATCTCATTAACCTAAGTCATGCGATATAAACAACACTAACAGTTACAAGCATGAATCACCACAACCAAGAACCTAATGCTGGAAAGGGATAACAAAAAAACAACACCAAAACTCCCAAAACAATGGCTATAAACAACGAGATGTCTTGCTCTACGGCTGGAGTCCAAACCAATTTTTATGATATTTAATTAGCCATATCATGGTAGCAAAATGCTCAATCTCAAGTTACAAACAATACTGGTGTTGTTGGAGGTTGCTACATCACCATCTCTTCTAAGAGAGAATTTATGATGGGAAAAGAAACATACCACATAACAGCTTCTCAAGGAAACCCACCTAATATTGTCTATAGACAAAGTGGATAGGTGAATTTATAGAAAGTATTTCCATGAGATAACACACAAGCATAACAAACTGAATCAAATAGATGTGGCACTAGATGACGGTTACGCCATCGATCAATCAAAAAATTAAATTCCCGCATCATGAGACAAATCCAGTCATAATTTCCCATTTATAGAACGATGTGTTAAATGGGTCACACGTATACATGGGAATTTCGAACATAAATACCCAAACACAAAAACCGACACTAAGAAAAATGGATTTACTGCAAAATCTCCAAAGTCGGTCAAACAAGATACTATATAAGTCCGTGTACAACATGTAACACCCCACCTCCGCTATGGTCACTCACAAAGGGAATGCACTAGCTTTGGTGGAGTATTATCTAGGTAAACATACACAGAAATATTACAAGACAGAACATAAATAAAACAGCGGAAGGAAAACCCAAATTTCATTGCTTTAAAATCTAGTAAGGTCTAAAGTCTTTTACATCAAAATGCTATTAAGTCAATTACATCGAAATCTGTCTGGCAATAGTAAAGAAGCATAAAACCATAGTTATAAATCATTCCCCAATAAAGCAAAGCAAGCCATAGCCAAGAGAAATCCAAGCCGTACATGAAAGAGCTTTGGAGCTTGGTAAGATCCGAACTAAGCTGTATTCAGACCCTGCGAACCTAGGGGGGGAACGGAAGAAAAAGAGGCAAAACAAAACGGGTCAGTCATAAAGACTGAGTAAGTCCTAGTGACTTTCAGCATAAAAACAGGTAAAAATAACATGGCATGAATAAACTGAAAGTAAACATAAGCATGATGACAAGATAAGCTACAGGAAAGAAAACTAAGAATAACCTCAAATGGTTTTTGTCAAGTATAACATCGCCAGGTTTCCATTCAAGATAAACTAAGTATAATTTCGCAAGATTTCTATCAAGCATCGCAAAATTACTCTGCTTTACCATTAAAATATTTCTATGATATCTATTTGCTCTGCACCAACCGTACTAGTATCCCAACCCGTGTCATGTGTTGACTATAAAATGATCCCTTGCCCAATGTCATGAAATGATCCATTACTTGGTCTCACGAAACGATCTATTAATCGATCGGCTCCCTACAAGTCCTATCTCGTTCATGTGTCTGTGTCATACGGCCCTATCATGAATGTAGTCACCTGTGCTAGGCCCACCATAGGGTGTATCAAGCCCTAGGGTGCCAACCACCGACAAGAATCAAGCACGCACAGTGTAAACCTACTAGTACCCAATGCCTGCTTTTTCAACTCCGGACTACGTGCACGACCGTAGTCCGCCTGAACCTACAATGATGCACCTACTCAGCCGTCGTTCTGGTTACTTACAATCAGCCCAGTAATCGTGCCCCACCCTGCCTAGTTCCATGGTACCATGATACATCTAGTGGGTTACTGCTGAAAAGGACCGCGTAACTAGGGTTTCCGTCCAGCAGGTTAAGTGTTGTCATTTAAATTCGAGACTTAACCCCATCAGTCTAGCATGTCAAGTTGGCTAAGTGTGGTCATTCAAGTTCGTGACTTAACCCGTCTATGTGTCATGTCAAATTGGCAAAGTGCTGTCGTTCAAGTTCATGACTTAGCCCTACGAATCATGTGTCAAGTTGGTTAAGTATGTTCAAGCGGTTCATGACTTAACCCTACCAAATCATCGTGTCAAATTGGTTAAGTATATTCAAGCGGTTCATGACTTAACCCTACCAAATCATCATGTCAAATTGGTTAAGTATATTCAAGCGGTTCATGACTTAACCCTATCAAATCATCGTGTCAAATTGGTTAGATATATTCAAGCGATTCATGACTTAACCCTATCAGTCTAGCATGTCAAGTTTGGTTAAGTATGGTCGTTCAAGTTCGTGACTTAACCCACCTACTTATCATGTTGTGTCGGTTAAGTGTTATCGTATGTTGTTACTTAACCTTACCCCGCGTCACGTTAGATTAGTTAAGTGCATGTTAACTTAACCCCAGCCACTAGTCATATTAAAATGGTTAAGTGTTACTAGTCCGGTCATATTACTTAACCCACCCATTCATGTCATATCGGTTAAGTGTTATTAGTCTAATCATATTACTTAACCTTATCATGTGGCATTAATTTACTTAATGCACCCCAGCCTCTCACATTAGACTTGGTTGTGGTTACTGGTTACGCCGGGCGGGTCCGGGCATGTTTATACCACAACCTAGTCTAACCTCGGGTTTTAAGCGCGGTATGACCAACTACTCACATTGGGTACTATTGTTTGCAGTTACTGGATTCGCCGGGCGGTTCCGAGCAGGTTTATACTGCAAACTCAACCCAACCTCGAGTTGGCCACTTTCAAGTTATCTAAGTGTCATGTCCATGTTCAAGTTATAACAATGTTCAAATTTCTAAGCATGTTTCATGTCAAGTTTCTAGTTTTCAACTTATGCCTATTATCAAGTTCATAACTCACGTTTTTGCCCCAAAACGTGTTCCCAAAGTATTACCAAAATTTGCTATAAAGTTATGCCAAGTTATAGCCTTTTTTATTTACAATACAAGCCAACTACCCAAAAATCAACTTAGGTGCATTCATATTTAATCTATAATAATGTTCAGGTCGATTATCCAATACACAGTCATTTTCATGTTTCAAATTCCCAACTTTACATATTAATATATATGCCCAAGTTCTAACTTTTCATGTCGATATACATATGCCCAATTCTAGCCAATTTACATATGTTCAAGTTTCATTTCAAACTACATGTATTCCATGTTTACACCAATTTACCTATAACAAGTTCTAGCTTTTTACATATGTCACGATCCACGTCAACATTACATATATCAATTATATATGCCTAATCCTAGACAATTTACATTTATACCAAATTTCATGCCCTTTTACATATGTCAAGATCTAGCCAACATTACATGTATTAAGTTTCATATCCAATAAACCCAAATCGTGATTCATGATGTAGTTACCCCAAACCATAACCTTTTTATTACAATACAAGCCAGTTGCCCAATCTTTTGATTTGATTTACATGTTACATTACATAGATCCAAATTTACGCCAAATTCCATGCATATAATATTTATGCAAATTTCCTCATAACAAGATTATACCAAAATTTACATATCAAGCCCAAACTCGCAAATACAATGATAATATCCAATTTCATGTTGCCAATAATTCCTCATATTAATATAGGAAATAATCCCACAATTCCCTCGTATACATCTCGTACGCAAATCGCGATTTTAGGCCAAGGTCCGAAATTGACCAAGGTTCATCAAAAGAAAATAAATAGGGGAAGATAGAATTTTACATAAAAATGAGATCAGAGAGAAAAGCATCATCACAGGCATGAAGATTAGAACCTGATAATAATATTAACATGAATCAAGAAAGCTGATTTACAACAGGCTGAATAGATTATGAACAACAGAAATAGATCTGAATCAATAAACATGCTTAGATCTGATTTCACTCTAATTCATGGCCATATTATAATTAAATATTTAAATCTAAAAGTAACTAGTACTTACTGAGCATGGCTAGTGAATTAGGAACTGAATTTGTTGTAGAACGTTGCAACGTCATTGATCTATTCTCTTGAATTTGTTGTAGAAGCATTGATCTTTGTTTTGAATCAAGTTTGGACGCTTAAGCTTTAATTTGGGGGCGGCGGCCATGGCTCAAGAGGGATTTTAGCAGAATTTTGGTGTCATATGAATTTGTGTGAGTTAGGCTAGGTCTAGGTGTTATTTTATAGGTGTAGCAATTCATTTCAGCCATCGGATTAACCCTAAAACCCATCCGGACCATCAAAACTCGTCCCGGGCCTCAAAAATGGGTTCTGGACCACACCAGGTCGACCAGGTCGACCTGTACAGGGGGGAGGTCGACACTACAGTCGACTGGGGGGGGGAGGGGGGGGGGGGGGAGGTCGACTATGCAGTCGACACTACAGTCGACCTGAGTCCAGTCTGCTAGAAAGTCTGCTTAATCTTGTTTTGGCCATATCTTGGTCATACGGACTCCGATTTTCGAAAACTTGGACTCTATTTCATGTAGAATTCCGAGACGAACGCAATGGCGCAACCCGTTTTCCCTGATTCTTATTTTAATATTTAATTCTGTCTTGATTTCTTGTTTTAACGTGTTATTAAAATTCGGGCTGTTACATTCTCCCCTCCTTAAAGGATTTCGTCCTCGAAATCTCCAAGTTAGGAAGAACGTATCCCACCATCCATCATCCATCTACTCAAAACATCATCCACAAGCAACCATTGTCCTTAAGAGATTTCTAGCGCTGTATGATCATATGCAGAAAGTGTGTGTATATGTTCCTTGTCTAATGCAAATGATCAGGCCTGATTGATCTTTCTAATGCAAAATATGTTAAGTGCCATGAATCCACATGTATGCAAATAATCCTAGTCACGTAAACACTATATGTGTGCACAAACATTCATCCATATGCAACATTCACATGATAACACATTCAAATTCATCCATAAACAAGTATAAACACTCATGCATATGCAATATGAAAGGTGACTGAGCCGATCTAGTGCCTAATGTGTAAATGCATCCACGAGCAACCACTAGCAACCACTTGCAGCCACTTGCAACCATCAATCATAACATGTCTCAAACACATGTTTACACCCAATAGTTCCTACCTAAAGGTATAGCCGAATGATAGAAGCAAGTAAAACCTTGTGCCCATTAGGCCATGTCAAAACTGGAAATATATGTCACATATATACTGATCAGGAGAAGAACTCCCTAAGCACCAGCCCCGAAGACCGAAATCAACATCAGGCTGACACCCAAAGAATTTCTCAACCCAACCAATATATATGTTTCTAGGAAACTAACCATGATGGACTCCTTTTTGGTCACAAGAAAATCCCTTCCTAAAACCAACCCGCATCCAATAAAACCCAAAAAGTTTAATCAACCCAACGGACACCCTCAAGCCCCAACATGTATTACTAACAGATGAGTCATACTCCCTATGGTGTTTGCAACAGAAATTTGATTGAGAATAGGACCGAGAGGAAAAATAAAACATGCAAGTAAGCTCTACAGGAAAAGAGGGACCAAGGATATACTCTTAAAAAGAGATATGATGCACGTATCTAGTCTTCAATCTTCTAAGTCGCGTTTCCTTGAGCTTAACTCCATTGTGCTTTGACCATCTTTAACTTCACAGATTCTTAATTCTTGTTTCCAAAATATGAGTTGGAACTCATTTCACTGTTGCCTCTCGTTCCGCCTTCACTTATTCTCCTTCTAGTATATTCGGCTTAAACATAACTGCGTACCCATGGTTTCATGCAAGCTCTCCAAAATTCACTAGTGAATCTTGGATCTCGTTCACTTACTAGAAGGTATTCCACATAGAAGAATTGTCTCTTGAAAAATAAATAGATGCCAACCATGTTACCAAGTGTACTTACTAGGGTGATTTCTATAACTCATGCGTAAGCGAAATGAACCATCACCTTAGTGGCGAACAGTTTTCGAGCGGATCAATAAATTACCAATAAATGTGTCAAGAGATTCTAGGTAACTAATCCTGATAGAACCCTAAAGGGTATACGCGACTTCGAGGGTATTACCGAGGCGAGTCAAGAGTCTAACTACCCTCCTTTCAAAACCAAGAATGGCACCCTTACCGGATAACCACTCCATCCCTAGAATCAACCCACATCCCAAAACATCACTCCTAAACCCAACACTTAGCATAGACATTCTCAAATCCAAACAAATCATGAATACATAAGCTGATTTCCCAGCAGGATTTGAGAGAAAAATTGGGACCCTCTAATACGCTAGTACTAAGGTGCAGAGACTCAACTATCGAAGCAGAATAAAAAGGATGCGATGTACAAAAACAAAGTTCTAACAGGATGATAGAAAAGAAAAGCTAATCCTTTAACAGAAACGTTACCACCTTTCTTAGGTATGCTAGTAGTGAGAGCATACAATTGCCCTCTCGACGATCTTGTTCTTTGCCCTTGTCCTTGTCCTATGATACTTAACTACATGTCCCTTTTTACCATACCAACGATGTTCTTTCTTGTCATGGGTTTTATTATTATTTTACTTTAACCTCTTTCCTCCTTCGTGGATTAAGCCATATCAACAAGTTTCTCATCCTTAGGCTTGTGTTCTTTATGGTCTTACTATCCTTGTATAACTTGTTGACAAGTCTCTCAAAAGCTACCTCCATCGCACGGCAACCCTACAAAGCTTGAAATAAGATTAGACGCAGATGGAACTACTGCGGCTACACATGGAAGTTGGGCACTTCTTTGCCCTCCGACATATGTTGATGCCTACGAAACTATGGTGAAAAGAGAGAGAAGAGATTTCAAGAGAGAATCAAAAGATAGTGCATATGGCTTTGGGGAATATGCCTTTAAATCAAAACAAAATTTTCTTGAAAATTTGCTTCTTTGTAAATGTTTTGAAAACTAGTTCAGAAGGTTTTTTGAAAACTTTTGCCCAGTCTGGTAACCTTCTGCTCTGATACCAAATGTAACACTCCACCTCCGCTAGGGTCACTCACAAAGGGAATGCACTAGCTTTGGTGGAGTATTATCTAGGTAAACATACACAGAAATATTACAAGACAGAACATAAATAAAACAGCGGAAGGAAAACCCAAATTTCATTGCTTTAAAATCTAGTAAGGTCTAAAGCCTTTTACATCAAAATGCTATTAAGTCAATTACATCGAAATCTGTCTTGCAATAGTAAAGAAGCATAAACCCATAGTTATAAATCATTCCCCAATAAAGCAAAGCAAGCCATAGCCAAGAGAAATCCAAGCCATACATGAAAGAGCTTTGGAGCTTGGTAAGATCCGAACTAAGCTGTATTCCCACCCTGCGAACCTAGGGGGGCGGGGAAACGGAAGAAAAAGAGGCGAAACAAAATGGGTCAGTCATAAAGACTGAGTAAGTCCTAGTGACTTTCAGCATAAAAACAGGTAAAGATAACATGGCATGAATAAACTGAAAGTAAACATAAGCATGATGACAAGATAAGCTACAGGAAAGATAACTAAGAATAACCTCATATGGTTTTTGTCAAGTATAACATCGCCAGGTTTCCATTCAAGATAAACTAAGTATAATTTCGCAAGATTTCTATCAAGCATCGCAAGATTTCTCTGCTTTACCATTAAAATATTTCTATGATATCTATTTGCTCTGCACCAACCGTACTAGTATCCCAACCCGTGTCATGTGTTGACTATAAAATGATCCCTTGCCCAATGTCATGAAATGATCCATTACTTGGTCTCACGAAACGATCTATTAATCGATCGGCTCACTACAAGTCCTATCTCGTTCATGTGTCTGTGTCATACGGCCCTATCACGAATGTAGTCACCTGTGCTAGGTCCACCATAGGGTGTATCAAGCCCTAGGGTGCCAACCACCGACACGAATCAAGCATCCACGGTGTAAACCTACTGGTGCTCAATGCCTGCTTTTTCAACACTGGACTACGTGCACGACCGTAGTCTGCCTGAACCTATAATGGCGCACCAACTCAGCCATCGTTCTGGCCGCTTACAATCAGCCCAGTAATCGTGCCCCACCCTGCCTAATTCCAGGGTACCATGATACGTCTAGTGGGTTACTGCTGAAAAGGACCGCGTAACTAGGGTTTCCGTCCAGCAGGTTAGGTGTTGTCATTTAAATTCGAGACTTAACCCCATCAGTCTAGCATGTCAAGTTGGTTAAGTGTGGTCATTCAAGTTCGTGACTTAACCCGTCTACGTGTCATTTCAAATTGGCTAAGTGTTGTCGTTCAAGTTCATGATTTAGCCCTACGAATCATGTGTCAAGTTGGTTAAGTATGTTCAAGCGGTTCATGACTTAACCCTACCAAATCATCGTGTCAAATTGGTTAAGTATATTCAAGCGGTTCATGACTTAACCCAACCAAATCATCGTGTCAAATTGGTTAAGTATATTCAAGCGGTTCATGACTTAACCCTATCAAATCATCATGTCAAATTGGTTAGGTATATTCAAGCGATTCATGACTTAACCCTGTCAATCTAGCATGTCAAGTTTGGTTAAGTATGGTCGTTCAAGTTCGTGACTTAACCCACCTACTTATCATGTTGCGTCGGTTAAGTGTTATCCTATGTTGTTACTTAACCTTACCCCGCATCACGTTAGATTAGTTAAGTGCATGTTAACTTAACCCCATCCACTAGTCATATTAAAATGGTTAAGTGTTACTAGTCCGGTCATATTACTTAACCCACCCATTCATGTCATATCGGTTAAGTGTTATTAGTCTAATCATATTACTTAACCTTATCATGTAGCATTAATTTACTTAATGCACCCCAACCTCTCACATTAGACTTGGTTGTGGTTACTGGTTACGCCGGGCGGGTCCGGGCAGGTTTATACCACAACCTAGTCTAACCTCGGGTTTTAAGCGCGGTATGACCAACTACTCACATTGGGTACTATTGTTTACAGTTACTGGATTCGCCGGGCGGTTCCGGGCAGGTTTATACTGCAAACTCAACCCAACCTCGAGTTGGCCACTTTCAAGTTGTCTAAGTGTCATGTCCATGTTCAAGTTATAACAATGTTCAAATTTCTAAGCAAGTTTCATGTCAAGTTTCTAGTTTTCAACTTATGCCTATTATCAAGTTCATAACTCACGTTTTTGCCCCAAAACGTGTTCCCAAAGTATTACCAAAATTTGCTATAAAGTTATGCCAAGTTATAGCCTTTTTATTTACAATACAAGCCAACTACCCAAAACTCAACTTAGGTATGTTCATATTTAAACTATAATAATGTTCAGGTCGATTATCCAATACACAGTCATTTTCATGTTTCAAATTCCCAACTTTACATATTAATATATATGCCCAAGTTCTAACTTTTCATGTCGATATACATATGCCCAATTCTAGCCAATTTACATATGTTCAAGTTTCATATCAAACTACATGTATTCCATGTTTACACCAATTTACCTATAACAAGTTCTAGCTTTTTACATATGTCACGATCCACGTCAAAATTACATATATCAATTTATATATGCCTAATTCTAGACAATTTACATTTATACCAAATTTCATGCCCTTTTACATATGTCAAGATCTAGCCAACATTACATGTATTAAGTTTCATATCCAATAAACCCAAATCGTGATTCATGATGTAGTTACCCCAAACCATAACCTTTTTATTACAATACAAGCCAGTTGCCCAATCTTTTGATTTGATTTACATGTTACATTACATAGATCCAAATTTACGCCAAATTCCATGCATATAATATTTATGCAAATTTCCTCATAACAAGATTATACCAAAATTTACATATCAAGCCCAAACTCGCAAATACAATGATAATATCCAATTTCATATTGCCAATAATTCCATCATATTCATATAGGAAATAATCCCATAAATCCCCCGTATACATCTCGTACACAAATCGCGATTTTAGGCCAAGGTCCGAAATTGACCAAGGTTCATCAAAAGAAAATAAATAGGGGAAGATAGAATTTTACATAAAAATGAGATCAGAGAGAAAAGCATCATCACAGGCATGAAGATTAGAACTTGATAATAATATTAACATGAATCAAGAAAGCTGATTTACAACAGGCTGAATAGATTATGAACAACAGAAATAGATCTGAATCGATAAACATTCTTAGATCTGATTTCACTCTAATTCATGGCCATATTATAATTAAATATTTAAATATAAAAGTAACTAGCACTTACTAAGCATGGCTAGTGAATTAGGAACTGAATTTGTTGTAGAACGTTGCAACGTTATTGATCTATTCTCTTGAATTTGTTGTAGAAGCATTGATCTTTGTTTTGAATCAAGTTTGGATGCTTAAGCTTTAATTTGGGGGCGGCGGCCATGGCTCAAGAGGGATTTTAGCATAATTTTGGTGTCATATGAATTTGTGTGAGTTAGGCTAGATCTAGGTGTTATTTTATAGGTGTAGCAATTCATTTCAGCCATCGGATTAACCCTAAAACCCATCCGGACCATCAAAACTCGTCTCGGGCCTCAAAAATGGGTTCTGGACCACTCCAGGCCGACCAGGTCGACCTGTACAGGGGGGAGGTCGACACTACAGTCGACCTGGGGGGGGGGGGGGGGCAGGTCGTCTATGCAGTCGACACTACAGTCGACCTGGGTCCAGTCTGCCAAAAAGTCTGCTGAATCTTGTTTTGGCCATATCTTGGTCGTACGGACTCCGATTTTCGAAAACTTGGATTCTATTTCATGTAGAATTCCGAGACGAATGCAATGGCGCAACCCGTTTTCCCTGATTCTTATTTTAAAATTTAATTCTGCCTTGATTTCTTGTTTTAACGTGTTATTAAAATTCGGGTTGTTACACAACACGAACTGTAAAATCTCATTGAGATTCTCCTCAGAAAAACCATCCAAAGATAGGTTAATCTTCATCTTCGAAACGATGATCGCCTTCGAAGGAACCTATTCAAACAAGGTATAGTAAAGGCGGATGCAACACAAACAACAATCTATTCTAATATCTCAAAGTAATGGATCACTGCAAATCCAACTACCACGAAAAATTTCAATAGCCCTAAAGCGGTCAGACATTTTTTCTCATTCTGATTCAACCAAATGATCTCTACCTAAGGAGGAGACCTAAATGGTGTGAGTTAGATCGAATATCACAACTTGGTATTATAGACCAAGAAATTGTCGAAGAGAAGAAATTAGATCTTGGAGTACTAGTGAGGCAAGATCTAATGCGCAAACAAGCGCAGAAAAAGACTAGACGAGGCGACAACAAGGAAAGAAAAGAAGGATAGAGATATGATTCGGCTAGATGAGGAAGAAAGGACGAAAGAAGGAAGTTAAGGGGTAATTTGGACACAACTTTTACAGTTGAGTTCTCAGCCCATGTTGTGCCAAAACTCCTCAACTAATTGACCGTCCTACTATAGCATTAAACGGTCAACTACCAAATGGGCTTTGGATAGAGATTGAACCTTGGCCTTATTAGGTCGGATTAAAATATTAATCGTCCCGCCTCACCTTTAAAATTTCGGCGTGATCCGAAAATAATTATCCTCGTCACCGTGGTAGTTAAAGACCATAGTTAAGCTCAGAACCAACTCCAAGGGTTTATAGTCTCAACAACGATGCTGCGACTACACAATGAACGAACGAATTCCAACAATATTTAGCTAAAAATCCATAATATAGATTAAAACGGATTTTCCCCTTACCTAGCTGACAAGAAATAGAGGATTCGCAAAATCAAATACCCCAACAATCTAGATGAAGGATTTTTCCTTAGCCTTCCCGAAGAAAAATTTAAAAAATTTCCAACAATGGAATTTTATTATAAACTAACGGTTTTGTATTTATAAACCAAGTTTATTATTTACTATTATTTATATTCTATTTTATACTTCAAACTAGGAAAACCTTTTCATGTTCAAAGTTGTTAGAGCTTTAGAATCTTAAGGATTAATTGTGGCAATTTCAATCAATTATATATAGGAAGAGGGACACTATAAATTATAAGGAATAGATATTTATTATTTTCAAGATTAGTGGCATATTCCTTGTCATTTCCAACTCCATCTTTCCTACCAATCAGACTATATTTATTAAAATTACACAATAGCTCTAAAATTTTGAAACATGAATAGATTAAAAATTTAAATACCATATTTTTGTAAAACTAGGCCTTTATAAAACCACTTCCCGAAACTGTCATTCAAAACCATTGAAACCCATTTTTATTTTCCAAATAGTTTTAAAAATAGAATTTCCATGAATACAAGGCCAGGAACTCTATTGAATATTTCAACAGTGGTAGATTCAGAATTTTGACGAAGTAACAAATGGATACACCTCGTAATTATATTTCCAAAATGGATACAACATACTAATGTGAACCTTTCCCATTTTGAATTGAGTAATGGTTTTAACCAGAACTACCAAACAAATCCAAAAATTAGAAATCCCGACTATCTCAGTTGTAGCTAGATTTTTTTTCCAGTCTCCAAACTTGAACCAATAGACTCCACCATATGTCGTTCGCATGCTCCTCACGACGAGATCACAAATGTACTATAGGGCAAGACAAATGTAGCTAGAAACCCGAACTCAACATATTTCAGCTCTTAGTCGCTAAAAGTCCATTTTATATAATTAGATCCATGACTAATTTCATTATCGAAATTAATCAAAGTCGAGTAAGAAAGACGAAGAAAAACAGAAAATAATATCGAATTACGTTCTCTCACAAATCCTAATTTAACTAATTCCTCTGATCGTTTAACCTAGGTTCTGATACCAAATGTAACACCCCACACTTTTCTACGCCCAAATTTTGATAAAAATCAAAACTTAACCACATCCAAGCATGGAGCGTGTAAATCTGGTACCTGCAATAAGTGAGCATGAGCATAATCACAGTATAATAAATGATAAATCATAGCGGATAAAATAGGATGAACTAAAATTAACTCAAGTAGCTTCCATTTTCAGAGTAAGCCACTTTGACAATACCGAGCATGAGAGAGAACGAGAACCGAAAGCCAATCCTAATCATCTACGAGAACACGGCCTTCTCTAGGAAACTTGGGAGGTTGTAATGAGGAGGGGGTCAGAACAACAAGTTCTGGTGACTAAGAAATGTACAACACAGATTGAAATACACAAATGTACCCCGTTTGGTTCAACCTAAGATGTATGCCTAATAAGGTAAGTAATTCTAACCTAACCTTGTAGTTGTTTATGCACGACTTTACTACTCTTCCCAAAGTAGTATTCCAAATTTACAATACCGAGATAGGAAATTTACTCATATATTTGTAAAACCTTTATATCAGAGCTTAACTGGTTACTATAACACGATTATACCCCTAATTACGGAGTTTCTATATCCATATACTTTCATTCATTTATCCTTCATCATTTATTGCCTCATTATTAATGATAGATAGGGTGGATTCTTCCTGATTCCATAAGACCCTAGGCGGACCGATTGGTTACTTATTATTTCTCGATAATTTGCTTAACGTTAACATGAACTTGAGGGCACTAGCTACGGGCCCTACTAGTTAAGGCGTTCGTTATTCGCGCATATACCCTTACCCCACATAAGGTGAGAGATGGTACTTTATTGTTTGCTATACCTTCTTGCTGACCTAATTAGATAACCTCCTTAGTCGCTTACTACTTCCCGTAGGATAGGTAGCCATGTCTGACGTTTTAGTTTCCAGGTTTGGGTAGGCCCACACACCTACCATTTAAGACCGCTAAACTGAAAGACTTATTTGTAGGTGGACTTGTCAACCCCAGTCACTAAGCCGTTTAGGACCCAGGAAGCATACTATACGCAAAGATTATTAGTTTGTACCACCTTTAGCATTTTTTACATTTCCCTATTTGGGATAAGGTGGGCTACGTTATTAAGTCATTCGCGTTTAGTCTCTCTACACAGAAATGCTATACTTACACTATTCATTTTCATCACAAGTTTATATGGTTAATGATACATTGCATTATTAACCTACTAAGTCCAACTATATTTTATATTATAAGCTCTACTTTTTTTAATATAAATAAGGAAGCTAATATCCCATTTTTTCCTAGGATATTTGTTTGATTTCTTGCCTAATTTGGACTTAGTATTTAAACAACAATCAAAAATTCCCTAAAGACACCCATTTCCTTTTATTTCATTTTTATTTCCCTTTATGACCATAACATTCGTATTTTCCTAAGGCAACTATTTATCATTCCCAAGTTATCTATTTGTTGTACCCCAACAGGTAATTCCTATTCTTATTCCTTTATTAATATATATATATATATATATTTATGTACCATGCCTTTCACATTAAGTTGACAAATTGTGGATGCTGAATTTGTCGGTCGGTACCGGGCAGACTTCTACCACATGTTAAATTTAACCTTGTGCCTTAATATGATTATATTTATGCATTAGACCCCTCAAATTAAGCTTACTACCTTTGGTTCTAGATTTGTTGGTCGATTATGAGCAGGCTTATACCACAAGTTGAGCTTAACCTCGTGTCTAAATGCGGTTATAATTCAAATTTCCTAATTAGGGTCTACAACATTTATACCTATTGATTTTTGGAATTGTAACTATCTTCCTATCTCATTTATTTTCCCTTAATCCATATTGGTTACAATAGTTATTTATTGATTTATGGTCTTATTTATAGCAATTAATTATAATAATCGCTACAAATGGTCACCACAAATATATTAATTCAATATTTATTACATTTACATATAATTTCAAAATTTAACCTTATCCAAACATTCCATACAATATATATTTTATTGTTTTACACTGATTTGGACGGATAATATATATATTTATTTATTTTATATTTTCGTGCGGTCAACATAGTTATTATTATTCTAATTCTTGTTTTTAAATTAATGGTTTGGTCTAATCAATTAACCAAAAATTTCCTTCTTTTTTATATTCAATCTTGCCAAAAAGGTTTCAAATCTCGCAAAAGACCGTTAGCCGTAATCATTGTAAATAATTCCTAATTAGTGGAATTGACATATTTCCAAATCATAAGAAATATACGTAAATATATATATATATATTTTAGAATAGTTGATGAAAATTACATATATATATATATATTTACAATTATACACGCATGTTCACCACTTTTCTCTTTTTAATCCTTTTTGTCATACCTCTTATGATTTTGTTAGACCGAAAAGTGGTTCTGACACCTAATTGACAAATAATTTTGAATAAAATAGAATGAAAAGCAGCTAGAACACCAAATGTAACAACCCACGTCCATTAATGTCCCTCTCAAAGGGAATGCATTAACTTTCATGGAGCATTATTAGTTTATAGAACAGAATATAACAAGATAGATACATATATTGGTACTTGAAAATTTTAAAACAACTTTTATTGCAGCGAAGAAATAATTTGATTACAACAACTTCATAAACCAACAGTAAAACCAAGTACACTTGATATCCATCTTGACAAATTGTTTTCTGAGTACATAAAGTAAAAAAGCATAACCCCAACACAAGTAGCCATAAAAGAGATGAGCTGAACTTTACTTTCCGCAATCCAAGCACTTCCAAAAGAGAGAGAAAGAGATCCAAGATCAAGCTCCACTAGTACTAGTCCCACCCTGAGAACCGGGGGGGGGGGGAGGAAGAAAAGAGGCAAAAACAAGGGGGTCAGACATAAAGTCTGGCGAGTACAATAAATTTAACAATATAATTATTAAAGTAATTAGGATAAGGCATAAATTGGTAAAACAAGGAATGACTGTGAAACAAGTGGGCAAGACAAAGCAAACGAGAGGAATATTCTGGCGTTAATCTCGTTCCTAATCACTATAGGATAATTACTATACTGCACCATTACTAGTCACCCTAAAAGTTGATCCCGCTAACTGAACATAATAATGATAATGGTAGTTTCGTGTACCGCTAGTTGCCTTCATAGGTGCCGCCTGCCACTATCTCCACTAGTTGTACCCACTACCCCCATGCATTGGCTCCCTAACTCGTAGATACCCGTGCTGGTCCCACAGTGGGGTGTATCACTCCCCAAAGTGGCAACCCGATACCACTAAAGATGCACGACTTATATCTACACGATGCAACAACGTCTTACCTACCAGCCCGGGCCCGCGCACGCACATGACCTCGTTGCATTTGCGTTGCCACCGCTAACCCGTTTTGACCTCTTACAATCAAACCCAGTAAGCGTGTCCTGTCCTCGATCTAGCTCGAGCTCACAAAGACACTTAATGGGTTACTGGTTTGAAAAGGGTCCCCATACTTGACACAAGCTTTCCACCTATGCTTGGTCCCCACTAGAATTTCCCACTTAACCCCTTCTTATTCATGTCTTCAAACATGTTTTCAACTTGGTTAAGTGTTTCTAATCGTATTTCACATGCCACCCAGGCCACCCACTTGACCGCGATGTCCCACCACATGTTTAGCTGGTTAAGTGTTACTTAATTCATTAGAACCTTAACCTTATAAAGACCTCCCACATTAGACTACCGTTTGCGGTTGATGGATTTGCCGGGCGGATCCGGGCAGTCTTATACCGCAAACGAGCCTAACCTCGTGTCTTTACAATTTTTACGCATTAAATTTGTGCCTTTGACCTCTTACATTAGACTACTGTTTGTGGTTGCTGGATTTGTCGGGCGGGTCCGGGCAGTCTTACACCACAAACGAGTCTAACCACGTGTCTTAGGCGGTTAATTATTACACATAATTATTTTACCCGAAATTGGATTAATATCCCTATTCAAATTGTCAATAAATTCCAAATTAATTTATGTCCATAATTGTCACCTAAATTATGGCCATAAATTCCAGATATACAAATTATCCCAATTAATGTCTCAAATTAACTATAAGCCTTTATAAGCCATTTTATGCCAATTCACTATATTAATATTTAATATTATCCCATCATCCCCACGCTATTCGTACGTTTTAATATGACATATGTTAGACTCGCAAATAGTCTAACTTATAAAAAGAAAAGCAACATCACATCTTGCATAACACATAAAATAGATCTAATAATCATGACATAAGTTTACATAGCCAATAACTTGCATAGGCAATGGGTATACATAAATTTGTATAAGCTATCATGGATCTAAATATAGATCTAAACATAAAGATGTGAACTTGCACATATGGATATGGTTTTCCTATAACTTGCATATTAATTTCATTCAAACTAGCATATGATTCACATACAAAACTAGCATAGGCAACAGGCATATAGAACATAAATTTGCATAACTATGTACTACCACGGATCTAAATATAGATCTAAACATAAATATGTGAACTTGCATATGGATCTAAACATGTAAATTAATGTCACATAAAGTAGCATATGTATATACATGATTCACATATGAACTTGTATATAATCCACCTACAAACTTACATACGATTCATAAACTAGCATATGATTTAACATCCCAAACATGAATAAGATTCGTATACATATGATTTAACATCCCAAACTTGCATAACATGAATCAAGTTAATCATGTAAAATTTAACATATGAAATAGATCCACAATAAAAAAAACTGTCAATGACAACATCACATGATTCAAAGTCATATTCTCATAATCCCAATTATAACTTATCACAATTAAATTAATTAATTATTTTGTGAAAGAAATTATACTCGCAAACAAAAGAACGGTCTTGTTTTTCTAGGATCTGTATTCTGAAACTGAATTGCTCGCCTTTGATGTAGACTAATTGTTATTCTAATTTAGATTTAGATTTGATTTTGATTCTTGCTTCTATCTTGCTTTTGAGTTGAAAGAGAACGGCGACTACTCTAGGTTCCCTATTGACGGCATGGCGGCTCTTGGTATGAATTAGTGTGATTAGGGTTGAGGGTTTGGGAGTGTTTTTATAGAAGTTTAATTTAATAAGACACGTCGGATTAACCTAGGAATAACCAGAACCATTCAGATAGCCACCTAAGCCCTAGTGACTCAGCAATGACTCATTATTCGGATCAGAACACTCCAGAAATCTGTGCAGGTTTTTAGCCCGACATGGGCGCACTTGGCAGGTGCGCCAGTGCATTTTTGCATTGGCGCACTTCACAAGTGCGCCAGTGCATTCTGGTCTGTTTCCGGTTTTTCTGCCTAACTTCATTCGTCCATATCTCCTTCATATGGTGTACGTTTTACGCAAACTCAGACTCTATCTCAAGCAGAATTCCAAGACGAACGCAATAGCGTAACCCGTTTCCCTTAATTCTCACATTTGAAATTAAGTATTCTTTAATTTGTTAATTTTAATATTTAAAATCATGGGGTGTTACATTCTCCCCTCCTTAAAGGATTTCGCCCCCCAAATCTTCAAGTTAAGGAGAATGTATATCCTAACATCCAATCATTCATCTACTCAACCATCAAACACAGGCATCCATTGTCCTTACAAGATTTCTAATGTCGTATGAACATATGCAAAAAGTGTGTGTATATGTTCCTTATCTAATGCAAAATCAGGCGGTCTACTGATTCAGTTGACCTCCTTAATGCAAATCATGATAGTGCCATGCGTTCATTATGTATGCGAAAGAATCCTAACGATACATATTATTTCTACATGTGTGCACAACCATTCATCAAAATGCAGCGTCCATATGATAGCACAATCATTATACATCCATAAATTTAGATATACACACACATTTATATGCAATATGAAGGTGATTGAGCCGATCTAGTGCCTAATGTGTGTGTACTTGCATCCACGAGCAACCACTTGCATCCATTTGCATCCACCAAACATAACATGTCTCAAACACATATTTGCAACCATAGGGTTCTTCCTAAATAAGATCGAAGATGTCATTGCAAAGATAATACTAAATGATAGGACAAGTATCAACAAAGAGGTAGAAAAAGGAGAAAATAAAAACATACCCTCAAAAAGGAAAGGGTACAGCGTACGCATCTTGTCTTCCTTTTCCCAAGTCGCATCTCCTTGATCATCTCCCCATTGCACCTTGACAAACTTGACCTCTTTTTTGCGTAGCTTTTTGACCTCCGATCCGAGAATGCGTATAGGAGCTCATCTAACCGTGGCATTGCGCTCTACTTCCACTTCTTTGAGCATGCTCAGCTCCACCACTTCCGCCGTATCATGTAAACACTTACGCAAATACGAAACGTGGAACACGTCAGGAACACCACTAAGCTTTTCTGGCAACTCTACTCTATACGCCATCTGCCCAATCCTCTCTGTAATTGGAAAGGGTCCTAGGAACCTCGGTGCCAACTTCCCTACTGATCCAAATCGGACTACGTTTCTCAACGGTGACACCTTAATAAAAATCATGTCCCCAATATTGAACTCAAGATCGTTTCGTCTCTTATCATCATATGACTTCTGTCGGTCCTGCGCCGTCTTCATTCGCCGTCGAATCTGGTATATCTTCTCCGAAGTCTCCCTAATCATGTCGGGTCCAAGCAAAACCTTATCCGTGGATTCCCACCAACAAGTAGGTGATCGGCACGGTCATCCATAAAGAGCCTCAAAAGGTGTCATGCCAATGCCAGCCTGAAAGCTGTTGTGATAGGCGAACTCCACTAATGGAAGATGTTCTTCCAATGTTCCTCCAAAGTCTAGGATGCATAGCCTTAGAAGGTCTTCTAGAATCTGATTTACTCTCTCTATCTGGCCGTCCGTCTAAGGGTGATAAGCGGTACTTAAGCACAATTGTGTTCCAACCGCCTCTTGTAAGCTTTTCCGAAATTCGCTTGTGAAAATGGGATTTCTATCGCTCACAATGATAGAGGGTATGCGGTGTAGGCGAACTATCTCTCGAAGGTAAACAGATGCTAACCATGCGGCGGTCCTCCTACTTTTAACAGGAATAAAATGGGCACTTTTGGTAAGTCTGTCTACAATTACCCAAATCCCTGTATTACCCTTCCTTGATCTTGGCAACCCATCTACAAAATCCATGGAAGCACTTTCCCATTTCCACAGCGGAATCTCTAAAGGGTGGAGCAAACCACCGAGCTTCTTTTGCTCCGCCTAGACTTGCTGGCACACTAAACATCTAGAAACGAAATCAGCCACGTCCTTCTTCATTTCGGCCCAAAGGAAAACTCCCTTCATATCCCTATACATATTTCACCACCGGGGTGTATGGTCATCTTAGAGCGATGTGAGTGTTCAAGAATTGCCTTCTTCAAGCTCTCGTCTTGTGGTACGCAAAGTCTCCCATCCCTATGCAACCAGCCTCTCTCATTTATAGCATATCTATTAAGATGACTCGAAGACTCCCATCCTACGAGCTTGCCTACTATCTCAACCAACTGTGGGTTATCCCGCCGTGCCTCTCCAACTCGACTCAAA
The DNA here is from genome assembly GCA_030737875.1 of Allium sativum. NCBI lineage: Eukaryota > Viridiplantae > Streptophyta > Magnoliopsida > Asparagales > Amaryllidaceae > Allium > Allium sativum. The sequence goes on from CM060915.1 coordinate 953,054,669, forward strand.
AGTGTAGGTTGCACCTCTAACGATGCCAACAACCCGGGTACATAATCGACAGAGGGTCTGAAGTCAAAGGTAGAAATATACTCCAAACTCTGCCACTCTAAGAACAAAGGACTTAAATTCAACTTCTTTCTACTTAAGGCGTCGACTACAACGTTACCCTTGCCAGGGGTGTATGCAATCTCAAAATCGTAGGATGCCAAAAACTCCATCCACCTCTGTTGCCTCAAGTTTAGATCTTTCTGAGAGAACAAGTACTTTAGCGACTTATGGTCTGTATACAACTCAAACCTCTCGCCAAGAAAATAAAGACACCATGACTTAAGCGCAAAAACTATGGCAGCCAACTCTAAGTCGTGGGTAGGGTAATTTTTCTCGTGGGCTTTTAACCGCCTTCCACCATAGCATATCACCCTTCCCTCTTGCATTAAAACTGCTCCAAGCCCTGTCCCGCAAGCATTGGTATATACTGTGAATGGCTTACTCCCGTCTGGCAAAACTAAAACTGGTGCTGTCATCAAAGCCCTCTTCAGACGTTGGAAAGCATCGTCATAGTCAACGTCCCAAGCAAAAGTCAAGTTCTTCTTCGTTAACCGAGTGAGTGGGGCTGATATCTTCGCGAAGTCCTTAATGAACTTCCTATAATAACCAGCCAGCCCTAAAAAGCTTCTTACTTCTGTTGCGTTCTTAGGAATTTTCCAATCTTGGATTGCCACCACCTTTGCGTGATCCACAGCTATCCCTTCCTTAGAGACCACATGTCCTAAGAACCTCACTTCTTTTCTCCAAAAATGGCACTTGGAGAACTTAGCTTTAAGTTGACGCGCTCGTAGGGTCTCTAAGACTTCCCTAAGATGTAGGGCATGCTCCTCTTCACTTCTAGAGAAAACCAAGATATCGTCCACAAAGACTACCACAAACTTGTTTAGAAACTCCCTAAACACCCTACTCATTATGTCAACAAAGTATGTGGGTGCATTCGTCAAACCAAAAGGCATGACGAGCCATTCGAAGAAACCGTCAGGAGTTCTAATGCAGTCTTATCTATGCTGTCTTCAGCTACCCTTAGCCGATGAAACCCTGTAGCCAAATCCAGTTGCGAGAAAACCGAAGCACCCACCAATTGATCGAATACATCATCTATCCTCGGGAATAGATGTCTGTTCCTCTTTGTTAGATTATTCAACTCTCTATAGTCCACGCACAATCTAAGTGAACCATCAACTTTCGTAGCAAAAACGACTAGAGCACCCAACTCTGAAATACTTCTTCTTATGAACCCCTTCTCAAGCAATTCTTTCACTTGCTTACTGAGTTCTCTTCTCTCTCTCGGAGCCATGTGTCGCACTGGTAATGCAACTGGCTTTGCATTATCTACTAGGTATATTCGAAAGTCTATCTCGTGCCTCGGGGTTAAACTTTGAACTTCATCGAAGACGTCACTGTATTCACGGACCACACGAATAGATTCCAAATCATCATTGGATGCGTCAAGGGATTCTAGGTAGCTAAGCATTACCAGACCTCTATGGTCACAAGAAATATCGAGGGTCTTTCCACAACGAGTCCACAATCTAACTACCCTTCTTTCACAATCAAGGATGGCACCGTATCTAGCTAGCCAATCCATGCCTAAAATCAAGCCGTAGCCCATGAAGACAAGAACGAAGGCGTTGCATTCAAACCCGACACCCAAGATACACACTCTCAAATGCCGACAAATCATTGAAAGATGAGCCGAACCACCAATAGGATTTGAGACTACTATGGGATATGTAACTAGACTAGTATTAAGGTGCAGTGTTTCCACTAACGAAGCAGACACAAACGAGTGTGAAGCGTCAGAGTCAAACAAGGTACGAACAAGATAATCAAACAGAAAAACTAAACTTTCAACGGAAAAGTTTCTACCTCTCTCCTGTCCTGGCGCCATGAGAGAATGAACCTTCCCTCTTTCCTGTCCTAGTGCCACGAGAGCCTGAATCTGCCCTCCAGAAGTGGACCCTGTCCTTTGCCCTTGCCCCTATTTCCTCGGGCAGTCTTTAATTAGATGTCCTGCCTCTCCACAGTGGAAGCAGCCAGACTTCTTCTTTTTCCTACATTCCTTGCTCAGATGGCCTAGTGTCCCACAATTAAAGCACCTTTTCTTTCCCTTGCTATTGTTATCCTTACCACCTTTCTTGTTTTGCTGTTGTGTTTTCTTTTGATCCCCTTTCTTCTCCGGTGCCTTTTTAGCATTAGCACCTTTCTCCTCTTCATGCATAAGCGCCATGTCAACCAATCTCTCAAGGGTAGCCCCCATCAGAATGTGGGTCATAGCCAACTAATGTAGCGGCTCATTCAAACCCTAAACGAACCTCAGGGCCTTCTTCTCAGGTGTGTTTACCAAGTCTAAGCCAAATCTCGCCAAATGATTGAACTTGTTGACGTACCCCTTTACTGATAAATTTCCTTGCTTCAATGCTAAGAACCTCTCCATATATAAATTCTCTTCTGCTCGTGAGAGAAATTTCATCTCGAACCTACGCCTGAAATCCATCCATGTCTCCACTGGACGCTCTCCATTCGTGACCTCCCTCCAAAACGAAGCTTCGTCCTTCATTAACCAAGCAGCCAATTGAACCTTCCTTCCATGTTCTACCTCGAAAATACCAAATAGATCTTCCTCCTCCTTAAGACAATTTCGAGCTTCAAAAAATGTCTCTGATACGTGAAAAGGTTTCCTGTCCATAGCCCGAAAATCTTTGCATATCTTCAAAAAAGTATCAACGCGAGGCGGGGGAGGAGGAAGAGCGACTGCAGCTGGGGGAGGAGGAACATTTGATGGGCATGCGGCAGTGGCCCTAGCCTCCAGATACCTTGTAAACCAGCCTGGTATCAGTATGCCCTCGGTTATCTCAAGTTCCCCAGACATGCTGAAAAAGAAAAAGGAAGAGATTCAAAACGGACAATTAAAGGAAAGATATATGGCTCTTGGGGGTTATGTTTTTAAAACAAACTTTTCTCTTGAAAATACTTTCCTTAAAACATATTTTTGAAAGTATTTCTTTATAAAATGTTTTTTGAAAAACAGTTTTTCAAAATTCATATCTGTTCTGGTAACCTTCAGCTCTGATACCACGTGTAACACCCCACGAATATTAATGTCACTCTCAAAGGGAATGCATTAACTTTCATGGAGCATTATTAGTGTATAGAACAGAATAAAACAAGACAGATACATATATTGGTACTTGAAAATTTTGAAACAACTTTTATTGCAGCGGAGAAATAGTTTGATTACAACAACTTCATAAAACAATAGTAAAACCAAGTACACTTAATATCCATCTTGACAAATTGTTTTCTGAGTACATAAAGTAAAAAAGCATAACCCCAACACAAGTAGCCATAAAAGAGATGAGCTGAACTTTACTTTCAGCAATCCAAGCACTTCCAAAAGAGAGAGAAAGAGATCCAAGATCAAACTCCACTAGTACTAGTCCCACCCTGAGAACCTGGGGAGTGGGGGAGGGAAGGAAGAAAAGAGGCGAAAACAAGGGGGTCAGACATAAAGTCTGGCGAGTATAATAACTTTAACAATATAATTATTAAAGTAATTAGGATAAGGCATAAATTGGTAAAACAAGGAATGACTGTGAAACAAGTGGGTATGACAAAGCAAACGAGAGGAATATTCTGGCGTTAATCTCGTTCCGAATCACTATAGGATAATTACTGTATTGCACCATTACTGGTCACCCTAAAAGTTGATCCCTCCTACTGAACATAATAATGATAATGGTAGTTTCGTGCACCTCTAGTTGCCTTCATAGGTGTCGCCTGCCCCTATCTCCACTAGTTATACCCACTACCCCTATGCGATCGGCTCGCTAACTCGTAGATACCCGTGCTGGTCCCACAGTGGGGTGTATCACTCCCCAAAGTGGCAACCCGATACCACTAAAGATGCACGGCTTATATCTACACGATGCAACAACGTCTTACCTACCATCCCGGGCCCACACACGCACATGACCCTGTTGGACTTGTGTTGCCACCGCTAACCCGTTTTGACCTCTTACAATCAAACCCAGTAAGCATGTTCCGTCCTCGATCTAACTCGAACTCACAAAGATACTTAATGGGTTATGGTTTGAAAAGGGTCCCCATGCTTGACACAAGCTTTCCACCTATGCTTGGTCCCCACTAGAATTTCCCACTTAACTCCTTCTTATTCATGTCTTCTTACATGTTTTCAACTTGGTTAAGTGTTTCTAATCATATTTCACATGCCACCCAGGCCACCCACTTAACCCCCATGTCCCACTACATGTTTATCTGGTGAAGTGTTACTTAATTCATTAGAACCGTAACCTTATAAAGACCTCCCACATTAGACTACTGTTTGCGGTTGCTGGATTTGTCGGGCGGGTCCGGGCAGTCTTATACTGCAAACGAGCATAACCTCGTGTCTTTACAATTTTTACGCATTAAATTTGTGCCTTCAACCTCTCACATTAGACTACCGTTTGTGGTTGCTGGATTTGTCGGGCGGGTCCGGGCAGTCTTACAACACAAACGAGCCTAACCACGTGTCTTAGGCGGTTAATTATTACACATAATTATTTAACCTGAAATTGGATTAATATCCCTATTCAAATTTGTCAATAAATTCCAAATTAATTTATGTCCATAATTGTCACCTAAATTATGTCCATAAATTATAGATATACAAATTATACCAATTAAAGTCTCAAATTAACTATAAGCCTTTTTAAGCCATTTTATGCCAATTCACAATATTAATATTTAATATTATCCCATCGTCCCCACGCTATTCATACGTTTTAATATGACATATGTTAGACTCGCAAATAGTCTAACTTATAAAAAGATAAGCAACATCACGTCTTGCATAACACATAAAATAGATCTAATAATCATGACATAAGTTTGCATATCCAATAACTTGCATAGGCAATGGGTATACATAAATATGTATAAACTATCATGGATCTAAATATAGATCTAAATATAAAGATGTGAACTTGCACATATGGATATGGTTTTCCTATAACATGCATATGAATTTCTTTCAAACTAGCATATGATTCACATACAAAACTAGCATAGGCAACAAGCAAATAGAACATAAATTTGCATAACTATGTACTACCACGGATCTAAATATAGATCTAAACATAAAGATGTGAACTTGCATATGGATCTAAACATGTAAATTAATGTCACATGAACAAGCATATGTATATACATGATTCACATATGAACTTGTATATAATCCACCTACAAACTTGCATACGATTCATAAACTAGCATATGATTTAACATCTCAAACTTGCATAAGATTCATATACATATGATTTAACATCCCAAATTGCATAAGATGAATCAAGTTAATCATGTACAGTTTAACATATGAAATAGATCCACAATAAAAAAAACTGTCAATGACAACATCACATGATTCAAAGTCATATTCTCATAATCTCAATTATAACTTATCATAATTAAATTAATTAATTATTTTGTGAAAGAAATTATACTCACAAACAAAAGAACGGTCTTGTTTTTCTGGGATCTGTATTCTGAAACTGAATTGCTCGCCTTTGATGTAGACTAATTGTTATTCTAATTTAGATTTTGATTTGATTTTGATTCTTGCTTCTATCTTGCTTTTGAGTTGAAAGAGAACAGCGGCTACTCTAGGTTCCCTATTGACGACATGGCGGCTCTTGGTATGAATTAGTGTGATTAGAGTTGAGGGTTTGGGAGTGTTTTTATAGAAGTTTAATTTAATAAGAGCCGTCGGATTACCCTAGTAATAACCAGAACCATTCAGATAGCCACATAAGCCCTAGTGACTCAGCAACGACTCACTGTTCGGATCAGAACACTCCAGAAATCTATGCAGGTTTTTAGCCCGACATGGGTGCACTTGGCAGGTGCGCCAGTGCATTTTTGTGTTGGCGCACTTCACAAGTGCGCCAGTGCATTCTGGTCTGTATCCGGTTTTTCTGCCTAACTTAGTTCGTCCATATCTCCTTCATACGTTGTCCGTTTTACGCAAGCTCGGACTCTATCTCAAGCAGAATTCCAAGACGAATTCAATGGCATAACCCGTTTCCCTTAATTCTCACATTTGAAATTAAGTATTCTTTAATTTGTTAATCTTAATATTTAAAATCACGGGGTGTTACACCAAATTTATAGTGGTTCGACTTTAAAGAGCCTACGTCCACTTTATACTTCTTTTATTAGGGTTTCAAATATAAATACAATGATAATTTCCTCTCAATCTCATTTATACAATTGATAATCTCTCTTCAATTTATAGAATTATACTCCAAAAGTTTGGGTATAATCTGAATATTGCAATGAAATTCGCTGGTCTGGATGTTAGAGTGATTAATTTATCAAAAGATCCTTTAAAATGGTGCTTTATAGGGTATTTATAGGTAGAAAATCGATCTGGTTCGGTGCCACGTGGGGTCCATCCCGCACATTTCTGGATCGAAAGTCTTGAGATGATGATAACACACTACAAAACGTGAGATGGTGGGATGTAATCGCTCCGAACTTGCAGGGACGTAGAATATGACTGCTGCAACCTCGATTCTTCGGTTTGGGTCGGTGGAGGAAAAAAGGGTTTGGATCGGACACTTGTATACCGAACTGTCCGACCCAGTTGCCTAGAATTGACCTTCTTGGCTTGTGCATGGCAGAGAGAAAGGGGGTCAGTTCGAGGGGACCGACCCGATCCGGATTCCTGCTATGCATCCTTCTCTTGTACACCTTCATCGACTAACTCTCTAGCTTTATGTAGCCTAACCACAAAGTAGGCTAACATTTTGCCCCCTCGAAGTATGCGCTTATCTAAGATAACACATGCTTCGAAATGGTCAACCTATTTGTTTCCGAGTCAGTGTCATTTAATACTTTCTTCCATCTGTCTGTAAAGTCACAACATTTCATGAAGTCATATCTTTTAGTATCAATAGTATCTATAAATACATCATGAGATCTAGAATCTCTTCTGTTATTTCCAAAAATTCAAGGATTTCACTTAAGACTCAAAAACTACTCCTAGGTAAGCTCTGCAGTTTTCAAGGCATTTTTTTGATGCATCTATGCATAAGTTTTGATACCTTCTAAATTTCCTTATTTCTCCTCCATGTATCGAGGCACACCATCAAATTAGTGATTGCATCTTGGTTTGGATCGGGTTAACCTGAACCGCTTCGCATTCGATTCGACGCTGCATTGATGGGCTGAAAATCCTTGGATTCACTTGGATCAGATTGGGCAGTCTAATCCAGTGGGATACGAAGGGCCTTAAGATTGGTTATATAAAGCAAAAAATTCCCCTTTTTTCTTCACTCCTACACCGCATCCTAAATTTCATTTTCGAAAGAGAAAACCCTAACCCCTTATTTACTCGATTCGCTTCAATCCTTCAAATCAAATTCTGATAGGTTAAAACACTTCATTACTTATACTCCAATCTTCGATCTCACATACATAATGCCTAAAATTTGCATTAACTCACGTTAATCTCCCCTTATCGACATCGATGTTAGTTCTGGAGACTTCCGGTTCACCGTCACCGTCGCCAGTGGTGTTCTCATCACCTCGAGGTGGCGGCGCTGGTGATATGAGCATTACGTCGTGGGTAATAGTGTGTGGGTGTTTGATTGATTTCAATAACTTAGGAATGGTAAGGATGAGCTTTTGATACGATGAAAGAAAGAAGACGGAAGGTGATGAATCTAGGAGGGGAGCGGATCAGTGGAGAGTGGAAGAGGTTGAGGCTTATTCATGCACAGAGTAAAGTGTTGGTGATATGGGATCGGTTCGGATCGAAAATACTCAAGGGATGGAGTCATCTTGCAAAAAATTGTTTTGGTTCTGTTTGGTGTTGACTGATCTGAACCGTTATAGTTTCTCGAGGCCCGATCCGACCTGGAGCAATGTTCCTCTTTCTTCCCGAGCCGAGCCGATAAACCTGAGTGTGGAATTCTGAACCGAGCCGTTGTTCAAGACTTGGACCCCCGTACCGATCTGAATATCTTTCACGTGGAACATATGCACAACTTGTAAATAGCTTGACAAAAACAAAGCATGATCACAAAATTGTGGACAGTTAGGATTAAGCCTTCATAACTTGATCATTCGGAATTTAATGAAGACATGGACACATTCCATATTGCTTTGTTATTTTCTAATTTATATTATTTGATTCCAATATGTACACATTTTCATAGTTTAGCGCGCGCACACACGGGGGAACGGGAAACTATACTTGGATAGTACAACGATCATGGCTATAAGACGTTCAACCAGGCTAGCAGAGAGGAAAGAAGCCGTAGGATCATATGAAAATCTTAACATCGAAAAAATATGTAACAACCCGTATTTTTGAATAACATGTTATAATGTAAATCAAGGCAGAATTAAATGATAAAATTTGAATCAAGGGAAACGGGCTGTGCCATTGCGTTCGTTTCGGAAAAATACGCGAAATAGAGTCCGAGTTTTCGAAAATCGGAGTCCGTATGACCAAGTTATGGCCCAATGAAGTTTTTAGAAAATTCCAAGCCCAAAAACAGTTCAAATTCGAATTCAGATTTAAATTTCAACCAAGGCAGAATGGGCGGGAATTTTCCCGCCCCGGGCAGGGTCGACACAGGTGTCGACACCCCTGTCGACCCCCCCAATGGGTCGACACCCATGTCGACCCAGGGGTCGACACCCATGTCGACCCAGGGGTCGACCCCCCCGGTCGGACCAATTTTTCTGGTGCACCATCTGCGACATGTGAGTCTGGCTCTAGAAGTTTCTGATGGGATTTGACGGACCTGATGTGTTTTAGGGTTAATCCTATGGTCTAAACTAACCTAATCACCTATAAAAAGACCCCTAGACCTAGCCTAAACCCTCATTAATCATTCCTACAACTAAATGCTGCCCAAATGTCTAATCATGGCCTCCACCCTCTTGTCATAGCCTCAATCTTCATTCATATGAGAGTTCCTAAGCTTGTTTAAGAGTTTCTAAGCTTGAATTAAGGCCAAAGTTCAATCTTTCTTCATCAAAGCAAGGATCTTTTACTTGTTTCTCAAGGGTTTTCATTGGAGCTTGTCATTTGGGAGTGTTTAGAGTTGCTAGTGGCTTCGTCTCAATCTTATTATATATTAATTATAGTCTTCATAGCATTGTAAGCCCTATACTACTCTTAGATTCTAACTATGAAGTTAAATGCGATATGTGCAAGTTGAGTTTGGGCCTAAGTATGATATGTGCTTTGATCCTATCATGTTATGCATTGATTTAACCTATGCAAGTTTGTAAAGCTATCACCTTGACTATGTGCATAGAAAGCTATGACCTTTGATTTGGAATGTTGCATTATGCAACATGAGAACTCTCATAACCTTCATGATAACTTGCATATAATGTTATATGCGAACTTCTAGCCACCATCCTATGTCATTTATGATCATGTTTCACCTATTTGCTTAAGTTGATATTATGCATGTTTTGAGGCCCATGATGCGATATGCAAGCTTATGAACATATTTATGCCTCATATGCCACCATGTTTAACTTGTGGCCAACTTTATTACCTTATGCCCTTTTGTCATGCTTTTGCCAAGTTCCCTCTTTTGATCTATGATGCGAAACTTACATGCGATGGGAATGCGTTGGGTTTGGGTAATATTAATGACATGAAACATGATTTTAAAATATGACATGAGCATTGACTTGTGATTATGTTTGTAAACATAATGATGGACATGACACTTAGAAAATATGAATGGGGCCAACTCGAGGTTGGGTTGAGTTTGTAGCATAAATCTACCCGGAACCGACCGGCTTAACTAGTGGCTACAAACAATAGGACCCAATGTGAGAAGTTGGTCATGTCGCACTTGAAACCCGAGGTTAAACCAAGTTGTGGTGTAAAGCTACCCGGACCCGCCCGGCTTAACTAGTAACCACAACAGGGTCTAATGTGAGAGGTTGGGTGCATTAAATTAATTAATGCCACATGATAGGGTTAAGTCATGGACCACTTGAATATACTTAACCACATGAACATGATGGGTTGATAGGGTTAAGTCAACATGGACACACTTAACCAACCCAATGCTTAGTTGGATAGGGTTAAGTCGTGAACCTTTTTAGGAACACTTAACCAACTTGATACATGGTTTGGATGGGCTTAACCACACTTAACACACTAGAAAACCCTAGTTACGCGGTCCTTCTCAGCAGTAACCCACTAGGGAGTATCGGATACCTTAGGGACTAGGCTAGGGTGGGGCACGAATACTGGGCTGGAGTGTAAGCGACCAAAAAGACGGCAAAAGTAGGTGCGCCATAGTAGATTCCGACGGACCATGGTCATGCACATTGTCCGGGGATGAAAGACAGACTTGGGCACCAGTAGGTTTTGACTGTGCGTGTTTGTTTCGTGTCAGTGGTTGACACCCTAGTGCCGGATACACCCTAGGGTGGACCTAGCAAAGTCGACTACATTTCATGTTTGGACCGTATGACACCGATACACGATGAGTTAGGCTGATAGGGAGCCGATCGACTAGACCGAGTAGTTGGACCTTGACTTAGGTCATCTCATGGGTTTGGGCCAGCTTTGGGCCAAGGGATCATTTCTTGTTTATACTTGACATGGATTGGAATACTAGTACACACTTGGTGCAACTTAACCTTGTATATGCGATGCCACACTTGATCTATCTTGTTAACTTTTCACCATGCCAGTTGTCACCCTACATCTCGTCTCTGTTTTACATGATCAGTTAACTTTATTAGTTTTTATACTAATAGTAGATAGGACTTACCAGTCTTTTTGACTGACCCGTTTTCTTTCGCCTCTTTTCTTCCGTTTCCCCCCCAGGTTTGCAGGGTGGGAACACTGTTACCTAGCTGGATGTTTAGCTGCTTTTCTGGATAGCTCATGTACGGTTTGGACTTGAGCACGCTATGGCTTTATTCTACCTTGGGGATAGTTACTTTATGTTTCTTTTTCAGTTTTCAGTTTATGTTCTAGACTTTGTTTTATGGGAAAATAATGACCAAGTACTTTGATGTAACTTGACTATGGTTTTGAAATGCTAGTTTTATCCGCTGCTTTACTTACTCTGTTTTATTTATATGTTCTGTCTTGTGATATCTGCATGCATGTTTACCTCGTTTAACGCCCCTCCAAAGCTAGTGTCCTTGCAAGAGTGGCACTGGCGGAGGTGGGGTATTACATTTGGTATCAGAGCATAAGGTTTACAAGATCTGAGCAAAAGGTTTTTAAAACTTACCTTTTGAAAAACTATTTTCAAAGCCAATTAAGTATTTTCCAAGGAAAGTCTAGTTTATTTTAGAAGGCTATTCCCCAAAAGCCATTAGCACTATCCTTTGTTTCCTCGTTCTCAATCTATCTTATTCTTCGTTTCAGTATGGCCGATAATTTTGCCATTCTGGAGGGCGTACCAGTACCTATTTGGTTTAGAAGGTACATGGAGGCAAGGGCGAATGAAGCCGGCCCACGAATATCCCTCCTCCTCCCGCAGCTGAGGTTCCTCCTCCTCCTCAGCATACACAAGCGGATTTCGCGGAGCTTTGCAAAGACTTTAAGGCGATGGGTTGCAAGAATTTTGTCGGAACGGAGACTTCCGTGGAGGCAAGAAACTGGTTAAAGGAAACTGAAGACCTCTTTGCTATCTTTGATGTGGAAGATCGTAGGAAAGTTCTGTTGGCAGTATGGCTATTGAAAGGGGAAGCTGCTTATTGGTGGGTGGTCTCCACCACTACTAGACCAATTGAGACTTGGGATGAGTTTAGGAGAAGGTTTGGACTAAGGTTTCTATCATCGACAGAAGAGAACCTTCAGATGGAGAGGTTCCTATCTCTAAGGCAAGGGGACATGACAGTTAGGGAATACGTGGATACGTTTAATCAACTTGCTCGGTTCAATCTAGACTTGATTAACACAGCTCAGAAAAAGGCCCTACGCTTTGCTCTAGGATTGAATGAGCCATTACGCGGTTTAGCCATGTCTCATATACCCATGGGGGCGACCTTCGAAAATTTGGTGAATACGGCCCTACTTCAAGAGGAAGATAAGAGTGACAAGAAGAAGGTCAAGGCAAATAAGTCTCAAGGCAAGAAGATAGACTCCGGGAAAGGAGGAAAGAACGAAAACACGTCAAGTAAGAAGAGGAAATGCAACTTTTGTGGGATCAAGGGGCATCTGGCCAAGGATTGCAGGAAGAAGAAGAGGAAGTTAGGCAAGTGTTTTCACAGTGGAGAGCCTGTACATCTTAGCAAGGATTGCCCCAAGAAGCAAGGGCAAGGGCAGAATCAGCGTGCAGGACCTTCTGGAGGGCAAGTGCATGCCCTCAACACTGCTTCAGTTCAGGACCGAGGTAGTATTTCTGTAGAAAGCCTTGTTTATATTTCTGATTATCCTGTTCGCACCTTATTTGATTCTGGCGCATCGCATAGTTTTATTTCTTCTGACATTGTTGAAAGTTTTCACCTAAGTACTAGTCTAGTTGAGGATCCCGTTTGTATTTCAAATCCAATTGGGGGTTCCGCCCATCTATCTATGATTTGTGTGGATTTGAAGATTTCTATCTTGACCGTAGAATTCACGTGTAATGCTTATGTTCTCGGGTTCACGGGATACGGGTTGATCTTGGGCATGGATTGGTTGTCCAGTTATGGAGCCATTCTCGATTGTGAGCATAGGGTAGTGAGGCTCATGACTCGCCTCGGTAATACCCTAGAAATTTCTTGTAACCCTAGGGGTCCCGTCATGTTATGTTATCTTGAATCTCTTGACTCGTCCATCGATGATCTGCAATCTGTAAGGGTGGTCCGAGACTATCCTGATGTCTTTGAAGAAGTTAAGGGGCTACCCCCTAAACGAGAGATAGATTTCCGCATTTATCTAGTCGATAATGCCAAGCCAGTATCATTGCCCGTTAGGCACATGGCCCCACGTGAGAGAAGGGAGCTCAGTAAGCAAATCAAGGAGCTGCTTGAGAAAAAATTTATTAGGCGAAGCATTTCTGAATGGGGTGCTCCAGTGGTATTCGCTACAAAGGCGGAGGGTTCGCTTCGTCTATGGTTGATTATCGAGAGTTAAACAAGCTGACAAAGAAGAATAGGCACCCATTACCGAGGATTGATGATCTCTTTGACTAGCTTGTAGGTGCTTCTGTTTTCTCTCAACTCGATTTAGCCACCGGATTACATCAGCTTAGAGTGGCTGAGGATAGTTTTGATAAGACTGCGTTTAGGACTCCAGATGGATTCTTTGAATGGCTTGTTATGACATTCGGTTTGACTAATGCACCCGCATACTTCGTGGACTTGATGAGTAGGGTGTTTCGGGAGTTCCTTAACAAGTTTGTGGTCGTTTTCGTGGATGATATTCTGATCTTCTCAAAAGACGAGGAAGAGCATGCTGCCCATCTCAAGGAAGTGATGGATACGCTTAGAGCGCATCAGTTGAAAGCCAAGTTCTCCAAATGCCATTTTTGGAGAAAGGAAGTTCGGTTTCTTGGACATATAGTTTCTAAGCAAGGCATAGCGGTGGATCCCGCGAAAGTGGTTGTGGTTCAAGACTGGAAGACTCCTAGGAATGCAACCGAAGTAAGAAGCTTTCTCGGTCTGGCGGGCTACTATAGGAAGTTCATCAGGGACTTCGCTAAGATTTCGGCCCCTCTTACGAATTTGACGAAGAAGAACTTAGTCTTTGCATGGGACTTGGAGTGGGAGCCTGCTTTTCAAAGGCTTAAGGGGACTCTTACCACAGCACCAGTTTTAGCTTTACCCGATGGAGGGAAGATGTTTGCCGTGAACACCAATGCACGTGACATGGGATTAGGCGCGGTCCTGATTTAAGGAGAAAGAGTAATATGTTATGGGGTTAGGCAACTCAAAGTTTATGGGAAGAACTACCCCACGCATGATTTGGAGTCGGCGGCGATTGTCTTTGCGCTTAAATCATGGCACCATTATCTTTTGGGCAAGAGATTCGAGTTATATACGGATCACAAGTCGCTCAAGTATCTCTTCTCGCAAAAGGATGTCTATGATAAGTGTTGAGTTTGGAAGTAGGGATTATGTTTTTGGGCTTTGGGTTGATTCTAGGGATGGAGTGGTTATCCAGTAAGGGTACCATCCTCGGTTTTGAAAGAAGGGTAGTTAGACTCTTGACTTTCCTTGGTAATACCCTCGAAGTCTCGCATAACCTTTAGAGTTCTGTCAGGATTAGTTACCTAGAATCTTCTGACCCATTTATTGGAAATTAATGATCTATTCGATTAGTGTTCGCGGGTGGTTCATAGAAATCATGTTAATAAGTGCATTTGGCCACATGGATTGGTATTTATTTTCAAAGGAAAGTTCTTCTACGTGGAATACCTTACAGTGAATTTTGGGAAAGCTTGCATGAAGTCATGAGTATACAGTTAAGTTAAGAACCGAGTATGCTAGAAAAAAAATAAGTGAAAGTGAAATGAGAAGCGACAGTGAAATGAGTTCCAACTCACATTTCTGAAATAGGAATTAAGAAGCTACGGAATTGAAAGGTAAAAAACGGTCAAAGCACAATGGAATTAAGTTCAAGGAAATGCAGCTTAGAAGACTAGATACGCGCATCATATATCTTTTTAGGAGTATATTCTTGATCCCTGTTTTCCGGGGAGCTTACTTGTATACTATCTTCTCGATCTCTTTTCCTAATTAGCATATCTTTCTTTTTGCTATCCATGTTTATCCTGTTTATCTTGTTATCTCGTTAACCTTGTCATGAGAACCTTAGGTAGAAACCCTTTGGATGAAACATGTATTTGAAACATGTTATGCTTGATTGTTGCAAGTGGTTGCAAGTGTTTGCAAGTGGATACTCGTGGATGCATGATACACATTAGGCAATAAGATCGGCTCACACACTTTCATACCGCATATGCATGAGTGTTTATGCTTATTCATGGATGAAACTTGTATGCTATCACATGGATGTTGCATATGGATGGATGTTATGTGCACTCATGTAGAGACTATAAGTTATGTTAGGAATTTGCATACATATGGACTCATTTCACTAACATACTTTGCATTAAGGAGGTTTACTGAATCAGTAACCGCCTGATTTTCGCATTAGATAAGTACATATACACACACCTTTGCATATGATCATACAACATTTAGAATCTTTTAAGGACAATGGCTGCACGTGAATGATGTTTTGAGTAGATGAATGATGGATGGTAGGATACGTTCTTCCTAACTTGAAGATTTCGGGGACGAAATCTTTTAAGGTGGGGAGGATGTAACAACCCGTATTTTTGAATAACATGTTATAATGTAAATCAAGGCAGAATTAAATGATAAAATCTGAATCAAGGGAAACGGGATGTGCCATTGCGTTCGTCTCGGAAAAATACGCGAAATAGAGTCTGAGTTTTCGAAAATCGGAGTCCGTATGACCAAGTTATGGCCCAATGAAGTTTTCAGAAAATTCCAAGCCCAAAAACAGTTCAAATTCGAATTTAAATTTCAACCAAGGCAGAATGGGCGGGAATTTTCCCGCCCCAGGCAGGGTCGACACAGGGGTCGACACCCCTGTCGACCCCCCCAATGGGTCGACACCCATGTCGACCCAGGGGTCGACCCCCCCGGTCGGACCAGTTTTTCTGGTGCACCATCTGTGACATGTGAGTCTAGCTCTAGAAGTTTCTGACGGGATTTGACGGACCTGATATGTTTTAGGGTTAATCCTATGGTCTAAACTAACCTAATCACCTATAAAAAGACACCTAGACCTAGCCTAAACCCTCATTAATCATTCCTACAACTAAATGCTGCCCAAATGTCTAATCATGGCCTCCACCCTCTTGTCATAGCCTCAATCTTCATTCATATGAGAGTTCCTAAGCTTGTTTAAGAATTTCTAAGCTTGAATTAAGGCCAAAGTTCAATCTTTCTTCATCAAAGCAAGGATCTTTTACTTGTTTCTCAAGGGTTTTCATTGGAGCTTGTCATTTGGGAGTGTTTAGAGTTGCTAGTGGCTTCGTCTCAATCTTATTATATATTAATTATAGTCTTCATAGCATTGTAAGCCCTATACTACTCTTAGATTCTAACTATGAAGTTAAATGTGATATGTGCAAGTTGAGTTTGGGCCTAAGTATGATATGTGCTTTGATCCTATCATGTTATGCATTGATTTACCCTATGCAAGTTTGTAAAGCTATCACCTTGACTATGTGCATAGAAAGCTATGACCTTTGATTTGGAATGTTGCATTATGCAACATGAGAACTCTCATAACCTTCATGATAACTTGCATATAATGTTATATGCGAACTTCTAGCCACCATCCTATGTCATTTATGATCATGTTTCACCTATTTGCTTAAGTTGATATTATGCATGTTTTGAGGCCCATGATGTGATATGCAAGCTTATGAACATATTTATGCCTCATATGCCACCATGTTTAACTTGTGGCCAACCTTATTACCTTATGCCCTTTTGTCATGGTTTTGCCAAGTTCCCTCTTTTGATCTATGATGCGAAACTTACATGCGATGGGAATGCGTTGGGTTTGGGTAATATTAATGACATGAAACATGATTTTAAAATATGACATGAGCATTGACTTGTGATTATGTTTGTAAACATAATGATGGACATGACACTTAGAAAATATGAATGGGGCCAACTCGAGGTTGGGTTGAGTTTGTAGCATAAATCTACCCGGAACCGACCGGCTTAACTAGTGGCTACAAACAATAGGACCCAATGTGAGAAGTTGGTCATGTCGCACTTGAAACCCGAGGTTAGACCAAGTTGTGGTGTAAAGGTACCCGGACCCGCCCGGCTTAACTAGTAACCACAACAGGGTCTAATTTGAGAGGTTGGGTGCATTAAATTAATTAATGCCACATGATAGGATTAAGTCATGGACCACTTGAATATACTTAACCACATGAACATGATGGGTTGATAGGGTTAAGTCAACATGGACACACTTAACCAACCCAATGCTTACTTGGATAGGGTTAAGTCGTGAACCTTTTTAGGAACACTTAACCAACTTGATACATGGTTTTGATGGGGTTAACCACACTTAACCCACTAGAAAACCCTAGTTACGCGGTCCTTCTCAGCAGTAACCCACTAGGGAGTATCGGATACCCTAGGGACTAGGCTAGGGTGGGGCACGATTACTGGGCTGTAGTGTAAGCGACCAAAAAGACAGCAAAAGTAGGTGCGCCATAGTAGATTCCGACGGACCATGGTGGTGCACATTGTCCGGGGATGAAAGACAGACTTGGGCACCAGTAGGTTTTGACTGTGTGTGCTTGTTTCGTGTCAGTGGTTGACACCCTAGGGCCGGATACACCCTAGGGTGGACCTAGCACAGTCGACTACATTTCATGTTTGGACCGTATGACACCGATACACGACGAGTTAGGCTGATAGGGAGCCGATCGACTAGACCGAGTAGTTGGACCTTGACTTAGGTCATCTCATGGGTTTGGGCCAGCTTTGGGCCAAGGGATCATTTCTTGTTTATACTTGACATGGATTAGAATCCTAGTACACACTTGGTGCAACTTAACCTTGTATATGCGATGCCACACTTGATCTATCTTGTTAACTTTTCACCATGCCAGTTGTCACCCTACATCTCGTCTCTGTTTTACATGATCAGTTAACTTTATTAGTTTTTATACTAATAGTAGATAGGACTTACCAGTCTTTTTGACTGACCCGTTTTCTTTCGCCTCTTTTCTTCCGTTCCCCCCCCCCAGGTTTGCAGGGTGGGAACACTGTTACCTAGCTGGATCTTTAGCTGCTTTTCTGGATAGCTCATGTACGGTTTGGACTTGAGCACGCTATGGCTTTATTCTACCTTGGGGATAGTTACTTTATGTTTCTTTTTCAGTTTTAAGTTTATGTTCTAGACTTTGTTTTATGGGAAAATAATGACCAAGTACTTTGATGTAACTTGACTATGGTTTTGAAATGCTAGTTTTATCCGCTGCTTTACTTACTCTGTTTTATTTATATGTTCTGTCTTGTGATATCTGCATGCATGTTTACCTCGTTTAACGCCCCTCCAAAGCTAGTGTCCTTGCAAGAGTGGCACTGGCGGAGGTGGGGTGTTACAAAATACCTTCCACTTCAGATCCAGAATGGGATAGTGAGGGTCCAGACTATGAAATGGAAACTCATGAAAGTGGAGCATCATCCGGAGGTGATGTCTTTATGGTTGAAGAAGTGGAAGGAGGATTAGGAGATAGTCGCGCTCCCTACATGTTTGAGAATGTTATTATCTTGGAGTCGCCTGGTGACTCCGTTGAATCGACAATTGACGACACCAAACTCACGCGAATATGCTTAAAGCATGGAATTCTCTGAAGAGACGCTGAGTTGCTCGGTAAAATAGACAGACCTCATAATCCTCTCGAAGATTATATGGCGATTAGTAGGTTAATGTGCATTGTTGGGGCGATATCTCCATTTCCGCCATTCATCGTCGATTTTTAGATACGAATGTGAATCGCTCCAATGCAGCTTCAACCAAACTCGTACGCTTATCTATACACCTTATATGTTGCTTATAGGGAAATTCTGGGTACATAGCTTACCTTCAAAGACGTCCTCTTCTTCTATAATTTCAAACATCGAACACAAGAGACTCCATCTTTTGTATATTTCAAATCGGTACGACAAAAGAAGATCATTAGCGTACCGTTCAGTAGCAAGGTTGGTGATCTGAGACTCGAATGGTTCTATATCAAGCAACAGCCAGGATGTGCTAGGAGATGGCTTAAATCAAGTAAAAATTTCAGGCTTTGATTTCTAACTTCAATTACTACTGTAAATGTATTGACTGTCATTCACTTTCACTTGCAGTCCCTAACCCGAAAAAGGAGGTACATCAGGTGTATTTAGATCGCTTGAACCAATTGCTCAACTGTGATAAAAAATTCCTGACTATCAGAGACTGTCTATTGGATGAGTATCTTCACTACCATCGCTTAGTTGCTATCACTTGTAGCATAGTCCACGGGGAAGGTCCCTATGTATAATACCCCATTCGAGGGGCCAATTGAAACTTTACCTGTGAAGGGAGAGAGCTCGAAAGATCCAACTATGCCTCAAAAGAGTCCTTCTCCCACTTCGACTCAAGACGATATGTTGGCCAACATAAACAACAAAGATAGGGATAAATACATCAATCTTGAGGATGGGGCTACTCCTGAAAAACTGACTTTCCCAAGAGAGCTACAATCAATCACGTCCCAAGGCGATGATTCTCATATGGATGATTCTATATACTAGGGTTTGGGGGAATTTCCCCTGCCTGACACTATCTATACTTCTAGAGATTTTGGGAGAGATCCTCTCTCTCTTACCTTTGAGAATGATGTTACCCTTATGAAAGCCGGGGAAACTATGCATATAGGCCTAACTCCCGGCTCTGGTCTGTTAGGGGGGAATCACTTAGGATATATGCACTACACTTGCATCGCACGTCACATCACTTGTGCTCTATATCAATCTTGAATCTAACATTTACTTGTTTTGTTTCGCAGGACAAATGATACGCCAATGCTACTATATGAGAGACGTCCTCTATAGCATGCCCCCGATGGATTCTGGTGCAGGGCATGATCAACGTGAAAGTCGGGGAAGAGATGACAAGAGGAAACGACCCCCTCAGCCCTACCGATCTTCTCGTTCTTGATCTCCACATCGTACAGACTTTGACAAACATACGAGCCAATCAACATATCGTGAAGGGGATAAACATGCCCCCATCCCTCGTATTTCATCTAAAGATAAAACTCATTACGAAAAATCCTCGAAGAAAAGCTCCAACCCAAAAGAGAAACAAAAAGAGCCGAGCAAAAGAGCAGAGAAAAATAGAACATCTATCGTGTCATCCAAGCTCTGGAACATTAATATTACTACAACATGACTAGGAATGGCAATGGGGCGGGTTGGGGCGGGTTTCTCGTGCCCCAGACCCGACCCGGACTTTTTGAACCTCGCCCCAGACCCGCCCCGTAGACCCGGTGCGGGTCTGGAATTTCGCCCCGTACCCGAAACCCGTACGGGTCAGGGTAGACCCGACCCGCCCCGTGACCCGGTGATATTGTATTCTAATTTACCTAAATTTATAAACTTGTGTTTTTTATCACTAAATGATAAATTATATACATATTATAATGTGTTCACAATGATAAGTGAATATAATAAAATGAGTTGTAAGATAATAGTTCAAAATGTATGTATTTGTTATTGTATGATTATCATTGATGCAACCTAATACTATGAAAATTTTATAGTTTGTTGATAGAAAGAATATAATATTCAAGTTATAACCATGTATATCTAAGAAGATTAACAAATAATAACTATAGTTATAAAGCGTTTTAATGTTGTTTCAATCATGCGGGTCGGGTTGGGGCGGGTTAGCCGTGCCCCAAACCCGACCCTAGACCCGGACCTCCAAAAGCGGGTCGCGGGTCTACCCGACCCGAAGACCCTATGGGGCGGGTCTAAATGGGTCAAAACAGGGGCAGGTCAAGCGGGTTTGGACCCTAGACCCGCCCCATTGCCATCCCTAAACATGACCAACTGTACTTGATGATGAAAACAAAGCTAGGATGGAGCTTCTACGGAAACAATTCCCCGAGCACCACTTTGGGAACATGCTCTTTGTTCTAGCTCTCAAGCCAGTAGACTCCGATTGGGCTACCGAAGTTAAAGCTAAAATAAATTTCGTGTATACTCAATATAAGGAGATGAAGAGATATTCCAAGAACCTTTCCAAAATCATACGCGATTTGATGGTAGACAATAAATACATGAGCGATAATGTTGAAAATGATGCGAAGGCCATTTAAACTTCCGAGAAAGACCTTGAAGAAGCTCAAGCCCAACTTGACCTTGCACAACGTGGTGTGGATACTTATAAGAAGCAATTTGAAGAATTACGACAGCGTTACCACAACGAGCTTGAGTCCCATAGCCAGAAGCGCATAGACTTAAAGAAGCAAGTCGAGGATGCTAAGTCTGAAAGCACCGTGGAGAAACTGGCTTGCACTCGTCTTGAATAAGAGAAGGAAGATTTGGCTAAAAATAATGTATAGCAAGAAGCCAAGCAGAAGGGGGCTGAGACGACAACAACTCTTGCCGAGGGGAATGCAGATGTAGGTTTAAAATCTGCCGAGATGACCAATGCACAACTTGCGAAATCCCGGAAAGAGTTGGATGAGAGTGCTAAAACCATGATGGGATTCTTTTCTCTGGTGATCCGAAATTGAGATATTGCATGGATTAAAGATTACCCTACTGCTTTGGTATATGTATGGGATCAGGTGGTCGAATGGGAAAAACAAGAGCTCAAGGTGGATTCAATTTATGAGGATAAGCTTATGGAGAAGTATTTTAGAGGTGAGGAAATAGTGCATTTTGCCAAAGGGCGTAACCTTATGCTATGGAAAAGGAGAGGCGTCAGGCCAAAGGAAAAGAAACCATCGAAGCCGGTTCCTCTTCCGCTGCCCCCGGGGCTACTGAACCAGAGGGATACGATCCAGAGAATCCCGGAATTCCCAAAGCATATTTCTTGTCTCCTATTGCTGAAATGACTCCAGAGTCTCCTACCACTCATGTTGATAAATCATCTGAAGGTATCTCCACCTTTTCACCTCAGTTTGTTAGGGCTATCTCAACCTTCCGTCATATCGTTTGACAAACAATTAAGGAACATGATTTTTCTCCTGAGCTAATAACTGTTACTTCTCGCCCTGTAGGTGTGAAGACAGCTGAGAAGACTGATAAGCAACCAGAAGAAGCTACTGAAGCAAAGTCTACTGTGAAGGCGCAGGAGAAAAAGGATGTAGCTACTGGCTCGAATCTGCAGAGAAGACCAAGGGCAAAAAGGGGGAGGTCACTGAAAAAGCTTTCCTGCTATCTATCACTAAGGCTCCTAAATACGGGGATATGATAGACGCCTTGAAAGATGATGGCGGCAATGATGGAAATGAGGAAGATGATGGCGGCATGACTGGAGGCTCGGGGGAGGCCGATGACATGACTTTGGCTGATATGAAGTCAAAGCAAGATGTGATTTTAAAGGCCAAAGTTGAGAAGGAAGACCCCCAAAACCTTAGACCCCTTGCGACAATCCCTCCTGGGTCAAAGTTAGTTGTCAAGCTTTCAGCTCGGCCAATCACTGAAGAGCTTGCTCAAAAATCTTCTATTGATCCCAGCACTCCGGTTTCAAGGAAGAAGAAGCCGAAGCGTATCTTTTTCTAAGCTAAAAAATAGGAAAGGGATAAGCTCAAGGCTGCCAAGAAATCTAAGTCAGCTCCAAATCCCAAATGAAAGTGGGTTTCGACTTTTGTTTTGGTTTTCCATTGGTCCACTGTTGTTGTAGCGAGCGCGACCTTCACATTTCCTTGTTTAAACTTCTTACACAACTCTGCACTCACGTAAATGAAATAGTTTGTTTTCCACTATGTCAAATACTTGCAAGTTTGTCATTTATTTCAGTTAAGTTCAGTAATGGTCAAAGTGTTAAAAACATAAGTAGTAAATAACATTCCACGTCATGATTGAGCTTCCCTGCAAATGCATAAACAACAAAATATAGTGTGCAGAAATCACTACTTAACTAAACAATCAATAACAGGGGATGTGGTGTGTATGCCCCCAGTCGATCTTGAATAAAGTGCCTAGCCAGGGCTTATTCAAGATTGATTAGGTTCGACATTAAATTGCCCTTAGCCCTTTAGTAGGGCCAAGATTCCTTTTTGTTGGTACTTATTCTTAGCACCTTTATACTCTTCTGTTGTATGGTCAGTTTAGAGTATTTCAAGGCGTTCTTTTGTCATGGTGCACCTTCACGGCTTAGGGACGTCGTCTACCCGTCCTTTACAGTCTCTCTCGAATCATGAGAGTTAGAGTTTAGGACGTTGTCTTCCCGTCCTTTTTATCTTTTTATGCAAACGGTCATAGCGTTCGCTCCGATTTCTTTCCACACATAACTTCTAATGGTAGAGTTTCACTGGTTGGACTCAAAAAAATTTAATTCAAACTTAATATTTTTTACTCAGATCACAGTAATCACAGAGTGTAAGGATATTCATGCAGGAAAAGTAAATCACACACGATATTTTTATAGTGGTTCGACCAAGTTGTGGCCTACGTCCACTTTGAAATCTTTTGTTTATGTTAACCAGACTTTTCTAGGCAAGTCGTGCCTTTTTACATGGTTCATTAAACAATACAGATTTAAGTCGGGTAATGCCGCAAGTGTTGGGCATTCCAAGCTCTGGGAATCTCTTCACCATCCATGGTCGTTAAATTGAAAGCTTATGTATCAAGTTTCCACTGGATGGTATATGGTCCTTCCCACTTCGGACCCAGATGGACCGGGGGTGGAAAGAAACACTTCAGTACTAAGTCTCCAGGTTGAAAGGTCCGAGGACGAACCTTCCTGTCATTGTAATGTGCCATTTGGGTCCTGTGGCTCGAGGCATGCAAGTCCGCTTCGTCTCTCTTCTCTTCAACCATACCCAGGGTTTCAAGGAGAAGCGCTTTGTTTGTCATCGGATCGTAATACATCGCCCTGTGGGAGGGAACTTTCAACTCCACCAGAATGACTGCTTCTGATCCAAAATAAAATGAAAAAGTGGTGTGACCCATTGCCATCTTGTAAGTCATTCAATAAGCCCATAATGGCAATGGTAATTTGTCGACCCACATGGCCTTTGCTTGTTCCAGTCATTTTTTAAGGGTTGGCTTAACAGATTTTTTTATCGCCTCAACTTGTCCATTTGATTGCAGGTGAACAAATGTAGTGTATATTTTGTCAATCTTATACTTTTGGCAGAAATTTCTGAATTCTGAGCTGTCAAATTGGGTTCCATTGTCAATTATGATGTTTTTTGGTATTCCAAATCGACAGATGATGTTCCTGACCACAAAGTTCATCACCCGCTTTGTCGTGATCGTAGTTAAGGGTTCGGCTTATGCCCATTTTACGAAATAATCCACGGCCATGATTACACATTTGGCCCCTCCTTTAGCGATTGGCAGGGTTCCAATGAGGTCTATCCCCACATAGCGAACGACCATGGGCTCAGCATTGATTTAAGTTGGCTCGGAGGTGTCCTAGGAACATTTGAAAATTTCTTGCACTTATCGCAGCTTCGTGAATAATCAGCTGCGTCTTTATTTATGATCGGTCAGAAAGATCCATACCGTAATACTTTCTTTGCTAGGGTTTGGCCCCCGGTGTGGTCTCCACACTCACCGTCATATACTTCTCTTAGTACACGTTTGATGCAACACCCCGTATTTTTACATCACATTAAAATGATAAATTAAAGAATACTTAACAAAATATTGGGAATTTAAGTAAAACGGTTTGCGCCAATGTGTTCGCCTTTCGAATTATGCTTGAGATAGACTCCAAGTTTGTGTAAAACATACATCGTATGAAGAAGATATTAAGGTTTGAAATTTATATACGCATAAGAGAATTATATAAATATAAAACCAGTCAAAATAGTTTAAATCAGTTCAAATCAGTTCAAATTTAGAGACACGTGCTAGGGCGGGAGTTCAGACCATTGGGGGTCGACCCACCCTAGGGGTGTCGACCCATGGGTCGACACCACAACAGGGGTATCGACACCCATGTCGACCCCATAAAGGGGGTGCTGACCCCCATGTCGAACCCCTTGAGATCTGGGAAGAATTCAGTTCTGCGTACATAGACTCCTTTCTTGACTAAATTCATTGACCCTAGGGTATAAATACGACATCATTCTCATTATTTTACTCATTCTAAAACAATGGAGAACTAGATGTTGCCTTTGCCTAGATTAAAATAGCCTATTCTTCTACAGAAATAAGAGTTAGCAAATTTAGAGATCTATGCTTCAATCAATTCCCTGTTCTTTAGATCCAATCACAGTGAGTCTACGTTATTTTTAGATCTGAATATTTAAAAGTTAATCTTGACATGTTTATGATTTGCATTTAAGCCTATGCCTATTTATGATATCAGATCTTCCATTATTTGTATATCTAATTCACTGTTTATATCTCATCATGCTTGTTTATGATGTCCCTAATATGTTAGTTTGCATAATCATGTCATTATGCCTAATCAGTTCTATTATCATATATTCAGCAGATCTGTTCTTGTATGCCTATTTTTTCTATCATATTCCCATTCTTGTAACTTTTGGTCTTATGCCTATTCTGTTCTTCTTTCTCTCATTCCCTTTTTATTTTATAGTCAGGCTACCTTCGAGCCTAGGTCATATCTCTGAAATATGCATACGAACGAAATTGGGTTAAATTGGGAATGATTGGAAATGGTAATTTATGGGCATAACTTGTAATTTGAATCATGATTGGAATCTGGGGGCATAAACCATAAGTGAAATTGGACTAAAATATGGGGCATGATATATACGGTAAATGATGACTTGTGGTTTGGGACATATAAACCTATAGGCTTAATTTAAGATTAAGTGAAACATGTTAATGGAACTGTAAAGAATCTGTGAAGCCTGTTTAATCCATTAAAATTGGGGGCATAACTTGTATTTGGAAATTTGGGGCATAACTTGAATTGAAAACATGAATATGGATTTGGGGCATAAAACAAACTGTGATTAAAAATCTTAAATTGGGGCATATGGTACATGATGAATATGACTTGTAAAAGGGGCATGAAAACTTAAAATGAAATATTAATAATTGTTAAATAATGAAAATGCCTAGATATACAGTAATCAAAAACTATAACCGCACGTAAACACGAGGTTAGATTACACCTGTGGTAGAAACCTGCCCGGACCCAACCGGCATATCCAGCATCCACAAGTGGTAAATCTAATGCGAGGGGTCTAAGTGCATAAACATGTGATGGTGCTAAGACACGTGGTTAAGTCCGACTTGAGGAAGAAGTCTGCCCGGATCCAACTGACATATCAAGCTTCCACAAGTGGTAGACTTAATATGGGAGGTCTAGCGGATTATAACCATAAATGAATGTATGGTAATGAACTTGTAATACTTAACCTGTTTGAATCCATAAGGATTGTATGAGCCTGTTAAATCAGCAGGGTTAAGTAAACCTGTTAAGCATGTGGGGTTAAGTAAACATGTTAAGTATGTAGGGTTAAGTAAGCCTGTTAAGTATGTGGGGTTAAGTAAGTCTGTTAAGTATGTGGGTTTAAGTAAGCATATTAAATCAGTGGGGTTAACTAAACCAGTTAACTCTGTGCGGCTTATATGAACCTGTTAATCTAGAAAACATAACCCGCTAAATCGGTAGGGGTTATATGAACCCGTTAACTTGTAAGGTTTAACCCATAAATGTGTATGGGGTTGTGCGAATCTGTTAAATCTGTTAGGCATAACCTATAAAAATCCTATTTAATTGGGGACACAAGATCTGTAAGGGTTGGCTTGTATCATATGTTGTGTGGGACCCATATTGGTCAGTAACCCATTCTGGTATTAGAGGTGGACCCCGCACTAGGTACGGGCCAGGGCACGCTTACTGAGCGATTGTAAGGAGGAGGTGTGCACTGGCGCATTTCAACGGACTCATGTGCGTGCATGAATATGGCCTGCTCTGGAAAAATAAGTCGTTGTAGCACGAGTAAATAGGTATGTGTCCTTCTGTATGTTGCCACTTTAGGAGGTAATACACCCAACTATGGGGCCGACAATAGGGTATTTACGAGATAAGGGGCCGATCGATTGGGGGGTAGTAATTAGGGTTCATCTTTTCCTTTTTGTTTCTATGGGGTACCTGTATTTCTGTTTGGATTAACACCCGTTATTTTTGTTTAGGTACTGGTTATTTATGTTTGGGGTAGAACCCGCTACTAGAGTACACCTTAAACTACCATTATATTTCTGTTGGGATCATCCTGTTCTTTTAAGTAATTAGGGAGTATGCAATCCTGTTACATATCCGTAATACTAGTTTTGGAGCAGAGAAAAGTATTAGAGAAGTGTAACCTATTCTGTTCCGTTTATTCCGCTTATCTTGCTCAGTCTGTTATACCTGTCTTATGATGTTGTTGTCTCTCTCGTCTAGTTTATATGCCTGTCATGATGCTTTTACTTATTTATATACTGAAAGTAACTGGACTCGCCAAACTTTATGTCTGACCTATATTGTTTCATCTTCTTTCTCTTCCATCTCTCCCCCTTTGGTTCTCACGGTGGAAATATTCATGCTTGATCAGGATTCTTCTGTCCTTTTGCTTGGAGCTGCTTAGATGTATTGCTTGATTTCGTATCTTCTCTACTATGGCTACGTTTCGGGGATTATGCTTTTCTTTATGTTTATTGTACTCAGATGATTTTAGTACAAGGTAGAAGTTTTAAGTTGATGTACTGGGTTTTATGTATTTCGGGTCTACGATGTAACTATGTTTTGTACTACGATGTTTTCTGCTTAATAAAGTTTTAAATTCCGCTGCTATTTTATATCTGTCTTGTGCATTCTGATAAAGAGTGACATTAACGGATGTGGGGTGTCAAACTTGGTATCAGAGCGAAAGGTTACCAGATCGGATAAAGGATTTTGAAAATTGTTTTCAAAAAGGTTTTAAAAGAAAGTATTTTCAAAAGAAAAGTCTGTTTTGAAAAACATATTCCCCAAAGCCATATGTAATGTCTTTCAATTCTCTGTTTGAATGCATTTTTCATTTTCTTTTCAGCATGTCTGGGTAATCTAATATTCCTAAGAGCGTACAGATTACTGGTTGGTTCCATAGGAATTGGCTCAAAGAGACGGAGGATTTGTTTGGAATTTTCGAAGTTGACGATCGTAGGAAGATTCAGTTAGCCGTCTGGCAGCTGAAAGATGAGGCTTCGTTCTGGTGGGAGGTAACGCAAGCGGGTCATCCAGTTGAGACATGAGATGATTTCCGATAGAGGTTTGAAATTAAGTTTCTTTCTAAAGCTGAGAAAAGTATGCAAATGGAAAGGTTTTTAGATCTTAAGCAAGGAGCCATGTCTGTGAAAGAATATGTTAAAAAGTTTAATCAATTGGCGAGGTTTGGTTTGGAGCCGGTGAATACCCGCATAAGAAAGCTTTGAGGTTTGCCAGAGGATTGAATGTACCTCTCCATGGCTATATCTCGTATTCCGATGGGACCAACTTTTGAGAAACTCGTTGATATAGCATTGATGCATGAAGAAAACAAAGGTGAAAAGAGAGAGGCTAAGGTTGAGGAAACATAAAACAAGAAAGTGTTGCCCAAGAAAGAACAACAACAACAAGATGGCGGAAAGCACAACAAAGCTCAAGGCAAAAAGAATTGTCATGGTTGCGGGAACGTGGGTCATTTGGTCAAAGACTGCAGAAAAAGGAAGAATGCTTGCTTCAACTATGGTGAAGTCGAACACTATAATAGGGAGTGCCTGAAGAAGAAAGGACAGGGCCAAAGGTCAGGACCTTCTGGAGGGCAGGTGCATGCTCTCGAGGCCAGCGTACTGGACAGAGGTATGAAAGTTTCTATTGAAGTTTTGATTTCTCTTTCTGATCATCCAGTAGGACTCTTTTTGACTCTAGCGCTTCTCACTCTTTTATATCTGATTCTGTGGTTGAGTCTCTGCACCTTAGTACTAGTATTGTTTCCGATCATGTTATTATCTCAAACCCCATTAGGGGCACGACTTATATGTTTATGATTTGTCGAGGTTTGAGGATATCTGTTTTGGGGCATCGAGTTTGAGCACGATGCATATGTACATGGTTTTTACTATCTGATTCTAGGGATGGATTGGCCAGCCCTGTATGGTGCAATTCTGGATTGTTAGAGGTGGGTTGTTAGATTTCTGACCTGCGGTGGGAGGACTCTCGAGATTTCTAGTGACCCAAGAGGGTCTTGCATGCTTAGTTTCCTAAAATCACTTGATTCTTTTGTCGATGATTTGTGATCTGTACCTATAGTTTGTGAGTATCCAGATGTTTTCGAGGAGGTTGGGGACTTACCTCCAAGGCGCGAGATAGATTTCTGGATATACTTGTAAGATAATGCGAAGCCAGTCGAATCACATGTGCGCCACATGAATCCTAAGGAAACGAGGGAGCTCAATAAGAAAGTAGGGGAGCTACTTGAAAATGTGTTGGTTAGGCGAAGCATATTAGAATGGGGTGCTCTGGTCGTCTTTGCAACTAAGGCATACAGCTCGCTTCGCTTATATGTGGATATTCATGATGTTTTTCCTCATTTCTTATTTACGAAAGTGGATGCATGATACAGCAGCGGTAGTTGAGCCAAGCATGCTTGAGGAAGTATAGGTAGAACGAGAGGCGACAATTAGACAAGTTCCGACCCATATACTTAGATCAGAGGTTAATATTGCGCAACAGGGAGGTTAAGTTAATAAAAGTGTAATGGGGAGAAGATAGCGAGGATGCAATTGGGAGACCAAAGACAAGAATCACACTTCATACCATCTCCTTTCCAGGACTATGTTCTCAACTTCTTTTTCCAAGCTTTTATTCGTACTTGCTTCTGTCATTCGTGTGTATCCTATCGATCGAATCTTCGACCTTTAGGTAGAAATCCCATGGATGTAAACATGTGTTAAGACATGTTATGTTTGATGGATGCAAGTGGATGCAAGTGTTTGCTAGTGGTTTCTCGTGGATGCATATACATAAACATTAGGCACTAGATCGGCTCAATTACTCTCATTCTGCATATGGTTGTGTGTGCATTTTTCTTCCTTTAATGGATGAAAGTGGGTGTATTATCATATTGATGTTACGTTTGGATGAATAACTACGCACATATATAGAACTTACATGCTATAACAGTATTATTTGCATACATGTTGGATTCATGGAACAAACATTCATTGCATTAAGGAGGTCGACTGAATCTGTAGACCGCCCGATCTTTCGCATTAGTATATGGACATATACACACACCTTTGCATATGTTCATATAAGCACTTGAAAACTTTTAAGGACAATGGATGCTTATGGCTGATGGATGTTAGGATATACATTCTTCTTTAATTGGAGATTTCAGGGACGAAGTCCTTTGAGTAGGGGAGAATGTAACACCCCGTAATTTTTATAACACATTAAAATGATAAACTAAAGAATACTTAATTAAATATTGGGAATTAAGTAAATCGAGCTGCGCCAGTGCGTTCGTCTTGGAATTCTTCTTGAGATAGACTTCGAGTTTGCGTAAAACAGACATCATATGAAGAAGATATTAAGGTTCGAAATTTATATACGCATATGAGAATTATATAAATATAAAACCAATCAAAACAGTTTAAATTTAGAGACGCGGGCTAGGGAGGGAGTTCAGACCGTTGGGGGTCGACCCCACTCTATGGGGTGTCAACCCCCATGTCGACCCTATAAAAGGGTTGTCGACCCCCATGTCGACCCCCATGTCGACCCCCTAGAGATATGGGCAGAATTCAGTTCTGCACATGTAGACTTCTTTCTTGACTAGATTCAATGACCCTTGGCTATAAATGAGACCACATTCTCATTGTTTTACTCATTCTAACACAATGGAGAACTAGATGCTGCCTCTACCTAGATTAAAATAGCCTATTCTTCTTCAGCAACAAGGGTTAGGAAAATTTATAGATTTGTGCTTCAATCAATTCCCTGTTTTTTAGATCCAATCACAGTGAGTCTACGTTGTTTCTAGATATGAATATTTAAAAAGTTAATCTTGACATGTTTATGAATTAGATCTAAGCCTATTCCTATTTATCATATCAGATCTTCCATTATTTGTATATCTAATTCACTGTTCATATCTCATCATGCTTTTTTATGACGTCCCAATTATGTTTGTTTGCCTAATCATGTCACTATGCCTTTTTAGTTCTATTATCACATGTTCATCAGATCTGTTCTTATATGCCTATTTCTTCTATCATATGACCATTTCTATTACTTTTGGTCTTATTCCTATTCTGTTCTTGTCTCTCTCATTCCCTTCTTATTTTATAGCCAGGCTACCTTCGAGCCTAGGCCGATATCGCTAAAATATGCGTACGAACGAAATTGGATTAAATTAGGAATGATTGGAAATGGTAATTTGGGGGCATCACTTGTACTTTGAATCACGATTGGAATCTGGGGGCATAAACTATATTGTGAAATTGGACTAAAAATTGGGGCATGATTCATACGGTAAATTATGACTTGTTATTTGGGACATATAAATCTATAGGTTTAATTTAAGACTAAGCGAAACATGTTAATGGAACTGTAAAGAATCTATGAAGCTTGTTTAATCCGCTAAAATTGGGGCATAACTTGTACTGGGAAATTTGGGGGTATAAGTTGAATTGAAAACGTGAATATGGATTTGGGGCATAAGTCAAACTGTGATTAAAAATCTTAAATTAGGGAATATGGTACATGATGAATCTGACTTGGAAAAGGGGCATGAAAACCTACAATGAAATAGGAATAATTGTTAAATAATGAAAATGCCTAGATTTATAGTAGTTAGAAACTGTAAACGTGCTTAGACACGAGGTTAGATTACACCTGTGGTAGAAGCCTTCCCAGACCCAACCGGCATATCCAGCATCCATAAGTGGTAAATCTAATGTGAGGGGTCTAAGTGCATAAACATGTGATGGTGCTAAGACACGAGGTTAAGTTTGACTTATGGAAGAAGTCTGCCCGGACCCAACTGGAGTATGGTAATGAACTTGTAATACTTAACCTTTTTGAATCCATAAGGATTGTATGAGCCTGTTAATTCTGTGGGGTTAAGTAAACCCGTTAAGTATGTGGGGTTAAGTAAGCCTGTTAAGTATGTGGGGTTAAATAAGCATGTTAAGTTTGCGGGGGTTAAGTAAGCCCGTTAAGTATATGGGGTTAAGTAAGCCTATTAAATCGGAGGGGTTAAGTAAATCTGTTGAATCTGCAGGGATTATACGAACATGTTAATATAGAAAACTTAAGCTACTAAATATGTAGGGGTTATATGGACACGTTAACTTGTAAGGTTTAACTCGTAAACCTGTAGGGAGTTGTGCGAATCTGTTAAATCTACTAGTCATAACCTGTCAAAATCCTAGTTAATTAGGGACATAAGATATGTGAGGGTTGGCTTGTGTCATCTACTGTGTGGGACCCATATTAGTAAGTAAACCATTTTGGTATTAAAAGGGGGACCCCGCACTAGGTAGGGGTCAGGGCACGCTTACTGAGCTGATATTAAGAGGTTCATCTAGGAGGAGGTGTGTACTGGCGCGTTCCAACGGACTCATGTGCGTGCATGGGTACGACCTACTCTGGGAAAATAAGCCGTTGTAGCACCAGTAAATAGGTCTGCGTCCTTCTATAGGTTTCCACTTTAGGAAGTAATACGCCTTACTATTGGACCGACACAGGGTATTTACGGTATAGGGAGACGATCAATTAGGGGGTAGTAATTAGGGTACATCTAGTACTGTTTGTTTCTGTGGGTAACCTGTATTTCTATTTGGATTAAGAACCGTTATTTCTGTTTAGGTAGCGGTTAATTCTATTTGGGGTTAAACCCGCTACTAGAGTAAACCTAAAACCACCATTATATCTCTGTTGGGATCAACCTGTTTCTGTTAAGTAATTTGGGAGTATGCAATCCTATTACATATCTGTTATACTAGTATTGGTGCAGAGAAAAGTATAAGGGAAGCGTAACCTATTCTGTTCCGTTTATTTCGCTTATCTTGCTCAGTCTGTTATACCTGTCTTATGATGTTGTTATCTCTCTCGTCCAGTTTATATTCTTGTCATGATGCTTTTACTTATTTATATACTAAAAGTAACTGGACTCGCCAGAATTTATGTATGACCTATTTTGTTTCCTCTTCTTTCTCTTCCATCTCTCCCTCTTAGGTTCTCGCGGTGGGAATACTCATGCTTGATCAGGATTCTTCTTTCCTTTTGCTTTGAGCTGCTTAGATGTACTTCTGGATTTCGTACTTCTCTACTACAGCTATGTTTTGGGGATTATGATTTTCTTTATGTTTATTGTACTCTGATGATTTTAGTACAAGGCAGAAGTTTTAAGTTAATGTACTAGGTTTTATGTATTTAGGATCTATGATGTAACTATGTTTTGTACTACGATGTTTTCTGCTTAATAAAGTTTTAGATTCCGCTGCTATTTTATATCTGTCTTGTAATGTTTCTGTTTTTATTTACCTAAAACGCTTCACGAAACTTAATACATTCCGATAAAGAGTGACATTAACGGACGTGGGTGTCACATTTGATGTCGTCATGTGTTATACACCATAGCTGGGGCATAGAAAATACCTGATGGTAAAGAATTGCGTCCTGTAAGACATATCTTGCGGCTTAAATAATCACATCTCGCCTCTCGCTCTTTTTTGCTAGGAGTGTTCCGCTTTTAAGGAAGTTCTTAATTGGTGTCATCCATGACTCCCTTTCTGGTTCGGCTTCCAGTACTTGGTCGACTTTCATCTGATCAAAGCTTGGCGACTTCAGTACCTCTATTGGAAACATCTCTATCTCTTCCATATTGTCAGAGCTTGCTAATTTAGCTAGCCTGTTTGCTTTCTGATTTTCTATCCACGGGATGTACTTTATGCTGTAATGCTCCAGGTTATCCAACAACTCCTCCACTTTTCAATGTAAGTAACGAGTCGAGGTCCCCTAGCCTAGAATTCCTTTCGGACCTGGCAAACAACTATTTTGGAATCATAGAAAATGTCTAGCATGGTACCCCTAACTCCTTAGCGAGTTTTAGCCCGACAATCAGGGCCTCGTATTCGGAATCATTATTGGTGGCAGAGAATTCCAAACGCAAAGCATAGTAAATATATCGTCCCTCAGGAGTTGTTAAAACGACTCCGGTGCCAGATCTTCGATCATTCTTAGCCCCATCTGTATATAGTTTCCAAGGTTTAAGTTCTAAACTTTGCTCCGAGGGGTTAGCCTTATCATCTAATACATCCTCTTCGGGGATTGTGATTTCAGCAATGAAATTGGCTAAAGCTTTCCCCCTTATCGATCTCCTGGACTAGAAGTTTAAATCGAACTGGCTCAATTCGATGTTCCATTTAAGCAATCTCCCAGACGCCTTTGGTCGTTGTAGCACCTGTTGGAGCGGCTGATCAGTGTACACAACAATTGGATGAGCCTAAAAATAATGATGGAGTTTTCAGGATGCAATCAAGAGGCTATAAGCAAGTTTTTCTATTCTAGGGTAATTGCGCTCTACTGCCGCTAACTTCTTACTTACATAATACACTAGCCTCTGAATTTTTCCCCCTCGCGTACCAGAGCTGAGTTAATGGCTTGAGATGAAACTGCAAAATATATGAATGGGTCCTTAAGGTCTACCGGATCAGACAAAATAGAGGGTTTCTCTAGCAGATCCAACAAGTTTTGAAAGGCATCTACACATTCAAGGGTCCATTCAAAGTTTCGCTTCCCTCACTTAATTAAATCAAAGAAAGGTACACATTTGTCTGTAGCTTTGGAAATGAATCTGCTTAACGCCGCAACTTTTCTGGCCAAACTCTGAACATCCCCAATCTTTCGTGGCTCTTCTATGTTCCTGATTGCTTGCAATCTGGTCGGGATTAATCTGGATCCCCCGAGAACTAACTATGAACCTGAGGAATTTTCCTGATGCAACCCCGAATGGACATTTTAGAGGGTTCAATTTCATCTCATACCACCGTAGAATGTCGAACATCTCTGCCAAGTCTTTTCTGTGATTGGAGGATCGCCTAGACTTCACAAGCATGTCGTAAACATAAAATTCCATTGTTTTCCTGATCTAATTGTAAAACATTCAGTTCACCAAACATTGATATGTGGCTCCGGCATTCTTTAGTCTAAATGGCACCACCACGTAACAGTACAACCCTAAGTCCATAATGAAACTAGTGTGTTCCTGATCTGGTACAAGCATGGGGATCTGGCTATACCTTGAATATGCGTCCATGATGGAGAGAAGCTCGTGACCCGCCATTGAGTCTACCAATTGATCAATCCCGGGGAGTAGAAATTCGTCCTTTAGGCAAGCTTCGTTGAGATTAGAAAAATCGATGCAGGTTCGCCACTTGCCATTTGACTTCTTAACCAGGACAGGATTTGATATCCAGTCGGGATATGTTGAGTCTCTGATTAATCCATTATCCCTTAACTTCTCCACTTCTTCCTTCAAGGCTGCTGACCTCTTTGGGCCGGACATACGCCTTTTTTGCTTCATTGGAGGATGCTTTGGGTTTAGGCTTAGTGAATGGCTCATGATCGAGGGAGAAATTCCATACATGTCTGAATCAGTCCAAGCAAACACATCAAGGTTTGCTTTCAAAAAATCAGTTAATTCTTTCATCCGGGAAGAATCCAAATGAGATCCATTCTTCAAGACCTTTTTCGGGTCGTTGTTATCGATTAGAATGTCAACAGTTGCCACATTGGGTGTCGCCTTTTTGGCCCCTGTTTGCTCATCCTCTCTAGGGTTGATATCTTCAGGTTGGTCGTCAGGCGATTCCCTCGGTGTTATTGTCTTTAGTTGCTATGACGAATTCTCCTTGGGAGGAGAGGAAGTATTCTTGGGCTTTGAGCTTTTTCCGTTACATAACATCTTCAACTCTTCCATATAGCAGGCTCTACCAGTAACTTGATTGCCATGAATCATTCCCACCCCGGCGTCTGTGGGGAATTTCATTAACAGGCACCAAGGAGCGATGCAAGCTATGAATTCCGAAAGTGTTGTTCGTCCTAGGAAGGCGTTGTAGGGTGATTCAATGTCCATGACGACGAATTGGAGAATCCTCACTCTTCTACGCTTTCCCTCACATAATTATACATGGATGTCTATCACTCTAATCGGGGTGGTTGAGGTTCCATTAAAGCAACGAATCCACCCCTCACACGGCTTTAAGTCCTTGATCTTTCATCTTTTCAAAAGCCTTCTTAAACAGGATGTTAACAGAACTGCCATTATCCACAAGGACTTTCTTGACTATTACAGGTCGGATAATAGTAGTTATTACCAATGGATCAGTGCTTGGCGCTTTAACCCCAACACTCTCTCTGTCTCGGAAGACAATGTCATTAGCTATTGTCTTTTGCTGTTTTACTGGTGCGGTTTCTTCAAGGTTACTACATTCCCCTATTTTGGGGATGTTTGGCTGCATTAACATACTGTTCCATTGTCCTATTACTGGACCCAGCTAGATGCGGTCCCCCAACTATGGTATTAATGAAAATATTCTTCCTCTTTTATTGGGCAGTGGGTCTAGAGGCAGGTTGATTTTGATTCAGGGCTTGTCCTCTTTGCCGCCTGTCTCTTGGGGCGACCTTGTACTCATCCAACTTTCCTTTCCGAAGCAATTATTCAACAACGTCTCTTAGATGACGACACTCATTAGCAGAGTGTCCATGAGTTCCATGAAACAAATAATATTTCCCAGTCGCGAGCTCCTTCTCTGTAGAGTCCCTGGGCGGAGGTTTCATGTATCGTAAGACGTTATAAGTATCTAGGTAAATATTCTCTAAAGTGTCACTCAATAGTGTGTAATTTTCGTAAGTTTGAAATCGAGGCCTTTTCCGGAGTTGTTCCCCGATTCCTATTACTTTTACCAGCATTTCCGTCACGATTATTATTTCATCCAATTTTGTTACCGACGTTCACCTCGACTTTCCCCGTATTATAGCCGGCCTATTTCACAGCGACATTACTTTGGATGTCTTCTCTAGAAACTCCATCAGATTTTCTTTTTTGATTGGCATATATTTCCTCCTGCCTCAGGCGAATATTGGCCTTTTCATAGAACAATTCCCCTGTTATTGGCGGTTTTCCATCCAAATACCCTCTGAATTCCATGTCTGGATCGACCCCATCTATTAACGCCATAAGAATGGTTAGCTCATGTGGGTCGCTTACTTCGGTAACTGCTAGGTTAAAGTGGTCCAAATACGACTTCAAAGATTCACTAGAAGCCTGCTTGATTCTGGACAGTTCAATCACGCTTTTAGATTTCCAGGCATGGAGTCGGAACTAGTTCATAAAACGTTCACTTAGTTCTTTAAAGCTCGATACCAATCGGGGAGGGAGTCGAGTGAACCACATCAATGCGACATCTTCTAGATATATCGTAAAAGCTTTACATTTCATTGTGTTAGGTTCTACTGCAGCATTCATATACCATGCATACCTCATCAAATGTTGTCCTGGATCGGTTCTTCGTCCATTCAATCCATTTACGACATATTAATTCGTCGGGGAAATTGGAAATTCAGGAAGTCATCGGTGAATGGGGTGTGGCTACTTTCATTACCCCAGTCCTCATTGGTGTAGTGAAGACTATCAGCCATAATCTGGTGCACCATCGCCTCTACCTTGGTATTGGTTAAAGTTGGTTTAGGATTCGCACTCCTATTTCTTCTAACATGCCCAATTCCTACACCGAGTGACGTTCTTTGGTTCCGGGCTGCAACTGAACTCCCCTTCCCTCACAATTCCGGTCATTGTAACACCCCATGATTTTATAACACATTAAGATGATAAACTAAGGAACACTTAATTAAATAATTGGAATTAAGTGAAACGGACTGCGCCATTGCGTTCATCTTGGAATTCTACTTGAGATAAACATCAAGTTTGCATAAAACGGACACCTATGAAGAAGATATTAAAGTTTGAAGTTTGTATACGGATAAGAAGAATATATATATATATATAAAGCTTTAGAATTCAAAAACTTCAAAATCGAGTGGTTGGAAGGGAGTACGAAAAATCCCGCCTATGGGTGTCGACCCCATCAAGGGGGTGTAGACCCATGGGTCGACCCCATCAAGCGGGTGTCGACCACTGGGTCGACACACCAAAGGGGGCCTTCACTGCAGATCTGGGTAGATTCTTCTGTTTGAACGTGGATTCCTTTCTTGTCCTGGTTCGTTTGCTTTAGGCTATAAATAAGACCCCATTTCTCTTGTTTTTACACAACAAAAACAATGGAGAACTATATGCTGCCTCTGCCCAAATTAGATTATCCTTTTCTTCTTCAACAAACAAATTATTCTAGTTTAGAGATATGTGATTCAACATCTGCAACTATTCTTCTGTCTCTTAGATCCATTCTCTGTGAGTCTACGTTACTTTTAGATATAAATACTTAAAAGTTATTTTTGACATGTCTATGAATTGGATCTAAGCCTGTGACTAATTGAATCATATCAAATATTCTATAACTTGTGTATCTAAGTTATTTCGACATGACTATGAATTGAGTCTAAGCCTATGCCTATTTATCATGTCGGATCTGCCATTGTTTGTATATCTAATTCAGTAATTAGATCTCATCATGCATGTTTATGATTATGACACTATGCCTAATCAGTCCTGTTATTACATGTTCATCAGAATTATTCTTATATGCCTATTTCTGTTCATCAGATCTATTCT
The DNA here is from genome assembly GCA_030737875.1 of Allium sativum. Lineage (NCBI taxonomy): Eukaryota > Viridiplantae > Streptophyta > Magnoliopsida > Asparagales > Amaryllidaceae > Allium > Allium sativum. The sequence goes on from CM060915.1 coordinate 953,093,209, forward strand.
TATATGCATATTTCTTCTATTATATTCCCATTTTTTGTTACTTTTGGTTTTATGTCTATTCAGTTCTTCTCTCTCTAATTACCTTTTTATTTTTATAGCGAGGGTACCTTCGAGCCTAGGCCGATATCGCTGAAATATGCGCATGAACGAAATTGGGTAAAATTGGGAATGATTGGAAATGGTAATTTAGGGGCATAACCTGTACTTTGAATCACAATTGGAATATGAGGGCATAAACTATATTGTGAAATTGGACTAAAAATTAAGTCATGATTTATACTTTAAATTATGACTTATGGTTTGGGACATATAAATTTGTAGGCTTAATTTAAGATTAAGCGAAGCATGCTAATGGAAGTGCAAAGAATCTGTGAAGCCTGTTTAATCCGTTAAAATTGGGGTATAATTCGTATTGGGAAATTTGGGGCATAACTTAAATTGAAAACATGAATATAGATTTGGGAGAATAAATCAAATTGTGATTTAGATCTTAACTTGGGGCATAAGGTACATGATGAATATGACTTGGAAAAGGGGCATGAAAACCTATAAAATAGGGATAATTGTTAAAGAATGAAATGCCTAGAATTACAGTAATTAGAAACTGTAACTGTTCTTAGACACGAGGTTAGATTACACTTGTGATGGAAGTCTGCCCGGACCCCACCCCCTCCCCCGACATATCCAGCGACCACAAGTGGTGAATCTAATGTGAGGGAACTAAGTGCATAAACACGTGACAGTGTTAAGACAAGAGATTAAGTCTAACTAATGGAAGAAGTACACCTGGACCCAACCAACATATCCATCATCCACAAGTGGTGGACTTAATATGGGAGGTCTAGTGCATTATAACCATAAGTGAATGTATAGTAATGAATTTGTAATACTTAACCTGTTTGAATCCATAAGGATTGTATGAGCTTGTTAAATCTATGGGGTTAAGTAAGCCTGTTAAGTACGTGGGGTTGAGTAAGCCTGTTAAATCGGTGGGGTTAAGTAAACATGTTAAATCTGTGGGGGTTTTATGAACATGTTAATCTAGAAAACTTAACCTGCTAAATCTGTAGGGGTTATATGGAGCCGTTAAATTGTAAGATTTAACCGTAAATCTATAGGGGGTTGTGCGAATCTGTTAAATGTGTTAGGCATAACCTGTCAAAATCCTAGTTAATTGGGGACCCAAGATCTGTAAGGGTTGGCTTGTGTCATCAGTTGAGTGGGACCCATATTAGTCAGTAAACCATTCTGGTATTAAAAGGGGCCCGCACTAGGTAGGGGTCACGACACGCTTAATGAGCTGATTGTAAGAGGTTCATTTGGCAGGAGGTGTGTACTGGCACGTTCCAACGGACTCATGTGCATGCATGAGTATGGCTTGCTCTAGGAAAATTAGCCATTGTAGCACCAGTAAATAGGTATGTATCCTTCTGTAGGTTGCCACTTTAAGAAGTAATACACCCTACTGTGGGGCCGACACAGGGTATTTACAGGATAGGGAACCGATCGATTGGGGGAGTAATTAGGGTACATATAGTCCTGTCTGTTTCTGTGGGGTGCCTGTATTTCTATTTGGGTTAACACCCGTTATTTCCGTTTAGGCACTGGTTATTTCTGTTTGGGGTAAAACCCGCTACTAGAGTACACCTAAAACTACCATTATATTTTTGTATGGATCATCCTGTTTCTTTTAAGTAGTTAGAGAGTATGTAATCCTGTTGCAAATCTGTTACACTAGTATTGGTGCAGAGAAAAGTACTTGAAAAGCACAATATATTCTATCATGTTTATTCTGATTATCCTGCTCGGTTTGTTATACCTGCCTTTTGATATTGATATCTCTCTCATCCAGTTTATATGCCTATCATGGTGCTTTTACTTATTTACATGCTAAAAGTAACTGGACTCGCCATACTTTATGTCCGACCCAATTTGTTTCCACTTCCTTTTCTTCCGTTTCCCTCCCCCAAGTTCTCAGGTGGTGATACTCAGGCTTGATTTAGTTTCTCTCTTTCATTTTGTTTTGGAGCTGCTTAGATGTACCACTTGGATTTCTTGTCTTCTCTGATATGGCTATATTTATGGGGAACTATGCTTCTTTTATTAATGTACCCTGATGATTTAAGTACAAAACAGAAGTTTTAAGTTGATGTAATGGGTTTTCTATATTTCAGACTTATGATGTAACTATGTTTTAGACTACGATGTTTTCTGTTAAATAAATTTTTAAATTCCGCTGTTATTTTATATTTGTCTTGTAACGTTCCTGTTTCGGTTTACCTATAACGCTTAATAAAACTTAGTGAGTTCTCTTAATGAGTCACATTAACGAACGTGGGGTGTCACAGATGGTATCAGAGCTGAATGTTAGCAAATTGGATAAAATATTGTGAAAATCATTTTCAAAAAGGTTTGAAAACAAAGCATTTTCAAAAGAAATGACTATTTTGAAAAACATAGTCCCCAAAGCCATGCGAAATATCTTTTGGTTCACTGTTTGAATCCCTTTTCGCTTCTCTTTTCAGCATGTCTGGGGAACCTAATATTCCTGAGGGCATTACTACTGGTTCCATAGGTATCTAGAGGCCATGGCGCACGGCGGTGCTCCGCAAACGTTCCTCCCCAGCTGCAGCCGCTATTCCTCATCCTCCCTTTCCGCGAGCAGATAATTTCTCTAGGATTTCTATGCTATGGGCGGAAAGCCATTCCGAGGAACTGATACTTTCGTAGAAGCAAGGAATTGGCTCAAAGAGACGGAGAATTTATTTGGAATTTTCGAAGTTGACGATCGTAGGAAGATTCAGTTAGGCGTTTGGCAGCTGAAAGATGAGGCTTCGTTCTGGTGGGAAGTGACACAAGTGGGACGTCCTGTTGAGACATGGGATGATTTCGGACAGAGGTTTGAAATGAAGTTTCTTTCTCAAGCCGAGCAAATTATGCAAACGGAAAGGTTTTTGGCACTTAAGTAAGGAGGCGTATTTATTAAAGAGTATGTTAATAAATTCAATCAATTAGCAAGGTTTGGTTTGGAGCTAGTAAATACCCCGCACAAGAAAGCTTTGAGGTTTGCTAGAGGATTGAATGAACCCCTCCATGGGTTGGCTATGTCTCATATTTCGATGGGAGCAACTTTTGAGAAGCTCATCAATATGGCGTTAATGCACGAGGAAGATAAAGGTGAAAAGAAAGAGGCTAAGATTGAGGAAACAAAAAATAAGAAAGTTTGGCCCAAGAAAGAACAACAACAAGAGGACAGAAAAAACGACAAAGCTCTAGGCAAAAAGAAATGTCATGGTTCCGGGAACGTGGGTCATTTGGTCAAAGACTGCAGAAAAAGGAAGAATGCTTGTTTCAACTGTGGTGAAGTCGGACACTATACTAGGGAGTTCCCGAAGAAGCAAGGACAGAGCCAATGGGCAGGACCTTCTGGAGGGACGGTGCATGCTCTCATGGCCGGTGCGCCAGATAGAGGTAGTAAAGTTTCTGTGGTTTGATTTCTCTTTCAAGTCATCATGTTAGAACTCTTTTAGATTTGGGCATTTCTCATTCTTTTATATTTGATTATGTGATTGGGTCTCTTCACCTTAGTATTGGTATGCTTTTGGATCCCATTGTTGTTTCAAACCCCATTGGGGGTATGGCTCATCTGTCTATAATTTGTTGGGGTTTGAGAATCTCTGTGTTAGGCGTCGAATTTGAATATTACGCATATGTACTTGATTTTATGGGATACTATCTGATTCTAGGGATGGATTGGCTAGCTATGTATGGTGTCATTCTGGATTGTTAGAGGAGTTTCGTTAGATTTCTGACTTGTCGTGGAAGGACACTCAAGATTTCTAGTGACCCAAGAGTGTCTAGCATGCTTAGTTTCCTAGAATCACTTGATGCTTCTGACGATGATTTGCGATATGTACATGTTGTTTGTGAGTATCCATATGTTTTCGAGGAGGTAGGGAATTTACCTCTGAGGCGCGAGATTGATTTCTAGATATACTTGGTAGATAATGCAAAACCAGCCGCATTACCTGTGCATTATATGACTCCAAGGGAAGGAGGGAGCTCAGCAAGCAAGTAGGGGGGCTACTTGAAAATGTGTTGGTTAGGCGAAGCATATCAGTATAGGGTGCTCCAGTCATCTTTGCAACTAAGGCGTACAGCTCGCTTCACTTATGTGTGGATATTCATGATATTTTTCCTCATTTCTTATTTACGTAAGTGTCTGCATGATACAACAGAGGTAGTTGAACCGAGCATGCTTAAGGAAGTAGAGGTAGAACGGGAGGCGACAATTAGACAAGTTCCCACTCGTATACATGGATCAGAGGTTAAGAAAACTGCGCAACATGGTGGTTAAGTTAATAAAAGTATGGGAGAAGATAGCGAGGATGTGACTTGGGAGATTGAAGACAAGAATCGCACTTCATACCCTTTCCTTTTCGGGACTATGTTCTTAACTTCTTTTCCAAAGCTTTTATTCGTACTTGATTTGTGTGTATCCTATCGATCGAATCTTCGACCTTTAGGTAGAAATCCCATGGATGTAAGCATGTGTTTGAGACATGTTATGTTTGATGGATGCAAGTCGATGCAAAGTTTGCTAGTGGTTGCTCGTGGATGCATATACACACACATTAAGCACTAGGTCAGCTCAGTCACTCTCATACTGCATATGGATGTTTGTGCATTTTTCTACATTTTGATGGATGAGAATGGGTGTGTCATCATGTGGATATTTCATTTGGATGAATGATTGTGCACACATATAGAACTTGCATTATATAACAAGATTATCTGCATACATATTGTATTCATGGCACTAACATAGATTGCATTAAGGAGGTCAACTGAATCAGTAGGCCGCCTGATCTTATGCATTAGTGTAGGGACATATACACACACATTTGCATATGTTCACATAAACATTAGAAATCTTTTAAGGAAAATGGATGCCTGTGATTGGTGGATGAGTAGACAGATGATGGATGTTAGGATATACATTCTTATTAAATTAGAGATTTCGGGGACGAAATCCTTTAATTAGGGGAGAATGTAACACCCCGTAATTTATAACACATTAAGATGATAAACTAAGGAACACTTGATTAAATACTTCAAATTAAGTGAAACAGACTGCGCCATTGCATTCATCTCATAATTCTGCTTGATACAGACGCTAAGTTTGCGTAAAACCGACACTGTATGAAGAAGATATTAAGGTTTGAAGTTTGTATACACATAACCAGAATATATATATATATAATAAGTTCCAAAATTCAAAATAGTTCAAAATCGAGCGGTTGGAAGGGAGTGGGAAAAATCCCGCCCATGGGTGTCGACCCGTGGGTCGACCCCAACAAGGGGGCCGTTGACCCATAAAGGGGGCTTCGACCCCTGGGTCGACACGCCAAGGGGGGTCGATCCCCTCACCGCAGATCTGGGTAGATTCTTCTGCTTGAACGTGCACTCCTTTCTTGGCTTGGTTCGTTGGCTTTAGGTTATAAATAAGACCCCATTTCTCTTGTTTTTACAAACCAAAAACAATGGAGAACTAGATGCTGCCTCTTCCCAGATTAGATTAGCCTTTTCTTCTTCAACCAACAAGTTATTAAAGTTTAGAGATATGTGATTCAACATCTACAACTATTCTTCTGTCTCTTAGACCCATTCTCTGTGAGTCTACGTTATTTTTAGATATAAACGCTTAAAAGTTATTTTTGACATGTCTATGAATTGGATCTAAGCCTGTGACTAATTGAATCATATGACATCTGCCATAACCTGTGTATCTAAGTTATTTTGACATGACTATGAATTGGATCTAAGCCTAGGCCTATTTATCATGTCGGATCTGCCATTGTTTGTATATCTAATTCACTAATTAGATCTCATCATGCCTATTTATGATCATGACACTATGCCTAATCAGTCTTGTTATTACATGTTCATCAGATCTGTTCTTATATGCCTATTTATGTTCATCAGATCTATTCTTATATGCCTATTTCTGCTATCATATGCCCATTTCTGTTACTTTTGGTTTTATGCCTATTCTGTTCTTCTCTGTCTAATTCCCTTTTTATTTTTATAGCCAGGCTACCTTCGATCCTACGCCGATATTGCTGAAATATGTTTACGAACGAAATTGGGTTAAACTGGGAATGATTGGAAATGGTAATTTAGGGGAATAGCCTGTAAATTGAATCACGATTACAATCTGGGGGCATAAACTATATTGTGAAATTGGACTAAAAATTGAGGCATGATTTATACGGTAAATTATGACTTGTGGTTTGGGACATATATCTCTGTAGGCTTAATTTAAGATTAAGCGAGGCATGTTAATGGAGCTGTAAAGAATCTGTGAGGCCTATTTAATCCATTAAAACTGGGGTATAATTTGTATTGGGAAATTTGGGGCATAACTTGAATTGAAAACATGAATATGGATTTAGGGCATAAATCAAATTGTGATTTAGATCTTAATTTAGGGCATATGGTACATGATGAATATGACTCGGAAAAGGGGCATGAAAACCTATAATGAAATAGGGATAATCGTTAAAGAATGAAATGCCTAGAATTACAGTAATTAGAAACTGTAACCATGCTTAGGCACGAGGTTAGATTACACTTGTGGTGGAAGTCTACCCGGACCTGCCCAGCATTTCCAGCGACCACAAGTGGTGAATCTAATGTGAGGGGTCTAAGTGCATAAACACATGACGGTGCTAAGACATGAGGTTAAGTCCGACTTATGGAAGAAGTCTGCCCGGACCCAACCGGCATATCCAGCATCCACAAGTGGTAGACTTAATGTGCGAGGTCTAGCGCATTATAACCATAAATGAATGTATGGTAATGTATTTGTAATACTTAACCTATTTTTATCCATAAGGATTGTATGAGCCAGTTAAATCTATGGGGTTAATTAAGCCTGTTAAGTATATGGGGTTAAGTAAGCATGTTAAATCGGTTGGGTTAAGTAAATATGTTAAATCTCTAGGGGTTATAAGAACCTGTTAATCTATAAAACTTAACCTGCAAAAACTGTAGGGATTATATGGAGCCGTTAACTTGTGAAATTTTACCCGTAAATCTGTAGGGGGTTATGCGAATCTGTTAAATATTGTAGGCATAACCTGTCAAAATCCTTGTTAACTGGGGACACAAGATCTGTAAGGGTTGGCTTGTGTCATCAGCCGTGTGGGACCCATATTAGTTAGTAAACCATTCTGGTATTAAAGGGGGCCTGCACTAGGTAGGGGTCAGGGAACGCTTAATGAGCTTACTGTAAGAGGTTCATTTGGGAGGAGGTGTGTACGGGAACATTCCAACGGACTCATGTGCGTGCATGAGCACAGCCTGCTCTGGGAAAATAAGCCGTTGTAGCACCAGTAAATAGGTCTGTGTCCTTCTGTAGGTTTCCACTTTAAGGAGTAATACACCCTACTGTAGGGCCGACACAGGGTATTTACAGGACAGGGAGCCGATCGATTGGGGGGAGTAGTAATTAGGGTACATCTAATCCTGTCTGTTTCTGTAGGGTGACTATATTTCTGTTTGGGTTAACACCCATTATTTCCGTTTAGGTACCGATTAATTCTGTTTGGGGTAAAACCCGCAACTAAAGTACACCTAAAACTACCATTATATTTCTGTATGGATTATCCTGTTTTTGTTAAGTAATTACGGAGTATGCAATCCTGTTGCAAATCTGTTACACTAGTATTGGTGTAGAGAAAAGTACTTGAGAAGCGCAATATATTCTATCATATTTATTCTGATTATCCTGCTCAGTCTGTTATACCTGCCTTTTGATATTATTATCTCCCTCATCCAGTTTATATGCCTGTCATGGTGCTTTTACTTATTTATATGCTAAAAGTAACTGGACTCGCCAGACTTTATGTCTGACCCATTTTTTCCTCTTCCCTCTCTTTCGTTTACTTCCCCCCAGGTTCTTAGGATGGTAATACGCAAGCTTGATTTGGATTCTCTCTTTCATTCTGCTTGGAGCTGCTTAGATGTACCACTTGGATTTTCTGTCTTCTCTGATATGGCTATATTTATGGGGAAATATGCTTCTTTTATTACTGTATTCTGATGATTTTAGTACAAGACAAAAGTTTTAAGTTGATGTAATGGGTTTTCTGTATTTCAGACTTATGATGTAACTATGTTTTAGATCACGATGTTTTCTGTTAAATAAAGTTTTAAATTCCGCTGTTATTTTATATATGTCTTGTAATGTTTCTGTTTACCTATAACGCCTCACGAAACTAAATGCATTCTCTTAATAAGTGACATTAGCAGACGTGGGGTGCCACAGTCATTCATAGGACGAGTGGGCTGGAGAAGTTGTCCTTGAGTAGGATTAGTGATGTCAGGATCTCTGGGAGGGACGTGGGTTCCTCGCATCGGCAAAAGCATTGGTTCTCTCAAGCTAGGGTCATTAGGTCCGAGAACATGAGCCACGGCCTCGCGGGATCCCAATGATCCAAATGTTAACTGGTCAAGATTCTTGGGCCTTTCATATGGCCTCCTTTGACGTGAACCACTATAAATTTGGTGTCCTCACTGCTTTTCTTTCTATTTTATTCAAAACTATTGTTTAACTCGGTGTTAGAACCACTTTTGGGTCTAACAGATTTCAAAACAATACTTGTTTAATCAAAAGGAGGAGAACAACATGTTTACAATGATTAAACCAAAACACAACAATATGGAACACAAACAGGAATATTTCCTTTATTCTTATAATCACGTAATTTACCAATTTCATCTTTTTACCCAAATTCACATTGTAACACCCCGAATTTTTAAATAATCGAATTAGCTAAATTAAAGAATAATTAATCTCAGATGTGAGAATTAAGGGAAACGGGTTGCGCCATTGTGTTCATCTCGGAATTCTGGTTGAGATAGAGTCCGAGTTTGCGTAAAACGGATACCGGATGAAGGAGATATGGACGAACGAAGTCAGGCGGAAAAATCAGAAAAAAAAAAATTGCACTGCCGCACTTGGGAAGTGCGCCAGTACAAAAGTTGCACTGGCGCACCTGCCAAGTGCGCCCAGGCTGAGCAGGAAGCCTGCACAGCTTTCTGGTGCAATCTGATCCATATTGTGACTCATTGCTGAGTCCTTTCTGACTCCTTGCTGAGTCATTAGGGCTGAGGTGTCACCCTGTCCTGACTGAGTGGTTTTAATTAACCCTAAGATCATCCGACGGCTATAATTAAATTGAAATTCTATATAAACATGGGTAGACTCAAACTCTAAAATCAAATAATAATCTGAATCATGGCCGTCATGCTGTCATCTTGTAACCTAGAGTAGCCGCCACCAACTAGAGGGAAATCGAAGCCAATCAACTCAATCCTATTCAACTCTAATCTAAACAATAACGAATCTAGTACAAAGGCAAGCTAAATCAATTTCAGAACTCAGATTTCAGAACTCAAGCATTCTTTGAGTTGTGAGTTCGATTTCTTTAATAAGATAATTAACTATTTAATTAGGTTGAGTTATAAATTGGATAATGAGATTGTGGTTGTGAATCATTGACCGTTATATTATTATCTATGCTGTAAATCTAGGTTAAGTGTTGGCTTATGTACATTCAATACATAATGATGCTTCATATGCTAGTTTGGTTATATTTGTGGAGTTAATTCATATGTTAGATCATATGTAAGTTCAACTTGATTCATATGTAGGTTTTAACTTGATATGCAAGTTTGGATGTGTTAATTCATACATGAATCATATGAAAGTTTAATGAGAATCATATGCAACTTTGTACGTTTAATTTGATTTATGACATCTATTTTATATGTAAGTTTGGACCTAAAATATATGCTAAGACATATGTGAGTATGATTTCATGCACAAGATAATTCTTAAATCAATGTTGACGGGTTTATATTTGGATTATGAGATTTTGTCTGTTGATTCATGTGGCATAGTTAGTTATTATCACCTATGTTGTAAACATATAAACAAGTTTGTTAATCTAGTAAATCTATTCTTTATGCCTAATCCTATATGTGTAATTTGATTATTGGAATTTTATGCAAGTGGGATATTAGTCATATGCAAGTTCATTTGTGAATCATATGTAAAATTGCAAGTGAATCATATATGTGAATCCTATGTTAGTGTACATATGCAAGTATGGGATGTTAGTAATTCATATGCGAGTCGTATGTGGTTTATATGTAAGTTAGGTGAGAATCCAAATCAATACATACAACTTCACACTCATGATCCATGATTAGATCTATGTTTAGATCTGTAGTAATACATAGTTTATGCTAGATTGTGATTTATACGTCTATGCACTATGTAAGTTCACCTTTATGCACGCAAATCACACCGTGTACATAATTTAGTCCATGCTAGTTTGTTGCTACATATATGTTAGTTATGGATTATGCAAATTATGCCAACCATGCAAGTTTATCTTTTTAGATCTATATTTGTATGAGACATGCTAATTGTGATATTTAGATCTATTTTCATGTATTGCCCAAATTGTGACGTTTTATAAATTTAGGCTATTTGGCCAGCCTAATATATTCCTTAAATTTTGTGTACGAACGTACAACATGGGGCAATGGGATAAGATTAAAATAATTAATATTGAGAATTGGCATAAATGCCTTAAATGGCATATAATTAGTTTGTAATGTTAATTGGTATAATTTTGTATACCATAAATAGATGGACATAATTAAGGTGTTAATTATGGACATAGTTAAATTTGTAATTGATTGACAATTCAAATTAGGGATATTAATCCAATTTGGGGTTAAATGAAATGTGTAATAATAAACCGCCTAAGACACGAGGTTAGGCTCGTTTGTGGTGTAAGACTGCCCGGACCCGCCCGGAAAATCCAGCTGCCACAAATTCCAGTCTAATATGAGAGGTCTTAGGCATAAATTAAATGCGTAACAATCGTAAAGACACGAGGTTAGGCTCGTTTGTGGTGTAAGACTGCCCGGACCCGCCCGGCAAATCCAGCTGCCACAAATGCCAGTCTAATGTGAGATGTCTTAGGCATAAATTAAATGCGTAACAATCGTAAAGACACGAGGTTAGGCTCGTTTGTGATGTAAGACTACCCGGACCCGCCCGACAAATCCAGCTGCCACAAATGCCAGTCTAATGTGGGAGGTCTTTACAAGGTTACGGTGTTAATGAATTAAGAAACACTTAACCAGATAAACATGTGGTGGGACATGGGGGGTTATGTGGGTGCCTTGGGTGGCATGTGAAATACGATTAGGTGTCTCAATAATTAATTAATGCTGATTAAAGACAAATATGAATGACAAACAGAAGTTTGGTCGAGTGAGTGGTTCTCTGAGTAACGATCTGATGTTGATCTCGGTCTTCGGGGTTGGTACTTAGGGAGTTATAATCTTAACCAATGTATCTGTGGACTAAGAAGTACCTAATCATAAACTAAGTAAAAGGGTTAAGACCAGCTTAACCAATAATTTGATAAGTGGGTAGGTTTAAGACAAACTTAACCAATAATATACATTGATCTGGTAGGGTTAAGACAAACTTAACCAATAGTTTGATAAGTGGATAGGGTTAAGACAAGCTTGACCAATAACACATGTTGATTTGTTGACTAAGTAACATGGGTGACATGTGGGATATAATTATAAACACTTAACCAAGTTGAAACATGTAAGAAGACATGAATAAGAGGGGTTAAGTGTGAAATTCTAGCGGGGACCAAGCATAGGGGGAAAGCTTGTGTGGGGACCCTTTTCAAACCAGTAACCCATTTAGTATCTTTGTGAGCTCGACCCAAGTCGAGGACGGGACATGCGTACTGGATTTGATTGTAAGAGGTCAAAACGGGTTAGCGGTGGCAACGCAAGTCCAACGGGGTCATATGCATGTGTGGGCCCGGGCTGGTAGGTAAGACGTTGTCGCATCGTGTAGATATAAGCCGTGCTTTTTTGGTTGTATCGGGTTGCCACTTTGGGGAGTGATACACCCCACTGTGGGGCCAGCATGGGTATCTACGAGTTAGGGAGCCGATCGAATGGGGAAGGTAGTGGGTACGACTAGTGGAGATAGGAGCAGACGACACCTATGAAGACAGCTAGGAGTATAACTACCATATTATGAATAAATATTGTAATAAGAATGGGGAGGGTAGTGGGTACACCTAGTGGAGATAGGAGAAGACGGCACCTATGAAGACAGCTAGGAGTATAACAACCATATTATGAATAAATATTGTAATTAGAATGGGGAGCGTAGTGGGTACACCTAGTGGAGATAGGGGCAGACGACACCTATGAAGGTAGCTAGGGGTACACTAAACTACCAATATTAAGTTCTGTAGGCGGGATCAACCTTTAGTGTGACTAGTGGTGGTGCAGTATAGTAATTATCTTATAGTGGTTTAGGTGCTCCTTTGACGTTATCTTTGTTCGTCTCATTTCCTTGTTTGCTCTGTCATACCCAGTTGTTCACAGTCATTTCCTTATTTTCCAGCTTATGCCTTATCTTAGTTATTTTGATAATTATATTGTTAAAGTTATCGCACTCGCCAGACTTTATGTCTGACCCCCTTTTCTTTCCACCTCTTTTCTTCCTTCCCCCCCCCCTCAGGTTTGCAAGGAGGGAATACTACAGCTTAGTGCCGATTTCTTCCAGTTGCTTGAAGAGAGAAGATGTATCTCTTTGGACTCTCTCATCTTTATGGCTTTGCTTATGCTCAGTGGGGATTTATGCATTTATGTTATTTAAGTATCTGCTTCTTTATGTACTTTGAAGTTTTTGGAAAAGACTATTGATCCTGTTGTAATGGTTTTGGAGACTACTTATGTAAACTCGTTTTTGAGTTATGAAGCAATAAAATAAATTTTAAATTCTGTTGTGTTTATTTATTATTGTAATTTATCTGTTTTATACAACAATAACGCTTCATGGACATTATTTCATTCCCTTTGTGAGTGACATTAATGGACATGGGGTGTTACACGTGGTATCAGAGCTATGGTTACAAGAACAGATAAAAAGTTTTGAAAGGTGTTTTCAAAAGTATTATTTTCCTAGAAAGTATTTTCAAAAACTTGTTTTAAAGAAGGTATTTTCAAGAGAAAGGTTTATTTTAAAAACATAATCCCTAAGAGCCATATATCTTTCCTTCGATTCTCCGTTTTGAATCTCTTCCTCTTTCCCTTTTTGAATCTCTTCCTCCGCGTATATATGCTTTTTCCGAAGATATATGAGGACTTCCTTACGATGGGCGGAAAACCGCTTCATGGGACTTAGATGTTTGTCGGGGCTATAAGTTAGCTCAAGAAAGTGGAGAACTTATCGGTATCTTTGAGATAGACGAAGGGAGGAAGGTTCGACTAGCTACTAGGTTGATGAAGGACGAAGTTTCATGTAGGTCGGAGGTCACGAATGGAGAACGTATAGTGGAGGCATGGATAGGGCACAGGGTAAGAAAGTAGAACCTAAGAAGGGTGCAAAGAATAATAAACCACGTGAGAAGAGGAAGTGTCTTTATTGTGGAACACCAGGCCATCTGAGCAAGGATTGTAGGAAGAAAAAGAAGACTGGTTGTTTCCACTGTGGTGAGGTAGGGCACCTGATCAAAGATTAAAGACTGCCCGAGGAAAAGGGCAGAGGACAGGGTCTACTTCTGGAGGGCAGGTTCAGGCTCTCATGGCACCAGGACAGGAGAGAGGTTGAAACATATCCGTTGAGAGTTTAGTTTTTCTGTTTGATCATCCTGTCCGTACTTTATTCGATTCTGGCGCATCACATTCGTTTATCTCTACATCATTAGTTGAAACACTGCACCTAAATACTAGTCTAGTTTGGGATCCCATAGTAGTCTCAAATCCTATTGGTGGTTCGGCTCATCTATCTATGATTTGTCGGGATTTGAGAGTGTCTATCTTGGGCGTTGGGTTTGAATGCAACGCCTTTGTTCTTGGCTTCATGGGCTACGACTTGATTCTAGGTATGGATTGGCTAACTAGATACGGTGCCTTCCCAGATTGTGAGAGAAGGGTAGTTAGATTTTTGACTTGTTGTGGAAAGACCCTTGATATTTCTTGTGACCGTAGAGGTCCAGTAATGCTTAGTTACCTAGAATCTCTTGACGTATCCAATGATGATTTGAAATCTGTTTGTGTGGTCCGTGAATATAGTAACGTCTTCAAAGAGGTTCGAGGTTTACCCCCGAGGCGTGAGATAGACTTTCATATTTATCTTGTAGACAATGCAAAACCAGTATCTCTGCCAGTACGCCACATGGCTCCGCGTGAGAGGAGGGAGCTCAATAAGCAAGTAGGGGAGTTGCTTGAGAAGGGGTTCATAAGACGTAGTATATCGGAGTGGGGTGCTCAATTGTTTGATTTCCTTGCTAGTATCATCTCACGTAGATTGTTCGAATTCAGAGGAGATATTCCTTGGGTGCTTGTCTGATATTGGTTTAGGCCTATGGGGCTTGTGCTTGGGGAATGTCGAGATCGACTAGGATGGTTTGTGTGAGATAAATAGCAGTGGCGATTTTCATTGCATGACATCTTGGTTTTCTCGAGAAGTGATGTGCAGCCGTGACATGATAAGACTATTCGATGGTATGGGCTGCCCCGAATTAGATTCAATAGGGTTATGAGATGACTCGAGTGGGATGTGAAGTAATGGATTGTTTAGGACCCTATGTTGATGCCAATTTTTTTAGGAAGAAGGCAGGATTCTTAGGACACGTGGTCTCTAAGGAAGGGATAGCTGTGGATCCCGTGAAGGTGGCGGAAATCTAAGAATTGAAGGTTCCAAGAAAAGCAACGGAAATAAGAAGTTTTCAAGGAGAGTATTGGACAGATGGCATATAGTGTAGAGTTTCCCGAGAGACTTGGTGGTGTACACAACGTATTCCATATGTCACATTTGAGGAAGTGCTTGCATGAGACCGCGGAAGTGGTAGAGCCGAGCTTGCTTAGAGAGGTGGAGATAGAGCATGATGCGACGATTCGACGAGCTCCTACATGCATTCTTGGGTCAGAGATTGAGAAGTTGAGGAATCGAGAGGTCAAGCTAGTCAAAGTGCAATGGGGAGATGATGAGAACGACGCTACTTGGGAGACGAAAGAGAAGATGCGTTCATTGTACCCTTTTCTTTTCGAGGGTATGTCTCCTTTATCGCCTAGCTTGTACTTGTTTTATCCTTAGTATGTCCTCTCGCTAGTATCTTTGACCTTTAGATAGGGTAGTCCTATGGTTGAAACATGTGTTTGAGACATGTTATGTATGATGGATGCATGTGGATGCAAGTGTTTGCTAGTGGTTGCTTGTGGATGCATATACACACACTTTAGGCACTAGATCGGCTCAGTCACTTTCATAATGCATATTGCATATAAATGGATGTATTTAGTAAAAATGAATGTGCATTGAATGTGTGTATCATATGGATGTTGCATTTGAATGAATGGTTGTGCACACATGTAGCAATGATATGTATAGGGTTCCTTGCATACATGATGGATACATGGCACTATCATTATTTGCATTAAGGAGGTCGACTGAATCAGTAGACCGCCTGATTTTGCATTAGTATATGGACATATACACACATTATGCATATGTACATGAAAAGCATTAGAAATCTTTTAAGGACCATGGTTGCTAGTGGTTGATGGTTGAGTAGATGGATGATTGGATGGTAGGATACGTTCTTCTTGACTTAGAGATTTTGAGGACGAAATCCTTTAAGTAGGGGAGAATGTAACACCCAAAATTTTTAAATAATCGAATTAACTAAATTAAAGAATAATTAATCACATATGTGAGAATTAAGGGAAACGGGTTTGCCATTGTGTTCGTCTCGGAATTCTGGTTGAGATAGAGTCCGATTTTGCGTAAAACGGATACCGGATGAAGGAGATATGGACGAACAAAGTTAGGCGGAAAAATCAGAAAAAAAAATATAATTGCACTGGCGCACTTGGGAAGTGCGCCAGTACAAATGTTGCACTGGCGCACCTGCCAAGTACGCCCAGGCTGAGCAGGAAGCCTGCACAGCTTTCTGGTGCAATCTGATCCATATTGTGACTCATTGCTGAGTCCTTTCTGACTCCTTGCTGAGTCATTAGGGCTGAGGTATCACCCTATCCTGACTGAGTGGTTTTGATTAACCCTAAGATCATCCGACGGCTACATAAATTGAAATTCTATATAAACATGGGTAGACTCAAATCCTAAAATAAATAAATAAATCTGAATCATGGCCGTCATGCTGTCATCTTGTAACCTAGAGTAGCCGCCACCAACTAGAGGGAAATCGAAGCCAATCAACTCAATCCTATTCAACTCTAATCTAAACAATAACGAATCTACTACAAAGGCGAGCTAAATCAATTTCAGAACTCAGATTTCAGAACTCAAGACCTTCTTTGAGTTGTGAGTTCGATTTCTTTAATAAGTTAATTAACTATTTAATTAGGTTGAGTTATAAATTGGATAATGAGATTGTGGTTGTGAATCATTGACCGCTACATTATTATCTATGCTGTAAATCTATGTTAATTGTTGGCTTATGTACAATCAATACATAATGATGCTTCATATGCTAGTTTGGTTATGTTTGTGGAGTTAATTCATATGTTACATCATATGTAAGTTCAACTTGATTCATATGTAGGTTTTAACTTGATATGCAAGTTTGGATGTGTTAATTCATACATGAATCATATGCAAGTTTAATGAGAATCATATGCAACTTTGTACGTTTAATTTGATTTATGACATCTATTTTATATGTAAGTGTGGACCTAAAATATATGATAAAACATATGTGAGTATGATTTCATTAACAAGATAATTCTTGAATCAATATTGATGGGTTTATATTTGGATTATGAGATTTTGTCTGTTGATTCATGTGGCATAGTTAGTTATTATCACCTATGTCATAAACATATAAACAAGTTAGTTAATCTAGTAAATCTATTCTTTATGCCTGATCCTATATGTGTAATTTGATTATTGGAATTTTATGCAAGTGGGATATTAGTCATATGCAAGTTCATTTGTGAATCATATGTAAAATTGCAAGTGAATCATATATGTGAATCCTATGTTATTATACATATGCAAGTATAGGATGTTAGTAATTCATATGCGAGTCGTATGTGGTTTATATGTAAGTTAGGTGAGAACCCAAATCAATACATACAACTTCACACTCATGATCCATGATTAGATCTATGTTTAGATATGTAGTAATACATGGTTTATGCTAGATTGTGATTTATACGTCTATGCACTATGCAAGTTCACCTTTATGCATGCAAATCACACCGTGTGCATAATTTAGTTCATGCTAGTTTGTTGCTACATATATGTTAGTTATGGATTATGCAAATTATGCCAACCATGCAAGTTTATCTTTTTAGATCTATATTTGTATGAGACATGCTAATTGTGATATTTAGATCTATTTTCATGTATTGCCCAAATTGTGACGTTTTATAAATTTAGGCTATTGGGCCAGCCTAATATATTCCTTAAATTTCGTGTACGAACGTACAACGTGGGGCAATGGGATAATATTAAAATAATTAATATTGAAAATTGGCATAAATGCCTTAAATGGCATATAATTAGTTTGTAATGTTAATTGGTATAATTTTGTATACCATAAATAGATGGACATAATTAAGGTGTTAATTATGGACATAGTTAAATTTGTAATTGATTGACAATTCAAATTAGGGATATTAATCCAATTTGGGATTAAATGAAATGTGTAATAATAAACCGCATAAGACACGAGGTTAGGCTCGTTTGTGGTGTAAGACTGCAAGGATCCGCCCGGAAAATCCAGCTGCCACAAATTCCAGTCTAATGTGAGAGGTCTTAGGCATAAAGTAATTGCGTAACAATCGTAAAGACACGAGGTTAGTCTCGTTTGTGGTGTAAGACTGCCCGGACCCGCCCGGAAAATCCAGCTGCCACAAATGTCTGTCTAATGTGAGAGGTCTTAGGCATAAATTAAATGCGTAACAATCATAAAGACACGAGGTTAGGCTCATTTGTGGTGTAAAACTGCCCGGACCCGCCCGGCAAATCCAGCTGCCACAAATGCCAGTCTAATGTGGGAGGTCTTTACAAGGTTACGGTGTTAATGAATTAAGAAACACTTAACCAGATAAACATGTGGTGGGACATGGGGGGTTAAGTGGGTGCCTTGGGTGGAATGTGAAATACGATTAGGTGTCTCAAAAATTAATTAATGCTGATTAAAGACAAATATGAATGACAAACAGAAGTTTGGTCGAGTGACTGGTTCTTTGAGTAATGATCTGATGTTGATCTCGGTCTTCGGGGTTGGTACTTAGGGAGTTATTCTCTTAACCAATGTATCTGTGGACTGAGAAGTACCTAATCATAAACTAAGTAAAAGGGTTAAGACAAGCATAACCAATAAATTTGATAAGTGGGTAGGGTTAAGACAAACTTAACCAATAATATACATTGATCTGGTAGGGTTAAGACAAACTTAACCAATAGTTGGATAAGTGGATAGGGTTAAGACAAGCTTAACCAATAACACATGTTGATTTGTTGAGTAAGTAACATGGGTAACATGTGGGATATAATTATAAACACTTAACTAAGTTGAAACATGTAAGAAGACATGAATAAGAGGGGTTAAGTGGGAAATTCTAGTGGGGACCAAGCATAGGGGAAAGCTTGTGTGGGGACGCAAGTCCAAAGGGGTCATATGTGTGTGTGGGCCCGGGCTGGTAGGTAAGACGTTGTTGCATCATGTAGATATAAGCCGTGCATTTTTGGTTGTATTGGGTTGCCATTTTGGGGAGTGATACACCCCATTGTGGGGCCGGCACGGGTATCTACGAGTTAGGGAGCCGATCGAATGGGGAAGGTAGTGGGTACGACTAGTGGAGATAGGAGCAGACAACACCTATAAAGATAGCTAGGAGTATAGCTACCATATTATGAATAAATATTGTAATTAGAATGGGGAGGGTAGTGGGTACACCTAGTGGAGATAGGAGCAGACGGCACCTATGAAGATAGCTAGGAGTATAACTACCATATTATGAATAAATATTGTAATTAGAATGGGGAGGGTAGTGGGCAAACCTAGTGGAGGTAGGGGCAGACGGCACCTATGAAGGTAGCTTGGGGTACACTAAACTACCATTATTAAGTTCTGTAGGCGGGATCAACCTTTAGAGTGAATAGTGGTGGTGCAGTATAGTAATTATCTTATAGTGGTTTAGGTGCGCCTTTAACGTTATCTTTATTCGTCTCATTTCCTTGTTTGCTCTGTCATACCCAATTGTTCACAGTTATTTCCTTATTTTCCAGCTTATGACTTATCCTAGTTATTTTGATAATTATATTGTTAAAGTTATCGCACTCGCCAGACTTTATGTCTGACCCCCTTTTCTTTCCACCTCTTTTCTTCCTTTCCCCCCACCTCAGGTTTGCAAGGAGGGAATACTATAGCTTAGTGCCGATTTCTTTCAGTTGCTTGAAGAGAGAAGATGTATCACTTTGGACTCTCTCATCTTTATGGCTTTGCTTATGCTCAGTGGGGATTTATGCATTTATGTTATTTAGGTATCTGCTTCTTTATGTACTTTTAAGTTTTTGGAAAAGACTATTGATCCTGTTGTAATGGTTTTGGAGACTATTTATGTAAACTCGTTTTTGAGTTATGAAGCAATAAAATAAGTTTTAACTTCCGCTGTGTTTATTTATTCTTGTAATTTATCTGTTCTATACAACAATAACGCTTCATGGACATTGATGCATTCCCTTTGTGAGTGACATAAATGGACATGGGGTGTTACACACATATTTCATTTTTCAACACTGGACTAAAGATCTGGAATGTAACTACATCAAATTTGTGTTTAATAGGACTGATTTCCAGATCCACGGTGCTATGCAACATGTACAACATATTTCATGACATAACTGTAGGAATATGTATGAGCAAGTTTAAGAATCCTACAATTTATGTTATACGTAACCACAACTTAAAATTCACAAGTTCTAACCATGTTTATAATCAGATCTGATGGTTGCCAATAAATTCACAATATTTAAATGAACAGATCTAATAGGCATAAAAACATAAATTTAGTCCGAACGAAATAGATAAGTCATTATAACTGTATTCGTAAATTTCCCACTCACCTTATAGCCTCCAAATTCAAAGTTTGAATCCTTTAGGCCTACAATCACCAAACTCTTATAAACCTATAATTTACCTGGAAAGGGGAAAATTCCAGATCTGTTGAAATGTTAGAAAACAGGAAGAGAGGTGTAATACCCCACATCCGTTAATGTCACTCACAAAGGGAATGCATTAAGTTTCGTGAAGCGTTATAGGTAAACAAACACAAAATATTACAAGACAGATATAATTAAGATAGCAACGAAAATTCAAATTTTTATTTCAAACACAAATCATACATCGTGGTCCAAAATACCATAAGTCACAAAAACTATTACAACAATATAACTTATGTCTTTTACCATCAGCGTACATAAATACTTAAAAGAAAACATAATTCCCCAAATAAAAGAGACAAAGCCATAGTAGAGATAAGAACTTGAGCCATACTTCGAAATCAGCTCTAGCAAGATGATATCTGAGTCCTGACTAAGCCTAAGTGTTTCCTCCCTGAGAACCTTAGGGGTGGTGGAATGGAAGAATGAAGAGGAAACAAAAGGGTCAGACATGAAGTCTAGTGCATCTAGTTAATTTAGCAAGTAGATAAACAAAAGTAGCATGACAGGCATATAAAGTGGATAAGAGAGGTCACTACATAAATTGCAGTGTGACAAGGTACATAGGATAAGGTGTATACCCTTCTCTAATGATTACTCTGCACTATTACTAGTATAACCAGAATGAGATGATCCCTTCCACTATGAGGTGGTAGACTTAGGCATACGTCCAAATATCCTAACTACTACCCTAATCGATCGGCTCTCTACTCCGTAGATATTCTGTGTCGGACCCACGGTAGGATGTATCATGTCCTAAAGTGGCAACTCCTCGCTAATATGCACAACCCCATATCTATAAGTGTCACGGTTGTTTTATCCCCTTCGGTTCGGCTCATGCAAGCGCATGGCCCGGTCAGTTTGCACCACCCACACCGTCCTTCATGTTTGGATCTCTTACAATCAGTCTAGTAAGCGTGCCCCTTCTCCGACCTAGTACGGAGTACATGTTCTGATACCTACTCCCGGTTACTAGATGAAACGGATCCCACACAATATGATACAAGCTCTCCCCTTTGTCTTGTATCCTCCAATAGGTTTTCTTTGGCTATGTATTCCACTAGGTGTCTTTAATTACATAACCCTATCATTTCTACAAGTTATGTTTACCCTAAAAGATGTCTTTAATTACATAACTTTATTGTTCCAACCAGTCATGTATACCACTAGGTGTCTTTAATTACATAACCTTATCGAGTTAAGTTTGTGGGCCTATATATAAATATTACCCACCCCCTCCAGATTTGCTTAACCCATCCACTATCCAATCGATTTTACTTAACCCTAACTTTAGTTCATAATCATACAATCCCTATGGATTATATTTGGTTAAGTAGTCCAATCTATTACCATGTCCATTTATGGTTTATAATGGGCTGGATCCCCCATATTAGGCTTACAACTTGTGGATGCTGGATATGCCGGTCGGTTCCGGGCAGTCTTACTCCACAATTAGGGCCTAACCTCGTGTCATAGCCTGATTCGTATTTGTGCACATAGATCTCTCACATTAGGTTCAACATTAGTGGCTGGTGGATATGTTGGTCGGGTCCGGGAAGGCTTCCACCAATAATGCAACCTAACCTCGTGCCATAAGCGCCATTCCAATTTCTAATTGTAATCCTAGGCATTCATTATTAATTAATCAATTAATTAAACATATGCCTTTATAGGTGTTAATGCCCATTTTACCCAATAATTTGAATTATATGTCCAATGATGTTTATATTCAAATTATGTCAATACTAACCTTTTTCTCCCATTCCTTAACTAGCGCACTCACAAAATTGACGGCATGCCTAGGCTAGACAATAGCCTGGTCATAAACGATAAAAGGGAAAAATAATAGGAGTATAACCAAAGTGATTGTTTTAACATAACTTGGCATAAACATAAACTAACATGGTGATAAGTTGGACATAGGAGCATAAATCTGATGAACTTGTAGCAATTACTAGTTCCAACATAACTATGATGTCATAGTGGGCATAATAAGATATAAATTAACCATTTAGATGTCCAACTATTCAGATCTAACATAATAGGCACAAGATGATAATCTAGATCTTCTTAACAAAATTAATGTCCACACGATTTAGATCCAATAGTTTAAAAGTAGATCTACACAATTAAGGTTTGAGATTCACATCATGGCATGTCATAGAAGTTATAATAGATCCGTCTAGATAGAGGTTTAGTTCCAAATCCATACCAATTCAGAATGTCATACAATCACAATTTACAATGGATCTGATATAATCTAGGCATATGAACAAATCCAAGTCCTAGTCGAGTCATATTTACTTTTAAATATTCAAATCTAAAAGCAACTAGGGACTCACATTGCTTGGATTAGAAAAGATTGGATCTTGAATCTCTAATTGATTAGCTTTACTTGAAGAAGATAACAAATCTAGATTAGTTCAAATACTGGTAGAGTTCGGCCACCATGAATTCTCAATGAAGAAAACAAGAGAAATGACCATGTATGTGTAGCTGCCAGACCCTCTGAAACCGAGTGCCACATCAGCCCTAGGGGTGTCGACACCCCTGTGGGAGGGTCGACCCTGGTGTCAACAGTCCTTAAGGGGGGTCGACACCCTAGAGTGGGAAAACTGCCACCACTTTTTCCTTTTCGAAATCGAATGGTTTTGGATAAAATTTTGACTCATCCCTGATTCATGTGTTTATATATATAATTCTTCTGCGCGTATACGAACTTAAAACCCTCATAACTTCTTCATACGGTGTCCGTTTTACACAAACCAAATGTCTATCTTGACCAGAATTTCAAGATGGACGCAACGACACAGTCTGTTTTCCTTAATTCTGAATATTAAATTAATTATAATTTAATTTATCCTCTTTTAGTATCATTAAAAATATGGGGTGTTACATTCTCCCCTACTCAAAGGATTTCGTCCCCGAATTCTCAAAGTTGAGAAGAATGCTTATCCTACATTCCAGCATGCATCTATTCATCCATCAATCAATGGTATCCGTTGTCCTTAAAGACTTCTAATGCTTATATGAATATATGCATGGGTGTGTGTATATGTCCCAACACTAATGCGGAAATCAGGCGGTCTACTGATTCAGTTGACCTCCTTAATGCAATGTATGTTAGTGCCATGAATCCAATATGTATGCAAATAAACCTATTATAACATGTGAGTTCTATATGTGTGCACACTCATTCGTCCAAATGCAACATCAATATAGTAATACATCCATTTCCATCCATAAAAGAATAGAAACTGCACACACATCCATATGTAGTATTAGAGTGATTGAGCCAATCTAGTGCCTAATGTATGTGTATATGTGTCCACAGACAACCACTAGCAAATACTTGCATCCACTTACATCATCAAACATAACATGTCTCAAAACATGTTTACATCCATAGGATTCCTATCTAAAAGTCGAGAATACTATGGATAAGATTTATTCAAATGATAGAAACAAGCACAGATAAAACTTTTGAAAAAGGAGTTAAGAACATTCCCTCGAAAAGAAAAAGGCATGAAGCACGAATCTTGGCTTCAGTCTCCCAAGTCGCATCCTCTGGGTTATTTCCCCATTGAACCTTTAGTAACTTGATCTCTTTATTGCATAGCTTCTTAACATCTGTTCCAAGAATACGGGTGGGGACTCGCCTGAATATCGCCTCCAATTCCACTTCTATCTCTTCAAGTACACTCGGCTCGACGACTTCCACGGTGTCATGCAAACGCTTTCATAGATGAGAAACGTGAAAAACATCATGAATACTGGATTGATTTACTGGGAGATTTATTCTATAGGCCATTTAGCCAATCCTCTCGGTTATGGGAAATGGTTCCACAAGCGTAGGTGCCAACTTCCTAACTGATTCGAAGCGAACCACATTCCTCAGAGGTGATACTTCAATAAAAACTAAGTCTCCCACTTCAAATTCGATGTCAGTCCTCCTCTTGCCGGCATAGGATTTCTGCCTGTCTTGAGCTGCCTTCATCTACCGTCGAATAAGGTCAATCTTTTCGGACGTTTCCCTAACCATATCTGGTCCAAGTAATAATCTTTCTGTAGATTCCCACCAACAAGTTGGTGATCTACAGGGTCGTTCATACAATGCTTCGAAGGGTGCCATGCTGATGCTGGATTAATAGATGTTGTTATAAGCAAACTCTACTAAAGGAAGGTGCTCTTCCCAAGTTCCTTCGAAATCTAGGGTACACGGCCTCAAAAGATCCTCTAGAATTCTGTTCACCGTCTCCGTTTGCCCATCGGCCTGAAGATGATAAGCGGTGCTCAAACACAATTGTGTACCTAATGCTTCTTGCAAGTTCCTCTAAAATTCACATGTAAAGATAGGGTCACGATCGCTCACGATGTTGGAAGGTACTCCATGAAGACGAACTGTCTCACGAACATAAATTGCTGCCAACCATGATGTCGTCCTCTTGCTCTTAACTGGAATACAGTGAGCGCTCTTAGTGAGTCTATCTACCACAACCCAGATACCGGTGTTGCCTTTCTTTGCTCTAGGAAAACAATCTATGAAATCCATAGAGATGCTCTCCCATTTCCACCGAGGAATGACCAAAGGATGAAGTAAACCACCGGGCTTCTTTTGCTCAGCTTTAATTTGCTAGCAAACTAAACATTGGGAAACAAATTCGCTACATCTTTCTTCATCCCAGCCCAAAAGAAAACCCTTTTCATGTCTCTGTACATTTTATTACCACCTGGATGAATAGTCATCTTAGAATGGTGGGCTTCTTCTAGGACTGCCTTTATCAAGCTTCCAGTTTGGGGAACACAAAGCCTTCCATCTCGTCGCAATCACCCCTTTTCATCTATGGCATATCTATTGAGGTGACTAGAAGTCTCCCCTTTTCTGAGCTTTTCAATGATGTCTAAAATCTGTGGGTCACCTTATTGCGAAGCTCCTATATGATACATAAGAGTTGGTCGTATCTCCAAGGATGCAAACAAATCAGGCAAAATCTCGATGGAGGGTCTAAAATTAAGATCTAATATGAACTCACGGCTTTACCTCTCCACAAATAAAGGACTCAAGGCCATTCTCTGCCTACTTAGCGCGTCTGCCACCACATTACCCTTGCCAGGGATATAAGCAATCTCAAAATCATAAGAAACTAGGAACTCTATCCACAGTTGTTGCCTTAAATTGAGATCCTTCTATGAGAATACATACTTTAGAGATTTATGATCGGTGTATAACTCGAACTTCTCTCCAAGTAAATAATGGCGCCACGTCTTAAGCGTGAATACTATGGCAGCTAGCTCTGGATCATTGGTGGGGTAGTTCTTCTCATGAACTCTCAACTATCTACCCCCATAACACACTACTTTCCCTTCTTGCAACAAAACCGCACCAAGCCCTGTACCACATGCATCAATGTAAACCGCAAACACTTTGGTCCCATCGGGCAAAGTCAAGACTGGGGCTGTTGTCAGAGCCCTCTTTAAACATTGGAAAGCAACATCACAGTCTATATCCCATGAAAATGCCAAGTTCTTCTTCGTTGGCTTGGTGAGTGGGGCCGGTATCTTTGCGAAGTCCTTAATGAACTTCCTATAGTAACCTACCAACCCAAGAAATCTTCTCACCTCGGTTGCATTTTTAAGAATCTGCCAATCTTGCACTGAGACCACCTTTGTTGGATCTGCAGTTATCCCTTCTTTAGAGACCACATGCTCTAAGAATCTCACATCTTTTCTCCAAAAATGGCATTTGGAGAATTTCTCCTTAAGCTATTGCGCAAGGAGAGTTTTCAAGACTTCTCTCAAATGTTGGGCATGTTCTTCTTCACTTTTGGAGAAGATGAAGATATTATCAACAAAGACCACGAAAATTTGTTTAGAAACTCCCGAAACACCCTACTCATCAAATCAACAAAATAGGATGGTGCATTCGTCAATCCAAAAGGCATAACCAACCATTCAAAGAAACCATATGGAGTTATAAAAGCGGTCTTATCTATGTTGTCTTCAGCCACCCTCAATTGATGAAATCCCGTGGCCAAGTCTAACTGGGAAAATAACGAGGCACCAACAAGTTGTTCAAATAAATCATCAATCCTCGGGAGTGGGTGCCTATTCTTCTTGGTGAGTTTATTCAACTCTCTATAGTCAACACACAAACGAAGCAAACCATCCGCCTTAGTTGCGAATACAACTGGAGCACCCCATTCAGATATGCTTCGTCTGATAAATCCTTTCTCAAGTAGCTCCCCTACTTGCTTACACAGCTCCCTCCTTTCCCTCGGAGCCATATGGCGCATTGGTAATGCAACTGGCTTTGCAATATCCACCAGATATATAAGAAAATCGATCTCGCGCCTCGAAGGTAAACCCCATACCTCATCAAAAACATCAGAATAATCTTGGACCACTGGAATAGATTGCAGATCATCGATAGATGCATCAAGAGACTCTAGGAAACTAAGCATAACTGACCCTTGCGGGTCACAAGAAATCTCGAGGGTCCTCCCATGACAAGTCAGAAGCCTAACGACCCTCCTCTCGCAATCCAGAATGGCACCATATGTAGTAAGCCAATCCATTACTAGAATCAACCGATAGCCCATAAACCCGAGCACATACGCGTCGCATTCAAACTCGATGCCTAACACAGATATTTTCAAATCCCGACAAATCATAGATAAATGAGCCGAACCACCAATAGGGTTTGAAACAACTACGACATCCACTACCATACTAGTAATTAATTGCAAAGATTCAACCACAGAACTAGATATAAATGAATGTGAAGCGCCATAATCAAAAAGTGTTCTAATTGGATGATTAGAAAGAGAAATTAAACCTTCCACAGAAATTTTTCTACCTCTATAAGGAGCACTGATCGCGAGAGCATGCATCTGCCCTCCAAAATTTCCTGTTCTTTGACCTTGTCCCTGCGATCCCTGTTTCTTCAGGCACTCCCTAGTAAAGTGTCCGACCTCTCCATAGTGGTTGCATGTAACGACCCGTATTTTTCGCATTGGAGGATCGTAGAATATTTATTTTATTTTTATATGAGATCGTATAGTCATGTAACTTTGGGGAACAACTATTAGGGTCATTTCCTATGTTCATGATTTTTGCCGATTTTAAATGACCATTTTGCCCCTGGCGAATCTTGTTTCGCCTATAACTTTTGATTGGTAAGGAGTTTTGACTTGAAACCACTTCCATTAGATCTGGATGATGGTTTATCTTTCCGTAGAGTGGTCGTACTTGTCAAACGGACTTACCTTTTGGAAGATATGGCTAAATTAAGTTTTAAAAGGTGAAAAACAGCTTAATTGGGCTTAACTGGGTAATTAGCAGCTAGGCCCATTGGGGGATTTTGGGATTAGAGCTATATGAGGGCTGATTAGGGTTAGAGAAACCTTTTCTTTGTCATTTTCCAGCCGCCATTTACCTCCCTTCAACCCTAACAATGGCCTCCAACACCTAAATCACCTTCTAATCACCGTTTAATCAAGGATTAGGCTAAACTACATCAAATCGAGGCAAATCAACACCAAATCAGAGTTGGAGTTGCTGTGTTGCTTAGGAATTCGATCCAAACAATATAGTTTTGGATCTTATATCTTAAATTGTGGCAAAGGTGAGTGATTTGATATGTTTTTCACTAATAACTGTTAATTAGGGTGATTAGTGTTAATTAACGAAATGATACATTATTAAATTCTGGGAAAATATTTAGAAATTCTAAAATATTATTTTAAGCCTCTGTTAGAAATTTGGGTAAATTTGGATTTGTTTTGCTAATCCTATCATTAGTTGTTGTTAAGCATGATTAAGGGGAAAATATGGGTTTTGAGTATGTTTGATCCATTTTGACATGTTATATTGTTATTTTGGTGTTTATGGTTGATTTTACATGTTGCTATGACTGTTTCGAGTGATTTGTGATTGCATAGAAAAGTTAGATTGGTCGAAAACGCCGTCGAATGTCGTAAGCAACTCGTTGGACAAAGTTATAGAAAAATTATGTAGGATCGGATCGGATCGCCCCCCTCCCACTCGTGAAAACGTATCACGATCCGACCTGAACCGTAGGCCACCTAACCTTCACGAACCAAAGCATGAACCGACCCGATGGAGCTCGCCATGAAGCAAGTCACGAACTATGCTGGTGCACCCTTCACCATGATCCTAGCATGATGTCATGACCCGAGGCTTGGTCACGACCGAGCCCACCATCACGACTAGGATCCACGATTGGAGCTCACGATCACGTCCCAGGAGCATCACCATGAGCTGGAGAGGACAGGACCACGCGCCAATGTAGGGAAGGAGGATCACGACCTGGAGTTGGAACCACGATCCAATGCCAGGGGCGAGCCACGAACCAATGCTTAGGGGGATCCACGATCCGATCTTTGAGCTTGGATAGCAAAAAAACTGAAAGGAAAATGAAGTGCGAACGGGATGATGATCAAAACCCGAGATGCAAAGGTAGTCCAAATGAGAAGTTGTAACTCAGGATCCAGATGGGAATCAACGAGTTAACTTTATGAGTTGGTCTTTACTACGGGACGTGTGCAAAGGGGTTATCAACGTCTATCGCTTTGATTCACCATTGAGAGACAGATAGTGGCTACAGATCAGTGCAGTGAAGTCATCATGGCTTCATGGGGCAGAGTGATTGTAGCAAGGCTATGAGCCAGTGTAGTGGAGTTGTTATGACTCCATGGGGCAGAGTGGACATAGCAAAGGATTAGTGGCTATGGATCAGTGCAGTGGAGTCACTGTGTCTCCATGGGGCAGAGTGATCATAGCAAAGGATTTGGGTAGTCAAAGTTGTGGATATCGTATGCTTTATGCACTGAGTGAGAGATGTGAGGATGGTTGCTATGTTTGATTGTTTGGCATCTCTATGACATGCACACCCACTCCCCCTGTCTTTACACCATATGTTAGTGTTACCTTAGAGTATTGTACATCTTGTTGTGCTAACTCTTTGGTTGCAGGTCCAGGTTCAGGTATGGTTATGTATACCTGTTATTGTTCTGTTTTGCTGCTTATCGCTCATTCCAGACTTTTGTCTGACCCAGAGTTTTATGTCTCTTCTTATTACTCTGGGTGCTCTTAAATGGGCAGACTAGAGGCTGGTTAGGTGGTATGTACAAGTAGCTATACTGGAGACGAGCAGGAGGCTTCCACGTATGATATAGATAGATATTCTCCCTGTGTCGCTGATGGTCACTACTTTGGGCAATAGTAGTGTACCTTCCTTATTTTTATTTAGAGATAGTTTTTAAAAGATGTAATAATGATGATGTGGAACATAAGCTGTATTTGAATTTTTTGCCATTATGATGGTTTAGTTTTCAGCTTATGCACTGTCTCACCTGTTTTATGTCAAAGTTATGTTGTTATTATATTTTATCCCATGCGCTGTGAGACATTTTACAGGTTCCCTGTTGGTTCACCATTAAGTTTCCTTTCTTTTCCTTTCCTTGGCTACCGTCTCGTGCTAGTCGGGCATTGGCACAGCGCGTTTCATGGGAAATGTCGGCTGGTCTGGGGCGGGCTGTCACACTTGGTATCAGAGCTCTAGGTTGCATAGTTAACCTAGGGAAAGACACCGGGGAGAGATAGTACGTATATGAGAGCGTGTATCTGTAATATTTCGGTTTTCAAAACCTATATATATGTATACACTATTAGAATATCTAAGGATGAAGTCGCACTGCACTGGCACCACTGAAGGGATGGTTAATCGTTTTCTCCTTACAGATTGAACGATGAGCCGGCATACGAGGGGTACTGGTAGAGGAGCTAATAATGGAAATGCTCCTGATATGAGGGCGATGTTCACTGACTTCATGAGAGAGGTGCTTAGGGATGTTTAGAGGGCAGCTCCTAATGCTGGAAATGGTGGTGGTGCAGCGGTGTAGGCGCCTAGGGCCAATTTCGCCAAGCTCTGTAAGGACTACACTAGTCTTGGTGGGAAGTCGTTCCACGGAACGGAATTGGCTACAGAAGTTCAAGATTGGCTTGATAGTTGTGAGCGTATCTTCGAGGATTTTGGAATTGAAGACGCGATGAAGAGGAAGCTAGCATCCCATCAGCTACAAGGACGGGAAATAAATTGGTGGAACGCTATTAAGGAAGCTACCCCAGAGGATAAAGTTACTTGGGATTAGTTTAAGGCCCGATTCAGTGTTAAGTTTATCACAGTTGCTCAGAAATCAGAATTGTTTACGAAATTCTTGGAGCTTAAACAGAATGGTAGGGCAGTCTCGGAGTATATTGCTGAGTTCGATACTTTATCGAAGTATGGATTATCTCTTATCGACACTCCCGAGAAGAAGAATGAGAAGTTCATAACAGGCTTATATCAGTACTTGTGGGAAAAGCTTATAAACCATATTGATGAGACTTTTGAATCGATTATTGGTAAAGCATTGAGATCAGAGAGCCTTTATCCTAAACCCAAGGCTGAAGTTGTTGTTGCATCTGCAGAGGGGCCAAAGCCGCAGGCAAGCGGTGGAGGCAAGAATAATTCTCAGAATAAGAGGAAGCAGAACCAAGCTAAGGATGTTTAGAATAAGAATAAGAAAGATGTTGAGTGCTTTAGCTGTGTCAAGAAGGGCCATTATGCTAAATAATGTCGAGCAAAGCCACCAGATAGGAAGTGCTTCAACTGTGGCCAAGTGGGACATCACAAGGATAAATGTCCGCAACTCCCCAAAGAGAAGCAGATAGTGAAAGCATATGCTATTAATGTTGTTCCTTCTTCATCGAATGCCCCAAATGCAGCGAAGAAAGGAAAGAATGTCATTATTCAAGGTATGCTTTCTGTTTATAATTTTCCTATTCGAGTACTGTTTGATACCGGGGCTTCCCGTTCCTTTATATCTAGTGACCTGGTAGATAGGTTGGGATTGGAACCCGAGATAGTCGATAAACCTTTAGCGGTGACGAACCCGATTGGTGGTTCGACTAGCCTTAGTATGATTTGTCGTAATGTGATCTTATCGAGTCATGGATGTATGTTTGCTTGTGATTGCTTTGTTTTGGGCTTTACTGGGTTTGGCATTCTTTTTGGAGTCGATTGGCTCCAAAGATATGGGGTGGTGGTAGACTGTGAGGGATTTTTGGTGACTATTAGGGCGCATGATGGGCGGAGTATAGTGTTTGGTGGCTTACCTAGTGATGAGGTGATGGCTAGTTTTCTAAATTCCCTCGACATCCCGTAGGACGAGTTAGCAGGAATTCCCGTTGTTGGCCAGTATCCGGTTATCTTCGAGGAAGTGATCGGACTTCCACCACACCGAGAGGTTGAGTTTCATATTGATTTATTGGAAGATGCCAGGCCTATAGTGATGCCACTTTGTTGTATGGAACCAAGGGAGCAGCGAGAGCTCGGGGTGCAAGTGCTTAACTTTTTGAAGAAGGGATTTATCAGAAGAAGTGTTTCTGAGTGGGGAGCACCAGTTGTGTTTGCTACCAAGGCAGATGGTTCCCTTCGATTGTATGTGGACTACCGCGAGTTGAATAAGGTGATGATGAAGAATAAGTATCCTCTACCGCGGATAGATGATTTGTTTGATCAGTTGAGTGGCGCGAGAGTGTTCTCCTAGTTGGATCTCGCGACAGGTTTTCATCAGCTTAGAGTGCAAGCTGAGAGTATAGCTAAAACGACATTTCAGACGCCGTCTGGATTCTATGAGTGGTTGGTCATGCCATTCGGGTTGACCAATGCACCAGCATATTTTGTGGATCTTATGAATAGGGTATTCAGAGATCAACTGAATAAGTTTATTCTTGTGTTCGTGGACGATATCTTGGCTTACACGAGGATAGAGGAAGAACACAAGGAACCTTTGAGGATAGTGATGGAGGTGTTGAGGAAACACCAATTAAATGCGAAGTTTTCTAAGTGTCACTTCTGGAGGAGAGAAGTGAGGTTCTTGGGCCATGTTGTTTCAGAGAATGGTATGGTCGTGGATCCTACGAAAGTGGTTACGGTACAAGATTGGTCTACGCCTAAGAATGCAACAGACATAAGAAGTTTCTTGGGATTAGCTGGATATTTTCGGAAGTTTATCCAAGACTTCTCCAAGATAGCGGCACTGTTAACTCAGTTGACCAAGAAGAATCAAGCTTTCGTTTGGGACGAAAGTTGTGAAAATGCATTCAAGAGCCTAAAGGAAAAGTTGACATGTGCACCAGTGTTAGTCATTTCAAAAGAGAATGAAGAGATGACAATATATACAGATACATGTGGTACCGAACTAGGTGATGTATTGATGCAAGCAGGTAGGGTTGTAGCTTATGCAAGGAGGTAGGGTTGTACCGCATGAGAAAAGATATCCTACCTATGAATTGGAATTGGCAGCGATTGTGTTCGCATTGAAGACGTGGAGACATTATCTCTTGGGAGAAAGATTCGAGTTGATTACTGATCGTAAATCGTTAAAGTATCTTTTCTATTAAAAGGATTAAAACCTTTGTCAGCAGAGATGGTTAGAATTCTTGGCATCCTATGATTTCGATATTGCATATACACCAGGAAAGGGAAATGCGGTAGCTGATGCATTGATTAGAAGACATGCCAATTTAGGTGCTATGTTTCTTGAGTGGAAGCAACTAGAGTACATCGCTGGGTATGATTTCAGACCAAAGTGCGAATTGGACCCAGAAATGTTAGCATGCTTGACGATCAGACCCACTTTGATTGAGCGGATTGGTTCCAGTCAGAATGATGACCCTAATCTATTGGAAATCATATCCAAGTTAGAGATGGGTATCGACGAGGAGATGAACAAGTACATGCTTGACCGAGATGGATAGCTCAGAAAGAATGGGAGATTAGTTGTACCCAATGTCAATGGATTGAGAGATGAAGTGCTTAGAGAATGTCATCACTCAAAACTGACTATACACCCCAGGGGTAATAAAATGTATCGAAACATGAAGCAGACCTACTACTAGGAAGGAATGAAAAGAGATGTTGGGAAGTTTATATACAAATGCATGAACTTCCAGCTAGTTGAAGCCGAGCAAAAGAAGCCTAGTGGCTTGTTGCAACCATTAGAAATTCGAGAATGGAAATGGGAACAAGTCTCAATGGATTTCATTAATGGGTTACCAATGACTAGATCGGGCCATGATAGCATTTGGGTGATTGTGGACCGATTGACCAAGAGTGCAAGGTTTATACCCGTCAAGTCGAATAGAACGACAGCTAAGTTAGCGAAACTGTATATGAAGTGGGTAGTGATATTTCATGGAATACCCAAAGGCATTGTGAGCGACCGAGATCCGTTGTTTACTAGTGGATTTTGGAGGAGCTTACAATAGGCGTTAGGATCAAATTTACATCTCAGTACCGCGTACCATCGTCAAACCGACGGTCAGACAGAGAGGGTGAATCGAGTATTAGAAGATCTCTTGAGAGCTTGCATATTAGATTTTCATGGATCATGGGATGACCATTTGCATCTAGTGGAGTTCGCATATAATAATAGTTATCAGTCCTATATTGGTATGGCTCCATTTGAAGCTTTGTACGAAAGACCGTGCAACTCACCATCATGTTGGTTAAAAACCGGTGAGAAGTTTGTGCTTGGGCCAGATGTGATAAGAGAAACTTCAGACAAGATTAAGGTTAATCAACAGCAAATGAAGGCTGCCCAAGATAGGCATAAGAGTTATGTTGATAAGGGACGAAGAGACTTGATATTCTCCGTTGGTGACCTGGTATTCGTCAAGATATCTCCATTGAAGAGTGTGATTCGTTTTGGTAAAAGATGTAAGTTGGCACCAAGATTTGTTGGTCCATCCCCAATTCTCGAGCAAGTTGGGAATATGTCATATAAAGTTCAGTTGCCAAACAAGATGGCGGGAGTTCATAACGTATTTCATGTTTCCAAGTACCTGATCAGTTGGATGATATCGTAGTAGAAGCCGAGGCGGTTGGGAACCGCAAGACGATTCGTATTGTTGAGCACGATACGAAGAAACTTCGAAGGAAAGCCGTGAATCTAGTCAAGGTTCAGTGGGGCGGGGATGAGAATGACTGTACCTGGGAGGTAGAGGAGAGCATTAAGGAGACGTATCCAGACCTCATTGCCTGGTAAGGTTTTCATTTTGATTTAGTATTTCCGCATGCTAGGATAGGTTTGTTTTGTATGTTTGATTGCGAGATATGGCTAGTAGGCATGCGGGACCCATTGGTTGTTTCTTAGTTGAGGAATTTCGGGGACGAAATTTCTTAAGGGGGAAGAGTGTAACGACTCTTATTCTACGCATCGAAGGATCGTAGAATATTTATTTTATTTTCATATGAGGCCGTATAGTCGTGTAACTTTGGGGAACGACTATTGGGGTCATTTCCCATGTTCATGATTTTTGCCGATTTTTAAATGACCAATTTGCCCCTGGCAAATCTTGTATCGCCTATAACTTTTGATTGGTACGGAGTTTTGACCTGAAACCACTACCATTAGATCCAGATAAGGGTTTACCTTTCCGTAGAGCGGTCACACTTGTCAAACGGACTTACGTTTGGGAGATATGGCTGAATTAAGTTTTAGAAGGTGAAAAACAGCTTAATTGGGCTTAATCGGGTAATTAGCAGCTAGGCCCATTGAGGGATTTCTGGATTAGAGCTATATGAGTGCTGATTTGGGTTAGAGAAACCTTTTCTTTGTCATTTTCTAGCCGCCACTTACCTCCCTTCGACCCTAACAATGGCCTCCAACACCTAAATCACCTTCTAATCACCGTTAAATCAAGGATTAGGCTAAAGTACATCAAATCGAGGCAAATCAACACCAAATCAGAGTTGGAGCTGATGTGTTGCTTAGGAATTCGACCCAAATAGTAGAGTTTCAGATCCTATATTTTAATTTGTGGCAAAGGTGAGTGATTTGCATTGTTTTTCACTAATTACGGTTAATTAGGGGTGATTAGTGTTAATTAACAAATTATACATTATTAAATTCTGGAAAAATATTTAGAAATTCTAAAATATTATTTTAAGCCTTTGTTCGAAATTTGGGTTAATTTGGATATGTTTTGCTAATCCTATCATTAGTTGTGGTTAAGCATGATTAAGGGGAAAATATGGGTTTTGAGTATGTTTAATCCATTCTGACATGTTATGTTGTTGTTTTGGTGTTTATGGTTGATTATACATGTTGCTATGACTGTTTGGAATGATTTGTGATTACATAGAAAAGTTAGATTGCTCGAAAACGCCGTCGAATGGCGTAAACAGCTCGTTGTACAAAGTTGCAGAAAAATTGTGTAGGGTCGGATCGGATCGCCCCCCACCCGTGAAAACGTATCACGATCTGACCCGAACTGTGCGCCACCTACCCTTCATGTGACAAAGCACGAACCGACCCGATGGAGCTCGACATGAAGCAAGTCACGCACTATGCTGGAGCACCCTTCACCCCGAACCGAGCATGATGTCACGACCCGAAGCTTAGTCACGACCGAGCCCACCATCACGACCAGGATCCACGAGTGGAGCTCACAACGACGACCCAGGAGCATCATCACGAGCTGGAGAGGACAGGGCCACGAGCCAATGTTGGGAAGGAGGATCACGACCTGGAGTTGGAACCACGATCCGATGCCAGGGGCAAGCCACGAACCAATGCTTAGGGGGATCCACGATCCGATCATCGAGGGACAACGAACAAACTGAAAGGAAAATGAAGTGCGAATGGGATGATGATCAAAACCCGAGATGAAAAGGTAGTCCAAATGAGAAGTTGTAACTTAGGATCCAGATGGGAACCAACGAGTTAACTTTATGAGTTGGGCTTTGCTGCGGGATGTGTGTTAAGGGGTTATCGATGTCTATCGCTTTGATTCACCATTGAGAGACGAATATTGGCTATGGTTCAGTGCAGTGAAGTCATCATGGCTTCATGGGGCAGAGTGATCGTCGCAAGGCTATGATCCAGTGTAGTGGAGTTGTTATGACTCCATGGGGCAAAGTAGATATAACAAAGGATTAGTGGCTATGGATCAGTGCAGTGGAGTCACTGTGACTCCATGGGGCATAGTGATCATAGCAAAGGATTTGGGTGGTCAAAGTTGTGGATATCGTATGCTTTACGCACTGAGTGAGAGATGTGAGAATGGTTGTTATGTTCGATTGTTTGACATCACTATGACATGCACACCCCTCCCCTGTATCTTTACACCATATGTTAGTGTCGCCTTATAGTATTGTACATCTTGTTGTGCTAACTCTTTGGTTGCAGGTCCAGGTTCAGGTATGGTTATGTACACCTGTTATTGTTCTTTTTTGCTGCTTATCGCTTATACCACACTTTTGCCTGACCCATAGTTTTATGTCTCTTCTTATTACTCTGGGTGCTCTTAAATGAGAAGACTATAGACAGGTTTGGTGGTATGCACGAGTTGTTGTACCGGAGACGAGTAGGAGGCTTCCACGTATGATATAGATAGATATTCTCCATATGTTGCTGATGGTCACTACTTTGGGCATTAGTAGTGTACCTTCCTTATTTTGCTTTAGAGACAGTTTTTAAAAGTTGTAATAATGATTATATGGAACATAAGCTGTATTTGAATTTTCAGCTGCTAAGATGGTTTAGTTTTCAGCTTATCCACTGTCTCGCATGTTTAATGTCAAAGTTATGTTATTATTATATTTTATCTCATGTGCTGTGAGACATTCTAAAGGTTCCCTGTTAGTTTACCATTATGTTTCCTTTCTTTTCCTTTCCATGGCGACCGTCCCGTGCTAGTCGGGCATTGACACAGCGCTTTCATGGGAAATGTCGATTGGTCCGAGGCGGGCCATCACATTGCAAGAGTTCTTCCTTCGCTTACAGTCTTTGCCCGAGTGACCCTCTTTCCCACAATTATGACATTTTCTCTTATCGTTGCGTTTGTCATTCTTTCCAGCTTTCTTCTTCTGCTGTTGTTTTTGTTGCTGTTGCCCATTCTTGGGCCACACCTTCTTATTTTGTGATGTTTCCTCAGCCTTTACTTCATTCTTTTCTCCCTTGTCTTCCTAATGCATTAGGGCCATATCGACAAGCTTTTCTAAAGTGGCTTCCATTGGAATATGGGACATGGCTAACGCATGAATGGGTTCACTTACCCCTTTAGCAAACCACAACGCCTTCTTATGTGGAGTATCCACCAATTCTAACCCGAACCTTGCTGGGTGGTTGAATTTGTTCACATATTCTTTCACCGTTAAGTTCCCTTGCCTTAGTCCCAAGAACCTCTCCATTTGCATGCTTTTCTCGGCTTGGGAAAGAAACTTTATTTTAAATCTTTGTCTAAAATCTTCCCAAATTTCCACCGGACGTCCAGCCTAGGCAACTTCCCACCAAAACGAGGCTTCGTATTTCAGTAGCCAGGCTGCTAACTGAACCTTCCTTCTATCCTCTACTTCAAAGATTACGAACAAGTCCTCGGTCTCCTTGAGCCAATTCCACGTTTCTACGAATGT
The DNA here is from genome assembly GCA_030737875.1 of Allium sativum. NCBI lineage: Eukaryota > Viridiplantae > Streptophyta > Magnoliopsida > Asparagales > Amaryllidaceae > Allium > Allium sativum. The sequence goes on from CM060915.1 coordinate 953,131,020, forward strand.
CTCGTTCCCATGGAATGGCTTCCCTCCCATAGCACGGAAGTCTTTGTAGATCTTAGCGAAATTATCTGCTCTTGGAGGGGGAGAAGGAGGAATGACTGGTGTAGCTGGGGCAGGAACATTTCCTTGGCCCTCGGCATGTGCCGTGGCCTCCGGATACCTATGGAACCATCCGGGTATTGTAATGCCCACCAGAATATTAGGAAGGTTTGGTTCCCCAGACATGTTGAAGAGAAAAAGATAAGAGATTTAGACAAAGGACCGAAGGATATTACATATGTCTTCTTGGGGAATGTCTTCCAAAATAGACTTTTTTTTAAAATGCTTTATTTTAAAACCATTTTGAAAATAATTTTCATAAACTTTTATCTAATCTGGTAACCGTCAACTCTAATACCAAGTGTATCACCCCACGTCCGTTAATGTCACTCACAAAGGGAATGCATTAAGTTTCGTGAAGCGTTATAGGTAAATAGAAACAGAAACATAATATTACAATATATAATTAAGATAACAGCGGAAATTCAAATTTTTATTTCAAACACAAATCATACATCGTAGTCCAAAATACCATAAGTCACAAAAACCATTACAACAATATAACTTCTGTCTTTTACCATCAGAGTACATAAATACTTAAAAGAAAACATAATTCCCTAAATAAAAGAGACAAAGCCATAGTAGAGATAAGAACTTAAGCCATACTTCGAAAGCAACTCTAGCAAGATGATATCTGAGTCCTGACTAAGCCTGAGTGTATCCTCCCTAAGAACCTAGGGAGGGGGGGGACGGAAGAAAGAAGAGGAAATAAAAGGGTCAAACATGAAGTCTAGCGAGTCTAGTTACTTTTAGCAAGTAAATAAATAAAGGTAGCACGACAACCATATAAAGTGGATAAGAGAGATCACTACACAAATGGAAGGTGTGACAAGGTAGACAGGATAAGGTGTATACGCTTCTTTAATGATTACTCTGCACTATTACCAGTATAACAAGAATGGGATGATCCCTTCCATTATGAGGTGGTAGACTTTGGCATACGTCCAAATGTACCCAAAATGCTACCCTAATCGACCAGCTCCCTATTCCGTAGATACTCTGTGCCGGCCCCACAATAGGATGTATCACGTCCTAAAGTGGCAACCCCTCGCTGATATGCAAAGCCCCATATCTACCGGTGTCACGGTTGTCTTATCCCCTTCTGCCCGGCTCATGCACGCACATAGCCCATTCGGTTTGCGCCGCCCACACTGTCCTCCACGTTTGGATATCTTACAATCAGTCCAGTAAGCGTGCCCCTTCTCCTACCTAGTACGAAGTACGTGTTTTGATACCTACTCCAGGTTACTGGATGAAACGGATCCCACACAATATGATACAAGCTCTCCCCTTTGTCTTGTATCCTCCAATAGGTTTTCTTTGGCTATGTATTCCACTAGGTGTCTTTAATTACATAACCCTATAATTTCTACAAGTTATGTTTACCCTAAAAGGTGTCTTTAATTACATAACTTTATTATTCCAACCGGTCATGTATACCACTAGGTGTCTTTAATTTCATAACCTTATCGGGTTAAGTTTGTGGGCATATATGTAAATATTACCCACCCCCTCAAGATTTGTTTAACCCATCCACTATCCAATCAATTTTACTTAACCCTAACTTTAGTTCACAATCAAACAATCCCTATGGATTTGGTTAAGTATTCCAATCTCTTACCATATCCATTTATGGTTTATAATGGGCTAGACCTCCTACATTTGGCCTACAACTTGTGGATGCTGGATATGTCGGTCGGGTCCGGGCGGTCTTATTCCACAAGTTGGGCCTAACCTCGTGTCATAGCCTGATTCGTATTTGCGCACTTAGACCTCTCACATTAGGTTCAACATTAGTGGTTGCTAGATATGCCAGTCAGGTCCGGGTAGACTTCCACCACTAATGCAACCTAACCTCATGTCATAAGCGCCATTACAATTTCTAATTGTAATCCTAGGCAGTGCTTATTAATTAATTAATTAATCAAACCTATGCCTTTATAGGTGTTATTGCCCATTTTACCAATTAATTTGAATTATATGTCCAATGATGTTTATATTCAAATTATGCCAATATTAACCTTTTTTTCCCATTCCTTAAGTAGTGCACTCACAAAATTGACGGCATGCCTAGGCTAGATAATAGCCTAGTCATAAATGATAAAAGGGGAAAATAATAGAAATATAACCAAAGTGATTGTTTTAACATAACTTGGCATAAACATAAACTAGCATGGTGATAAGTTGGACATAGAAGCATAAATCTGATGAACTTGTAGCAATTACAAGTTCTAACATAACTATGATGTCATAGTGGGCATAATAAGATCTAAATTAACCATTTAGATGTCCAACTATTCAGATCTAACATAATAGGCACAAGATGATAATCTAGATCTGATTAACAAATTAAATATTCACACAATTTAGATCCAATAGTTTAAAAGTAGATCTACACAATTATGGTTTAAGTTTCACATCATGGCATGTCATAGAAGTTACAATAGATCCGTCTAGATAGAGGTTTAGATCCGAATCCTAACCAATTCAGAATGTCATATAATCACAATTTACAATGGATCTAATCTAATCTAGGCATATGAACAAATCCAAGTCATAGTCATGTCATATTTACTTTTAAATATTCAAATCTAAAAGCAACTAGGGACTCATAGAGTTTGTATTAGAAAAGATTGGATCTTGAATCTCCAATTGATTTGCTTTAGTTGAAGAGGATAACAGATCCAGATTAGTTCAAATACCAGTAGAGTTTGGCCACCATGAATTCTCAATAAAGAAAACAAGAGAAATGACCACGTATATATAGCTTCCAGACCCTCCGGCACCGACTGCCACGTCAACTCTAGGGGTGTAGACACCCCTGTGGGTGGGTCGACCCTGGAGTCGACACCCCTTAAGGGGGGTCGACCTGGTGTCGACACCCCTCTAGGGGGGTCGCCCCCCTAGAGCCAGAAAACTACCGCCACTTTTTCTTTTCCAAAATCGAAAGGTTTTCGATAAAATTCTGACTCATTCCTGACTCATGTGTATATATATAATTCTTCTACGCCTATACAAACTTAAAACCCTCATAACTTCCTCATACGATGTCCTTTTACGCAAACCAAATGTCTATCTTGACCAAAATTTCGAGACAGACGCAATGGTGTAGTCCGTTTTCCTTAATTATGAATATTAAATTAACTATAATTTAATTTATGCTCTTTTAGTATCGTTAAAAATACGGGGTGTTACAAGTGGGGAGAATATGATTATTAGCATCACTTTGCATTCTTTCCCATTAGTTTTGCTTATCATTTCAATTTTATATGAATTGGGTTTGATTTGTGATGTATGAATATTTTTTTATTTTAGAAATGAGGTTTGTGAGAAGGGGGAAAATGGCATAGCTCCGCTGCCTCTGCAGATTTATGTGGAAAAAGATTGAGGCCTTTCCCTTTATTTATAGGGGTGGAAGTGGCCTAGAACCATTGGATTAGTTTTTATTAACATTCGTCCACTCGTTTATAATGTTATACACATAAAACCCTAGCCATCGCTGGCTGGCTCGACCAAGCGGTTGCAGCCAGTGCTTGACCGCCCCACTCGACCACTTGGTGATCTGGCAGTGAGGTGGCTGGGTAATTATATATTACTATATATAATTTATTTTATTTTATTTATTTTACGTCCATTTTCATATTTCGTCCATAACTTTTTCATACGGACTCCGTTCGCGAAACTCCAAACATGAAAGTTGACCAGAATTCCGGGACGAACGCATATGTTAAAGTTTCGTCGCCAAATTTCATCATTTTAAAGAAATTCATATTTTTGGAGATTCTAATTAAATAACTATTTATTTTCAAAATTCCGGGTTGTTACAAAAGTTGATTCTGTAAGCATAGGACCGGGCCAATATCTAGTAGAGAGATCATTAATCTTGAGTTTCAACGGCTTTTTCCAAAAAGCTGGTCAACAATATGCATATATGAAATGGTATTATGAGCTGTGATGTAGGAAAAAATAGATGCAAGGGATCCAACAGGATTCCTCAAATTTTTTGGAAGTTAATTTTCGTCATATTATTCAAATCTGAACTGTTTAACCCCATTAACATTAAATTATGTTTAGGTGTTGATTGTTGAATTAAATTAAACATTTGATGTGTTATTAATAAATAAAAAATAACGATTAACTAATTGGCAGTAGATGGCCTAAAAATCTTCTTTTGAGACGCTGATTTGCAGTTAGGAGAATTAACGAAATTGAAGTTATGAAATTTAGTTTATATCTGTAGCAAGGTTTTAAATTATTTTTTTAAGTTATATAAAATAGAGGTTTTACAAATAAGCCATTATTTTTTTGAATAGATCTTAAAAAATAGTTATAAAATATTTTATATAGCAAATTTATGTTTTTAAGTTAGTTTTACAAGCAAATAGGTCTGAAATTAACCTAAGCGTTAATAGTTTGAGGGTTAAGTGTGATTATACTGAATTAGTTAAGTTGTTAATTAATTTGACAAAAAGGATTACTTGAAATCAATTAACAAGTTAACTATTTTTTCCGGTTGACTAAGTCAACGATTCAATTGAAATTGGTTATTAGATTAAATGGTACCTGCAAAGTACTGGAGTACGAGCATAAACCATACTCGGTTATACAAAGTGGGGTATAATCCATATCTGGAGGATGAGTATAAACCACATGCGGTTTTTCTTGGTAAGGCGGTATAGTCTTTGTGCACTATTGTTTTTAAGGTCGAACATTAACGATGTCCGTGGAATGAACATAAGGTTCGAGTACAAGCCATACTGTTGAGTCAATAGTATTTACTTGTCAAATCATGATAAGGATTGGTTCGAGTATCATCCGTACTCATATTGTGAGAGAGAAGTTCAACATATCCTAACAATTATAGTGTTAGCATTTGTATTAGCCATACCTGAAGGACGAGCATAAGCCATGCACGGTTTAAGGAGTGGCGAGCATTGGTGAGTAATAACTATACCCAGCTTTAAGAGAGTGGCGAGCATTAACCATACTCGTCTTAATAGAGTCGGCAAGTATTAAACATACTTGGCTTTGAATTTCTTGTCGAATCTTGACAAGGTGTTTGGATCGATCCAACATAATCCATGTTTGAGAAATAAGGTTTATTGTTGCTAAGGAGCTATTACAGAGGTAAAAATGAATCCCACTCGGTTATAGTTGAATCCAGAGCACGCTTAGGGATTAAATCCTAATCACGTACGTGTGTACGTCAACATAACCACATTATTGAAAATAATAAAAAGTGCATTTCTTATATCCTAAGAAATGGGATGTGACGATCGCCCACAACCACTACATTATATAAGAGGAATAATGCGCTGAAAGGTGTGCACAACAGCTTTGGACGATCATCAAGGTATGATACATAAGTGAAACATGTCGTAAACTCACAGCGAAAGGACAAAATATAATAGAACTTATACAACAGGTAGTGATAGTGAAGTAGAAAAACACTAAGCTTTCATGACAACTAGAAAGTATTTCCTATACATGTGGATATCAACAACAGTGTTTGTACAATTTGCCTCACTACAACACTTAAGGAAATAGCATGCAGCGGAAACAAATACAATATAGTAATAAAACTGGTATGTGGGCCTCTTGCTCGCCATCGATCAGCATCCTCATCCTCACTAAAGCATTACCTATCACCTGTTACTCAGTCTGCCCATCCACAACCGGATGAACAGCCCAAGGTAATAAGAGGAAACATAAAATCTTGAGTCAGATAACAGTCTTAGTGAGCGATAAAACAACTAACAAACTTGATCAATAAAGTATACGAGAATGGGTAAATAAACAACTAATCTACCCAGCTCCAGAGAAGAATTTACACCTGCCTTCCCCACACCTGACAGTGTAGCCTTTGCGACCCATTCGTCCAAAGGAATAAAAATTCAGCCATGGCAACAAAAACAATCATTCACACATAGTAATAGCAACTCAGGCATTATTACAATAAGCATTAAAACGTCCACGACTGTCTCTGGCTATCACCGCCAACCTTGCTTTGGAACTCTCGTTATCGTATGATTGGCTAACAACTTGCCGTCAATTGTCAAGGACCATACACGATGCCCCGGTTCTAGCAAAACCCCACATACTATACACAACACGTGTCTAGGCCATACACAACGCCTAGGGCACTCGACCTAGAATTGGTCTTCAATTGTACCCCTGCTTTGAGTCCGCTAGAACCTACGACAACGGAAATTCCTCGGCCTTCTTATCTCCAATCGTTATCAACTTCGACTATTAATTATCTTATAACACTTTAGAGCAATCACTTCACACGAACTCAATACATCCTTGAGTCATTTCCACATTCGTCACATCCGATGAACAATTCATCTCACTTCATCATTCCTCCATGGAATTCACTTCAAAGTCACACCATCGCCGAGCCAATTATATCAATGCGCTGCAACTAGGGTTCGGGGGGTTGCACCCGAATTATTTGTTAAAAGCAATTTTTCTTCAAATTTGGGTCTTACCCGAAAATATAAATTTTCAGAAAATGACCATGTTCGACCGACCCCACGGTGTGACCAACCCCTTTTGCTCGACCTAACCATGCTCGAGCCAACCTTGCTTGACCCAGAATGTGCACGACCGACCACCTGCATGTACGACCCAAAGTCTCCTTCCTCGTACACGTCCGACCCAACTCAAGACCGACCCGGAGTAACCGGCCCGACCCATAGTGACCGACCCAACCCATACTTCCTCCAAAACCAGAACTCCCAGGCCTGTTCGACCGACCCAAACCAGACCGACCCGACCCAGATGTTCGACCCGACCCAGATGAGACCGACTGACCAGGACTTGATTTCTGACTTATTCTCCAAGACACCTTTATAGGACCGACTCACCATGTTCGACCGACCCACTATGTTCTACTGACCACCATGTTCGACCCAAAACCTATATCCTCCAATGCAACTCCAATTTCGATCAAAACATCGCTAAAATGATTTGTTTAATGAAACCAACTCATCCAATATGACCACTAGCATGATATGAAATCACTAATAACACCAATATGACAATTCCATCAATAACACGTAAAATTCACCAAAATCACCATAAATGTACATATAAGCAAAACCATGGATCTAATTTGCACATTCACATGAAATGCCATATAAATTATGTATCTAAACTTCCTAGATCAGATCATAGGGTGATCTATTTGAAAATGAACTTACCAATGCATAGATCCATGCAAAAACCACTTGAATTTGATGAAAAACATGGTCAACTACTCGTACACTTCATTGAATTCATGTGAGAGATGTAATCCACTGACCGATTCTCCCAAACAAGCAAAAACCCTTAATGTAACCACTCTATGGAAAGGCAATCATAAATTCCTTTCCAATGGCACAAGTCTCATCCTCTGATTCGACCTGAGTCAAAAGCTATACTTGCGTAAGAATGACAGGGGGGAAATTGTCACAAACAAAATCGGTAAAAATTATGGACATGTCTCACATCCCCATAAGCAACATATCAAAAGATGAGAATGGTTCAACCCTTAGGGAATAAAATAAAAATATTTTATGATCTTCCGATACGTAAAATGTGGGATGTTACATGGGATGTTCCTTCAACGATCTAAACTAGATCAGTTAATAATAATGTCGCGGTTGATAGGTTTAGGGTCCTTTCCGTTTCGAGGAGTTCGGGGACCAACCTGAGGAGCTTGGGCATAACGTTGTGGCGGCTCGGCCGATAGAGATTTCTTGACATATTCGGGTAGCTCTCCACCTCTGACCCTTCCCTCCATGAGATCGCACAAATGTCTGCATTCATTGGTGCCATGACCTGCCAAATTATGATACATGCAATGCTTTCATGATTCAAGTTCTCTTTGGGTCGTCTCTCTCTTGGGAGGCTTAGGGAAATGCAGGGATCCTCTCACATAGAGGTAGACATCCAGTAGGGTGGAGTTGAGCTCGGTGTATTTGTTGTACTTGTCTTCTCTCCGGAATCATACATTCCGGTCCTTCTTCTCCGAGGATTTCCCATTTCCTTAGTACTAGCCATTGGTAATGGATGAGCCTCCATCTTTGATGGAAAGAATTTCAAAATTTTCCTTCTCGATACCAGCATCTTCTTATCGGAGGAATCTATCTGCTTTTGCATTGAAGTCTTCAATATCTTAGTGGGGATCTTTGGTTAAGGAGATCCTAGATTCATATCGGCTTCGAACACCAGCTATGGCGGCTATAAGCACCATCTATGCAGTTAAAGCCCGCAAAATCCCCACTATAGCTCATAGCGCTCTTCAACCGCTACGCTGTTTCAATTTATCATTGATGAACAGTAGAACCGCTTGCAGCCCCGCTATCTTCTGCTGCATTCGCTAAATCAGGGCTATTTAGCATCTGCTTTAGCAATATTACTACATAGAGCTTGATTTGACTAGTTCTCTTTATATAAATATCAGCAAAGTTAGTTTAAAGAGCTTATTTTAACGCATAATTGTCTAATATGTTATAGAAACATATTATAGTCATTAAATCTAGTGTGCATAATCATGATATTCTTTGGTCTTTTACATAATATTAATTAATATTGATTTAGTCTACACAAATAATGTGGAAATGATAGTTAATTAGTTTTAATATTTGTTTTCAACATATAATGAACCTTTTTGCGCTCCCACTATAGCCCCGCTATTTCCCCGCAACACCTTTTTGTACCTCTACCGTTATGGTACCATTAAGCGCTTTAACTGTACAGAGCACCATCGATGGCTGAAGTCAATCGATTGATGCTACAACTGTGTTGAATCTTTCTATGAAAGAGAGTAGGGCCTTGCCGGACCACTGCTTGATGGACGTGAGGTACATGACACTCATTGGTTGAGAGATATGAACTCTGAACTACTCGCTGAAGCGAGTGACAAGCATGTTTTAACGGCTGATTTACTCAGTTGTTAACTACCGAAGCCACATGCCAGCTATGTCCGTGAGAAATAGGGGAAAGCACTTAGCCATGACGTTGGTTGATGCAGAAAGTACTTCCATGTGACGCATGTATTGCATGAGATGTGTAGTCGAGTCAATCCTGCCATTGTAGGGCTGCAGGACCGAAAGCTTGAAGTCCGGTGGATTGCGTGAGCTTTTGATTTCTCACGTGATAGGACTGTGATGGGTGTTATCCAAATCTTGCTGAAAAGTGTTGCCTCTGGTGAAGCATTTGATGATGCTTGCAATCTAGCTTCCATCTCCAAGGAGCTGTTGCCACGAATCCAATTCTGCACAAGGGACATTGGTGAGAATCCCAGTACTAGGCCTTGGTGGAAGCATGTCGCAAGTCCTTGGGGTCAGTTTAGTTCATCCTGCGAGAGTTGAGTGAAGGTGGTCTCCAGCCTCGGGCCTGGATTCGGGTGTAACTGGAGTGGCGTGGTTAAACGTAGGGTTGGACCGAACCCATGTCCGCTCCGGTTGGAAGTGACCTGTTCAAGTGAGTATTATCCATTTAGGGCTTAGTATTTCCCCCTCCAAGGGTGATATTAGAATGGTTTATTATAGCGTTACCCTTCATCACATTAGGGACCAGTATGGTAGAGTAGTCTTGGTGACATGGAGGGCTGCTGCCGCCAGTCCTTCTTGGATCAACAAGCCGGGAAGGTTGTGCGGGAGGTTGCATAAGATGGGTTTGCAACATGACGTGGGGTTGAACCGGGGGCAACATCAATCTAGGTTCTGGTCGACCCAAAGGTTGCATTGGTTTAGGATCTGTTTGTCTAGAGTGTTGAGTTCGAGTCGAACCCTGGAGTGGAGGCAAATCGATCAACTGGTCTGGAACTTGGCCATGGCCGACCTGAGAATCGGCAGCTACCAAAGCTCCGTTTAATGATGGAGGTGATGATCTTAGCGTTGGCCAATCGAGAAGTGAAGTTGATCAAGGATGAAGCAAAGGTGTGGACCTATTTAGGTCTTGGGTCTCAACAGACCAAAGATCAGTTGTTTCCCCAGCCTCGCTCGATGCAGGAAATGATGCTGGGACGTGAGTTCCCTTTTATATCTGAGCAATGTAGTTGTTTATCATTTCCTCCTGTTTTTTGAGAAGTCCATCCTAATGTGCCATCTGATCATTGAACTCGGCCAAGACTTTATCCATGTCGTCCCTAATTAGGTACCGGGTCGGGTTTTCATGGGAAGAAGCCTCCTGGCTTGCCTCCGTTGCTTCTATTGTTGCTGCATTAGCAGGTCGAGATTGAGAGTGGGAAGGTTCTGCATCCTTCTTTCATTTTTTTTCATTGCTTCCTTAAGAGTTGCCAGAGGTCGTAGGGTATAACCGTGGAACCCCTTCCTGGCATGCCAAAGTGTTAACGTCTAAAGTTGGTGTAGTGAAAATCAACCCCCAACATGCGTTAACCACACACGAAAATAATCACAGAAATGCGAGTAAGTATAAATAAACACATGAGACACAATATTTTTATAGTGGTTCGTCTTAATCCAAGCCTACGTCCACTTTATAATCTTTGTTTATACTATCGATTACAGGTTACAATGATTTTTTAGTGGAAGAAAATAGAAAAAGAAAAGATGTTTACACAAATCCTTGTGTTGTACTTAGAGTATACGACATGCTATTTCTGGTAAGCCGAATAGGAAGTTTGAGTGGCGAATTCTAATTGCCTTTCTATCTCCGGAAAGAGTTGTACTTATAGGCGAGCTAGTGGGACAAATTTTCATGCGGCGTGGCACGTATCTGTTTGGGCTTTAACACGTGGAGCTTGATCATGCTGAGTAGCTGTAGGCAGCGGGACCCAGTATACTGTTCATAAACAGTTCTTCCTCGAAGTATGCGGCCTACGTGGTATTTGAAACTTTACGTATAAAAAGAAGTGCTGGTCAAAGCTTACCCATTGCTTCAGCCTTGGGAATAAGACTTCGTTTGATAGTAGATAACTCGCCTTGATAGTTATGCTGATCCTGTACTGTAGGATAAAATTTTACTGGATACCGCTGCTCCGATATTCCAGCTCGATTCGATTTTTCAGAAACAGGTCGGTCAATTGGTTGATGACACGATCGATCGGTTTTATGTTTCTTTTAGGAGTGTCATCTCCGGTCGGCCCATAATTGATCAATCCAAAATGAAAGTTTATTATGTAAGCATAGGACCAGGCCGATATCTGGTAGAGAGAGCTTTGATTTTGAGTTATGAAGGCTTTTTCCAAAAAAGATGGTCAACAATATGCATATATGAAATGGTATTATGAGCTGTGATGTAAAGAAAAACAGATGTAAGGGATCCAACTGGATTCATTAAATTTTTTTGGATGGTATTTGTCGTCATATTATTCATATATGAACTGTTTAACCCCAATAACATTAAATTGTGTTTGGATGTTGATTATTGAATTAAATTCAACATTTGATGTGTCATTAATAAATAAACAATATCGATTAAGCGATTGGCAGTAGACAGCCTAAAAATCATCTTTTTGAGACGTTAATTTGTGGTCAGGAGAATCAACAAAATTGAAGTTATAAAATTTACTTGATATCTGAAGCAAGATTTTAAATTATATTTTATAAGTTATATAAAATAAGGGTTTTATAAATAGGTCAATATTTTTTTGAATAGATCTTAAAAAATAGTTATGAAATATTTTGTATAGCAAATTTATGTTTTTTAAGTAAGTTTTACAAGAAAATAGGTCTGAAATTAACCTAAGGGTTAATAATTTGAGGCTTAAGTTTGATTATACTGAATTAATTAATTTTATAGAAAGGATTAATTGAAATCAATTAACAAGTTAATTATGGTTTCAAGTTGTCTAAGTCAACACTTCAATTGAAATTGGTTATTAGATTAATTTCTTTTCAGTTAATCTTATAGAAATAGTTTTAATAGATGGTTATTTAAACGTAATATGGTTTCTTAATAGTTAATTAATATTTTAATTAACCATGCTTGGAGATAACTATCGAGTTGACAATTATTAATAAAGTTAATTATTATTTTAATAATTTATTTTTAAACAGATTAACTTTTTTGGTAGTAATAAAGAAAAATATTTCTACTTTTAATTAATAATGAAGTTAATTATTATTTTTAATTACTGATAATTAAAGTGGTTACTTTTTAATTGGAATTCACTTTAAAATGTAATCTAGTTGTAATGAAATTTTGATTGAATACTGTAAAGGGTTTTATAATGGGATTTAGAATAAACCCCAAGTTTTATAGACAAGGTTTATAAAAGAGATTTAAAGCTAAAGCGTTGATTGTAGTAAGCGTTCACTTAATATTTGAATTAAGTAAAATGTTTGTAATTGAAAAGAGATTTTCAAAGGTACAAAGGGAGGATGCTAAATGGACTTATATAAAGGAATCAGTAAATGGATTTTATAATAAATTCAGGTTGTAAAAAAATCATATTAAAGAGGATTAAGATAAGGTTTAGTTTAGTTAGAATTTACTTAATAATCGAATTAAGTAAAAGGGATTGTAATTGGAAGTTGATTTATTAAATGTAAGAAATGGTTTATAAAACCATATTTAAATGAAATAGTAAATGAGATTTTTGTGATATTATATTTAATACCTGTTTTTGAGTTACAAACCTTTATCTATATTAAGGTAGGAACGTTGTCGAGGCAAGGTTTAAGTGATAAATAAAATAACCCAACTTGAACGACTTCACTATTATCTAAGGGATGATACACACTTGAAACGGGTAGTGATTTTGGATATAGTTTATTTTTTCTATAAAAAATATTGCAACTTTATTTTTACAAGATTTAGAAATTTAAATAAATTGTTGTTTTTATGGTAAACAATGTATCACTTGATATTGTATCGCCCAAGTATGAAGTGTGATTATACTTATACCCTTCGGTTAAATATACAACACTGTTTTCTAAGTAATGAAAATAGTATAGTTTTGTGAACGCACATATTCTAAGAAATAAGCATATAGATATGGTTCTTAAAGAAATGGAAAACAAGAGGTTATGGAAGTTTGAAATCAGAAGTGGTTGATGGAAATTTAATTCTTTAAGTATTATTGTAAACTTTAATCAGCAAAGTTCTAAAGTTAAATAAAACTATTAAAGCTTTATATAATAAACAATGTGGCACATGACATTTATTAAACCCATATTAGATTAGTAATTAGACTTACACCATTTGGGTAAGTATATATAGCGATGATTTCGAAGTAAAGGAAAAAAAGAGGGGGTTTTGTGAATATGTCTATTATAAAAAAGATAAGCATATGGCTATCATTTCCAAAGTAACGAAAACAAGAGATTTGTAAATATAATTATTTCGTTGAGATAACTATATGAAATCGATTTTCAAGAATCAATGAAAATATTTCAATGAATGGTTTTAATTTAAAAGGATCTGAGCAATAGATGTACTAGATCGTACTATTTTGATTTGATAGTTAAAGAACCGATATCAATGAATATCTCCTTTAACTTATAATGTGTTAGTTCAAGAAGATGGGATGGGAACTTGACTCTAAACCACTTCGAACCAACTTTGCATTCAAATTTGAAATTGCAGTGATGCTAATGTCTATTGAGATGAGTTGAAGGCATAGAACTTTGAAGTAGAAAGGGGTGCTTGCCAATGTCTCTAGTTAACTACACGAATTAAACTCATCGCAGCAATGCCTATGTTTTGGGTTCTGCATGATGCAAGGACTTCTTGTTACTAATCTTAGGGTTTATCCTGGCAAGATGTAGTAAAAGAGTACCTTCTTTTTATCCAGTTCCTTGACAACCTGTGTGACACCCCACGTCAGTTAATGTCACTCTTTATAAGAATGCATTAAGTTTTGTGAAGCGTTATAGGTAAACAAACCCAGAATTACACAAGACATATATAAAATAGTAGCAGAAATATAATACTTTATTTTCCAAAAGAAAATACCATGGTCCAAAAATCCAGTTACAACATAAGTCTGAAATACTGAAAACCAATTACATCAAATTAAAGTATCTGCCTTGTTCTAAAACCATCAGAGTACGTAAATATAAGTCCGTAGTCCCCAAAAACATCCATAATGAGGTAGATAGGTAGTCAAAGCGATACATCTACGCAAAGCAAATCCAACTCCGAGTAGAAGCAGGAGAGAGTCCTAATCAAGCCTGAGTATTCTCACCACGAGAACCTACGGGGAGGAAGAGAGAGAAAAGGAAACAAAACGGGTCAGACATAAAGTCTGGAGAGTCCAGTGACTATTAGCATATAAAGAGATAAAAGTAACGAGATAGTAAATAAACTAGATGAGAGATAACATCAGTATACAACAGGTATAAACAGGATGAACAGGGTAAATTATGCTTCTCAATTAATTTCTCTGCACTAAAACTAGTATATCGCACTAAGTGTTTTCAACTACTTAACATAAACCAAATGGTCCCAACATAGAATAAATGGTAGACTTAGGTGTACTTCTAGCAACGGGTTCTACCCTAAATAGAATAACATGTATCTAAATAGAATATAACGGGTGTTACTCCAAACAGAAATAACAGGTACCTAAATAGAATTAGATGTACCCTAATTACTACCCCGCGATCGGCTCCCTACCACAAAAATACCCTGTGCTGGCCCCATGGTAGGGTGTATTACTTCCTTAAGTGGAAATCACCAGAAGGACACAGACCTATTTACTGGTGTTATGGCATCTTATTTCCCCAAACAGACTGGAACCATACATGCACATGACTCTTTTGGAACGCGCCATCAGAACACCCCGTACCAAATGGACTTATAATTAGTCTCAGTAAGCATGCCCTAACCCCTACCAAGTACGGGGTCCTCTTTTAATACCATAACAGGTTACTGGCTAATATGGGTCCCACATAACAAATGACACAAGCACCCCTAGACTAGCGTCCCCAATCAATTAGGATTTACACAGGTTAAGTTTTACATAGGTTAATAGTGTACCTACAACACCACCAGATTAACAAGTTTACTTAACCCCTAACAGACCACACAGAATACATAGTTGACATACAGTTCCATTTACATATTTCCTTCATCTTTGTATTAGGCCTACATGTTTCCTTATTCATACACCCCATGTATCATAAGTTAGGCCCCAAACTTTCGTCATTTTCATAATACAGGTTATGCCCCCCAAATTACCATTCCCAATCAAACCCAATTTCGTTCGTACGCATACTTCAGCGATATCGGCCTAGGCTCGAAGGTAGCCTAGCTATAAAAATAAAAAGGAATGAGAGAGGAAGAAGAACAAAAATAGGCATAAATAATAGAAATAGGCATACAGAAATAACTAAAAAAAATAGGTGTATAGCAAATTTCATGTTATTATAGCAGATTTGTTTAAACATTTATCAACATCTTAACAGGAATAAGTTTTAGATCTGGTTTATTAACATGTAAAGATTACTAGTTAAATGTTTATATTTAAAAGCAACATGAACTCACAGAGACTAGATCTAAAGAACCGAGAAAATTATGTTGATGTTGTAGCAGAAATTCTTGTATAAGTATAAGCTGTTGTTGAAGAGAAATAGGCTAGTTCAATCCAAGCTGAGGCAGTATCTTCTTGTCTCCATTGTTTTGGGTGAATAAAACAATAGAAATGTTGTCCTACTTATAGCCTACCGCCAACGAATCACATTCAGAAACAAGTCTAGGTTCAAGGTAAGAAACTGGATGGATTTGGGGTGGGTCGACCACGGGGTTGACCATAGGGTCGACACACCCTTGTGTGGGTCGACCCTAGGGTCGACTGCCATGGGGAATGTGGAGACTCCAATGAGTCGAATTGCCGCGAGCCTTCCCGCTCTTCGATTTTGATTTATTTTGAATTCTGGACTGGTTTTGTTTATATATATTTTACTTATATGTATATAAACTTCAAACCTTAATATCTTCTTCATACGATGTCCATTTTACGCAAACTCGTAGTCTATCTCAAGCAAAATTCCGAGTTGAGCACAATGGTACAGTCCATTTCCCTTAATTCCTAATATTTAATTAAGTATTCATTTAGTTTGTCCTTATAGTATTCTTTAAAATTACGAGGTGTTACATTCTCCCCTACTTAAAGGATTTTGTCCCCGAAATCTCCAAGTTAAGAAGAATGTATATCCTAACATCCATCAACCATCTACTCATCCACCAATCAAGGGCATCCATTATCCTTAAAAGATTTCTAATGCTTATACGAACATATGAAATAGTGTGAGTATATGTCCTTACACTAATGTGAAATATCAGGCGGTCTACTGGTTCAGTTGACCTCCTTAATGCAATTAATGTTCATGCCATGTAAACAAAATGTATGCAAATAATCCTAGTATAACATGAAAGTTCTATATGTGCACAACCATTCATCCAAATGCAACATACATATGATGATACGTCGATTTTCATCCATATAAAATTTAAAAGGCATACACATCCATATGCAATATGTAAGTGATTTAGCCGTTCTAGTGCCTAAAGTATGTATATGCATCCACGAGCAACCACTAGCAAACACTAGCATTCATTTGCATCCATCAAATATAACATGTCTCAAACACATGTTTACATCCATCAGTTTTCTCCTTAAAGGTCGAAGATTCGGTCGATAGGATACATACGAATGATAGAAACAAGTATAGATAAAAGCTTGGAAAAATAAGCTAAGAACATACCCTTGTAAAGGAAAGGGTACTGAGTGTGAATCTTGTCTTCAGTCTCCCTAGTCATATCCTCGATGTCTTCTCCCCATTGAACTTTCATCAACTTAACTTCTCGATTGCGGAGCTTCTTAACCTCTAATCCAAGTATATGGGTAGGAGTTCGTCTAGTTGTTGCCTCCTTTTCTACCTCTACCTCTTCAAGCATGCTCGCTCAACTACTTCTACCGTATCATGTAGACACTTTCGCAAATGAGAAACATGGAAAACATAAAATTCTAATTTATCGAAACTCATGTTGGTTTGCTCTGGTATCCTGCAGAAAAGACAAAGACATAAAATAGTTCAGAGCTCAGAAAATATCTCACAGCGGAATGGATAAAATATAATATACTCAAAGTATAGCCTTACCGTATTAATAATACTGCCTAATCAGTATCCAAAGCTATCATGTCTCTGCCACAAATCTAATCTGCGAGTATGTTATGACGAGGGGTCAGAACGCAAGTTCTGGTGACTGGATTTAAATTATACACTTTGGATAATCCTACATATACCGTTCAATCACATTTTTTATTTATTAGGTTACTTGGGTTAATAGCACTCAAGGCTTACACATACGTCGTGCCCATTTACTTCCCAGTGGATTAACCTAATACAGTATATGTAGCTACCCCTCAATATTGAGGTACACCCCATGGTACACCACTCTCACGGTCTCAACCGTAATGCTACAGAAATGAACGTAGTCTCTCATCCCATGCCAGAGTGACATATGGATATCTACATAACAATGTTACGTTCTGCATATATCTATTATTACTACGCTACGTAAGCGTATGAACTGCTACCATCAATCGAATCATATTTCATACAGAAGTAGTGCTCTCAAGTCTAGGATACACCACCAAGAGCCGACATGCATGCATCTAGACTGTCCCACCTACATATTATCAATCGTATTCGATGCCTTAACCGTACATAATGTGCACCGAATTCCGTGGCAGGGCTATACAAGAAACATTGAACTCAGTTGGGAGCTTTTCCATATCTTTACAAGCCTGCCTTTAAGAGCCTCAAAATACAGCTATTCCTAGGGTCTGTTTTCATGGTGTCTATGGTACCACCTCGGCCCCCTCCCTCAACTAGTAAAGACTACAAGAGCTAAGTGACTTGCCCTTAACAAACAATCTAAACATCCAGTTGGTGTTTCCCTTATACCACCGTACCTCGATAGTGAAAAGTGAATGGTCTATTGGGTTTAGCTCTAGTCTTTTCGCATCCCACTGGCTGCCGATGATGGGTACCCAACGATCCACTATCCTTGTTGATCCTGATCTCTGCCTCCCCGTTGAGGAGATCGCCGAATCACCCTAGTGTCACCTCATCATAGCATTCTGACTGCAAATCTACTAATGCAGTCAAGGCCCACCCACCTAGTAGTTACGCGCAGACCCAACCACTGCGAACACATGCTAAACATCTGCCATCGCACATAGGACTACCAGGAGCACCTTACGTATCTCAGGAAGTCGCGTGCTTCCCCTTCCAGTCCTTCAAATCCTAAATAATAATAAGATGAATGTGTGTTCCCCTCGTGCCTCATGACACCACGATGATCTACCCCATTGGGTTATTCACCCTCAAACGTACAGACTGGTCCAAGAGCCTCATTTTAATGTATCATTAGACCCTATGTCATAACATTATTTTGCGCGCTTACTTTACCTCACCAGGTTTCCATTTAACTTGGTTATCCCCGTTCATATTGACTTCTTATTCAAGTTACCAAGTTTCTCTTGCTTATTTATTTCAGTCATATAACTTAACCTTTTAAAGTTTATTAATAAGCCCTCAACATGTTATACTCTAGATTGTGATCCAAGGTCTGTAACCCACATTCCCTTTATATTCTTGTTTGATTTCATCGTTACAATAACATGTTCTACTTAATATGTAATTAAGTATATCTCAATTCACATGTTTTCTTTTTAACATGTCAGTCATTATTTATGATTAAACAAAACTTATTTCATTTCATAAGTTTTCCGCATTCTTTCACATTAAATCATAATTCCATTTTACACTATCACTACAACTTATCGGTTTTTACTTATTAACTTAGTTCTCTTAACTATGGTCCACTAATAAGTTTCTCTTCCCATAAATGTAACGTATGTTGTCCTCATCCATAGATTTCGAATTCTTCTGGAGGGAAAGTGCATGCTTTCGTGGCTGATGTACCGGATAGAGGTAGGAAAGTTTCTATTGAAAGTTTGATTACTCTTTCTGATCAACCTGTTAGAACTCTTTTTGATTATGGCGCATCGCATTCTGTAACACCCGAATTTTTAATGACATTAAAGCGGATAAATTTAATATTACGAATTAAGGGGAATAGATTACGTCATTGCTTTCATCTCGAAATTCTGATCAAGATTGACCCCTGGTTTTCGTAAAACGGATAAAGAATGAAGAAGTTATGGACGATAGAAGTTTGGCAGAAAAAGTAGAAATTCCCGGTGCACTTGACAAGTGCGCCCATGTATTTTTACGCTGGCGCACCTGTAAAGTGCACCTGGAATAGTTTTTTTGGGTATTCGGGCCTTTGCCCAAGTGGGAGGGGACACCTGACCTGATTTACCCTAGGGGTTATGTGGCAGTCGGTTCCAGAGGGTTCTGTAGCTATAAATATATAGCTATTTCACATATTTCTTCATTAGAAATCATGGCGGCCAAACTATGTCGGATTCTGAACTGAACTAGTGTCTCTCATCTTCTTCTCAAGTATATCAAATTCTGAGATTCAAGCATAGACTCAGCACCTTTCCTATCATCTTAGCAATCCAATCATAGTGAGTTCTAGTAGCTTTTAGGTTTAGATAAATAATAGTGAATTATGAAAGATTGTGATTTGGATACGTTGCAAACCTTGAATCTATGTTATTGTTGGATCTTATGCTAAGTCATGATAGATCTATTTCTTTGGATCCAATTCAATTGTTCTACTATGTTATTATTATGGATCTTGGTTAGTAACTTTTATTATATGATATGATGCGGATGTGTATAGATCTATTCAATGTGATCTAAAATTGTCACCTTATGATTCATGTTAGTATGTGATCTAAATTATCACCTTAGATCTATTTTATGTGATCAAAATTGTCACCTTATGATTCAAGTTAGATCTATTCTATGTGATCTAAAATTGTCACCTTATGATTCATGTCAGATCTAGTCTATATGATCTAAAATTGTCACCTTATGACTCATTTTAGATCTATTCAATGTGATCTAAAATTTTCACTTTATGATTTATGTTAGATCTATTCTATGTGATCTAAAATTGTCACCTTATTCATGTTAGATTTATTCTATGTGATCTAAAATTGTCACCTTATGATTCACGTTAGATCTATTCTGTGTGATCTAAAATTGTCACCTTATGATTCATGTTTGATCTATTCTATGTGATCTAAAATTGTCACCTTATGATTCATGTTAGATCTATTTTATGTGGTCTAAATTGTCACCTTATGATTCATGTTAGATCTATATTATGTGATCTAAATTGTCACCTTATGATTCATGTTAGATCTATTTTATGTGATCTAAATTATCATCTTAAGTTAACATGTTAGATCTAAACTGATAGGACATCAAAATTGATAATTTAGATATTGTGACATCATAGTTCATAAGATTTATATCCACCTTGTTATGATGACAAATTCATGTCCATGCTAGTATGCATATTCACCTTATTATCATACAAGTTTATGTTTATGCCAAGATGATCATTTTAGTTTTATTCCCATTATTTTCCCTATTATCATTTATGATTAGGCTATTGTCTAGCCTAGGCATGTTGCCAATTTTGTGAGGGCGATAGTTATGGAACGGGGGAAAAAGTGTTAAAAATGGCATAATTTGAATATGAACATTTATTGACATGTAATTCAAATTATTGGGTGAAATAGGTATTGACACCTATAAAAGGAAAGGATTAATTAATTGATTAATTAATTAAAAATGGAATGTCTAGTAATTACAATTAGGAATTGTAATTGTACTTATTACATGAGGTTAGGTTGCATTAGTGGTGGAAGTCTGCCCGTACCCGACCGGCATATCCAACAGCCACTAATGGTGAACCTAATGTGAGAGGTCTAAGTACGTAAATACGAATCGGGCTATGACACGAGGTTAGGCCCAACCGTGGAATAAGTCTGCTCGGACCCGACCGACATATCCAACATCCACATGTTGTAAGCCTAATGTGGGAGGTCTGGCCCATTATGAAACCATAAATGGACATGGTAAAGAATTGGACTACTTAACCTAAGTTAATCCATAGGGATTGTATGAACTTAAATTTAAGTTGGGAGTTAAGTAAACATGGTTGAGGGGTGGGTTAAGTGAATCTGAAGAGGGGATGGGTAATAGTCCCACAAACTTAACCCGTTAAGGTTATATAATTAAAGACACCTAGTGGTAAACATAATCGGTGGAAATAATAAAGTTATGTAATTAAAGACAACTTTTAGGGTAAACATAACTTGTTGAAGTGATAGGGTTATATAATTAAAGACACCTATAGGTAAGCATAACCGGTTGGAAGATTAGGGGTTATGTATTAAAGACACTTGTAGGTAAGCATAATCGGTAGAAATAAATAAGGCTATGTAATTAAAGACACCTAGTGTATACATAGTCAGTAAAAACCTAGTAGGGGATACAAGACAAAGGGAAGAGCTTGCATTATATTGTGTGGGACCCATTTCAGTCAGTAACCCGGAGTAGATATCAAACAAAGTACTCTATACTAGGCGGACAAGGGGCACGCTTACTGACTGATTGTAAGAGATCCAAAGTGGAGGACGGTGTGGGTGGCTCAAATCGACCGGGCCATGTGCTTGCATGAGCCGGGCAGAAAGGGATAAGACAACCGTGATACCTATAGATATGGTTGTGCACATTATTAGGACGAGGGGTTGCCACTTTACTATGTGATACCTCCTATTGTGGGTCCAACACAAGGTATCTACGAGGGTTAGGGAGTCGATCGATCAGGGTAGTAGTTAGGATACATTTGGACGTATACCTAAGTCTACCACCTTATAGTTGAAGGGGTCATCTCTTTCTGGATATACTAGTAACAGTGCAAAGTAATTATTCGAAGCATGTACACCATATCTTACTTACCTTGTCACACCTGCCATTTATGTAGTGATCTCCCTTATCCACTTCATATGCCTATCGTGTTACTTTTATTTATCTACTGGCTAAAAGTAACTAGACTCGCCAAACTTGATGTCTGACCCTTTTTGTTTCCTCTTCTTTCTTCCATTCCCCCCAGGTTCTCAAGGGAGGGAATTCTCAGGCTTAGTCGGGATTCTGCTAACGTCTTGCTTTGAGATTCTAGATGTATTGCTCAAGCTTCTATCTTTGCTACTATGGCTCATGATTTGGGGATTATGCTTTCTTTGTTATTGTACTCTGATATTTAAAGTACAAGACATAAGTTTTAATGATATACTGAGTTTATGTATTTTCAGACATATGGTGTAACCATGCTTTATGATTAATAAAAGTTTTTAGTGTCCGCTGCTATTTTATATTTGGGTTGTAATGTTTTTGTTCTGTTTACCTATAACGCTTCACGAAACTTAATGCATTCCCTTAGTTAGTGACATTAACGGACGTGGGGAGTCACACTTGGTATCAGAGATGAAGGTTACCAGATTAGATAAAAGTTTTTGCAAATTATTTTCAAAAAGGTTTCAAAAGAAAGCATTTTCAAAAGAAAAGTCTATTTTGAAGAACATATTCCCCAAATCCATAGGAAATATCTCTCGATTCTCCACTTGATTCCTTTTTCTTTTTGTTTGGGGAACCGATTCTTCCCCGTTCCGGCATAATGTCGTAGGCATTTTTAAACTGCGGAACATGTCGAAGGGCAATGAAGTGCCTAACCTCCATCTGTAGCTACAGTAGTATCACCTACGGCTAATTTTCTCGAGCTTCGCAAGGATTTCCGTGCGATGGAGGCAACTTTCAAGAGACTTGTTAGTTTGTTACACATGGATGGTAAAAAGGAGAATAAGGAAGTTAGGGCTAAGGAGTACAATCCAAGGATGAGAAAAATGATGGCCCGTGAAGGGAACATAGATAAAATTCAAATAAATCTGAAAAGGAAGAAGTTAAGGTTGAGGAAACACAAAATAAAAGGTATAACCCAAGAAAGGGTGAAAAAAATGACAAGGCTAAGGGTAAGAGAAAGTGCCATAGTTGCGGGAGAGAGGGTCACTTGGCCTAGGACTGCAGGAAAAGGAAGAATGCTTGCTTCGTTTGTGAAGGGGTTGGACACTATTCAAGGTAGTGCCTAAGGAAGCAAGGTCAAAGGACCGGAACCTTTAGAGGGCAAGCAAAAGTTCTCGTGGATAGTGCACCAGATAGAGGTAGGAAGGTTTCCATGGAAGGTTTGATTTCTTTTTCCAAACTTCCTATAAGAACTCTTTTTGATTCTGGTGCCTCACATTCATTTATATCAAGTTCCGTAGTTGAATCTCTGCACTTAATTACTAGTATGGTAATAGATCCCATAGTTGTTTCAAACCCCATTGGTGGTCCGACTCATTTATCTATGATTTGTCGGGGTTTGAAAATATCTGTGTTAGGCGTCGAGTTTGAATGCGAAGCGTATATGCTCGGGTTTATGGGCTATGGGTTGATTCTAGGAATGGACTAGCTTACCGCGTTTGGTGCCATTCTGGATTGTGAGAAGAGAGTTGTTAGACTTCTGACTTGTCATGGGAGGACCCTCGAGATTTTGCGTGGCCCAGAAGGGTCGGTTATGCTTAGATTCCTAGAGTCTCTTGATGCATCTATCGACGATCTGCAATATGTCCCAGTAGTCCGAGATTATTCTGACGTTTTTGATGAGGTATGGGGCTTACCTCCAAGGCGCGAGATCGATTTTCGTATATATCTGGTGGACAATGCAAAGCCAGTTGCATTACCAGTGCGCCATATGGCTCCAAAGGAAAGGAGGGAGCTGAGTAAGCAAGTAGGGAAGCTACTTGAGAAAGGGTTTAATAGACGAAGCATATCTGAATGGGGTGCTCCAGTAGTATTCGCAACTAAGGCGGATGGTTCGCTTTGTTTGTGTGTTGATTATATGGAGCTAAATAAACTCACTAAGAAGAATAGGCACTCGCTTCCTAGGATTGATGATTTATTTGATTAGTTCGTTGGTGCCTCAGTATTTTCCTTGTTAGACTTGGCCATGGGGTTCCATCAGTTGAGGGTGGCTTAGGACATCATAGATAAAACTGCCTTTGGGACTCCAGACAGTTTCTTTGAATGGCTAGTTATGCCTTTTGGGCTGTCGGATGCACCCGTCTATTTTGTTGATTTGATGAGTAGGGTGTTTCAGGAGTTCCTAAATATGTTTGTGATAGTCTTTGTCGATGATATTTTGATCATCTCCAGTAGTATTCGCAAATAAGGCGGATGGTTCGCTTCATTTGTGTGTTGGTTATAGGGACCTGAATAAGCTCACTAAGAAGAATAGACACCCGCTTCCGAGGATTGATGATTTATTTGATCAGCTTGTTGGTGCCTCATTATTTTCCCAGTTAGACTTCGCCATGGGGTTCCATCAGTTGAGGGTGGCCGAGGATAGTATAGATAAGACTGCCTTTAGGACTCCAGACGGTTTCTTTGAATGGCTAGTTATGCCTTTTGGGTTGACAAATGCACCAGCCTATTTTCTCGATCTGATGAGTAGGGTGTTTAGGGAGTTCCTAAATAAATTTGTTGTAGTCTTTGTCGATGATATTTTGATCTTCTCCAAAAGCGAAGAAGTGCATGCCCAACATTTGAGAGAAGTTTTGAAAACTCTCCATGACCGTCAACTTAAAGAAAAATTCTCCTAATGCCATTTTTGGAGAAAAGAGGTGAGATTCTTAGGGAATGTGGTCTCCAAAGAAGGGATAGCCGTAGATCCTGCGAAGGTGGTTGTAGTGCAAGATTGGCGAGTTCCTAAAAATGCAACCGAGGTAAGGAGCTTTCTTGGGTTAATAGGTTACTATAGGAAGTTCATTAAGGACTTTGCAAAGATATCAGCCCCACTCACCTGGCCGACGAAGAAGAACTTGGCATTCTCATGGGATATAGACTGTGACATTGCTTTCCAACGACTAAAGACGGCTCTGACAACAGCCCCAGTCCTGACCTTGCCTGACGTGAATAAAGTGTTTACCATTTACGCTGATGCATGCGGTACAGGGCTTGGTGCGGTTCTAATACAAGAAGGGAAAGTAGTATGTTATGGGGTAGGCAGTTGAGAGTTTATGAAAAGAACTACCCCACCCTTGATCTAGAGCTAGCTGCCATAATTTTTGCATTAAAGACGTGGCGTCATTATTTACTTGGAGAGAAGTTCGAGTTTTACATCGATCATAAATCTCTCAAGTATCTGTTCTCGTAGAAGGATCTCAATTTAAGGCAACAACGGTGGATGGAGTTTCTAGCTTCTTATGATATTGAGATTTCTTATACCCCTGGCAAGTGTAATGTGGTGGCAGATGCACTAAGTAGGCAGAGGGTGGCCCTGAGTCCTCTGTTTGTGGAAAAAAAGAACTTGGAGTTCATATCAGCTTTTGATTATAGACCCTCCATCGATATTTTGCCTGATTCGTTTGCATCCTTGGAGATACGTCCGACTCTTATGGACTAGATAGGAGCTTCGCAACAAGGTGACCCACAAATTCTAGACATCATGGATAAGCTCAGAAGAGGGGAGACTTCTAGTCACCTCAGCAGGTATGCCATAGATGAAAAGGGGTGGTTGCAACGAGATGGAAGGCTTTGTGTTCCTCAAACAGGAAGCTTGATAAAGGCAGTCCTAGAAGAAGCCCACCATTCTAAGATGACCATTCATCCAGGCGGTGATAAGATATACAGGGACATGAAGAGGGTTTTCTTTTGGGCTGGGATGAAGAAAGATGTGGCCGAATTTGTTTCTCAATGTTTAGTTTGCCAGCATGTCAAAGATGAGCAAAAGAAGCCCGGTGGTTTACTTCATCCTTTGGAGGTTCCTAAGTGGAAATGGGAGAGCGTCTCAATGGATTTCATAGATGGTTTGCCTAGATCGAAGATAGGCAACACCAGTATCTGGGTTGTGGTAGATAGACCCACTAAGAATGCTCACTTTATTCTAGTTAAGAGTAAGAGGACGACATCATGGTTAGCAGCAATTTATGTCCGAGAGATAGTTTGTCTTCATGGAGTTCCTTCCAGCATTTGAGTGATCGTGACCTCATATTTACCAACGAATTTTGTAGGAGCTTGTAAGAAGCATTAGATACACAGTTGTGTTTGAGCATAGCTTATCGTCCTCAGACCGATGGGCAAACGGAGAGGGTGAACAGAATTCTAGAAGATCTTTTAAGGCTGTATATCCTAGACTTCGGAGCGACTTGGGAAGAGAATCTTCCTTTAGTAAAACTTGCCTATAACAACAGCTATTAGGCCAGCATTGGCATGGCACCATTTGAAGCATTGTACGGGCGACCCTATAGATCACCAACTTGTTGGTGGGAATCTACAGAAAGATTACTACTTGGACTGAATATGGTTAGGGAAAATTTCGAAAAGATTGATCTTATTGGACGGCGGATGAAGACAGCTCAAGATAGGCAGAAATCCTATGCAAATAAGAGAAGGACTGACCTCAAAATTGAAGTAGGAGACTTGGTTTATATCAAAGTGTCACCTCTGAGGAATGTTGTTCGCTTCAGATTAGTAGGGAAGTTAGCACCTAGGTTTGTGGGACCATTTCCCATAACCGAGAGGATTGGCCAAATGGCCTATAGAGTAATTCTTCCTTAAAATCTATCTGGTGTTCATGATGTTTTCCATGTTTCTCATCTGGGGAAGTGGTTGGATGACACCGCTGAAGTTGTTGAGCCGAGTATATTGGAAGAGGTAGAAGTGGAACGGAAGGCGACAGTCAGGCGAGTTTCTTCCCGTATTCTTGGATCGGAAGTTAAGAAGTTACGCAATAAAGAGATCAAGTTGATAAAGTTTCAATGGAGAGACAACCAAGAGGATGTGACTTGGAGAGACCGAAGACAATATTTTTGCGCTTTGTACCCTTTTCATTTTAAGGTAATGTTCTTTACTTCTCTTCCAAAAGCTTTTATCCGTGCTTGCTTCTATCATCTGATTATATCCTATCAATCGAATCTTCAACCTTTAGGTAGGAAATCCCATGATTGTAAACATGTGTTTGAGACATGTTATGTTTGGTGGATGCAAGTGGATGCAAGTGGTTGCCTGTGGATGCATATACACACACATTAGGCACTAGATCGGCTCAATCACTCCCATACTACATATGGATGTGTGTGCATTTTCTTTCTTTTATGGATGGAAATGGATGAACTAGCATATGGATGTTGCATTTGGATGAATGAGTGTGCACACATGTAGAGCTTATATGTTATAATAGGCTTATTTGCATACATATTGGATTCATGGTACTAACATACATTGCATTAAGGAGGTCAATAGAATCAGTAGACCACTTGATTTTCGCATTAGTGTTGGGAAATATACACACACCTCTGCACATGTTCATACAAGAATTAGAAATCTTTAAGGATAATGGATGCTAGTGTTTGGTGGATGAATAGATGGATTATGGATGGTAGGATACATTCTTTTCAACTTAGAGATTTAGGGGACGAAATCCTTTGAGCAGGGGAGAATGTAACACCCCGAATTTTTAATGACATTAAAGAGGATAAATTAAATAATACTTAATTTAATATTAAGAATTTGGGGAAATGGATTACGTCATTGCATTCATCTCGAAATTCTAGTCAAGATTGAACCCTGGTTTGCGTAAAACGAAAAACGTATGAAGAAGTTATGGACAATAGAAGTTTGGCAGAAAAAGCAGAAATTCCCGGCGCACTTGTCAAGTGCGCCCATGTATTTTTACACTGGCGCACCTATAAAGTGCGCCCAGAATAGTTTTTTTGGGTATTCGGGCCTTTGCCCAAGTGGGAGGCGACCCGCGACCTGATTTACCCTAGGGCTTATGTGGCAGTCGGTTCCAGAGGGTTCCGTAGCTATAAATATATAGCTATTTCACATATTTCTTCATTAGAAATCATGGCGGCTAAACTATGCCGGATTCTGAACTGAACTTGGGTCTCTCATCTTCTTCTCAAGCATGTGAAATTCTGAGATTCAAGCATAGATTCAGACCTTTTCTATCATCTTAGCAATCCAATCACAGTGAGTTCTAGTTGCTTTTAGGTTTAGATATATGATAGCGAATTATGAAAGACTGTTATTTGGATATGTTGCAAACCTTGAATCTATATTATTGTTAGATCTTATGCTATGTCATGATAGATCTATTTCTTTGGATCCAATTCAATTGTTCAACTATGTTATTATTATGGATTTTGGTTTGTAACTTTTACGATATGCTATTATGCGGATGTGTGTAGATCTATTCTATGTGATCTAAAATTGTCACCTTATGATTCATGTTAGTTTTATTCTATGTGATCTAAAGTATCACCTTAGATCTATTTTATGTGATCTAAATTGTCACCTTATGATTCATGTTAGATCAATTCTATGTGATCTAAAACTGTCACCTTATGATTAATGTCAGATCTATTCTATGTGATCTAAAATTGCCACCTTATGATTTATGTTAGTTCTATTCTATGTGATCTAAAATTGTCACCTTATGATTCATGTTAGATCTATTCTATGTGATCTAAAATTGTCACCTTATGATTCATGTTAGATCTATTCTATATTATCTAAAATTGTCACCTTTTGATTCATGTTAGATTAATTCTATGTGATCTAAAATTGTCACCATATGATTCATGTTAGATCTATTTTATGTGATCTAAATGTAACACCCCATGTCCATTAATGTCACTCACAAAGGGAATGCATTAACTTCCATAGAGCATTTTAAGTAAGTATAGAATAGAAAATCACAACAAGACAGATATAAAGCAGTACTTGAAAATAAAACTTTATTTCATTACAGCGGATAAACCCATATGTTTGATTACATCATCAAAACCATAAACCAATGTCAAGTACATCATATCCATCTTGATAAAACAAAGTACGTAAACTGAAAGACATAATCCCCAACATTAAAATAGCCATAAATAAAGAGAAGTTGCACTTTACTTCAGCGGTCCAAGAAATCTTCTAAAAGCAATCCAAAATCAAGCTCCACTGGTGCTAGTTCCAACCAGAGCACCTGGGGGGAAAAAGGAAAGAGATAGAAAAAGGGGGGGTCAGACATAAAGTTTGGCGAGTGCGATAATTCTAACAATATAATTAACAAAGTAACTAGGCTAAGGCATAAGTTGGAAAATAAGGAAATGACCATGAACCATTGAGTATGGCAAAGTAAACAAGGAAACAAGATGAACAACGATATCGTTTAAGCGCACCTAACCCACTAAGATGAATTTACTAAGCTACACCAAAACTATAGGATAAATGCTATACTGCACCGCCACTAGTATACTGCACCACCACTAGTCATCCTAAGGTTGATCACGTCTACAGACTTAATAACGATATTGGTAGTTTCGTGCAACCCTAGCTGCCTTCATAGGTGCATTCTGCCCCTATCTCCGCTAGGTGTACCTACTACCCCCAAGCGATCGGCTCCCTAACTAGTAGATACCCGTGCTGGCTCCACAGTTGGGTGTATCACTCCCCAAAGTGGCAACCCGATATCACCAAAAATGCACGGCTTATACCTACACGATGCAACAACGTCTTACCTACCAGCCCGGGTCCACACACGCATATGAACCCGTTGGACTTGCGTTGCCACCGCTAACCCGGTTTGGCCTCTTACAGTCAAGCCCAGTATATGTGTCCCGTCCTCGACTTGGGTCGAGCCCACAAAGATACGTATGGGTTACTGGTTGAAACAGGCCCCCATTACTTGACACAAGCTATCCACCTAAACTTGGTCCCCTCTAGTACATCCCACTTAACCCACTTCTTATTCATGTTTCAATTACATGTTTCAATTTTGGTTAAGTGTTTCTAATCGTATTTCCAAATGCCACCCAAGGCACCCACTAGATTCCACATGCCACCCAAGGCACCCACTTAACCCCCTCATGTCCTAATACATGCTTATCTGGTTAAGTGTTTCTTAATTCATTAAGACCGTAACCTCATAAAGACCTCTCACATTAGACTGGCATTTGTGGCAGCTGGATTTGCCGGGCGGGTCCGGGCAGTCTTACACCACAAAAGAGCCTAACCTCGTGTCCTTACAATTGTTACGTATTTAGTTTATGCCTAAGACCTCTCACATTAGACTGACATTTGTGGCAGCTGGATTTGCCGGACGGGTCCGGGCAGTCTTACACCACAAAAGAGCTTAATCTCGTGTTTTAGACGATTAATTACTCCTAATTAATCACCCCTAATTTGAATTACTTTCACTATTCAAATTATCAATCAATTCCAAATTTAGCGATGTCCATAATTGACTCAATTATGTCCATCCATTTATGGTATGTAAAATTATACCAATTTCACCACAATTTTATTTTATGCCTTTTAAGGCATTTATGCCAATTACATATTTTTAATATTATCCCGTTTTACCCCACGTAGTACGTTTGTTCGTTTAACGTAAAAATATATGTTAGACTCGAATAGTCTAACACATGAAATAAAAGAAAACATCACATATATACACATAATTAAAACATTGATATAACATAGGGGTGAACTTGCATATGTGGATGATGTTCTACATCTAAAACTTGCATAGGCCAAGATTACAACTTGTATAAACAACATATGTCATGGATCCAAATTTAAAGGGGTGAACTTGATGAGAAAATGGCCACAAACTTGCATAAACATCATATGTCATAGATCTATATCTAAAGGTGTGAACTTGATGAAATAATAGCCACAAACTCGCATAAACATCATATGTCATAGACCTACATCTAAAAGGGGTAAACATGCATAGGTAATAACATAACATGATTCATATCCAACTCATAAACTCAATATATGATTTATACATCGCAACAATGGTGTAAACTAATATCTAACATGTAAAGTATCATGTAGAATTTAGCATATATCATAGCCTAACTTTCAATTAAATTTCACATAATCTAGGTGCCATAGCCATGTAAAGTCACATATAATTCTACCCAAACTTGTATATGGTTCATGTTTGAATCAACATCTAAACTTTCCTACATATGATTTATCATATGAATCAATACAAACTAGCATAAGAAACATGATGATTTGATTGTATATAAAATTTACAACATGGATGATAGCAACATAACTTTGCATCATAAATGATAGCATCACAACATAACATCATAGATATTTCAATCACAATCCTACAACATAATTACAACATGCAATCAATACTTCATATCACATCTATACAATCCGCGTTATAACTTAATCTAGTTAAATTACTAATTATCTTGTTAAAACTATCGAACTCACAACTCAAAAGCAGTCTTGAGTTCTGAATTCTGATTTCTGGAGTTGAATTAGCGCTCCTTTGATGAAGATTCGCTGTTAGGGTTGAATAGTTCTGATTTGGTTGCTGTTCTTCCTCTTTAATTTGGTGGCGGCTGATCTAGGGTTCAAGACAACAGCATGACGGCCATAGTTTTAGTTTTAATTCCGATTTATGGTTTGAGTCTATGGGTCTTTTTATAGAATTCTGAATTAATTTAAGCCGTCGGATGATCTAGGGTTAATCAAAACCATTCAATCATGATAGGGTGATGAGTCAGCCCTAATGACTCGGCAAGGAGCCAGAAAGGACTCAACAACACGGGTCAGCCTGAACCTGAAAGCTGTGCAAGCTCCAGCCTCGGCCTGGGCGCACTTGGCAGGTGCGCCAGTGTAAATATGTACACTGGCGCACTTCCCAAGTGCGCCAGTGCATTTATAATTTTTTTCCAACTTTTTCCACCACCTTTCGTTCGTCCATAACTCTTTCATCCGGTACTCGTTTCCCGCAAAATCGGACTCTATTTCAACCAGAATTCCGAGATGAACACAATGGCGCAACCCAATCCCCATAATTCTCACGTCTGAGATTAATTTTTCTTTAATTTAGTTAATTCGATATTTCAAAAATCCGAGGTGTTACATTCTCCCCTCCTTAAAGGATTTCGTCCCCGAAATCTCCAAGTTAAGGAGAATGTATATCTTACCATTCAAACAACCATCTACTCAACCATCAAACACGGGCATCCATTGTCCTTATAAAATTCTAATGTTGTACGAACATATGCAAAAAGTGTGTGTATATGTTCCTTATCTAATGCAAAATCAGGCGGTCTACTGATTCAGTTGACCTCCTTATTGCAAACCATGATAGTGCCATTCATCCTTTATGTATGCGAAAGAACCTTATCGATACATATCATTTCTACATGTATGCACAACCATTCACCAAAATGCAACATCCATATGATGGTACAACAATTATTCATCCATTACTCAAATATGTACACACATTTATATGCAATATGCGATATGAAGTGACTGAGCCGATCTAGTGCCTAAAGTGTGTGTGTATGCATCCACGAGCAACCACTAGCAAACACTTGCATCCATCATACATGACATGTCTCAAACACATGTTTCAACCATAGGACTATCCTATCTAAAGGTCAAAGATACTAGCGAGAGGACATACTAAAGATAAGATAAGTACAAACTAAGCGATAAAGGAGAAATTAAAAGACATACCCTCGAAAAGAAAAGGGTATAATGAACGCATCTTCGCTTCTGTCTCCCTAGTAGCATTGCTCTCATCATCTCCCCATTGTACTTTGACTAGCTTGACCTCTCGATTCCTCAACTTCTTAATCTCCGACCCAAGAATGCACAAAGGAGCTCGTCGAATCGTTGCATCACGCTCGATCTCCACCTCTCTAAGCAAGCTCGGCTCTACCACTTCCGCGGTCTCGTGCAAGCACTTCCTCAAATGTGATACATGGAATACGTCGTGTACGCCACTAAGTCTCTCGGGCAACTCCACTCTATACGCCATCTTCCCAATCCTTTCCTTAATAGGAAACGGTCCTACGAACCTTGGGGCTAACTTCCCAACGGACCCAAACCAAACGACGTTCCGTAATGGAGACACCTTGACAAAGACCATGTCCCCAATATCAAACTCAAGATCTGACCTCCTCTTATCTGCATAAAATTTCTGCCTATCTTGCGCCATCTTCATCCTCCTTCGAATCAAATCGATCTTCTCCGAAGTTTCTCTAATCATATCGGGTCCAAGCAAGATCTTATCCGTAGATTCCCACCAACATGTAGGCGAACGACACGGCCGTCCATAAAGAGCCTCGAACGGTTCCATGCCAATACTAGACCGAAAGCTATTATTATATGCGAACTCTACCAACGGAAGATGTTCCTCCCATGTACCCCCGAAATATAAGACACACAACCTCAATAAGTCCTCTAGAATACGATTCACCCTCTCGGTCTGGCCGTCCGTCTGAGGATGATATGCGGTGCTCAAACATATATGAGTCCCTACCGCCTCTTGCAAGCTTCTCCAAAATTCGCTAGTGAAAATAGGATCGCGGTCGCTCACTATGCTAGAAGGAACACCGTGAAAACGAACTATTTCTCGAATGTATACGGAGGCTAACCATGGAGCGGTCCTCTTACTCTTCACGGGAATGAAATGGGCGCTCTTAGTAAGTCTTTCTACCACGACCCAAATCCCCGTATTACCCTTCCTCGATCTTGGTAATCCGTCAATAAAGTCCATCGAAACACTTTCCCACTTCCATTGTGGGACCTCCAATGGATGAAGCAATCCAACCGGCTTCTTTTGCTCTGTTTTACTTGTTGGTACACCAAGCATCTAGCGACATACTCAACCACATCTTTCTTCATGTCGGCTCAAAAGTAAACTCGTCTCATGTCCATGTACATCTTGTCCCCGCCGAGATGAATGGTCATCTTCAAACGATGGGCATCATCAAGAATGGTCTTCCTCAAATTTTCGTCCCATGGTACACAAAGTCTATCGTCCCTACGCAACCAACCCTTATCATCTAGGGTATACCTACGGAGATGGCTCGATGACTCCCCTCCTTTGAGCTTTTCTACTAACTCAACCAACTGTGGGTCGTCTCGCTGTGCCTCACCAATCCGTCCCAAAAGCGTAGGTCTGACCTCAAAGGATGCTAGCAAACCAGGTACGAAGTCAATGGAAGGTGTGAAGTCAAACCTAGAGATGAACTCTAAACTTCGCTGCTCAACAAACAACGGACTTAAGGATAATATTTTTCTACTTAAGGCATCTGCCACCACGTTACCCTTGCCAGGGGTATATGCTATCTCGAAGTCGTAGGATGCTAAGACTCCATCCACATTTGCTGCCTTAAGTTCAAGTCCTTCTAAGAGAATAAGTATTTTAGCGATTTGTGGTCAGTGAATAATTCGAATTTTTCGCCAAGAAGATAATGACGCCAAGATTTAAGCACGAAAACAATAGCGGCCAACTCTAGGTCATGTGTAGAGTAATTTCTTTCATGCACTCTCAACTGCCTTCCACCATAGGCTATTACCCTTCCCTCTTGCATTAAGACTACGACTAGTCCTGTCCCACAAGCGTCGGTATAAACGGTAAATGGCTTACTCCCATCCGGCAACACTAAGACTAGGGCTGTGGTCAAAGCTCTCTTTAAACGTTGGAACGCATCATCACAATCTACGTCCTACATGAAAACTAAGTTCTTCTTCGTCAAGCGTGTTAATGGAGCTGATATATTTTTGCGAAGTCTTTGATAAACTTCCTATAGTAGCCAGCCAATCCTAAGAAACTTCTCACCTCGGTAGCATTTTTAGGAACCTTCCAATCTTGGATGGCCACTATCTTCGCAGGATCCACGGCTATCCCTTCTTTAGAAACCATGTGCCCTAAGAATCGCACTTCTTTCCTCCAAAAGTGACATTTGGAAAATTTAGCTTTAAGGCTATGCGCTCGAAGAGTCTCCAACACTTCCCTAAGATGTAGGGCATGCTCTTCTTCGCTTTTAGAAAAGATCAAGATGTCATCTAAAAAGACTACCACGAATTTATTAAGGTACTCCCTAAACACCCTACTCATCAAATCAACAAAGTATGCGGGGGAGTTTGTCAAACCGAAGGGCATCACCAGCCACTCGAAGAAACCATCTGGAGTCCTAAAGGCAGTCTTGTCTATGCTATCCTCAGCCACTCTCAACTGATGGAAACCAGTGGCTAAGTCCAACTGCGAAAACACTGGGGCGCCAACTAACTGATCGAAAAGATCGTCAATCTTCAGCAGTGGGTGTCTATTCTTCTTAGTAAACTTATTAAGTTCTCTATAGTCCACACAAAGTCTAAGGGACCCATCCGCCTTCGTGGCAAATACTACTGGAGCACCCCACTCTGATATACTACGTATGATGAACCCCTTCTCAAGCAATTCTTTCACTTGCTTACTGAGTTCTCTTCTCTCTCTTGGATCCATGTGGCGCACTGGCAATGCAACTGGCTTTGCATTGTCCACTAGATATATTCGAAAGTCTATCTCACGTTTTGGGGGTAAACCCCTCACCTCATCGAAGACATCAGCATATTCACGGACTATGGGAACAGAATGTAAATCATCATCGGATGCGTCAAGGGATTCTTGGTAACTAAGCATTACTGGACCTCTAGGGTCACAAGATATATCAAGGGTCTTTCCCGAACGAGTCAACAATCTAACTACCCTTCTTTCACAATCTAGGATGGCCCCATATCTAGTTAGCCAATCCATACCTAGAATTAAGCCGTAACCCATGAAGCCAAGAACAAATGCGTTGCACTCAAACTCAACGCCCAAGATAAACACTCTCAAATCCCGACAAATCATAGAAAGATGAGCCGAACCACCAATAGGATTTGAGACTACTAAGGGATCAGTAACAAGACTAGTATCTAGGTGCAGTGTTTCAACTAATGATGTCGAAATAAACGAATGCGATGCTCCAGAATCGTATAAATTATGGATAGGATGATCAAACAGAAAAACTAAACTTTCAATGGAAATTGCTCTACCTCGTTCTTGCAGCGGTGGGACCACGAGAGCCTGGACTTGTCCCCTTGCCTGCCCGGGTGCCATAAGAGCTTGCACCTATCCTCCCGAGGTAGACCCTGCCCTCTGCCCTTTCTTTGGGCAATCCTTAATAAGATGTCCCGCCTCGCCACAGTGGAAACAATTCTACAATCTTTGCTTAGATGGCCTGGTGTCCCACAGTTAAAGCATTTCTTCTTCCCCTTAGCATTGTTGCCTTTGCCACCTTTCTTGTTCTGTTGTTGCTGTTGCGACTTCTTTTGATCCCCTTTCTTCTCGGGTGCCTTATTAGCATTGGCGCCCTTCTCCTCTTCATGCATGAGTGCCATGTCAACTAACCTCTCAAAGGTAGCCCCCATGGGAATGTGGGTCATAGCTAACCCATGAAGCGGCTCGTTTAAACCCTTAACAAATCTTAGAGCCTTCTTTTCTGGAGTGTTCACCAAGTCTAAGCCAAACCTTGCCAATTGGTTGAATTTGTTAACGTACTCTTTCACCGATAAATTCCCTTGCTTCAGTGACAAGAACCTTTCAGCCCGTGAGAGAAACTTCGCCTCAAACCTTTGCCTAAAATCTGGCCATGTATCAACTGGACGAACCCCATTAGTGACCTCCCACCAAAGTGAGGTCTCATCCTTCATTAGCCACGCAGCTAGCTCGACTTTCCTTCCATCATCCACTTCAAAGATTCTAAACAATTCTTCCAACTCCTTTAGCCAGTTACGAGCTTCAACAAATGTCTCCGTCCCGTGAAACGGTCTTCCACCAATTGCTCTAAAGTCCTTGCATATCTTTGTGAAATTATCGATACGAGGAGGAGGAGGAGGATTTACTGGACCTGCGGCGACGGCCCTAGCCTCAAGATATTGACGGAACCAACCGGGCACGTGAACGCCCTCTGGTATCTCAGATGCTTCAGACATGCTGAAACGAAAAAGGAAAGATTCAATACAAAAAGGACTGAAGGAAAGATATATGGCTCTTGGGGTTATGCTTTCCAAAATATACTTTTCTCTTGAAAATACTTTCCTTAAATCATACTATTGAAAGTACTTCTTTATAAAAATTGCTTTGAATTTTTATTTTCAAAAAGTCATATCTATTCTGGTAACCTTCAGCTCTGATACCACGTGTAACACCCCACGTCCATTAATGTCACTCACAAAGGGAATGCATTAACTTCCATGGAGAATTTTAAGTATAGAATAGAAAATCACAACAAGACAGATATAAAGCAGTACTTGAAAATTTAAACTTTATTTCATTGCAGCAGATAAACCCATATGTTTGATTACATCATCAAAACCATAAACCAAAGTCAAGTACATCATGTCCATCTTGATAAAACAAAGTACATAAACTGAAAGACATAATCCCCAACATCAAAATAGCCATAAATAAAAAGAAGCTGAACTTTACTTCAGCGGTCCAAGAAATCTTCTAAAAGCAGTCCAAAATCAAGCTCCACTGGTGCTAGTGCCAACCTGAGCACCTAAGGGGAGGAAAAAGGAAAGAGATGGAAAAAGGGGGGTCAGACATAAAGTCTGGCGAGTGCGATAATTCTAACAATATAATTAACAAAGTAACTAGGCTAAGGCATAAGTTGGAAAATAAGGAAATGACCATGAACCATTGAGTATGGCAGAGTAAACAAGGAAACAAGATGAACAACGATAACGTTTAAGCGCACCTAAACCCACTAAGATAATTTACTAAACTACACCAACACTATAGGATAGTTGCTATACTGCACCGCCACTAGTATACCGCACCACCACTAGTCACCCTAAGGTTGATCCAGCCTACAGACTTAATAATGATATTGGTAGTTTCGTGCACCCCTAGCTGCCTTCATAGGTGCCGTCTGCCCCTATCTCCACTAGGTGTACCCACTACCCCCAAGCGATTGGCTCCCTAACTCGTAGATACCCGTGCTGGCCCCACAATGGGGTGTATCACTCCCCAAAGTGGCAACCCGATACCACCAATAATGCACGGCTTATACCTACACGATGCAACAACGTCTTACCTACCAGCCCGGGTCCACACACGCATATGAACCGTTGGACTTGCGTTGCCACCGCTAACCCGGTTTGGCCTCTTACAATCAACCCAATATGCGTGTCCCATCCTCGACTTGGGTCGAGCCCACAAAGATACGTATGGGTTACTGGTTGAAACGGGCCCCCATTACTTGACACAAGCTATGCACCCAAGATTGGTCCCCTCTAGTACATCCCACTTAACTCACTTCTTATTCATGTTTCAATTACATGTTTCAATTTGGTTAAGTGTTTCTAATCGTATTTCCAAATGCCACCCAAGGCACCCACTAGATTCCACATGCCACCCAAGGCACCCACATAACCCCCTCATGTCCCACTGCCTGCTTATCTGGTTAAGTGTTTCTTAATTCATTAAGACCGTAACCTCATAAAGACCTCTCACATTAGACTGGCATTTGTGGCAACTGGATTTGCCGGGAGGGTCCGGGCAATCTTACACCACAAAAGAGCCTAACCTCGTGTCTTTACAATTGTTACGTATTTAGTTTATGCCTAAGACCTCTCACATTAGACTGACATTTGTGGCAGCTGGATTTGCCGGGCATGTCCGGGCAGTCTTACACCACAAAAGAGCCTAACCTCGTGTCTTAGACGATTAATTACTCCTAATTAATCACCCCCAATTTGAATTACTTTCCCAATTCAAATTATCAGTCAATTCCAAATTTAGCGATGTCCATAATTGACTCAATTATGTCCATCCATTTATGGTATGTAAAATCATACCAATTTCACCACAATTTTATTTTATGCCTTTTAAGGCATTTATGACAATTACATATTTTTAATATTATCCCCTTTTACCCCACGTAGTACGTTTATTCGTTTATCGTTAAAATATACGTTAGACTCGAATAGTCTAACTCATGAAATAAAAGAAAACATCACATATATACACATAATTAAAATATAGATCTAACATCGGGGTGAACTTGCATATGTGAATGATGTTCTACATCTAAAACTTACATAGGCCAAGATTACAACTTGCATAAACAACATATGTCATGGATCCAAATTTAAAGGGGTGAACTTGATGAGAAAATGGCCACAAACTTGCATAAACATCACATGTCATAGATCTATATCTAAAGGTGTGAACTTGATGAAATAATAGCCACAAACTCGCATAAACATCATATTTCATAGATCTATATCTAAAAGGGGTAAACATGCATAGGTAATAACATAACATGATTCATATCCAACTCATAAACTCACATATGTGATTTATACATCGCAACAATGGTGTAAACTAATATCTAACATGTAAAGTATCATGTAGAATTTAGCACATATCATAGCCTAACTTTCAATTAAATTTCACATAAACTAGGTGCCATAGCCATGTAAAGTCACATATAATTCTACCCAAACTTGTATATGGTTCATGTTTGAATCAACATCTAAACTTTCCTACATATGATTTATCATATGAATCAATACAAACTAGCATAAGAAACATGATGATTTGATTGTATATAAAATTTACAACATGGATGATAGCAACATAACTTTGCATCATAAATGATAGCATCACAACATAACATCATAGATATTTCAATCACAATCCTACAACATAATTACAACATGCAATCAATACTTCATATCACATCCATACAATCCGCGTTATAACTTAATCTAATTAAATTACTAATTATCTTGTTAAAATTATCGAACTCACAACTCAAAAGCAGTCTTGAGTTTTGAATTCTGATTTCTGGAGTTGAATTAGCGCTCCTTTGATGAAGATTCGCTGTTAGGGTTGAATAGTTCTGATTTGGTTGTTGTTCTTCCTCTTTAATTTGGTGGCGGCTGCTCTAGGGTTCAAGACAACAGCATGACAGCCATAGTTTTAGTTTTAATTCAGATTTAGGGTTTGAGTCTATGGGTCTTTTTATAGAATTCTAAATTAATTTAAGCCGTCGGATGATCTTAGGGTTAATCAAAACCATTCAATCATGATAGGGTGATGAGTCAGCCCTAATGACTCAGCAAGGAGTCAGAAAGGACTCAACAACACGGGTCAGCCTGAACCAGAAAGCTGTGCAGGCTCCAGCCTCGGCCTGGGCGCACTTGGCAGGTGCGCCAGTGTAAATATGTACTGGCGCACTTCCCAAGTGCGCCAGTGCTTTTTTTTCTACTTTTGCCACCACCTTTCGTTCGTCCATAACTCTTTCATCCGGTACTCGTTTCCCGCAAACTCGGACTCTATTTCAACCAGAATTCCGAGACGAACACAATGGCGCAACCCAATCCCCATAATTCTCACGTCTGAGATTAATTATTATTTAATTTAGTTAATTTGATATTTCAAAAATCCGGGGTGTTACACTAAATTGTCACCTTATGATTCATGTTAGATCTATTTTATGTGATCTAAATTGTCACCTTATGATTCATGTTACATCTATTTTGTGTGATATAAATTATCACCTTATGTTAACATGTTAATTCTAAACTGATTGGACATCTAAATTGCTAATTTAGATATTGTGACATCATAGTTCATCAGTTTTATGTCCACCTTGTTATGATGACAATTTCATGTCCATGCTAGTATGTATGTTCACCTTATTATCATACAAGTTTATGTTTATCCTAAGATGATCATTTTAGTCATATTCCCATTCGTTTCCCTATTATCATTTATGACTAGGCTATTGTCTAGCCTAGGCATGTTGCCAATTTTGTGAGGGCGCTAGTTAAGGAATAGGGGAAAAAGGGTTAAAAATGGCGAAATTTGAATATGAACATTTATGGACATGTAATTCAAATTATTGGGTAAAATAGGTATTGACACCTATAAAAGGAAAGGATTAATTAATTGATTAATTAATTAAAAATGGAATGTCTAGTAATTACAATTAGGAACTGTAATTGTACTTATGACATGAGGTTAGGTTGCATTAGTGGTGGAAGTCTGCCGGGACCCGACCGGCATATCCAGCAGCCACTAATAGTGAACCTATTGTGGGAGGTCTAAGTACGTAAATACGAATCGGGATATGACACGAGGTTAGGCCCAACTGTGGAATAAGTCTGCCCGGACCCGACCGGCATATCCAGCATCCACATGTTGTAGGCCTAATGTGGGAGGTCTGGCCCATTATGAAACCATAAATGGACATGGTAAAGAATTGGACTACTTAACCTAAGTTAATCCATAGGGATTGTATCAACTTAAATTTAAGCTGGGGGTTAAGTAAACATGGTTGAGAGGTAGGCTAAGTGAATCTGAAGAGGGGATGGGTAATTGGCCCCCAAAATTAACCCGTTAAGGTTATGTAATTAAAGACACCTAGTGGTATACATAATTGGTGGAAATAATAAAGTTATGTAATTAAAGATATCTTTTAGGGTAAACACAACTTGTATAAGTGATAGGGTTATGTAATTAAAGATATCTATAGGTAAGCATAACTGGTTGGAAGATTAGGGGTTACGTATTAAAGACACCTGTGGGTAAGCATAACCGGTAGAAATAAATAAGGCTATGTAATTAAAGACACCAAGTGGTATACATAGTCAGTAAAAACCTAGTGGGGGATACAATACAAAGGGGAGAGCTTGTATCATATTGTGTGGGACCCATTTCAGTCAGTAACCTGGAGTAGGTATCAAACAAAGTACTCCGTGCGAGGCGGAGAAGGGGCATGCTTACTGACTGATTGTAAGAGATCCAAACGTGGAGGACAGTGTGTGCGGCGTAAATCGACCGAGCCATGTGCGTGCATGAGCCGGGCAGAACGGGATAAGACAACCGTGACACCTGTAGATATGGTTGTGCACATTATACGACGAGGGGTTGCCGCTTTAGGAAGTGATACCTCCTATTGTGGGGCCAGCACAAGGTATCTACGAGGGTTAGGGAACCGATCGATCAGGGTAGTAGTTAAGATACATTTGGACGTATACCTAAGTCTACCACCTTATAGTTGAAGGGATCATCTCTTTCTAGATATAATAGTAACAGTGCAGAGTAATTATTCGAAGATGTACACCTTATCCTGCTTAACTTGTCACACCTTCCATTTATGCAGTGATCTCCCTTATCCACTTTATATGCCTATCATGTTACTTTTATTTATCTACTGGCTAAAAGTAACTAGACTTGCCGGACTTTATGTCTGACCCTTTTTGTTTCCTCTTCTTTCTTCCGTTCCCCCCTCCCCCACACCCCAAGTTCACAAGGGAGGGAATTCTCAGGCTTAGTCAGGATTGTGCTATCGTCTTTCTTTGAGATTCTAGATGTGTTGCTCAAGCTTCTATCTTTGCTACTATGGCTCATGATTGGGGATTATGCTTTTATTGTTATTGTACTCTGATATTTAAAGTACAAGACAGAAGTTTTAATGATATACTGAGTTTATGTATTTTCAGACATATGGTGTAACCATGCTTATGATTTATAAAAGTTTTTAATTTCCGCTGCTATTTTATGTCTGTCTTGATATGTTTATGTTCTGTTTACCTATAACGCTTCACGAAACTTAATGCATTCCCTTAATGAGTGACATTAACGAACGTGGGGTGTTACACATTCTTTTATATCTGATTCTGTAGTTGAGTCTCTGCACCTTAGTACTAGTATAGTTTTGGATCCCATTGTTGTTTCAAACCCCATAGGAGGTACAACTCATTTATCTATGATTTGTTGAGGTTTGAGAATATCTGTGTTGGGCATCGAGTTTGAATGCGATCCATATGTGCTTCTTTTCGTGGGCTATAGTTTTATTCTAGGAATGGATTGGCTAGCCAGTTATGGTGCCATTCTAGATTATGAGAGGATGGCCTTTAGACTTTTGACTTGCCATGAAAGGACCCCCAAGATTTCTTATGACCCTAAACGGTCTGTCATGCTTAGTTTCATAGAGTTACTTGATGCATCTATTGATGATTTACAATCAATACCAGTAGTCTGTGAGTATCCTACTGTTTTTAAGGAGGTTTGAGGATTACCACCTAGGCACGAGATTGATTTCCGTATTTGTTTGATGGACAATGCAAAGCCAGTTGTATTGCCTATGCACCACATGGCTCCAAGAGAAAGGAGGGAGCTCAGCAAGCAAGTAGGGGAGCTACTTGAGAAATGGTTTATTAGGCGAAGTATATCTGAATGGGGTATTCCAGTAGTATTCACCACTAAGGTGGATGGTTCGCTTCGCTTATGTGTGGATTATATAGAGTTGAATAAAATCACTAAGAAGAATAGGCACCCAATTCCGAGCATTGATGATCTGTTGGACCAGCTTATTGGTGAATCTATTTTCTCTCAATTAGACTTGGCCACGGGATTTCATCAGTTGAGGGTGGCCGAGGATAGTATAGACAAGACTGCATTTAAAACACTAGATGGTTTCTTCGAGTGGCTTGTCATGCC
Source organism: Allium sativum (assembly GCA_030737875.1). Classification (NCBI taxonomy): domain Eukaryota; kingdom Viridiplantae; phylum Streptophyta; class Magnoliopsida; order Asparagales; family Amaryllidaceae; genus Allium; species Allium sativum. The sequence continues at coordinate 953,174,421 of CM060915.1, forward strand.
TTTTGGGTTGATGAATTCTTCGGCCTAATTTTTTTATCTGATGAGCAGGGTGTTTCAGGAGTTTCTAAATAATTTCGTTGTGATCTTTGATGAAGACATATTGATTTTCTTGAAGGGCTAGGAAGAGCATGCCCGACATTAAGGGAGGTTTTGAAAACTCTCTATGCGCACCAGCTTAAGGCGAAATTCTCAAAATGTCATTTTTAGAAAAGAGGTGAGATTTCTAGGGCATGTGGTCTCTAAAATGGGATAGCAATAGATCTCGTGAAGGTTGTTGTAGTTTAAGATTGGCAGATCCAAAAGAATGCAACGAAGGTGAGGAGTTTTCTTGGATTAGCGGCTTATTATAAGAAGTTCATTAAAGACCTCACAAAGATACCAGCCCCACTCACCAGACTGACGATGAAGAATCTGACATTTTCTTGGGATATAAATTGTGAGGTTGCTTTCCAGCGATTGAAGAGGGCTCTAAAAACAACCCCAGTTTTGACTTTGCCTGATGGGAACAAAGTGCTCAAAGTATACACTAATGCATGTGGTACATGGTTTGGTGCGGTTCTAATGCAAGAGTGAAGTGTAGTATGTTATACAGGTGGACAATTGAGATTTCGTGAGAAGAACTACCCTACCCATGACTTGGAGTTAGCTGCCATAGTATTCACGCTTAAGACTTGGTGCCATTATCTGCTAGGAGAGAAGTTTGAGTTTTACACCGATCATATGTCTCTCAAGTACTTGTTCACGTAGAAGGATCTCAACTTGAGGCAACAGAGATGGATGGAGTTCCTAGCATCCTATGACTTTGAGATTTCTTATAACCCTAGCAAGGGTAATGTGGTGGCAGACGCATTGAGTAGGCAGAGGATGAACTTGAGTCCTCTATTTGTAGAGAGGCAGAGCATGGAGTATATATCGATTTTGATTTTAAGCCCTCTATCGAGTTTACAACTGGTTTGTTTGCATCATTCCATTTCGTGGAACGAAAACATTCGTAGAGGCAAGGAATTGGCTCAAGGAGACTGAGGATTTGTTTGTAATCTTTGAACTAGAATACCAAAAGAAGATTCAGTTAGCTTCCTGGCTACTGAAAGATGAAACTTCATTCTGGTGGGAACTTACCCAAGCTGGACCTCTGGTGGAGACATGGAATGATTTTAGGATGAGGTGTGAAATGAAGTTCCTTTCCCAAGCTGAGAGAAGTATGCAAATGGAGAAGTTCTTAACGCTCAAGCAGGGGAGCATGACGATTAAAGAATATGTTAACAAATTCAACAAACTGACGAGATTTGGATTAGAACCGGTAGACACTTCGCGTAAGAAAGCTTTGCGGTTTGTTAAAGGACTAAATGAACCCCTTCATGGGTTAGCTATGTCCCATATTCCAATGGGAGCTACTTTTGAAAAACTCGTTGATATGGCATTAATACATGAGGAAGATAAAGCTGAAAAGAAAGAAGCTAAGGTTGAGGAAGCACAAAAGAAGGGAGAAAACAATGACAAAGATTGAGACAAGAGGAAATGTTTTAGTTGTGGACACATGGGTCATGTAAGCAAAGATTGCAAAAGAAGGAAGAATGTAACACCCCACCTCCGTTAAGGTCACTCACAAAGGGAATGCATTAACTTCAGTGGAGCATCATAAGTGTATAGAATAGATAAATTACAAAACAGACAAAATTTAAATAGCGAAAAATAAATAAAACTTTACTTTATTGATAAAACAACAGCTTGGTAAAATAGCTTGTACAGAGATTGTTTTCCAGCACCAAAACACCAATACCCATTACAATAAAGCATGTGTCTTGTTTAACAAAATAAAGAAGCATGAAGTGACAATGATATTCCCCAATAAAGCATGAGCCAGCCATAGCAGTGGAAAAGAGAGTCCAAAGCAATACATCGTCTATCTTCGAGCTTGGAAAGAAAACTGAGCTAAGTGGTAATATTCCCTCCCTGTGAACCTGGGGGGGGGGGGAGGGTGGAACGGAAGAAAAGAGAGTGAAACAAAACAGAGTTAGACATAAAGCCTGGTAAGTCCGGTGATTATTCAACATGTAAACAGGTAAAAGGATCATGACATGAATAAACTGGATACCAGACCATAACCATGATAATAAGCATAGCAAGACAACAAATGATGATCGTTAGATATGACAAGGTAAGATACACTGAATGCGCTTTGGTTCTTTCTCTGATTTCCAATTTTCTCTGCACCACCCAACTAGCTTCCTAACTAGTGCCTTTTATAGAACGATTCGTATTCCCTACTAGTGTCCCAACTAGTATCCTGTGAAAAAGGATCCGTATCCCCTACTAGTGTCCCATCTAGTATCCTGTGAAAAAGGATCCGTATCCCCTACTAGTGTCCCAACTAGTATCCTGTTTTATAAAATAAGGTGATCCCAACCCCGCAATTGTTGTAGCCTTCAGTTGTATATCTAGTATGAGGACCTTACCTCAACCAGCCTAATTGCCATGAAGTTGTTAGATGTACCCTTACTACCCTATCGATCGGCTCCCTACTTGTATTAACTTTCCTTGTGTTTGTGTCAATCGGCCCTCTCTTGCGTGTAGATACACTGTGTTGGTCACACCATAAGGTGTATCAATCCCTATGATAGCAACCCGACACAAATATTAGATGCACAGTGTATACTACTGATGTCCAGTGCCTGCTTTTCCACTTCGGAGCACGTGCACGCCCATACTCCATCGGAACTACACTACTGCACCCCCTGCCGCTATTTTGATCGCTTATAATCAGCCCAATAATCGTGCCCCACCCTGCCTAGTTTTAGGGTACCGTGATACATCTATGTGGGTTAGTACTGAAATGGGTCCCGCTACTAGGGTTTTCTAGGGTCTATTCGTATACCCCTAAATTGGCTAAGTGTTATCCATCCATTCAAGTTAACTTATCCCATCCACACGCCATGTCTTGTTGGTTAAGTGTTTCTTATTAACTTAACCCTTCTCATTCATCATGTTGTAATTGGTTAGGTGTTTTCTATTAACTTAACCATGTTCATCCATCATATTATATTGCTTAAGTGCTTCCCATTAACTTAACCCCACTCGTTCATTGGTTAAGTGTTAACTTAGCTCTACCACTGGTCATGTTACATTGGTTAAGTGTTGCCCTCCCGTGTTACTTAACCCTACCACTTGTCATGTTACATTGGTTAAGTGTTTCACTCTTGTGTTACTTAACCCTATCACACATCATGTTATATTAGTTAAGTGTTGCTCTCTTGTGTTACTTAACCCTATTACACATCATGTTATATTGGTTAAGTGTTGCCTTGATTAACTTAACCTTACCATTTTTAGCCTGTTTATTTCTTAGCTTTAATTTATTCATTACACCACCAACGTCTCACATTAGATCTATATTGTAGCGGTCGCTGGATGTGCCGGGCAGTTCCGGGCAGCCTTACACTGCAATTCAATCAAACCTCGGGTTTTTGGGATTTAATGCGTTAACCTCTCACATTTGATTTATATTGTTGCGGTCGCTGGATGTGCCGGGCGGTTCCGGGCAGTCTTACACCGCAACTCAATCTAACCTCGGGTTAAGCAAGTTCATCTTTACCCAATTTACATATTTTTCATATGTGTCCAAATCTATGTGTCAAATTTTCCACAAGTCTAGCCAATACAAGTTTATGCCACATTCCCATGCTATGCCCAAAATTTACTTAATTAAATTATAAACAATTTTCCCCGCGTTATAATCGCACGTACAACGAGATTCAATCTAAGTTCCGAATGAACTTAGTATTCACAAAAACATGTAAAAAAGGGAAAAATAGAGAAAAGGGCATAAGAATTGACATAAGGAAAAATAGGCATGTAAAGATGTACCCAATTCAAGAATCATGTTTCAATGTTGTACATTAACAATATGTGTAGACAAGCTAAGCAATTTACACCATAGGTATAAAGATTGGATAGAATTGGACTTAAGAGAATCACTAATTTTTATGTACAACATGATAAGTCCCATTATTTTAATCGCGGTAGTCTCATAGGCATAGGATGTACAATATGATAGGTTCCATCATATCAATCACAACAGTCTCATAGGCATGATAGATTCTATTATGTCAATCCAATAGTCTCATAGGCATGATAGGTTTTATTATGTCAGTCAAAACAGTTTCATAGGCATGATAGGTTCTATTACGTCAATCCAACAGTCTCATAGGCATGATAGGTTCTATTATGTCAGTCCAACAGTCTCATAGGCATGATAGGTGTCATTACATCAATCACAATTGTCTCAAAGGCATAAGCAATTCAGATTTGACAAAAGGATAGGCACGAATCAGAATTAGGTATCGTTCTAGATCCGATTATTACAGTCATGATTTCTATGAGATGTTTAAATCTAAATAATAACTGAACTTATAGAAAAAGGACGAAACTTGTATTCTTGGATCTGATTTCTGAATTTGTTAAGCTATCCTTTGATGTAGACGTTTGATTTGAAGTTCTTCTAATCGATTACTAGTTTGGATTTGATTTTCTAGTTTGGAGAAGATGAAGGAGGCTAGGCTAGCTTGTAGACGAACAGCATGACGGCACCATAGTTGTAGGGTTATAGGGTTAGGGTTTAGGTTTAGCTATGTATAAATAGATGTCTAGGATTAATTCTAGCCTTTAGATTAGTCTAGTAGTCATCAGAGTCACACAGCTCGAAGACAGGTCATCCAGCAAATCAGAAAAAAACACGTCATTACAGAACACTCCAGAATGCTGTGCTGGACTGCTGTCGGTATGGGCGCACTTGGCAGGTGCGCCAGTGCATTTTTGTATTGGCGCACTTCACAAGTGCGCCAGTGTATTCTGGCCTGTTTCCGGTTTTTCTGCCCAAATTCGTTCGTCCATATCTCCTTCACACGGCATCCGTTTTACGCAAACTCGGACTCTATCTCAAGCTGAATTCCGAGATGAACACAATGACGTAACCCGTTTCACCCAATTATTCTTTTAAAGAAAAATTATTTTTTAATTATCTCTTATGTCCCGTTATAAAATTATGGGGTGTTACATTCCCCCCTACTTAAAGGATTTCATCGCCGAAATCTTCAAGTCAAGAAGAATGTGTATCCTACCATCCAACAGCCATCTACTAAACCATTCAATCACAGGCATCCATTGTCCTTAAATAGGTTTCTAATGCTTTCATGATCATATGCATAGTGTGTGTATATGTTCTTATCTAATGCAAAATCAAGCGGTCTACTGATTCAATAGACCTCCTTAATGCAATTCATGATAGTGCCATGCGTCCATTATATACACAAAAGAACCCTATTGATACATATCATTTCTATATGAGTGCACAACCATACATTCAAATGCAACATCCATATGATAACACATCAAGTTTCAATCCTTATATATAAAAATCCACTCATGCATATGCAATATGGAAGTGACGGAGCCGATCTAGTGCCTAATGTGTGTATATGCATCCACGAGCAACCACTAGCAATCATTTGCATTCCACTTGCATCCACCAAACATAACATGTCTCAAACACATGTTTACATCCATTGGCTTCTACCTAAGGATCGAGGATAGGACTGAGAGGAAATACTTAAAAGATAAAGACTAGCATGCAAACAAACTTTACAGAAAAAGAGAGATCAAGGATATACCCTCAAAAGGGTATGATGTGCGTATCTAGTCTTCAGCCTTCTAAGTCGCATCTTCTTGAGCTTCACCCCATTGTGCTCTGACGATCTTAACTTCACGATTGTGTAGCTTCTTAATTTCTGTTTCCAAAATATGAGTTGGAACCCATTACACTATCGCCTCTCGTTCCACCTCTTCTCCTTCTAGCATACCCGGGACTACAACTTCTGCTGTGTCATGCTAACATTTCCTCAAAGGGTCTTCAAAATTCACTAGAGGGTATTCCATTTGGAAGAACTATCTCTTGAAAATAAACATATGCTAACCATGTTACCAAGTGTAGTTATTAAGGTGATTAGAGGCCTCTTCTCTACTTAACTTATCCATTCAGTCAACTATCTAAGAGTCTTTTCTTTGTGAAGTCCCTATTTGTTCTAAAAGCGTAGGTCTTACTCCTAGCGATGCCAACTACTAACTTAACAGAAGGTTTTAAAATCAAAGGTTGATGTATATTCTGAACTTTTCCTTTTCACATAAAGAGGACTTGAAGTCAGCCTTTTTCTTCTTAAGGCATCTGCTACGACCATACCCTTCCTTTTCACATCAAAATGGCGCCTAGTCCCGTGCCGCATGCATCTGTGTATATTTTAAACCTTTTACTACCGTAAGGTAAAAGTCAAAACTGGGGCCATTGTAAGAGCCCTCTTTGACCGTTGGAAAGCGACATCACAATCAATATCCCCAGCAAAGGTTAGATTCTTCTTCGTTAATCCAGTAAGTGGGGCCAAAAACTTTCTAAAGTTCTTAATGAACTTCCTCTAATAACCCGCTAGTCCAAGAATGCTTCTTACTTCTGTTGCATTCTTTGGGACCTTTTAGTCTTGCACCGCAACGACTTTTGCGGGATCTACTGATATCCCTTCTTTGGATGCCACATGTCCTAGAAACCTTACTTCTTCTCTTCAAAAATGACATTTTGGAGAACTTCGCCTTAAGTTGATGTGTTCGAAGTGTATCCATGACTTCTCTTAAATGCAAAGCATGTTCTCCCTCGTTCTTTGAGAAAATAAAGATATCGTCCACGAAGACTACTACAAACTTATTAAGGAACTCCCTAAACACCCTACTCATCAAGTTAACAAAATAAGCGGGTGCATTCGTCAAACCGAAAGGCATGACGAGCTACTCAAAGAATCCGTCAGGGGTCCTAAAAGCAGTCTTGTCTATAATGTCCTTAGCTTCTCTTAGGTGATGAAACCCTGTAGCCAAATCTAGTTGGGAGAAAACAGATGCACCTACAAGCTGGTCAAACAAACCATCTATTCTTGGAAGTGGGTGCCTATTTTTCTTAGTCAGCTTGTTTAATTCTCTATAATCCATGCATAAGTGAAGTGGAACATCTTCCTTAGTAGAGAACACTATTGGAGCAACCCATTCAAAAATACTTCGCCAAATAAACCCCTTCTCAAACAACTCTTTAACTTGCTTGCTGAGCTCCTTCCTCTCCATAGGAGCCATGTGTTGTACAGGTAATGCAACTGGGTTGGCGTTATCAACCAAGTATATGCAGAAATCTATTTCACGTTTTAGGGGTAAACCCTTCAATTCATCAAAGACATCGGGATACTCATGGACTACTTAAACAGATTGCAAGTTATCAACAGATATATCAAGAGATCCTACGTAACTAAGCATGACAGAAACCTTAGGGTTACACGAGATTTCGAGGGTATTACCGAGGCGAGCCAAAAGCCTAATTACCCTCCTTTCACAATTGAGAATGGCACCACTACCGGATAACCAATCCATCCCTAGAATCAACCCATAGCCCATGAAACCAAAAACGTAAGCATTACATCTAAACTCAACGCTTAGTATAGATATTCCTAAATCCAAACAAATCATAGATAAATGAGCCGAACCCCCAATAGGATTTGAGACAACAATAGGATCCTCTACCCTACTAGTACTAAGGTGCAGAGACTCAACTATGGAAGCAGATAGAAAAGAAGGTGAAGCGCTAGAATCAAACAAATTTCTAACAGGATGATTGAAAAGAAAAACTGAACTTTCAGCAGAAACGTACCTACCTCTCTTAGGTACACTAGCAGTGAGAGCATGCAATTGCCCGCTAGAAGATTATGTCCGTTGCCCTTGTCCTTGTCCCTCGACAATCCTTGATAAGATGCCCTGCTTCACTATACTGAAAACAACCACCTGTCTTCTTCTTCCTACAATTAAATGACCTGCTATACCACAGAAAAGACACTTCCTCTTGTTGTGGGATCTATTATTTCTTCCACCCTTCTTATATTCTAATCCCTTGTTTGTGATTCCTCCACTTTGTCCTCTTTCTTTTCATCTTTCTCCTTCTGCGTGAATTAAGCCATGTCAACAAGCTTCTTATCCTTGGGCTCGTGCTCCTTAGCCAAAACTTCCTTATTCTCATCCTTACTATCCTTGTATAGCATGTTGACAAGTTTCTCGAAACTACCTCCATCGCATATAAACCTACTAAGTTTGAAAGAAGATTAGCCGAAAGTGAAACTACTGCAGCTATAGATGGAGGTTGGGCACTACTTCGCCCTCGACATGTGTCGTATGCCTATGAAACTATGGCGAAAAGAAAGGAAGAAGATATTCAAATAGAGAATCGAAAGATAGTGCATATGGCTTTGGGGAATATGCCTTTTAAAAACAATACTTTTCTCTTGAAAAATACTTCTTTAAAACATGTTTTTGAAAATAATACTTTTGAAAACGGGTTTCAAAATCCTTTATCTGTTCTGGTAACCTTCAGCTCTGATACCACTTGTAACACCCCACCTCCGTTAAGGTCACTCACGAAGGGAATGCATTAACTTCAGTGGAGCATCATAAGTGTATAGAATAGATAAATTACAAAACAGACAAAATTTAAACAGTGAAAAATAAAAAAAACTTTACTTTATTGATAAAATAGCAGCTTGGTAAAATAGCTTGTACAAAGATTGTTTTCCATCACCAAAACACCAATACCCATTACAACAAAGCATCTGTCTTGTTTAACAAAATAAAGAAACATGAAATGACAATGATATTCCCCAATAAAGCATGAGCCAGCCATAGCAGTGGAAAAGAGAGTCCAAAGCAATACATCGTCTATCTTCGAGCTTGGAAAGAAAACTGAGCTAAGTGATAATATTCCCTCCCTGTGAACTGAGGGGGGGGATGGAAGAAAAGAGAGCGAAACAAAACAGAGTCAGACATAAAGCCTGGTAAGTCCAGTGATTATTCAGCATGTAAACAGGTAAAATGATCATGACATGAATAAACTGGATACCAGACCATAACCATGATAATAAGCATAGCAAGACAACAAATGATGATCGTTAGATATGACAAGGTAAGATACACTGAATGCGCTTCAGTTCTTTCTCTGATTTCCTATTTTCTCTCCACCACCCAACTAGCATCCTAACTAGTGTCTTTTATAGAACGATTCGTATTCCCTACTAGTGTCCCAACTAGTATCCTATGTTATAAAATAAGATGATCACAACCCCGCAATTGTGGTAGCCTTCGGGTGTACATCTTGTATGAGGATCTTACCTCAACCAGCCTAATTGCCATGAAGATGTTAGATGTACCCTTACTACCTTATCGATCGGCTGCCTACTTGTATTAAATTTCCTTGTATCTGTGTCAATCGTCCCTCTCTTGCATGTAGATACCCTGTGCTGGTCCCACCATAAGGTGTATCAATCCCTATGATAGCAACCCGACATAAATTATAGATGCACAATGTATACTACTAATGCCCAGTACCTGCTTTTCCACTCCGGAGCACGTGCACGCCAATACTCCGTCGGAACTACACTGCTGCACCCCCAACCGCTATTTTGACCGCTTATAATCATCCTAGTAATCGTGCCCCACCCTGCCTAGGTTCAAGGTACCGTGATACATCTATTTGGGTTACTGCTGAAATGGGTCCCCGTTACTAGGGTTTTCTAGGGTCTATTCGTATACCCCCCCCCCAATTGGCTAAGTGTTACCCATCCATTCAAGTTAACTTAACCCATCCACACGCCATGTCATGTTGGTTAAGTGTTTCTTATTAACTTAACCCTTCTCATTCATCATGTTGTAATTGGTTAAGTGTTTTCTATTAACTTAACCCTGTTCATTCATCATATTATATTGGTTAAGTGTTTCCCATTAACTTAACCCCATTCGTTCATTGGTTAAGTGTTAACTTAACCCTACCACTGGTCATGTTACATTGGTTAAGTGTTGCCCTCTTGTGTTACTTAACCCTACCACTTGTCATGTTACATTGGTTAAGTGTTGCCCTCTTGTGTTACTTAACCCTATCACACATCATGTCATATTGGTTAAGTGTTGCTCTCTTATGTTACTTAACACTATCACACATCATGTTATATTGGCTAAGTGTTGCTTTGATTAACTTAACCCTACCATTCTTAGCATGTCCGTTTCTTAGCTTTAATTTATTGATTAAAGCACCAACCTCTCACATTAGATCTATATTGTTGCGGTCGCTGGATGTGTTGGGCGGTTCCGGGAAGCCTTACACTGCAACTCAATCTAACCTCGGTTTTTGGGCTTAAATGCGCTAACTTCTCACATTAGATCTATATTGTTGCGATCGCTGGATGTGCCGGGCAGTTCTGGGCAGTCTTACACCGCAACTCAATCTAACCTCGGGTTAGGCATGTTTATCTTTAGCCAATTTACATATTTCTCATATGTGTCCAAATCTATGTGTCAAATTTTGCACAAGTCTCGCAAATACAAGTTTATGCCACATTCCTATGCTATGCCCAAAATTTACTCAATTAAATTATACCCAATTTTCCCCGCGTTATAATCGCACGTACAACAAGATTCAATCTATGTTCCGAATGAACTTAGTATTCACAAAAGCAAGTAAAAAGGGGAAAAATAGAGAAAGGGGCATAAGAATTGACATAAAGAAAAATAGGCATGTAAAGATGTACCCAATTCAAGAATCATATTTTAGTGTTGTACATTAACAATATGTGTAGACAAACTAAGCAATTTACACCATAGGTATAAAGATTGGATAGAATTGGGCTTAAGAGAATCACTAATTTTTATGTACAACATGATAAGTCCCATTATTTTAATCGCGATAGTCTCACAGGCATAGGATGTATAACATGATAGGTTCCATCATATCAATCACAACAGTCTCATAGGCATGATAGGTTCTATTATGTCAATCCAACAGTCTCATAGGCATGATAGGTTTTATTATGTCAGTCAGAACAGTTTCATAGGCATGATAGGTTCTTTTATTTCAATCCAACAATCTCATAGGAATGATAGGTTCTATTATGCCAGTCTAACAGTCTCATAGGCATGATAGGTGTCATTACATCAATCATAATAGTCTCACAGGCATAAGCAATTCAGATTTGCCGAAAGGATAAGCATGAATCAGAATTAGGCATCGTTATAGATCTGATTATTACAGTCATGATTTCTATTAGATGTTTAAATCTAAATAATAATTGAACTTGCAGAAAAAGGGCGGATCTTGTATTCTGGGATCTGATTTCTGAATTTGTTAAGCTATCGTTTGATGTAGACGTTTGATTTGAAGTTCTTCTAATCGATTACTAGTTTGGATTTGATTTTCTAGTTTGGAGAAGATGAAGGAGGTTAGGCTAGCTTGTAGACGAACAACATGATGACACCATAGTTTTAGGGCTATGAGGTTAGGGTTTAGGTTTAGCTATGTATATATAGATGTCTAGGATTAATTCTAGCCTTTAGATTAGTCTAGGAGCCATTAGAGTCTCACAGCTCGAAGACAGGTCATTCAGCAAATCAGAAAAAGACACGTCATCACAGAACACTCCAGAATGCTATGCTGGACTGCCCTCGGTATGGGCGCACTTGGCACGTGCACCAGTGCATTTTTTTACCGGTGCACTTCACAAGTGCACCAGTGTATTCTGGCCTGTTTCCGGTTTTTATGCCCAAATTCATTCGTCCATATCTCCTTCATACGGCATCCGTTTTACGCAAACTCGGACTCTATCTCAAGAAGAATTCTGAGACGAACGCAATGGCGTAACCCGTTTCACCCAATTCTTCTTTTAAATATTAATTATTTTTTATTTGTCTCTTATGTCCCGTTATAAAATTACGGGGTGTAACAAAGAACGCTAGTTTCCGTTGTGGAGATGTCGGGCATCTTATTAAGGATTGCCCGAAGAAACAAGGACAAGGTCAAAGGGCAGGAGCTTCTAGAGGGTAAGTGCATGATCTCGTGATCGGTGCTCCATATCGAGGCAGGAAAGTTTATATGGAAGGTTTGATTTCTCTTTCCATTCATCCTATAAGAACTCTTTTTGAATCTAGCGCTTCTCATTCATTTATATCTAGTTCTGTGGTTGAATCTCTGCACTTAAATACTAGTATGGTAGTGGATCCCGTTGTTGTTTCAAACCCATTGGTGGTTCGGCTTATTTATACATGATTTGTCGGGGTTTGAGAATATCTATATTGGGCGTTGAGTTCGAGTGCAATGCGTATGTGCTCGGGTTCATTGGCTATGGGTTGATTCTAGGGATGGATTGGTTAACCACGTACGGTGCCATTCTTGATTGTAAGGGGAGGCTCGTTAGACTTTTGACTTGCTATAGGAGGATCCTCGAGATTTCTTGTGACCCAAAAGGGCCTGTCTTGCTTAGTTTCCTAGAATCTCTTGATGCATCTATCGATGATCCACGGTCTGTAGGGGTAGTCCGTGAGTATCCATATGTTTTTGAGGAGGTACGGGGTTTATCTCTAAGGCGCGATATCGATTTCCGCATATATTTGGTGGACAATGCAAAGCCAGTAGCATTGCCCATGCGCCATATGGCTCTAAGAGAAAGAAGGGAGCTCAGAAAACAAGTAGGGGAGCTACTTGAGAAAGGATTTACTCGGCGAAGCATTTCTGAATGGGGTGCTCCGGTGGTATTCGCAAATAAGGCGTATAGCTTGCTTCGCATATGTGTGGATATTAATGATGTTTTTCCTCATTTCTTATTTATCGAAGTGTCTACACGATACAGTAGAGGTTAAGAAACTGTGCAACATAGAGTCTAGGTTAATAAAAGTGCAATGGGGAGAAGATAGCGAGGATGCGACTTGGGAGATTGAAGACAAAGATCACACTTCATACCCTTTCCTTTTTGGGACTATGTTCTTAACTTCTTTTTCCAAAGCTTTATTTCACACTTGTTTCTATCATCTGAGTATATCCTATTGATCGAATCCTCGACCTTTAGGTAGGACATCCCATGATTGTAAACATATGTTTGAGACATGTTATGTTTGATGGATGCAAGTGGATGCAATTGGATGCAACTGGATGCATATACACACATTAGGCACTTGATCGGCTCAATCACTCTCATACTGCATATGGATGTGTGTGCATTTTTCTTCCTTTTAATGGATGAAAATGGATGTATCGTCATTGGATGTTGCATTTGGATAGATGATTGTGCACACATATAGAACTTACATGTTGTAATAGGATTATTTGCATACGTGTTGGATTCATGACACTAACATACATTGCATTAAGGTGGTCAACTGAATCAGTGGACCACCTGATATTTCACATTTGTGTTGGGACATATACACACACCTTTGCATATGTTCATATAAGCATTAGAAAATTTTAAGGACAATGGATGCCTGTGGTTGGTGGATGAGTAGATGGATGATGGATGGTAGGAAACATTCTTCCTAACTTGGAAATTTCGGGGACGAAATCCTTTGAGTAGGGGAGGATGTAACACCCCGTATTTCAACTGCACTAAAGAGGATAAATTAAAGAATAATTAATTTAGTATCCAGAATCGAGGAAAATGGATTTCGTCATTGCGTCCGTCTCAAAATTCTAGTCAAGATAGACACCTGGTTTGCGTAAAACGGAAAACGTATGAAGTAGTTATGGACGGTAGAAGTTTGACGATTATAACAGGGATAACTGGCGCACTTGACAAGTGCGCCAATGCATTTTTACATTGGAAAAGTTGCCAAGTGCACCCATAGTAGTTTTGGGCATCCAGACCCAAGTGGGTGTCGATGCATGGCCCGATTCCCTCGAGGGCTGTGGTGGCTGTCGAATTCTAGAGGCTGACAACTATAAATATACCCTCATTTCTATTATTTTCTCATACTAGAAACAATGGAGGCCAAATGTTGTCAGTGCCTGATCTGAGTCTAATCCTTTCTTCTTCTACAAATCAAGTTTAAAGATTCAAGTATTTCAAGAATAGATCTGAGGTTCAACACAAACAATTTCTTTTCTATCTTCTGAAATCCAAACACTTTGAGCTAGTTACTTTAAGATTTAAATGATTAAAAGTAAACGTGATATGGCTATGATTTGGATATATGCCTGTGATAGAATCATATTGGATCTTTCATAATTTGTGAATCTATAATATTCGATGACTTGGATCTAAATCTTTATCATATCAGATCTATTGGTACTTTTGAATCCATGACATAACTATGATGTGGATCTTAAACTTTATCATGCTAGATCTACCTTATAGATCTAATTCACATGTGGTTAATTTATCATGCCAGATCTGTGGATCTTAAACTTTATCATACTAGATCTCCTTTATAGATCTAATTCACTTATGGTTAATTTATCATGTCACAGTTGTGGATCGTAACCTTTATCTACGTTTGTGGCAAATTTGGATCTGTCATTATTTGGACAGTTAAAACCATGCTTAGATCTAATTCTCCATTTAGATCATTTTGTACCTATCATGTTGTAGTTGATTTGGATCTAAACCGTTATCATGTTAGATCTACTTTTTTTGATTATAGATCTAATTCTATTTGGATCATTCTGTACCTATCATGTTGTATTTGATTTGGATCTTAGCCGTTATCATGTTGGATTTACTTTTTGATTATAGATATAAATCTATTTAGATCATTCTGTATCTATCATGTTGTAGTTGATTCGGATCTTGACTGTTATCATGTCAAATCTACTTTTGATTATGGATCTAGTTCTTTCTAGATCATTTGTTACTTATCATGTTGCGGTTAATTTAGTTCTGTCATTAGTTGGACATATGAATCCTTATTTAGATTTATTCACGCCTATTAGGACATCCTTATTATGTTAGATCTAGTTTTATCATCACCTGTTCACTAGATCTGTTTTTAAGTCCACCTTATTATTATTATGCCAATTACACGTCTATGCCAGTATATATATATTTATGCCAGTTATGTTAGAATAATCACTATTGTCATCTTCCCATCATCTTTCCATTTTATCTGAACCTTGCAACTTTCTAGCCTAGGCATGACGTTAAATTACGCGAATACGTTAAAATGGGAATGAAAGGAAAAATGGTATAAATTGGACATAATTTGTAAATGGAAAGTTTTGCATAACTTAATGTTTAATAATAGGAATTTGGGCATATAATTAATTATGAACATAATTGGGGGAAAAAGAGGCATGAACACCTATAATGGCATAGGTATAATTAATTAATAATTGAAATGCCTAGGATTATAGTAATTAAAAACTGTAATGGCACTTATGATACAAGGTTAGATTGCATTTGTGGTGGAAGTCTGGCCGTACCCGACCGGCATATCCAGCAACCGCAAATGTTGAACCTAATGTGATGGGTCTAAGTGCACAAATACGAGACGGGCTAAGACAAGAGGTTAGGCCCAACTTGTGGAAGAAGTCTGCCTGGACCCAACCGACATATCTAGCATCCACAAGTTGTAGGCCTAATGTGGGAGATCTAGCCCATTATAACCGTAAATGGACATGGTAACGAATTGGAATACTTAACCTGGTTAAATCTGTAACACCCCACGTCCATTAATGTCGCTCTCAAAGGGAATGCATTAACTTTCATGGAGTATTATTGGTGTATAGAACAGAATATAACAAGACAAATACATATATTGGTACTTGAAAAATTAAAACAACTTTTATTGCAGCGGAGAAATAGTTTGGTTACAACAACATCAAAAACCAACAATAAAACCAAGTACACTTAATATCCATCTTGACAAATTATTTTCTGAGTACATAAAGTAAAAAAGCATAACCCCAACATAAGTAGCCATAAAAGAGATAAGTTAAACTTTACTTTCAGCAATCCAAGCACTTCCAAAAGAGAGAAAGAGGTCCAAATCAAGCACCACTAGCACTAGTCCCACCCAAAGAACCTAGGGGGGAGGAAGAAAATAGGCAAAAACAAAGGGGGTCAGACATAAAGTCTGGCGAGTCTAATAACTTTAACAATATAATTATTAAAGTAATTAGGATAAGGCATAAACTAGTAAAACAAGGAATGACTATGAAGCAAATGGACAAGACAAAACAAACAAGAGGAATATGCTGGCGTTAATCGCGCTCCTAATCACTATAGGATAATAACTATACTGCACTATTACTAGTCACCATAAAAGTTGATCCCGCCTACTGAACATAATAATGATAATGGTAGTTCCGTGTACCCCCAGCTGTCTTCATAGGTGCCATCTGCCCCTATCTCCACTAGTTGTACCCACTACCCCAATGCGATCGGCTCCATAACTCGTAGATACTCGTGCTGGTCCCATAGTGGGGTGTATCACTTCCCAATGTGGCAACCCGATACCGCTAAAGATGCACGACTTATATCTACACGATGCAACAACGTCTTACCTACCTGCCCCGGGCCCACGCACGCACATGACCCCGTTGGACTTGCATTGCCATCGCTAACCCGTTTTGACCTCTTATAATCAAACCCAGTAAGCATGTCCCATCCTCGACCAAGCTCGATCTCACAAAGATACTTAATGGGTTACTGGTTTGAAAAGGGTCCCTATACTTGACACAAGCTCTCCACCTATGCTTGGTCCCCACTAGGATTTCCCACTTAACCCCTTCTTATTCATGTCTTTTTACATTTTTCAATTTGGTTAAGTGTTTCTAATCGTATTTCACATGTCACCCATGTCACCCACTTAACCCCCATGTCCCACCACATGTTTATCTTGGTTAAGTGTTACATAATTCATTATAACCGTAACCTTGTAAGACCTCCCACATTAGACTACCGTTTGCGGTTGCTGGATTTGTCGGGCGGGTCCGGTCAGTCTTATACTGCAAATGAACGTAACCTCGTGTCTTTACGATTGTTACGCATTTAATTTATGCCTCCGACCTCTCACATTAGACTACCGTTTGTGGTTGCTGGATTTGTCGGGCGGGTCCGGGCAGTCTTATACCACAAACGAGTCTAACCTCGTGTCTTAGGCGTTTATTATAACACATAATTATTTCACCCCAATATGAATTAATTATCCTAATTCAAATTGTCAATAATTTCCAAATTAATCTATGTCCATAACTATCACCTAAATTATGACCATACTTTTCAGGTATATAAATTATACCAATTAGTGTCTCAAATTAATTATATGCCTTTAACGCCATTTTATGCCAATTCACAATATGTATATTTAATATTTTCCCATTGTCCCCACGTCGTTCGTACATTTAATATGAAGTATGTTAGACTCGCAAATAGTCTAACTCATAAGAAAAGAAACATCACAACTTGCATAACACATAAAATAGATCTAACTTGTAAATAAGAATTATAACATAAATTTGCATACCCATTAACTTGCATAGGCAATGAACATATAGAACATAAATTTGCATAAACTATGTACTACCATGGATCTAAATATAGATCTAAACATGAAATTGTGAACTTACATATATGAATATGGTTTTCACCTAAACTTGCATATGTGAATATGGTTTTCACCCAAACTTTCATATGGATTCCTACAGACTTGCATATGAATTTAAACATGTAAACTAATATCACATGTTTTAAATATAAACTCGCATATGTATATATATACTTGATTCACATATAAACTTGTGCATAATTCACATACAGACTTGCATATGATTCACATACAAACTAGCATATGATTTACATCCCAAACTTGCATATAAACGGATATCATAAAATGAATCAAGTTAAACATATGTGATTGGACATATGAAATAGATCTACTAATATAAGTTTACAAAACCGTCATATATTCACCAACAGACGATAACAAAGTTAAGTAACGTCACATGATCCAACAGACATGTTCTCATAATCCAAATTATAACTCATCATAATTAATTTATTAATTATTTTGAGAAAGAAGTTGTACTCACAAAGACGGATTAGAGAAGAGAATAATTCGTTCGTCGTTTATATTAGAATCCGGACGTGCAAATCCTAAGCTTTAAAAAGAAGAAGAACTATTCCAGCAGCAACATGGAGGCCAAGAGATTAATTTAGTTTTAGGTTTAGAGCTTGGGTCTATGCGTGCTTTTATAGAAGTTTAGATCAATATAAGCTGTTAGATTATCATAGGAACAATCACAACCGTCCAGACTAGATACAGTTATCCAGAATTGCCATCTATGCCCTAGTGACTCAGCAACAGGTCAAAAAAGACTCAGTAACAAGTCAGAATCGTCACAGTTCAGATCTGGCCAAGGAGGTAGGTCGACCTGTATAGGGGAGCTCGACCCCCTGGTCGACCTGGCCTGGGGCGGGGAAAATCCCGCCCAGCCCGCTTCCTTGTTTGAATTCGAATTTTGAATTTAATTCTGAGCTGTTTTTAATTTATTTAAATTTCTGAAACTTCTAAGGGCCATAACTTCCTCATACGAAGTCCGATTTATGAAAACTTGGACTCTATTCCAAGCAGAATTTCGAAACGAACGCAATGGCGTAACCTCTTTTCCTTAATTCTCCTTCTAAAAATTAAGTGTTCTTAAAATTGTTAATTTTAATATTTAAAATTACGTGGTGTTACATTCTCCCCTCCTTAAAGGATTTCTCCCCCGAAATCTCCAAGTTAAGGAGAATGTATATCCTAACATCCAATCATCCATCTACTCAACTATTAGACACAGGCATCCATTGTCCTTACAAGATTTCTAATGCCGTATGAACATATGCAAAAAGTGTGTGTATTTGTTCCTTATCCAATGAAAAATCAGGCGGTCTACTGATTCAGTTGACCTCCTTAATGCAAATCACGATAGTGCCATGCATCCATTATGTATGCGAAAGAATCCTAACGATACATATTATTTCTACATGTGTGCACAACCATTCATCAAAATACAGCATCCATATGATAACACTACCATCACACATCCATTAATTTAAATTTGCACACATATTTATATGCAATATGAAAGTGATTGAGCCAATCTAGTGCCTAATGTGTGTGTACATGCATCCATGAGCAACCACTTGCATCCATTTGCATCCACCAAACATATCATGTCTCAAACACATGTTTACAACCATAGGGTTTTTTCCTAACTAAAGATAGAAGATATCATCGCAATGACATATTAAACGATAAGACAAGTATCAACAAAGTGGTAGAAAAAAGAGAAGTTAAAAACATACCCTAAAAAAGGAAAGGTTACAGTGTATGCATCTTGTCTTCCGTCCCCCAAGTCGTGTCTCCTTGATCATCTCCCCATTGCACTTTAACGAACTTGATCTCTTTGTTGTGTAGCTTTTTGACCTCTGTTCCGAGAATTCATGTAGGAGCTCGTCTAACCATGGCATTTCATTCTACTTCCACTTCTTTGAGCGTGCTCGGCTCCACCACTTCCGCTGTATCATGTAGACACTTACGCAAATGCGAAACGTGAAACACGTCATGAACACCACTGAGCTTATCTGGCAACTTTACTCTATACGCCATCTGCCCAATCCTCTCTTTAATTGGAAAGGGTCCTACGAACCTTGGTGCCAACTTCCCTACTGATCCAAAATGGACTACGTTTCTCAATGGTAATACCTTAATAAAAACCATGTCCCCAACATCGAACTTAAGATCGGTTCGTCTCTTATCAGCATATGACTTCTGTCGGTCTTGCGCCGTCTTCATTCGCCGTCGAATCAAGTCTATCTTCTCCGAAGTCTCCCTAATCATGTCGGGTCTAAGCAAAACCTTATCTGTAGATTCCCACCAACAAGTAGGTGATCAGCATGGTCATCCATAAAGAGCCTCAAAAGGTGCCATGCCAATGATAGCCTGAAGGATGTTATTGTAGGCGAACTCCACTAATGGGAGACGTTCTTCCTATGTTCCTCCAAAGTCTAAGATGCATAGCCTCGAAAGATCTTCTAGAATCCGATTTACTCTCTCGGTCTGGTCGTCCGTCTGAGGGTGGTAA
Organism: Allium sativum; assembly: GCA_030737875.1. NCBI lineage: Eukaryota > Viridiplantae > Streptophyta > Magnoliopsida > Asparagales > Amaryllidaceae > Allium > Allium sativum. The sequence goes on from CM060915.1 coordinate 953,194,369, forward strand.
GCGGTACTTAAGCAAAATTGTGTTCCAACTGCCTCTTGTAAGCTCTTCCAAAACTCGCTAGTGAAAATGGGATCTTTATCGCTCACAATTCTAGAGGGTATGCTATGCAGACGAACTAACTCTCGAAGCTAAACAGATGCTAACCATGCGGCGGTCCTCCTACTTTTAACAGGAATAAAATGGGCACTTTTGGTAAGTCTGTCTACAACTACCCAAATCCCCGTATTACCCTTCCTTGATCTTGGCAACCCGTCTACAAAATCCATGGAAACACTTTCCCATTTCCACAGCGGAATCTCTAAAGGGTGGAGCAAACTAACGGGCTTCTTTTGCTCCGCCTTGACTTGCTGGCACACTAAGCATCTAGAAACGAACTCAGCCACGTCCTTCTTCATTCCGACCCAAAAGAAAACTCGCTTCATATCCTAATACATCTTGTCACCACCGGGATGTATGATCATCTTAGAGCGATGTGAGTCTTCAAGAATTTCCTTCCTCAAGCTCTCGTCTTGTGGCACGCAAAGTCTCCCATCTCTACGCAACCAGCCTCTCTCATTTATAACATATCTATTAAGATGACTCGGAGACTCCCCTCTTATAAGCTTGCCTACTATCTCAACCGACTGTAGGTCATCTTGCTGTGCCTCTCCAACCTAACCCAAAAGTGTAGGTTGCACCTCTAGCGATGCCAACAATCCGGGTACATAATCGATAGAAGGTCTGAAGTTAAAGGTAGATATATACTCCAAACTCTGCCGCTCTACGAATAAAGGACTCAAAGTCAACCTTTTCCTACTTAAGTTGTCAGCTACAACGTTACCCTTGCCAGGGGTATATGCGATCTCAAAATCGTAGGATGCCAAAAACTCCATCCACCTCTATTGCCTCAGGTTTAGATCTTTCTGAGAGAACGAGTACTTTAGCGACTTATGGTCTGTATACAAATCAAACTTGTCGCCAAGCAAATAATGACGCCATGACTTAAGCGCAAAAAATATGGCAGCCAACTCTAAGTCGTGGGTAGGGTAATTCTTCGTGTGGACTTTCAACTGCCTTCCACCATAGCATATCACCCTTCCATCTTGCATTAAAACTGCACCAAGCCCTGTCCCGCAAGCATCGGTATATACTGTGAATGGCTTACTCCCATCTGGCAAAACTAAAACTGGAGCTGTTGTCAAAGCCCTCTTCAAACGTTGGAAAGCATCGTCACAGTCAACATCCCAAGCAAAAGTCAAGTTCTTCTTCGTCAACCGAGCAAGTGGGGCTGATATCTTCGCGAAGTCCCTAATGAACTTCCTATAATAACCAGCCAGCCCTAAAAAGCTTCTTACTTTTGTTGCGTTCTTAGGAATCTTCCAATCTTGGATTGCCACCACCTTTTCGGGATCCATAGCTATCCCTTCCTTAGAGACCACGTGTCCTAAGAACCTCACTTCTTTTCTCCAAAAATGGCATTTGGAGAACTTATCTTTGAGTTGGTGCGCTCGTCGGTTCTCTAAGACTTCCCTAAGATGTAGGGCATGCTCTTCCTCGCTTCTAGAGAAAATCAAGATATCGTCCACAAAGACTACCAAAAACTTGTTTAGAAACTCCCTAAACACTCTACTCATTAAGTCAACGAAGCATGCGAGTGCATTCGTCAAACCAAAAGGCATGACGAGCCACTCGAAGAAACCGTTATGAGTTCTAAATGCAGTCTTATCTATACTGTCTTCAGCCACCCTTAGCTGATGAAATCCTATAGCCAAATCCAGCTGCGAGAAAACCGAAGACCAACCAGCTGATCGAATAAATCATCTATCCTCAGCAATGGGTGTCTGTTCTTCTTTGTGAGCTTATTCAGCTCTCTATAGTCCACGCACAATCTAAGTGAACCATCAGCCTTCGTAGCAAAAACAACTGGAGCACTCCATTCCGAAATACTTCTTCTTATGAACCCCTTCTCAAGCAACTCTTTCACTTGCTTACTCAGTTCTCTTCTCTCCCTCGGAGCCATGTGGTGCACTGGTAATGCATCTGGCTTTGCATTATCTACTAGGTATATTCGAAAGTCTATCTCGCGCCTCGGGGGTAAACCCTGAACTTCATCAAAGACGACACCATATTCACGGACCACACGAACGGATTCCAAGTCATCATTGGATGCTTCAAGAGATTCTAGGTATCTAAGCATCACCGGACCTCTGGGGTCACAAGAAATATCAAGGGTCTTGCCACAACGAGTCAACAATCTAACTACCTTTCTTTCACAGTCTAGGATGGCACCGTATCTAGCTAGCCAATCCATGCCTAGAATCAAGCCATAGCCCATGAAGCCAAGAACGAAGGCGTTGCATTCAAACCCAACGCCCAAGATAGACACTCTTAAATCCTGACAAATCATTGAAAGATGAGCCGAACCACCAATATGATTTGAGACTACGATGGGATCCGTAACTAGACTAGTATTTAGGTGCAGTGTTTCAACTAACGAAGCAGATACAAATGAGTGTGAACCGCCAGAATCAAACAAAGTACGAACAGGATGTTCAAACAGAAAAACCAAACTTTCAACAGAAATGTTTCTACCTCTCTCCTGTCCAAGTGCCATGAGAGCATGAACCTGCCCTCTTGCCTGCCCTGTTGCCATGAGAGCCTGAACCTGCCCTCCAGAAGTAGACCCTGTCCACTGCCCTTGCCCTTGTCTACTTGGGCAGTCTTTAATCAGATGTCCTGCCTCACCACAGTTGAAACAGTTAGTCTTCTTCTCCTTCCTACAGTCCTTACTCAGATGGCCTAGTGTTCCACAATTAAAGCACCGTTTCTTTCCTTTGCTATTGTTATCCTTACCACCTTTCTTAGGTTGCTGCTGTGACTTCTTTTGATCCCTTTTTTTACGGTGCCTTATTAGTATTAGCGCCTTTCTCCTCTTCATGCATAAGCGCCATGTCAACCAGTTTCTCAAAGGTAGCCCCCATAGGAATGTGGGTCATAGCCAACCCATGTAGAAGCTCATTCAAACCTTTAACGAATCTCTGGGCCTTCTTTTCAGGTGTGTTCACCAAGTCTAAGCCAAATCTCGCCAACTGATTGTACTTGTTGACGTACTCCTTTACTGATAAATTCCCTTGCTTCAACGCCAAGAACCTCTCCATGTATAAATTCTCTTCTGCTCGTGAGAGAAATTTCATCTCGAACCTATGCGTGAAATCCATCCATGTCTCCACTGGACGCTCTCCATTCGTGACCTCCCACCAAAACGAGGCTTCGTCCTTCATTAACCAAGCGGCTAATTGGACCTTCCTTCCATCTTCTATCTCGAAGATACCAAACAAATCTTCCACCTCCTTAAGCCAATTTCAAGTTTCAACAAACGTATCTGACCCGTGAAAAGGTTTCCCGCCCATTGCTCGAAAGTCTTTACATATCTTCGAAAAATTATCAACACGGGGAGGGGGAGGAGCGACTGCAGTTGGGGGAGGAGGAACGTCTGCTGGGCCTACGGCGGTGGCCCTAGCCTCCAGATACCTTCTGAACCAGGTTGGTATCGGTATGCCCTCGGGTATCTCGGGTACCCCAGACATGCTGAAAAGAAAAAGGAAGAGATTCAAAACGGAGAATCAAAGGAAAGATATATGGCTCTTGGGGTTATGTTTTTAAAACAAACTTTTCTCTTGAAAGCACTCTCCTTAAAACTTATTTTTGAAAGTATTTCTTTATAAAATGCTTTTGAAAAACAATTTTTCAAAATCTCTTATCTGTTCTTGGTAACCTTCAGCTCTTATACCACGTGTATCACCCCACATCCATTAATGTCACTCTCAAAGGGAATGCATTAACTTTCGTGGAGTATTATTGGTGTGTAGAATAGAATATAACAAGACAGATACATATATTGGTATTTGAAAAATTAAAACAACTTTTATTGCAGTGAAGAAATAGTTTGGTTACAACAACATCAAAAACCAACAATAAAACCAAGTACACTTAATATCTATCTTGACAAATTATTTTCTGAGTACATAAAGTAAAAAAGCATAACCCCAACATAAGTAGCCATAAAAGAGATAAGCTGAACTTTACTTTCAGCAATCCAAGCACTTCCAAAAGAGAGAGAGAAAGAGGTCCAAATCAAGCTCCACTAGCACTAGTTCCACCCTGAGAACCTAAGGGGGGAAAAGGAAGAAAAGCGGCGAAAACAAAGGGGGTCAGACATAAAGTCTGGCGAGTCCAATAACTTTAACAATATAATTATTAAAGTAATTAGGAAAAGCATAAACGGGTAAAACAAGGAATGACTGTGAAGCAAATGGGCAAGACAAAACAAACAAGAGGTATACGTTGGCGTTAATCACGCTCCTAATCACTATAGGATAATTACTATACTGCACCATTACTAGTCACCCTAAAAGTTGATCCCGCCTACTGAACATAATAATCATAATAATGATAATGGTAGTTCCGTGCACTCTAGCTGTCTTCATAGGTGTCTCCTGCCCCTATCTCCACTAGTTGTACCCACTACCACCATGCGATCGGCTCCCTAACTCGTAGATACCCGTGCTAGTCCCACAGTGGGGTGTATCACTCCCCAAAGTGGCAACCCGATACCACTAAAGATGCACGACTTATATCTACACGATGCAACAACGTCTTACCTACCAGCCCGAGCCTACGCACGCACTTGACCCCGTTGGGCTTGCGTTGCCACCGCTAACCCGTTTTGACCTCTTACAATCAAACCCAGTAAGCGTGTTCCGTCCTCGACCTAGCTCGAGCTCACAAAGATACTTAATGGGTTACTGGTTTGAAAAGGGTCCCTATACTTGACACAAGCTCTCCACCTATGATTGGTCCCCACTAGGATTTCCCACTTAACCCCTTCTTATTCATGTCTTTTTACATGTTTCAATTTGGTTAAGTGTTTCTAATCGTATTTCACATGTCACCCATGTCACCCACTTAATCCTCACGTCCCACCACATGTTTATCTTGGTTAAGTGTTACTTAATTCATTATAACCATAACCTTGTAAGACCTCCCATATTAGGCTACCGTTTGCGGTTGATGGATTTGCCGGGCGGGTCCGGTCAGTCTTATACCGCAAACGAGCCTAATCTTGTGTCTTTACAATTGTTACGCATTTAATTTATGCCTTCGACCTCTCACATTAGACTACCGTTTGTGGTTGCTGGATTTGCCGGGCGGGTCCGGACAGTCTTATACCACAAACGAGTCTAACCTCGTGTCTTAGGCGTTTATTATTACACATAATTATTTCACCCCAATATGAATTAATTATCCCAATTCAAATTGTCAATAATTTCCAAATCAATCTATGTCCATAATTGTCACCTAAATTATGTCCATACTTTTCAGGTATATAAATTATACCAATTAGTGTCTCAAATTAATTATATGCCTTTAACGCCGTTTTATGCCAATTCACAATATGTAGATTTAATATTTTCCCATTGTCCCCACGTCATTCGTACGTTTAATATGAAGTATGTTAGACTCGCAAATTGTCTAACTCATAAGAAAAGAAACATCACAACTTGCATAACACATAAAATAGATCTAACTTGCAAATAAGAATTATAACATAAATTTGCATAGCCAATAACTTGCATAGGCAATGGACATATAGAACATAAATTTGCATAAACTATGTACTACCATGGATCTAAATATAGATCTAAACATGAAATTGTGAACTTACATATATGAATATGGTTTTCACCTAAACTTGCATATGTGAATATGGTTTTCACCTAAACTTGCATATGGATTCCTATAGACTTGCATATGAATTTAAACATGTAAACTAATATCACATGTTTTACATATAAACTCGCATATTTATATATATACTTGATTCACATATAAACTTGTGCATAATTCGCATACAGACTTGCATATGATTCACATACAAACTAGCATATGATTTACATCCCAAACTTGCATATAAACTGATATCATAAAATGAATCAAGTTAAACATATGTGATTGGACATATGAAATAGATCTACTAACATAAGTTAACAAAACTTTCATATATTCACCAACAGACGATAACAAAGTTAAGTAACGTCACATGATCCAACAGACATGTTCTCATAATCCCAATTATAACTCATCATAATTAATTTATTAATTATTTTGAGAAAGAAATTGTATTCACAAAGACGGATTAGAGAAGAGAATATTTCGTTCGTCGTTTGTATTAGAATCCTGACTTGCAATTCCTAAGCTTTGAGAAGAAGAAGAAGAACTATTCCAGTAGCAGCATGGAGGCCAAGAGATTAATTTAGTTTTAGGTTTAGAGCTTGAGTCTATGCGTGCTTTTATAGAAGTTTAGATCAATATAAGCTGTTAGATTTCCATAGGAGCAATCACAACCGTCCAGACTAGACAGAGTTATCCATAATTGCCATGTATGCCCTAGTGACTCAGCAACAGTTCAAAAAAGACTCAGCAATAAGTCAGAATCGTCACAGTTCAGATCTTCCCGAGGGGGTAGGTCGACCCCCAGGTCGACCTATATAGGGGAGGTCGACCCCCTGGTCGACCTAGCCTGGGGCGGGAAAAATCCTGCCCACTTCCTTGTTTAAATTCGAATTTTGAATTTAATTTTGAGTTGTTTTTAATTTATATAAATTTCTGAAACTTCTGAGGGCCATAACTTCCTCATACAAAGTCCGATTTACGAAAACTTGGACTCTATTCCAAGCTGAATTTCGAGACGAACACAATGGCGTAACCCATTTCCCTTAATTCTCCTTCTAAAAATTAAGTGTTCTTAAAATTGTTAATTTTAATATTTAAAATTATGGGGTGTCACAAAATCCATGGGGATTGTATAAACATGTTAACTTGAATAGGGGTTAAGTAAACTTGGTTAAAATAGTGGGTGGGTTAAGTAAATCTTGTGGCGGTGAGTAATATTTATATATATAGGCCCACAAACTTAACCTATTTTATACTTTGGGGTTATGCAATTTTGTTAAGTAAACTTGCTTGGATCAGTGAGGGTTAAGTAAATCTTGTGGCGGTGGGGTAATATTTACATATATAGGCCCGACAACTTAACCTGTTTTACATGTTGGACTGTTAGGCATAACTAGTTGAAATCCTAGTAGTGGGGTACAAGCCTAGGGGGAGCTTGTATCATCTTGTGTGTAGGACCCGTTTCAGTCTGTAACCCATCTAGGTATCAAACGAGTACCTAGAACTAGGTCGGAGTAGGGGCACGCTTACTAGGTTGATTGTAAGAGATCCAAAACGAAGGGGCAGTGCCAAGAGTGCAAGAAACCAATGGAGTCATGTGCGTGTATGGGTCCAGCTCGCTATGAGAATTATGACACTGTGACATCAGTAGATATGGTTGTGTACATCTTGAAAATGAAGGTTTGCCACTTTAGGAAGTGATACATCCTACTGTGGGGCCAGCACGAGCTATCTATGAAGCTGGGAGCTTGTGACAACCACAATTTCAACAGACCGATTTTTTTTCAAAATTCTAATCTATCGAAACTCGGATTGGTTTGCTCTGGTATCCTGCAGAAAAGATAGAGACATAAAACATGTTAGAGCTCAGAAAAATATCTTACAGCGCAAATGATAAAATGTAGTATAATCAAAACATAGCCTTACCGTATTATTAATACTGCCTAACCAGTATCCAAAGCTATCATGTCTCTGCCACAATCTAATCTGCGAGTGTGTTATGAGGAGGGGGTCAGAACACAAGTTCTGGTGACTGGATTTAAACTATACACTTTGGATAATCTTACATATATCGTTCAATCATATTTTCTTATTTATTAGGTTACTTGGGTTAACAACACTCAAGGCTTACACACACATCGTACCCATTTACTTCCTAGTGAATTAACCTAATACAGTATATGTAGCTATCTCTCAATATTGAGATACACCCCATGGTACCCCACTCGCACAGTCTTCACCGTACCATCGCAGGAATATAGCAGTCCCTAATCCTACGTCCGAATGTCGTATGGATTTCTGTATATATGTCAATGCTACGTCTTCAAAGAACCACTACTTCTATATTACGTAAGCGTTTGGACTGCCATCTTTGAACCATTCGATCGAATTAGGCTCCATCCTCAAATAATGCCCTCTAGTCTTATGATACACCACCCAGAGCGACATGAGTATACCTAGACTTTCCCATGTACGTATCGTCAATCGTTCTCGATGTCTATTGCACATGTTCTCTATATGTGCGCCCGAGTCCCTTGGCAGGGCTAATCAAGAAACACGGAACTCGGTCGGGAGCTTTCAGATATCTGCCGATTGCAGATGCTAAGGTCTGCTTTTACAGTGGCTATGGTCCCACTAGACCCCTCCCTCAACTAATGTTAGGCACCCAAGAATATCAAGAATGAGAACTTAACCCCGGCCCCCTATGCCCTTCAAACCTATTGGCCAACCTCACCCATAACTAGATAGCAAAGTATGTGGTCTTTTGGAGTTCTCCGCCTTTCCATGTTACGTACTAACTGAAGACGGTAGATAGACGACGAGTTGCTATCACAGGGCACTAACAGGTCTCGCCGAATCACGCTAGTCCATCTTAGTCTTTTGATTGCCCCTAATTATTGCAATAAAGGCATACTCATTGGTTCACCAACGCAGACCTAACCTCTGAGAGTACAGGCGGATCATCTTCCACTCACAGAGGAATACCTTGAGCACCCTACGTCCCAGGAAGCCGCTTGCTTCCCCTTCCAGTCCTTTGGAGCCGTCAAACAATCAGATGAATGTGCGCTCCCCTCGTGCCTTATAACACCTCGATGATCTACCCTGGTGGGTTATTCACCCTCAACCATACAGACTGGTCTAAGTGCCTTACTTTAGCATGTCGTTAGACCTTATGTATAAACATTCTTTTACGCGCTTGTCTCACCTCACCAGGTTTCCAGTTAACTTGGTTATTCCAATTCATATTGAATTCTTATTTAAATTACCAAGTTTCTCTTGCTTATTAATTTTAGTCATACAACTTAATTCATTTAAGTTTATTAATAAGCTTACAACGCGTTTTTTTCTAGATTGCGGCCCAAGGTCTGTGATCCACAATCCCTTTTATAATCTTGTTTGATTTCAATAACATGTTTTACTTAATATGTAATTAAGTATATTTAATTCACATGTTTCCAATTAATATGTCACTTACCATTTATGATTATAAATAACTTATTTCATTTCATAAGTTTTCCTCATCTTCTCTCATTTAATCATAATTCCACTTTACGTCATCAATACGACTTATCGTTGTTTACTTATTAACTTAGTTCTATTAACTAAGGCCCATTAATAAGTTTCTCTACCCATTTATTATAACCTATGTTATAATTTCCCCTTGTCCCTAGGACAAGTCTAAACATGTTATTCTTACCAACGGGTTTCAGACTCCCAGACTACTTAATTTATAATTAAGTACAATATATTTCCCCCCTTTTCTTAACTGGTTTTAGGTTTTTCCCTTTTCTGATTACTTAATTTACAATTAAGTGTCACTTAACTTAATTCACTAGTTATCCCATTTCCTTACTAGTTTATTATAACTTAAGTTATAATATTCACTTGTCCCTAGGACAAGTCTACCTATTATACAACATTTTCATTAATGTTATTTATTTTTAATAGGTTATTATCATTCCCCTTTTAAACCATTTACTGTTGTAACCATTATTCTTTATTCTCTGTAATATATGTTTCTTATTATATTAAGGAAAACACTTCATGAACCTTATCGGTTTGATAGAAGGAATCAATGATTTATTTTCATAGCGTTTTCCCATCTAAATCCGTGGTAGCAAGTAATTTCTTTACTTTTCTATATTTATTGTGGCTTAATTGCAACAACGTTTTCAGAAATATGTCATTTAGGGAAATACATCACTTTTCCCTCTTGTCACACTAACTCAGTTCATTACATCCCTTTCTTTCTTTCTTATTTTCTGAGTTAGACATTTGTTTACCATCCTTGCCATTTATTCTTATCTTCTTATATACATATATTTACTTATATATATATAAGCACTAGACCTCTCACATTAAGCCTACACTTGTGGACCCTGGATTTGTCGGGCGGGTCCGGGAAGACTTCTACCACAAGCTGACTTAACCTCGTGTCTTAGCACATTTTGTTAATTCTTGCACTTATGCCTCTCACATTAGGTTCAACATTAGTGGCTGCTGGATATGCCGGTCGGGTCCGGGCAGACTTCCGCCAATAATGCAACCTAACCTCGTGCCATAAGTGTATTTACAATTTCTAATTGTAATCCTAGGCATATTCATTTTCATTCAATCACTTATGTTCATATCAAATTGCGCTTCCAAATTAAAATCTCAAAACATAATATATGTTATGTTCATTACATGAAAATTTTAGATATATTATCCTTTTTACTATAGTATAGTTTATAGTAATCTAATTTACATGTCGTCCAATTTTTCCCTATATTTTGTCGCATGTCATTTTCAACATGTGTTTAATTCTACTAGGACATGTAAACATTCAATCGGATAATTATTTTAACATGTCGTCCAATCAATAATATTTCCCAAGTAAAGCATGTAATTACAATCACTGAATTGGCTATTCATATCCTAACAAGTTTATTTTCTCCAACATGTAAAAATTCAATAACTTAGCCAATTAAACCTAGGAATTTCCTGACATATTCATATCAACATTTCAATTCGGTACAACAACAATTTATAATTAAACTGGCAATTTCACAATTTATTAAAAAGGGGAATGCTAAACGATAGTCATAACATTATCTAAAGGCTATAGCTTAAACCCACTCACCTTTAAGCTTTCCCCAAATTTTGGTTCTGATCTATTCTATCATTCATGGTTTTCCTTTTCCCTTTAATTTGATTCACGACCTAACGACCATGGATTTATTATTTCATGAAAAGAGAAGGGAAAGAGAAATAATTTAAATAGATTGTTTCTTAGAGGTTTACCTTGCTTTTATGATTCAATAATCTTTTTTATTAACGTTGATTCCCTCTTCCAGATCTGAATTCATAATCCTCCTAGGCTGACATTTTAATTTCAGAATAGATTTGAGAAGAGAGAGAGAGAGGGAGCCATGGCAGAGCTTTAGCGCAGCCGCCGAATTGTGATGTTTAGGGTTAGGTCTAGGCTCTTATTTATAGGTTCTTAAGACCTTATCATACACGCAGCGCTAAGTCAGCATTGAACCCAGTTAAGAAAATAGACCAGGTTCGCAAATGAATCTAGCCAAATCTTATCGTACACGCAGTGCTGGGTCAGCATTGGGTCCCACAAGCTGTTTTGGCGCAGAAATTTGAATTTCGAATGTTTGAATTGTTTTGGTGCAGAAATTTGATTTTTGAACTTTTGAATTTCTGGAATTTATTTAACTATTTTATTCACATGAAATATTCTTATATGTATACAATTCCTCTACCGACCATTCTACGCGTATATATATATACGCACAATTTTCATTTTATTTTCTTTATTTAAACGATGTTGCATCGTTATTTGATTCTTGCCATATTTCATTGACTGTAGCCATATCTTGAATTTTATATTTTGTATAAATATATTTATGCACATATATATATATATATTTATGCATATATATATATATTCTCATATATGTACATATATTTTCTTTATTTCCTTATATGTACTTTCTTATCATTTCAAATTTTGAATTTGTATATGTACATGTATTTGCATGTTCAGTTGGCCCTCTCTAAAACTAAGATAAAAATTATGCCACCGACGGTGTTCGAACCCCGACCTCTATGTTACAAATCCAATGCCTTAACCAACTGAGCTATGAAGTCTTTTGTTAATAAGTCTTAGAATAATGATAATTATTGTTCTCTCCTTACTTCTCTTTTTCATGTTAGTTAGAATACTCAAATTAAACTATTGCATGAATCTTTTTCTTTTAGTGTTAATGCATTATGTTTGCAAATCAGTGCATGTAACATATTTACATTGCATGCAACCAATCCTTTCTTTCTTTTAATGCATGCATTACATATTTTTTTCCAGTGCATGTATTTATTACATGCAATCCTTATTTTATTCTTTATTTTATATTTTAATTTGTTTGTATATATATATATATATATCTTGTGCGTATACAAACTTCTAGGCTTAATATCTTCTTCATATGATGTACGTTTTACGTAAACCAGGTGTCTATCTTGACCAGAATTCCGAGACGGACGCAATGGCACAGTCTGTTTTACTTAATTCTCATTACTTAATTAAGTTATTCATATTTTATTATCTTAAAAATACGGGGTGTTACATTCTCCCACCCTTAGGAAGTTTTGTCCCCGAAATTTAGCAAGGGTAAAATCAATTAACCCCTCGCATAATATACATCCATCATGTGCACATCCAATTTTAGTAAACATTGTGCACTTATGCAGAGTGAAGTACAACATAATAATGCATGTATGTATAAGCGGTACCTCCTATGTGCATGCAAATTTCACAAAAATCCTTTTAAAATATGATGCTCACATCCTAGATATACTGGCAGTTCTACATGAATGCAATATTTTGAAAATCAAAATGCTTTTTCATCCAAATTTTCCCATACTCTTACTGAGTAAGAGCATAGTTCATCCAATTGTTGCATCCATAATCCTACCAACCAACTTTATTTTTCAAATTTTAGAAAAATCTAATTTTCTTAATTCGATTTCTTATGTTACAAAAATGTGGAAAATGGAAAATTTCACACCTTCCATTTTTCTTTCATATACTTTTTTCCAACCGTACTTGGATTTTATGAAACAATATATAAAGATTTCCTATTTTCCAATCCAAGCACATCCTACATAAGAAAATTTTTGTTGTTGTAGCTTTTTTTTGTCTTATCTTGCAAAAAAAAATTCAAATCGCAAAACTGGAGTAGTTACAGACAACTATTTTCCTTAATCGGGTTTATGACTTGTTCTTACCTATAAGGCCAGTTCAGTCTCCTTCTACAAGATTCTAACATCCACTCTATTCTCATTTTCTACAACTTATTTTGTCCACCCAACAAAATTCTCTTTTAAATAATTTATCAAAAATAATTGTCAAAAGAATAGAGACTTCAAAACTTTCTTGATTAAAAAAAATCTTGTATGAAATATAATAAGAAAAACAAGCGAGCTATACATGCTCTATAATATGCGCCTTACTGAGAGAATTTCACTATAAACTCAATATGTACTTCTTTACATATTTTTAAACTATAACTTTTAAGATTAAAACTTGAAAACACCATAAACCATTTTTTTCCCAAACTTTTATAATCTCAAGTTCTTAAAAGTTAATAATGGGGTTAGACTCAAAGCGGGTTTCCAATTTTTCTAGGCTCTCCTAGACACTCCCCAAGGTCAATTCCCTCAACTATATATATTCCTAATCCATTTTTCTCTGTTCAATTTTTTTCAAAATACTAATCATATGGGATTTATTTTCCTTCTGTACAAAGTATATTGTACACTTTCCAACCAAACTTCCTAAGGGTCTCAAATTTCTTTATTCATTCCTTTAGTGTACAAAAAAGACATCCCATTTCATACCATATTATACTCTTTTTATTTAGTGGGTTCCTCTATGGATCTAGATATATATATAATTTATTTATATTTTAAAAAATACAAATACGTTCACTCAATATTTATATAGGAATTCAAAACCTAAGCTCTGATACCAGATGTGACAACCCCAAATTCGACAGACCGATTTATTTTCAAAATTCCAATCTATCGAAACTCGGATTGGTTTGCTCTGGTATCCTGTAGAAAGACAGAGACATAAAAAATGTCATAGCTCAGAAAAATATATCACAGAGGAAAGGATAAAATATAGTATAATAAAAACACAGCCTTACCGTATTATTAATATTGCCTAACCAGTATCTAAAGCTATCATGTCTCTTCCACAACCTAATCTGCGAGTGTGTTATGAGGAGGGGGTCAGAACACAAGTTCTGGTGACTGGATTTAAACTATACACTTTGGATAATCTTACATATACCATTCAATCATATTTTCGCGTATACAAAATTCTAGAGCCTATAACTTCTTCATACAATGCATATTTTACGCAAATATGGGGTCTGTCAGAACCAGAATTCCAAGACGAACACAATGACAATGTATGTTTCGCTTAATTCTGCGTATTTAATTAAGTTGTTTATTTTCTTCATGTGTGGTTATAGTGTATTATATTTTGGGATGTTACAGTCTCCCATACTTATAATGGATTTCATCCCCGAATTCTCTAAGTCTAGAAGAATGTTACTATCCTAACATCCACCTACTCATTCACCGTCCACAGGTGTCCACTGTCCTTAAGAGATTTCTAATGCTTTTACGAACTTATGCAAAGTGTTGTGTGTATATGTCCTTACACTAATGCGAAAATCAGGTGGTCGACTGATTCAGTTGACCTCCTTAATGCAATATATGTTTGTGCCATGAGTCCAAAATGTATGCAAATAGTCCTAGTATATCATGTAAATTCTATATGTATGCACAATCATTTATCCAAATGCAAACCATCTTAGAAGATCTTTAAGAACTCTATTCACCCTCTCAGTCTTTCCATGATTCTGAGGGTGGTATGCTGTGCTTAAATGTAACTGCGTATCCAATGCCTCTTGCAAGCTTTTCCAAGACTCGTAGGTAAATATGAAGTCGCGGCCGCTCACTATACTGGAAAGTACCCCATGCAATCGAACTATCTTTCGGAGATAAACTGATGCCAGCTAAGACGATGTCCTCTTGCTCTTTACAGGAATAAAATAAGATCTCTCTGTAAGTCTATCCACTATCACCCAAATGCTCGTATTTCCCTTCCTCGATTGAGTCAACCCATCGATGAAGTTCATAGAGACGCTCTCCCACTTCCACTATGGGACATCCAATGGCTAAAACAATCTTCCCGGGTTCTTTTGTTTATCATTTACTCTTTAGAAAGATATGGATCGATCTACTATTTCTACTACATCTTTCTTTATGCCATTCCAAAAGAAAACACTCTTCATGTCTCGATACATTTTATTGCCGCCTAGAAGGATAGTCATCCATGAATGATGAGCTTCCTCAAGAACTACCTTAAGCAATTCCCCAATCTTAGGGACACATAGCCTTCCATCTCATCTTAGTTACCCCTTATCATCCACGGTATATCTAGCAAAGTGAATATAAGTCTCTCCCCTATTGAGTTTGTCCAAGACGTCTACAATTTGAAGGTCCTCTTGTTCCATAGATCCAATTTGTTCTAATAGAGTAGGCCGCATCTTCAATGATACTAACAATCCCACTGTGAAATCCGTAGTAGGCTTAAATTCAAAAGTGGAGATGTACTCCAAGCTCTGCCTTTCTACAAATAGAGGACTCAAAGTTATCCTCTGCCGACTCGGTGTGTCTGCCACAACATTACCCTTGTAGGGGTATAAACTATCTCGAAGTCATAGGACGCTAAGAACTCCATCCACCGCTGCTGCCTCAGGTTTTAGATCCTTCTGTAAGAACAAGTACTTGAGCGACTCATGATCCATATATAGCTCAATTTTTTCTCCAAGTAGATAGTGTTGCTTAGACTTCAATGCAAACACTATAACAACTAACTCTAGATCATGGGTTAGTTAGTTCTTTTCGTGAACCCGCAATTGTCTGCTTCCACAGCACACTAACCTTCCCTCTTGCATCAGAACAACACTAAATCCTATGCTATAAGCATCGGTGTAAACCGTAAACATCTTGATTCCATCTAAGAGAGTCAGAACGGGGGTTGTTATCAGAGCCCTCTTCAACTTCTGAAAAGCATCATCACAATCAACGCTCCATGAAAAAGCCAAGTTCTTTTTCGTTGATCGGGTAAGCGGGGATGATACTCTTGCAAAATCTTTGATAAACTTTATATAGTAGCCCGCCAACCCTAAGAAACATCTCACCTCCATTGCATTCTTTGGAGCCCTCAAATCTTGAACTACAACGACTTTCGCGGGATCTACTGGTATCCCATCCTTGGAGACCACATGCCGTAGGAACCTTACTTCCTTTCTCCAAAAATGACACATAGAAATTTTGCCTTGAGTTGATGTGGCCTGAGGGTACGTAGAACCTCCCCTAAGTGTTGGGCATTCTCCTCTTCGTTCTTTGAGAATATCAGAATGTCATCCACTAAGACCACCACAAACTATTTAGAAACTCCCTAGAAACCCTGCTCATCAAGTCCACAAAAAAGGCAGGTGCATTGCTTAACCCAAATGGAATAACCTACCATTCAAAGAAGCCATCTGGAGTTTAGAATGATTTTTTATCAATGTTGTCCTCTGCCACTCTCGACTGATGAAACCCCATGGCTAGATCCATCTGCGAGGAAACTGATGCGCCAACTAGCTGATCAAACAGGTCGACAATTCTTGGTAGTGGGTGCCTATTCTTCTTAGTGAGATTATTCAGCTCCCTATAATCCACATATAGACAAAGCGAGCCATCTGTCTTAGTTGCAAACATGAATGGTGCTCCCCATTCTGAAATGCTTCGCCTAATAAAACCTTTCTCGAATAGCTCCCCTACTTGCTTAGTTAGCTCCTTTCTTTCCCTAGGAGCCATGTGGCGCACCGGTAGAGCAATTGGCTTCGTGTTCTCTACCAAATAAATTCGGAACTCTATCTCATGTTTTGGAGGTGGTCCCTTAACCTACTCAAACACCTCCGAGTATTCTCTAACTATGGGAACAGATCGCAAGTTATCAACAGAAGTATCAAGTGATTCTAAAAAACCAAGCATTACCGACACCCATGGGTCGTAGGAAATTTCGAGAGTCCAACCTTGACAAGAAAGAAGTCTAACCACTCTCTTTTTGGAAACAAGGATGGCACCATATAAGGCTAGGCAATCTATGCCTAGAATCAAACCATAGCCCATAAGGCCCAATACATTTGCATCGCATTCAAATTCAATGCCTAAGAAAGAAATTTTCAAACCCCTACAAATCATTGATAAATGAGTCGCTCCTCCTATGGGGTTTGAGACTATTACAGGTTCAAGGACTATACTAGTATTAAGGTGCAAACTATCTACTAAAGAACTAGATATAAATGAGTGTGATGCACCAGAATCAAACTGCGTTCAAACATGATAGACAAAAAGGGAAATCAAACCTTCGACCGTGACTTTCCTACCTTGATCAGGTCCACTAGCTTCCAAAGCATGCACTTGTCCAGAAGTTCTTGCCCGTTGCCCTTGCTTGCTAGGGCATTTCCTAGTCAAGTGTCTCATCTATCCATAATTAAAACAAGCTCCCTTGGTCTTTCTGTATTCTTATACAAAGTGACCCATAGCACCACCACCATGACACTTTACATCCTTTTTTATTTTAGCCTTGTCAGGCTTTCCACCTTTCTTTTGTTGCTTTCCTTTCTTGGGCCACAATTTCTGCTATTCACCCTTAGCTTGAGTCTCCTCAGTCTTAATCTCTTTCTTTTCTTCCTTACCATCCTATTGCACAAGCGCAATATCAACTAGCCCTTCAAAAGTTGCCCCCATCGGTATGTGAGACAAAGCAAGTCCATTGAGAGGTTCATTCAACCCTCTCGCAAATCTAAGCGCCTTCTTGTGGGGCGTATTCACCAACTCTAGTCCAAATCTCGCTAGTTGATTAAACTTATTCACATATTCCTTATTCAGCATGTGTCCTTGTTTTAAAGGTAAGAACCTTTCCATTTGCTGTCCCTCTTCTGTCTGAGATAATAATTTCACCTCGAACCTTTGCCTGAAGTCGTCCCAAGTCACCAACGGTTGTCTATCTTATGCTACTTCCCACCAGCAGGAAGCCTCATCTTTTAGTTGCCACACAGCCAATTGTATTTCCCTTCAATCATCAACCTTAAAAAGTCCGAACAAGTTTTATGTCTCTCGTAGCCAATTCTGTGCTTTAACAAAGCATCCTGTTCCACGGAATGGTTTTCCTCCCATAGCGCAGAAGTCTTTGCATAAATTAGAGAAGTTATATACTCATAAAGGTGGAGGAACAGCTGTTGCAGCTATAGGAGGAGCATCCCCTTGACCTTTGGCAGGTGCGGTACCCTCAAAATATCTACAGAACCATCTCGGTAACAGAATGCCCTTAGGAAGATTGGGTGCCCCATACATGCTGAAAAGAAAAGAAAAAGGATTCAACAAGAGATCGAGAGAATATTGACTATGGCTTGAGGGGATATGTTTTTCAAAAATAGTTTTTTACTTGAAAATACTTTTCTTTTTGAAAATGGTTTTGAAAACTTTTCTCTGACCTTGTAACCTTCACCTTTGATACCAAACATGACACCCCACGTCTGTTAGTTTCACTTATAAGAGAATGCATTAAGTTTCATGAAGCGCAATAGGTAATCATTACAGAACATTTCCAACACGGATAAAATAAGCAGTGGGAAATCTTACACTTTATTATATAAGAAATAAAGAATAGTTTCAGAAATACATTAAAACCCAGTTACAACTAGTAAATTGTCACATATCTGTCTTACAAAACATCACATGAAATAAAATATCAGAGTACATAAAATCATATCCCTTGCCATAAGCCATATTAAAGTAGAAAGCAAGTCAAAATGATACATCTCAAGAAGTCCAAGTCAAGTCCAAGCTATAAGAGAAATCCTAGTCACTGTTGAGTGCTGCCACTTTGAGGACCTGAAAGGGGAAAGGAAGAAAGAGGCGAAAAAGGGTCAGATATAAAGTCTGGCGAGTTCCAATGACTTACAAATATGCATGAAATAGGAATGCAAAGACAGATAAATAAGAATGAGTGAGAAAGGTACAGTGTCATAACTAAACAGAATAGCATGATGGATAGAATAACACGAATAAAATTGTGATCAGGCAATGCTTCACATTTATATCCTAAACATGTAATGTCTGAACATATAGGTCTACACCAATACTAGTATAACAAGTTCATTATAATTTTATAACAGCAGGATTAACTGCAGAATTAACAGCGGAAATAAATAGCAGAATTAGACATACCATAATTACATTACAGGATTAGGTGTTAACCTAATTACATAATAGTAGGATTAAGTGTACCCTAATTACTACCCAAGCGATTGGCTCCCTACTACGTAAATACCCTGTGTCACCCCCAACAATAGGGTGTATCACTCCCTAACCCAACAACTATATAACAAAGACCTATTTACTGGTGTTATAATGTTTTATCTTCCCTAGTCAGACCATGCACGCTCATGACTCCGCCGGAATGCCCCCATAACCACCCCTATGTGAACCTCTTACTATCAAGTTCAGTAAAGTGTCCCTGGCCCCTACCTAGTGCCGGACCTCCATTAACAAGATACCTACATGGATACTGACTAATATGGGTTCCAAACAGTAGATTGACACAAGCCAACCCCCTAAGCTTGCGCCCCCAAATAACTAGGATTTAAGAGTCCCCAAAACCCGATACAACAGCAGATGAGGGACTTCTTAGACTATTAGCATTTATACTTAATCAAGTAGTTCCGGGTTTATTAATAAGCGTGACTGTAATATTACATGTCATTCACTAAATGTCAGTTTTAGGTTAAATTAACATGTCCAATTCATACGCTCAACTACATTCCCAAGTTAAAGGTTTATGCATAATGTCAATTTACAACAAGTATCTACACATTATTAGTTTACAGCTAGCCTAAACATGTGTATTATTTATCCTTTTTTTCCAAAATTATAATTAATCAGTCCAAGTAAATAACATGCCTAAATTCCCTTGTAATATTATTCATTATTGCCCAAATATACGTACACTCTATTAGTGAAAAGCCTAGGCTTTCAAAGGCCTAGGGTTGGCATAAAAATAAAACGGAAAAAATATGAAGAAGAATAGAGTCAAACCACATAGGCATATAGGCAAGACTAGAAATGAACATAGAAAATGGGAAAAGGAAGATATATATATATAACTGGTTAATCTTTCCAACATTACATGCATATGTATAACTTTTTCATATCAACATCACAGGCATATGTATAATGGATCATAATGGCATAGGTGATAACAGTGAAACATGTATATTTATTTTGCTAACACTGTAGATCTTAACCAGTTTTATTTAACTGTCATTTTCAAGGCCTAAAAAATTAGAGCTGTAAATAACTGAAACTCATAGTGAGTCTTGGTGAAGATAAATATATAACACTATGCCGTAGGAAGTCCAAATCCAATCTAAGTTGTATATATGCAAGTATTGATGTGTCTCTGCTTGATCCAATCTCTAGCAGCATTCCCCCATTATATGTTCATAATTCTCAGAATAATTTCATGGAGGAAGAAGAATATACGAAGAATTTGTGTGAATTGTGAATGAGGGAAGCCATCTATTTATAGAGTTATAGAGCCAACATCAACCCTTAGATCTTAGGTTTTAAAATTGAACCATATAAGTCATGCTGATAGAGCATGGATAGAGTCACAAAACAGTCCAGGTTCAGAAGGCAGAATTCGGATGGCTTAGGGTTGGGTTGACCCACCTATACTGGGTCGACCTATGGGTCGACCCAACCACCCTTGAGTCAACCCAGGCTGGAGTGGGTCATCTCCTAACTGGACAATTTCTCGCTTCCTCTTCTCACTTACTTCATTCGAAATTCTAGAACTTATATTTATAAATAAGCTCCTTACACATATACAAACTTCTAGAGCCTATAATTTCTTTATACATTGTCCATTTTATGCAAACTTAGGGTCTATCTGAACCAGAATTCCAAGACTTACACAACGGTAATGCCAGTTTCACTTAATTCTGAGTATTTATTTAAGTTATTTATTATTTTCATGTATGGTTATAGTGTACTACATTTTGGGGTGTTACACTTCGAATCTACTATAAGCCACACAGGTTCGATCCAAAAGTCAAAAATCCTCATATTTTGTAGGATACAATACATCAGAACTCAAAACAAGGGAATATTTCATTGCTATTACAATAATTTACATCAGAGTACAAAATATATCAGAGTACAGATAATTGACACAAAATCGAAAAATATCGGAGTAATAAATTATAATAGGTAGCGGAAATGTAAATACAATCAGCGGAAGACTCCAAAATAATCCATAGTATAGCTTCAGCCATAATCCACGATCCTGTATTAGCAATATCTGCAAAACCAGAACTACTGACTTCCCATGTGGAAAATATAGGAACCCAGAGTTTAGGTGGGAAACAATAAACTCCGAGTTAGTCATGGTAGTATTAGAAATAAAACAGTTATAAAACTTTTTTTTTAAAGTTGGGAAATTCACGAGACCATGCCATATAACATGTAACGGGTTTTCTCCACATAAACACAAGTCATAAAACACTCGTAATGCTTTTTGAAAAATTAAGCCATTTTAATACTCAAGTCCCAACACACAATGCAACGCAAATCAGAGGATAGAGTTTTACCTTATAATAGCCAAACATGCTTTATACATGAAAACAAATATGTTTGATATTATTACTAGAGTATAATGTGGAAATCATTTTAAAAAATAAATTTATCAATAGTAGATGGCATAATACCCCATCCTACTATGTCGCCATATAGGTTTACAACTGAAAACGCAAGGTACGTATTGGAAGTTGGATTTCCATCAAAGACCAAGGCAAAGGTTCTTCTTTATCCGACTCGTACCATCTCTTGCAAGATGTCCAAGACTCAGACGCTGGTGACCCCTTGCAGTGGCAGAGTCGGTCCATGTAACACCCCGTGTATTCTATAACTGTGAAATTCACAAATAAAAGTATAAATAATTTCAAATCAAAGAATTAAGGGAAACGAGATACGCCATTGCGTTCGTCTCGGAATTCTGCTTGAGATAGAGTCCGAGTTTGCGTAAAACGGACTCCGTATGAAGAAGATATGGCCTCCGGAAGTTTCAGAATTCAGTTTAAAATTCAAACAGACCAAAACAGCTCAGAAAAACCAATTCAAAATTCAAAATCGGGCCGGATTGGCCAGGGCGGGAATTTTCCCGCCCAAGGCACCCAGGTCGACTTGGTAGTCGACCTGGGGCTACCCAGGTCGACCGGGCAGTCGACCTGGGTCACCCGTGTCGACTGCCAAGTCGACACGGTGTCGACTGGCGTGTCGACCTGACCCCTGAGCCGGGTCGAACCCAGCCCCCCCTGGCTGGCCTGGTCTGTGTTTGGTCAATTTTCTGAGCCTTGCCTTGTCACTAGGGCTAGGTGTCAGCTCCTGGTTGGTATCTCCTTCAAACGAACGGCTATTATTAAACCAAGCTCCATCGACGGTCCTAATCAACTCGCAAACACTATAAAAAGAACCTAAGACCTAGCCTAAATCATACTATTTCATTTTAGCCTCATGCAGCCGCCATTAAACCTAGAGCTCTAAATTAAAAATACAAAGAACAAAATTATAGAAGACGAAGGACGATTCTTGAAGGCTACAACTAGAAGCTACAACAACTACGACGCTTTGGACAACGGATTTGGGGCTATTTGATTTGGAATTTTGATTTGGATTACTTTCTTCATATTGTAAGTTCTATGTCACTTTTTAGACAAAAACGCTAAAATAACATGGACATGCCATGAATTGAAACCGGATTTAGGAACTATTATTAATCCATGTTTATATTGTTTAACTTTGAATCATAATTTGGGAATATTGCTATGTCAATGTTGCAAGTTAAACTTATCATGATTTTGATGTTGTTATGAATCACTTGGGCTTAATTGTATGGCAAGTTGGACTAATACATGTCCATGGAATCACTATGTTTATTGGAATCTTTATGTTGATTAAACCATGCCTATGGTGCTAATTAAACCATGTCTATGATGTTGATGGAACTATGCCTTTGATGTTAATATACCTATCATGTTAATGACAAATTGGGAATTGCTAGGTTATGATGAAAAGTTGGAATCATTATGTTTGTAATGCTAGATGAGAATCATTATGTTAAAAATGCTAAATTGGAATCCACTATGCCTATTAGAATTACCATGCCTTTAATGTTTCATGTTTGTAATAAAATTATTATTATGCCCGCAATGATTATTATGCCTATGATGTAAAGTTGAAATCATCATGTTAAACTAAGTTGGAACCATTACTATGTCAAGTTATCGTCATGCTAGTATTGAAACCATGTGATATGTTATAGCCTGTTTATTATGCAAGTGATGTTGGAATTGTCGCATATGCCTATCACATGTTTGGTGTTATTCCCCTTTATCCCTTGAATTGTTTATGCTTGTGAACGAAGTACGTTTATATACGTTGGGGATACGATTGGGTAGAATAGGCAAAACTTGAATTGATTATAATCATAAATCGTGAAATTTGGCATAAGTAGAACATGAAATATGGCACGAAAACTTGACTTGAACATGCCATAACTTGACTTGAAACATGCCTTAGTTGGGCACGAAGTTGACATATGAACATGCTATGGAAATAACACGAATCAGCTAAGAACATGGGCATGACTTTAGAAAACAAGAAAGTGGCCAACTCGAGGTTGGGTTGAGTTTGTAGTGTAAATCTGCCCGGAACCGCCCGGCAAATCCAGTTGCTACAAACAATAGGATCCAATGTGGGTAGTTGGTCACATCGCGCTTGAAACCCGAGGTTGGGTTGAGTTCGTAGCGTAAACCTGCCCGGAACCGCCCGGCAAATCCAGTGGCTACGAACAACAGGATCCAATGTGAGTGGTTCGGTGGATTAACGAATCAATTAATGCCAATTAGGGTTAAGTCATGAACATGAAAAGACAACTTAACCAACTTGAACACGATTTGTAGGGCTAAGTCATGAACTTGAAACGACAACGCTTAGCCAACTTGACATGACACGTAGGCGGGTTAAGTCGCGAATTTAAATGACATACTTAACCACCTTGACATGACTAGACTGGAAAAGGATTAAGTCACGAATTACATGACTTAATCGGTTAGGCGGGTTAGGTCATGAATTACATGACCTAATCTGTTAGGCGAAACCCTAGACACGACCCTTTTCAGCAGTAATCCTATAGATGTATCAAGGTACCCTGGGGCTAGGCCGGGTGGGGCACGATTACTGGGCTGATTGTAAGAGGTGAACGACGGCAGTGGGGTACGCCAGTGTAGGTTCGGTGGACTATGGTCGTGCACGTATTCCGGAGCAGGCACTGGGTATCCGTAGATTTATCTGTGCATCTTGAATCGTGTCAGGGGTTGACACCCTAGGGCTGATACACCCGAAGGTGGACCCAGCATAGGTGACTACATTCGTGATTAGCCGAATGACACGGACACTTGACGAGCTAGAACTTGTAGGGAGCCGATCGACTAGATAAGCGCTCCGTAGGACCCCGTACTTGGGTCAGACCCCGTTTCAGGGTCATTTCACGATATTGGGCCATGGGATTTATTTCGTGATTAACTTGTGACCTGGGCTTAGTATACTAGTACAGTCGATGCAACGAATCTTGAACATGTGATGCTTTATTTGACTTGTCTTAACTTATCATGATCACCTTAGTCTATCTTGTCCACCTTGACACCATTCTTAAGTTTAGTTCCAGTACATACATGACATGTTGTTTTAACCGTTTTTACACTGAAAGTCACTAAGACTTACTCAGTCTTTATGACTGACCCTTTTCCTTTCGCCTCGTTTTCTTTCGTTTCCCCCCCCAGGTTCTCAGGGAGGGAATACGGCAGCTTGACCAGCTTTGACATCCAGCTTAAAGAGAAAGAATGTATTGCTTGGATCTTTTTCGTTTTGGACTATGGCTTTGGACAGCAATTATGGGACTTATGCAGTTTATTTATGTTTTCTTTAAATAATGTAATCAAGACAGATATGAAGATGTTATGTTTTTGGAAGAATTGTAAGACAATTATGGCATGGTTTGTGTAACACGTATTTTAAATGAAATAAAAGTTTGTTGTTGTTTTCCACTGTTCAAAAATATGTGTTATTATATCTGTCTTATATATCTATGACTTATACTTATAAACCTCCACCAAAATTAGGGCATTCCCTTTGAGAGTGACCCTAACGGAGGTGGGGTGTTTCACTTGGTATCGGAGCATAGGTTTACCAGATAAGATAAAAGCTTTGAAAATTTATTTTCAAAAGAAAATTTAAAGAAGCATTTTTAAAGATAAAATATTATTTTATATTAAAAGGCAAAGTCCCCCAAAGCCATAGGTACTATCTTTTATCCTTCGTTTTGAATCTATCCTTTTGTTTCAGCATGTCCGAAGAACTTAACTTGCCAGAGGGTATACCAATACCTGGTTGGTTTAGACGATTCTTAGAAGCAAGGGCCACTCAGCCAGGTCCTACCGTTCCTCCTCCTCCAGCTGCAGGAAATCATCCAGCTGCAGCAGCACCTCTTCCTCCACCTCCTCCGCGAGGAAATACTTTTGCTAAGATATGTAAAGATTTTAAAGCTATGGGAGGAAAGGACTTTCATGGAACTGAGTCCTTCGTGGCAGCTAGGAATTGGCTAAAGGAAACCGATGACTTATTCGTCATCTTTGAGGTAGAAGATAGGCAGAAGGTACAACTGGCAGTATGGCTACTTAAAGGCGAGGCTTCCTACTGGTGGGAAGTCACCAATGCAGAAAGACCGGTGGAAACATGGGAGGACTTTAGGGCGAGGTTTGAGGCTAAATTTCTCTCAGACGCTGAAAGGAGTTTGCAGTTGGAAAAATTCTTATTTCTTAAGCAAGGGAATATGACAGTCAAAGAGTATGTTAATCAGTTCGATGAGCTGGCTAGGTTCGGACTGGACCTAGTCAACACCCCACATAAGAAGGCTCTCCGCTTTGTCAAGGGGTTGAATGAGCCATTACACAGTTTGGCCATGACCCATATACCCATGGGAGCTACGTATGAAAGGTTGTGCAGATGGCATTGCTGAACGAAGAAGATAAGGGAAAGAAGGAGACAAAGGCAGAAAACTCTCAAGGGAAGAAAGAGGTCAAGCCCAATGATTCTCAGAATAAGAAGGTAGACTCCGAGAAAGGAGGCAAGAACGACAACTCACGTGATAAAAGGAAATGCAATTTCTGTGGTACAGAAGGGCACATAGCCAAGGATTGTAGAAAAAGGAAGAGAAAGCAAGGTGAATGTTTTCATTATGGGGAGACTGGACACATCAGCAAAGACTGCCCTAAGAAGCAGACCGGACCTTCTGGGGGTACATCGTTAACTTCTTCTAGATGCTTTGTTTTATCTTGTTTCTCTCCTCGATCCTATCTTGAGAACCATAGGTAGAATCTTTTTGGATGTAAACATGTAATTGAAACATGTTATGATTGCGAAATGGTTGCAAGTGGTTGCTCGTGGATGCATGAATACACATTAGGCACTAGATCGGCTCAGACACATTTTCATGTTGCATATGCATAAATGTATTTATTCGTATATGGATGAAGTTTAGTGTGTTGTCATATGGATGTTGCATTTATATATGAATGGTTGTGCACTCATGTAGAATCATGAATAGGAAAATTTGCATACATAATGGATTCATGGCACTTACATGATTCGGATTAAGGAGGTCAACTGAATCAGTAGACCACCTGATTTTGCATTAGATAAGTACATGTACACACACTTCGCATATGATCATGAAGCATTAGAAGTCTTTTAAGGACAATGGATGCTCGTGTTTGATGAATGAGTAGATGGATGTTTGGATGTTAGGATATACATTCTTCCTGAACTTGAAGATTTCGGGGACGAAATCCTTTTAAGTGCGGGAGAATGTAACACCCCGTGTAATCTATAACAGTGAAATTCACAAATAAAAGTATAACTAATTTCAAATCAAAGAATTAAGGGAAAGAGGATACGCCATTGCGTTCGTCTCGGAATTCTGCTTGAGATAGAGTCCGAGTTTGCGTAAAAAGGACTCCGTATGAAGAAGGTATGGCCTCCGAAAGTTTCAGAATTCAGTTTAAAATTCAAACAGACCAAAACAGCTCAGAAAAACCAATTCAAAATTCAAAATCGGGCCGGATTGGCCAGGGCAAGAATTTTTCCGCCCAAGGCACCCAGGTCACTTTGTAGTCGACCTGGGGCTACCCAAGTCGACTGGGCAGTCGACCTGGGTCACCCGTGTCGACTGCCAAGTCGACACGGTGTCGACTGGCGTGTCGACCTGGCCCCTGAGCTAGGTCGAACCCAGCCCCCCTGGCTGGCCTGGTCTGTGTTTGGTCGATTTTCTGAGCCTTGCCTTGTCACTAAGGCTAGGTGTCAGCTCCTGGTTGGTCTCTCCTTCAAACGAACGGCTATTATTAAACCAAGCTCCATCGACGGTCCTAATCAACTCGCAAACACTATAAAAAGAACCTAAGACCTAGCCTAAATCATACTATTTCATTTTAGCCTCATGCAGCCGCCACTAAACCTAGAGCTCTAAATTAAAAATACAAAGAACAAAATTATAGAAGACGAAGGACGATTCTTGAAGGCTACAACTAGAAGCTACAACAACTACGACGCTTTGGACAACGGATTTGGGGCTATTTGATTTGGAATTTTGATTTGGATTACTTGCTTCATATTGTAAGTTCTATGTCACTTTTTATGCAAAAACGCTAAAATAACATGGACATGCCATGAATTGAAACCGGATTTAGGAACTATTATTAATCCATGTTTATATTGTTTAACTTTGAATCATAATTTGGGAATATTGCTATGTCAATGTTGCAAGTTAAACTTATCATGATTTGGATGTTGTTACGAATCACTTGGGCTTAATTGTATAGCAAGTTGGACTAATACATGTCCATGGAATCACTATGTTTATTGGAATCTTTATGTTGATTAAATCATGCCTATGGTGCTAATTAAACCATGTCTATGATGTTAATGGAACTATGCCTGTGATGTTAATATACCTATCATGTTAATGACAAATTGGGAATTGTTAGGTTATGATGTAAAGTTGGAATCATCATGTTAAACTAAGTTGGAACCATTACTATGCCAAGTTATCATCATGCTAGTATTGAAACCATGTGATATGTTATAGCCTGTTTATTATGCAAGTGATGTTGGAATTGTCACATATGCCTATCACATGTTTGGTGTTATTCCCCTTTATCTCTTGAATTGTTTATGCTTGTGAACGAAGTACGTTTATATACGTTGGGGATACGATTGGGTAGAATAGGCAAAACTTGAATTGATTATAATCATAAACCGTGAAATTTGGCATAACTAGAACATGAAATATGGCACGGAAACTTGACTTGAACATGCCATAACTTGACTTGAAACATGCCTTAGTTGGGCACGAAGTTGACATATGAACATGCTATGGAAATAGCACGAATCGGCTAAGAACATGGGCATGACTTTAGAAAACAAGAAAGTGGCCAACTCGAGGTTGGGTTGAGTTTGTAGTGTAAATTTGCCCGGAACGGCCCAGCAAATCCAGTTGCTACAAACAATAGGATCCAATGTGGGTAGTTGGTCACATCGCGCTTGAAACCCGAGGTTGGGTTGAGTTCGTAGCGTAAACCTGCCCGGAACCGCCCGGCAAATCCAGTGGCTACGAACAACAGGATCCAATGTGAGTGGTTCGGTGCATTAACGAATCAATTAATGCCAATTAGGGTTAAGTCATGAACATGAAAAGACAACTTAACCAACTTGAACACGATTTGTAGGGCTAAGTCATGAACTTGAAACGACAACACTTAGCCAACTTGACATGACACGTAGGCGGGTTAAGTCGCGAATTTAAATGACATACTTAACCACCTTGACATGACTAGACTGGAAAAGGATTAAGTCACGAATTACATGACTTAATCGGTTAGGCGGGTTAGTTCATGAATTACATGACCTAATCTGTTAGGCGAAACCCTAGACACGACCCTTTTCAGCAGTAACCCTCTAGATGTATCAAGGTACCATGGGGCTAGGCCGGGTGGGGCACGATTACTGGGCTGATTGTAAGAGGTGAACGACGGCAGTGGGGTACGCCAGTGTAGGTTCGGTGGACTACGGTCGTGCACGTATTCCAGGGCAGGCACTGGGTATCCGTAGATTTATCTGTGCATCTTGAATCGTGTCAGGGGTTGACACCCTAGGGCTGATACACACGAAGGTGGACCCAGCACAGGTGACTACATTCGTGATTAGCCGTATGACACGGACACTTGACGAGCTAGAACTTGTAGGGAGCCGATCGACTAGATAAGCGCTCCGTAGGACCCCGTACTTGGGTTAGACCCCGTTTCAGGGTCATTTCACGATATTGGGGCGTGGGATTTATTTCGTGATTAACTTGTGACCTGGGCTTAGTATACTAGTACAGTCGATGCAACGAATCTTGAACATGTGATGCTTTATTTGACTTGTCTTGACTTATCATGATCACCTTAGTCTATCTTGTCCACCTTGACACCATTCTTAAGTTTAGTTCCAGTTCATACATGACATGTTGTTTTAACCGTTTTTACACTGAAAGTCACTAGGACTTACTCAGTCTTTACGACTGACCCTTTTCCTTTCGCCTCTTTTTCTTCCGTTTCCCCCCCCCCAGGTTCTCAGGGAGGGAATACCGCAGCTTGACCAGCTTTCACATCCAGCTTAAAGAGAAAGAATGTATTGCTTGGATCTTTTTCGTTTTGGACTATGGTTTGGACAGCAATTATGGGACTTATGCAGTTTATTTATGTTTTCTGTAAATAATGTAATCAAGACAGTTATGAAGATGTTATGTTTTTGGAAGAATTGTAAGACAATTATGGCATGGTTTGTGTAACACGTATTTTAAATGAAATAAAAGTTTGTTGTTGTTTTCCGCTGTTCAAAAATATGTGTTATTATATCTGTCTTGTATATCTGTGACTTATACTTATAAACCTCCACCAAAATTAGGGCATTCCCTTTGAGAGTGACCCTAACGGAGGTGGGGTGTTTCACTTGGTATCGGAGCATTGGTTTACCAGATAAGATAAAAGCTTTGAAAATTTATTTTCAAAAGAAAATTTAAAGAAGCATTTTTAAAGATAAAATATTATTTTATATTAAAAGGCAAAGTCCCACAAAGCCATAGGTACTATCTTTTATCCTTCGTTTTGAATCTATCCTTTTGTTTCAGCATGTCCGAAGAACTTAACTTGCCAGAGGGTATACCAATACTTGGTTGGTTTAGACGATTCTTAGAAGCAAGGGCCACTCAGCCAGGTCCTACCGTTCCTCCTCCTCCAGCTGCAGGAAATCATCCAGCTGCAGCAGCACCTCTTCCTCCACCTCCTCCGCGAGGAAATACTTTTGCTAAGATATGTAAAGATTTTAAAGCTATGGGTGGAAAGGACTTTCATGGAACTGAGTCCTTCGTGGCACATAGGAATTGGCTAAAGGAAACCGATGGCTTATTCGTCATCTTTGAGGTAGAAGATAGGCAGAAGGTACAACTGGCAGTATGGCTACTTAAAGGCGAGGCTTCCTACTGGTGGGAAGTCACCAATGCAGAAAGACCGGTGGAAACATGGGAGGACTTTAGGGCGAGGTTTGAGGCTAAATTTCTCTCAGACGATGAAAGGAGTTTGCAGTTGGAAAAATTCTTATTTCTTAAGCAAGGGAATATGACAGTCAAAGAGTATGTTAATCAGTTCGATGAGTTGGCTAGGTTCGGACTGGACCTAGTCAACACCCCGCACAAGAAGGCTCTCCGCTTTGTCAAGGGGTTGAATGAGCCATTACACAGTTTGGCCATGACCCATATACCCATGGGAGCTACGTATGAAAGGTTGGTGCAGATGGCATTGCTGAACGAAGAAGATAAGGGAAAGAAGGAGACAAAGGCAGAAAACTCTCAAGGGAAGAAAGAGGTCAAGTCCAACGATTCTCGGAATAAGAAGGTAGACTCCGAGAAAGGAGGCAAGAACGACAACTCACGTGATAAAAGGAAATGCAATTTCTGCGGTACGGAAGGGCACATAGCCAAGGATTGTAGAAAAAGGAAGAGAAAGCAAGGTGAATGTTTTCATTGTGGAGAGACTGGACACATCAGCAAAGACTGCCCTAAGAAGCAGACCGGACCTTCTGGGGGTACATCGTTAACTTCTTCTAGCTGCTTTGTTTTATCTTGTTTCTCTCCTCGATCCTATCTTGAGAACCATAGGTAGAATATTTTTGGATGTAAACTTGTAATTGAAACATGTTATGATTGCGAAATGGTTGCAAGTGGTTGCAAGTGGTTGCTCGTGGATGCATGAATACACATTAGGCACTAGATCGGCTCAGACACATTTTCATGTTGCATATGCATAAATGTATTTATTCGTATATGGATGAAGTTTAGTGTGTTGTCATATGGATGTTGCATTTATATATGAATTGTTTTGCACTCATGTAGAATCATGAATAGGAAAATTTGCATACATAATGGATTCATGGCACTTACATGATTCGCATTAAGGAGGTCAACTGAATCAGTAGACCACCTGATTTTGCATTAGATAAGTACATGTACACACACTTCGCATATGATCATGAAGCATTAGAAGACTTTTAAGGACAATGGATGCTCATGTTTGATGAATGAGTAGATGGATGTTTGGATGTTAGGATATACATTTTTCCTGAACTTGAAGATTTCGGGGACGAAATCCTTTTAAGTGGGGGAGAATGTAACACCCCGTGTATTCTATAACAGTGAAATTCACAAATAAAAGTATAACTAATTTCAAATCAAAGAATTAAGGGAAACGGGATACGCCATTGCGTTCGTCTCGGAATTCTGCTTGAGATAGAGTCCGAGTTTGCGTAAAACGGACTCCGTATGAAGAAGGTATGGCCTCCGAAAGTTTCAGAATTCAGTTTAAAATTCAAACAGGCCAAAACAGCTCAGAAAAACCAATTCAAAATTCAAAATCGGTCCGGATTGGCCAGGGCAAGAATTTTTCCGCCCAAGGCACCCAGGTCGACTTGGTAGTCGACCTGGGGCTACCCAGGTCGACTGGGCAGTCGACCTGGGTCACCCGTGTCCACTGCCAAGTCGACACGGTGTCGACTGGCGTGTCGACCTGGCCCCTGAGCCAGGTCGAACCTAGCCCCCCTGGCTGGCCTGGTCTGTGTTTGGTCGATTTTCTGAGCCTTGCCTTGTCACTAGGGCTAGGTGTCAGCTCCTGGTTGGTCTCTCCTTCAAACGAACGGCTATTATTAAACCAAGCTCCATCGACGGTCCTAATCAACTCGCAAACACTATAAAAAGAACCTAAGACCTAGCCTAAATCATACTATTTCATTTTAGCCTCATGCAGCCGCCACTAAACCTAGAGCTCTAAATTAAAAATGCAAAGAACAAAATTATAGAAGACGAAGGACGATTCTTGAAGGCTACAATTAGAAGCTACAACAACTACGACGCTTTGGACACCGGATTTGGGGCTATTTGATTTGGAATTTTTATTTGGATTACTTGCTTCATATTGTAAGTTCTATGTCACTTTTTAGGCAAAAACGCTAAAATAACATGGACATGCCATGAATTGAAACCGGATTTAGGAACTATTATTAATCCATGTTTATATTGTTTAACTTTGAATCATAATTTGGGAATATTGCTATATCAATGTTGCAAGTTAAACTTATCATGATTTTGATGTTGTTACGAATCACTTGGGCTTAATTGTATGGCAAGTTGGACTAATACATGTCCATGGAATCACTATGTTTATTGGAATCTTTATGTTGATTAAACCATTCCTATGGTGCTAATTAAACCATGTCTATGATGTTGATGGAACTATGCCTGTGATGTTAATATACCTATCATGTTAATGACAAATTGGGAATTGCTAGGTTATGATGTAAAGTTGGAATCATCATGTTAAACTAAGTTGGAACCATTACTATGCCAAGTTATCATCATGCTAGTATTGAAACCATGTGATATGTTATAGCCTGTTTATTATGCAAGCGATGTTGGAATTGTCACATATGCCTATCACATGTTTGGTGTTATTCCCCTTTATCTCTTGAATTGTTTATGCTTGTGAACGAAGTACGTTTATATACGTTGGGGATACGATTGGGTAGAATAGGCAAAACTTGAATTGATTATAATCATAATCCGTGAAATTTGGCATAAGTAGAACATCAAATATGGCACGAAAACTTGACTTGAACATGCCATAACTTGACTTGAAACATGCCTTAGTTGGGCACGAAGTTGACATATGAACATGCTATGGAAATAGCACGAATCGGCTAAGAACATGGGCATGACTTTAGAAAACAAGAAAGTGGCCAACTCGAGGTTGGGTTGAGTTTGTAGTGTAAATCTGCCCGTAACCGCCCGGCAAATCCAGTTGCTACAAACAATAGGATCCAATGTGGGTAGTTGGTCACATCGCGCTTGAAACCCGAGGTTGGCTTGAGTTCGTAGCGTAAACCTGCCCGGAACCGCCCGGCAAATCCAGTGGCTACGAACAACAGGATCCAATGTGAGTGGTTCGGTGCATTAACGAATCAATTAATGCCAATTAGGGTTAAGTCATGAACATGAAAAGACAACTTAACCAACTTGAACACGATTTGTAGGGCTAAGTCATGAACTTGAAACGACAACACTTAGCCAACTTGACATGACACATAGGCGGGTTAAGTCGCGAATTTAAATGACATACTTAACCACCTTGACATGACTAGACTGGAAAAGGATTAAGTCACGAATTACATGACTTAATCGGTTAGGCGGGTTAGGTCACGAATTACATGACCTAATCTGTTAGGCGAAACCCTAGACACGACCCTTTTCAGCAGTAACCCTCTAGATGTATCAAGGTACCCTGGGGCTAGGCCGGGTGGGGCACGATTACTGGGCTGATTGTAAGAGGTGAACGACGGCAGTGGGGTACGCCAGTGTAGGTTCTGTGGACTACGGTCGTGCACGTATTCCGGAGCAGGCACTGGGTATCCGTAGATTTATCTGTGCATCTTGAATCGTGTCAGGGGTTGACACCCTAGGGCTGATACACCCGAAGGTGGACCCAGTACAGGTGACTACATTCGTGATTAGCCGTATGACACGGACACTTGACGAGCTAGAACTTGTAGGGAGCCGATCGACTAGATAAGCGCTCCGTAGGACCCCGTACTTGGGTCAGACCCCGTTTCAGGGTCATTTCACGATATTGGGCCGTGGGATTTATTTCGTGATTAACTTGTGACCTGGGCTTAGTAAACTAGTACAGTCGATGCAACGAATCTTGAACATGTGATGCTTTATTTGACTTGTCTTGACTTATCATGATCACCTTAGTCTATCTTGTCCACCTTGACACCATTCTTAAGTTTAGTTCCAGTTCATACATGACATGTTGTTTTAACCGTTTTTACACTGAAAGTCACTAGGACTTACTCAGTCTTTACGACTGACCCTTTTCCTTTCGCCTCTTTTTCTTTCGTCCCCCCCCCCAGGTTCTCAGGGAGGGAATACCGCAGCTTGACCAGCTTTCACATCCAGCTTAAAGAGAAAGAATGTATTGCTTGGATCTTTTTCGTTTTGGACTATGGCTTTGGACAACAATTATGGGACTTATGCAGTTTATTTATGTTTTCTTTAAATAATGTAATCAAGACAGTTATGAAGATGTTATGTTTTTGGAAGAATTGTAAGACAATTATGGCATGGTTTGTGTAACACGTATTTTAAATGAAATAAAAGTTTGTTGTTGTTTTCCGCTGTTCAAAAATATGTGTTATTATATCTGTCTTGTATATCTGTGACTTATACTTATAAACCTCCACCAAAATTAGGGCATTCCCTTTTAGAGTGACCCTAACGGAGGTGGGGTGTTTCAGTCCACCAATTCCCAGTGGATTAGGGTTACTCCTGAGGAAATCGTTCCCCAGTTCTATCGGACCTTCACACTGGTTGGTTGTTTGAACATCATCCGAGGCACCTCGATTCCAACATCTATATAAGTAAATATGTCTGGGCTCGATGCCATGGCTTCACTTTTATCTAGAAGGAAACGTAAGTCCTTTCTCTACAGTCCTTCATCCCGTTTTCCGCCATTCACTGGATGTGATGCTGGTCGAAATCATGCCTCGACACAAAGCAACACTATATTGACCATGCTTTTATCATCATCCACAAAGCTCTGCTTTTCAACAAAAGTTTTGATCAATCAGCATCTTAGCATACCACATTGTCAATCCATACCATACAACTGATGTGTATTAATATATAACCTTTAAGCTCATACATTTAAGAGAAGGGTGTTATGCTAAGAGAATAAACTCTCCACTACCAAACAGGTATATATTCAAGAGAGATCAATTAATACATCACAAAATACAATGTCAGACATACGTCCATACAACTCCGTTATGGGCCTGAATGAAACCGAAGGCACCTTATTCCTCGTCCCCTAAGGGAGAGAGGTCCTTTGCATACCCGGTCAATCTCCAAGTACGTCTGGATGGCCGCTACTTATAACCTCGTCTTAGGTTACTACCCAATCGAGACATAAAAAATAATCCAAACGATGTGCAGATCTCCCGTCTTCAACCACCTTCTTCAATATTTTTTATTAGCATCATATTAGGTATCCAGAATGGCTTGGAACCCAGTCTTTCCGAATAACTAGCACATTCTTGCAACCAATTGATATATAAACATATCATAAGCCTCGTTCAAATTTGGAATATTATTCTATTCAAATATTCTTTAGTTTTGGATTAATCCCATAAACCTTATCGAAGATTTACTTCATTTAAACTTCTTGTTTAAATCTTTCCTTCGAAATCATTTCAAAAGATTACATAATATTTGTTCACAAACCTAACAAAAATTAAGGTTTATAAGCCTTATCAGGATTATCAAATCTTACACGAAAGAAAATATTTCATATCGTGATCCCATTCCCAACCTATTCCCCCTATGGGGCAAAACTAGTGGTACTCCATATCTAACTTCCCACGAGTTTCGATAAGTTTAATTATCTCTATTCATTCCAAATATATTTAGAGAATGATTAAAACATTAAATTGGCTTTAATCTCCATTTTATTCAATCAAATCTTTACTGAAAGATTGATTAGAACTCAAATTTCAGAAATCATCTTTCTTTGAACCAGGTTAAAGAAAAAATGTTAATTAAAACATTGTTCACGATAATCCCAAAATCAACTTCGAAATGAATCGGAAATCATAACAGTTCACCATCGATATAAATTCCCGTATCGGACCAATACTATAAGTGAAATAACGGCAAAGCCTCTTAATTCTCTTAAATGGTAAAGGACTTCCTCTACGGAGGTTCATCTTGATTATCACTAAATCGATTTCAATTCAATTCCAATTTAATTCGTTATTTAGAAACTTAACTTTGGAAAATTCCATTAATTGTTAATTAAAAGATTTGTTCCATAAATACTGTTTTAGCTGGGTTTAAGAATAGTGTTATTGAAGACGCCATTTATGAAAAACGCAAAATCCAATTTGATATCAAATATAAGGCATTAAATAGAAATCAAATTCACTAATATTTAACACTAAATTTTGAAACCAATAGATACCGTTTGGAGAATAATGATATCTCTATCTTCCAAACTCCTCAAAACAGTATCCTTATAATTATGGAATCCAATACAAGAATATCCAAATAATATTTCCATTCAAATCCAATGAAATTTGTACACCGGAAATCTTTGGTTACTTTAAAACCCTTTCCATTCCAATATTTTATTTTAAAACATTGGATTATCTGTTTACTTGAAAAAATCGTCTTTTCTTAGTCAAATATCTAATGTCCTTTCGGTTCTTCCCACATCTCGCCTAACGGAAAGGTTTCCAGTTAGATCTCACAGGTAGGACTAGACTGTACTCTTAGGAATCATCGCATATTCCTTTCGGTTTTTAACTTTAGTTATTAAACAAATTATTCAGATAAAATATCTTTTATCTTCCAAAAACTTGAAATATTCAAACCAAAACCTTTTCAAACCATTTATTATGATTTACCATATTCCATTTCTATTTTCAATAATTTAAAAATAGGTCATTTCAATTAGGTCCCATTTCGGGTCCAAAACTACACCGGCGCTTCTTTAATTTAAATTTCAATTGAAATTCTTTTAAAATCTATCCTTTGTATTTTAAAACTCTTTATTCCATTTGAAAACATTTTCATTTGGATGCAACAGTTTTCGTATTAGGAGATTACGACGGTCGAATCTCCCGGTACATCAGTTTGAAGTTAACGGTCGACATTCGTGAACTGTCGTTACTATGCGATGAGTTCTATTCAAACCAAAATTCGATTTATACTATTTGAAAATCAAATAAATTCATCTAAAAATAATTTATTAACTATTAAATAACCATCGGAAATATTCATTGATATCTTACAATCTACGTTTCCATCCAAAATCGGACATCGAAATCAAACTTTGGTTTTTCATGGAATATTTTATTTTTAAAATATCCAATTTTATTCCGACTTGGAATGAGTTTCAACCAATTACCATATAATTTAATTTATATAGATTTCACACATCATTAACATTCATATCGACAACCATCCATCAAACGACATCCAATTTGCATACAATGTTTCTAAGTACTTTCTAATTTCTCAAATTTTGGCTAATGCCTTATATTTTCGAAAAAATTCGCCATAACCTCCTTTGTACGGGTTGATCAGTACAACTATAACTTGCCTCTCTAGGCCTTCATCAATCAACTGATTACTACACAAATAAAACAACTGGGAGATGTGTTGATTAATTATCATCCCAATACCCATATAGGGTTTTGTACACACTTGGGATATGTGTTGGTTAATTATCATCCCTATTGACGGCAAGAAATGTCGTAACACCCAAAGATTCTCCATTACTTAGAGAATTACATTTCGCATGGAAATATAAGTTCATAAAGCAGTAAATGACACAATAGATTTATAGTGGTTTGGTCTCGTGAGGGGACTACGTCCCCCTTGGAAGAGTCACTGATATTTTATTGACAATAATGAGTTACAAACTCTAGACTATCTCATGACATCCATTTACAAACATTTCTAAGTATTTTGATGTCAAAATCATCATATATGAATGTTAGAAAAAAGTCACTTTTGTCCTTCTTCCTCAAAGCAAGGATGCCATTAAAGAAGTCATTTGGAGACTCAAGATTTGTCAAATCAGCCAATTTCCAACCCCTTTGAAGTATGAGCTTGGGGGTATTTATAGTGGAGTGGTTAGGTGGGAGTAGGCAAGATTTGGTGGCCACAATAGTACATTTCTTATCCATGAGTGCAAGCCTTCTGAATTTCAGATCCCTTCCATCATGCCCAGAAAAAACATACCCTTCTCTATGGGTATGAATTTCGTACCCCATAGGGAATGAAATTCATACCCGTAGGGTACGAATTTCGTACCGAGTGGGTCACGAAATTCATAACCCAAGGGGTATGCTAACTATGTTTATACCATAGAATCAGATATAAAGTAAGAGGACACGAGTGGCTGAGGCATGAGTTTGAGGGGTGCGTGGATTTTGGGTACAAACTCGTGAATAGAGGGTTACGAAACTGTGTTGTGTGCGTGGTATTGAGATGTTGTATGGCTCTCGCTTACATGACCTTCTCTGGGCTTGTTCTGTTAGTTCTTTGGCGACACTTTGGACTTTAGCGTCACGCGGTGTGCTGGGT
This sequence comes from Allium sativum, assembly GCA_030737875.1. Classification (NCBI taxonomy): domain Eukaryota; kingdom Viridiplantae; phylum Streptophyta; class Magnoliopsida; order Asparagales; family Amaryllidaceae; genus Allium; species Allium sativum. The sequence continues at coordinate 953,233,112 of CM060915.1, forward strand.
CAAGCGTGTCTTGTGTACTTTTAGGAACCGGACCAAAAGGCCGGTTAACATTTCCCCCTAAAGTATGTCTTGTCTTGGCATGATGTGCTTTGAATTGATAGAAAAAATATTGGTTGCATCGCCTGATTCCTATTGACTCATAAGTGTAAATGTTAGTCATCAATTCTCATTTACGTGATAACGTAAATGAGTTGTTGCCGTCGTGAGGTCGTATATGCACTCACACGTTTTCATGTGGTTTTGCGCGATACCCCATGAAGTAAAAAAGAAAAGTAACACATGTGAGAATGAACAAGCGTGTACATTATCATACGTTTGCGAGTATTTGATCTTTCGAAACATGGAAAACCGTGCATGACGGGTTTTCTCATACGCCGTTCACATTCACATATAAATGTATGCACCCATAATATTGCATTATGTAGTAAACATATTATTCAACTAGTGATTCTAGCTCGAAAGACATCGAGCTTGAGACTTCTGGAGGGTCCACTCATTCTCAGGCGAAAAGTTCGCTAGAAGCGTCTGATCATGTGCAGTGGAAAAGATAGCACTCTTCAATCGAGCACATAGATATTGTTGAAGGAAGCGCATTGGTGGCGTTGGATACGTTGGCGGGCGCGGTCATACTCGAATATCCGCCGGATTCGGTGCCATTGCATATGGATGCAATAGCGGGAAGGCGCATGGCATTGTTGTTCCGTATTCTTGAAAGAGATTAGTTCTCGCACCAGGAAAAGACAGTAGGGTTCACGCACCACCAGAGGGGTACATTGCCTGTAACAGACAGGTATGCATTATTGGGTGTATGCCTCCGGCTAACAACTTTATTCAGGATATAATGCACTACTTTCACCTTGCGCCATTGCCGCTTCATCCGAATGTGTAAGCTTCCCTTTTAGGTACCTACATTATCTATAGAGAGCACCTATAGTTAGAACGTACCAGAAAAGACATTCGGTATTTGTTTCAGTTAAAGAGGAGGGCTAATGCTACACCATCTCAATAGTCCTTTGAAGCTTCACCTAACACCAAGTTCTTTGATGGGAAATAGCCTAAGCTGACGGTGTATAAGTACAACTGGTACTTCATGCATTGTCCTCCTGGGTTCGTTAGGAGATGGTTTGATGGAAGTATGTATTCCCTCTTACTTTTGGCTCGAAATTTGTGGGTTTGGAATATTAAATCTAACTTCATTCTCGTATGACAGAAATCTCAAGGCATCTACAGACTCCGTGTATCAGTAGCATCTTAATTCCTTTTTGTCCATCCCGGCTAAGGCTCGTTCAGCTGAAAGCGTTACAATACAGGACAGACATTGTCAAGCAAGATTGCTCCTTGAAGATCTAGCGATAATCAGACCTGCCGTCGCCAGTGGCAGAAATAAAGTGGAGACTAGGAAAGAAGCGGGTTCTCCAAGCGGAAAAGGAAAGTGCCCCTATTGGGCTTAAGCCACATAAATCAGCAAAGATTCAGAAGGGAACTAGTGGATACGAGACTGGCCATGAGGAGGTAGTTGCCAGGGGGAGGACCCATCGAGTGCTCAAGTTCTTCCTACGATAGATTAGGCAAGGGTAAGAGCATCGGCCAGGTCGCAGTCTCCTGTAACTCCCTCTGGGATCGCGACCTTGCTTGAGGAAGAGGGTCAGTTTTACGAGCTTAACAAACTTCCATTATTTTCCTGGCCTAACGCCACAAATATGGAAGAACTACCTTTAGCTGCGGGGGATATATCTCCTTCGGGTGGACCGTCATCTGATCTGTTGAGAGAACACTTAGGATGCACATTCATAAATACCGCATGACACGACATTCATTTGTATACGTAGGGTGCTTGAGTTTAATCACGGATCTGTACCTTTTGTAGGTGACACGACTCGAGGATGAGGAGGCCGAGGATATGGTTATGGGAGTCATCGACCATCTCGGGGCGACTTCCTTTCGGGTTTTAGGATGAGTGCCAGTTTGTTTGATGAGCCTCCATCTCCTGTGATCGTAGCAGCAAACACCGTCATAGAGAATGACCCCAACAGACTCGCTCTCCTCCTCTTCCTATTCGAGCATGTGGGACAGACTCTAAGGTTTGACATAGCAGGCTCCAGACATTCCTCGTCGACAGCTCCCCCTCATACTGCAGCTTTGGTTCCTACCCATGCCCCTAGAGGGAAAGAGTCGGAGTCTAGTCACCAGAAGAAGAAGGAGTTGGCGAGGAAGAAAAATAAGGATTTGGCTGCCCCTGAGACTCAAGAGCTTACTATCGAGGAGAGAAAAGCTTTGTTGAAGCATAAATTACCCCATAACAATTTGAATGAACTAATGTTTCTTCCCAACATAAGCTTCATTCCTCGTGAGGATACCGAGGAGGTGTGGATGTAGGTGAGGGCCATGTATTTCCAAGCTAAAGAACTGATGACGTATTCCGTGAATCTCTCAGACATGATTAGGAAGAAAAACATGGAGATCCAGAGTCGGGGGCTGACTATTAATGCTGAGCAGACCACCGTCCGTAATGTGGCGAAGGAGATAGGTAAATCCAATTCAGGTGGCATAACTATTTCTTTGCTTGTAGTCATACACTTAAATGTTAATCACTTGTTATTGAAATAGCAGAGCTATAAGAGGAGTACGAGAGGCTGAAGAAGGATCTAGAGCAGGCCTCTTCCACTTTTAAGGACACCGTGGCTTCGAGAACAACCGAGAATGTGTAGCTAAAGAAGGACAAAGTAGCGCTGGAGGAAGTGAACATTTATCTATCTACAGAAAATGATAATGTAGACCAGCTTAAGAGAGACAATGAGACAATGAGGCTTTAGTACTGGAGAATGAGAGGTTGAAAACCGAAAATGAAAGTGTCTAGAGGCTGCTAAGGGATAATGAGGAGCTGGAGCGGGCCAAGAAGGACAAGGATGAGGTCGAAGCTGGTAAAAGGTATGTTATTAGCTTGCTGGACGGGTTAAAATCCGAACACCAAAGGGAATTGGACCAACTTAGTGAAGAGGTGGAGGATACCGAGGATAGGGTAGAGGCGTCGCTAGAGGAGTCCATCCGGGGCATGTTCACTAAGGTACTAAAGTATAGTGGACTCTCATGGGTTATCGATTACTCCCGAGAGTTAGCTCGAACATGGGAGAAGTTGGTTGTCATTTGAGGCTCCATTATGATAGTTGGAAATAATAGGCAAGAATAAACTCATAGAGGAGCTCTTGACCAAAGAGGAGTGCAAGGAACTGGAGGAAGGAAGGAGGTTGCTATAGGAGGACGCCGAGGAGGAGAGGTTGGCGATGCATGCTGCCGAAATAGTGAAGTTTGTCTCCACTTAGAGTATGATTGTCGCTCAAACATTTGCAGAGGGAAGCTCTTATAGGCTACCGACTCCAGCATCTACCATGACTAGCGGTCCCGTCTTGCCAGTTCAGGCCTCAGCTAAGTTCGACCCCGAACATCCAGGATTGGAAGTGACGGGATCCGCTTTTACTGCCATAGCGAGCACCCTTCCTACCATACCCACACCATTTCATTATGGAGGTAAACTTCCATTACCGCGAATACTTGAGGAGGATGAGAGCAATAAATCCTAAGAAACTAAATAGCTATGTATTTGCTATGAAGTCCCTCCTGGAGTTGAGGTGACGTTGGGTTTTGCACCCATGTTTCCCCAAACGACAGTGTCTGGATTGGGGTTACAAGGAATATAGTTTAGAGAGAGAAGCGGTCATGTGGATGCATTCTCGGATGTTTAGCTAGGGTCCCAAAGTTATAAGGATCTTCTGGGTGAAGAAGGGGTTGTGGACGGCCAAAGTATCCATGTGACGGGCCCAATGGAGGCGAATGTGGAGACAATGTAAGCAATGATGGAAACAAGAAGCCCAAATGTGGCAAAGTCTAAGGAGCAGGAGGAGAAGAGCAGGTAGGATGAAGCTTCCCTTCAAGAGGCGCGCCCAAATCCAGGCAGGATGCTAAGGAGAAGGTGACCGCTGTGGTGGCAATAAAGAAAGCTGATGCTGAAGCCGAGAAAGAGAGGGCTGTTGAAGAGGCTAGAAAGAAGAGAGTTGATGATGAAAACGAGAAGGAGAGAGCTGATGAGGAGGCGAGGAAGAAGGGGTCCGATGACAATGCTAACAAAAGGGCCGAGGCAACCTTGAAGAAGCTTCAGGAGGACGCATTTGTGCAACTTAAGTCCAAGAAACTAGCTGATCGAAAGGCCGCAAAAGATGCTAAGAAGAAGGCGAAGTCGAAGGCCAAGAAAGCTCCGGGAGGAGGTGACGCTGTGTTGGCCCATGCTGCTGACATTTCCTCGAAGCCTTTGCAATGTATTTCCCCGGGGATGTCATGGTAACCACAAGTGGCGAGGATGATGGACGACGGCGTGCCTCAGTGTCTCACGATTCTGTTACTCTCACAAAGGGAAGAGGAGGAAAAAGTGGAAACGACTCTGGAAGGAAGAGGTCCATCACTAGTGGTGACCTGTCTAGCGTTGAATCTGTACACAAAAAGATAAGAAAGAAGAAAGATGAGTAGTATTGGTAATTGTCATAGATGTTACCGATATTTTGGTTATGTAGGATGACAGTATACGCGAGTACGACCCTCGCTTTTGGTCTTTGGAGGCACAGTGTGGTTTTCATGTACACCCTGTCGTTAGAAAGAAAGATATAAGATATGTAGTTTGCTTATGTTATGTGAAATGAAAGTATTAGCTAACTTTATTTAAATCACATTTCGTGATAAGTGTTCAAATGTTCGTCTTATATTTTACAGCATCCAGTTTTGCACAAGCGTACGTGTTATTACACTTACAGATATGTGATTGGGGACTCCGCCCTAGTAGTGCCCCTAGTCGTGCGGAGGTCATATGCTAGTTCAACTATGGGTTTCCCTTTCTTCAGGAGCCCCAAGTTAGGTGCTCGCTCTCTTGGACCTCATGGAGTTCGTTAGTCCGAAGACGTGAGATGGAATGGACATCGTGGATTCGTCCTTTTTGGCTCTCCTATTGTTCCTTCGGGTTTAAAGCAAGAGCGCGTCATTTATTCGCCAAATAGTACCCGAATTCAGACCCAGTAGGTCGGATGGAGCCGTGGGAGTGGTCGGTATCACACTAGCCTAGCTAGTGTGCTACCCCCAAGTCCTTCGACTTGGGAACAAAACGATTTATACTCGGTCTCGTTGTTGGTTGGCAGTTGAAGAGGTACCCGGATATTGACTCGATGGGTCGGACGGAGCCGCGGGAGTGGTTTGTATAACACTTGCTTAGTTGGTAGGATGCCACCAAGTCCGGGGAATTGGGAGCGGAACAATTTATACTTGGTCTCGTCATTGGTTCAATATTAGAGTAGTGTTATTTAGACTCGGTCGCGTCATGGGCTCAGGACTCGAGTGGTGTTATTTATACTCGTTCTCGTCGTTAGTTTAAGATTCGAGTGGAAGTACGGGCTCCCATGCTCGGGGTGCCGATCCGACATTATTTATGCTCGACCTTGTTGTTGTTTCGAGGCTTGGGTGATGGTATCGACTTCTATGCTCAGGGTGCCGGTTCGGTGTTCATGTGTTTGTGTGTGCAAGCTAGTCATGATGGTCAATCAAACATTTCGTGTAGAGAGTAAATACGTCAAGGCCACAGAGAATTGAACATCAGCTTTACTGACAACTTTTGGTAATAACAACCTTTATAATGCCTTGAAACTAGAGAAAACAAAACATTGTTGGGAAGAAGAAAAACTGTAAACTAAGTTATATGAAGTAGCAATGAATGTGTTCGATGTTCCATGCCCTTGGGAGTTCGGCTCAGTCCACGGTTGCCACCTTGAAGGTTCCATCTCTGAGCCTACGCTGTATGACGTACAGACCATCCCAGTGAGGACTAGAACCAGTCAGTGTGCGAAAGATCCGTTTCGGGACGAGGTCGCTGATATTGCGGTCCTTATGGCGGACATTAGAATTGAAGTATCGGGCTAATCATTGGCATTGAGCGGCAGCTCTGAGCTCAGCTTGTTTTCTCTTTTCTTCGAGTAGGATCATAATAAGTAACTCGATGAGACTGAAGCTGTAGCTCAATGGGAATGATGGCTTCAGATCCATAGGCAAGGGTAAATGGAGTGTGGCCAGTCACTGACTTAGGGTAACCCGGTAGGCCTAGAGGGAACTCATCTCCCCAAAAGCCTCTGCCCTTTTCCAGATGCTTCTTGATAATGAATTTGATCACTTTGTTGACAGCCTCGACTTGCCTGTTGGCCTGAGGGTGAGCCACCACCGAGAATCTCTTTTCAATGTTGTGCCATTGGCGAAAATTCTTGAATTCCGCACTCTCAAACTATGTTCCATTGTCTGAGATGATGGCCTGGGGGACACCGTAGCGAGTGATGATATAACAACATATGATTGAACAAGCAATGTTTCAATGTTCCACTCTCAATATGTGTCCTCTTTCTTATCCTTTAAGGATAACTTGTTCCATATAATAGCATATGATTGAACAAGCAATGTTTTGCTAATAATTTGAAGCTTGATAATACCAAAAATGGATGTAACCTAGTCCTGCTTTGAATGAGTGAAGCTGTTGATAATATTAAAAGTTCCTGATGATGGCCTTCTATTCTATCAATTCCCTATTTCATTTTGTATTAAAACAGAATAAATTTCACTTGAAGATGGAGACCCTGTACACTCGTATTCTAGCCATATGAGTGGGTGTTTGTCACAAAATCTTCCTCATGCTTTATTCGGTTTTGAAAGGGATCATTTAGTATGTAACCTTCGTCAAATTCGCATGAAATATAGGCTCCCCTTAGGTTGTCTAGGCGATGAATAGAGAGTTGTTTCGAAAGAAACATAGAATTTTAGATTATTGATTTTAATATATGTAGGACGCACTTTGAATAAATTGATTATTGTTGTAACGCCTGATGTGCACGTACTTTTGTAGAAAATTCCTTTTCTAATGATTTAGCAAAGTTATTCTTTCGAAGCAGCATATGTAAATGACTATGTTATGTTTTTCATGCTAATAGTGAAATCAAACTAAAGTTTTCATCTTCTCGACTCAGTGAATGTAACACCCCGTGTATTCTATAACAGTGAAATTCACAAATTAAAGTATAATTAATTTCAAATCAAAGAATTAAGGGAAACAGGATACGCCATTGCGTTCGTCTCGGAATTCTGCTTGAGATAGAGTCCGAGTTTGCGTAAAACGGACTCCGTATGAGGGAGATATGGCCTCCAGAATTTCAGAATTCAGTTTAAAATTCAAACAGACGGAAACAGCTCAGAAACAAATTCAAATTTCAAAAATCGGACCCAGATTGGGCTGGGCGGGAATTTTCCCGCCCAAGGCACTCAGGTCGACTGGGTAGTCGACCTGGGGCACCCAGGTCGACTGGGTAGTCGACCTGGGGCACCCAGGTCGACTATGTAGTCGACCTGGGGGTCGACTGGCTAGTCGACCTGTCCCCTGAGCCAGGTCGAACCCAGCCCCTCCCGGCTGGCCTGGTCTGTGCTTGGCCGAATTTCTGAGCCTTGTCTTGTCACTATGGCTAGGTGTCAGCTCCTGATTGGTCTCTCTTTCAAACGAACGACTAATATTAATCTAAGCTCCATCGACGGCTCGAATCGATTCACAAACTCTATAAAAAGGACCTAAGACTCCACTTAATTCATACAAATAAAAATGAGAATGAGACTGTCATGCTTCTGAAGAAAGACTAGGAGTAGCCGTCAAAAATTGAAAGACGATTATGATTCGATTCGAAAGCTTAAAGCAACGACAACTAAATCAAATCAACGCCTACAACAAAGGATAGCATCTCCAAATTCAGAATTCAGAATCCTGAATTGAAGATTCGTCATACGTTGTAAGTAGAGTGCTATTCCGATGTGAATGAATAATTGAGTTGATTTGTGTAAAATGAGAAATGGAATTGTACTTAATTTGTGGTGATGATAATTCATAATTGTATGTTGCTATGATTCTAGTTATGAATAGATTTGGGATGTTGTGGTATAATGATATTAGACCTATTGGATATTTGCAAGTATATGATTCATGTTGAAAGTTAACGATTATATGTTTGTGGTAGTTTATTACAACAAAGTTGAGATTCATGCAAGTATATGATTCACCATTATGCCAACATGATTTTAGATCCTTCTATGTATATTTTTATGATCATTTTTAGCGTAGTTGGATCCATTTGGGTGTTATGATCCATATGAATTTATGTTAAAATAGGCGTTATGGTTCAAGTGAAAACCATACTTTTGTATTAGTGACAAAAGCAAGAATCTTTGTGAACTTGTGTTAATTTTATGAACATGACTAGACTTCGTTTGGTGTTATGCCTAATTGAAAATATGTTTTAGGCCTATGTGGTTATCAAAACCATATGATAATATATGCGACACATAATTAAGTTAGATTTACATTTTAAATGCAAGTTTACATGACTAGATTTAAAACCATGATTCATGTTTATATATGTTTTATGTTAAGATTATATGCTATTACAATGCAAGTTCACAAGTGCCAAATTTATGTTAATTAGATCGTTATGTTGCAAGTTCATGCGAACACATACCCCTTTTGATGTTACTTAGAATATATAAACACCATGTTCTAAGCCTCCCCTTTTTCATGTGGCTAAGTTGGGTTTAAATGTTAAACCCAACATATGTTATATTATAGCGAACGTATAAAACGGGTGTAATGATGTTGGGTTAAAAATATAAAACATATGTGTTGGCATGTCTGTCGCATGCCAACGACCTTGAGAACATTTAAGTGGTATAAATAAATTTTACCCAATAAAGATGAATTTGAATAATGGGCTGCAAATATTTACATATAAAAAGAAAAGAGACAAAATATGTAAACTTAGAAAATACGATGTGTTTAACCCGAGGTTGGATTGAGTTATGACATAAACCTGCCCGGAACCGCCCGGCTGTCCAGTAGTCACAACAATACCTATCCAATGTGGGTTGTTAAACATTGAGCCCAATAAAGACCCGAGGTTAGACTGAGTTGTGGCGTAAGACTGCCCGGACCCAACCGGCAACAGGCAACCACAACAATACCTGTCTAATGTGAGTGGTTAAGGCTTTAATAAGACAATTAAGGTTGAGTCAGGATTGATAAGGATTAAGTGAATTGAATTAATACTTAATCAAATTGAACATGCTAAACTATACAGACTGATTGGGGGTTAGGTTTACAGAACACTTAACCAACTTAGCATGTTGGCTAGAAATAGAAAAACCTAGTAGCGGGGGACCCTTTTCAGCAGTAACCCTACAAGGTGTATCAGGATACCCTGAACTAGGCAGGGTGGGGCACGATTACTGGGCTGACTGTAAGAGGTCAAATCGACGGCGGTGGTGCAGCAGTGTAGGTTCTAACGGGGTGAGGGCGTGCACACGCTCCGGCGCAGAAAAATTAGGCACTGGGCACTAGTAGTATACCTGTGCATTCTAGAATTGTGTCGGGCCGCCACCATGGGACTTGATACACCCCATGGTGGGACCAGCATAGGTAGCTACAACATCGGGGGCCGTAAGACACATGTAACTATGCGAGTAGGAGCCGATCATTAGAAATGGCTCACTTCACCCTGATTATGGGGTGCCTGTTGGGAACTAGTTTATAGGGATGCAGAGATTAATATGGGGTACGATAGTACACTCGACTCTAGACAACTTAACTTAGCTTATAGTGCTCTCCCATTTTCAGTTTGTACTTATCATGCTCATTTCTTTATTCATAGAATGAATAGTCCTAGACTTACTCAGGCTTTATGTCTGACTCTACTTTTCTTTCGTCTTCTTTTCTTCTGTTTCCCCCCCAGGTCCACAGGGAGGGAATACCGCAGCTTGACCAGTTTTCACATCCAGCTTGAAGAGAAAGAATGTATTGCTTGAATCTCTTTCGTTTTGGACTATGGCTTTGGATAGCAATTATGGGGACTTATGCAGTTTACTTATGTTTTGATGCTTCTTTAAGTTATGAAATCAAGACAGTTATGAAAATGTAATGTTTTGGGAAGTATTGTAAGACAATTATGGCATGGTTTATGTAACATGTATTTTGCTGAAATAAAAGTTGCTGTTGTTTTCCGCTGTTCAAAAATATGTGTATTTATATCTGTCTTGTGTATCTGTGACTTATACTTATAAACCTCCACCAAAATTTAGGGCATTCCCTTTGAGAGTGACCCTAACGGAGGTGGGGTGTTTCACTTGGTATCAGAGCATAGGTTTACCAGATAAGATAAAAAAAATTGAAAATTTATTTTCAAAAGAAAATTTTAAGAAGCATTTTTAAAGATAAAATGTTATTTTATTTTATAAAGGCATAGTCCCCCAAAGCCATAGGTACTATCTTTTACCCTTCATTTTGAATCTATCCTTTTTGTTTCAGCATGTCCGAAGAACTTAACTTGCCAGAGGGTGTACCAATACCTGGTTGGTTCAGACGATTCTTAGAAGCAAGGGCCAATCAGCCAGGTCCCACTGTTCCTCCTCCCCCAGCAGCAGGAAATCATCCAGCTGCAGCAGCACTTCTTCCTCCACCTCCTCCGCGTGATAATACTTTTGCTAAGATATGTAAAGATTTCAAAGCTATGGAAGGGAAGGACTTTCATGGAACCGAGTCCTTCGTGGCAGCCAGGAATTGGCTGAAAGAAACCGAGGACTTATTCGTCATCTTTGAAGTAGAAGATAGGCAGAAGGTACAACTGGCAGTATGGCTACTTAAAGGTGAGGCTTCCTACTGGTGGGAAGTTACCAATGCAGAAAGACCAGTGGAAACATGGGAGGACTTTAGGGCAAGGTTTGAGGCTAAATTTCTCTCAGAAGCTGAAAGGAGTCTTCAGCTGGAAAAATTCTTATTTCTTAAGCAAGGGAATATGACATTCAAAGAGTACGTTAATCAGTTCGATCAGCTGGCTAGGTTCGGACTGGACCTAGTCAACACTCCGCACAAGAAGGCTCTCCGCTTTGTCAAAGGATTGAATGAGCCATTACACAGTTTGGCCATGACCCGTATACCCATGGGAGCTACGTATGAAAGGTTGGTGCAGATGGCATTGCTGAACGAAGAGGATAAGGGCAAGAAGGAGACAAAGGCAGAAGGCTCTCAAGGGAAGAAAGAGGGTTTACAGCCTAAGAAGACAGACTTTAAGAAGGGCGGGAAAGACAACAAAGAGAAGAGGAAGTGTAATTTATGTGGCAAAGTGGGGCACTTAGTGAAAGATTGCCGGAAAAAGAAGGCCAAGTTGAATGGTGGGTGCTTTTCTTGCTGTGAGACAGGCCACATGGCTAAGGATTGCCCAAAGAATGAGGGTAGGGGCAGAGGGCTGGATCCACCTCAAGGGCATTGGTTCATGTGCTAGAAGCGCCACCTCTGCAACAACGAGGTATAAATACTTCCTAGAAAGTGTAGTTTATCTTTATGGTCACCTAGTTCGCACTTTATTTGATTCTGGCGCATCACACTCCTTTATTTCATCTGCTTTAGTAGAATCTCTGCACCTAGAAACTAGTATGGTAGAGGACCCCTTAATTGTTTCAAATCCAATCGGGGGCCCAGCTCATTTGTCTATGATCTGTGTGGGATTGAAAATTTCTATTCTAAGCGTAGAATTTAGATGTAGTGCCTTTGTTTTGGGCTTCTCGGGATATGGTTTGATTTTGGGCATGGATTGGCTATCCAGTAATGGTGCCATCCTTGATTGTGAGAAAAGGGTGGTTAGGCTTCTGACCCAAATTGGTAACACTCTGGAAATTACTTGTAATCCCTCGTATGCGGTTATGCTTAGTTATCTTGAATCGCTAGACGCTTCTGTTGAGAGTTTGCAATTGGTTAAAGTGGTCCGTGAATATCTGGATGTCTTCGAAGAGGTGAAGGGCTTACCTCCGAAGCGGGAGATAGACTTCCGCATATATCTTGTAGATAATGCAAAGCCCGTTGCGTTGCCCGTTAGACACATGGCTCCACGGGAAAGGAAAGAGCTCAGTTAACAGATTAAAGAGCTTCTAGAGAAGGGGTTCATTAGAAGGAGCATTTCAGAATGGGGCGCTCCAGTGGTGTTCGCCACAAAGGCGGATGGTTCACTCCGTCTATGTGTTGACTATAGGGAGCTCAACAAGCTAACGAAAAAGAATAGGCACCCTCTCCCCAGAATTGACGATCTGTTTGATCAACTTGTAGGAGCGTCTATTTTCTCCCAACTCGATTTGGTGACCGGTTTTCATCAGCTAAGGGTGGATGAAGATAGCATCGATAAGACAGCATTCAGAACCCCAGACGGCTTCTTTGAATGGCTTGTCATGCCTTTCGGCTTGACAAACGCACCCGCTTACTTCGTGGACCTGATGAGTAGGGTGTTCAGGGAATTCCTCAACAAGTTCGTAGTGGTCTTCGTAGACGATATCTTGATCTTCTCAAAGAGTGAAGAAGAACATGCTCAGCACTTAAGGGCAATCATGGAAACTCTGCGAATCCATCAGTTAAAAGCCAAGTTCTCCAAATGCCACTTTTGGAGAGAGGAAGTAAGGTTCCTTGGGCACATAGTATCCAAAGAAGGATTAGCTATGAACCCTGCTAAAGTAGTAGCGGTACAGGATTGGAAGACACCAAGGAATGCAACTAAGGTCCGAAGTTTTCTAGGACTAGTAGGTTTCTACCGAAAATTCATAAGGGATTTTGCGAAAATCTCAGCTCCGCTAACAAGGCTGACAAAGAAGAATCTAGTGTTCAATTGGGACTTGGATTGCGAGTTTGCTTTCCAACGACTAAAAAGGGCTCTTACAACAGCCCCAGTTCTGACGTTGCCAGATGGAAGCAAGATGTTCACAATTTATACAGATGCATGTGGGACAGGACTAGGCGTTGTCTTAATGCAAGAAGGAAGGGTAGTAGCTTATGGCGGGAGACAGTTGAAAGAGCACGAAAAGAACTACCCAACCCATGATCTCGAGTTGGCCGCCATCGTCTTTGCGCTTAAGTCTTGGCGACACTATCTCCTAGGTGAGAAGTTCGAACTTTACACTGACCATAAATCTTTGAAATATCTCTTCTCGCAGAAGGACCTTAACTTGAGGCAACAGAGATGGATGGAGTTTCTTGCCTCGTACGATTTCGAGATCTCCTACACTCCGGGCAAAGGCAACGTAGTGGCAGATGCGTTGAGCCGAAAGAAACTGACCCTAAGCCCGTTGTTTGTTGAAAGGCAAAGCCTAGAGTTTATAGCCAGCTTTGACTTTAGGCCCTCCTCCGATTTTGTACCGGGCTTGCCAGCATCTCTCGAAGTACGCCCGACTTTAGTGGACTCAATAGGGACAGCACAACGCGAAGACCCTCAGCTTGTGGAGATGATTGATAGGCTAATTAGGGGTGAGACTTCAAGTCACCTCAACAGATACTCCATCGACGATAAGGGTTGGCTAAGGCGAGACGGAAGACTATGCGTCCCACGGACAAGAGATTTGGTAAAGACGGTTCTCGAGGAAGCACATCACTCTAAGATGACGATACATCCAGGTGGGGATAAAATGTACAAGGACATAAAGAGAACTTTCTTTTGGAGCGGCATGAAGAAGGACGTGGCAGATTTCGTTTCCAAGTGTATGGTGTGCCAACAGGTTAAGGCGGAACAGAAAAAGCCTAATGGTCTGCTCCATCCTCTTGAGGTCCCGCAGGGGAAGTGGGATAGCATCTCAATGGACTTCATTGATGGGCTGCCTAGGTCTAGAAGAGGCAACACTAGCATTTGTGTAATAGTGGATAGACTTACTAAAAGCGCCCACTTTTTACCTGTCAAGAGTAAAAGGACTGCATCATCCCTAGCTTCTCTTTATCTCAAGGAAATTGTTCGACTCCATGGAATACCCTCCAGCATTGTTAGTGACCGAGACCCTATCTTCACAAGTGAGTTTTGGCGGAGTCTGCAAGAAGCGGTAGGCACACAGTTATGCTTGAGTACAGCCTATCACCCCCAAACCGACGGCCAGACAGAAAGAGTGAACAGAGTTTTGGAAGACCTTTTAAGACTGTTCGTCCTTGAATTCGGAGGGACGTGGGAAGACCATCTTCCTTTGGTGGAATTTGCCTACAACAACAGCTACCAAGCCACCATCGGAATGGCGCCCTTCGAAGCTTTATATGGAAGACCGTGCCGATCGCCCACTTGTTGGTGGGAGTCTACTGATAAGCTCATACTTGGACCAGATATGATCCGAGAGACCTCAGAGAAAGTAGACTTGATACGAAGAAGGATGAAGACGGCCTAAGATAGGCAGAAATCCTACGCAGACAAGAGGAGGACCGACCTTGAATTTGAGGTTGGAGACAGGGTTTTTCTTAAGGTATCTCCTCTAAGGAACATTGTTCGTTTTGGAACCACAGGGAAGCTAGCACCAAGGTTCGTAGGGTCGTTTCCTATCATCGAGAAGGTTGGGAAGATGGCATATAGATTAAAGCTACCCGAAAAGCTGGCCGGAGTTCACAACGTCTTTCATGTTTCTCACCTCCGGAAGTGTTTACACGAGGCTGCTGAAATAGTAGAGCCTAGCATTCTAGAAGAAGCCGAAGTGGAATGCGAAGCAACCGTGAGGAGAGTTCCAACACGCATCTTAGGAACTGAAGTGAAAAAGCTACGCAACCACGAAGTCAAGCTCGTCAAAGTTCAGTGGAGAGACGCCGAGGAAGACGCGACTTGGGAAACTGAGGCTAGAATACGCGCAGCTTACCCTTTTCTTTTTGAGGGTACATCTTTGATCTTTCTTTTTCCTTAAGTTGCGCTTTTATCTATCTTTTTAGGTACAACTCCTCGACCTTATCTTTTAGGTAGAAACCCTTTGGATGAAAACATGTAATTGAAACATGTTATGGATGATGATTGCAAGTGGTTGCAAGTGGTTGCTCGTGGTTGCATATACACACACAATCTAGGTTTTAGATCGGCTCAGTCACCTCATATTGCATATGCATATATGTGTTTGCATTCGTGTATGGTTGAAGTTTAATTTGTTGTCATATGGATGTTGCATTTATATACGAATGATTGTGCACTCATGTAGAATCATAAATAGGAAAATTTGCATACAAAATGGATTCATGACACGTACATAATTTGCATTAAGGAGGTCAACTGAATCAGTAGACCGCCTGATTTTGCATTAGGTAAGTACATGTACACACACTTCGCATATGATCATGAAGCATTAGAAGTCTTTTAAGGACAATGGATGCTCGTGTTTGATGGATGAGTAGATGGATGTTTGGATGTTAGGATATACATTCTTCCTAAACTTGAAGATTTCGGGGACGAAATCCTTTTAAGTGGGGGAGAATGTAACACCCCGTGTATTCTATAACAGTGAAATTCACAAATTAAAGTATAACTAATTTCAAATCAAAGAATTAAGGGAAATGGGATACGCCATTGCGTTCGTCTCGGAATTCTGCTTGAGATAGAGTCCGAGTTTGCGTAAAACGGACTCCGTATGAGGGAGATATGGCCTCCGGAAGTTTCAGAATTCAGTTTGAAATTCAAACAGACGGAAACAGCTCAGAAACAAATTCAAATTTCAAAAATCGGACCCAGATTGGGCTGGGCGCGAATTTTCCCGCCCAAGGCACCCAGGTCGACTGGGTAGTCGACCTGGGCCACCCAGGTCGACTATGTAGTCGACCTGGGGGTCGACTGGGTAGTCGACCTGGCCCCTGAGCTAGGTCGAACCCAGCCCCTCCTGGCTGGCCTGGTCTATGCTTGGCCGAATTTCTGAGCCTTGTCTTGTCACTAGGGCTAGGTGTCAGCTCCTGATTGGTCTCTCTTTCAAACGAACGGCTAATATTAATCTAAGCTCCATCGACGGCTCGAATCAATTCACAAACTCTATAAAAAGGACCTAAGACTCCACCTAATTCATATAAATAAAAATGAGAATGAGACCGTCATGCTGCTGAAGAAAGACTAGGAGTAGCCGTCAAAAATTGAAAGACGATTAGGATTCGATTCGAAAGCTTAAAGCAACGACAACTAAATCAAATCAATGCCTACAACAAAGGAAAGCATCTCCAAATTCAGAATTCAGAATCCTGAATTGAAGATTCGTCATACTTTGTAAGTAGAGTGCTATTCCGATGTGAATGAATAATTGAGTAGATTTGTGTAAAATGAGAAATGGAATTGTACTTAATTTGTGGTGATGATAATTCATAATTGTATGTTGCTATGATTCTAGTTATGAATAGATTTGGGATGTTGTGGTATAATGATATTAGACCTATTGGATATTTGCAAGTATATGATTCATGTTGAAAGTTAACGACTATATGTTTGTGGTAGTTTATTACAACAAAGTTGAGATTCATGCAAGTATATGATTCACCATTATGCCAACATGATTTTAGATCCTTCTATGTATATTTTTATGATCATTTTTAGCGTAGTTGGATCCATTTGGGTGTTATGATTCACATGAATTTATGTTAAAATAGGCGTTATGATTCAAGTGAAAACCATACTTTTGTATTAGTGATAAAAGCAAGAATCTTTGTGAACTTGTGTTAATTTTATGAACATGACTAGACTTCGTTTGGTGTTATGCCTAATTGAAAATATGTTTTAGGCCTATGTGGTTATCAAAACCATATGATAATATATGCGACACATAATTAAGTTAGATTTACATTTTAAATGCAAGTTTACATGACTAGATTTAAAACCATGATTCATGTTTAGATATGTTTTATGTTAAGATTATATGCTATTACAATGCAAGTTCACAAGTGCCAAATTTATGTTAATTAGATCGTTATGTTGCAAGTTCATGGGAACACATACCCTTTTTGATGTTACTTAGAATATATAAACACCATGTTCTAAGCCTCCCCTTTTTCATGTGGCTAAGTTGGGTTTAAATGTTAAACCCAACATATGTTATATTATAGCGAACGTATAAAACGAGGGTAATGACGTTGGGTTAAAAATATAAAACATATGTGTTGGCATGTCTGTCGCATGCCAACGACCTTGAGAACATTTAAGTGGTATAAATAAATTTTACCCAATAAAGATGAATTTGAATAATGGGCTGCAAATATTTACATATAAAAAGAAAAGAGACAAAATATGTAAACTTAGAAAATACGATGTGTTTAACCCGAGGTTGGATTGAGTTGTGACATAAACCTGCCCGGAACCGCCCGGCTGTCCAGTAGTCACAACAATACCTATCCAATGTGGGTGGTTAAACATTGATCCCCATAAAGACCCGAGGTTAGACTGAGTTGTGGCGTAAGACTGCCCGGACCCAACCGGCAACAGGCAGCCACAACAATACATGTCTAATGTGAGTGGTTGAGGCTTTAATAAGACAATTAAGGCTGAGCCAGGATTGATAAGGATTAAGTGAATTGAATTAATACTTAATCAAATTGAACATGCTAAACTATACAGACTGATTGGGGGTTAGGTTTACAGAACACTTAACCAACTTAGCATGTTGGCTAGAAATAGAAAAACCTAGTAGCGGGGGACCCTTTTCAGCAGTAACCCTGCAAGGTGTATCAGGATACCCTGAACTAGGCAGGGTGGGGCACGATTACTGGGCTGACTGTAAGAGGTCAAATCGACGGCGGTGGTGCAGCAGTGTAGGTTCTAACGGGGTGCGGGCGTGCACACACTCCGACGCAGAAAAATTAGGCACTGGGCACCAGTAGTATATCTGTGCATTCTAGAATTGTGTCGGGCCGCCACCATGGGACTTGATACACCCCATGGTGGGACCAGCATAGGTAGCTACAACATCGGGGGCCGTAAGACACATGTAACTATGCGAGTAGGAGCCGATCATTAGAAATGGATCACTTCACCCTGATTATGGGGTGCCTGTTGGGAACTAGTTTATAGGGGTACAGAGATTAATATGGGGTACGATAGTACACTCGACTCTAGACAACTTAACTTAGTTTATAGTGCTCTCCCATTTCCAGTTTGTACTTATCATGCTCATTTCTTTATTCATAGACTGAATAGTCCTAGACTTACTCAGGCTTTATGTCTGACTCTACTTTTCTTTCGTCTTCTTTTCTTCCGTTTCCCCCCAGGTCCACAGGGAAGGAATACCGCAGCTTGACCAGTTTTCACATCCAGCTTGAAGAGAAAGATTGTATTGCTTGAATCTCTTTCGTTTTGGACTATGGCTTTGGATAGCAATTATGGGGACTTATGCGGTTTACTTATGTTTTTATGCTTCTTTAAGTTATGAAATCAAGACAGTTATGAAAATGTAATGTTTTGGGAAGTAAGACAATTATGGCATGGTTTATGTAACACGTATTTTGCTGAAATAAAAGTTGCTGTTGTTTTCCGCTGTTCAAAAATATGTGTATTTATATCTTTCTTGTGTATATGTGACTTATACTTATAAACCACCAACAAAATTAGGGCATTCCCTTTGAGAGTGACCCTAACGGAGGTGGGGTGTTTCAGTGAAGGTTCATTAGCAATTGTAAAACCAAAGAATTTTTTTTGAAGATGCTGCTACTTCAAAACTGGGAAAAGGCGTGTTATTCTCTAGTTGGAAAGCGACAAAGGGTTCATTATTTACTAACTCAGATGGTGAGATTGTTAGAGTTTATGCCCTAGAGGCAATCCATTTGATGTGATAAATAACGTTGTTGTTTTATTTGGAATAAAAATATTCTGTTATGTTATATTTACTGCGTAATATAAATAATAATTTAATAGAAGTCCTTAGAATAATAATGCGGAATTATATGGTTCGAGTAAGACTGAACTTGAGATTATATAATGTGATAAGTATTATAATTCTTAAACGTCCCTAGTCGAGTTTTATTGTTTATATAGGACAACAATAAAGCGTTGAGACTAGTATATTGATTGACTGATGATCACATCTCATTGATCATTAATATACGTGATATTAAAGTTAAGATATAAATACGTATTGGAGAATAGAGTATTGGGCTGACCCACCGTGAGATAACTACATGGAATATAATCAACAGTATCATAAGTTGTTCTCATAGTGACAGTGATGTAATGGTCCTCAGAACTGAAATCATTATAATTTTATTCGAGGATATTTGTGTTTTGATATCATCTAAAGTTATTTCGTAACAGAGTAATGATAACGGTGATTATTGGATATATCTCGAATCGAATAAAAATTATGAATGATCTAGATGGAATTTAACCCTACGATATAATCGTAGTGATATCCATGGGCCTCTTGATTGAGTGAGACTGTGAAATGCATGGCCGTGCTCAAATATTGATTTGTTTAAACAGTCTACTCATCAATCAAGCTAAACGGATTAAATTATAAAGAGGGTGATACATTCCATGCCTCGAGTTTAATCCTGGATATAACGGTTAAAAGGATTATATTACATTGAAACACTGGTCACTGAAAAGGTTGTATCGAATCGATAGTATTATTATAACTTGGGTAGCAGCGATGTATAACTAGATGCCGCTCACTGTTTATAATTTAAATACGATTTAAATTATTGCCAATGTTGTAATAACCTATAGGGCCACATAATAGAACGTTGTAAAGGAGATTTTATTTTAGACAAATAAAATATCAAAATGTTGATATTTTATTTGATGTTGAAAGAGTATTCATTAGGGTTCCTATTTGATAGTGAAGCTTTGGTTTAAAAGGAACATATACATTCCTTTAAAATCACGGCTAGAACCCTAGGCTTAGGGATATATAATAGAACGAACCAGAAAAGTCATTGATATCCTAATCCAAATGGAAAACCTAAAATTCTATGGCGGCTAGTACCGCTCCTTTTACTTTCATCTTCAATTTGATTGAAGAAGATCGGCGTTCTAGTGGATTCCTCTAGAGGCTCTACACTTGAAGGGCTCCAGATTCGGTTCTTCCCGTATCTTCTCTGCTTCGAACTCGATTTGATTTTCATCTGGAATCGACGCTTCAGGTATAAAGTTTTAATCCCAATTTACAGAAGTTTTGATTTGTTTTTCTTGCTTAGATCCTAATTTAAGTTGTTAAAACACAAATATGGAACTCGATTAGATCAAGAAATTCCAACAATGGTATCAGAGCCAGGTTATTGCAAGAAATTTTAAATTGGACTTTAATTTTGGGTTTTATTCGTGTTTATATCGTCGTTTGGATTCCATTTCATAAACAAGTATTACACCGAAATAAATTAGGGTTTCACACCTTGACATTGTTTAGAAATTCGTACTGATAAGAGATTGATTCTGATCTGAAATGTTTTCAGTATAAACAAAATTTGTTTTGTTACAAAACCTAATTTGAACCATGTTTTGGTTTATATGTTCAATTGATTACTTAATTGAATATGACAGAAACATGATTAGGATTTGAAATTGTTTCAAAAATTAACAAAATTGGTTTTATTATCAATTGTGAATCCAACACTGATATTTGATATTGGATCAATAATATGTTTTATGGTTGCCAATTCTTACCTGTTAGAACATTTAATTATTATTATATATTTGACACTGCTGAATTGGGATAATATTTGGATTTAACATTATAAACCATATTAATAGTGTGAATCAGTTTTGACATTTTTCCTGAAATAAAATTAGTTTGTTTGACACAAATTAGTAATAGAGTTTAATATGATTTTGGATCTGTTTATATGAGTTAGAAGTGCTAATATAATGATCCAAGTTTGATTAACCTACGTGTGTTAATATCATGGCTCAGTCAGAATTTTCTTTTGTGTGACAGAAGTCAAATTTTCTATTTGCTAGTAAGAAATACTATCTTAAACCATTTGATCTAATGAAATCAGTTTTCAGCAATATGGAAATTTATTAAGACTATTTTGATGTGATCTGTATACTTGGAATATAATTCAAATCTGTTTGATCCATAAGTGTTAATATCATAACCTTGTTATATTTTTATTTTGATTGGAACTTGATTTGCTGATTTTCAATCAATACTACTATTTTCAGTAAAATTCATTTTAATTGAAATTGATTTGTATGAAAATTGTTAAAACAATGTTTTATTTTGGTTTTATTCTTTGAGAGTAAAATCAGAAAACCTCATTATTTTGATCAAAAATGGTCAAAAGGATCATACAACATGAATAGAGATTCACATAAATTTCATTGGTTTTGATTTCTCATTATAATGATAATTACCAAGGATAAGTTCAAGTCATAACAAATGGTTTATGATTTGGTCATTCTATAAAATTTATATGTGATGTATTTTGGAATTAAATATGCATTACATATGTGTACTTGACATATATGTAAAAGTGCAATATACTAATCCATGTAATCTGTTTTAAAAGCGATAGGAAATTTGATTTCCTGATTGATTCATACTATATATACATATATATATATATATATATATATATATATATATATATAAATTCTTGTATCTGGATACAATGGTGAATTCAAGATCATTTTATATTTTGCAGCAGAAGATAAAATACCAATATTTTTCTTTTCTGCATATAATAATTGATCTACAAAATTCATATTTATGTAATAACTAATTTTAAACATATACAGCAATAATAAATGTATCAGTATAAAGACACTGAATTGATTTTGAATCAAATAACACTTGGATCATAAAATATTGGTGAATGTTATGATGTTGTACTGTGTGTATATATATATATATATGCTATAATAGCATACCATATAGATGATCTAATTGTAGGTTTGTTTCTTTTCAAAACGTATGTTGATCATTTACTTTGAACTGTGTATCCAGATGTTTGCATCACTACTATACAGAAACATATCATATATGTATCATTATATAATTTATACATAAATATTATATTGTTGAATATATAAAACTAATATAATTTGAAAGCTGAAATAAATATGATTTATTATCTGCTTTTATGATATTAGTATAAATGGCAGTATTTAAGATACTATGTTAGTCCTTGTTTATCCTTGCTATATATAAGTATAGCAATGGAGTCTTGGTTTTATAATCACAACAGATTTGGTCTGATTGTAATTATAAACTGTATTCATATTACATTATAAATTTGTAACATGCACATTCAAGATGCATATATATATATATACAAGTATATATATTTTGTAAATGTGCATTGGGGTGTGTGTGTGTATATATATATATATGTTAGTCACTGTGCTCTATTGAATCACATGAACGTGATTTAGACTGTATACAGTATACAGGTTAGTAGGTGTTAGCCTGCTTTGTGATCAGACTATCCAAAGCCCAAGAACTCTATCAAGAAGGCCACTCAGGGCTTGAGTATGAACTGGCAGAGATCAGCATCTGCTTGGACGAAGTAACAAAGGATGGAAAAACTCATATTTCTACGCATATAAGCTTTGGGTTGGATTTCACCATTTTGGATCAAGCTAAAGCGAATATTTCTGACCGACCAAAACGGATCGGGAAAACCGGATCGGGTCATCCGGATCGGGTCAACCGGATCGGGTCATCCGGATCGGGTCAACCGGATCGGGTCATCCGGATCGGGCCTTCCGGATCGGGTCACTCATCCTAACCGAATTCTGGGCAGTTAAAGACCATTTCCCCATGTTCTCCACTACTTTCGGGATTTACTCTAAAGCTTCCACGTGGCCACTCAACCCTAACCGAATTTCTACCTATAAATACACATACAACGCATCATTTTTGGGGGGTCTCGGACTTATTCTTCCATGGCCACCATGGCCAGTATTCTCCTACAGAAAACCATCTTCTTCTTCAATGAAAATCAATGAATTCGAAGGGAATAATTCATTGTATTCGAGTGATTGTGTGAATGTATTCATTGTAGCTGTAATCTACGAATGAAATGAGAATCTATGAAGTGGATGTAGGCTTGTTAACGCCGAACCACTATAAATTTTGTGTGTTGATTTCTTTTCTGTGCTATTAGATCATTATTCTCGGTTATTCAATACGAAATTTATCATATTGGGTGTTAGTGCCATTTTTTGGTCTAACAGTAGGTGTTTGGATTTATTCATTTGTTTAATTCCTAAAATTTATAATCACCCAGTTTCAAGTTGTTTTATTTTGAATAATTTTATTTATCGATCAGAAGATCCTAGTTAATGAACTGTGGATCTGAGATTATAAGTAATCTTGTTTCATTGAGTTTTAACAGAGTGATTCACCAAAACACATAAGTTATATGTTTTCTGCTAACATATATATCTTTGTTGCAAAAACCTGTGTTTGTATTTATGAACAGGGGTTGTTAAGTGTTAACAATTAGAATAATCTGTTATATAATTTTAATAATGACAGTTAAATGTTATTACTGGTGAAATGTGGTATTAATATGTGATATTATAAGATGCTGCTAGTGTATATATTTATCTCTGCGTATATAAACAAACTTGCCAGTTATAAATCCTTGTGTGTAAAATATGAGTAAGTGATATGATATAGTCTGGATGGTTTAACCAGTCACTAGATCTGATTAAAGCATATGCATTACCTGAACAGATTTAAGCTTTTAATTACAATTAGAATAGATGTCATTTTACTTTAATACCTGTTTTTGTATATATTTGAGAATATATGTATTCTTATAAACTGCCATAAGCATATTAGAGAACAACATTGATCTGGGCTGTGTATATAATGATATACAGGTTAGTCCAGAAGCCTACAGATTGGATGTTAGTGAACATGCCGAAATTAATTCCATGGTATATATTGATATACTTTGTTCTGGGTAAAAGCATGGTGGATGTTCCCTTATGGTGGTATCGGATACTAGCAGATTAACCATTTATTACCTCTAGTATATGATACTGAAATGTAATCTCATTTTAAATATACTACTGTATGTAATATGACTGAGATATATATTTACATGTATGATGGATGCCACTGCATAATCTGTATATGTTATACTGCAAAATTATAAGAAGTTTAATTTCGAATTGCCCTTAAATGCAGTGTTACGTATAACTGACATGTTGTCGATCATCTGTTTGATCGTTTACCAAGTGACAGTTGACTGTTTTAAATTTACCTGTGTTATGTTTATATATTGATGTACCTCATTG
Organism: Allium sativum; assembly: GCA_030737875.1. NCBI lineage: Eukaryota > Viridiplantae > Streptophyta > Magnoliopsida > Asparagales > Amaryllidaceae > Allium > Allium sativum. Next base: position 953,257,195 of record CM060915.1, read on the forward strand.
AATATACAAGTGTAAATGTTACATGAGACTTGATAACTATGTAAAAATTTGATTGAGTAATTGGCATTTGTAATGATATGAAATTCAAATTCTGGAAGGCCGTAATAAATCATGGACTTTCTTTGGACTATTTTAATATTTGGTGTAGGGACACACTATAAATAAATGTTGCAAATTGTTTAGAAACATTGGACTAATGTTTGGTTTTGAAATGTTCATTTCTTTTACTTAAACTGCTTAATGTAAAATTGCCAAAATTTTAATTTCCGAATAATTTTGATCGTGTGGAATTAAAATTTCAATATAAAGTACATATATTTGATATATGTAAATAACTACTACTACAAATTGTAAAATCTCTTTAAAAGCAAAATTTTGTTATATTAAGTCATGGTGGCGTCTTCCAATAATACACTCATCAATGTCCAAAATCACTGGATGTAGGTAATGCCAAAGCATTGTGCATCTTTTTATTTTGGTTATATGCGACGGAGTAAAAGTGATACTTGAACTGTATTATTGGGTCTGATTTAACTGAGCTGCATAATAAGATTATGGCTTAGAGACAACAGCATGAATTATTCTATATTTGAGCAAATGAATAATATTGAACAAAATGTTCATCATGCGATCCAAGAGTTATATGTATGATATAATTGACATAAGATGTCTACCTAAAAGGTTATGTTTTGGGGATTTGCCAAAGAAGAGTCAAAACATGATTAGATATGGATCTTGGAACACCATTATATATATATACTGATATATGTATATAAATAAAAGGGATGTTAATTTGAGTGGGAGCATATTTTAGTTTAAATTACACGTTTATGTTAGTATACAATTTTGATTGTCAAAATTTATATTAAATAAATATTAAAGAATCAGTTATTATTTACTATCTATTGTAGATATTAAATAAAAAATAATTCCGATAATTTAAATTAATCATTAAGAAGGATAAATTCAATTGAATCAAATTTCTTGACTAACACTGAAATTTGGGGATTGTCTCAAACAAATTAAAACGTAATTGTTCTAATAAATATAGAGGATCTAAAATAAAAGTTAAAGTATGACTTTAACCAATTAAGATATAAATGTTATAAAATCTACTTATATATATTTCTAGTATTAGATACTAGATATAAATCACATAAGTGTATGTTGATTTATAGAAATTAAAAAATAAGTAGAAATGAGATAAAAGGACAAGTGGACTTATGATTGGAAATAAAGCAAACTTTGCTGGATTATCCATAGAAAGTTAATTCTTGTTAATTATACTGGCTTAAAAAAAATTGTTATTATGAAATTCCACTTAAAATAAATGTTATAATATATCTTGTTTAGACAAGTTTGAATTTCATTTGTAGTAAAAGAATAATTGTTATTCATTTTAATATCGTATGGAATTTCACAAATAGTTAATGATACTTATATATCATTAACTATAATGTACTTGACATAAATAATTAATGGATTAAATTTAGTAATTTAAATCCAACATACCTGTAGCATTACCAGTTAGCCCGTATAAACAAGAGAGTATATCAAAACTCCATAATGATGGAATTTTGATATCGTTTGATTTTGAATTATATGAATAATGCAAATCTTGTTTAATAGGCAAAATAAGTGAATCACCTTTCACTTGACACAATAAATGAGTGATAAGTATTGGGTCTCATACATAATGATGTATATGGAGCAATGAATACATAAGCTGGAGGCAGGACTTATTACTTCATTATATTTACTAATGATATTAGTCAATATAAATATGTATATCTTATGAAATACATATCAGAATCATTTGAAAAGTTCAAAGAATTCAAACTGAAGTTAGAAACAAAATTTAGTAGAAAATAAATACTTTTCGAACAGTTCGAAAGAGAATATTTAAGCCAATTATTTAATGACTATTCAGATGAGTTTGAAATTGTTTCACAACTCATTCCATTTAGAACACCATATTGGAATATGCGTCTGAAAGGAGAGATCACACCTTATAAGATATAGTACGATCAATGATAAGTCATATAGATCTTCTAATTAATTAAATGTAGAACAATTGTATTAAATCCCACTAAAACGATCTGAAGATACTATATAAGATATGGACTAGGAAATGTCCTAGTGTGTCTAATATGATGATTCGGAATGTAAGGCATTTGTTAAACGTCCTTCCTCTGATAAGATCGGACCCAAACTAGATAACTATTTTGTGTAATATCCACAGGAAACAAATGGATATTAATTTTATAAATCCTCTGAGAATAAAATGTTTATTTCTCGAATTGGTATTCATTTAAAGGAGAGCCAGTCTCTAAGATACCGATAAGAATGAAATAGATTTCGAAATGTCTCAGAAACCACAAAATACCATTGAATCTTGTATAGACAAGAAATTGAGTGGGAGTGATACAATGATTCTGATGTTATTTGATAACACATTAATTATTGTAAATTATGTTAGTTTAAAACAAGAAATAGATACTGATTCTAAGAAAGAAAATGTTTGGATTAAGAAGTTCATGATTGAACTTAATTCATTGTTCATCGAATGATATACATTGCGATAACAATATGGCTATTGCTCGGGCCTGAAAGGTTAAACTCATGATCAATTCAAACGTATATTTAAGAAATATAATTCTTATGTGAAATTGTTCACAGAGGATATGAACATATCTGCAAAGTTGCGAAAGCTGTAATGTTGCAGACCTACTGAATTAAACACTGTCGCAGCAAAAGTTTAATAGTCACACTAGTTTCATGAGTATATGATACATGAATGATTGACTCTAGTGCAAGTGGGATATTGTTAGAGTTTATGCCCTAGAGGCAATCCATTTTATGTGATAAATAACGTTGTTGTTTTATTTGGAATAAAAATATTCTGTTATGTTATATTTACTGCGTAATATAAATAATAATTTAATAGAAGTCCTTAGAATAATAATGCGGAATTATATGGTTCGAGTAAGACTGAACTTGAGATTATATAATGTGATAAGTATTATAATTCTTAAACGTCCCTAGTCGAGTTTTATTGTTTATATAGGACAACAATAAAGCGTTGAGACTAGTATATTGATTGACTGATGATCATGTCTCATTGATCATTAATATACATGATATTAAAGTCAAGATATAAATACGTATTGGAGAATAGCGTATTGGGCTGACCCACCGTGAGATAACTACATGGAATATAATCAACAATTTCATAAGTTGTTCTCATAGTGACAGTGACGTAATGGTCCTCAGACCTGAAATCATTATAATTTTATTCGAGGATATTTGTGTTTTGATATCATCTAAAGTTATTTCGGAACAGAGTAATGATAACGGTGATTATTGGATATATCTCGAATCGAATGAAAATTATGAATGATCTAGATGGAATTTAACCCTACGATATAATCGTAGTGATATCCACGGGCCTCTTGATTGAGTGAGACTGTGAAATGCATGGCCGTGCTCAAATATTGATTTTTTTAAATAGTCTACACATCGATCAAGATAAACGGATTAAATTATAAAGAGGATGATACGTTCCATGCCTCGAGTTTAATCCTGGATATAACGGTTAAAAGGATTATATTACATTGAAACACTGGTCACTGAAAAGGTTGTATCGAATCGATAGTATTATTATAACTTGGGTAGCAGTGATGTATTACTAAATGTCGCTCACTGTTTATAATTTAAATACGATTTAAATTATTGCCAACGTTGTAATAAACTATAGGGTCACACAATAGAACATTGTAAAGGAGATTTTATTTTAGACAAATAAAATATCAAAATGTTGATATTTTATTTGATGTTGAAAGATTATTAATTAGGGTTCCTATTTGATAGTGAAGCTTTGGTTTAAAAGGAACATATACATTCCTTTAAAATCACGGCTAGAACCCTAGGCTTAGGGATATATATTAGAACGAACCAGAAAAGTCATTGATATCCTAATCCAAATGGAAAACCTAAAATTCTATGGCGGCTAGTACCGCTGCTTTTACTTTCATCTTCAATTTGATTGAAGAAGATCGGCGTTCTAGTGGATTCCTCCAGTGGCTCTACACTTGAAGGGCTCCAGATTCGATTCTTCCTGTATCTTCTCTGCTTCGAACTCGATTTGGTTTTCATCTGGAATCGACGCTTCAGGTATAAAGTTTTAATCCCAATTTACAGAAGTTTTGATTTGTTTTTCTTGCTTAGATCCTAATTTAAGTTGTTAAAACACAAATATGGAACTCGATTAGATCAAGAAATTCCAACAGAGATAAGAAGATTGCTTCCATAAATAAATGAATTAGTGGTTGAATTGAATGACATTAAGGAAAATTATAAATCTTCAGAGTATGCTTTAAAGTGTCCTGACTCGTATTAAAGGGTCTAGTCGTCACAAAGCTTTTATATTTGATAACTATAACATGGTTCTAGAATGATATAAATGTGAGATACTTGACATGATGAAATTCTGTGTGTGCAACTTATGGAATAGTTTTGCAAATAAATTTATGCAGATATCACCTGACACCCGATTTTGTGCTTTTGCTATAAATATCCTTTTCTAGGAGTCTTATTGCACTGCCCTGGGTAAACATGGTATACATTGTTTGGTGTTAAACATGTTGGATATATATAATAACTTGCCTATCTTTTGTGTCACAGTATTGGTGTTGCAACAATAATAAATGAATATATGATAGGATACTATATTTATGTATTCCCTATATTTTAGGAATAATCGTTCTATTCAATAGGCATTCTCAGAAAACCCCGAGGAAAACATAACCTTTTATCAGAAAGAATTAGTGTATAGGTCCTGAGACTCCATTTCAGGTATTGCTTGGCGGACCTTTTTCTTTCAGAAAAGAGAACTTTAGACTTGGGACCCATATTAGGGTACTCTTTGAAAATACATAACCCTTTTTCTGGAAGAATAGTTAGGGTTGTCATAACCCATATTATAGAATCCCGAGCGAGTAGACTAGAAACTCATATCTAATGATGATGGTTGGAATCTTCAAGAACCAGACCTGGGTATTAATAAGAGAAGACCAAAATTTTCCTTTCAAAATGATTATAAGTACTGTACCATATCCCAGATTTGGGTATTTGATGGAAGACCAAACGTCCTCTTTCGGGTATTAATAGAAGTTGGTGAAAGACCAGAATTCCACTTTTGGTATATGATAGAAGTCCCGGGCCGAACCTAGACTCGGGTATTTGATAGGAAAATTAGAAATCCACCTCGTATTTTAGTTGAACTCCCGAACCAACCCAAATTCCTGTTTTTGTTAGCAGACCAGAAACCTACTTCTGGCTATTAAAAGAAATCTAGAACCGACCCAGATTCAGGTATTTGATAGAAGACCGGATATCCATATCTGGTATTAACAGAAATCCCGAACCAACCCAGATTCAGGTTTTTGATAGAAGACCAGATATCCACATCTTGTGTTAATAGAAGTGTTACCCCTTTTTGGGTTTGTTTTGCAAAGCAAAAGATGTACATTCTTTGTTAGCCACTCTCTGGGCTTGTGATTGTCAAAGCAGAGGATGTACGTGCTATGTTGGCCACTCTCTGGGCATGTTCTTATGGTGCACTTGGCTAGCTTTTTCTCAAGTAGGGCCTAAGGACTTACCTGACCTCCCTCCAGGAGGAGCCCTACCCTGGTCGTCGTTGGTGGTGATAAGAGCTTAGAAACTTTAATCGAGCCATCATGGATGCAACTTAAAGGCTTACTCTTTTGATGCTCTACCCTGGCCATCATAAGAGACTATAGAGGCTTACACTCCACCCCTGTCCAAGGGGTGCCTTACCATGGCCATCGTAGGCAGTGATACGGGTTTATCATTCCTTTCTGCAGGATACGAGGACATAAGCAGAGGTAGGACATGCTCTTCTACGAGCAAAGGTAGGACATGCTTAGTTCATAGTAGAGGCAGGGGTTACCCTTATGCGAGTATAGGCAGAGCATGCTAATTGGATGTTCCTTTCCGACCATTTATATCCTGGATCGGAGGCTTTTGCTTTTGATTCTTTAACCTGCCCTTTTTGATTTGGGTACGGAAAAAGGCTTACACACCAACCCCTCCGAGGGGTGCCTTGCCCTGGACATCTTGGTTGTGACAAGGGCTTTTTAACCATTGTAATTTGACCCTTTTCGGGCTATTACAAATTTCAAGAGGGTTTCCATACCCTTAGCTATGTAGAAAATCCTTTCTTGAGAAGATTTTGTTAGACTTAGTTCAATTCTTTTACAAAGTCTTGCAAGTGGCCTTGATTAAAGAACTTGGTAGTCGTTCCATCAAGAACTATGCAGTGTTTAGTTTCATGTCCATTCACCATATGATAGTTGCAGTAAGGCCCTCCCAATTTACTTTTATTTTTTGGTTTCTTCATTTTAGATAGCCAGAAATTAAGCTCAAGTTTGGTTAAGAAGTAGATATTTTCCATTGAGGTGGTAAGGTGGCATTTTTTTGGTAGTCCTGGCATATAATTTTCCCTTTGTAGTTGGAACTTAACCATTTTCTTGATAATTCTTGTTGCTTCCTCCATATCTTAGATCCTTCTTTTCAAAGTGTCACGAGATTGAAATGCTATTCTCTTAGCCCACTTGGAAGTAAAACGATTGAAATCTCTCATTATTCCTTGTTCGAATATTGTTCCTTTAGTTTGTTCATGGATGACTTCTTTAAGTTAAGGGAACAAGTTATGGGATAGGGTATGCTCCGTTGATGTAGATTCGCTTTGGGTAAAAATAAGGATTGATTCTATGAGAAGAGGGTTGTTGTTGTTCCAACAATCAAGATCGTATTGTTCCATTTCGTTTTTCCAGTTGATGATTCCCCAGGCTTCCATCATTAACCACAGTTCTTCCAACTCTCTCGGGTAAAAAAATCTGACATAGCCATTCGAGATTTAGAAGACTCTTGTTGGGACCCTTTTCTCATTGTTCTTGCTTCTGCAAAGCTTAGTCCAAACCAGAATGAAACAACACAAATGAAATGTGGTTAGGTTAAACACAGGAGTGGAAGTTTAGGCCCTCCTTCTGGTGCCAGAATGTTAACAATATTTTTCCTCAACACCGAAAATAAGTCTAAGGATGTGGACCAATAGGATGTAGTTCCTTCAAGTTTGAGTTAGTTCATTATTTCCTAGATATCAAGGTATTAAGCCCGAAGATTAGTTAATCTTTCCTCTAGAGGTGAGTGTCACGCTTACTAGACTTAACAACCAACAGTTACCTTGGGATAAGGGTTCCATAAGAGCAACACAAGTTAGGAAGCTAAATGGCTTATAGAAGGGTATTTCAGTAATCCTGACTTAATGGTAGGTCTCGGGTATGAGGCCTTTACTATGAAGAGAGCGTAAAGAAATAGGCAAAAGAAGTAGAAAGGCAATCCACAGAAATTATGCTAAGTGTCGATTCACTCTTTATTACTTATTGATTTGAGTACATAAGTGTTTACAATGGAAATCCCTAAATTTATTTAAAATTAGGGTTTTACTCTATAAGAAATCATTACAAGATTGGGGAAAGAGAAAAATCCCCTCAAATGTGACCCCTGGGGTCTTATTTATAAACAAATTGGGACTCCTTTTGTCATCAGCTCAGCAAAATCTTCTTCCGGATGCGGCACCAGGCTTTCGGCCTCTTTTGTACCCTTCGGTTTCGGTAATATTTTTTCGGTCGCCTTTCTTTCTGCTTGGCGTTGTCACTGGGTCCAATTTGGCGTCGGTCTTGGCTTTTGAATCTTAGACATAGTGTTGCCTTTCATATGTATCAATATCTTGTACCATGTTATAAATAGCTTCCAAAGTTGCTTTCGGTCTTCAACGATAGGATCTGGTTTCGATAGCATTCGATAGCCACTTTCGGACTTTATCTTGCTTTCGTATCCTATTATTACGGTATCGACACTAAGCATGTTATCATGGATGACCCTTCCCTTTACCATTTTTGACTTTCTTTTCCATCTTCTGAAAGTTGATTTCGAATTTTGTCCTTCAGTATCGGCTTTCCTTTCTCCTCTAAACTATGTTATTAGGTCTTCCTGGCTTTCGGAACACGAGTTTTGGTCCTTAGTGACTCGTGACTCAGGTCTCATTTTTGATTGTGTAGAAATACCAAGTAGATTGGCATATATATCCTCGATAGCAAAACTTGCTTCCCTAGCTTTTGAATACCTTCCGGTGTCCATATCGGTACTAAGCATGTTAGTACCGATAGCCCCGTTTACTCTATTTTGGGCTGGTTCTATATTCTGGTGTTGGATCATCTCCTTTTAGACACTTCCCATTATTTTCCCTCGGGGTTGATGCCATGTGAATTGTTCTTGATCCCAAGTTGTATGCTTTCGGATTCAACTGCTGATGGATTGCTTTCGGTGTTTGTAATGACCCGGGATTTTCGGACAACGACTAAAATACGTCAGAACTTAAAATTTTGCAATACATTAATAATTTAGTTATTAATGTGGATATTCATTTGAATGACCCGGAAATTTTGAATAAGTTTATTTACAACATCGTAGAGCGTCGCTAAAAAACATGACAACTTTTAGTGTGACTAAAATCTGTAGTAAACAGCAGTAGTAGAACTCTATAGCAGCGTTAGTGTAGCGCTATAGCAAAGCGTTACTAAAGGAACTGTAACTAAAGCGTCGCAAATCTTTAACTTGAGAAATCGATCGATTGGAGAAATAACTTCAACTGCAACCAAAAGGGAAATTAATCGGATGATGACTAGACTATTATAGGACCTTAGTGCAACCTATTTTAGACATAACTCAGCAGAGAATTTTGGAGAACCAATGGATCCAAAACGAGAAGACAAGCTAGTTTAAACAACATGTACCAGCCAAGCATCTCAACACAAACAAGACCAATATAATTCGACTTAGACCATGCCATGATTAGCCAGTAAGGCTTGCGCAAAGACCAGCTAACACATGAGTTTAGTGGTCTTAGAAACACATGCAAACATTGGACAAATAGCTAGCAAACCATGGTTGAAACATCACCACTTCAAAGGGCTTAACAGCCCATACTTGCGCAACCATTTTACCCAAGACCAGCTGGAAAACAAAACCACTTCAACACATAAAGCCAACCCATCCTCTTAGATTTAAAAGCCCATTTGAACCCATTGCTTCACAGCAAAGAATGCAAGGACAAAAGGTGAAAGGGACATATGTAATTTATGGATTAATACTTTAATGAAAATAGGAGATGCTACAAGATTTGTGCGCAGGCAAATAGGTGGTGAATCATGCTAGAATTAAAAGCATTTGTTTAAATCATCTTCTAGAAGCTAAGGACAAGTAGGATAGTGATGTTTGTCATAGCTTAAAACAATGAATGGCTCACCTTTCTCCAGCAAGATGTATGCATATAAAACAAACCCACAAGTGTTGCTTTCAAACATATTTTGTGTTGTACACAATCTCTTGCGAAATCTTGTGATAAAGGAAGAATTATGGAATTAGTAATATAGGAAAATACAAGTAGTTGGCTATCCTTCTTCCACCAAGGTCTATGCATGCAAAACAAAGCAACATGTTGCTTTCAACATATTTTCTTTGCTGCGAAAATCTTGTGATAGGGGAAGAATAAGATATTAAGTTATATAAGCAAATACAAGTGTATGGCCATGATATCAACAACAAGCTTCTAGCATGTAAAACAAACACAATATGTTGCTACCAAATATTTCTTTGCTGCACATGATCTCTGCGCAACAATCTTTTGACAAAGGAAGATAAAGATTTAGAGAATTAAAACTAAAACTAAACCAATACAAAACTAATATATTAAGCCTATATATATGGGAGGACCTATCACCATTTGCACCTGCTGTGAACCACAAGCCAATACACAAAAAAATGAAAACAATTTGCTGCTATCAAACCCGTGAGTTAAGGAGAGAAAAGCTGGCGCATTACCCTGTTAAACCGCAAGCAAAATGAAGCATTGTACTGCTGTTAAACCGCAAACAAAGCACCACAAAACTGAAGCATTTTTCTGTTGAGAAACCGCAAGCAAGAAGTGGGAAAATTGAACATTAAAACTGCTCAAACCCGTGAGCATGTAAGGAAGAGAAACTGGACCATTTTGCTGCTGTACAACCCGCAAGCAAGCTAGAAGAAACGGAAACATTAAAACCTGAAAACCGCAAGCACTAAGGAAGGAAACTGGCCATTGTGTGCTGCTGTTAAGCCGCAAGTAATACAAACGAAACTGGACATGTTTGGGCTGTTAAAACCATGAGCTAAAAGGAGAAGAGATCTAGAAATCCAATGCTCCATTTCAGCTGTGAATATTTGTGAGTAAACTCTCACTATAAACCCATTTGATCATGATAAAAGTTGCTTTAGATTGCTTAAAGTTGTATGATGTTTGTTGCTAGTTAACACATGAAAATACCCCACTGTCCTTCACTGTTTTGCTGCGGCAAACCCATGTATACATGCCTGAAAATCCCCTGTTTGTTTATACTTTTATTTACTGGTTGATGCTAGTTCACCAATGTATGTTTCCTGTTGTATTTTATGCACAAATGCATGACTGTTCATATTATTGCTACTGGGTTAAACCGCATCTATGCTTGACTGTGTGGATTAAAACCACTATGATCCTCACGTATAAATGAGTATACATGTAGAACTTAGTTCATGCTGGCATATTAGTTTACATCAGTGTATATATGATGTTAGGCCATAGTTCATTATCGTGTTGGATGTATGGTTTGAAGAACAAACCAAACCACCAGCTACTGTCAACATATGCAACCCAAAAACGTGAAACAAACTCTCATGAAAACGTTAGTCAGGGAATGGGAAGGTTGCTCGCTGTTATAAGATGGATATATATGCAGACAGTAGGGGTTTGTGATAAGTAGATCAAGCGGAGTGAATATTTTAGTCGAATAGAGTTAAACAAGTGATTTGCCTTGGCAATCACGTGAATCCGAGTGATCTGACACAGCCAGATCACAGGATCTGGTAAATGCCAGATCACAGCAGAAACCAGTGATCCGTCAAGCAGATCACGTAATTTCAACTGATCAGAAAAGACGACTGTTCCAAAGATAAAGTTAAATAATTTATTTAATTAATTAAATAAACGATAAGTAGCAGAGCTGATCAGTGTGAGACGAATATTAGTTATTCGAGTTGGGATAATTAAACTGAGTTAATCAGATATTAATTGAATATCAGTTATTCAATTAATGATAATCGAATATTAGATATTCGAGTTAGAACTAAACAGACTTAGTTGAACAGACGTAGTTAAATCAAGTTAGAACTGATTAGGTGTAGTTAATCAAGTAAGTTGATTAAACCGAGTTAATCAGATTATAATTTAATTAAATATCAGTTATTCAATTAAAGATGATCGGATGTTAGACATTCGAGTTAAAAATGATTAAACATAGTTAAATCAAGTGAAGTTAATCAATTGAAGTTAATCAAGTTAAGTTAATCAAGTAAAGTTGATGAAGACAAGTTAATTAAGTGAAGGTTAATTAAGTGAAGTTGATTAGTAAAGTTTAGCCCGTGCTCCGCGCACGAATATAAAATGAAGTAAATTAAAAGAAGATTTTTCACTAGAAAGGATTAAAGCCCGTGCTCCGCACACGGTATAACATGATATGAAATAAAGAGGTTAAGTTAATATTTTTCGAAATAAAAATATTAAAGGAACATGAATTCTTGAAAATAAGAATTTCAAATGAAGTTACTGAAATTAGAAACTGACTTGAATTAATAAGTTGAATGATTTTCTGAGGATTTATCTGATGTTGGTTTCGGCCTTCGGGGTTTATACTTAGGAAATTGTTCTCTTAATGATTACAGTCAACGACTGATTGATGTGAAGGGATAGTGATACGTAAACACAGAAATATCAATATATATATATATATATATATATATATATACATATATGATGATTGATCAAATAGGAATTTCAATTCGAAATAGATTGTTGTTTGCACACGTATTTTCATTTGATAGTTAAGTCATCGACTATCAAAGTTTTTGACCATTTTAACATTGTTAATATGGAGAGACCGGTTGGATTATTATCCAAAGAACCACTCCGTATTGGCATAAGCGTTGCGAGTCAAGAAATGCTGAATATTGAAAACGGAGTAAAATGCAAGGGCTATTGTATAAATCTTAGATAACAGTGCCTAAGATGGTTGTACGGAATAGTACCTTCGGTTTGTCCAGTCCCAGGACAACTTGTATGGACGAACGTCTGACAGAGTATTCCTAACTAATCACGTACGTTGATCTTTTCAAACGTAGTTATAAGTGGTAGAGAAATTCGTTTCTCTTACTTTATACTTGTAATATATTTTTGGAGAAGTCAATTAGTGGATTAGCGGATTTGACGATGTGACGTTCAAAGCAAATCAAAAGAGTGTCAGGGTACGTTTAGCTTCAAGCTTCACAACCGGAAATGACAAAAATCGGGCAGGCAGCATGGCTATGTGGGTAGCTCCCATTAGGATGTATTATCATCTGATCTAGAGTTTCATTTACTTCTAAAAATCTATTGTCGATTCTGACCCGTTTCGGGAAACGGTTGGCTTGCTACCACCGTTGGTGATATACATTCGATACGCTCAAGCGAAATGAGTGGTCGGTCATGTGTGGCCGGTTTAACAAGATGTTCTTGTTGAACCCGTGTATTCGTATCTAGAGATACACCTCCGGAAGGTGATTCCATACCTTGTCATAGTTAGAAACCAATATCCATAAGCACTTAACGGTTTTTGTTTGTATACTATAAGTAGAATGTGAGATGAAAGCATTCTACTAGATTGTAATTATTTGTGACACCTAGACATTTTCATAATATCTGTTTTAAATATGCAAACTGTCTTGATCCCATAAGATAAAAACCCGTTCCGTATTCACGGCGTGGTCTTATGAATCATTGTGATTTATTAAAACTTGTTTATAAATCGTTTACTCATACCAGTCCATGACTGACCCGGAGTTTATTTTCTGTGTTTTCCTTAAACTCTTGGGTACTCATAATATTTATTGTGAGTAGACAAGTGATCCAGGTTCTAAAGTAACTCTGGAGTAGCTGGATGGCAGGATCTGAAGTGTTGGCTTATCTATCATATGTTATGTAGAATTATCTGCAAGTTAGTATCACAAGTGTTAAGTATGTAATTGTGATGACATGTATCCCTATGTATGAAGTATTTCAATGTACTTGACTTATGTTATGTAATATTTTGGGTTATAATATCATGTTCCAAGTTCCGCTGTGAGATTCTGATGTCTTTTCTTTGTTCTATCTTCTATCTATTTCTTTTCTTTCATAATTATCTGGATTTTGTCGACTCTTGGACGCTCGATATGTGAGATATATCGGATATCCAAGGTCTCTGAAATCCGGGTCGTTACAGTTGGTATCAGAACCAGGTTATCGTATACCTAGGCTTTGGGTCAGTGTTGAGAGAGCATATTTTAAAAGTTGGATGCTATTATATATATAGAATATATATCTAGGAGAAATCAACTTAAGTTAAGGTAATTAGGGTTAGCCTTAGAATCAATTTAAGAAGGGTTGAATTGAATTAGAATAACATCTAATCATATTGATATAGGAAATAAGTTAGGATTTTAAATTGAATTAAAATGTGGATTTTCACCAAATTAAGTCTGGACTTAAGTTAAACTTAAGAAAAGTGAACTTATTGATTATTGAAATAAAATCAGATTTAAGGAGTCTTGAAAACGAAGATAACTAATTTAGAAATTAATTGGTATACTACTTAACGGAGTTAAGTGAAGTGAACTGGAGGTTGTTGAATATAGATTCAAGTAAAAAGAGAATTCAGAGTAGATGAATGTTTTTGGAAATGAGTCAATTCAAAATGGAGGAAGTTAATAAAGATTTGAGATTTATTTTCCGAAGGAAATCGATCATATTTTAAGTAATATGGGTAACAAGGAATTAAGATGTGAAGTTAAGAAATTGGAACCTAACTGGAAATGGATTAAGTTGAATAATTTTCTAGGTATCAATCTGATGTTGATTTCGGTCTTCGGGGTTGATATTTAGAGGGCTATTCGCTTACAAATTTACGGTCAGGAACTGATGGATGTTGAGAAATAGTGATGCACTAATGGAAATATTTTCTAACGGTAGTAACAAATATTTTAGTTATGGGAATAACTGTGATAAATAACAATTGGCTGATGTGTGTTGATTATTTATGGATATAAGTTTATAACTTTAATTATAACTTGAATTTACGCCTTACTTACAAATTTCGAGGACGAAATTTTTATAAGGGGGAAAGATTGTAATGACCCGGGATTTTCGGACAACGACTAAAATACGTCAGAACTTAAAATTTTGCAATACATTAATAATTTAGTTATTAATGTGGATACTCATTTGAATGACCCGGAAATTTTGAATAAGTTTATTTACAACATCGTAGAGCGTCGCTAAAAAACATGACAACTTTTAGTGTGACTAAAATCTGTAGTAAACAGCAGTAGTAGAACTCTATAGCAGCGTTAGTGAAGCGCTATAGCAAAGCGTTACTAAAGGAACTGTAACTAAAGCGTCGCAAATCTTTAACTTGAGAAATCGATCGATTGGAGAAATAACTTCAACTAAAACCAAAAGGGAAATTAATCGGATGATGACTAGACTATTATAGGACCTTAGTGCAACCTATTTTAGACATAACTCAGCAGAGAATTTTGGAGAACCAATGGATCCAAAACGAGAAGACAAGCTAGTTTAAACAACATGTACCAGCCAAGCATCTCAACACAAACAAGACCAATATAATTCGACTTAGACCATGCCATGATTAGCCAGTAAGGCTTGCGCAAAGACCAGCTAACACAAGAGTTTAGTGGTCTTAGAAACACATGCAAACATTGGACAAATAGCTAGCAAACCATGGTTGAAACATCACCACTTCAAAGGGCTTAACAGCCCATACTTGCGCAACCATTTTACCCAAGACCAGCTGGAAAACAAAACCACTTCAACACATAAAGCCAACCCATCCTCTTAGATTTAAAAGCCCATTTGAACCCATTGCTTCACAGCAAAGAATGCAAGGACAAAAGGTGAAAGGGACATATGTAATTTATGGATTAATACTTTAATGAAAATAGGAGATGCTACAAGATTTGTGCGCAGGCAAATAGGTGGTGAATCATGCTAGAATTAAAAGCATTTGTTTAAATCATCTTCTAGAAGCTAAGGACAAGTAGGATAGTGATGTTTGTCATAGCTTAAAACAATGAATGGCTCACCTTTCTCCAGCAAGATGTATGCATATAAAACAAACCCACAAGTGTTGCTTTCAAACATATTTTGTGTTGTACACAATCTCTTGCGAAATCTTGTGATAAAGGAAGAATTATGGAATTAGTAATATAGGAAAATACAAGTAGTTGGCTATCCTTCTTCCACCAAGGTCTATGCATGCAAAACAAAGCAACATGTTGCTTTCAACATATTTTCTTTGCTGCGAAAATCTTGTGATAGGGGAAGAATAAGATATTAAGTTATATAAGCAAATACAAGTGTATGGCCATGATATCAACAACAAGCTTCTAGCATGTAAAACAAACACAATATGTTGCTACCAAATATTTCTTTGCTGCACATGATCTCTGCGCAACAATCTTTTGACAAAGGAAGATAAAGATTTAGAGAATTAAAACTAAAACTAAACCAATACAAAACTAATATATTAAGCCTATATATATGGGAGGACCTATCACCATTTGCACCTGCTGTGAACCACAAGCCAATACACAAAAAAATGAAAACCATTTGCTGCTATCAAACCCGTGAGTTAAGGAGAGAAAAGCTGGCGCATTACCCTGTTAAACCGCAAGCAAAATGAAGCATTGTACTGCTGTTAAACCGCAAACAAAGCACCACAAAACTGAAGCATTTTTCTGTTGAGAAACCGCAAGCAAGAAGTGGGAAAATGGAACATTAAAACTGCTCAAACCCGTGAGCATGTAAGGAAGAGAAACTGGACCATTTTGCTGCTGTACAACCCGCAAGCAAGCTAGAAGAAATGGAAACATTAAAACCTGAAAACCGCAAGCACTAAGGAAGGAAACTGGCCATTGTGTGCTGCTGTTAAGCCGCAAGTAATACAAACGAAACTGGACATGTTTGGGTTGTTAAAACCATGAGCTAAAAGGAGAAGAGATCTAGAAATCCAATGCTCCATTTCAGCTGTGAATATTTGTGAGTAAACTCTCACTATAAACCCATTTGATCATGATAAAAGTTGCTTTAGATTGCTTAAAGTTGTATGATGTTTGTTGCTAGTTAACACATGAAAATACCCCGCTGTCCTTCACTGTTTTGCTGCGGCAAACCCATGTATACATGCCTGAAAATCCCCTGTTTGTTTATACTTTTATTTACTGGTTGATGCTAGTTCACCAATGTATGTTTCCTGTTGTATTTTATGCACAAATGCATGACTGTTCATATTATTGCTACTGGGTTAAACCGCATCTATGCTTGACTGTGTGGATTAAAACCACTATGATCCTCACGTATAAATGAGTATACATGTAGAACTTAGTTCATGCTGGCATATTAGTTTACATCAGTGTATATATGATGTTAGGCCATAGTTCATTATCGTGTTGGATGTATGGTTTGAAGAACAAACCAAACCACCAGCTACTGTCAACATATGCAACCCAAAAACGTGAAACAAACCCTCATGAAAACGTTAGTCAGGGAATGGGAAGGTTGCTCGCTGTTATAAGATGGATATATATGCAGACAGTAGGGGTTTGTGATAAGTAGATCAAGCGGAGTGAATATTTTAGTCGAATAGAGTTAAACAAGTGATTTGCCTTGGCAATCACGTGAATCCGAGTGATCTGACACAGCCAGATCACAGGATCTGGTAAATGCCAGATCACAGCAGAAACCAGTGATCCGTCAAGCAGATCACGTAATTTCAACTGATCAGAAAAGACAACTATTCCAAAGATAAAGTTAAATAATTTATTTAATTAATTAAATAAACGATAAGTAGCAGAGCTGATCAGTGTGAGACGAATATTAGTTATTCGAGTTGGGATAATTAAACCGAGTTAATCAGATATTAATTGAATATCAGTTATTCAATTAATGATAATCGAATATTAGATATTCGAGTTAGAACTAAACAGACTTAGTTGAACAGACGTAGTTAAATCAAGTTAGAACTGATTAGGTGTAGTTAATCAAGTAAGTTGATTAAACCGAGTTAATCAGATTATAATTTAATTAAATATCAGTTATTCAATTAAAGATGATCGGATGTTAGACATTCGAGTTAAAAATGATTAAACATAGTTAAATCAAGTGAAGTTAATCAATTGAAGTTAATCAAGTTAAGTTAATCAAGTAAAGTTGATGAAGACAAGTTAATTAAGTGAAGGTTAATTAAGTGAAGTTGATTAGTAAAGTTTAGCCCGTGCTCCGCGCACGAATATAAAATGAAGTAAATTAAAAGAAGATTTTTCACTAGAAAGGATTAAAGCCCGTGCTCCGCACACGGTATAACATGATATGAAATAAAGAGGTTAAGTTAATATTTTTCGAAATAAAAATATTAAAGGAACATGAATTCTTGAAAATAAGAATTTCAAATGAAGTTACTGAAATTAGAAACTGACTTGAATTAATAAGTTGAATGATTTTCTGAGGATTTATCTGATGTTGGTTTCGGCCTTCGGGGTTTATACTTAGGAAATTGTTCTCTTAATGATTACAGTCAACGACTGATTGATGTGAAGGGATAGTGATACGTAAACACAGAAATATCAATATATATATATATACATATATGATGATTGATCAAATAGGAATTTCAATTCGAAATAGATTGTTGTTTGCACACGTATTTTCATTTGATAGTTAAGTCATCGACTATCAAAGTTTTTGACCATTTTAACATTGTTAATATGGAGAGACCGGTTGGATTATTATCCAAAGAACCACTCCGTATTGGCATAAGCGTTGCGAGTCAAGAAATGCTGAATATTGAAGACGGAGTAAAATGCAAGGGCTATAGTATAAATCTTAGATAACAGTGCCTAAGATGGTTGTACGGAATAGTACCTTCGGTTTGTCCAGTCCCAGGACAACTTGTATGGACGAACGTCTGACAGAGTACTCCTAACTAATCACGTACGTTGATCTTTTCAAACGTAGTTATAAGTGGTAGAGAAATTCGTTTCTCTTACTTTATACTTGTAATATATTTTTGGAGAAGTCAATTAGTGGATTAGCGGATTTGACGATGTGACGTTCAAAGCAAATCAAAAGAGTGTCAGGGTACGTTTAGCTTCAAGCTTCACAACCGGAAATGACAAAAATCGGGCAGGCAGCATGGCTATGTGGGTAGCTCCCATTAGGATGTATTATCATCTGATCTAGAGTTTCATTTACTTCTAAAAATCTATTGTCGATTCTGACCCGTTTCGGGAAACGGTTGGCTTGCTACCACCGTTGGTGATATACATTCGATACGCTCAAGCGAAATGAGTGGTCGGTCATGTGTGGCCGGTTTAACAAGATGTTCTTGTTGAACCCGTGTATTCGTATCTAGAGATACACCTCCGGAAGGTGATTCCATACCTTGTCATAGTTGGAAACCAATATCCATAAGCACTTAACGGTTTTTGTTTGTATACTATAAGTAGAATGTGAGATGAAAGCATTCTACTAGATTGTAATTATTTGTGACACCTAGACATTTTCATAATATCTGTTTTAAATATGCAAACTGTCTTGATCCCATAAGATAAAAACCCGTTCCGTATTCACGGCGTGGTCTTATGAATCATTGTGATTTATTAAAACTTGTTTATAAATCGTTTACTCATACCAGTCCATGACTGACCCGGAGTTTATTTTCTGTGTTTTCCTTAAACTCTTGGGTACTCATAATATTTATTGTGAGTAGACAAGTGATCCAGGTTCTAAAGTAACTCTGGAGTAGCTGGATGGCAGGATCTGAAGTGTTGGCTTATCTATCATATGTTATGTAGAATTATCTGCAAGTTAGTATCACAAGTGTTAAGTATGTAATTGTGATGACATGTATCCCTATGTATGAAGTATTTCAATGTACTTGACTTATGTTATGTAATATTTTGGGTTATAATATCATGTTCCAAGTTCCGCTGTGAGATTCTGATGTCTTTTCTTTGTTCTATCTTCTATCTATTTCTTTTCTTTCATAATTATCTGGATTTTGTCGACTCTTGGACGCTCGATATGTGAGATATATCGGATATCCAAGGTCTCTGAAATCCGGGTCGTTACAGTGTTTAAACCGATTCACCACCACATTATGGTACCAGTACCAAGCTTTTCTATTCATGTCAGTTCCGGTAGCTTATATATTGAACCATTCTCTTTCCGCTTTTGGCATTGGGTGTTTCAGTGATTTGATCCCGGTTTCTTGCTTCCAAGACCGTCTCTTGTCGTTTGTTGTGTCCCGATACCCCTTCACCGATAGCTGGTTTCAGTGTTGAATTTGGCTGTAACAATTAGTGATTGATCATATAAAATTATTATGATGTTAAATGTTGAGGAGGTGATAAAAATATCATTACACTTGATATGTATGTGATTCCTTGGGTATAGGGCACTTGAAATATAAACAATGTCGATTTGAAAGTAGTTGAACCTTAAATGGTCTTGATGAAGTAATTTACCAATTACTAGTTATTGAATATGATGCAAACCCCACACGGGTATTGGGGTGATAATTAATTGATATAAAAATCCTAATTGTTAGTATTTGCGGTTAATCTGTTGATTGACGAACACGTATAAGGGTTATTGATTTAAGGCTTATACGGCTAATTCTACTTTATATGTTGACTGGATGTTGTTTGATGGTTGATTGAGTGCTTTATGATACACTGGTTGAAAAAGAAATATAAATATGATTATTGGTTCGTTTATCAAGTCTCCATCGAATAAAATTGATTTTTATGAATGTTTTATTAATATAATAATATGCTAAAAATAAAAGTTTGAATTTGACATCCGATTTTGGATGGATACCAAGATTATAAAAAATCGATAATATTTGCAACTGGAACAAATTGATTTGAATTAATTTTCATAAAGTCATAGCGTGTTCAAGTTTTATTTTCAAAATGAATAATAACTGACAAATGTGATCTTTGTTTAGGATATCCAGGGAATGTTTTACAAGAACTTCCTTTACAAAACTTTCTTTCTTATTTATATAACGAATGTCAGGATATTTTGGATTGAAAATAATGAAGTTGGAAAAATAATATTATTTTAACCTTTTAAGTATCATTATAATACAAAATATACTATAAGAATTGTTTTTAGAGCCATAATGTAACACCTAGTAAAATACATAATATTAATAATAAATAAATAATTAAAAATAAGCAATTAAATAATAAGGTTGGAAAATGAGATTTTGCAGCTTTAAGAATTTGGCCACGAAATTCTTTTATTTGGATTCATGGCGAAATTCTGAATCGTTTTCATATATGATATGTTGAACACAGTTAATGTATGAAGAATTTATGAACAAATGAATTTGGACAGTAAAACACAAAAAATATATATATAATTATTTGTGCAATACATATATATATATATATATATATATATATATATATATGTGTGTGTGTGTGTGTATCCAAAATATATTCAAAATAGAGAGGGAAATTTTGAAATTTGAAATAAAGATAAGATCATGGGATTAAGGATATGTTATATAAGGATTAAGATTTAGAAATTTAAGCAACATATTAATTAAATAAACACCTCATCACCATAGCTTTCATTGGTCGTTTCATCCCCCAAGAGGTCAACCGCCCCTAGGAGTGGTGTCGACGGCCGTTCGACCGCCTGGCAGCTAAACTGTCAAATGAATCTATGTGGTTAGGGTTTTCTAAAAGGGACATATATAAATAAAAGGCCTGGATTAAATCAAAGTAATCCAATGGTCTAGCATATACGGGCAACTATATATAGCCCCTCATATCACACATTAGAACTCTAGCCATTCTTTTATTCCTGCCTCTACGCTGCCTCTCTACCATTACTAAATTCTAGAAAAAAAATTGGAATTTCTTTTATTCTTCCAACCTTTATTCCTATCTCCTTTCTATCCTGATTCATACATATATAGAATAATTCTGGAATTTGATGTGTGTGTGTGTATATATAAGATTCTAAAATATGTTTCTTATATAAGTATTAGGAGAATTGGAGCATATTTGTCGCGAAGATTAAGCACAGATCTAGATTTACTACAACAAAATCTTCTTTGTTCTTCTCTAGATCTATGAGTGGAATATCGTTTATTTAGACATATTCATATTTTTATTAGATTATTATGTTGATAGATATGCCTAAGAGGATTTGGAAATCAACAACATAGATTAGAAAAAATCCAATTCCTCTATTTTTATATTTGCGTAAGAATCGTCATGATCATTTGATTTTTGTGGATTTTTGATTTTAATATTGGATTAAAGATGAAAAGGGGTGTTCCTACTATTGTTTCTACTTTGTGCAATTCACCTTTATTAAACATTTGATTTTAATCTAAAAGAGTTTAAATTTGATTGTTCCATGATTAGATTAAGTTTGGATTCTATTTTGAATCCAAACATATTCAAACTTGAAATATATCAAATGTAAACGTTTTTAGGTGCATAACACCAAAAGGAGTGAATTAGATGAAGTGAAAATTATGAACATACATGTATAAATGTATATAATACTCTATTTTTGATCCGATATCATTCCAACAAACCTAGGATGCAAGTTAAAACTTGTATATATATTCCGTCCACTGTTATTTGTTACCTTGTTATTATCTCATCATGCCTAAGTTGTATCGGTAAAATTATGGAAAAACTAGCTTGTATACCTTGATTTAGACAATTTGACAATGGCCATCTCGTTAGAACGTTTTCTCATTCATACGAATATTTACGTTATTTAGGTGTTATAATTATTATACTTATATAAACGTAATTAATGTTTTATTAGTGTAATAAATGCGATTAGGATAGAATTCGAATTTGAAATGTCCCCATATGTGTAAATATATATTGGTTGCTTGTTTATGCATATAGAATGGTTTTATATATAAAAATAATGACAAACAGACACAAGGTTAGTTGTCGTTTGTGGTATAAGCCTGCCCGTAACAGACTGGTAAATCCGGCAAACACAAGGTGGCCCAACTAATATGAGAGGTCTGAGTCCCATAAACCATTCAAACTTAGTACACCAGACACGTGGTTAAACCAACTTGTAAAGAAGTCTACGGAAACTGACTGGCATATCCAGCATCTACAATATACGGTTTAATGTGAGGGTTCTTGTGTGTATATATATAAATGTATACATAAATGTGTGTACATATATATAAGTCTATCATGCGTGAATAGGCAAGTTTACTACACCTTGAGAAGATCTTAAGTGGCTGACTCTCTTCTTATCTTATTTGGATCTTAAGTAGTTAGGACTAGGATCTCTCCAAAGGTTTATTCCTTGGAGAGGAACCAAAGTCATGGGACCCACCCTTATTAGATTTGAAGTAAGTCTTTAGCTCCTCATTCTCTAAAAGTGGTTAGGCGTAAACAGTAACAGAGTAGGGTAGTTCACGAGGGATGTCCACTTCCTCTAGATGCTTATAAGGGCCCATCTAGGGACAGATTTGGTATATAAAAGATTCGTAGCCATTGCATGCTCACCAACTGTCTAAAGGAAGTCTTAAGTGACATAGGTTTCCTACTGTAATATCAGCTAAGTAGTAACGTTCACAATACTATTTCTCATATTACAATTGAGAGTATAGACTTTAAGAATGTTGACGTATTAGGAAAGGGTCTTAAGGGGCTAGGGTCCGCATCAGGGCTATAAGAGATCTTAAGAATACGTCATTAATAGGGCCATAAGTGACAGAGAGTGTCCACCTTGTTGGGTCTTTTCCCTAAAAACACCAATATGAAAGATTAAATTGGATATCCACCTCGTTGGTTAGATACTTCGTTTATGTGAATCTTGTGTGCTGCATAGGCATACCTTGACATATGTAACCTGCTAAAAATATTGGTTATGGACATTAAGTAACACCATATTTTAGTCACACATAACTTTATGTTCTGACCTCTCTCCTCAACATATCCAATAGGTCAGTAAATGGGGTAAAATCCATGGATGAAGTCATGATTGGAGCTTAAGAAGAAGACGTAGTTTTTATGCTATTATTAGTAGTTATTGCTTTACTTCTTTGGAAAATTTGTGAGAATGAATTATTTGATGTACAATTGAACATATGTAACTTTGACTTTTGTATTTCTGTGACTTTTGAATTAGTGCTACATCTTATTTCAATAATATATATTCTCTTTCCGCTATGTGAGAATTCCATTCGAGGTATATGATTATATCATCCGTGCAAATGTAATCCTTACAGGAACCAGCGACCCGTTTAGAATGGCTCTAAGTTTCGATGGGCCTTTTCTAGGTTGAAATTTAGGCCCATTATGGGTGGGTTGTTACACTTGGTATCAGAGCATAGGTTACCCGATTATAAGGGAATTATACGTATGAGAGGCGTATTTGTAATTTGAAAAAGTTTTTCAAATTATATATATATATATATATATATTATATTATATTAACCCAATAAGCATACTCATTTATACTAGGCATCTTTAACATTCCCTTCCTTTTTCAGATTAAATTCTATCTCAGGAGAGTTCATTAAAGAATTCTTCTTCTTTTCAGATAGCAGAAAGGCTGAAAATCCTACTGAGCAGGGTAACCAGGCGAGACCTTGATACATGCCAGAATGGTTCCAATAGTATCTTCGTACTATGGAATAGGGCCCAATTGCTTATCCTACCCCGACGGCGCCTGCAGCTCCTGCCGCTGAGGTAGCCTTTGACTATTCCTACTTCTGTAAGACTTTCACGAATCTTCAAGGGAAATCATTTTCTGGAAAGGAAGGCTTTGCTAATGCTCAATCTTGGATTATAGATTGCGAAAGAATTTTTGAAGCTACTAGCTGTCCCGATGAAGTGAATAGAAGAATAGCGGCCTAGCACTTGAAAGATGAGGCCCTTGAATAGTGGAATTTAATATCCAAAGGAACGAGGGCCAGAATTTTACATGAGCCGAATTCAAAACCCATTTCGAAGCAAAGTTTCTGCCAAAGGAAGAAATGCCTATCCAACTAGAGAAATTCATCCGCCTCAAGCAAGGGAGCTTGAGCTTGCAAGAGTATGCAACCAAGTTTACCGAATTATGTAAGTTTGGGAGAGGTTTGGTAGACACCCCCATGAACAAAGCCTTGAGATTTGTTAAAGGGATGAACTCTCCATTGAAGGAAACTTTATTAGCCCAAGTGGCGTTTGGGGAAACTTTTCAAACCCTAGTAGAGACGGCTATCCCCTGCACGATTGAAGGTTCCAAGGAGGATAAAGAAGGTGAGAAAGGAGAAGTAAGTTCCAATAAAAATAAGAAGAAGGAATGGTGGAAAAACAAGAAGAAAGGAAAAAAATTCAAAAAGGAAGTGAAGACTTATACAAGTTGCAAACGCAAGGGCTATGAAGCCAAAGATTATAGGATCTCTTTGGCGAAGAAGGAATTCAAAGGAAAATGTTTCAACTGCCATGAAGAAGGACACATGTCTAGGGACTGCCCAAAGCCTAAAGTTATCAAAAGTGGCCATAACTATGCTATAGAGGCTGCACCACTCTAAAGCTGACCCAAAATGACCAAGGATAGCCCGCACTTGAAGGTATAACTTTTTTAGGAAATTCTGCATACACCTTGTTCGATTCCAGAGTGACTCACTCTTTTATCTCTAGGAGATTAGTTAATCTGTTGAACATTCCTATATCCATCTCTGATAGTCCAGTAGAGGTGGACAACCCTATCGGAGGATCTAAGTATCTTGAGTTGTTTTGGAAAAACCAAGCATTGGAGATCGACAACTTCGAGGTCCATTTCGAAGCATATGCACTGGATTTTATGGGGTATGACCTTATCCTAGGTATGGATTGGCTATCATTTTATAGGGTCATCCTATATTGCGACAAGAGAATCATTTGACTTAGGATCTGAGGAGGACGTGGCATAAGTATTCCTTGTAATGTTAGGAATAAGGATAAAGCCTTATTATATTCCCTATCTCCTAGTTCTGAAGGACCATCTTCGGTCCCTTTAGTTTAGCAGTTCTTGGATGTTTTTGAGGAAGTTACGGGACTTCCACCCTGTAACACCCCATAATTTATTAACATTAAAGAGGATAAAATAAATTATAATTAATTTAATATTCATAATTAAGGGAAATGGACCGCGGCATTGTGTCCGTCTCGAAATTCTGGCCAAGATAGACATTTGGTTTGCGTAAAATGGACATCGTATGAAGAAGTTATGAAGATTTTAATTTTGTATACGTGTAGAAGAATTATATACATATATATAGGGTCCAGAAAATCAAAATTCAGTTTTAATTTCATAAATTACGTTGGCAACAAAACTCCCGCCCCAGGGGTGTCGACCCCTAAGCAAGGGTGTCGAGCACTTAAGGGGGTTCGAGCAGTTAAGGGGGGTCGACCCCTCAAGGGGTGTCGACCCCGGGGTCGACCCCATAAAGGGGTGGTAGACCCCCCTAGGGCTGAGGTGGCAGTCGTTTTAGAGAGGGTTGGAAGCTATATATAGAGGTCCTTTTTCTTTGTTTTCTTCATTGAGAATCCATGGGGGCCAAACTCTACCGGTGTCTGAACTGAATTTGATCTGTTATCTTCTACAACTATCAACTAAAGCAAATCAAACTTAGAGATTCAGGCATAGATCCAAACTCTACTATCTTCTACCTTTTCTTTTAGTCTAAACACTGTGAGTTAGTTTCTTTTAGATTTAAATGATTAAAAGTAATTTGTGACATGACTGTGATTTGGATATATACATGCCTGCGACTGAATCTTATTAGATCTATCATAATTTGTGAACCTATAATATTCTTGGATCCTAGAATCCATCATGTTAGATCTATTTTTATAGATCTAATTCACCTGTGATTAGTTTATCATGTCACCTTTGTGGATCTGAACCTTTGTCAAGTTTGTGGTTAATTTGGGATTATCATTATATGGACAATTGAACCTTTGTTTAAATCTAGATCATCGTATTGTAGTTAAATGAGATCTGTTATTATTAGACATATGAACTCTTATTTGGATCTGTTCATCCTAAGTATATTGGATCTAGTTTTATCATTACCCTTTTTACCAGATCTGTTTTCATGTCCACCTTATTATGCCTATTACTTGTCTATGCCAGTATATATGTTTATGTCACTTTTAGAATGATCACTATTGTCATTTTTCCCATTACTTTACCCTTTTTATTGTTTATGACTAGGCTACTTTCTAGTCTATATGCTTCCAAATATATGCAAATGCGCTAGTTAGGGAACGGGGGAAAAAGGTTAGAATTGGCATAATTTGAGTAATGTTTATGGATTGGGCATATAATTCAAACACTAAAAGAAAAATACTCTATTGCAACTAGCTATTTGCAATAGGCCTCAAATGTAAGTTGAAGTAAATGATATTTCGCAATAGACCTTTCGTTGTTGTTGCAATAGATAAGATTTAACAACAGGCTTTTCCTTCCTGTTGCGAAAAGTATATTTTTCGCAACAGCGCTTTCATGCCTATTGCGAAAACATACTTTTAGCAACTGCTCTTTCAATCCTGTTGCAATAGACATATTATTTGCAACTACACTTTCAAACCAGTTGCAAAAAATATATATTTAGCAACTGTTTTCACCAGTTGCGATAACTGCAATTTTTTTGCAATAGGTAAAGCCACTTGCGAAAAGCGCACTAATAAAAATTATTTTTCCCCAAGTAATATTCGGTTATAATATAAGAAGTATAAGTATAATAATTAATATATATATATATATACATATATATATACATATATATACACATATACATATATATATATATATATAATTTGTAATTGCGCTTCCAGACCGGTTGCAAAAAGTCATATTTAGTAAGTGTTTTCACCACTTGCAATAATTCATTAATAAACAATAAATAATAAATAATAAATAAGCAATAAATAATAAATAATAATGACCAATTAATTAAAAAGTTAGGAAAACAGATAAATATAAATGATTGTAATGAACTAATGATAGTAAAATAATAATAATAAAAATTAGCGGATATACGGTAAATGGATGAATAATAATTAATTAGTTTTTACTAACAATTGTTGACATTATTAAACTAGTATTAAAATTTAAGTGAATAATATCTTTGTTTGGTAAAAGTAGAAAAAATACAATAACTTTTTTGGTTCAAACTTTTAAATTTTTTGCTCCAACCTTTATTTTTTTCATCCAAAAAACTAAAATATGTATTCTAGTAGGACATCGCGTCCTTTTCGAAGAACAAAAAATACCGTTTGTGGCTGAGTTTGAAATTTGAGATCAAATTAAGTAGTATTTTAATAACTTATAATCATTTTGGGTAATTAATAAGTAATATTTTAATAATCTATAATTATTTTTAATAATTAATTAGAATGCATAAGTAATCATTGATAATTAGGTACTTAATTAATAACTACAAATAATAGTGTATAAATAATTATATTTACTTAATATATAGTAATATATTATAATTGATAACTCGTAAACAATAGTTCATAAATATAGGTTAGTAACTTTAATTTAACTATTTATTATATAGTGACTTATAATGAATAATTAAAAAACAATAATAATCAATAATTTAAAAACAAAAATAAACAATGATTTGCGTTTATCCACTAACCTGCATTTGATAATGGTGCGGAGGGAAATAATTTTCGTGTGGAGGGAAATGAATCTACCGGAGCGAAATTCTATGGGCTTCTTTACGTTAGGATAGAAACCAAATGTGGACGCACTAGATTCCTTTATCCCAAAATTGAATTCGAAAACCCTAAGCAAAATAGATGGCAGCAATGGCATCTCTATCAGGACATCAATGCTTAACCTAATCCGGTAATCCCTTGCCCAGTCGCCCAAGCGCCATTTCCACTCTTTTCACTTAAAAAATTGAATTAATCTTCATGTTCAAAGTCTACGCCTCCTATGACCTAACCCTAACTTTCCGCCGCCACCTACAGCCTAGTTTTCCCAGGTAATCTTTTAGCTTCTCTTTGCTCCTTCTTTCCCAAGCAGCAAAAATCATAATTCGACTTTCAAATTCCTACTCATTTTCAGTTATCGTCAATCAAGTTTTCCAGCAAGTAATTGATGTCTCCTATCCAATTAATGTTTGATTGACGTGGGATTCAGGTGCGAACTTACACAGTTTTCAGAAATGGAACTAGAATATGAATTTGGGTATTCGTTTAATGTTTGATTCATATGCGAACTTACATAGTTTTCATTTATAAGAACTTCAGAAATGGATTCAGGTGTGAACTTACACAATTTTCAGAAATAGAACTAGAATATCCAATTAATGTTTGATTAACATGGAATTCGTTTGCGAACATGGTTGTTCATGCTTTCGTTGACCACTAAAGTTTGCTGCAAGTGTATACAGGGACTCTTTCTTTGTCAGCGTCAGCATCATTATCACAGAATTTGGTGGAATAGTTGCTTAAATGGGATCGTTTTGTGAAGCAGGTATGTTGCTTTGTATTAATTTGTTAATATGTGTCTACTGTATAAAGCTTTTGTAACACATATTCCTTTTTAACTACGAATTCCTCATCAATATATTTGGATATCCAAACTAGATGCATTTTAAGTTGATCCTATTCTAGTAAATATAAGTTGTGAAATGACAGTCAAAGCCAATCTCAGTCAAACAACATATAATCATAGAGCATATACGGGAAATATCTTCATAATCAGTTGATCTGCTGTAGAATAAAATACTTTTCATTTATGTACTTTCATTTGCTCCAGTCATTATATTCAATAGTGCTAGCTATCACTAAAAAAGGGATGGATTTAATTGACCTGTAGGAAAAGCAAAAATAACATTTATGTTTTTTAGAATCATGAACAAACAACAGTATATACTACATAGTATATAGTATGTTTTTTAGAATCCTGAAGTTGGTTCCTGAACCTGGTGTCATTTTGTCTTATAAGGTAGTATTCCATAGTTAACAAGAGGCCATATTTTGAGTGGAATGTTTGGCTTGGGCCTAGTTACAGAGACAAAGCAATTTATAGGTTTTGAATTGTGGGAACAGTTACTATTGGATTTTGAGACTTCTATTTGTGTTTCTTTGAGTAGACTCAATATGTACTTACTTGATAGCTTCTTACTAAGTAAATATTGTAGAACCTATGTCTTCAGCGTTCTCTTTGACCATTTATCATTATCTCATTGCTTTTTCCCTCATGTTTTCTTTGTTCAGCAATATCCTGTTGTTTGTTTATGTTCTTTTCTATATAAAATGCACTCAGAGATATTCATGCACCAACTTATGATACAAGTAGATTATTTAGTGAATGTTTGTTGTTGCGGCAAGTTTTGAGTACATTACCATGAAACAAGATTATGTGAGTACAAATTTATGATTTATCAGCGAAATGCTTAAATGTGATGTTGAACTATATTAGATTTCTGCTATAATCCTCTGCGCATTATATGTTATCAACCCTTCCATCTGCAGTGGTTGCGCATTATAGTAGCCAGTTTGTGCTATCACCTTTTTATCCGTGAAATGTCTCCCTTTTATGACCTATGCTCAGAACTTCAAATGATATTGTTCTAAGTTGATGTTTCCCTTGTATTAGGTTAAAGTTGGGAAACAATTTTCGGTGCCTCCTTACTCAAAAGTTTCCTTGCTTCCTCAACCCTCCGTAGAAGACAGCGATATAGAATTTGAATATGCTGATTCAACCAGTGGTGTTATTGATAGTCCTTGTAAGTTTTTTCCCTTGTTGCAAATTCAGTTTTTTTGCATATACTATAAGATACAAAAATTCAATAGGTATTCATCTTTTGAAATAGTGAAGTTTAAAGTTAATTACGCTAACAAGTCAATAGGTAGACTTGTCCATTCAAACCTTACTTAAGGAGGAGCCTTGTGCTCTACAAAGGTGATGCAGTACACCTTAATATATAAATTGCTTGATTGAAATCACTTCAGGATATCTTGGTGGTTCAGCAATCAATCCGGAAGGTCAAACAATGTTACGTTGTGGAGCAAAGTAGTTTCAATCATTTTACTATCCTTATTAATGATAGCATGATATTAGATTTGTCAGTGTCGATGATTTAAGTACACTCATTCATTATCTTTTTTTTCAACGTTGGTTACTTGATGCCAAATCTATACATATGGACCAATGACATAAAGCCTTTGTAAATTCATTCTTGTTCTAACTGAACCTTTGTTTTTATGGTTTCATTCATTTGCCTTTGAGTATTTATGCATTTACATTTTCCAAAGGCATGGCAATTACACGAAGAAGGGAGATTTAAAGAGATAGTGGATTCAAGTCTAGAAGGATACCTCAAAGAAGTATTAAGATACGCAAAAGCTGCACTCTTTTGCGCAAAAGCAACAACTCAAAGAAGACCCTCAATGGCCTAAGTTTATTCTCTTATTATAGTATATGTATGATTGTGTAGAAATATGAGTAGAAAATACTCTATTCGAAAAAAACGTGTTGTGTGAGGGAAGAAATTGTTACACATGAATGGTGTATGAAAATTGTAGAAACTTTTATTGTAATTGTTTGTACTATTAAAACTTTGTTAAAATAAATTTTTTTATTTGTTTATTTCATTATGTGATATACGCTATTACTAAAACAAATACATTTAATTTGTAATATCTATAAGCTATAATTTTTTTTTATAGATTTATGAATCTATTGCAACGGGCATATACTGTTGCAAAATGGTCTGTTGCAACAATGAAAGCCAGTTGCAAAAAAGTACACCGCAACGTTTTATTGCAACAGGCAGAAGACGTTGCAGACTTGTTGTAACTTCGGCTATACCAACAACCGCAGGCCTGTTGCAATTGGTCTACTGCAACAAATATTGCATGTCGCGAAAAGTGCTTTTTGTTGTAGTGAAAAAGGGGAAAAGGGGGCATAGTTACCTATATTGACGTAGGTAAATTTGAATAAGAGTGAAATGTCTAATATTACAATTAGAAAATGTAATTGCACTTATTACACGAGGTTAGGTTGCCTTAGTGGCGTAAGTCTGCCCAAAACCGACCAACATATCCAGCAACCACTAATGTTGAACCTAAGTGCACAAAAACGAATCGGGCTAAGACACAAGGTTAGGCCCAACTTGTGGAATAAGACTGCTTGGACCCGACCGGCATATCCAGCATCGACAAGTTGTAGGCCTAATGTGAGAGGTCTAGCCTATTATAAACCATAAATGGACATGACAACGAATTGGACTAATTAACCTAATCTAATCAATAGGGATTGTATGATTATGAACTAAAGTTAGGGTTAAGTAAAATTGGTTGGGTAGTGGGTGGGTTAAGCATATCTGGAGGTGATGTATAATATTTACACTTATAGGCCCACAAAACTTAAACCGATAAGGTTATGTAATTAAAGACACCTAGTGGTATATGGTCTTTTGGAGTTCTCCGCCTTTCCGCTTTACATACTGACTGAAGATGATAGGAAGACGACGAGTTGCTATCACAGCGCACTAACTGGTCTTGCTGAATGACGCTGGTCCATCTTAGCCTTTTAATTGCCCCTTATTATTGCAATCAAGGCATACTCATTGGTTCACCCATGCAGACCTAACCTCTGTGAGCACATGCGTACCATCTGCAACTCGTAGAGAAATACCAAGAGTACCCTCCACGTTCCTGGAAGCCACGTGCTTCTTAACCCAGTCCGTTGGAGCCTACTAGGATATCTAGATAGACATGCGCTCACCTTTGTGTCTTTCGGCATCCCGATGATCTACCGCTAATGGTTATTCATCTTCTAACGTATGGAATGGTCCAAGCGCCTCATTCTTACTAATTATTAGAACTATGTCTAATTATTCAATTATGCGCTTGTTGTGCCTCATCAGGTTTCTTTATAACTTGGTTATCCTATGTTGACTTCTTTTTGTTTCCAATTACCAAGTTTCCTCTGCATATTAATCTTTCTTTATATCTTAACTCATTAATGAGTTTTCAACATGTTAACCCATTTCATTCATAAGTCTTTCCCTATATCTTTGTATTCAATTATTCCCATTTGTTGATGTCGCCATAGTTCATCATTATTTACTTAGTTTTCTTAGCTAAGGTTTTCTAGCTGGTTCACATACTTATGACATTTTTATCAACAAACTACACATTGTCGCTTTACCGTTTATGTTTAACTTATAGGTTGTCCCGTTTTTCTAGTCCGTTCTCATTTTTTCCTGTCCCTCGGACAAGTTTACATATCATACAATCTTTATACTATACCCTTGTTTGTTTACAACAAGTTGCTATCATTCCCCATTGTTCTTTTTTTTTCTCCAATGTTGTTATATTGGTCAAATTTGTCTATACGCCTCAGTTTACTTAACCTTAGCACACTTAACATGTTTGTTTCATAGCATTAATCTTTTTATTAATTCACTCAACCTCTCACATTTGACATGTTGCTTGCGGTTGCTGGATATGTCGGGCGGTTCCGGGCAGACTTCTACCGCAAACTCGTTCTAACCTCGGGTTTTGGGCTTAATGCGCTAACCTCTCACATTAGACCTGTTGTTGCGGTTGCTGGATGTGCCGGGCGGTTCTGGGCAGACTTACACCGCAACTCAATCTAACCTCGGATTAGGCACGTTCATCTTTTACCTGACCTATACAATTTCAGTCTAGGTTTTATATGCCTATTTATCCCAATCCAATAATTCATGTTCACGCTTCTAAACCCAATTTCATGTTTATGGTTCCAATTTGATTTGGATACATAAATTCTACCATGGTTACATGATCTCGTACATAGTTATGTCAATAATCGTTATTATATGTTATGCCCCACTTTTCATGTATATAAGATATACTTAATTATATCCAAATTAATTGTTCTTTAAAGTTATCAATAATTCATGTCAACCCTCATTCTTATTGCTTAGAACAATTAATTCATGTCAACCCTCATTCTTATTGCATAATCATAATTCACTTTTATGCCTGTTCTCATGTTATAACCCATTTCACCAATTCCATAATTACATATTAACTTATGCCAAATTTCACATTATCCAATATTCAATTATTCCCAATTACATATATTTCAACATCCAATTATGCCCAATTCAATATTTTCCCCATATTTCTCCCACACGTTTCAAAGTCGTTTGTTCGTATAATTTGACATAGGCTCGTAATTAGTCTAGTTCCAAAAATAAAAAGGAATAGAGATAGGGAGAGAATCAAATCATCAAAAATTGACATAAAAGAGACATAAGAAATATGAACAATAGTCATATGAAACATGAACCGTTACGGAACAATAAGAATAGATCCAATTTACAACCTTTTTCCCAATTACTTTGAATCAAATTGTAAGTGAAAATAACGTAGACTCACTTTATTGGATTAATACATTTATTAGGTGCGTAAATGGGGAATGACAAACGATAGATCCATTTTTATGCTAGAAAAATGTATTTTAAATCCATTCACAGTGTATGCCTTCCCAATTCTGATTTTTGCATCCATGATCTTACTCTTCTTTTTCTGCAGCGTAGTTCTAGGAATCTTTTATTTTATTTTGAGAGGAATTATAGATTTATCTTTTTATTTTAAGAAGAGATTTGAAAAGAGAGGGAGATAGAGGAGAAGAAGAAGAAGAAGAAGAAGCCATGGCAAACCTTCAGCGTAACCGCCAAATTGTGAGTTTTAGGGTTGGGTATAAGGGTTTATTTATAGGTAGGTTTGAGCAACTAGAGCCTTAGGATTAAAATAGAATCCATCTAAACCTTACACCTCGCTAAAGAAAAGAATGTTCTAGAGTAAGCTAGACCAAACCAGGTATGCCGCACCATAAATGCACGCATGCACCCAGAAACAAGTTAGGTCCAAGCGCACTTATTTAGCTGCATTGTTTTCTATTTTTAACGTTTAGTTTCTTTTTTTTTCAAACCATTTCATGTTGTTCTTTAATTGCTTGAATTACATTTTCCTCTTCAACGCATTTATTTATTGCAGCAACTTTGTTGTTTATCTTTTTATCATGCATTAATATCTTTAATTGTCACATACATCTTCTTTCATACAACTAAATTTATTTAATGTATCATTCTTTATTCATAAATAAACCTTTTCCTCTTCCTACATGCGGTTTTTTTTTTTGAGCAAGGAAAATCTTGAACGCTCCTTAATATATGCGAAGTACGTTTCTTTTTTTTTTCATTAATGCATCCGTCCATGTGTCATTATTTTATATACAATATGAATTATATTAATTCTTATTTAAATGTGTCAATGCTTTCCCGTTTCATGCACTTGATATGTTGCTTCTTTTTAACGCATTAAATTGCTTGGTTCCTTTTTTTTTCTATGCATGCTTTAATTGCATATTTGACATGTTTGCATTCTATATTCTTTTTCTTTTATTTGCATGACATAAATTCGTTTTTGTTTAGGTTTATGCGTCATCCATTTATTTACTGTAATAAATTCGCATTTTCTCTTTCCCTTATTGTATTAATTCATATTGTTAATTTACCCATTCCTTATTTTTATCGCATGTATTATCTCTATACAAAATTTTGAATTTCAAATAACATGTATACACATATGCCCCATTCTCATTTATTGTTGCATGCAATTTTATTAATTCATCTTTAAACCATTTACATTAATTACATTAACGTTTCTCTTTATTAATTGTTTTCTCTATCATAATTACATGCATGTACTTCCTTTTCCTTTTTAACATTATTACATGCGCAATTGTATTGCATACTTTTTTTTCTTGCATTAACTTCTTTTTAATTTATATATATATATATATATATTGCATGCAATTCATTTTCCTTCATTTCCATGCACTTATATATATATATATATTTTAAAATATATCTATGCATATAATATATACATATATGCATATTTTTAATTATCACTAAAAATGCGGGGTGTTACATTCTCCCACCCTTAAGAAATTTTGTCCCTGAAATTTGGTAAGGGTAAAATCAAATGATCCCACGCATATTATACATCCATTATGTGTGCATCCAATTTTTGCAAACATTGTGCACGTGTGCAAAGTGAAATACATCGTAGTAGTGCATGTATGCCTAATTTGGTACCACCTATATGTATGAAAACTTTCAAAAACTCTTTCAAAACATGATGCTCACATCCTAAATATACTTATAGTTCTATATGAATGCAATGTTTTTGAAAATCAAAACACTTTTCATCCAAATTTTCCCACACTCTTACAGAATAAGAGAATAGTTCATCAAATTGTTGCATCCAAAATCCTACCAACCATCTTTAAATTTTGAATTATAGGAAAAATCTAATTTTCTAAATTCGATTTCTTATGTCACAAAAAGGTATAAAACAGAAAAATTTACATCTTCCGTTTTTCTTTTATGTTCCTTTTCTAATTGCACTTGGATTTCACGTAACTACCCTATACAAAGTTTCCTATTTTCCTATCCAAGCACAACTACATATGAAAACTTCTTTTTCTTTTTCTTTTCCCGTCATGTTTTGTTGCTTCTCTGAATTTATTGTTTTCTTTTAGTTAGGCTATTTTTCTTTCTTAGCTTATTTTACTTAATCCAATGATTTAAGTTTATTCTTTTCAAATAAACCTTGCCATCCTACACAGCTACTACTAAGGGCCAAGAATCAATGACTATTTCACTAATGAAAAGTCCAACCACAAACTACCAACGCTCACTTGCCCTTCACTATCTAGTAGTCACTACTAGTGCTTGCTGTGCTTTACTAGCCTATACCTTTTTCTTTTTTGAGCAACAGTTCTAGTCTTTACAATGCCAATGCATTCTACGGGAATTTTCTACTATTCCAAGATAACCTTCGCTATTTACTTTATATCCTCAAATTTCTCCGTTCTTTCTAGGCACTAACCCTTACCTACTCTCTTAATTTTAAAACATGCTTTGGCCTCTCTTTTTTTTCCAAACATCAAAAATACTTTTAAGATTAAAACTTTAAAACATCATAAACTCTTTTGCCAAAACTTTTACAATTTCAAGTTCTTAAAAGTTAACAAGGGTTAGACTCATAGTGGGCTTCAAACTTACCTAAACTTTCACAGACACTCCCACAAGGTCAATTCTCTCAACTATATATATTCCTAATCCATTTTCCTTTTTCTATTTAGTGGGCTCATCTATGGATTTAGGTTTTTATATATATAATATATTTGTATTTTAAAATATAAATACACTGACTCATTATCTAAATAAGGAATCCTAAACCTATGCTCTGATACCAGGTGTAACAACCAAGGATTCTGACGGACCGATTTTTTTTTCAAAAATCCCAATCCATCGAATCCTAAGTTGGTTTGCTCAGGTATCCTGCAGAAAAGACAGGGACATGAAACATGTCAGAGTTCGGGAAACATCTCACAGCGGTAGGAATAAAATATAATGTAATTAAAACATAGCTTTACCTTAATAATAATACTGCTAAACCAGTATCCAAAGCTATACAGTCTCTGTCATGAACCTAACCTGCGAATGTTGTGAGGAGGGGGTCAGAACATAAGATCTGTGTGAATGAATTTAAACTACACTTCTTGGATAATCCTATATATACCGTTTAATTACATTTTCTCGTTTATTAGGTTATCTGTGTTATTAGCACTCAAGGGTTACACACACACACGTCGCACCCATCTACTCTCTAATAGATTAACCTAATATAATGTATATGTAAATGCCCCAAACTGAGGTACACCCCGTGGTACCCCACTCGCACAGTCTCCTCCGTAGCACCACACTAATATGCGCAGCCCCTCATCCTATGCCATAGTCACGTACATATATATATATATACATATATACATATATATATATATATAACAACGCTACATCCGCGTAAAACAACTATCGATGTACTACGTAAGCATACTGACTGCTATCTTCAAACTATTCGATTGAATTAGGTTCTATCATCGAATAATTCCCTCTAGTCTTATGATACACCACCCAGTGCGACATGAGTGTACCTAGACTTTTCCCACGTACGTATCATCAATCGTTCTCGATGTCTATTGCACATGTTCTCTATATGTGCGCCCGAGTCCCGTGGCAGGGCTAATCAAGAAACACGGAACTCGATCGGGATCTTTCAGATATCTGCTGATTGTAGATGCTAACATCTTCTTTTACAGTGGCTATGGTCCCAGTAGACCCCTCCCTCAACTAATGAAAGGCACCCAAGAATATCAAGAATGAGAACTTAACCCTGGCCCCCTTTACCCTTCAAACCTATCCGCCTTTCCACTTTACGTACTGACTGAAGATGGTAGGTAGACGACGAGTTGCTATCACAGGGCACTAACTGGTCTCGCTGAATCACGCTGGTCCACCTTAGTCTTTTGATTGCCCCTTATTATTGCAATCCAGGCATACTCATTGGTTCACCCATGCAGACCTAACCTCTGTGAGCACAGGCGTATCATCTAAAACTCACAGAGGAATACCAAAAGTAACCTCCATGTTCCCGGAAGCCACTTGCTTCTTAACCCAGTCCGTTGGAGCCTACTAGGATATTTAGACAGACATGCGCTCCCCTTTGTGTCTTTCAACATCCCGATGATCTACCCCAAATGGTTATTCATCTTCTAACGTATGGACTGGTCCTAGCACCTCATTCTTACTTATTATTAGAACTATGTCTAAATATTTAATTATGCGCTTGTTGTGCCTCATCAGGTTTCTTTATAACTTGGTTATCCTATATTGACTTCTTTTTGTTTCCAATTACCAAGTTTCCTCTGCATATTAATCATTCTTTATATCTTAACTCATTAATGAGCTTTCAACATGTTAACCCATTTTGTTCATAAGTCTTTCCTCATATCTTCGTATTCAATTATTTCAATTTGTTGATGTCGCCACAGTTCATCATTATTTATTTATTTTTCTTAGCTAAGGTTTTCTAGCTGGTTCACATACTTATGACATTTTTATCAACAGACTACACATTGTCGCTTTACCGTTTATGTTTAACTTATAAGTTGTCCCGTTTTTCTAGTCCGTTCTCATTTTTTCCTGTCCCTCGGACAAGTTTACTTATCATACAATCTTTATACTATACCCATGTTTGTTTACAACAAGTTGCTATCATTCCCCATTATTCTTTTTTTTCTCCAATGTTGTTATATTGGTCAAATTTGTCTATACGCCTCTGTTTACTTAACCTTAGCACACTTAACATGTTTGTTTCATAGCATTAATCTTTTTTATTAATTCACTCAGCCTCTCACATTTGACATGTTGCTTGCGGTTGCTGGATAGGCCGAGCGGTTCCGGGCAGACTTCTACCGCAAACTCGTTCTAACCTCGGGTTTTAGGCTTAATACACTAACCTCTCACATTAGACCTGTTTTTGCGGTTGCTGGATGTGTCGGGCGGTTCCGGGCAGACTTACACCGCAACTCAATCTAACCTCGGGTTAGGCATGTTCATCTTTTAACTGACCTATACAATTTAAATCTAGGTTTTATATGCCTATTTATCCCAATCCAATAATTCATGTTCACGCTTCTAAACCCAATTTCATGTTTATGGTTCCAATTTGATTTGGATACATAAATTCTTCCATGATTACGTGATCTCGTACATAGTTATGTCAATAATCCTTATTATATGTTATGCCCAACTTTTCATGTATATAAGATATACTTAATTATACCCAAATTAATTGTTCTTTAAAGTTATCAACAATTCATGTCAATCCTCATTCTTATTGCTTAGAACAATTAATTCATGTCAACCCTCATTCTTATTGCATAATCATAATTCACTTTTATGCCTATTCTCATGTTATAACCAATTTCACCAATTCCTAATTACATATTAACTTATGCCAAATTTCACATTATCCAATATTCAATTATGCCCAATTACATATATTTTAACATCCAATTATGCCCAATTCAATATTCAATATTTTCCCCATATTTCTCCTACACGTTTCCACGCCGTTTGTTCATATAATTTGACATAGGCTCGAAATTAGCCTAGTTCCAAAAATAAAAAGAAATAGAGAAAGGGAGAGAATCAAATCATCAAAAATTGACATAAAAGAGACATAAGAAATATGAACAATAGTCATATGAAACATGTACTGTTATGGAACAATAAGAATAGATCCAATTTACAACCATTTTCCCAATTACTTTGAATCAAATTGTAAGTGAAAATAACATAGACTCACTTTATCAGATTAATACATTTATTAGGTGTGTAAATGGGGAATGACAAACGATAGATCCATTATTATGCAAGAAAAATGTATTTTAAATCCACTCACAGTGTATGCCTTCCCAATTCTGATTTTCGCATCCATGGTCTTTCTCTTCTTTTTCGTGCAGCGTAGTTCTTGGCATCTTTTCTTTTATTTTGAGAGGAATTATAGATTTATCTTTTTATTTCAAGAAGAGATTTGAAAAGAGAGGGGGAGAGAGAGAGAAGAAGAAGAAAACGAAGAAGAAGCCATGGCAAACCTTCAGCGTAACCGCCAAATTGTGAGTTTTAGGGTTGGATATAAGGGTTTATTTATAGGTAGATTAGAGCAACTACGACCTTAGGATTAAAATAGAATCCATCTGAACCTTACACCTCGCTAAAGAAAAGAATGTTCTAGAGTAGGCTAGAACAACCCAGGTATGCTGCACCATAAACGCATGCATGCACCCGTAAACAAGTTGGGTCCAAGCGCACTTATTTAGCTACATTATTTTCTATTTTTAACGTTTAGTTTCTTTTTTTTTCAAAACATTTCATGTCTTTCTTTAATTGCTTCAACTACATTTCCCTCTTTAACGCATTTATTTATTGCAGCAACTTTATTGTTTATCTTTTTATCCTGCATTAATATCCTTAATTGTCACACAAATCTTCTTTCATACAACTAAATTTATTTAATGCATCATTCCTTATTCATAAATAAACCTTTTCCTCTTCCTACATGCGGTTTCTTTTTTTTTGGCAAGGAAAATCTTAAACGCTCCTAAATATATGCAAAGCACGTTTTTTTTTTCATTAATGCATCCTTCCATGTGTCATTTTTTTATATACAATATGAATTGTATTCATTCTTATTTAAATGTGTCAATGCTTTCCCGTTTCATGCACTTGATATGTTGCTTCTTTTTAACGCATTAAATTGCTTGGTTCCTCTATCTTTTTTTCTATGCATGCTTTAATTGCATATTTGACATGTTTGCATTCTACATTCTTTTTCTTTTATTTGCATGACATTAATTCGGTTTTGTTTAGGTTTATGCATCATCCATTTATTTAATGCAATAAATTCACATTTTCTCTTTCCCTTATTGCATTAATACATATTGTTAATTTACCCATTCCTTATTTTTATCGCATTTGTTATCTCTCTACATAATTTTGAATTTCAAATAACATGTATACACATATGCCCCTTCTCATTTATTGTTGCATGCAATTTTATTAATTCACCTTTTTACCATTTACATTAATTACATTAACGTTTCTCTTTATTAATTATTTTCTCTATCATAATTACATGCATGTACTTCCTTTTCATTTTTAACATTATTACATGTGCAATTGTATTGCATACTTTTTTTTCTTGCATTAACTTCTTTTTAATATATATATATATATATATTGCATGCAATTCATTTTCTTTCATTTCAATGGACTTATATATATATTTTTTAAATATATATATGCATATAATATATACATATATGCATATTTTTAATTATCATTAAAAATTAGGGGTGTTACAGATGTGGGGTGTCACACTTGGTATCAAAGCTGAAGGTTACCAGATTGGATAAAGTTTTTGAAAATTATTTTAAAAAAGGTTTTAAAAGAAAGCATTTTAGAAAAGAAAAGTCTGTTTTGAAAAACATATTCCCCAAAACCATATGTAATATCTCTCGATTCTCCGCTTGATTCTTTTTTCCTTTTTGTCTAGGGAACCAATTCTTTCCGAATGGTGTCCACATTCCAGCATTATGCCGTAGGCATGTTTAAACTACGACACCTGTCGAAGGGCAATGAAGTGCCTAACCTCCATCTGTAGCTGCAGTAGTATCACATACGGCTAATTTTCTCGAGCTTCGTAAGGATTTCCGTGCGATGGAGGCAACTTTCAAGAGACTTGTTAGCTTGTTACACACGGATGGTAGAGTTAGGGCTAAGGAACACAGCCCAAGGATGAGAAAAATGATGGCCCAGGAAGGGAACACAGATAAAGATCAAATAAATCTGAAAGGGAAGAAGTTAAGGTTGAGGAAACACAAAATGAAAAGGTATGGCCCAAGAAAAGACAACAACAACAATAGAAGAAGGGCGGAAAGAATGACTAGGCTAAGGGTAAGAGGAAGTGCCACAGTTGTGGGCGTGAGGGTCATTTGGCAAAAGACTGCAAAAGAAGGAAGAATTCTTGCTTCAACTGTGGAGAGGTCAGAAACTTTGCTAGGGAGTGCCCGAAGAAACAGGGATAAGGTCAGTGGACAGGAACTTCTGGAGGGTAGGTGCATGCTCTCGCGATTAGTGCTCCTGACAGAGGTAGAAAAATTTCTGTGGAAGGTTTAATTTCTCTTTCAAATCATTCTATTAGAACACTTTTTGATTTTAGAGCTTTACATTCATTTATATCTAGTTCTATGGTTGAATCTCTACATTAATTACTAGTATGGTAGTGAATCCCGTAGTTGTTTCAAACCCCATAGATGGTTTGGCTCATTTATCTATGATTTGTCGGGGTTTGAAAATATCTGTGTTAGGCATCGAGTTTGAATGCGACGCGTATGTGCTCGAGTTTATGGGCTATGGGTTGATTCTAGGAATTGATTGGCTTACCACGTATGGTGCCATTTTGGATTGTGAGAGGAGGGTCGTTAGGCTTCTGACTTGCCATAGGAGGACCCTTGAGATTTCTTGCGACCCCCAAGGGTCTGTTATCTTAACTTCCTAGAGTCTCTTGATGCATCGATAGATTACTTGCAATCTGTTCCGGTAGTCCAAGATTATTCTGATATGTTTAAGGCGGTCCGGGGCTACCTCCGAGGCACGAGATCGATTTTCATATATATTTGGTGGACAATGCAAAGCCAGTTGCATTACCAGTGCACCATATGGCTCCGAGAGAAAGGAAGGAGTTGAGTAAGCAAGTAGGGGAGCTGCTTGAGAAGGGGTTTATCAGACGAAGCATATCTGAATGGGGTGCTCATTTGTATCCGCAACTAAGGCGGATGGATCGCTTCGTATGTGCGTGGACTATAGAGAATTGAACAAACTCACAAAGAAGAATAGGCACCCACTTCCAAGGATAGACGACTTGTTTGACCAGCTTGTTGGTGCCTCAGTGTTCTCTCAGTTGGACTTGGCCATGGAGTTTCATCAGTTGAGGGTGGCCGAGGACAGTATAAACAGGACTGCTTTTAGGACTCTGGATGGTTTCTTTGAATGGGTAGTCATGCCTTTTGGGCTGACAAATGCACCCGCCTATTTTATCGATCTAATGAGTAGGGTGTTCCGGGAGTTCCTGAATAAATTTTTCATAGTCTTTGTTGATGATATTTTGATCTTCTCCAAGAGCGAAGAAGAGCATGCCCAGCATTTGAGAGAAGTTTGAAAATGCTCCGCGACCATCAGCTTAAGGAAAAGTTCTCCAAATGCCATTTTTGGAGAAAGGAGGTGAGATTCTTAGGGCATGTAGTCTCCAAAGAAGGAATAGTTGTGGATCTCGTGAAAGTAGTTGCAGTGCAAGATTGGCAGATTCCTAAAAATGCAACAGAGGTGAGAGGCTTTCTTTGATTGGCAGGTTATTATAGGAAGTTCATTAAGGACTTCGCAAAGATATCAGCCCCTCTCACCAAGCCGACGAAGAAGAATTTGGCATTTTCATGGGATATAAATTGTGATGTTGCTTTCCAACGTCTGAAGAGGGCTCTTACAACAACCCCGGTCTTGACTCTGCCCGATGGGAATAAAGTGTTTACGGTTTACACTGATGCATGTGGTACAGGGCTTGGTGCGGTTCTGATGCAAGAAGGAAATGTAGTGTGTTATGGGGGTAGAGAGTTGAGAGTTCATGAGAAGAACTACCCCACCCATGATCTAGAACTAGTTTCCATAGTATTCGCGCAAAACATGTGGTGTCAATATTTACTTAGAGAGATGTTCGAGTTATACACCGATCATAAATCTCTCAAGTATCTATTCTCACAGAAGGATCTTAATTTAAGGCAATAAAGGTGGATGGAATTCTTAGCTTCTTACGATTTTGAAATCTCTTATAACCATGGCAAGGGTAATGTGGTGGCTGACGTACTAAGTAGGCAGAGGATGACCTTGAGTCCTCTATTTGTGGAGGGGAAGAGATTGGAGTTCATATCAACCTTTTACTTCATACCCTCCATCGAGATTTTGCCTGATTTGTTTGCATCGTTAGAAATACGACCAACTCTTATGGACCAGATAGGAGCTTCGTAGTAAGGGGACCCGCAGATTTTAGACATCATGGATAAGCTCAGAAAAGGGGAGACTTGTAGTCACCTCAGTAGATATACCATAGATGAAAAGGGGTGGTTGCGACGAGATGGAAGGCTATGTGTCCCTCAAACGGGAAGCTTGATAAAGGCAGTCCTAGAAGAAGCGCATCATTCTAAGATGACCATTCATACGGGCGGCGATAAGATGTACAGAGCCATGAAGAGGGTTTTCTTTTGGGCTAGGA
Source organism: Allium sativum (assembly GCA_030737875.1). Lineage (NCBI taxonomy): Eukaryota > Viridiplantae > Streptophyta > Magnoliopsida > Asparagales > Amaryllidaceae > Allium > Allium sativum. Next base: position 953,301,247 of record CM060915.1, read on the forward strand.
TGAAGAAAGATGTGGCTGAATTTGTTTCTCAATGTTTAGTTTGCCAGCAAGTTAAAGCTGAGCAAAAGAAGCCCGGTGGTTTACTTCATCCTTTGGAGGTTCCACAATGGAAGTGGGAGGCATCTCCATAGACTTCTTAGATGGTTTGCCTAGATCAAAGAAAGGAAACACCAGTATTTGGGTAATAGTGGACAGATTGACTAAGAGCGCTCATTTCATTATAGTGAAGAGTAAGAGGACTGCATCATGGTTGGCTGCGATTTACGTTCGTGAGATATTTCGTCTTCATGGAGTACCTTCCAGTATCGTAAGCGATCATGGCCCCATCTTTACTAGCGAATTTTGGAGGAGATTGCAAGAAGCATTAGGTACATAGTTGTGTTTATGCAACACTTATCATCCTCAGACCGATGGGCAGACGGAGAGGGTGAACAGAATTCTTGATGATCTTTTAAGGCTGTGTATCCTAGACTTCGGAGGGACTTGGGAAGAGCATCTTCCCTTAGTAGAGTTTGACTATAACAACAGTTATCAAGCTAGCATCGGTATGGCACCCTTCGAACCATTGTACAGATGACCATGTAGATCACCAACTTGTTGGTGGGAATCTACAGAAAGGTTATTACTTGGACCAGGTATGGTTAGAGAAACGTCCGAGAAGATTGACCTTATTCGATGACGGATGAAGACGACCAAAGATAGGCAGAAGTCCTATACAGACGAGAAGGGCTGACATCGAATTCGAAGTGGGAGACTTAGTTTTTATTATAGTGTCACCTCTGAGGAATGTGGTTCGCTTCGGATCGGCAGGGAAGTTGGCACTTGGGTTTATGGGACCATTTCCCATAACCGAGAGGATTGGCCAAATGGCCTATAGAGTAAAGCATCCAGAAAATTTATCGGGTGTTCATGATGTTTTCCACGTTTCTCATCTACGAAAGTGCTTGCATGACACTGCGGAAGTTGTTGAGCCAAGCATATTGGAAGAAGTGGAAGTAGAGCGGGAGGCGACGATCAGACGAGTCCCTACCCATATTCTTGGATCAGAAGTTAAGAAGCTACACAATAGAGAAATCAAGTTAATAAAGGTTGATTGGGGAGATAACCTATAGAGTAAAACTTCCAGAAAATTTATCTGGTGTTCATGATGTTTGCCATGTTTCTCATCTACGAAAGTGCTTGCATGACACCGCGGAAGTTGTTGAGTCAAGCATATTGGAAAAAGTGGAAGTTGAGCGGGAGGCGACGGTCAGACGAGTCCCTAGCCATATTCTTGGATCAGATGTTAATATGCTACGCAACAGAGAAATCAAGTTAATAGAGGTTCAATGGGGAGATAACCTGGAGGATGCAACTTGGGAGACCGAAGAAAAGATTCATGCTTCGTACCCTTTTCTTTTCGAGGGTATGTTCTTAACTCCTTTTCTAAAGTTTATCTATACATGTTTTTATCATTTGAGTATGTCCTATCCAATATTCTCTACCTTTAGATAGGAATCTTATGGATGTAAACATGTGTTTGAGACATGTTATGTTTGATGGATGCAAGTGGATACAAGTGTTTGCTAGTGGTTGCCTGTGGATGCATATACACACACATTAGGCACTAGATTGGCTCAATCACTCTCATACTGGATATGGATGTGTGTGCATTTTTCTTTTCTTTTAATGGGTGAAAATGGATGTATTATCGAATGGATGTTGCATTTGGACGAATGAGTGTGCACACATATAGAACTTCCATGTTATATAGGATTATTTGCATACATATTGGATTCATGGCACTAACATACATTGCATTAAAGAGGCCGACTGAATCAGTAGACTGTCTGATCTTTGAATTAGAATAGGGACATGTACACACACCTTTGCATATATTAATATAAGCATTAGAAATCTTTAAGGACAATGGATGCCAGTGATTGATGGATGAGTACATGGATGATGGATGGTAGGATATGCATTCTTCTCAACTTGGAGATTTCGGGGACGAAATCCTTTAAGTAGGGGGTAATGTAACACCCCATAATTTTTTAACATTAAAGAGGATAAATTAAATTATAATTAATTTAATATTTGTAATTAATGGAAATGGACTGCGCCATTGCGTCCGTCTCGTAATTCTGGCTAAGATAGTCATTTGTTCTGCATTAAACGGACACCGTATGAAGAAGTTATGATGGTTTGAAGTTTGTATACGTGTAGAAGAATTATATACATATATATAGGGTCCAGAAAATAAAAATTCAGTTCAAATTTCTAAATTTACGTTGGCGGTAAAACTCCTGCCCTAGTCGTGTCGACCCCTAAGCAGGGGTGTCGACCCCTTACGGGGGAGTCGACCCCATAAAGGGGAGGTTGACCCCCCTAGGGCTAAGGTGGCAGTTGTTTTAGAGAGGGATGGCATATATATATATATATGTCCCTTTTCTCTGTTTTCTTCATTGAGAATCCATGGGGGGCAACCTCTACCGGTGTCTGAACTGAATTTGATCCGTTATCTTCTACAACTATCAACTAAAGAAAATAAAACTTAGAGATTCAAGCATAGATCCAACCTATGCTATCTTCTACCTTTTCTTTCAATCCAAACACTGTGAGTTAGTTGCTTTTAGATTCAAATGATTAAAAGTAATTTGTGACATGAATGTGATTTGGATATATACATGCCTGTGACTAAATCATATTGGATCTATCATAATTTGTGAACCTATAATATTCTTGGATCCTAGACTTATCATGCTAGATATATTTTTATAGATCTAATTCACCTATGATTAGTTTATCATATCACCTTTGTGGATCTGAACCTTTGTCAAGTTTGTGGTTAATTTGGGATTATCATTATATGGACAATTGAACCTTTGTTTAGATCTAGATCATCATATTGTAATTAATTAAGATCTATTATTATTGGACATATGAACTCTTATTTGGATTAGTTTATCCTAAGTATATTGGATCTTGTTTTATCATTACCCTTTTTACTAGATCTATTTTCATGTCCACCTTATTATGCCTATTACTTGTCAATGCCAGTATATATGTTTATGTCACTTTTAGAATGATCACAATTGTCATTTTTCCCATCAATTTTCCCTTTTTATTGTTTATGACTAGGCTACTTTCTAGCCTATATGCTGCCAAATATATGTGAATGCGTTAGTTAGGGAACGGGGGAAAAAGGTTAGAATTGGTATAATTTAAGTAATATTTATGAATTGGGCATATAATTCAAAAATGGGAAAAGGGGCATAGTTACCTATAATGACGTAGGTAAATTTGAATAAGAATGAAATGTCTAATAATTACAATTAGAAATTGTAATTGCGCTTTTGACACAAGGTTAGGTTGCATTAGTGGTGTATGTCTACTCGGACCCGAACGGCATATCCAGCAACCACTAATGTTGAACCTAATGTTAGAGGTCTAAGTGCATAAATATGAATCGGCCTAAGACACGAGGTTAGGCCCAACTTGTGGAATAAGACTGGCTGGACCCAACCGGCATATCCAGCATCCACAAGTTGCAGACCTAATATGAGAGGTCAAGCCTGTTATAAACCATAAATGGACATGATAACGAATTGGACTACTTAACCTAATCTAATTCGAGTGTATGATTATGAACTAAAGTTAGGGTTAAGTAAAATTGGTTGGACAGTGGGTGTGTTAAGCAAATCTGGAGGTGGTGGGTAATATTTACACATATAGACCCATAAAACTTAACCCGATAAGGTTATGTAATTAAACACACCTGGTGGTATACATAACCTGTGGAAATAATAAAGTTATGTAATTAAAGACACCTTTTAGGGTAAGCATAACTTGTAGAAATGATAAGGTTATGTAATTAAAGACACCTAGTGGTATACATAGCCAAAGAAAACCTACTGGGGGATACAAGACACGGAGGAGAGCTTGTATCATATTGTGTGGGATCCGTTTCATCCAGTAACCTGGAGTATGTATCAAAACATGTACTCCGTACTAGGTCGGAGAAGGGGCACGCTTAATGGAGTGATTGTAAGAGATCAAGACGTGGAGGACGGTGTAGGCAGCGCAAACAGACCGGGCCATGTGCGTGCATGAGCCGGGAAGAGGGGGATAAGACGACCGTGACACCTGTAGATATAGGGCTGTGCATATCAGCGAGGGGGTTGCCACTTTAGGACATGATACATCCTACGGTGGGGCCGACACAGAGTATCTACGCGGATTAGGGAGCCGATCAATTAGGGTAGTGGTTAGGGTACATTTGGATGTATGCCTAAGTCTACCACCTTATATTGGAAGGGATCATCTCATTCGGGATATACTAGTAATAATGCAGAGTAATCATTAGGGAAGCATATACACCTTATCATGTCTACCTTGTCATATCTGTCCTTTATGTAGTAATCTCTCTTATCCACTTTATATGCCTATCATGCTACTTTTATTTATTTAGTTGCTAAAAGTAACTAGACTCGCCAGACTTTATGTCAGACCCTTTTTGTTTCTTCTTTTTTCCGTTCTCTCCTCCCCCCAGGTTCGCAGGGAGGGAATTCTCAGGCTTAGTCAAGACTCAGTTATCATCTTGGTAGAAGTTGCTTTTGAAGTATAGCTCAAGTTCTTATATCTACTATGGCTTAGCTCTTTTCCTTAGGGAATTATGTTATGCTTTTTATATTTATGTACTTTGATGGTACAAGACAGAAGTTATATTGTTGTAATGGTTTTTGTGACTTATGGTATTTTGGACCAGGCATTATGATTTATGTTTGAAATAAAAGTTTGAATTTCTGCTACTATCTTATTTATATCTGTCTTGTAATTATTCTGTGTCTGTTTACCTATAATGCTTCACAGAACTTAATGCATTCCCTTAGTGAGTGACATTAACGGACGTGGGGTGTCATACACCCCATAGAGAAATCTCTTTTCGTATTGACCTAGAGAAAGATGGTAGATCTATAGCAGTATCTTCGAGGCATATGGTGTGACGCCCACGAGATTCGAACCCCCGACCCCTCGGAAAGCAACACTATGCACTAACCACCTATGCTAAAAGTTCTTTGTGTTAGCTTTTCAAGAAGGGTGTTACAGAATACCCCCCTTAAAGAGCCCAACGTCCTCGTTGGCTCATATCACTCACCACCTAGGCGTTGTGCATATAACCCACATCAGTACCACACCGACTGACATCCGCAGCATTATACACACAATTCCGGCTGGGTATAGGCTCTGATACCAAATGTGACACCCACATGATTCGAACCCCCGACCTCCCGGAAAGCAACACCACGCACTAACCACTTATGCTAAAAAATATTGTGTTTGCTTTTCGAGATGGATGTTACATATGGCACCTAAGGAAAGAAGGGAGTTAGACAAGTAAATTTCAGAATTGATGCAAAAAGGTTTCATTCGTCGAAGTACCACAAAATGGGGTGCACCTGTCGTATTTATCACCAAAGGAGACTAATCTTTAAGATTTCTTGTGGACTATAAGGAACTTAATAAATTGACCAAGAAGAGTACGTATGCTTTACCTAGAACTGATGAACTTATTGACCACTTGGGAGTAGCCCAAGTATTTTCCCAATTAGACCTTGCTATTGGATTTCACCAGTTAAGAATTGCGGAGGACAGTAAGGACAAAACTGTGTTTAGGACGCCGAATGGATTATTCCAATGGGAAGTTATGCCCTTCGGACTAACGAATGCACCCTCCTTCTTCTTTGACCTCATGAGTAGGGTATTTAAAGGCACTCTAAATAAGATTGTGGTAGTCTTCGTAGATGATTTCCTTATATTATCAAAAGATCATAAAGAGCATGAAAATCACTTGAGACAAGCTTTATGGATATTAAGAAAGAACCAATTAAAAGAAAAATTCTCGAAGTGCCATTTCTAAAGGGAAGAAGTAAGTTTCTTAGGACACATTATGTCAAGTGTAGGCTTGGTCGTAGACCCCGCAAAGATTGAAGCAATAAAAGAATAGAGGATACCTCGAAATGTTATGGAAGTAAGAAGCTTCCTTGGATTGGCCGAACATTATTGGAATTTTATTAAAGACTTTGTAAAGATTTTTGCTCCTTTAACCCTATTAACAAAGAATAATTTGGTGTTTTCTTGGAGTAATAAATGTGATATATCCTTTAAGAAATTAAAGGGAGTAGTAACTAGCGCGCCAGTCCTAATTATACCCGATGGTTCAAAATTGTTTACAGTATACACCGATGCATGTATGACCGATTTAGGAGCAGTCCTTATCCAAGAAGGAAGAGTAGTTGCTTGCGCTAGTAGCCAACTCAAGGATCTAGAGAAGAGTCACCCAGTTTATGACCTTGAGTTAGCCACAGTAGTATTCGGCCTTAAAATGTGGAGGCATTATCTTTTAGGGGAGAAATTTTAACTCTTTACTAACCATATATCCCCATCGTATTTATTTTCCTAATGTGATCTAAACTTGGGACAACAACGGTGGATACAGTATATTGCCTCATTCGACTTCATGATTCAGTATACCCAGGAAAGGAAACGTTGTGGCGGATGCTTTAAGTAGGAAACATGCGAAATTGAATGCAATGACAGGATGGAAGCAATTACAGTTTCTCTCTAATTTTAATTTGCAACCCTCACCAACATCTTCTAATGGTTTTCTTCGGTCTATGATAACTAGACCTACCCTAAGAGTGAGGATTCAAAGAACACAAGACCTTGACGAGGAATTAAGAAGCATAAAGGACAGTGTGGGAAAGAAGGAGACCTTTCCCCGTTCGGTATGATATTCGATCGGCAATGATGGAAGTTTACTTTGGGATGGATGATTTTACGTCCCTAGTGATGAAGGATCGAGGAAAGAAATTCTAAAAGAGTGCCTTAGGTCAAAATTTACCATACAATGATATGAAGAGGAATCTCCATTGGGAAGGAATGAAGAGAGATGTAGCCGAGATCGTGGCTAATTGCTTAACATGCCAAAAAGTCAAAGCGGAATAAGGGAAGCGCGGAGGATTACTAATACCTTTAAAGATCCCCATGGGGTAGTGGGAACAAATTTCCACGGACTTCCTAGAAGCCAAAAGGGGAATGAGGCCATTTGGGTTGTGGTGGATCGCTTAACCAAAAGCGCCCATTTTATACCAGTCAAGAAGACAAGGACTACAGCCTCGTTATCCCAATTTTATGTCAAAGAAATAGTCAGACTACACGGTATCCCATCGAGTATTGCGAGTGATAGAGGCACCTTGTTCCCAATTGAATTTTGGAGAATCGTACAAACAACATTGGGAATGACCCTCAATCTAAGCACAGCCTATCGTCCACAGACCGACGGACAAACAGAAAGAGTAAACAAAATCTTGGAAGACTTACTTAGAGCATGCATCATCGACTTTGGAGGAGTTTGGGAGTAGCACCTACCACCTGTGGAGTTCACATATAATAATAGTTTTCAAACGATGATTGATATGGCCCCATTTGAAGGGCTTTACGGGAGGCCATGCAAATCACCAACTTTTTGGTGGGAAACTACCAATAAGGTTTTACTCGGACCAGACTTTGTCTGTGATTCCACGGAAAAAGTATCCTTGATTAAGCAGAGGATGAAGGCGGCCCAAGACCGTTAGAAATCATATGCTGATAAACGAAGGAGGGAACTTGAGTTTAATATTGGAGACTTAGTATTCGTAAAAGTATCCCCTCTCAAGAAGACTATTCGATTTGGAAAGACTAGGAAATTAGCTCTCAGATTTATTGGACCTTTTCATGTCATCGAGAAGATTGGTTCTTTGGCTTATCGAGTGGATCTCCCAGAGCACCTATCGGAGATCCATAATGTATTTCATGTATCTTATCTGAGGAAATGCCTCCATGATTCTACTATTAGACTGTAGCTTAACAAAATTAGGGACATAGGAAAACTTGAGTTGGAGTCCAGGGTGCGCCGTGCCATTGCAAGGATTGTAGAGCACAGAATCAAGAGATTCCACAACTAAACCATTCGCCTTGCCCGAGTACAATGGGAAAATGATCCCGCGGAAAGTACATGGGAGACTAAGGATATGATGAGATAGACCCGCCCAGAGCTTTTCTTAGTTAAATTTTCCTTAAAATATCGTTTATGGATGCATCGGGATTGCTAGATTAAATGTTAGGAAATGGACGCAACATTAATGCACAAGACCACTCATATAGAAATATATGCATAATTAGGTTATTTGCATACATATTGCATCACTAATTACACCTAAATGCTTGGATAGAGCTCACTTTAGTTAGTTTGCATTTTATAACCACTGCGAGTCATGGATGTTTATGGATGAATTAAAAATAACATGGATGTACAACATGGATGTGTTCGAGCGAGTCATGTTTTTCTCCTCTTAAACAGATTTCAAGACGAAATCTATTTTAAGGGGGTGAATGTAAGACGCCGTAAAATACATAATATTAATAATAAATAATTAATTAAAAATAAGCAATTAAAAAATAAGGCCGGAAAATGAGATTTTGCAGCTTTGGGAATTTAGCTAAGAAATTCTTTTAGTTGGATTTGTGATGAAATTGAGAATCGTTTTCAAATATAAAATGCTGAAAATAGTCAATATATGAAGAAGTTATAAACAAATTAATTTAGGCAGTAAAACGCAGAAAATACATACATATGTATATAGAATTATTTGTGTAATATATATATATATATGTGTGTGTGTGTGTGTGTGTGTCTGCGTGCGTGTGTGTGTGTCCAAAATATATTCGAAATAAAGAGGGGGAATTTGAAATAAGGATATGATCATGGGGACAAAGGATGTGTTATATGAGGAATAAGATTAAGAAATTTAAGTAACGTACTACTTAAATTAAAACCTCATCGCCATAGCTTTTATTGGGCGTTTCAGCCCCCAGGAGGTCGATTGCCCCTAGCAGGGATGTCAACGCCTAAGTCGACCGCTTGGCGGCTGAACAACCCAATGAATCAATGTGGTTAGGGTTTTCTAAAAGGGATATATATAAATAAAAGGCCTGGATTAAATAAAAGTAATCCAATAGTCACGCTCATACAGGAAACTATATATAGCCCCTGATATCACATATTAGAACCCTAGCAATTCTCTTATCGCTGCCTCTGTGACAACCTGAATTTGACAGACTAATTTTTTTTTTTCAAAATTCCAATCCATCAAAACTCAAGTTGTTGTGCTCTGGTATCCTGCAGAAAAGATAGAGACATAAAATATGTCAGAGCTCAGAAAATATCTCACAACGGAATGGATAAAATATAATAAAATCAAAATATATCCTTACCGTATCTATAATACTGCCTAACCAGTATCCAAGGCTATCATGTCCCTTCCAAAAATCTAACATGCGAGTATGTTATGAGGAGGGGGTCAGAACACAAGTTCTGGTGATTGAATTTAAACTATACACTTTGGATAATCCTACATATACCGTTCAATCATATTTTCTTGTTTATTAGGTTACCTGGGTTATCAGCACTAACGGATTACACACACATCGTACCCATTTACTTCTTAGTGGATTAACCTAATATAGTATATATGTAGCTACCCCCAATATTGAGGTACACCCCATGGTACCCCACTCGCACGATCTCCACCGTAACACCATCGAAATATATACGCAGTCCCTCATCCTATACCGTGGTGACGTACGGATAACAATATTACGTTCTGCATATATCTGTCATTACTATGCTACGCAAACATACGGACTGCCACCTTTGTTCGAATCTGAATTCATACTGGAATAATGCCCTCAAGCCTACGATACACCACCCAGAGCCGACATGCATGTATCTAGACTATCCACCATACGTATCTTCAATTGTAGCTCGATGCCTCAATCACACATCCTCTAATGTGCACCGAGTTCCATGGCAGGGCAATACAAGAAACACAGAACTCGATCTAGATCTTTTCCATATCTGTACAGGCCCGTCTTTAAAGAGCCTTTATATACAGATATACCTAGAGTCTGTTTTCACGGTGGCTATGGCCCCACCTCGGCCCCTCCCTCAACTAGTAAAAACAACGAGAGCTAAGCGACTTCCCCTACGCAAACAATCTAAACATCCATATGGCGTCTCCCCTCAACCCCTTACCCCGATAGTGAAGGGTGAATGGTATCTTGGGTTTATCTCTAGTCTTTTCGCATCCCACTGGCTGCCGATGACGGGTATCCGACGATCTACTATCCTTGTTGGTCGTGACCCTCTGCCTCCCCGTTGAGGCAACCGCCGAATCACCCTGGTGTCATCGCGTCACAGCATTCTGACTTCATAGCTACATCTTCAGTCAAGGCCCACCCACCTAGTAGTTACGTGCAGACCCAATCTCTACGAGCACAGCCTAGGACATCTGTCATCGCACAGAGGACTACTAGGAGCACCTTACGTACCTCAGGAAGCCGCTTGCTTCCCCTTCCAGTCCTTCGGAGCCGTCAGAACAATCATACGAATGTGCGCTCCCCTCGTGCCTTATAACACCTCGATGATCTACCCCGTTGGGTTATTCACCCTCAAACATACGAATCGGTCCAAGCATCTCAATTTAATATGTTGTTAGACCCTATGTCTAAACATTCTTTTACGAGCTTGCTTCGCCTCATCAGGTTTCCAGTTAACTTGGTTATTCCCATTCATATTGAATTCTTATTCAAACTACCAAGTTTCTCTTGCTAATTAATTTCAGTCATATAACTATAACTTAACCCATTTAGGTTTATTAATAAGCCTACAACATGTTATCCACTAGTTTATGGTCCATGGTAAGTGACCACAATCCTTTTCTTTTCTAGTTTGGTTACCATCACATGTTCTACTTGGCAGGTTATTATACATGTCTAAATTCCATCATTTCTTCAAGTTTCGCTTACCCTAAAAGGTGTCTTTAATTACATAACTTTATTATTTTTACCGATTATGTATACCACTAGGTGTCTTTAATTGCATAACCTTATCGGGCTAAGTTTGCGGGCCTATATGTAAATATTACCCACCCCCTCGGACTTGCTTTGCCCACCTACTGTCCAACCAATTTTTACTTAACCCTAACTTTAGTTCGTATTCATACAATACCTACGGATTAGATTAGGTTAAGTAGTCTAATTCATTACCATGTCCATTTATGGTTTATAATGGGCTAGACCTCCCACATTAGGCCTACAACTTGTGGATGCTGGATATGCCGGTCCGGTCCGGGCTGACTTCTTCCACAAGTTGGGTCTAACCTCGTGTCATAGCCCATCTCGTATTTGTGCACTTAAACCTCTCACATTAGGTTCAACATTAATGGCTGCTGGATATGCCGGTCGGGTTCGGGCAGACTTCTACCACTAATGCAACCTAACCTCGTGTCATAAGTGCAATTACAATTTCTAATTGTAACCCTAGGCATTTATTATTAATCCATTAATCATACCTATGCCTTTATAGGTGTTAATGCAAATTATGTCAATTCATATTTTACATAAGATCCCTTTTGCGTCCAAATCATTTTTTTTATACTTATGATCCAATTTAAGATCTTTAAACATAATTTGGTCGATGCCCCCAAACCTATATTTATTTATTCAATTCTATGTTAACATGAATCCACATAATCATATACTTACTCCAATTATTCTATGTACATAATTGGGACCAATTTACATGTAAACTTTTTAGCATTCCAACTAATCCAATATATGAATTTTTCCCACATGTTCAAATTAATATAACATGTAAACATTCCAACATTTCAGCTGATTCAATATATGAATTATTCATATTAACAATTTGACGTTATATCATGCTAATCATTCCCACATGACATTTGCACCACTTTAATCATTATTAGCGTATGTTTAGGCATCTTAATATGTCATATTCCAATTCGTCATAATGGGAATGCTAAACAGTAATATACCATTATCTAGAATAATATGGTTTGAATCCACTCACCTCGTAAGCTTTCCAAATCCTTGATCTGATCCAGATCTATCCTCCCATAGTTTTCTCCTAACAATTATGGATTTATAGTTTTTACTAAAAAGGAAAGGGAAGGTAAGAGAGGGGATTTGAAAAATAGACCAGATCTAGGAATTACCTTATTTCGATAAGAGATCTAAGATTGGCGTAGATCTATTTTGATTTAGATCTAGAAAATAGTAAAGGGATTGCTGATGTAGAATCCCAGATCTTCAAGCTTGAATAAACCTAATAGGCTGAAGAAGAAAATGCTAGAACGAACTATGTTGAAGCAGCACTTCATCGTCACCATTGAATTATATGAATAAAACAATGGGCCTAGGTTCTTATTTATAGGGGAAGCGGAAAAACATGTTCTGTAACAACCCGTATTTTCAATAACCTGTAATAATGTAAATCGAGGCAGAATTTAATTCTAAAATCTGAATCAAGGGAAACGGGCTATGCCATTGCGTTCGTCTCGGAAAAATACGCGAAATAGAGTCCGAGTTTTCGAAAATCGGAGTCCGTATGACCCGATTAAGGCCCAACGAAGTTTTCAGAAAATTCCAAGGTAAAAACAGATTTAAATTTTAAGTTAAAAACAAGGGTTAGGGCACAACTGGCTTCAGGCGGGAAAACTCCCGCCAAGACCCCCAAGTCGACAGGCATGTCGACAGGGGTCTAAGGGTGTCGACTGCCCTGTCGACAGCCCTGTCGACACGGGGTGGCCGGGCAGTTTTGCCTGGCGCACCATTTCTGGTCTGGGCTTGGTTGTGTGGCTTGGTTCTGGAGAATTCCGAAATCTGATGGACCTAATTCAACTAGGGTTTAATCCTATGGTCTAAATCACTAGCCTAATCTATAAATAAGACCCTAACCTACCCTAAATCACTCATTATTCATTATAGCAACTAAACTATGTTTAAATCAAACCTCTCATGGCCTCCACTCTCTTCATACAATTCCTAAATCAATTTCTAAGAGATTTCCATGCATACAAGTGTATTTAGACTTGTATGATCATCATTAGCTTGCATTAAAGTCTAGTTCTTCTATTTGCACTACAAAGGAAGAGTTTTGATCAAGTTTGCTTGCACTTTTGGGGTTTTTGGTTGCATAAGGGTTTTCTTACATTTGCTATACTCATTTGAGTTCGCATAAGCATTGTAAGCCCTATTCCTTTCATACTTGAACTTTAAAGTTAAATGTATGATATGCAAGTTGCTATAAGTTATGCAAGTTTGTTTATGCAAGTATGATATGCAAGTTGTCATAAGTTATGCAAGTTTGTTTATGCAAGTATGATATGCAAGTTGCCATAAGTTATGCAAGTTTGTTTATGCAAGTATGATATGCAAGTGTCATAAGTTATGCAAGTTTGTTTATGCAAGTTTGTTTATGTAAGTATGATATGCAAGTTGACATATGTTATGCAAGTTTTATTATACAAGTTTGATATGCAAAGTTGTCATATGATATGCAAGTATGTTATGCAAGTTTGGGATGGTCATGTGGTTCATGTTACCAAGTTATGCATGCTTTTGGGCCTAAAAACGAAATATGCAAGTGTATGAACACATGAACCTTTCATATGCCACCATGTTGAACTTGTGGCTCTAACACTTTTATGTCATGATTATGCCAAGTTCCCTCTTTCTATCCTTTATGCGCTATTGCGATATGTAAGCGATGGGATTGCGTTTGGGGTTGGGTAAACTTAAAAGACATAAAAACATGAGCTTGGGAATTTACCTATTAAGTTAGGTCTACCCATTGGGAATTTACCTATTAAGTTAGGTCTACCCAATTGCTTGAAAACTTGTAATGAGATGGACATGACACTTAGAAAAGATAAGTGTGGCCAACTCGAGGTTGGGTTGAGTTTGTAGCGTAAAGCTACCCGGAACCGACCGGCTTAACTAGTTGCTACAAACAATAGGACCCAATGTGAGAAGTTGGTCATGTTGTACCTTGGACCCGAGGTTAGACTAAGTTGTGGTGTAAAGCTACCCGGACCCGCCCGGCTTAACTAGTAACCACAACAAAGTCTAACGTGAGAGGTTAAGGCGCATTAATTAATTAATGCCTCATGATTAGGGTTAAGTCATGGACCATTTAATACTTAACCAATTTGGGCTCGGTTGATTAATCGGGGTTAAGTTGTAAACTCACCGTTACACTTAACCAAGTTAATCCATGATTAGTGGAGGGGTTAAACCATACTTAACCCACTAGAGAAATCCTAGCAATGGGGGTCCACTCCTTCAGTAATCCCTAGTTTGTATCATCATGTCCCTAGGGACTAGGCTAGGGTGGGGGCACGATTACTGAACTGGAGATAAGGGGCCAAAAAGCGACGGCCATGGTACGCCGGTGTAGTTCTGGGTGGACTCTGGTCGTGCACATAGTCCGTAGCCGGAGAAAACAAGCACGGGTACCGGTAGGGCGAGACTGTGCACTCATGTTTATGGTGTCCAGGGGTTGACACCATAGGGCTTGATACACCCGACGGGTGGACCCAGCACAGTTCGACTACATTCATGTTTGGGCCGTATTGACACCAACACGTGACGAGTTAGGCTTAGGGAGCCGATCGATTAGACCGTTGGGTTGGACCTCGTGGTAGGGTCACTTCATGTTATTGGACCTAGTATGAGGGTCACTTCATGTTATTGGGCCAAAGCTTGGGCCGTGGGATCAATATTTGTATATCCAAGTCATGTTAGTTTGCTAGTACACCCGTGGTGCAAAACCTTAATCTTGATTATGCGATGACACCTTTATCTACCTTGATAGTTAATCATCATATTGTTATCCTTATGTTCATACCTGCTGCTCATGTCAGTTAACTTTATCAGTTTACATTGATTGTAGTAGGGCTTACTCAGTCTTTTTGACTGACCTGTTTTCTTTCGCCTCTTTTCTTCCGTTTCCCCCCCCCCCCCCAGGTTCTCAGGGAGGGAATACAGGAGCTTAGCTTGGATCCTACCTGCTTTCTTGGATAGCTCATGTATGCTTAGGACTTGAGCTCGCTATGGTTTTTCTGCTTTGGGGATAGCTACTTATGTTTTTCTGTTCAGTTTCAGATGATGTTGTTTATGTACTAGACTTATTTTATTTGGAAAATTGACATGATGTTGTACTAAGACTTGATTTGAAATGGTTTGAAAATCTTCCGCTGTTTTATCCATGCTATTTACTCTGGTTACATATATATACATGTTCTTGTTCTGCCTTGATATATCATTATGCATGTTTACCTTGTTTTAAAACGCCCCACCAAAGTCAGAGTTGCTTGCAAGAGCCACCCTGGCGGAGGTGGGGTGTTACATTTGGTATCAGAGCATATGGTTTACAAGAAAGAACAAAAAGTTTTTAAAAGACTTTTGAAAAACTATTTTCAAAACAAGTATAAAGTATTTTCCAAAGAAAAGTCTAGTAAAAGGTTATTCCCCAAAAAGCCATTAGCGTTATCCTTCGTTCCCTTGACCTAATCTTATCTTATCTTTCGTTTCAGTATGGCTGAGAATCTTGCCATCCCAGATGGAGTAAACGTACCACTCTGGTATAGGAGACTTCTAGAAGCTAGGGCGGCAGCTGGCCCCGCAAACCCTACTCCCACTCCTCCTCCTGTAGTTGAGAGTCCTCCCCCTAATGTCCCTCCTCCGGTGGTTCCTGTTCCTCCTCCTCCAGTTGCTGAGGCTCCTCTTCCTCCTCCTCCCCCTCAGCATCCTCAGGTTGAGTTCACGAAGGTTTGTAAAGACTTCAAGGCGATGGGAGGCAAGAATTTCCTAGGCACGGAATCTTTTGTTGAAGCTAGGAATTGGCTGAAAGACACTGAGGACTTGTTTGCTATCTTTAGGATTGATGACGAGAGGAAGATCTTATTGACAGTGTGGCTTTTGAAGGACGAAGCAGCCTATTGGTGGGAGGTCACCAATGGGACGAGGCCCGTCGAGACTTGGGCCGATTTGAGGGCTAGATTTGTGGCCAAGTTTCTATCTTCTGCTGAGGCGAATTTACAGATGGAGAAGTTCATTGCATTAAAGCAAGGTGATATGTCTGTCAAGGAGTATGTGAACAAGTTTAATCAGCTGGCCCGTTTTGGTTTGAATAATGGTGAATGCTTTTTATGTGGGAAGACTGGACATTTCAGCAAGGATTGCCCGAAGAAACAGGGGCAAGGCCAGGGTCAGACTCAGCGTGCTGGACCCTCAGGAGGGCAAGTTCATGCTCTCGCTACCGCTCCAGTTCCCGATCGAGGTAGTATTTCTGTTGAGAGCCTTGTATATATTTCTGATTTTCCAGTTCGTACCTTGTTTGATTCTGGTGCATCGCATAGTTTTATCTCATCTGATCTTGTTGATAGTTTGCACCTTAGTACTAGCTTGGTAGAGGATCCCGTTTGTGTCTCAAATCCTATTGGGGGTTCCGCCCATTTGTATATGATATGTGGGGATTTGAGGATCTCTATACTGAGTGTAGAGTTCTTGTGCAGTGCTTATATTCTCGGTTTCAGGGGATATGGGTTGGTTTTGGACATGGAATGGTTGTCCTGTTTTGGAGCCATTCTTGGTTTTTGTATATAGGGTTGTGAGGCTCGTGACTCGCCTCGGGAACACCCTAGAGATTACATGTGATCCGAGAGGTCCCGTCATGTTATGTTATCTTGAAATCCCTCAACTCGTCTGTCGATAGTTTGCAATCTGTGAGGGTGGTCCGAGAATATCCTGATATCTTGGAGGAAGTAAAGGGGTTACCCCTAGACGTGGGATAGATTTCCGCATTATCTGGTTGGTAATACCAAGCCAGTTTCGTGGCCGGTTAGGCACATGACCTCACGAAATGAGAGTTAAGAAAGCAAGTCAAGGAGTTGCTTGAGAAGAACTTCCTGAGACGAAGCATTTTCGAGTAGGGTGCTCCAGTAGTATTCGTTATTAATGTGGACAGTTTGCTTCGCTTATGTGTTGATTATCGTGAGAAGAATAGACAACCGTTACCAAGGATCGATGATCTGTTCGATCAGCTTGTAGGAGCATCTGTTTTCTTTTGATCTAGCTACCGGATTCCATCAGCTTAGGATGGCTGAGGATGGAATTGACAAGACTGCGTTTAGGACTCTAGATGGATTTTTAGAATGGCTAGTCATGCTATTTGGTTTGACTAATGCACCTGCATATTACGTGAACTTGATGGGTAGGGTGTTTAGGGAGTCCTTGAACAAGTTTGTCGTGGTCGTCGTAGACGATATTTTGATCTCCTTAAAAGAACGAGGAAGAGCATGCTAGACATCTCAAGGAGGTGATGGATACGCTTAGAGCCACCAGTTGAAGGTCAAGTTCTCCAAATGTCACTTTGGAGGAAAGAAGTTGGATTTCTTGGGCACATAGTTCCTAAGTAAGGCTTAGCGGTGGATTCCGCTAAAGTGGTTGCGGTTTAAGACCGGAAAACTCTGAGGAGGGCAATTGAAGTAAGAAGCTTTCTCCGTTTGGCTAGTTAGTTAGCATTCCCTGAGCTTAGACTTACTCTTCTGGATCAAGAAGGGGGTTTCACAGGAAGAAGACCCGCAGTTAGTCAAGAACATGGACCAGTTGATTCAAGGCGAGATGTTAAGTCACCTCGCTAGGTATATTATAGATGACAAGGGATGACTAAGGCGCGATGAGAGATTATGTGTTCCTCGAGTGGAAGACTTGGTAAAGAAGGTTCTTGAAGATGCGCATCACTCGAGGAGGTGGCCGAGTTGGTCTCAGGATGCATGTTGTGCCACCAGGTTAAGGCCAAGTCATAGAAGCCCGGCGGGCCATTACCTCCATTAGAGGTTCCGCAAGGGAAGTGTGAAAACATCTCGATAGATTATGTGGATGGACTACCTAGATCAAAGAAAGGGAATACGGGTATGTGGGTCATAATAGGTAGACTCACGAAGAGTGCTCATTTCAGTCCGGTGAAGAGCGAGAGGACTGCATCATGGTTAGCAACGGTTTACCCTCAAGAAGTTGGTCAGTTTTGAAATAGCCTACAGGAAGCCATGGGTAGGCAACTGAATCTAGGTATGGCCTATCACTCATAGGCGGATGGTTCATTTCGATTAAGCATGAGTTATAGAAAATCACGTTTATAAGGGCAATTGGCAACGTGGATTGGTATTTTCAAGAAAAGTTCTGCTGCGTGGAATACTTTATAGTAAGTAGACGAGATCCAGGATTCATTAGTGAATTTTGGAGAGCTTGCATGAAATCATGAGGTTACAGTTATGTTTAAGCCAAGTATACAGAAAGAAGAATAAGTGGAAAAGGAAGACGAGAGGCGATAATGAAATGAGTTCCAACTCGAATTTGGGAAATAGGAGTTAGGAAGCCAAGAAATCATGAAGTAAAAGACGGTCAAAGCACAGGGGAGTTAAGCTCAAGGAAATGTGACTTAGAAGACTGAAGGCTAGATACGCGCAGCATATCTCTTTCTAAGAGTATATCCTTGATCCTTGTTTTCCTGTGGAACTTACTCGCATATTATCTTTTTATGTATATCCTCTCGGTCCCATTTTCGGTCCTATTTCTGTCGGGAGGTATGGCTTATTGGTTAATAATACATGTCAGGGTTAGGAAGGGATTTCTTGTAATCCAAAAGGAGTATATCTTGCTTATCCTCCCGATCTCTTTAGCATATCTTTTGCTGTCCATGTTTATCTAGTTTATCTAGTTTATCTAGTTTATCGTGTTTATCTTGTCATGAGAACCTTAGGTAGAAACCCTTTGGTTGAAACATGTGTTTGAAACATGTTATGCTTGATGGTTGCAAGTGGTTGCAAGTGTTTGCAAGTGGTTACTCGTGGATGCATTATACACGATTAGGCACTAGATCGGCTCACACACTCCTCATATTGCATATGCATGAGTGTTTATGCTTATTCATGGATGAAAATTTTTGTGTTATCACATGGATGTTGCATATGGATGTATGTGATGTGCACACATATAGATGATATTCATTATGTTAGGAATTGCATACATATGGATTCATTTCACTAACATAATTTGCATTGATGATATTTGCATTAGATAAGTACATATACACACACCTTTGCATATGTTCATACAACATTTAGAATCTTGTAAGGACAATGATTGCTCGTGGATGATGTTTTGAGTATATGGATGATTGGATGGTAGGATACGTTCTTCCTAACTTGAAGATTTCGGGGACGAAATCCTTTAAGGAGGGGAGAATGTAACAACCCGTATTTTCAATAACCTGTAATAATGTAAATTGAGGCAGAATTTAATTCTAAAATCTGAATCAAGGGAAACGGGCTATGCCATTGCGTTCATCTCGGAAAAATACGCGAAATAGAGTCCGAGTTTTCGAAAATCGGAGTCCGTATGACCCGATTAAGGCCCAACGAAGTTTTCAGAAAATTCCAAGGTAAAAACAGATTTAAATTTTAAGTTAAAAACAAGGGTTAGGGCACAACTGGCGTCAGGCGGGAAAACTCCCGCCAAGACCCCCAAGTCGACAGGCATGTCGACAGGGGTCTAAGGGTGTCGACTGCCCTGTCGACAGCCCTGTCGACACGGGGTGGCCGGGCAGTTTTGCCTGGCGCACCATTTCTGATCTGGGCTTGGTTGTGTGGCTTGGTTCTGGAGAATTCCGAAATCTGATGGACCTAATTCAACTAGGGTTTAATCCTATGGTCTAAATCACTAGCCTAATCTATAAATAAGACCCTAACCTACCCTAAATCACTCATTATTCATTATAGCAACTAAACTATGTCAAAATCAAACCTCTCATGGCCTCCACTCTCTTCATACAATTCCTAAATCAATTTCTAAGAGATTTCCATGCATACAAGTGTATTTAGACTTGTATGATCATCATTAGCTTGCATTAAAGTCTAGTTCTTCTATTTGCACTACAAAGGAAGAGTTTTGATCAAGTTTGCTTGCACTTTTGGGGTTTTTGGTTGCATAAGTGTTTTCTTACATTTGCTATACTCATTTGAGTTCGCATAAGCATTGTAAGCCCTATTCCTTTCATACTTGAACTTTAAAGTTAAATGTATGATATGCAAGTTGCCATAAGTTATGCAAGTTTGTTTATGCAAGTATGATATGCAAGTTGTCATAAGTTATGCAAGTTTGTTTATGCAAGTATGATATGCAAGTTGCCATAAGTTATGCAAGTTTGTTTATGCAAGTATGATATGCAAGTGTCATAAGTTATGCAAGTTTGTTTATGCAAGTTTGTTTATGTAAGTATGATATGCAAGTTGACATATGTTATGCAAGTTTTATTATACAAGTTTGATATGCAAAGTTGTCATATGATATGCAAGTATGTTATGCAAGTTTGGGATGGTCATGTGGTTCATGTTACCAAGTTATGCATGCTTTTGGGCCTAAAAACGAAATATGCAAGTGTATGAACACATGAACCTTTCATATGCCACCATGTTGAACTTGTGGCTCTAACACTTTTATGTCATGATTATGCCAAGTTCCCTCTTTCTATCCTTTATGCGCTATTGCGATATGTAAGCGATGGGATTGCGTTTGGGGTTGGGTAAACTTAAAAGACATAAAAACATGAGCTTGGGAATTTACCTATTAAGTTAGGTCTACCCATTGGGAATTTACCTATTAAGTTAGGTCTACCCAATTGCTTGAAAACTTGTAATGAGATGGACATGACACTTAGAAAAGATAAGTGTGGCCAACTCGAGGTTGGGTTGAGTTTGTAGCGTAAAGCTACCCGGAACCGACCGGCTTAACTAGTTGCTACAAACAATAGGACCCAATGTGAGAAGTTGGTCATGTTGTACCTTGGACCCGAGGTTAGACTAAGTTGTGGTGTAAAGCTACCCGGACCCGCCCGGCTTAACTAGTAACCACAACAAAGTCTAACGTGAGAGGTTAAGGCGCATTAATTAATTAATGCCTCATGATTAGGGTTAAGTCATGGACCATTTAATACATAACCAATTTGGGCTCGGTTGATTAATCGGGGTTAAGTTGTAAACTCACCGTTACACTTAACCAAGTTAATCCATGATTAGTGGAGGGGTTAAACCATACTTAACCCACTAGAGAAATCCTAGCAATGGGGGTCCACTCCTTCAGTAATCCCTAGTTTGTATCATCATGGCCCTAGGGACTAGGCTAGGGTGGGGGCACGATTACTGAACTGGAGATAAGGGGCCAAAAAGCGACGGCCGTGGTACGCCGGTGTAGTTCTGGGCGGACTCTGGTCGTGCACATAGTCCGTAGCCGGAGAAAACAAGCACGGGTACCGGTAGGGCGAGACTGTGCACTCATGTTTATGGTGTCCAGGGGTTGACACCCTAGGGCTTGATACACCCGACGGGTGGACCCGGCACAGTTCGACTACATTCATGTTTGGGCCGTATTGACACCAACACGTGACGAGTTAGGCTTAGGGAGCCGATCGATTAGACCGTTGGGTTGGACCTCGTGGTAGGGTCACTTCATGTTATTGGACCTAGTATGAGGGTCACTTCATGTTATTGGGCCAAAGCTTGGGCCGTGGGATCAATATTTGTATATCCAAGTCATGTTAGTTTGCTAGTACACCCGTGGTGCAAAACCTTAATCTTGATTATGCGATGACACCTTTATCTACCTTGATAGTTAATCATCATATTGTTATCCTTATGTTCATACCTGCTGCTCATGTCAGTTAACTTTATCAGTTTACATTGATTGTAGTAGGGCTTACTCAGTCCTTTTGACTGACCTGTTTTCTTTCGCCTCTTTTCTTCCGTTCCCCCCCCCCCCCCAGGTTCTCAGGGAGGGAATACAGGAGCTTAGCTTGGATCCTACCTGCTTTCTTGGATAGCTCATGTATGCTTAGGACTTGAGCTCGCTATGGTTTTTCTGCTTTGGGGATAGCTACTTATGTTTTTCTGTTCAGTTTCAGATGATGTTGTTTATGTACTAGACTTATTTTATTTGGAAAATTGACATGATGTTGTACTAAGACTTGATTTGAAATGGTTTGAAAATCTTCCGCTGTTTTATCCATGCTATTTACTCTGGTTACATATATATACATGTTCTTGTTCTGCCTTGATATATCATTATGCATGTTTACCTTGTTTTAAAACGCCCCACCAAAGTCAGAGTTGCTTGCAAGAGCCACCCTGGCGGAGGTGGGGTGTTACATGTTCCTTCAGATTTAGAATCAAAACATCAGAACCAGCCACGTCGTTAGAAGGTTCCAGAAACGAGGTGGGGTCGACCACTAGGTCTGTTTTTTTTCCTAAATCTCCTCCCTGTGCATTCTGATTTTTGAACCTATTTTCGGAATTTCTGGATAAACTTTATATATATATACATATAAACTCCTTATACGTATACAAACTTCTAACGCTCATAACTTCTTCATACATTGTCCATTTTACGCAAACCAAGTGTTTATCTTGGCCAAAATTTCGAGACGGTCGTAATAGCGCAGTCCATTTAATTAATTCTGAATATTGAATTAACTTATTTATGTTTTATTATCTAAAAATGCGGTGCAACGACCCGGGGAAAATTGTGATCCTGATTGTCGACCAAACACGATGTCGACTAACCAAGCATCTGAAATTTACTGGAATGTTAATGAAATAAAATAGAGGGTGAGAATAGATAAGATAGAAAATTAGAATAGAAGAAGAAGATCATACAACACATCAGAGTAACATGAATCTCACAGCGGAACGAATAAAATATAACATAACTTTGAAATAAAATAGTATATATATACAATAACATTATCAGAGTACAACACTTACAACACAGCGGAAATAAAAATACTAGACAACGCTGAAGCCTCCTGCTCCAAGCTCCTCCAATGATATTTGAAAATACCTTAATTACTTGACTGCCCGTACAAATTTGGGCACCCAAGAGTTTAGGGAAAAATAAACTCTGGGTCAGTCATGGGAGTGGTGTGAGTAAACTCTGTTGTATATAACGTTGTTGTATAAACAATTATATGATTTTTGTTTGATGATAACAACCAAATATATTTTATTATTAAATGTGTTTGTTACTATACTGTTTCATATCCACATCACAGCCCTACATCACAGACAGGAATATAATATTTAAATTTAAATAAAATACGACTATGCACAAATTCAAATATTCAATAGTATTTTATTTAAATATAAATATTTTATTTCATACATTCAAACAGTACAACTCTTGTAACTCCACTATTTTTACATCTCAATTTCAATTTCATTTCATACATATACTGTATCATATATAGTGCTCCTCACTACAGTTCTCTGCTCACTCATATACAATTTCATATATATATATAAATTTATTTATTTATACCAGCTCATGTACAGGTACACTTATATACATTTCACTGGCTTCTATCTTAAGTCTTCACAGCTCACTGTCAGTCCAGTCATCATTTGCTTGCCTGTCACATGAAACACACACAGAGTACACTGCAATAGAAATGAAACTGAATACACGTGAATATAAAAATTATTTTCCTCAGAATCTTTGGTGTGTTTCTCATCATTTTTTCATGACTTGATCTGATATTTATATATTTCTAGTACCCACTGATCAGCCTCAACACACTACACCGGTTTGTTGATCAGAACTAGTTGATTCTGAACAGCCACAGCATAGTGTAGTGGTCTGCTGATATATATTCGAATAGACACATATATATATACACACACACACATATAAATACACATACGTGTACATATACATATATGTATACATACAGGTCAACAACATGTTCAGCATAGCAGTGAAATGGAGCAGATGAATACACGCAGGAGAATGGTCAAGCATAGGTAATACTACATGGTTTAGAAGCTCGAACAAGTTTGAGGGCATGGTCATTCAACATGCAAATAATTAGCAGCATGGTTCATATAAATGGAGATAAGTTACAATCATGGGAAGATCACAACAGTGAAAGAGTGCACACATCATCAGCAAGTGGAAACTCATGCATGGTCACACAACACTATTCAAACATGGTTTTAGTATGTGTTGATGGAGCATACATGTCAGTATACAAGATTATACATGGGATCAACACAAATAACACAGCAATTAACATGGCCCGATCAGTGTGCTGTCAAACTAATGAGCCAAGTTGAAACAAAGCAAGTTTAACATGTTCCAGAGTGCGCGCGCGCACACACACACACACACACACACACACACACATATATATATATATATATGGTAAGTCTTCACTGTAATTAGAAAGACCTAATATGGTTCAGACAAAACAGAGTGGACATAGTGCAAGTGCAACTAATCAACACAATCTCAATGATATATGCAACATGAATGGTTATACATGGTGCAACCAGTTTCAAGTTTTCAACAAGGTGCACCAGATCAATGTGTGATCAAGGCATGGACAAGCATCAAGATCGACCTCAAGTGAATTACAATGACCAAGTTTTTTTAAGAAGACAGCAACTCAATTATGTAAACAGCTCAAGGCATTTCACAACATTAATTGACATGTATGCAAACATGTGTGACTACATAAACATGAGCATATACAAAATTCACATATACAAGCAATGAAGCAG
The DNA here is from genome assembly GCA_030737875.1 of Allium sativum. Lineage (NCBI taxonomy): Eukaryota > Viridiplantae > Streptophyta > Magnoliopsida > Asparagales > Amaryllidaceae > Allium > Allium sativum. The sequence continues at coordinate 953,325,801 of CM060915.1, forward strand.
CATGACCAAGCAACAAGACCAAGCCTAGTTAAGGTGGTCTCAAATCAGAATGGATATGGGTAAACATTAGTGGTCGAACTAGTTTATTCCAACATGCAAGAATTCTCTTACACATGCAAGCAAGTTTCTGGAAAGAGATAAATTCAAAATTAAAAGTATTTCATATTTAAACAATGCAATTTCATATGGACAAAAGGCAAGTCTTTTAAATCTATCCAAGAAATCAGTGTTCCAGATATTTTAAACACTTCCAGAAAATCCTCTTTCAAACTCTCAAATTAGTTCCAGTTTTTTTTGGTAAAGAATTTTATGGAAACAATATTTTTCTATGGAAAGTTTTCATGAGTACATATAGGAAAACAAACTAACGACAAGATTTCAGGCAAGTGATACTAAATCATTTTGTGAAGATATTCGAGCACAGTTTAAGGAATGGCAAAGCATTTCTTGAATTTCAGTTTTCAATACATATATGGCAAGGCAAATATCAATTTCTATTGCTTTCCAAATACATGCAAGGGGCATTGTTTTTTGCTTTTAGAAATGACTAAGGTTGTTTAGGAAACAATCATCATGTCACGGCAACATACTCAAGGAAACAAATCACGCAAGAATTTCCTGAAATCATCACAATTAGTTTGGCAACTTATTGAAAAAATCACGCAAGGGACCAATTTGAATTAGAGGTTCATTCAAGAACAAAAAATACATCCAAGTTCATCAATCATCTTTGTCAAAGCCGAGAAACAGTAGGGACAAATTCAATAGAGGAAAGCAATGAAAATCAGGCCAAGTCATTTATCATGAAATCAGAGTGATTAGGGGATTTCTAATCCTTTTTAACACCACGTCATCACTGGCAAGATGTAGTATCGAAACCAAACATCATAATTTCAAGCAGAAATTTAAATTCAAATAAATCACAATTTTCTGGAGTTTTAATCAAGAGAGAAGCCAACCTCAAATCGATCGACGTTCGGGCAACACGAGTTAAAGCATCAAAACAATCATAGACGACACTGCATCCTTTTTCAAGCAATCACGATCGAGTTTGGAGATTCAGGAAACCCTAAGTCTTTCTTCCAGTTGCCATTATTCCCAGAGAGAAAGAAAATAGAACAGGCCAAACAAATGAAGATGAGAGAAATGAATTTGGGCCAGGCTTAGTTTTTAATTTAGAAAGGGAAGGGTTTTCTAGTTTTGATTTATTTTGTATTTTGTTTTTAAATTCCTTTGTAATTGTCTGAACAGTTTCTAGGTCTACAAAATCTAGGGAATCCAGTTAGAATTTAGCTGGCAGTTTACTAGAGTTTGTAAAAACTAGGGTTACGGATTACAGGTTTGTAATCCGGGAAAATCCGGTCGAGGGGATATCGGTCAGTCTATGGTTTTGAGCGTAGAACTAGAATAGGAGCGAGGGGTTCGCGAGTGTACATGGTCTTATATGTGGGATCTGTTCTTTTATCTAGTAGAAACCTTAGGAATGCAGCAGTAGGCAGGATTTTGCCGAAGCTAGGTATATCTTATGTCATTTACTTTCTACATTTCTATTTCTGCTATATTATGTGATCTGTGAATATTTTAATATCCCATAATATTTAAACTCTGCGATAATTTGTAATAAACCTTATTCACCCCTCTAGGGTTAATCTAGATCCAACAAGTGGTAACAGAACCTAGTAATTCCATTAACCTAGAATCATGGATCCTAGGTGTCTCTCTTCTGAGAGTCGGTCCAGTCATATTCCATCTATTTTTAATGGTTCAGATTTTTTAAATTGGAAATTAAAAATGGAATTATATTTAAAATCTGTTGATATTAAATATTGGGATACTGTTATTAATGGTTATGATATGGTCAGTAGGAACAATATTGGATTTAATTCTCATGCAATTCACATTTTGTATTGTTATATTGATGATGTCCAATATAACCTTATCTCTCATTGCTTGACTGCGCAGGAAATATGGAATACTCTCGATACGAAGTATGGAAAAATTGACAACAACAGCTCAAAACCCAAAATGGTCAACTCAGATTCAGATCTATGCTCAGGAGAAGAAACAAATGAAAATTCAAGTAGATCAGACAATGGAGACTCAACAGACAACGAGACTGAAAGCTTCTCATATGAAGAGTTGGTTTATATGTGTATTGATTTAACAAAAATCATTGATTAACTCCATCATAAAAAAAAATCTTTAAAATCTAAAAATCACGAGTTGAATAGCAAAATTAAACATCTTTGGAATCAGAATTTATAAATGTCATGAAATTAGAAAATTATAACTGTGAAAGTTGTTTGAAATTGAAAACTGACCTCGTTCATCTCAATAAAAATATTCAAAGGCTCAAAGAGGAAATTCTGATTTTAAAAGAAACGAGATTGAGCTAAAAGATTCAAATAATTCTTTGCAAAAATAATTTAATAATTTTAAGGCCATCAAAAATTCCAAACATGAAATTGCTGAAAAAGAAAGCTTGTTGAAAAGTGATTTGATTTTAAATGAGCTTGAAAAAGAGATTGAAAATTTCAAGAAACTTGAATTTGAAAAACAAATCAATTTTGAATCTAAGATTCTTGAATCCAAGACCAAAATCAAGTTGCTTGAAAATGAAAATTCGTTTTTGAAACAAAATGATATTGAAAGGAGAAAGATCAGCATTAATCATTGTTCAAATCTGATAAAAGAAAATTCTGATCTTAAATCCAAAATTCAACAATTAGAATCAACTTTGGATAAATTTTCTAATGGGGAAAAATCATTGAATATGCTGTTACAAATCCAATATTCAGTTGGACATAAACGAGGTCTTGATTTTGGAAAGACAAGTGGTTTTGAAGAAATGAATTCTTGTGATTTTAAAAATCCTTCAAACTACTTTGAAAATAATCGTTTTGAAAATTTAAACTCGGATAATTTCAAAGGATTTTTAAATCATGAACAAAATACGATTTTGTTTGATAACAATCTGTTTAATCCATTTTGGACCCCAAAATGAAATAAAGTGAATTCTTGTAAAGTCAAACAGATTTGGGTTCCTAAGGGCACGAAGGTAAATTCCAATGGGTTGTCATAAAAATAGGTTTGGGTATCGAAAGAAGTGAACAAAACTATGAGTGGTGTTACTAATTTTGTTAGACCACTCAATTCTCTAAACTATTAGATACTTGAGGAGGCCGAGGAATTGCTGTGCAAAAAGAGATTTGAAACCAAGCTGGACTATATTGCTGTATCATTCATAGTTCCTTAGCCAAGTATGTTGAATTAGAGATTCATTTGCTTACATCGATTTATGGTATGATCTCTAAATTCATCTATGTAAATATTTTCTTTTTTTATTTTCTTTGTTTATTCCTCCCTTCTGTTTATTTTTCTTTGATATTTCTATTGTTGATTTGTCACTGCCATATTATTTTTTCTTCTATTCTGGGCTTCATTAACTTCCAATTGCAATATTCATGATCTTCTGGAAATTTGCTTTATTTGAATAGAACTCTAATGTCTTTAATAATTTCTAGATCTTGTATTTAAACTTGCAAATATCTGTAATTGTTTTGAAGTTTATTTTTCTAAATTCATAACAGTGTTGATGTATGATGTATTCTTGTCATATCTTGAACAATGTTGTTTTGAATTCTAAATTTTTGAAGATCTGAAAGTTTAATGGAATTTCACACACATCTGCTGTTTTGAGTTTCTTCTAATTCATTTTAGAAAAAGCTTGAAATAATACACTCATTACAGCACACCAATATTTATTAGTTGTGGTAATTTCATTATTTTTCAGATTGGCTTGGATATTTTGAATTTTCTTGAATCACAGTGATACATCTTGAAATTCATGATCATTATGGTTGAAATTTGTTTGTTTGAAATCATCTGAAATACATGATATTTTGAATCTCACACACCTCTTAAATTTGAAATTATCAATCTTGTGTGACTGATTCATTGTATCTCAAAACTTGATATTGATTCAAGTGATTTCAAATAAATTATTTTTTATTTTTTGGATTATGAATTATTACTCAAACTTGATGTAAATATTCTGAATATATTCTTTGGGCTTGTCAGAAATAATTTGGAAACATTCTTTGAAAAATCGTTCTTGAAACTCAGTGTTATTTCATGATTTTTTGATTTAAATATTTAGCTGTTTAAAATAATTTGAAATTATTGATTTATTGAATCTCACACACATCGTGAATTTAAAATTTATAATCTGGTGTGACTGATTCATTGAATCTCGATTTTTTCATATCCCTTCAAATGATATAAAATAAACCATATATTTAATCTTGGATCATGAACCATTCTTTGACTGTCTGAAATATCTTTGAAACATCTCCTCAACAAGTCTGCTTTGAAAATGATTTTTGTGCTGCTCAGATATTGTTCTTGAAAATATTTTTTTGGCGACTCCTTGTTTTGGTATCAAATATATACCATGCTCTGATAGACGAAATTAATTTGCTTGATTTGTTAACCATGTCTTCTTAGGCTTTGTGATTGAGATTCTGTTGTCTGCGATATCTTTGTTTGTCTCCAGTGTCATATTATAATCCCCATTAATAGAGACATCAAGTGGTATCAGTTTAGAAGTGTTGATTATTTTTCTGTATATATATATATATTTTAATCCCTCTTGTCTTGTAAAGATCGGCATATTGCGCTTGTAATTGATTTTCAATTTTAAAATTATTTATTGATTATTCATTCAAAAATTGAAATCAAAATCCAAATTGAACTGTATTTATAATTCATCAAAATTATTATTAGATTTTGAAATTGTGATGAATTGTGACTGTAGTATATTTCACAACAAGAGGAGATTTTATTTAGATTTTCATGATGGTTTAACGTTTATTATAATATCTTTGAATCGGTAATTATTTCACAGCCATCTCCTTTATCTATCATCATTCCGCCATCTATGATAATTTTATATTGATGTGGAGAGTTAATTTGTTTTAAAATCTTTCTGAATAAACAGTGAAAATATTTGTGATAGAAATGGGACTATGTTAATTTTCAGAATTAGTGACAATTGAAAATTTTCAATGATCCTGGTACAGTTGAGCATATTTCATAATATGATTAATTTAGAAATTTATTTCACAAAAAATTTCTGTACCTACCACATTTCTATCATCCATATTGGTTTTATATACCAAGGAGTTTTTCCTTTTGGAACCGAAAATAATAAAAATATAATATTCATAAGTGTTTCTCTAACCTCATTTAAAAATCCAAGCTCTTGTAATGCATGGTAATTGTAACGACCCGCATTCTACGCATCAGAGGATTGTAGAATATTTATTTCGTTCACATGCGAAGCCGTATGGTCGTGTAGCTTTGGGAGACAACTATTGGGGTCACTTCCCATGTTCAGGATTTTTGCCGATTTTTAAATGACCATTTTGCCCCTAGCAATTCTTGGTTCGCCCATAACTTTTAATTTGTAAGGAGTTTTGACCTGAAACTACTTCCATTGGATCTGGATGATGGTTTACCTTTCTGTAGAGTAGTCACATTGATCAAACGGCCTTACCGTTTGGGAGATATGGCCGAAACAAGGTGTAGAAGGTGAAAAACAGCTTAACCGGGCCAAATAGGGTAATTAGCAGCTAGGCCCATTAGGGATTTCAGGATTAGGGTTACATAACGGCTGAAAAGGGTTAGGGAAACCTTTCTTTTTCATTTTTACAGCCGCCACGTACCTCTCTTCAACCCTAGAAGTGGCCTCCGCCTTCTAAACTCTTCTAAACAACTCTTAATTGCTTTCTAATCAAGGATTAAGCTAAGCTACATCAAATCAAGGCAAATCAACATCAAATCAGAATTGGAGCTACTGTGTTGCATTGGTGAGTGATTTGCATTATTTTTCACTAATTACTACTAATTAGGGTAACTAGTGATAACTAGCAAAATTATGCATGTTAAAATTCTGGAAAAATATGTAAAAATTATTAAATATTATTTTAGGGCTCTGAAAAAAATTGGGTTAATTTGAACATGTTTTGCTAATCATATGATTAAACATGATTAAGGGGGATCAAAGGGGAAAACATGGGTTTTGGGTATGTTTGATCTAAAATAACCTGTATGCTTTATGTTTTGACCTTGTTGATTGCTGCTATATGTTACTATGACTGTTTGGGATGTTATGTAATCTTGTAGGAAAATTAGAATGGTTGAAAACGCCATCGTATGGCGAAAATGGACAATATATGCTCGTTGGAAAATGTGCAGGGTTTCGAATCGGATCAGGTTATGAAGCTCGGGTCAGATCGGAGAACTGAGTAGAGAAACCGAACCGGATCGGAACCTAGCACAAGAGGAAAAGCAAGGCAACAAGGAGGTCCAACTGGATCGAATTGGGGCAGGGGATCGGATCGGAAATGAAGGGAGAACCGGATCGGAATCTGGAGGTAAGAAGGAAGCACAAAGAGGACCCGAACCGAACAAAATGAGAGACCCGAACCGAACCGATGGGGACTGGAGTACTATGCATATTCAAACCGAACCAAGGCGTGGGCTATGAGCATTGAACCGAACTGGGTAGGGAGTACCGAACATAACCAAATGTATACTTTTACTTCTACATGATGACTCTTCTGAAGACCAACTCCAATTCGACCAAAACCCAAGATGCAAAGAAAGTCCAAGTGGGAAGTTATAGCTTAGTATCCAGATGCGAACCAACGATTTAACTTCATGAGTTAGGATTTGCTGCGGGACGTGTGCAAAGGGGTTATTGATGTCTATAGCTTTGACTCACCACTGAGAGACGGATATTGGCTATGGATCAGTGCAGTGGAGTTGTTAGAACTCTTTGGGGGCAAAGTAATCATAGCAGGGCTATAAGCCAGTACAGTGGAGTTGTCATGACTCCATGGGGCAGAGTGGACATAACAAAGTGTTAGTGGTTACGGATCAGTGCAGTAGAGCCGTCATGACTCCATAGGGCAGAGTGATCGTAACAAAGGATTGAGTGATCAAAGCGGTAGATATCATATGCTTTACGCACTGAGTGAGAGATGTGAGGATGATTGCTACGTTTGATGTTTGCTATCACCATGACATGCACACCCCTTCCCTATTATTTTCACACCATGTTTTAATGTCACCTTAGAGTATTGTACATCCTGTGGTGCTAGCTCTTTGGTTGCAGGTCCAGGTTCAGGAATGGTTATGTATACCTGTTATTGTTCTGTTCTGCTGCTTATCGCTCATACCAGACTTTTGTCTGACCCAGAGTTTTATGTCTCTTCTTATTACTTTGGGTGCTCCTAAATGAGTAGACTAGAGATAGGTTAGCTGGTTATGCACGAGTAACCGTCCGGAGACGAGCAGGAGGCTTATACGTATCACTCCCATATATTCTCCCTGTGTTGTTGCTAGTCACTACTTGGGGCATTAGTAGTGTACCTTCCTATTTTACTTTAGAGACAGTTTTAAAAGTTGTAATAATGGTGGTTTGGATCATAAGCTGTATTTTGAATTTTCCGCTGCTATCATGGTTTAGTTTTCAACTTATGCACTGTCTCGCCTGTTTATATCAAGTTATGTTATTATTATTTTATTTTGTTCCATGCGTTGTGAGATATACTACAGGGTCTTTGTTAGTTCATAATTTCAAATTCCTTTTCATTGACGACCGTCCCGTGCCAGTTGGGCATCTGCACAGCGCGTTTCGAGGAAAATGTCGGCTGGTGCGGGGCGAGCCGTCACACTTGGTATCCGAGCTCTAGGTTGCTTAGTTAACCTAGGGAAACACACCAGGGAGAGATAGTACGAATATGAGAGCGCGTATTTGTTATATTTTGGGTTTTCAAAAGTTATATATATATATATTAGTATACCTAAGGATGGAGTCACACTGCACTGACACCACTGAAGAGACGGTTAATCGTTTTCTCTTTACAGATTGAACTATGAGTCGATATACGAGTAATACTGGTTCATGAGCCAATAATAGGAATGTCGCTGATATGAGTACGATGTTCGCTGACTTCATGAGAGAGATGCTAAGGGATGATCAGAGGGCAGCTCCAAATATTGTAAATGATGGCGGTGCGGTTGTGCAGGCACCTAGGGCCGATTTTGCTAATCTCTATAGGGACTACACTATTCTTGGTGGGAAGCCGTTCCACGGAATGGAATCAGCTACGGAAGTTCAAAATTGGGTAGATAGCTGTGAGCGCATCTTCGAGGACTTGGTGATCGAGGATGCGATGAAGAGGAAGCTAGCATCCCGTCAACTGCGAGGACGAGCTATGAATTGGTGGAATGCTATTAAGGCAGCTACTCCGAAGGATCAATTTACATGGAATCAATTTAAAGCTCGCTTCAGTGACAAGTTTATCCTAGCTTCCCAGAAGTCAGAGTTGTTTATGAAGTTCTTGGGGCTTAAAAAGAATGGTATGGAAGTCTCGGAATATATTGCTAAGTTCGATACTTTATCGAAGTATGGATTATCCCTTGTTGACACTCCCGAGAAGAAGAATGAGAAGTTCATAACAGGCTTAGATCAGGACTTGGGGAAAGGCTTATAAACCATATTGATGAGACTTTTGAATTGATTGTTGGGAAAGCATTGAGATCAGAGAGCCTTTATCCAAAGCCCAAGACTGAAGTCTCTGTTGCATCTGCAGAGGAGCCAAAACCGCAGGCAAGCCGGTGGAGGCAAGAATAATTCTCAGAATAAAAGGAAGCAGAGTCAGACCAAGGATGGTCATAAAAAGAAAGATAGGAAAGAGGTAGAGTGCTTTAGGTGTGGAAAGAAGGGTCATTATGCTAAAGAATGGCGAGCAAAGCCAGCGGACAGGAAGTGCTTCAACTACAGCCAAGTGGGACATCACAAGGATAAGTGTCCACAACCTCCTAAAGAAAGGAATATTGTGAAAGCATATGCTATTAGTGATGTTCCTTCTTCATCGAATGCCCAACTGTGGCGGAGAAAGGAAAGTATGTCGTCATTCAAGGTATGCTTTCTATTTATGATGTTCCTGTTCGAGTACTGTTTGTTACCAGGGCTGCCCGTTCCTTTATATCTAGTGACCTGGTAGATAGGTTGGGATTGGAACCCGAGATAGTCGATAGACCTTTAGTTGTGACAAACCCGATTAGTGGTTCAACTAGCCTTTGTATGATTTGTCGAAATTTTGTCTTATCGAGTCATGGATGTATGTTTGCTTGTGATTGCTTTGTTTTGGGATTTACTGGGTTTGGCAGTATTTTGGGAGTCGATTGGCTCCAAAGATATGGGGGAGGGGGTAGACTGTGAGAGATTTTCGGTGACTATTAGGGCGGATGATGGGCGGAGGGTAGTGTTTGATGGCCTACCTAGTGATGAGGTGATGGCTAGTTTTCTAAATTCCCTCGACATCCCGCAGGATGAGTTATCAGAGGTTCCCGTTGCTGGCTAGTATCCGGATATCTTCGAGGAAGTGACCGGACTTCCACCACAGTGAGAGATTGAGTTCCGTATTGATTTAGTGAAAGATGCCAGACCTATAGTGTTGCCACTTCGTTGTATGGCACCAAGGGAGCAGCGAGAGCTCGGGGTGATAGTAAGCGATCTTTTGAAGAAGGGATTTATCAGAAGTAGTGTCTCCGAGTGGGGAGCACTAGTTGTATTTGCCACTAAGGCAGATGGTTCTCTTCGTTTATGTGTGGACTATCACGAGTTGAATAAGGTGACTAGGAAGAATAAGTATCATCTTCCACGGATAGATGATTTGTTTGATCAACTGGAAGGAGCAAGAGTGTTCTCCCAGTTGGACCTCGCGACAGGATTTCATCAGCTCTAAGTAGCAACCGAGAGTATTCCAAAAACGGTCTTTCGGACGCCGTCTAGATTCTACGAGTGGTTGGTCATGCCATTCGAGTTGACCAATGCACCAGCATATTTTGTGGATCTTATGAATAGAGTTTTCAGTGATCAATTGAATAAGTTTGTTCTTGTGTTCGTTGATAATATCTTGGTTTACTCGAGGACAAAGGAAGAACACAAAGAACATTTAAGGATAGTGATGGAGGTGTTGAGAAAACACCAATTAAAAGCGAAATTTTCTAAGTGTCACTTCTGGAGGAGGGAAGTGAGATTCTTGGGCCACGTTGTTTCAGAGAATGGTATTGTCGTGGATCCTGCGAAGGTGGCTATAGTACAAGATTGGTCTACGCCCAAGAATGCAATAGACGTGAGAAGTTTCTTGGGATTAGCTGGATATTATCGTAAGTTTATCCAAGACTTCTTCAAGATTGTAGCACCGTTAACTCAGTTAACCAAAAAGAATCAAGCTTTTGTTTGGGACGAAAGGTGTGAGAATGCATTCAAGAGTCTAAAGGAAAAGTTGACGTGTGCACCATTGTTAGTTATTCCTAAAGGGAATGAAGAATTGATGGTATACATGGATGCCTGTGGTACCGGACTAGGTGCTGTATTGATGCAAAGAGGTAGGGTTGTAGCTTATGCTAGTCGACAACTGAAACCGCATGAGAAAAGATATCATACCCATGATTTGGAATTGGCAGCGATCGTGTTCGCATTGAAGATGTGGAGACATTATCTCTTAGGAGAAAGATTCGAGTTGTTTACCGATAATAAATCATTAAAGTATCTTCTCTCTCAGAAGGATCTAAATCTTCGTCAGCAAAGATGGTTAGAATTCTTAGCTTCCTATGATTTCGATATAACATATACACCAGGAAAGGGCAATGCAGTAGCTGATGCATTGAGTAGGAGACATGCCATTTTAGGGGCTATGTTTCTTGAATGGAAGCAACTGGAGTATATCGTTGGGTATGATTTCAAACCAAATTGCGAATTGGATCCAAATATGTTAGCAAGTTTGACGATCAGACCCACTTTGATTGAGCGGATTGGTTCCAGTCAGAGAGACGATCCTAACCTTTTGGAAATCATCTCCAAGTTAGAGATTGGTATCGACGAGGAGATGAACATGTATGGACTTGATCGAGGTGGATGGCTTAGAAAGGATGGGAGATTAGTTGTACCCAATGTTAATGGATTGAGAGATGAAGTGCTTAGACAATGTCATTACACGAAACTGTCTATACATCCCGATGGTAACAAAATGTATCGAGATATGAAACGGAGCTACTACTGGGAAGGGATGAAAAGAGACGTTGGTAAGTTTATATCCAAATGCATGGATTTCCAGCTAGTTAAAGCCGAGCAAAAGAAGCCTAGTTAGTTGCTGCAACCATTGGAAATTCCAGAATGGAAATGGGAACAAGTATCACTGGATTTCATTGATAGGTTACCAAGGACTAGGTCGAGCCATGATAGCATTTGGGTGATTATGGACCGATTGACTAAGAGTGCAAGGTTTGTACCCATCAAGTCGAATAGAACAACAACCAAGTTAGTAGAACTATATATGAAGTAGGTAGTGAGATTTCATGGAGTACCCAAAGGCATTGTGAGTGACCGAGATCCGTTGTTTACTAGTGGATTTTGGAAGAGCTTATAAGAGGCTTTTGGGTCAGAATTACATCTCAGTACCGCGTACCATCCTCAAAATGACGGTCAAACAGAGAGGGTGAATCGAGTACTAGAAGATCTCTTGAGAGCTTGCATATTAGATTTTGGAGGGTCATGGAATGGCCATTTACATCTAGTTGAATTCGCGTATAATAATAGTCATCAGTCCAGTATTGGTATGGCTCCATTTGAAGCTTTATATGGAACACTGTGCAACTCACCATCATGTTAGTTAGAAACCGGTGAGAAATTTTTGCTTGGACCGGATGTGATAAGGGAAACCTCAGATAAGATCAAGGTTATCCAACAACGAATGAAGGCTGCCAAAGATAGGCAGAAGAGATATGCTAATAAGAGACGAAGAGAATTGAAATTCTCCATTGGCGACTTGGTGTTTGTCAATATTTCTCCGTTAAAGAGCGTGATTCGATTTGGTAGGAGAGGCATGCTAGCACCAAGGTTTGCTGGTCCATTCCCAGTTCTCGAGCAAGTTGGGAATTTAGCGTATAAGGTTGGATTACCTGACAAGATTGAAGGAGTTCACAACATATTTCATGTTTCCCAGTTAAGAAAGTTCGTGCACGACCCCGATATGACTATTTCATCGGATCAGTTGGATGACATCGAAGTAGAACCCGAGGCGGTTGGGAACCGCAGGCCAATGCATATTGTCAAGTACGATACAAAGAAACTTCGAAGGAAGACGGTGAAACTAGTCAAGGTCTAATGGGGGTGATAATGAGAATGATTGTACTTGGGAAACAGAGGAAAACATAAGGAAGACGCATCCAGAACTCTTTGCCTAGTAAGATTCTAATAGTGATAGTTACTCCCTTTTTAGTTAACCACATGCTAGGATAGACTTGTTATGTTGTTATGTATGTTTGATTGCTTGTAAATGGCTGATAGGCATGCGGGACACCTTTGTATGTTTTGGTTAAGGAATTTTGGGGGTGAATTTTCTTAAGAGAGGGAGAGTGTAACGACCCGCATTCTATGCATCGGAAGATCGTAGAATATTTATTTCGTTCACATGCAAAGCCGTATGGTCATGTAACTTTGGGAGACGACTATTGGAGTCATTTGCCATGTTCATGATTTTTGCCAATTTTTAAATGACCATTTTGCCCCTAGAAAATCTTTGTTTTCCCATAACTTTTAATTGGTAAGGAATTTTGACCTAAAATCACTTCCATTGGATCCGGATGATGGTTTACCTTTCCATAGAGTGGTCACATTGATCAAACGGACTTACAATTTGGGAAACATGGCCGAAACAAGGTTTAGAAGGTGAAAAAACAGCTTAACCGGGCCAAATAGGGTAATTAGCATCTAGGCTCATTAGGGATTTCAGGATTAGGGTTACATAAAGGCTGAAAAGGGTTAGAGAAACATTTCTTTGTCATTTCTACAGCCTCCACTTACCTCTCTTCAACCCTAGCAATGGCCTCCACCTTCTAAATCTCTTCTAAATAACTCCTAATCGCTTTCTAATCAAGGATTAAACTAAGCTACATCAAATCAAGGCAAATCAACAACAAGTCAGAGTTGGAGCTGCTGTGTTGCAAAGGAATTCGACCCAAAATAGTAGTAAAGTTCAGGTCTATAATACATTTGTAGGTAAGGTGAGTGATTTGCATTGTTTTTCATTAATTACGGCTAATTAGGGTGATTAGTGATAATTAGCGAAATAATGCATGTTAAAATTCTGGAAAAATATGTAAAAGTTCTTAAATTTTATTTTAGGGCTCTGATAAAATTTGGGTTAATTTGAACATGTTTTGCTAATCCTATAATTAAACATGATTAAGGGGGATTAAAGGAAAAAACATGGATTTTGGGTATGTTTGATCTAAAATAACATGTATGCTTTATATTTTGACCTTGTTGATTGATGTTATATGTTACTATGACTGTTTGGGATGTTAAGTAATCTTATAGGAAAATTAGAATGGCTGAAAACGCTGTCGTATGGCAAAAATGGGCGATATATGCTCGCTGGAAAATGTGCAGGGTTTAGGATCAGATCGGGTTATGGAGCTCGGGTCGGATCGGAGAACTGAGTAGAGAAACCGAACCGGATCGGAACCTAGCACAAGAGGAAAATCAGGGCAACAAGGATGGCCAACTGGATCGAATTGGGGTAGGAGATCGGATCGGAGATGAAGGGAGAACCAGATTGGAATCTGGAGCTAAGAAGGAAACACAAAGGGGACCCAAACCAAACCAAATGAGAGACCCGAACCGAACCAATGGGGACTGGAGTACTATGCATATTCAAACCAAACCAAGGCATGGGCTATGAGCACCGAACCGAACCAGGTAGGGAGTACCGAACCGAACCAGATGTATACTTTTACTTCTACGCGACTACTCTTCTGAAGACCAACTCCAATTCGACCAAAACCAGAGATGCAAAGGAAGTCCAAGTGGGAAGTTATAGCTCAGTATCCGGATGGGAACCAACGAGTTAACTTCATGAGTTGGGCTTTACTGCGGGATGTGTGCCAAAGGGTTACCGATGTCTATAGCTTTTACTCACCACTGAGAGACGAATATTGGTTATGGATCAGTGCAGTGGAGTTGTTATAACTCCATGGGGCAAAGTGATCGTAGCAGGGCTATGAGCTAGTGTAGTGGAGTTGTCATGACTCCATGGGGCAGAGTAGATGTGATACCCCATGTTCGTTAATGTCACTCACTAAGGGAATGCATTAAGTTTCGTGAAGTGCTGTAGGTAAACAGACAAAGAATAATTACAAGACAGATATGAATAAGGCAGCAGAAGAAAATTTAAACTTTTATTTCAAACATAAGTCATAATACCGTGGTCCACAATTTCATAAGTCACAAAAACCATTAAAATAAAATAACTTCTGTCTCGCACCATCAAAGTACATAAGTAAATTAAAAGCATCATTCCTCAAACAAAAAGAGTTAAGCCATAATAGAGACAAGAACTTGAGCCATACTTCAGAAGTAGCTCCTAGCAAGATGATATCTGATTCCTGACTAAGTCTGAGTGTTTCGTCCCTGAGAACCTTGGGGGGAGAGAGGAAACGGAAGAAAGAAGGAGAAACAACAGGGTCAGACATAAAGTCTGGCAAGTCTAGTCACTTTTAGCTAGTAAATAATTAAAAGCAACATGATAGGCATATAAAGTGGATGTGGGAGATCACTACATAAATGGCAGGTGTGACAAGATAAGCAAGTTAAGTTGTATATGCCTCACCAATGATTACTCTGCATTATTACTAGTATAACTGAAATGAGATGATCCCTTCCACTATAAGCTGGTAGGCTTAGGTCATACGTCCAAGTATACCCTAACTACTACCTTAATCGATTGGCTCCCTACCTTATAGATATCCTGTGCTGGCCCCACGGTAGGAGGTATCACTTCCTAAAGTGGCAACCCATGGTGTGCACAACCATATCTACTGGTGTCGCGTTCGTCTTAGCCCCATCTGCCCAGCCCATGCACGCACACGTCCCCGGTCGGTTTGCGCCGCCCACACCATCCGCCTCGTTTGGATCTCTTACAACCAATCAGTAAGCGTGCCCCTTTCTCCGCCCAATATGGAGGTCTTTACTTGATACCAACTCTGGGTTACTGACTGAAATGAGTCCCACACAATATGATACAATATCTCCCCCTTGTCTTGTATCTCCCACTAGGTTTTCCACTGACTATGTATACCCTTAGGTATTTTTAATTACATAGCCCTATACTAGTTATGCCTACCCTAAAGGGTGTCTTTAATTACATAACTTTATTCCATTATCTACCGGTTATGTATACCACTAGGTGTTTTTAATTACATAACCCTTTTACATTATTTACTGGTTATGTATACCACTAGGTGTCTTTAATTACATAACCTTATTGGGTTAAGTATGTGGGCCTATATATACATATTACCCATCCCCTCTAATTTACTTAACCCACCACTACCCATCCAATTTTACTTAACCCTAACTTAAGTCCATAGTCATATTAAATTAGGTTAAGTAGTCCATTTCATTACCGTGTCCAATTATGGTTATAATAGGCAATACCTCCCACATTAGGCCTATAACGTGTGGATGCTAGATATATTGGTCGGTTCCAGGCAGTCTTATTCCACAGTTGGGCCTAACATCGTTTCTTAGCCCAATTCATATTTGCGTACTTCGACCTCCCACATTAGGTTCAACATTAGTGGCTGTTGGATATGCCAGTCGGTTCCGGACAGACTTCCACCACTAATGTAACCTAACCTCGTGTCATAAGTACAATTTACAATTCCTAATTGTTAATTACTAAACGTTCCAAATTAATCCAAATCTACCTATGTCATTATAGGTAACTATTTCTATGTCTTCCCCATTTGAATTACATGTCCCATTTCCTATTAAACATTACATAATTCATGCCAATTATAATCCCTTTTTCCCCGATTCCTCTCTATTGTATTCGTACGTATTTTGACGGCGTCTAGGCTACAAAGTAGCCTAGCTATAATAATAAAAGGGAATATGACAAGGGTGATAATTTCAACATGTCTTGGCATAAACATGAACATAAACTGGCATAATAACAAAGTGAATGGACATGTGGTTAACATCATAATAAAGTGGACATCAAACTAGTAATTTGTGGAAATCGCTATGATGTTTAAGCATGCATAATGAGATCTAAATTTAACATTAGGTGTCCAATTACCTAGATCTAGCATAGTTAGGGTGACATAGCAACATGTTTAGATCAAAAGGTAGATTCACATGTCAAGTTTACAACACATATCAATGTATCACAATATGACAGGTGAAAGGTGATTATAATAAAGGTCTAGATCCAAGTAATGTCACAATCATCCAAATTAATAGATGTACTTTCATCATAACATGGTTACAAGTCAAGATCCATATAAACATCATAATTGAATCACCACAATTATATTAGATCCACGAAATTAGACTTGTCATGACATAGGATAGAATTTTATATTAACACAGAATCATATTTTACAACATATCGAATTCATTGTCTATCAAAGCATACTTTTATTCATCTAAACCTAAAAGTAACCTTGAAACTCACAGAATTAGGTTTAGAGAATTTAGAAAGAACGGATCTAGAATTTCTGAATTGGATTTGTAGAATTTGTTGTAGTAGTAACGGTTCAGTTTGCACTCCAGCAGCATATGGACTCCATAGCTCCTAATGAAGAGAATATGAGAAATATGACACATACATATAGCTGCCAGACTCTCTGAAACCGAGTGCCACCTCAGCCCTATGGGTGTCGACAACCCTGTGGGTAGGTCGACACCCCTTCAGGGGGGTCAATCCCCAGGTCGACACCCCTCTAGGGGTGTCGACCCAATTAAGCGGGAATTTTTCCGCTCAGATGAATATTTCGAATTTGAATCCTTTGGATAGGATTCTAACTCATCTCTGAATCACCTCTGACTCATGCATATATATAAAATATTTCTGTATGTATACAAACTTAAAACTCTTATAACTTCTTCATACGGTGTCCGCTTTACGCAAACCAAACGTCTATCTTGACCAGAATTTCAAGACGGACGCAATGGTGCAGTCTGTTTCCTCTAATTCTAAACATTAAATTAATTATTATTTAATTTATTCTCTTTAATGTCGTTAAAAATTTGGGGTGTTACATTCTCCCCTACTCAAAGGATTACATCCCCGAAATCTCTAAGTTGAGAAGAGTGCATATCCTACCATCCATCTACTGATCCACCAATCACTGGCATCCATTGTCCTTAAAGATTTCTAATGCTTATATGAATATATGCAAAGGTTTGTGTATATGTCCCAACACTAACATGAATATCAGGCGGTCTACTGATTCAGTTGACCTCCTTAATGCAATGTATATTTGTGCCATGAGTCCAACATGTATGCAAATAAACCCATTGAATTATATAAGTTCTATATGTGTGCACACGCATTCGTCCAAATGCGACATCCATACCAGTTCATCCATTTCCATTCATAAAAGAAAAGAAAATGCACACATATCCATATGCAATATGAAAGTGATTGAGCCAATCTTAGTGCCTAATGTGTTTGTATATGCGTCCACAGGCAACCACTAGCAAACACTTATGTCCACTTGCATCCATCAAACATAACATGTTTCAAACACATGTTTACATCCATAGGATTACTATATAAATGTCGAAAATACGATAGATAAGATATATTCTATTGACAGAAACAAGTACTAAAAAAACTTACGAAAGGAGTTAAGAACGTACCCTCGAAAAGAAAAGGGTATGAAGCACGAATCTTGTCTTCGGTCTCCCAAGTCGCATCTTCTGGGTTATCTCCCCATTTAACCTTTAGGAACTTGATTTCCTTATTGCGCAGCTTCTTAACCTCTGACCCAAGAATACGGGTAGGGGCTCATCTGCTTGTCGCCTCCTATTCCACTTCGACTTCTTCCAACATACTCGACTACTTCCACGATGTCATTCAGGCACTTCCGCAGATGAGAGACATGGAAAACGTCATGAACACCTGATAAATTTTCTGGGAGCTTTATTATGTAGGCCATTTGGCTGATCCTCTCGGTTATGGGAAATGGTCCCACAAACCTAGGTGTCAACTTCCCTACTGATCCGAAGCGAACCACATTCCTTAGAGGTGATACTTTGATAAAAACTAAGTCTCCCACTTCAAATTTGATGTCAGTTCTTCTCTTGTATGCATAGGACTTCTGCCTATCTTGAGCTATCTTCATCCGCCGTTGAATAAGGTCAATCTTTTCGGACATTTCCCTAACCATATCTGGTCCATGTAATAATCTTTCTGTAGATTCCCACCAACAAGTTGGCGATCTACAGGGTCGTCCGTACAATGCTTCGAAGGGTGCCATACTGATGCTAGCCTGATAGCTGTTATTATAGGCAAACTCTATTAAAGGAAGATGGTCTCCCAAGTCCCTCCGAAGTCAAGGATACACAACCTTAAAAGATCTTCTAGAATTATGTTCACCCTATCCGTCTGCCCATCGGTCTGAGGATAATAAGCGGTGCTCAAACACAACTGTGTACCCAATGCTTCTTGCAAGCTCCTCCAAAATTCGCTGGTAAAGATGGGGTCACGATTACTCATGATGCTGGAAGGAACTCCGTGGAGATGAACTATCTCACGAATATAAATTACTGCCAACCATGATGCCGTCCTTTTACTTTTAACTAGAATAAAGTGAGCGCTCTTAGTGAGTCTGTCTACTATCACCAAAATACTAGTATTACCTTTCTTCGATCTAAGCAAACCATCTATGAAATCCATAGAGACGCTCTCCTATTTCCACTACGGAACCTCCAATGAATGAAGCAATCCACCCGGCTGTCTTTGCTTATCTTTGACTTGCTGGCAAACCAAACATTGTGAAATAAATTCGGCCGCATCCTTCTTCATCCCAGCCCAAAAGAAAACCCTCTTCATATCTCTGTACATCTTGTCACCTCCTGGATGAATGGTCATCTAAGAATGGTGGGCTTCTTCCAGGACTGCCTTGATCAAACTTCCAGTTTGAGGAACACAAAGCCTTCCATCTCGTCGCAACCACCCATTTTCATCTATGGCATATCTACTGAGGTGACTAGAAGTCTCCCCTCTTTTGAGATTATCCATAATGTCTAGAATCTGTGTGTCACCTTGTTGCGAAGCTCTTATCTGATCCACAAGAGTCGGTCGTATCTCTAAGGATGCAAATAAATCAGGCAAAACCTCGATAGAGGGTCTAAAATAAAAAACTGATACGAACTCCAAGTTCTTTCTTTCCACGAACAGAGGACTCAGAGCCACCCTCTGCTTACTTAGTGCATCTTCCACCACATTACCCTTGTCAGGGTATAAGAAATCTCAAAATCATATGAAGCTAAGAACTCCATCCACCGTTGTTGCCTTAAGTTTTGATCCTTTTATGAGAATAAATACTTGAGAGATTTATGATCGGTGTATAACTCGAACTTTTATCCAAGTAAATAATGACGCCACGTCTTTAACGTGAATATTATGGCAGCTAGCACTAGATCATGGATGGGGTAATTCTTCTCATGAACTCTCAACTGTTTATTCCCATAACATATTACTTTCCCTTCTTGCATCAGAACTGCATCAAGCCCTGTACCGCACGCATCAGTGTAAACAGTAAACATTTTACTCCCATCGGGCAAGGTCAAGATTGGGGCTGTTGTCAGAGCCCTCTTTAGTCGTTGGAAAGCAACATCACAGTCTATGTCCCATGAAAATGCCAAATTCTTCTTTGTCAGCCTGGTGAGAGGGGCTGATTTCTTCACGAAGTCCTTAATGAACTTCCAATAATAACCTGCCAGCCCAAGAAAGCTTCTTACCTCGGTTGCATTTTTAGGAATCTGTCAATCTTGTACTACAACCACTTTTGCGGGATCTACATCTATCCCTTCTTGGGAGACTACATGCCCCAAGAATCTCACCTCCCTTCTCCAAAAATGGCATTTGGAGAACTTTGCTTTTAGCTGATGGTCACGGAGAGTTTTCAGAACTTCTCCCAAATGCTGGGCATGCTGTTCTTCACTCTTGGAGAAGATCAAAATATCATCAATGAAGACTACGACGAATTTGTTTAGGAACTCCCGAAACACCCTACTAATCAAATCAACAAAATAGGCGGGTGCATTTGTTAACCCAAAGGGCATAACTAGCCATTCAAAGAAACTGTTTGGAACTCTAAAAGTAGTCTTATCTATGTTGTCCTCAGCCACCCTCAGCTGATGGAACCCCATAGCTAAGTCCAACTGAGAAAATACAGAGGCACCAAAAAGCTAATCAAATAAATCATCAATCCTCGGAAGCGGGTGCCTATTCTTCTTGGTGAGCTTATTTAACTCTCTATAGTCAACACACAAACGAAGCGAACATCCGCTTTAGTTGCGAATACTACTGGAGCACCCCACTCAGATATGCTTTGTCTGATAAACCCTTTTTCAAGTAGCTCCCCTACTTGCTTACTCAGCTCCCTCCTTTCCCTTGGAGCCATATGGCATACTGGTAATGCAACTGGCTTTGCATTGTACACCAGATATATGCGGAAGCCAATTTTGCACTTTGGAGGTAAACTCCATATCTCATCAAGAACATCTGAATAATCTCGAACCACTGGAACACATTGCAAATCATCTATGGATGCATCTAGAGACTCTAGGAATCTAAGCATAACAGAACCTTGGGGGTCACAAGAAACTTCGAGGGTCTTCCCATGACAAGTCGGGAGTCTAACAGCCCTCTTCTCACAATCCAGAATGGCCCCATACGTGGCAAGCCAATTTATTCCTAGAATCAACCCATAGCCCATAAACCCGAGCACATACGGGTTGCATTTAAAATCGACGCCTAACGCAGATGTTTTCATACCCCGACAAATCATCGATAAATGAGCCGAACCACCAATGGGGTTTGAAACAACTACGGGATCTACTATCATACTAGTAATTAAATGCAGAGATTCAACCACGGAACTAGATATAAACAAGTGTGAAGCACCAGAATCAAAAAGTGTCCTAATTGGATAGTTTGAAAGAGAAACTAAACTTTCTACAGAAATTTTTCTACCTCTTTCACGAGCACTGATCGCGAGAGCATGCGCCTGCCCTCCAGAAGTCTCTGCTCTTTGCCATTGTCCCTGCAATCCCTGTTTCTTCGGGCACTCTTTAGAGAAGTGTCCGACCTCTCCGCAATTAAAGCAACTAGCCTTCCTTCTCTTACAATCTGTAATCAGGTGACCCACTTTTCCACAATTGTGACATTTTCTCTTATCGTTGCCTTTATCATCTTTCCCTCTTTCTTTTGTTGTTGTTGCCCTTTCTTGGGCCATACCTTCTTATTCTGCGATGTCCCCTCAGCTTTTGTTTCCTTCTTTTCTCCCTTGTCCTCCTCATGCATTAGGGCCATATCAACAAGCTTTTCAAAGGAGGCCCCCATTGGAAGATGGGACATAACTAAACCATGCAGAGGCTCATTCAGCCCCTTAGCAAACCATAAAGCCCTTTTGTGTGGTGTGTCTACCAACTCTAGCCCGAACCTTGCCAACTGGTTGAACTTGTTCACATACTCCTTCACCGTCAAATTTCCTTGTTTGAGTGTTAAGAACATCTCCATCTGTATGCTTCTCTTTGCTTAGGAAAGAAATTTCATTTCGAACCTTTGTCTAAAGTCTTCCCAAGTTTCTACCGGACGTCCAGCTTGGATGACTTCCCACCAAAATGAGGCTTCGTCCTTTAACAGCCGAGCAGCTAATTGAATTTTCCTTCCATCCTCCACTTCGAAGATTATGAATAAGTCCTCTGTCTCCTTAAGACAATTCCTAGCTTCTACGAATGTCTTGTTCCCATGGAATGGCCTTCCTTCCATAGCCTGGTAGTCTTTGAAGATCTTGGCAAAGTTGTCATCTTTTGGAGGGGGATGAGGAGGAATGACTGGTGCAACTGGTGAAGGAACATCTCGTTGGCCTTCGGCGGGCGCCGTGGCCTCTGAATACCTCCGGAACCATCCGGGTATTGTGATGCCCTCAGCGAGATTAGAGACGTTTTGTTCCCCAGTAGGGGTGTTAAACGGACAGGACAGTCCGATGTACGACTCGGTCCGAAAGGGTAAAGTGTCCGGTCCGTGTCCGTACGATTCTCATTTAGGACATGATTTAGGACAAGAAAAAGTGTACGAAAATATGTCCGTTCGAAAATGTTCGATGTTTTTCTATTGTCCGAACCTTGTTCGTCCGTTGTCCGGCTCGTACGAACAATGTCCGAGCCAACTCCTCGTCCGGTCCGTGTACGTCCGAAAGTCTTATAGGACAGGACACGAACACCCCTCTGTCCGGTCCGGTCCACCCGATTAACACCCCTATTCCCCAGACATGCTGAAAAAGGGAAAAGGAAGAAATTTAGATAAATGACCGAAGGATACTACATATGGCTTTTTGGGGAATGTTTTTCAAAATAGACTTTTCTTTTTGAAAATGTTTTCCTTTTTAAAACCTTTTTGAAAATAATTTTCTAAAACTTTTATCTAATTTGGTAACCTTCAGCTCTGATACCAAGTGTGACACCCTACGTCTGTTAATGTCACTCACTATGGGAATGCATTAAGTTTCGTGAAGTGCTACAGGTAAACAGACACAGAATAATTACAAGACAGATATGAATAAGGAAGCAACGGAAAATTTAAACTTTTATTTCAAACATAAGTCATAATACCGTGGTCCACAATTTCATAAGTCACAAAAACTATTACAATAAAATAACTTCTTTCTTGCACCATCAGAGTACATAAGTAAATAAAAAGCATCATTCCTCAAACAAAAAGAGTTAAGCCATAGTAGAGACAAGAACTTGAGCCATACTTCAGAAGTAGCTCCTAGCAAGATGACATCTGATTTCTGACTAAGTCTATGTGTATCCTCCCAGAGAACCTGGGAGGGGGGAAATGGAAGAGAGAAGGAGAAACAATAGGTTCAGACATAAAGTCTGGCGAGTCTAGTTACTTTTAGCCAGTAGATAATTAAAAGCAACATGATAGGCATATAAAGTGGATGAGAGAGATCACTACATAAATGACAGCTGTGATAAGGTAAGCAAGTTAAGGTGTATGTGCCTTACTAATGATTACTCTGCATTATTACTAGTATAACTGAAATGAGATGATCCCTTCCACTATAAGCTGGTAGGATTAAGTCATATGTCCAAGTATACCCTAACCACTACCCTAATCCATCGGCTCCCTACCTTGTAGATATCTTGTGCTGGCCCCACAGTAGGAGGTATCACTTCCTAAAGTGGCAACCCATGGTGTGCACAACCATATCTACTGGTAACACGGTCGTCTTAGCCCCCTTTGCCCGGACCATGCACACACATGTCCCCGGTCGGTTTGCGCCGCCCACACCATCCGCCTCGTTTGGATCTCTTACAATCAATCAGTAAGCATGCCCCTTTCTCCGCCTAGTACGGAGGTCCTTACTTGATACTAACTCCGGGTTACTGACTGAAATGGCTCCCACACAATATGATACAAGCTCTCCCCCTTGTTTTTTATCCCCCACTCAGTTTTCCACTGACTATGTATACCCTTAGGTGTCATTAATTACATAGCCCTATACTAGTTATGCCTACCCTAAAGGGAGTCTTTAATTACATAACTTTATTTCATTATCTACCGGTTATGTGTACCGGTAGGTGTATTTAATTACATAACCATGTTACATTATTTACTAGTTATGTATACCACTAGGTGTCTTTAATTACATAACCTTATTGGGTTAAGTACGTGGGCCTGTATATACATATTACCCATCCGCTCTAATTTACTTAACCCACCACTACCCATCCAATTTTACTTAACCCTAGCTTAATTCCATAGTCATATTAAATTAGGTTAAGTAGTCCATTTCATTACCATGTCCAATTATGGTTATAATGGGCTAGACCTCCCACATTAGGCCTATAATGTGTGGATGCTGGATATGCCGGTCGGTTTTGGGCAGTCTTATTCCACAGTTGGGCCTAACCTCATGTCTTAGCTCAATTCGTATTTGCGTACTTAGACATCCTACATTAGGTTCAACATTAGTGGCTGCTGGATATGTCGGTCGTTCCGGGCAGATTTCCACCACTAATGTAACCTAACCTCATGTCATAAGTAAAATTTACAATTCCTAATTGTAAATTAATAAACGTTCCAAATTAATCCAAATCTACCTATGTCATTATAGGTAACTATTTCTATGTTTCCCCATTTGAATTACATGTCCCATTTCCTATTAAACATTACATAATTCATGCAAATTTTAATCCCTTTTTCCCCGTTTCCTCTCTAACGTATTCGTACATATTTTGACGGCATCTAAGCTATAAAGTAGCCTAGCTATAATAATTAAAGGGAATATGACAAAGGTGATAGTTTCAACATGTCTTGGCATAAAAATGAACATAAACTGGCATAATAACAAAGTGAATGGACATGTGATTAACATCATAATAAAGTGGACATCAAACTTGTAACTTGTGGCAGTCGCTATGATGTTTAAACAAGCATAATGAGATCTAGATTTAACAATAGGTGTCCAATTACCTAGATCTAGCATAGTTAGGGTGACATAGCAACATGTTTAGATCAAAAGGTAGATTCACATGTCATGTTTACAACATATATCAATTTATCACAATATGATAGGTGAAAGGTGATTAACATAAAGGTTAAGATCCAAGTAATGTCACAATTATCCAAATTAATAGATGTACTTCCATCATAACATGGTTACAAGTCAAGATCCATATAAACGTCATAATCAAATCACCACAATTATAATAGATCTAGGAAACTAGATCTGTCATGACAGGATAGAATTTTATATTAACACAGAATCATATTTTACAACATATCCAATTCATTGTCTATCAAAGCATACTTTTATTTATCTAAACCTAAAATTAATCTAGAAACTCACAGCGTTAGGTTTAGAGAATTTAGGAAGAACGAATCTAGAATTTCTGAATTGGATTTGTAGAATATGATGTTGTAGAAACGGTTCAGTTTGCACTCCAGTAGCGTATGGACTCCATGGCTCCTAATGAAGAGAATATGAGAAATATGACACATATATATAGCTGCCAGACCCCCTGAAACCGAGTGCCACCTCAGCCCTAGGGGTGTCGACACCCCTGTGGGTGGGTCGACCCCTAGTTCGACACCGCTCTAGGGGGGTCGACCCCCTAGAGCGAGAATTTTGCCGCTTAGAGGAATTTTTCGAATTTGAACCCTATGGATAGGATTCTGACTCATCTCTGACTCACCTCT
The DNA here is from genome assembly GCA_030737875.1 of Allium sativum. Taxonomy (NCBI): domain Eukaryota; kingdom Viridiplantae; phylum Streptophyta; class Magnoliopsida; order Asparagales; family Amaryllidaceae; genus Allium; species Allium sativum. Next base: position 953,351,174 of record CM060915.1, read on the forward strand.
GACTCGTGCGTATATATAAAATATTTCTATGCGTATACAAACTTAAAACTCTCACAACTTCTTCATACGGTGTCCTTTTACGTAAACCAAACGTCTCTCTTGACCAGAATTTCGAGACGAACGCAATGGTGCAGTATGTTTCCTCTAATTCTGAACATTAAATTAATTATTATTTAATTTATTCTCTTTAATTTCATTAAAAATTCGGGGTGTTATAGTGGACATAGCAAAGTGTTAGTGGTTACGGATCAGTGCAGTGGACCGTCATGACTCCATGGGGCAGAGTGATCGTAACAAAGGATTGGGTGATCACAGCGATAGATATCGTATGCTTTACTCACTGAGTGAGAGATGTGAGGATGATTGCTATGTTTGATGTTTGCTATAACCATGACATGCACACCCCCTACCAATTATTTTCACACCATGTGTTAGTGTCACCTTAGAGTATTGTACATCCTGTTGTGCTAGCTCTTTGGTTGCAGGTCCAGGTTCAGGTATGGCTATGTATACCTGTTATTGTTCTGTTTTGTTGCTTATCTCTCATACCAGACTTTTGTCTGACCTAGAGTTTTATGTCACTGCTTATTACTCTGGGTGCTCCTAAACGAGCAGACTAGAGACAGGTTAGCCGGTTTTGCACGAGTAGCCGTCCGGAGACGAGTAGGAGGCATATACGTATCACTCCCATATATTCTCCATATGTTTTTGCCGGTCACTACTTTGGGCATTAGTAGTGTACCTTCCTATTTTGATTTAGAGATAGTTTTAAAAGTTGTAATAATGGTGGTTTGGATCATAAGCTGTATTTTGAATTTTCCGCTGCTACGATGGTTTAGTTTTCAGCTTATGTACTGTCTCGCCTATTTATATCAAGTTATGTTATTATTATTATATTTTGTTCCATGCGCTGTGATATATACTATAGGTTCTTTATTAGTTCATAATTTCAAATTCCTTTTCATTGACGACCGTCCCATGCCCGTTGGGCATCTGCATAGCGCATTTCGGGGAAAATGTCAGCTGGTGCGGGGCGGGCCATCACAGTTATGAGATTACTTATATTTAAGCTGCAACTGATCTCATTTAAAAATCCAAGATTTGGTTATGCGTGGTCAGTGTGCTCTTAAATTAAAATCAAAAGAAAATAATATAATTTGCTAAATAAATTTGTATATGAAATTATCCTTGGTGTATCAAAACTAGCCTATCAATCCATTTTCTAATTTGTGAAATGTGTTAATATATTATGATATATTATGATTTGTTGATTGATAGCTATTGGGATTTGAGATTATTTGATTGCATCACTTAAATTGAATCTATATGTATAGTTTAAATCCATCACTATTTTTGTATCAATTTTGTTTTGAAAAAATCTTTCGAAAATAATTGAAATACATTTTTTTAACTCACTACATTTATATAAATTTCATCGTAAATCCGTCATTCTCTACAATGTAAAATATGCCACTAGTTCTTAGAATATTATGATATTTGTTTGACTGATTGAGATTTATGATTATCGTTCTTCCTATTAAGTGGATATTATATTTATTAGTCACTTTTCATCTATATTTCAAACTTTGTATTCTTTTGATGATAACAAAAGGGGGAGAATGGATTGAGATTTTGATTTATGAGTGAATATTTTATAAATATTTTACTATTGAAAATTAATCGTATCGAAAATTTCTTAAAATTTTCAAACTTTTCACTCACGCACAGTTATAGGGGGAATTTCTGTTGTAGGGGGAGCTTTCAAATAGGGGGAGTTCAGTTCTTCACTGCCAAACACATTCATTTGATTCAAAATCTTTAATATTTGTTTGTTTTCATCAAAAGGGGGAGATTGTTGTAGATAACGTTGTTGTATACACAATTATATGATTTTTGTTTGATGATAACAACCAATATATATTTTATTATTAAATGTGTTTGTTGGTTCATATTCACGCACAGCCACATCATAGACAGGAATATAATATTTAAATTTAAATAGAAAACGACTATGCACGAATTCAAATATTCAACGGTATTTTATTTAAATATAAATATTTTATTTCATACATTCAAACAGTACAACTCTTGTAACTCCACTATTTGTACATCTCACATTTCAATTTCATTTCATACATATATTGTTTCATATACAGTGCTCCTCACTACAGTTCTCTGCTCACTCATATACAATTTCATATATATATATATATATATATATATACAAGCTCATGTATAGATACACTTATATACATTTCATTGTCTCCTATCTTCTGTCTTCACAGCTCACTGTCAGTTCAGTCATCGTCTGCTTACCTGTCACATGAAACACACATAAAGTACACTACAATAGAAATGAAACTGAATACGTGTGAATATAAATTTTATTTTTAAAAATTATTTGCCTTAGAATCTTTGGTTTGTTTCTCATCATTTTTTCATGAATTGATCTAATATGTATATATTTCTAGTACCCACTGATCTGCCTCAACACACTACACCGGTTTGTTGATCAGAACCAGTTGATTCTGAATAGCCACAACATAGTGTAGCGGTCTGCTGATATATATTCGAATACACACACACACACACATATATATATATACACACACACACATATATTTACACATACATGTATATATTCATATATGTATACATACAGGTCAACAACATGTTCAGCATAGCAGTGAAATGGAGAAAATGAATACACGCAGGAGAATGGTTAAGCATAGTCAATACTACATGGTTTAGCAGCTTGAACAAGTTTGAGGGCATGGTCATTCAACATGCATGACTAGCAGCATGGTTCATATAAATGGAGACAAGTTACAATCATGGGCAGATCACAGTGGTGAAAGAGTGCACACATCATCAGCAAGTGGAAACTCATGCATGGTCACACATCACTATTCAAACATGGTTTTAGCATGTGATGATGGAGCATATACAAGATTATACATGGGATCAGCACAAACAACACAGCAATTAACATGGCCAGATCAATATGCAGTTAAACTCATGAGCCAAGTTGAAACAAAGCAAGTTTAACATGTTCCCCAGCGCGCGTGCGCGCGCGCACACACACACACACACATATATATATATATTTATATGGTAAGTCTTCACTATCATTGGAAAGTGATAAGCTGGTTCAGACAAAACAGATTGGACATGGTGCAAGTGCAACTAATCAACACAATCTCAATGATATATGCAACATGAATGGTGATAAATGGTGCAATAAGTTTCAAGTTTTCAACAAGGTGCACCAGATCAATATGTGATTAAGGCATGGACCAGCATCAAGATCGAGCTCAAGTGAATTACAATGACCAAGTTTTTTTTTAAGAAGACAACAACCCAATTATGTAAACAGCTCAAGGCATTTCACAACATCAATTGTCATGTATGTAAACATGTGTGACTGCACAAACATGAGCATATACAAAATTCACATATATAAGCAATGAAGCAGCATGACCAAGCAACAAGACCATGCCTAGTTAAGGTGGACTCAAATTAGAATGAACATGGGTGAACATAAGTGGTCGAACCAGTTTATTTCAACATGCAAGAATTCTTTGACACAGGCAAGCAAGTTTCTGGAAAGAGATAAATTAAAATTAAAAGTTTTCTAGATTTAAACAATGCAAATTCATATGGACAAATGGCAAGTCTTTTAAATCTATCCAAGATATCGGTGTTTCCAGATATTTTAAACACTTCCATAAAATCCTCTTTCAAACTCTCAAATTAGTTCCAGTTTTTTTTTTTTTTTTTTGTAAAGAATTTTCTGGCAATAATATTTTTCTATGGAAAGTTTTCATGTGTATATATAGGAAAACAAACTAAAGACAAGATTTCAGGCAAGTGATACTAAATCATTTTATGAAGATATTCGAGCACAGTTTAAGGGATGGCAAAGCATTTCCTGAATTTCAGTTTTCAATACATATATGGCAAGGCAAAAATCAAGTTCTTTTGCTTTCCAAATACATGTAAAGGGCATTGTTTTTTGTTTCCAGAAATGACTAAGGGTGTTTAGGAAACAATCATCAAGTCACAGTAACTTACTCAAGGAAACAAATCACGCAAGAATTTCCTGAAATCATCACAACAGGTTTGGCAACATATTGAAAAAATCACGCAAGGGACCAATTTGAATTAAAGGTTCATTCAAGAACAAAAATTACATCCATGTTCATCAATCATCTCAGTCAAACTAGGGTTAGTTTTTATTTTAGAAAGGGATGGGTTTTCTAGTTTTTGATTTATTTTGTATTTTGTTTTTAAATTCCTTTGTAATCGTCTGAACAGTTTCTAGGTCTGTAAAATTAAAGGAATCCAGTTAGAATTTAGCTGGCAGTTTACTAGAGTCTGTAAAAACTAGGGTTACGGGTTTGTAATCTGGGACAGGATTAGTTTTTAATTTAGAAAGGGAAGGGTTTTCTAGTTTTTGATTTATTTTGTATTTTGTTTTTAAAGTCCTTTGTAATCGTCTGAACAGTTTCTAGGTCTGTAAAATATAGGGAATCCAGTTAGAATTTAGCTGGCAGTTTACTAGAGTCTGTAAAAACTAGGGTTACGGGTTACGAGTTTGTAATCCGGGAAAATATGGTCGAGGGGATATCGGTCAGTCTAGAGTTTTGAGCGTAGAACTAGAATAGGAGCGAGGGGTTCGCGAGTATACATGGACTTGTATGCGGGATCTATTCTTTTATCTAGTAGAAACCTTAGGAATGCAGCAGTAGGCAAGATTTTGCCGAAGCTGGGTATATCTTGTGTCATTTACTTTCTGAATTTCTATTTCTGCTATATTCTGTGATCTGTGAATATTTTGATATCCCGTAATATTAAAACTCTGCGATAATTTGTAATAAACCCTATTCACACTCCCTATAGGGTTAATCTAGATCCAACAAACTCCAACCACTTGGTTTAACTTTTAAAAATCCTTTTTAAAGAAAGGATAATCGTAAGACCGATCCACATATAAACGCGGATGGTTTTTTTCCTTACGATAACCCAAAGCATTCTTTGAAATCAATATTCGTCTGATATTATAATAATGTCTAAATACAAGTAATATCAATCTAGCTAATCTCTTGCTTCTCAGGCTCTATTATAGTATACAATTCAAACCGTGGGCTCTTATTGGATAATGGATTCCAACTGGCAAGGCATGGGACCACCTTTCGATAGTGTATCTCTAGAGAAGAATACACCGAGTTCAACAAGAACATCTTGCAACCCAGGCTAAACGTGACCGGCCCCTCACTTCGTTTGAGAGTACCGAATGTATTATCACCAACGGTTGGGATCAGCAACCGATTCTCGAAAGAGACAACATCGATAGATTTAAGAAGCAAAAGGAATATCTCTAGATCAGTTGACAATACACCCTGCTTTGCAGCCAACCACTTAGCCATGCGACCTACCCGATTTTATATCATTTCCCGGTTGTGAGGCTAGAGGTCATAACATATCTTTTGATCTTCATTCACTTTGAATGTCACATTGTCATACCCACCAAATCACAAATTGATTTCCCCTCACGTATCACGGGTATACATCTAAGAGAAACGAATTCCTCCGCCACCAAACGTAAATACGTTTGAAGAGATCAACTTCGCAGTCCATTAGATATACTCTGTCGCACATTCTTCCATATAAGTTGTCCTGGGACTGGACAAACCAAAGGCACTATTCTATAAACAGGACATCCCTTGCATAACTCCATCTTCAATTATCTTTCTCATATTTGATTCGTAATGCTAACGCCCATACAGAGTGGTTTTCAGATAATGAAACTGATCCCGGTCTCTCCGTATTGACGACGAAAAAATGGTCAAAAACATTGATAGTCGGTGATTTAACTATAAAAAAAACATGTATGCAAACAACAATCTTATTTCTAGATAGAAATTTGATCGATCAATCCTTAATCAATATTTATCTCTTAAATTAATTTGTCATTAATTTATTCATTCTCCATTTCCTGTTTTGATATATATACAGAAATTCTTATTTTCTAAATTTAGAAAATATACGATATTAACATTGGAAAACATTTCCATTTCTTATCAACAAAACATTTCATTTTCTATGATTAGAAATCATTTCAGATTATATTTGGAAAACGTTTCCAAAACTCATTTATATCGATTTCAAACGAATGTTATACAAAATGTCGTTTTGACTACTCAATCCATTCATCGCTTATTACTTTATGTATCTTTAATCAATCTTCGCCATCAAACTTCAACTATTCCTTAGTTAATTACGAAGTCAATCAAGTTGGGGTATAATTACATCTCAGACCTTAACTGAACCACGTTCTTAACCTCGCAATAGATAAGCTCAAAACTCTAATTTTTTACAACCATTGCTTATGCAAATTCTCAGATTTATATGTATGAATTACCTTTTTGGATAAAATATTGGTTAAACGATAACATTATAAACCTTACTTCCGAAATATCTGACTTTAAAAATATAACTTTTATGTCTCAATTTGAATAATTTTTAATTAATTTATTTATTAAATAAATAAATCTTGATTTAAAAACCGGAAAGTAAATAGTACTTTCTCGAATTCAATATAATCAAATTCGACGTATAACTCTCTTTCGAGTAATCTCTATTCGATTAACACTTTTAGAATAACTTATATTCGATTAACTCTTTTTCGAATAACTTATATTCGATTAATTCACTTTGAATAACCTATATTCGATTTATTTACTTTGAATAACTTATATTCGATTTATTCACTTCCAATAACTTATATTCGATTTATTTACTTCGAATAACTTATATTTTATTTATTTACTTCGAATAACTTATATTCAATTTATTCACTTCGAATAACTTATATTCAATTTATTCACTTCGAATAACTTATATTCGATTTATTCACTTAGATTAACTTATATTCAATTTATTCACTTGGAATAAATTATATTAGATTTATTCACTTCGAATAACATAAATTCGATTTATTCACTTCGAATAACTTATATTCGATTTATCAACTTTCGAATAAACTATATTCGATTATAAAATATAGGTTTCTAACCGAATACTAATCATCCTGTCAAATTTCTGATTTTATTCAATATATAATTTCTTAGATAAATTATTTTATAACATCTGGCCTAGTTGAATTCTAATTACCAATCTTTACGTATTTTATTTAATTCTATTCATATTTCGAACATCGAAATACATTCCATCCTTTCTTTTTTTTAAACAGCTCCAAGTTTCCCATTTTACATTCATTGTTGAATTTGCAATCTCAATTATCCACTGATAATTATATTTTAATTCATTTATAAACATTGTTTTCATTATTAAACAAGTTATTTATTTGTAGCCATTCGAAATTCCATTTCTGTTTAAATTCCTGCTTCAAAAATCCAATTTCCTTTACAAATGTTTTTATTTGCAAAATCTTTACTTAATTCCATTATTCGCATCGAATGTGAATAATATTTCTTTTATATAATCCATATAGTTTGATTTCGTATTTTAAAACAATATCCCAATTCCAACTTCTATTTATAGATTTATTCATATGAAATCTTCTTTTTATTTCTAACACTTAAATCTCATTTATAATTCCTTTTATAAATGCTGAGTTCAAATTCTATTTAAAATATCGGTGTTAAAACCAATTTCTACTTCCCTATACAAGTTCGGACTTATATATTCCATTTATCGAATGATAAATATTTTACTTAATTTATAAAACATTATTTATAAATTAATCTTCTCAATTTATCCGTTAAGCAGATTTCTATTTAAAATCTACTTTAAATCCATCTTCTCGCAGTTCTTTTATACCTTGCTAATTTGATTTCATGATTCTATTTGTTTCCCAAATATTTCCTTTTATAATTCTATTTATTTTAAATATAAATATTCCTTTTATAATTCTATTTATTTTCTAAATAAATATTCCTTTTATAATTCTATATAAATCAATATTCCTTTTATAATATTCTTTGGTTTTATAAATATTCCCTTTCATAAAATCCTCTGATTTTATAAATATTTTCTTTTATAAAAACCTTTGATTTTATAAATACTTTCTTTTATAAAATCCTTTGATTTTGTAAATATATTATTTCCAATATAGACTTTGAAAATTCCCTTTTCTCATTCCACTATTTGTTATGGTATTTAAAATACCAAATAACCATGATCAATATCATCTACATACCCATAATCAACAACAGATTATATATCACATCATGTATCACAATATATGAAAAAATACAGTATTATAAATATTGAGGAATCCAGTTGGATCCCTCCAACCTGTTTCCCTACATCCGCAGATGTTAAACAATATAAATAACATCCATTTCATTTCAATATGAAATATTCTGATAAACAGAATCAATATTTGATTAACGATATGTATATCGTTATCTATAATTTCAACCACTAAATCAGCAATTCAACTAAACAATCATCACACATCAATCATTCATCATTTATCAACACTAGATTATACTTATAAAAATATAAACTGGCAGAGTTAGTGAGTTTTACTCACATTGGACGACCATCGTTAAATAACGATAACTGTCCGTTAATTCAAACAGACAATTTATTTCGCTATAAATTGTAACGATCTCCACTTCACACCCAGTCAGTTCCATTGTGTAGCCACCGTTCATACGATCCTAATGGATCTTGTTTCGTAAAATTCTAAAATCGTATGAAGAAGTTATGACATTTTCACGTTTAAACGGGTATTTATTTAATTTAATTTCATTCCTTTTACCAAATTGGGCTCACCATTGTTCTTTGGCCCATCCCAACTTCCTACTGCACCCGCCAGTTTCTCCTGCTTCTTCTTCCTCTAATTTCGAACGTGACTTCCCAGCAAAACTCCTACATTGTCGACTTTTCAATCACCCACCACTCCTCCATTCCACAATGATTCCAAAAATGGAAATCACCAAAAAGCTTCTCTCAAGTTCCCCTTTTACCTCAACCCAAAAACCAATAGCTCGAGTCCCCTTTGGCAAATGCGGTTTCCAGCACCATACACTGAAACCAGCGAACAACTTTTCCCCCAAACACCACGGAATTTTGCCAAAACATGCCATTTGATCCCAATAACACAAATACCTTAACTAATTCGCAAACAATGCTTACAAATTTTCGAATTCTTGAACCCTAGTTTCAAAAAAATGCACGCTGTATAATGTCGATCCTCCAAAGCCAGAATCGCTTGACTCAAGAATTGTACCGAATCGAAGAGAATTACTCAAGGAACTCATATATATAAGTATTATGATTTAAAGAAATTTCCATGGATAGTTTGAATTTTTATAAAAATCCATTTTCACATTTTATTTTACTTGAGATTGCGATGCAGTGTTTTTGACCAGTGAAAACTAAAATTAGGGTTTAGGGAAGTAGGGGGATATTTATAGAGGAGAAATATTATTTTTATATTCATTATTTAATTTATTTTTAAGTAACCGCTATACATATTTGTTGTCTAAAAATTCGTACGGCCACATAAAATATCCAATTTTGATGAAAATGGACACGCAACTACAGTTTGACATTACGGACCCAATGAAACTTGTTTCGTAGAATTCCGAATCCGTTTGCTCACACAACGTATTTTTAAAGGTTAAATTATCGACTGTTTTTCACATTAAAAATCGGTACGGCCACACACTGACTCCAAAAATCACAAAAATTGAAAACTAACAATAATTTAATATTCCGGATCCAACAAAATTAGTTTCGTTGAAAATGGAGGTCATTTGTAAAAATGGCTATTTTTAAAGCTCTAAATAAACCCATTTAAATATTTATATATTTAAAAATAATTAAACTAAGTATTAATAAATTAATATTATCATATATATTCACAATAGAATGTCATATAGCTCCAAAATATTCCTATCTGAATTTATAACTCGACATTTCAAATCCAGATTAAATCAATATTCAATTTATATTGAAAATCCATTTATAATATAAATAAATCGATATAAATTATAAAGGAATTCCATAGCGACTTTTCGAAAATTTGATTTGGACACAACTCACAATCTACATGATGAAATCTGGATTTTTCTCTTCCATTAGAAAAATATACTTCACCAGCTCCGAACGTTTCTTGTTTCACAGAAATCCAACTTAAAACGAATCTTGTATATTCGTTTAAAGTTCGAATCGCCAAATTACGGACTGTCGCGCCATTTCGAGCTCGATTTTAATTATAATATAATGAATACATTCTGGCGTCGTTTATAAATATATTCGTTAATTTAATTCAACTCTAAGCTGGATTAAATATTTTTAAATAATCCAATACACACAATATTGCCACTTCAGCTATATTCTGATTATTTCAGAATCAATTATATTATTCTATTGTTAATATCAATTAAATATTCAATATTATTTAATTCTGGTCATTTTAAATTACCAAACCATATTTAAATAATCAAATAAATTATTTATTATCCGTTAAAAATACGGGTCCTTACATTCATCCCCCTTTAAAATAATTTCGTCCTCGAAATTGCTAAGGTAGAAAACAAACCCTACTAACTAGTTAAAAATTATTTGTTTACTTCTTTTTTTCCAGTTTCAACTGAGTCAATTAATTTCAGTTAAAATATTAATTAATTCTTATCAACGAAAATTTTCAAAAATCCTGAAAATTTTCTAACACAAGAAATTTTCGAGAAATTTCGCGAGCACCTCCTTTGTACGGCTCAATCGGTACAACTACAACTCGCCTCTCTATGCCTTCTCCAACCCAAAAAAAATTCAAATAGCCAAGCGGCTAGCCAATTCGTCTCATAAAAATCTCATACCCATATAAAATATAAACTTGTACCTTTTTGTCGGGCATATCATTATATCCCTTCCATCTGTTACCAATTCTGTATATTCCAAGGTCATCCCAATCAAACTAAAATCACTTTTATCTCCAACACAACCATTCACTTATCCAAGCCAAATTCAATTTCAAATTCAAGTTTCATTCTTGATTCCAAACTCGTAATTCGCTAATTTGGTTCCATTTCAAATTCCTATATATCTCCCAATTCAATTACTTAACCAAGTTAAGTTACATTCCACAAAATTTACTAACTAATCTATTCCTCTAATTAGTTATCATCATCTCAAAACTTTAATCTGATTTTCATTTGAAGAATCAAACCATTTACTCACCTGAGTCCAATTTTATTTCAACATCCAATTTTACTCGATATTTTCTATTTCAATTCAATTTCCATTACCACTTAACCGTCTTTATTTTATCCCAGTTTGCTTTCATAAATTTTTATATAATTTGTTTTTATATCAAACAATCCTTTCCTTGGAGTTGTTAAACAGTTTACCATATCAAAAATCAAACGTTCCTTTTGGATCCAAAACAACATGTTTTCCTCAAAATCATTCAAAAATAATAATCTTTGATAGTAACCCGTCACTTAGAAACTCGAAAACGAACACCGATGATGTCCAGATCATCAGCGGAATGATTTCCCAGCAACCGAAGTGAGTTCAATACTATATCACTTTTCAACACTCATTCTTTAAACACTTTCATTTTGAAATTTATTTCACGATACCACTCACAATGCTTGTAAAACAATTTAAAATTTTCCAGGATTTTAAAATTCTCATATATTTAATCCAAATCCATTTACAAACACTTTTTCACATTTCCAAAGTTTTAATTCTAATTCTGATTTTAAATTCAAATTTAATCCATTTGATTTCAGATATTACACTTATATGAATCCCGATTCGCTATTTACATAACCATTTTACTTTTATAATCTCATTTGATTATAATAACAACCAACACATCCTATATACTATAACAATCCAAATATAAATCATTCTTTTATATCAAAATATAATTTGGATATAATTATTTCATTTACCCTCTTTTCAAAACATACCATGTTGGTTCATCGTATTTGAGTGCTTAGAAACTCCTACCGATACAGTGGATCAAACTGATCGACCAGAACTTATAAACAACTCAAACAATAAATCTCCACAACATAAAGCAATTTTAATACAATTTACAAGTTCTCTCATATATGTACACTCAAACTCAATCTAGGGTATTACTGACCCCATCTCTATTGAGTTATGCCACAGAGCCAAGGTAAATACTTAACCTTCAGCTCTGATACCACTATAACGACCCGAGGAAAATTGCAATCCTGATTATCGACCAAACACGATGTCGACTAACCAAGCATCCGAAATTTACCGGAACGTTAATGAAAGAAAATAGAGGGTGAGAATAGATAAGATAGAAAATTAGAATAGAGGATGAAGAAGGAACATACAACATATCTGAGTAACACGAATCTCACAGCGGAACGAATAAAATATAACATAACTTTGAAATAAAACAGTATATATATACAATAACATTATCAGAGTACAACACTTACAATATAGCGGAAATAACAATACTAGATATAGCTGAAGCCTCCCGCTCCAAGCTCCTATAATGATATCTGAAAATACCTGAACTACTTGATCGCTCGTACAAATTTGGGCACCCAAGAGTTTAGGAAAAAACAAAACAAAAATAAACTGTGGGTCAGTCATAGGACTGGTGTGAGTAAACAACCACTTGGTTTAACTTTTAAAAATCCTTTTAAATGAAAGGAAAATCGTAAAACCAATCCACACATAAACACGAATGATTTTTACCTTACAATAACCCAAAGCATTCTTTGAAATCAATATTCGTCTGATATTATAATAATGTCTAAATACAAGTAATATCAATCTAGCAGAACACTTGCATCTCACGCTCTACATATATAGTATACAATTGAAACCATGGGCTCTTATTGGATAATGGATTCCAACTGGAAAGGTATGGGAACACCTTCCGACGGTGTATCTCTAGAGAGGAATACACCGGGTTCAACTAGAACATCTTGCAACCCAGGTTAAATATGACCGACCCCTCGCTTCGCTTGAGAGTACCAAATGTATTATCACCAACGATTGGGATCAGCAACCGTTTCCCGAAAGGGACAGCATCGATATATTTAAGAAGAAAAAGGAATTTCTCTAGATCAGGTGACAATACACCCTACTTGGCAGCCAACCACTTAGCCATGCGACCTACCCGATTTTATCCCATATCCCAGTTGTGAGGCTAGAGGTCAAAACGTATCTTTTGATCTTCATTTAACTTGAATGTCACATTGTCATACCCGCCAAATCACAATCTGATTTCCCCAAACATATCATGGTTATATAGCTAAGAGAAACGAATTCCTCTGCCACCAAACATAAATACTTTTGAAGAGATCAACTTCGTGGTCCATTAGATATACTCTGTCAGACATTCTTCCATATAAGTTGTCCTGGGACTGGACAAACCGAAGTCACTATTCTGTAAACATAACAGCCTTTGCATAACTCTGTCTTCAATTATCGTTCTCATATTTGATTCGTAACGCTAACGCCCATACAGAGTGGTTTTCAGATAATGAATCCGATCCCGGTCTCTCGTATTGACGACGGAAAAATGGTCAAAAACTTTGATAGTCGGTGATTTAACTATCAAATAAAAACATGTGTGCAAACAACGATCTTATTTCTAGATAGAAATTCGATCGATCAATCATCAATCATCATTTATCTCTTAGATTAATTTTTCATTAATTTATTCATTCTCAACTTCCTGTTTTAATACTTATACAGAAATTCTTATTTCCTAAATTTAGAAAATACACGATATTAACATTGGAAAAAATTTCCGTTTCTTATCAACAAAACATTTCATTTTCTATGATTAGAAAACATTTCTGATTATATTTGGAAAATGTTTCCAAAACTTGTTTATATGATTTCAAACGAATGTTATATAAAACGTCGTTATGACTACTCAGTCCATTCATCGCTTATTACTTTATGTATCTTAAATCAATCTTCGCCATCAAACTTCAACTATTTCTTAATTAATTACGAAGTTAATCAAGTTGGGTTATGATTACCTCTCAGACCTTAACTGAACTACATTCATAACCTCGCAACAGATAAAGCTCAACACTCTAATTTTTTACAACCATTGCTTATGCAAATTCTCGGATTTATATGTACGAATTTCCTTCTTGCATAAAATATTGGTTATACGATAACGTTATAAACCTTACTTGCGAAATATCTGACTTTAAAACTATAACTTTTATGTCTTAAATTGAATAATTTATAATTTATTTATTTATTTATTTATTTATTAAATGAATAAATCTTGATTTAAAAACCAGAAAGTAAATAGTAGTTTCCCGAATTCGATATAATCAAATTCGACTTATAACTCTCTTTCGAGTAATCTCTATTCGATTAACTCTTTTCGAATAACTTATATTCGATTAACTCTTTTTCGAATAACTTATATTCAATTAATTCACTTCTAATAACTTATATTCGATTTATTCACTTCGAATAACTTATATTCGATTTATTTACTTCGAATAACTTATATTCGATTTATTCACTTCGAATAACTTATATACGGTTTATTCACTTCGAATAACTTATATTCAATTTATTCACTTCGAATAACTTATATTTGATTTATTCACTTTCGAATAAACTATATTCGATTATAAAATATTGGTTTCCAACCAAATACTGAGTATCTTGTCAAATTTCTGATTTTATTCAATATACGATTTCTTAGATAATTTATTTTATAACATCTGGCCTAGTTGAATTCTAATTACCAATCTTTTTGTACTTTATTTAATTCTATTCATATTTCGAACATCGAAATACATTCCATCCTTTCATTTTTTTAAACAACTCCAACTTTCCCATTTTACATTCACTGTTGAATTTGCAATCTCAATTATCCACTGATAATTATATTTTAATTCATTTATAAACATTGTTTATAAACCACAACACTTTTTTTCATTATTAAACAAGTTATTTATTTCTAGCCATTCGAAATTCCATTTCTATTTAAATTCCTGTTTCAAAAATCCAATTTCCTTTACAAAAGTTTTTATTTGCAAAATCTTTACTTAATTCCATTATTCACATTGAATGTGAATAATATTTCTTTTATATAATCCATATAGTTTGATTTCGTATTTTAAAACAATATCCCAATTCCAACTTCTATTTATAGATTTATTCATATGAAACCTTCTTTTTATTTCTAACACTTAAATCTCATTTATAATTCCTTTTATAGATGTTGAGTTCAAATTCTATTTAAAATATCGGTGTTAAAACCGATTTCTACTTCCCTGTATAAGTTCGGACTTTTATATTCCATTTATCGAATGATTAATATTTTACTTATTTTGTAAAACATTATTTATAAATTAATCTTCTCAATTTATCTGTTAAATAGATTTCTATTTAAAATCTACTTTAAATCCATCTTCTCGCAGTTCTTTCATATCTTGCTAATTTCCTTTTATGATTCTATTTATTTCCAAAATATTTCCTTTTATAATTCAATTTATTTTCCAAATAAATATTCCTTTTATAATTATATTTATTTTCTAAATAAATATTCCTTTCATAATTCTATTTATTTTCTAAATAAATATTCCTTTTATAATTCTATTTATTTTCTAAATAAATATTCCTTTTATAATTCTATTTATTTTCTAAATAAATATTCCTTCTATAATATTCTTTGATTTTATAAATATTTCCTTTTATAAAATCATTTGATTTTATAAATATTTTCTTTTATAAAATCCTTTGATTTTATAAATATATTATCTCCAATATACACTTTGAAAATTCCCTTTTCGGATTCCGGAATTTGTTATGGTATTTAAAGTACTAAATAACCATGATCAATATCATCTACACACCCATAATCAGCAACAGATTATATATCACATCTTATATCACAATATATGGAAAAAAATACTGTATTATAAATATTGAGGAACCAGTTGGATCCCTCCAACCTGTTACCCTGCATCCACAGATGTT
This sequence comes from Allium sativum, assembly GCA_030737875.1. Taxonomy (NCBI): domain Eukaryota; kingdom Viridiplantae; phylum Streptophyta; class Magnoliopsida; order Asparagales; family Amaryllidaceae; genus Allium; species Allium sativum. The sequence continues at coordinate 953,367,176 of CM060915.1, forward strand.
AAACAATATAAATAACATTGATTTCATTTCAATATGAAATATTCTGATAAACAGAATCAATATTTGATTAACGATATATATATATCGTTATCTATAATTTCAACCACTAAATCAGCAATTCAACCAAACAATCATCACACAACAATCAAATATAAATTGGTAGAGTTAGTGAGGTTTACTCACATTGGACGGTCATCGTTAAATAACGATAACTATCGGTTGATTCAAACAGACAATTTATTTCTCTATAAATTGTAACGAGCTCCAATTCACTCCAAGTCAGTTCTATTGTGTAGCCACCGTCCATACGATCCCAATGGATCTTGTTTCGTGAAATTCTTAAATCGTATAAAGAAGTTATGACATTTTCATGTTTAAATAGGTATTTATTTAATTTAATTTCATTACTTTTACCAAATTGGGCTCACCATTATACTTTGGCCCATCCCAACTTCTTACTGCACCCGCCCGTTTCTCCTGCTTCTTCTTCCTCTAATTTCAAACGTGACTTCCCAGCGAAACTCCTCCATTGTCGACTTTTCAATCCCCTGCCACTCCTCCATTCCATCATGATTCCAAAAATGGAAATCACCAAAAAGCTTCTCTCAAGTTGCTCTTTCACCTCACCTAAAAACCAATAGCTCGAGTCCCCTTTAGCAAATGCAATTTCTAGCACCATACGCTGAAACCAGCGAAAAACTTTTCCCCCAAACACCACGGAATTTTGCCAAAACATTTCACTCGATCCCAATAAAACAAATACCTTAACCAATTCGCAAACAAAGCTTACAAATTTTCGAATTCTTAAACCCTAGTATCAAAAAAACGCATGCTGTATAATGTCGATCCCCGAAAACCAAAATTGCATGACTCAAGAATGGTACAGAATCGAAGAGAATTACTCAAGGAACTCATATATACAAGTATTATGATTTAAAGAAATTTCCATGGATTGTTTGAATTTTTCTATACATCCATTTTCACATTCTATTTTACTGGAAGTTGTGGCACTATGTTTTTTATTAGAGAAAACTAAAATTAGGGTTTAGGGAAGCAGTGGGATATTTATAGAGGAGAAATAATATTTTTATATTCATGATTTAATTTATTTTTAAGCAACCGCTATACATATTTGTTGTATAAAAATTCGTACGACCACATACAATATCCAATTTTGATTAAAATGGACATGCAGCTACAGTTTGACATTATGGACCCAACGAAACTTGTTTCGTCGAATTCCGAATCCGTTTGCTCACACAGCGTATTTTCAAAGGTCAAATTATCGACTGTTTTTCACATTAAAAATCTGTACGGCCACATACTGACTCCAAAAACCACTAAAATTGATATCTAATAATAATTTAATATTCTGGATCCAACAAAATTAGTTTCGTCGAAAACGGAGGTCGTTTGTAAAAATGGCTATTTTAAAAGCTCTAAATAAGCCCATTTAAATATTTAAAAATAATTAAATTAATATTGTCGTATATGTTCACAATAGAATATCATACAGCTCCAAAAATATTCCTATCTGAATTTATAACTCGACATTTCAAATCCAGATTAAATCAGTATTCAATTTATATTGAAAGTCCATTTATAATATAAATAAATCGATATAAATTATAAAGGAATTCCATAACGGCTTTTCGGAAATTTTATTCGGACACAACTCACAATCTACACGACAAAATCTCGGTTTTTCTCTTCCATTAAAAAAATATACTTCACCACCTCTGAACATTTCTTGTTTAACAGAAATCTAACTTAAAACGGATGACGTATATTCGTTTAAAGTTCGAATCACCAAATTACGAACTTCCATGCCATTTCGAGCTCGATTTTAATTATAATATAATTAATACTTTCTAGTGTCATTTATAAATATATTCGTTAATATAATTCAATTCTAAACTAGATTAAACATTTTTAAATAATCCAATACACACAATATTGCCATTTCAGTATATTCTTATTATTTCAGAATTAAATATATTATTCTATTGTTAATATTAATTAAATATTCAATATTATTTAATTCTTGTCATTTTAAATTACCAAACCATTATTTAAATAATTAAATAAATTATTTATTATCTGTTAAAGATACGGGTAGTTACATGCGGGGTGTTACATTCTCCCACCCTTTGGAAATTTCATCCCCAAAATTGATAAGGGTAGGATCAATTAATCCCTCGCATAATATACATCCATCATGTGTTCATCCAACTTTTGCGAACATTGTGTACTTGTGCAAAGTGAAGTACAACATAATAATGCATGTATGCCTAGGCGGTACCTCCTATGTGTATTCAAATTTTCAAAAATCCTTTTTTAAAATATGATGCTCACATCCTAAATATACTTGCAGTTCTACATGAATGCAATATTTTGAAACTCAAAAAAATGCTTTTTCATCCAAATTTTTCCAACACTCACACTGAGTAAGAGCGTAGTTCATCCAATTGTTGCACCCAGAATCCTACCGACCAACTTCATTTTTCGAATTTCAGAAAAATCAAATTTTCTAAATTCGATTTCTAATGTTACAAAAAGGGTGGAAAACGGAAAATTTCTCATTTTTCATTTTTCTTTTATGTACCAATTTTCCAATCGTACATTTTATGTAACTATTTATAAAGATTCACCATTTTTCCATCCAAGCACAGTCCGCACAAGAAAATTTTCTTTTGTTACCTTTTTTTTCATTTTGAGAAAATTGGGTATAACAGAAGTTTTCTTACTAGATAGTAGAATTTTACGCAATAACTACATGCAGCGAAACTAAAGCATAGTTTTCTTATATAAAAGAAAATACATACCCTAATAACATACAGTAGATCTTAAACATAGATTCTACTACAACAAGATAATACTAAGATAGTCAAGATCCGGCACATGCGGTCTAGAGGATCACCACTAAAATGGAGGTCGGGGTCCCCGCCCAAAGATGTCGCAGTTGAAAGAGTCGAATCCACCTAAAGTTCCCTCCATCCTACCTAGGCGCTCCTCCTGCCACCTAGTCCCCTATCTAACCTCTAGCTGCATGTCCTGCAAATCCATCAGCAACTGATCAAACAACTGCTGCGTAGCGTAGATCTCCTGTAAGCTCTGATGCTGTGTCTGGGCAGCCTCTATCTATGCTATAATCATCTCCTGCTGTCCCCATAAAATATCATGATACTCCCTAGCTAGCTGAGCCTGTCTATATGAGATGGTCCTAACCTCATTCCTCAGGTTCTCTTGCTCTCTAGACGACCATTTATCCAATCCAGAGGCCTGGGAGGATCCAACACCCCTCACCACTTCTGCCCTGTATTTGTATACTGGTAATCATCTAAGGGATCAAAGTACTGATGAGGTTGCGGTTCTACTACTGGTAACTGCTGAGGGTCCGTCTTTGGCATGGGCTGATACCAATTGGGCTGTACTTCTAGGTTCTGTTTACCCACTTCGTTCAGTTGATCGTCATCTGCCCCCAACATCCTCTACGGCCTCCTCCTCTTCATCTTCCTCTTGGCCATGCTCCGTTGGCTATGGGTCTACGGTCATCAACTCATGAAACTCCATCTGCATCCTAGTCAGCATGCTCAAGTCTATAATATGTGCAGGATGAGATATAAAATTTTCCGTTGCCAAAGGAACCTGAGACTGTACAAAAACTATGGTCCAAAAATGTCCATAGGGAATTTTACTTTGCCTCCATTCCCTATAGGAATCATTATATTGTAGGATCAAACGGGCCCAATTTATATCTATCGCAGCAAAAACTGCATATGTAGCGAGCCTAACCGTTGGAGAAACCCTATCAAAGCCGCATGTCTTGGCAATTAAGTTGTACTGTAGTATGCGTACAACTACCCTGGCTAAGGGGCATAGATGTGTCATATCCCAATGTCTTTGGTCCTCATCTGCAAAAATTCTACGCAAAACTACTAGATCTATCATTTCTACCTCCTCTAAATTTAAGCCCCACCCCCTAACATTAAGCATGGTCCCAAACTGGACCTCAGTGAATTGGATTTGTACCCCTTTTACCTTGGACTAAAAACCCACCACTAGTACAAAAAGCACCTGTTGCTTCTCCTCATTTGCTTCTGATGTGCCTGCAACAGAAGCAAATAATATTATTTGCTTCTGTTCATCATTACATTAGAAACAATTAGTACAAGGAGTACAACAGAAAATCCAACTATTAAAATTTGCTTCTGTTGTTGTATGAACGGAAGCAATAGAAAGGAAGGAAATTTAGTTTTTTTCTTTTGATCCTTCCACATCAGAAGCAATTTCGTTTTATTTGCATCTGGTTCTCAAGTATTGGATGCTAATTAAATTGGACGGTCTACAAAACCAAATCTCCCTGCCACAAACAACCCTACCGCGCCCAAATTTCTATCAACAAGTCATTTATCGAAGGAAAACAAAAAAGTAAACCTCCTTTATGGATAGAAATTGTTTGTCAACAAAAAAAGAAGGTAAACAACATAAATCGTTTATCCACATCGACTCTTCATCGAATCATCAAGGGTGAATTCAACGCTAATTTGGATCTGCGTGATTTATTGATTCGCTAGTTTGGATTTCTTCAGGTATTAACCGATTTATGAATTCCCTTATTTGTGATTCCCTAAATATTTTTTATGTGTTTTGAGTTTAGCGAAGAGTTTAAAGATTGGTTATACGTTTAAGCAAAGTTAGAAATCTCAATAATGTACAAGTAGGAGAGCTTTGGTATGCATCTCGATAATGTACTAGCAAAGTTTAGCGAAGAATTTTCTTGACATACTATTTGGCAAGTTAAATAGCGTAGTTGGTTGATTTGAGGCATCTGGTTTTAATTATCTTTTATATATTTTTGTAGTCTTGGAAACTATAATGCATATAAGTTGTTTGTTTTAATTCCACTGTGGTTCTTCAGTTGTTTGTCTCCAATACGATGGCTCAACTAGATCCATAATTTCATTGTCATTAATGATGTCAATTTATTAGGTTTGAAATAAAAAATCTATGAATTTGCCTAGACTTTTGACAAAGGGAAATTTTATTTACATCCACTTAACATATTAGTTAATCCACCCAAGATTTTTGGAGTAATAGCTACTTTTATGGTCTCTCTAATTATTTAAAATCGATTTGTTAATCCACACAAATTATATCCTTCATTCTTTCATTGCCTGACACCTATACAAAACCTTTTTTTATGAATTGTCATATGAAGTAGCTTCTTAATATACCAGCTGAATATTTCATGTACTGTAGGATTTGTGTATCCTTTAAAGTAACATGCATTATGTCAATATGAACTATCAAGAAGTGAGCACTTTAGGTCTAGTAGTTGGAGAGGAAGATCATGAATACATATGTGAAAATAGAGAAAATGGGTACAATAAATCAATTGAAAATGGTGAACCAGAATGCAAATATGTGAATTGTCAAGAAATTAACACTTTTGGTCAATTAGCAGGAAATATTAACCACGAACTCATACTTCAAAATATGGAAGAAAAAAAAAGATGCTGTGAAACTGCTGCTAGTGTTGCATTTCAAGAAGTTCATAAATGCCGATGTAAATTGTTAAGATATAAGCTTTTTATTACGAGAAAGTGAAGATCAAACCTATGAAACCGAAAGATTCAAAGCTTTAAAATATGGGTATTAGAGAAAAAACTGATGCTTCTGATAAAAATGAAAATCTTAATTCGAGTTAAGGGAAGGAAATGAATATTTAGTATTCCTATTTGTAATCGCAACACACATCAGAAATATTCTTGCACTTATTTCTATTTTAAGCATCCAAGTATCAGCTAAGAAGCAATGGTATGCTATCTTGACCCAAATACACGCTAACCAGCGTACAAAACAATGTGAAAGTAACTCTCTTCACTTGCAGCATATCACAAAATAGCTATAATACTTTATTATTCATAAGATAGAGCAATTGAAATGTATGTAAACACGAGGAAACTGAAGTCCTAAGTACATTGAAATGATTCAGTAGATTCGATCTTCAAAGCAATCAATATCATAATTAATTCTTTGACGCAATGCTTGAGTATATGCAACATTAATCATTTTGGAGAGTGGGTATTTACAAATACAAACATGATCGAAGAAATATCAGTAAGGTTCTCTAAAAGCATTTTAGATGTCGATTATGCAGTATACAATCTATTTTTGTTTGTTTTTGTATTTATGGTAGCCTAAATTGTAATGAATATGTCTGGTTGTTTCATGTTTGTCTGCCTAGTGCTTAAACGTTGGTCCATGATTATTTATTTTAACTAAAATAGTTTTTACCCTAGCTAAATTTTTGGATAATCTAATATAACAAGTAGACCGTACAGTCATAAGCATAAGCAATTATATTATATACTCCTCAAATTGGTTGAAAAAATATTACTATATTGATTCATGATTTATGTAACATCTATAATAATATTTTAAAAATGATCCAATTGCAAAGTTTTAACAATTAATCGATCTGTTTGAAATATGAATTTGATATCTATGGTTTAAACAAACATTTGTTTATATATTTAAACAAGAATTTTACATATGGAAAATTATAGTTGTTTGCGATTTTTCACAATTGATTTATTTTTTTTGACGCTTAATTCTGTGAATTGCAAATTCAGACACACCACGCTATTAGATATGCAATTATGATTATGTGTAACTAATACTGTGGAAATATGAGAAGAACTTGGGTTGAAAAGAGAAAATTATATAGATTGAGAAACCTGGAGAATTAATGATGATAGACTACGTAAAGAATTTCTTGAATAACATGATATTAAAAACGCATAAAGGTGGGAATAATTATTAATAATTTGTGTGGATTAACTAGTCGGTTTTAAGTAATTAGAGAGACCATAAAATTAGGTATTACTCCTAAAATCTAGGGTGGATTAACTAATAGGATAAGTGGATGTATATAAAATTTCCCTTTGACAAAGTACTGAAATATTATTATTTTCATGCAGATTAAGGCTTTAGTAAATATGTCGACTGTTTTTGAAGGTCAGATAACTTAGTTATAATACTTGATTTTGTTTACAGGTGATAAAATTGCATATAACAAAACAAGAATGCAGAAATAACTAAATTATGTAAATAACGCATCAATACTACTATTATATTAATATACACAGTTTTAATCTCAAAAACAAAAATCCCTGTGTGCATGGAATTTAATCTCAAAAAATGAAAAGAGATTTTGTATCAGAATCAGATAATATGAGTTGTTCTTCTGTAGACACATAAGCATGTTGAAGTACAATAAACATCATTCCACTTGTTAATATTTGCTTACATACATTGTTTGGTCAAGTCTATTTTTTCGGATAAAATTCTCCTTAAGAATAAATACAGTGTGGTAAAATATCGCGTATTCAGACTGAGCGTGACCTTGCTCTTTGAACAAATTTATGATGAATTAAGCAATCTAGTATAGTGGAAAGAAAGAGAATATTTTTTTTATCTTGCGGATTGCAAAACAACTAAATGGACACTCACGCAAAAAATTCAACGAGGGAGGAGGATCAAGTTAAAGAAGGATTTTTCTTCTTCTTTTAATTTGGCCTTCATTTTGATACTTTGTTACGCAACAGATAGCTCAGTATCAAAACTAATTACAAATACAATTCGAATTTGATAAACTCAACGATGAGTTGACTAAAATACACTGATGCGATTTCAAATTGCGTCAATGTAATTTTTTATTTATTTATACTAACACCATCTGAAATGGCACCAAAAAATTACCATTTATACATTGCACTGATGCAATGCAAATTTTATTTTATTTTAAAAAAAATTACTTGCATTGACTAGATTTCAAATGAAGGCAATGCAAATAAAAAATAATACGGTGATATCATTTTAAATGGAAGCAATGTATTTTGATCAATAAGCATACTAAGTTTCCAAACATGGTTATTTGCACCAAATATAAAAAAGACATTAAAAAATAAAGCAGAAGGATTGGTATAAACTGTTTACTAAAGGTTTTATCCTGGGACAAATTTATTTCTCAGACGATTCGATATAACAAATTGACCTTTTGTGTTTCTTTCCATTAATTAAAACATTATGCTGAAATTTTAGTACCAAATATGAGTATACTGAAAGCAAACAGAGCGAATATTATCATATTTTGATTCATTGTTTATGTATTTTATTAGGTTTTGTCCATGTCAAATAAAAGGTAAATGGTGGTTTTCTTTGATCAACTCACACTGGTAATTATGGGGATGTCACATGTCATGGAATTTCATGTGCGCATATTATTATATTTTTATTAGTTGTTTATTAAATATTCCCTAACTATGATTATTCCTCGGTAAATTGCTTCAGCCCATAAGGTAATATTCCTACTTACAAATATAATACAATTTCTCACCCATTCTACCTAGGTACTTTGCTTGGGATCTTAATAGTAGAATTTTATCAAAAATTTAGGTGGTGTTTGGTTTTCCCATTTAGTTTTTGATTTTCGTCCATACAAAAATTCGAATGATGCAAGTATATTGCAAAAACCAACAGTTTTAGAAAACGATTCTAACACACAAAATAAGAAACGCCTTTTATTTGTTTTCCTTGTTTTGAAAAATAGTGGAAGAACATGAGATAATTTATCCTTCAGCTGTCTCTTTTTCATTTTTGTGGTCCCTTCCATCTCTATTTCATTCCCTCCGATGTTCATCAACTCTTCATATATTTTATTATTAGTATTGAAAACTAAAAATACAAAACATAGTTTAAATCAAATACCACTTTGATTTGTAATTTTCAATTTTACATTTTTCATATAATAAAATTTATTAGAATTCCAAAAACAATCAATTTGAAAAATGGTTCTAACATGTTAAATTGAAAATAAAGTTTTTCTTGTTTTCAATCATTACTCTTCCTCTTTTTTTCTACTTATCATATCATTCATGTCCTCCTATGTCTTTCGCTTCTTCACCTATAAACAAAGTTCTGCATTTTTCTTTGTTTAATTGAAATGTGCTTTTTAGACGAAGTCTGAAAATAATACCTGAAGTTGTTTATATTTACATTTCAAAATTGACATTTTAATTTTTTGCTTTTAGGATGCAAGAATGCAATTTTTCAGGCCTTGAATTTTTTTAGATGCGATATTTTTGTTGTATAAATCATGCTTAACAAATTAACGTTTCCTCTTTCCTCATCCTCCTTTTGAAATTTCTATCCTTTGTAATTTGAATTGTTAAATCCATGGTCAAAATTTTGTCGAGTATCTTTTCATTTTTCCACCTTTCATATTTGCTTTTATTTTTGTATTCATTTTTTTTTTTTTGGGTATAGCTTGTCCTTCACATTTAAAAATGGATCATAGTTGGATGTACAATGTAAAACGTAGCAATCATGAGTTTCTCAACAAAATTGAAGAATTCATCATTTGTGCATTAAATGATCAATCAAGAAGAGGAGACGAAACTTTTTTTTGTCCTTGTAGATTCTGTTAAAATATGAGGAGACTCCGCAACGTAGATCATATTAGGGATCAAATAATTTGTTATGGGTTTAAGCAAAATTATGAATGGTGGATATGACATGGTGAAAGTATACCCAGTAGAGCTAGTTCTAGTAATCATGAGAATGACAGGAATGATCGGGAGAAATACGGGGATGATCGGGGGAATGACGGGGATGATCAGGAGAATGATGTGAATAATGAGGCAAATGACGATAATGATTGCATTCATGAGATGTTTCGTAAGGTTGAAGATCATTTGATGAAAGAGCCAAAGTTACGTGAAAGAATATTAATAAATGCTACGAAGTCTTTGTTTGATGGTAGTGCACTCACAGTGTTGTCTGCCATGCATAAGCTTTTTAATTTAAAATCGAAGTACGGATGGAGCGACACAAGTTTTACATCATTGTTGATAATTTTTAAAGAGATGCTTCCAGAAGGTAATGAGCTTCCTACTTCTAACTATGAGGCAAAGAAAATTATGTCCCCTATTGGTATAGTGTACAAAAAGATACATGCATGTCCAAATGATTGTATACTATATTGAAATGGATACGAGAATTTGCATGAATGTCCCAAGTGTGGATTATCCCATTATAAGTCGCAAGGGAATCTTCACAATGATCCAAACAAAAAAGGGTCTCCGACAAAAGTCTTATGGTATTTGCCAATTATACCAAGGTTTAAACGCTTGTTTGCAAATAAAGAAAATGCAAAAAACCTAAGATGGCATGCAGATGTGAGGAAAGATGATGGGTTACTTAGGCATCTAGCCGATTCTCCGCAGTGGATAAATGTTGATGTAGTGTATCCTAATTTTGGTAAAGAAAGTAGAAATCTTAGACTTGGTCTTTGCATGGATGACATAAACTCATTTGGAAACCTAAGCAGTCAGCATAGTACGTGGCATGTTCTTTTAGTGATTTACAGTCTTCCACCTCATTTGAGTATGAAGAGCAAGTACATCATGTTGTCTCTTCTAATTTCTGGACCACGACAACCTGGAAATGACATCGATGTTTATCTTGCTCCTCTTATTGATGATCTAAAACTCTTATAGGGTGAAGGAGTCCGTGTGTTTGATGCATATAGTAAAAACGAATTTACATTGCGTGCCATGGTTTTTTGTACTATAAATGATTTTCCTGCATATGGTAACTTGTCTGGCTATAGTACAAAAGGCGCCAAAGCATGCCCAGCCTGTCAAGATGATATGGTTGTTGAGCGCTTGCATTTTTGTAAGAAAAATGTGTATATGCATCATCGTAGATTTCGCCCTCTTAATCATCGATATCGTAAAAAAAAGCCTTTCAATGGAGAGATAGAAAATAGAGTTGCTCGTTTACCATTACCAGGAAATAATGTTTATGAGCGAGTCATGAATATTGAAAATGCATTTGGCAAAACCTTCCCACTTATAGGTGGCTCGTGGAAGAAGAAATCTATATTCTAGGAACTTCCATATTGGAGACATTAGCATGTTAGACACTGCCTAGACGTAATGCATATAGAAAAAAATGTTTGTGATAGTATCATTGGGACACTCTTGAATATACCTGTTAAAACAAAGGATGGTGAAAAAGCTAGACAAGATATGTTGAAAATGGGTATCCGGAAGGAGCTAGCACCGGTCCAGAGAGGTAAATGCACCTTTTTGCCCCTGCATGTTATACATTGTCCAAAAAAGAGAAAATTAGTTTTTGCGAGTGCCTTCGTGGTGTCAAAGTTCCAGTAGGTTATTCTTCGAACATTGGAAATCATGTGTCATTGAAGGATTTGAAATTAATTGGCTTGAAATCTCATAATTGTCTTGTGTTAATGCAACATTTTCTACCTGTTGCAATTCGAGATATACTGCCTAAGCATGTTAGACATGTTATTACAAAGCTTTGCATCTTTTTCAATATGATATGTAGCAACGTGATTGATCCTAATACGCTGGATGCGCAATAAGCCGATGTTATTGTTACCTTATGCCGATTTGAGATGTATTTCCCCCTTCATTTTTTGATATTATGGTGCATTTAATTGTCATTTGGTAAGAGAAATCAAAATTTGTGGTCCTATGTTTATGAGATATATGTATCCATTTGAAATGCATATGGGAACTTTAAAAATAAAAATAAAAAACAGATATAGACCCGAAGCAACCATCATAGAAGGTGTTGTGGCTGAGGAGGTTATTGAATTTGTCACTCAGTACTTACCTGATGTTGAACCTATTGGACTTCGCAAGTCTAGGCACGAAGGGCGACTTGATGGTCATGGCATAATTGGGTTAAAGTCGATTCCTATTGGTGATGAAATGTTTCATAAAGCTCAGCTACTTGTTTTACAACACCTTAGTGAAGTTCGTCCTTATTTGGAAGAGCACATGACAATTTTAAAGTCTGAAAATCCTTCAAAAAACGAAAGGTGGTTGACAAACGAACATAATTGTTCGTTTGTCAAATGGTTTAAAAAGGTCTTTAATCAGCGGACAATTCATGATATTTCTGATACAATAAAATGGTTAGCATATGGGCCTCGATTTCAAGTCAACTCGTATGAAGGATATGATATTAGTGGCTATGTTTTTTATATGAAAAGACAGGATGAGAAGAGCAAAATGCAAAATAGTGGAGTTAGTCTCGTGGCTTCTACAAGCGAATTTGCCAGCCCTAAAGAGAGTAGTCCGGTAGACGCGACAATGCCATATTATGGGGGTAATTGAGGATATTTGGGGGCTTGAGTATATAGACTTCACGATCCCGTTATTTCGATGTAGATGGGCTGATAATCATCATCTTGTACGAGCAGATGAACATGGATTCACATTTGTTGATTTTGGTCGAGTAAGTCACGATAATGATCCACTCATCTTGGCATCTCAAGCAAATCAGGTCTTTTATGTAACTGATCCAGCTGATAGTAAGTGGTCTATTGTTCTTCCTAGTAAAAACACATTGTTGGGATTGGTGATGTGGTAGATGAAGAAGAATGTAATCAATTTGATGAAAATCCGCCTTTCTCCGCCGACGTAAGTCTACAAGAAGATGAAGTTGATCTAAATGCAAATTATGCACATTTTGATCATGATGAAGGAGTTTGTATTGTTGGGTAATTTTTTAAATGCTCATCATGCTTTTAGTTTTCATTTGAAATCTTAGATGTAAAATTTGTGTCTTGCAGAATAATTTTTTGTTGTTTATTTTTTTGTTGTCAAATCGGTGTGCTTTTTTTGTATGGCGATAGAGTATGCATGCTTTTTTCAAGAGTTTCATAGAACAAACATACATTTGATATTAAATGATTGTATATTTATGTCTTGTTAGTTACATAATGTTTGACTAATCAATAGCTAATACTTGCGTTGTATTTGCAGGGATAGAGATACCGATATGTGATTTCAACCATCCGTCAAAAACTTTAAAGGTAACCAATTTAAAATAATAAGTTTTAAAAACATTACTTATTAATTAGGTTTAAGTATAATTTTCAAAAATAATAAATTTATAATTTTACGGAAATAATTAGGTTGAATGACATCTTCTTTCACGCTACACGATGTCTTTTTATAAATTGTATAATTTTACATATACTACAATGTAGAAAAAGAGTAAAACATCATTTTGTAAAATTTATACATTGTGTAATTTATTATTATGTCTTAATTTCATATATAGGAATAATGGAAGTAGAACCATATGGACAGAATGAAGAGCAGAACACTTCTTCTACGCAGTCGTCCTCTAAGAAGAAGGGAAGAGGCCCAACAACTGGAAAAAAATACAGAACACAAGAGCCAAAATATATTGAGTGGGGTGATAATGGCAAAGTTATTGGAAAGTGGCCGAAGTCTTACAAGGCGTATGTGGGTGATGCAGCTAGATCCAAAATTGATATCACTATTAAGAGTCTGGACGACGTGAGTCAAGGGCTTAAGGATATTATTTGGGAATATGTCAAGGTATTAAATTCATTTATATTTGCTTGTTTTTAATTGGTTGAAACATGGATAGCTGAAAATTTTATAAGAAGAGGCAAAGGATAGCCCATCTTCTAAAGCACCGAAGTGATAAAAAGTAATGAATAATCCCTTGCCCAGCTTTGAATAATTGCTTGTGTTATTGCTAAAAAACTTGCTTTATTGCTTTGCAATATGATCTTAGTTTATTTTTCATCATTTCCGTTCACTGTTATCACATATACACGTGTTTCAGAAATAAATGTGCGTGAAAGTGTAGCCGATTATATCCAACTATAATTATCACTCCATGTAGAAAAATTGTAACCACTTGACCTGAGGTCACAGTTAACCACGCAGTCTATGATTATCACTGGTAATCACATGATTTACCAAGTTCTCCTATAACCGCTAATCTTCTCTCCTCTTTCTTTATTCTTTTTTTTCCGCATCTATTCCTTTTGATTCAAAAACGTTTTCCAAATTAATTCTATAAATTATAAGTCCTACACTTTCCCCTCTTCCCCACAAGGTGGGACCTTATTTCTGCTTCCTGTCAGCATCTAGATAATGAAGTTCTCTGGTAAGCAGATGTTGTTGGTTGTTATGCCAGTTCGACTTACTCTAGTATTGAGTTCGAAGTTACTTTTATTTTGCTGCTATGTAATAGTAATTACTTTTCCTCAACATTGAAAGTGTGTTGCTTACTTCTCTGTCCATGAGTATGACTGCTGATGTTCGCTTTAAATATTTGTACTGCAGTGCAACTATATACCAGTAAGTTATCTTCTCTATGTTTTACACCATTCTGTTGCTTATAGTATAAACTTTGATGGAAAATTTCACAAATCCAAGCCATATGTTCAAATTACTGATAAATTTACTAATGAAAAATGGTTGAACTTATATTTCTTCCTGATGTTCACAATACTATAGCACCAAATAAGTGAACACAATAAATGGACTCTCTGAGCTTAATTAATTATAAATGTTAATTAAGGAACATGCCCTCTCTGAGCTTAGTTTAATAATTAATAGTTCGTATTATGCAATAACATCATATATTAATCATAATTAGAACCATCAAAGAAAATAACAAAGTAACTTGTATTTTCTAAGGTTGTCTAGCGAAAGGAAATTAGGATTTTGCACACTCACTCTTAACACATGCCCAAAGCCGAATGATCTAAGAACAAAAATGATGTTTCATTAGTAATTCTCGTATAACAATCAACAATCGTTAGAAAACTGGTTACCACAGGATAATGAGCATCATGTTCACTTACGTAACTTCATCCATCCTACGTGGAGCTAACTTATTCATAACAAATCTGCAAACAAAGTAATAAAAAATTCTAGAAAATATTATGACTATTACATCTGACTGATACTAATTATTAGTAATAAAGATGTACACACTGCCAATCTTGCAATCTTACACTCTTAGAAACCTGGTATGTACATATGTATCAGATAACATTAGCGTGTTACTAATAGCAAATGGCAGGGAGGCGCAAAATGTGTCGCATATTGGTTTGTATCCTTAGAATCTGATCTCAAATTGATCGATTATATGTTAATTATGAATGCTACAATAACTTTCGCACCTTCAGAATACATTTTATAATCACTCCAAGGGCGATCACACACCACTTATTTTGAAATTTCAAATAACAAAGCTTTACTGAACCAGAACCATTTAGATATGACAATTCTTGACATGTACAGACAGATTTTTTTGACATAAATATCAAAGCATTTCCTTCCATTCAAAGCTTGTTGCAAAAAAAGATCAGATGGATAACCCAAGGTGACGAACTAGCAACATTCGTCCATGCTAATTTTTTAAAGCTATCTTCAGTGTCTCGGGTCAATCCAATTATTTATCAGAATGGTAACGTCTCTAGATCTTCTGATAAAATCTCTCTTGAGGCCATTACCTTCCGCATAGACATTTAACGATCCCCATGGCCGTGTACTTGTAACTTTTCAGATATCATCGCCAAAATGATCCTTACTAAAAATGCAAGCACAAATATGGATATATACTATTTGATATAAATGAATTTTTTTTCTTGATGTTCACAATACACATATCACGGTTGAGCTTTTGAGAAATTGCATGACTTCACCCCTTTTCTACCCCCAAGGTTTCCACTTTTTGAAGTTTAACAATTTGCTACCTGGGCCACTGTACAACATCTTTAAAAAAGTCATGTTAGTCCATTGTTATTTCCTGTAAATTCATAGTCATGGAAAAATATAATTCCTTTCTGTAAATTATGAGGTATTACATGGAAATGGATTTTGTACATAGATGGCCTGGCATTTGTGTCGTCGAGGCAACATTTGAGTGCTAGAGATAAAAAATTTCTGAATGCGGTCGGATGGATATGCACCCATGCGACAATCGACGATTGTGAATGCCTCGCCTGAGTTGTATGACTTGTTATAAAAAATCACGTGGTGGCCATTTGCACTTAGAGCGCTGTTTTCATGGTAATACACAACTGAAAAACGATGATAATGCCAAATGAACCCAAATGTATGATGTGTTAGCCAGTGCAGTACTGCCATATGTTTGAGAACCAGTCATTTTAATCTTATTGTTTTCAATTAGCTTTGTAGATTAGTGCATACGCCCAGCTTTTAATAAACATCAAGGTATATCTCAGCTTTCTAATTTGCCAGGTTTACCAATCCTGCCACATCTTTTATTGTGCTAAATGTAGTATTTGTCTCAAATTTTTTTTGTATTTTCTTACTTGTTTCTTTGTATATTGGATGAAATATACAAAATAAGCAAATAAAGTACAAAACTGGAATGACTTCGTATGCTCTGGGAAAATGGTTTGATTTTAATGGAATGTAAATAATATTAATTGATTGTCTTTATTTCGTTTGTTCACATGCGTTTATTCTGAAATAGCTTTTTTTAATTAATATAGACAGAGTATCATATTGATGACAAAATGAAAGCCATTGCGTTGAGAAATATTTGGGAACGGTGGAAGGATTTTAAAACAAAATTGGTTAGTAGTTGGATAACGAAGACAAGAAAGCTTCCAGAAGACCACAAAGAGCTGTACGAGTTATATGTTGCTATTACAAAAGAACAGTGGGAAGAATTTAAAAAGAATTGTGAAACAAATGAATTTAAGGTATATTTCTTTGATCATTTAAGCATGACCAGTCTGTTTATGCCTGTGTTTCATTGATCGTGCTACCGACTTGTATTTTGTTACACAATTAGCAGGCTTAATGCTTTCCCTTAGCAGGCTTAATGCTTTGTCCATTTGATACACAATTATGTATGCCTGTATGCATCATGTATGCCTTTTGCTTAATGTTTCACGTCTGCCCAGCAGTCATTTATGCCTGTCATCATGTATCCATTCAAGAATTCCATCATTCGTGTTATTAATACAGAATGTTTAAATAATGATATATTCGGTTAGCATATAATTTACCAGCATCGCTTTTAACCCTTTTAACATCATAAATTGACTGTATACACTCTTGTCATAAAGGATACACAAATGCATGATGATTTATAGAAAGTCTTATTAAAGAAATATGTAGACAACATATTCTACTCAATATACAGGATGAGTCCAAAAAATAAAAATCAAACATCACTTGTTATACCACTTCAGACAGCAAAGAACGCGCACATTAAGCAACGGGCATCACTGGTTATACCACTTCAGGAACACATGTACAAAATATAGTAGCATGCTTTATTTTGTAATCTATTTCAGAATTGATTGTTCTAATTTTGTGCTGACTTTTTTATATATGCCAAACCATGATCTTATATCTATTCATTTTACGAACAGCAATCAAGTGAGAAAGCTAGAAAGAATCAGAAGCGCAACGAGCATCCTCACTATTTAGGACAAGCTAGTTACATAGGGAAAAAAGCTAAATGGATAATGGAAGGCTATAATTCTTCGATGACATTGCCCAGTGGATCTTTTTTTGATCGAAGTATGGACTGGGTATTGGCAAGATCCAAAAAAGAGTTGATGGAAAATATATAATCCCAAATGAGAAAACTAAGATTGTTGCAGAAAAAGTGGTATGATTAATTTCCATTTATTTTATCTATTTTGGTTAATCTCCTGCAATACATGAAATTATATAACTATGTTTTGTTGACAGAACAATTGGAGAGAAAAAGCAATCGAAGGATCATGGATTCCATATAGACAAGACGATGTCTTAAGCCGTGCTCTTGAAAAAAAAGAGCATCTAGGTCAAGTAATAGGAATTGGTGGGTTAGTTGGCATCAAAGACGTATTTGGAGAGGCAAAAAGAAATAAAGATAAATGTCCAAGTGGTGTAATATCAACAAATGATCTACATTTTACTACCCAGGAAATAGAGGCTAAAGTGAGCCAAAGATTCGAGTCCATGGTTGAGCAAAATTTTACAAGTATTTTGAACAAGATGGGTATAATGATGCCCAACGATATGGGGGTCGACAACACACCTTCAGTTGGTATTCGTAGTAGTTGTCAATCCGCATACTTTGAAAAAGCACAATCTACAAGCAAAGTTCAAGAGATGGATCCTTTTGCAGACTTGCAGGCAAGCAATTCAAACGTTTATTTTTGTTAATCAGTATCCTTTTATCCATTTGATATGAGTGTGAAAAATGTTTATTTTGTTATTGTCATGCTAGAAACCAACCAAATGCGGTCTAGCAGCAATTATCAATTCTGAAATTATTGTAGTGGGTCGTGGTATGGTACATCCTACTTTAAGGTCCGAAGATAACTGTCATAATCAACAACTCTTGCCCGACCATGTAAAGATTGGGATTGACGCGGTGGAGCCTATTTATGTAGAAATCCCACTTCCAGTTCCAACTCAATATCTTACCACAATTGGAGAAGCAATTGGTAGTTTTTCTCAATGGCCTAAAAATCTTGTGCTTTTAGGAGACAATAATACGGTAAAAAAATTAGTATTATTTTTTTTTTGTTGAGTTTTTCCATTTCTAGCTTGTTTAGTATCTTTGTACCACTTAATTTATGCATAGAAAAAAATGTACATACTATAAAACGTCATTATAATTTGATTTTCTTCTTTCACCCTATTTGTAAATATTACTATTTTCTCCATTCATCATGGGAAGATGACCACTGAAGTATTTTTCAAATGGTTATCGTATTATAAATATGATATGGATTACAATCAATAATGTAATGTGAGAAATGGGAGTAGAAGCAACATCTTAAATATTATTAATTTGTCAATAATTGCGATACAAACATAACATATTGACCCATTTTAAACTGGAGTTAGACATGTATGGCAAATAATGTACTCACAAGATCATGCAATGATCTACAAGTTTTTTGTGTGCAGGCTACACATATTGTGAGCAAAGATAAAGGGGATGAATGTGTTGCTGCTGTCTTGAATAATAATGGAAAGGTCGTGAGTATACTGTCCAATGAGGTCACAAAGCGTAAGGCAATCGTTAATGAAGAGATCCTCAAAACTTTGACGGATGAGTGCAAATATTTCCATGACCTAGTAGTTCAAGTGCCAATCGGGGATAATGTTACCAATGCTATTCACGTGAAAAAGGACATATTTACATGTGAGGAGGATTTTGAAATTCATATAACGATGGATGAGATTGTCCAGTTTCTTAGAATGAAATGGTTGAATGCATCATGGTTACAGATTTACATCTTGTGAGTATTTGAAATCCATACTTTTTTTTAAACAGTTGATTAGGTGTTACTTTCGAGTATATATTTGATTGATTGACCATTGTCTTAACACATCTGCATATTGGTTTTTAATTATACCTATTTAGTTTTGTGCTGAGTAATATAAACCAACTATCTTATAGCAGTTAAAATGATTCAAGTCATAATATTATGTACCATATATTTAATTAATGCTTTAAGAGTATCAGCTAGTGCATGCAAGAAACATAGTACCCACCAAAAGGACATAGCTCCTATAGATCTGCAGCAAACCCGCAACATGTTATGTTTTTTTTTTCTTACTTTTTGCAACAATATGCTAGAAAGTAGAAATAATCTTTGTACATAAATTTGTTTAGAAATGTAATATGAGAACAAGTTGTCCTCGTTCCCAAAATATTAGTGAATTTTTTTACTAGACAGAGATTAATACTTAAGAATTTTTTTATAAAGTTAACCTCCTCATATATAACGTAAGAAAAATTATTCTAATATCTAAATAATAACTATCTTTAGATAGAGATTAATACTCAATATTAAATTAGTTTACTTATGGTAATTAATCGTTGTCTCGTTGTTGAGATTCATATAAGAAACATACATCTATTTTGATTTTTTCAGTTTTTTTTTCAATTTGCATGCCTTGAAAAGAACATATCTTTAAATAATGCGTAGGTGGTTAAATCATATGTGAAACGATCTCGAATTGAAGGCCATTGGGTTTATGTGTCCCCAGAAGCTTTCCCAAGTGCGAAAGTTTCCAGATGCGACAAATACATATATCTCAAACACATGGAGAGCATCAAAATCTAAGAACTTGCTCTTAGCCCCATACTATGAAGGGTATGAATATCAAACTTTTAGTAACTTTTACAAATTTGGGGTTGATTTTAATGTCTACAATCTAATATTGCAGGAAACACTTTATACTAATTGTTTTCCGTTTAGAAAAGAGCGAGGTTTATGTTTTGGATCTCCAATCCGAACGCAAACACAATTTGAAAATCAAGCCACAAGCGAATATGTATGTTTTATTTGTTTGCTTTTTAATATCCTTTTGGCTCAGTGGATAAGTGATAATATCAAACTAACTATATAGCAGTGTATCTAATCTACACGAAGAGTTAATGAATTGTATATTTTTATTTAAGTCTTATTATTTTTTGTTTTAACATTTGTTGAATGTCAGGGACTTCAAAACATATAGAGCATATGGCAGCAAGTCTCGGGCGAGTACCTTGAATTGGAACATTGTTAAGGTTATCTGTTTTGTAACGATAGTAGTAATAATAATAAACTTGTATGTTGTTTTGGATATAAACCAATATTAAACTGACTATTTAATTTTCTTGAAATGTTGCTATAGTGTCCCCAACAACGAGGATCAATGGATTGTACATATTATGTGATGAGGTATATGCATGATATAATAAAAAACCACAATCAAATTATCTAGTTACACGAGGTATCACTTTCTTAGTTTTATCATTTCCCTTCATATTTTATATTAAGTAATCATATGATTAATTTTTTTTTAAAAATATATCTTTTAATTGCAGATTTTTATACAAGTTGATTCTTATAGTCAACAAGAGATGGACGAGTTACGAGATAATATGCCCAGTTATATTATGCAGAACTTGATGTAGTCATCGTATATGCTTCATTATTGTGAGTTTATTCTCGCCTGTTTTAGTTGCATCATATTAAAATAGCTTCAATATTGTGAGTTTATTGTAGATGATGATTAGAATGGGTTAACTTATATTTGGTGTAACAAGATTCGTGCAGTTAGGTGCGACTCTAATCTGTAACCCCCTTAGAGACCCTAGTTTAACACGCTTATCATATTTTGAGTAACGCATATATGCACACAGATCTTTTCAGTCCCCTTTTTTCCACATATATGCTTTATGCCATTACTTTTGTAAAAAGGGTCTACTGTTTAATTTAACATGGAATCGGTCTAAGGTCAAAACTTGAATAAGAAACATTTATTTTCTTCTTATCTTTCTCGTTATTGTAGAAAATGTTGTTAATGTTATTATTATTCTAATATCAATAAGAATTCCGTAGGAGATTTATATATATACATGTATCAGGCGATTGCAAGAATATACCTTACTAAAA
Organism: Allium sativum; assembly: GCA_030737875.1. Lineage (NCBI taxonomy): Eukaryota > Viridiplantae > Streptophyta > Magnoliopsida > Asparagales > Amaryllidaceae > Allium > Allium sativum. The sequence continues at coordinate 953,388,486 of CM060915.1, forward strand.
AGTGGTATATAATTAAGTACTACTATTTGTTTATTTCTGTTTTTTTCCAGTTAGTATGCAGTTGTCTTCTGTAGTGTGAAATTTTGTTGTTGAACTCTTGTTTTGAAGCCTGCAAACAAATGAGTTTTTACCGACTATGTTCTTTCTATTTTTCATATGTTCGGGAAATTTGTTTACTATTTTGAAAGAAATTAAGTTATATAATCCTCATACTGATCCTTAGTTCAATATCAGTAGGATCCATGTGAAAATATCAAACTGCTACATGTGCACTGTAAGTGTATGATAAGAATTGCACTGTAAGTTGAATAAAATTGATGTGAACTGTAAGTTGCATAAATATCAAACTGCTATATGTGCACTGTAGGGTCTACTGTAACTGATCCTAGTTTTGGCAATGATTTGCACTGTAAGTTGCATAAAATATTACTTTGATAAGAATTGCTATATGCTAGTCTTCTCTATTTTCCGAATGATTGGTATTCTTTTCTTTTGATTTATCAATTATCATAATGGTATCGACAAAATAACATGCGTCATAATATATCCTCTTGAATATACTTTGTTATTTGTCATAAGTTAGTGCAAATAAATATTTTAAAAGACCAAAATCATAATTTAATATTAATTTCATCCGTAAGAGATTAGTACCATTGTTCCAATGGTTATATAATTCAACTTCAATGTAAGAGGTCGCAGTTTCAAAATTTGTGTAGCGCCGATCATATATTGACACGTAGTATGTTGCATACTACTAGGAGTGTATATAAGTTCTCATTACAAAAAAAATGTAAAAGTTTTCAAAAGATTTTAAGAAAAAGTAAGAGTTAATTTCAGAAAGATTTTAAGCAAAAGTTTGAGTATAAAAATTCGTTTCTTTTTTAAAATGAAATGGCAGACCCCTTAAATCCCATGATGTATGCTTATATGCTAAAGTTGAATATGATGATATTCAAACTTCAGTAAAGATTCAAGGATACATCATGTCCTTAATGCATATTTTCTTCCTTCATTTGGATACTCTTCACATGCATCTTCGAGCATGAACCATTCAATCAATGCTAGAATTACAGTCTAAAAAAACATGTTTTTGTTTTTTAAAGAAGCATGCCAAACATAAGTTCAAAGAAAAAACAATATCGGTGTTGCAGAAACAACCTAGACTTGTAGTCAATAACATATTTCACATCAGGGAAAACATAAATAGAAATGCAATTCATCATCATGCTTACGTCCTGCTCTTAGTACAGCTAAAACATCAATGAATTTGGAATACTTCATTGAAGCACAACACAATTTTTTTTTTAACATAAAACCTTCACTAGGATAATAGTAATTCCATCGGTTAACAATTAACATCATATGAAAATTTGTAGAAGTAGCAGAAAATAGGTTGTTAGGTGCATCCCTAGGAAAGTACATATGCAGCTTGCTGCCCCAATTTGGTCCCATCCCTCTGCCATTTTGTACACTCCACTATTCATTTAGACAAAGACAACTATATTATTATCAAACAGCATGCCAATTTTGCATGTGGTACCGACTAATTGATTCATATCTGTAACATTGTTGTACTTTTCTACTTGCAGTCAATTGAAGCATATAGAAATATTTCAATTATAGCCGACAATCGAAGAGCAACATGTTTGAAGAAATCGAAGAGAAACTACATTCCCCTCAGAGAGTTATATTTTGTAAAAGCCGCACATCATCTTAGAACTGTGATTTTATAATTAGTAAGTTGTAGTTTTAAGTTTATACTTGCTTTTTTCTTGTGTTAAGACCGGATTATTAACAATATTACTAAATTATTTTGTTTTCTGTTATTTTATTGCTCTTAAGTGTATGAATTATAATACAATCAATGAAATTGTGATATTCAATTGTCCAATTTATATTGTTATATGTTTCGATTATATAACTGCAAAAGATAATTATCTGTGATATATATCAATTGCTTGTTTGAGAATTATAGTGATTTGAAAGGGGTATATTTTATTATTAAATGTATTTTTTTGCTTCTGATGTAAGCATAACAGAAGAAACAAATAAGGTCCTGCTACCCCTTTTTTGCTTCTACAGTGCGGAATGGAAGCAAAAAGAGTTTTTTTTCTTGCTTCTGTTGTATAACAGAAGCAACAAATTTGGATCTATTTGCCTCTTCTTCATTTGCTTTTGATGTTGAACAGAAGCAACATGGGGTAGGAAACTAAAGAAAAAATATTTTTTGCTTCTGATGTTGAACAGAAGCAACAAGGAGGTAAGAAACTGAAGCAAAAAAATGTTTTTTGCTTATGTTCCCAAGCGGAAGCAACAAATTTTGGCTTATTGCTTCGGCTGCAGTTGCTTCTGTTGTTGAACAGAAGCAACAGGGGTTTGATAACAGAAGGAACATACCAGTTTTGTAGTAGTGCACCATGTCATTTTTCTCACTAAGTACCAAATTGGCAACGAAAAGACGTACTAACCTTGGAAAACCTCTTCTCTGTACAATGTTGTGATCCAAGATGCTATCCAACCCAACATTATTGAACAATGCTTCCAAACTGGTGCCCACAAAGTCTCCAAACTTGACCGGTCTTCCAAGTAGAATTTCGTGTCCTGCGGTGCTTACATACGCCTCTACTATGTCTTTCCGATTATCATACCATGTAATTTCTTGAGGGGTTAATTGGGGAAAGGTGGTGGCAAGGGGAGGTTGGGGTTGCATGGCGATTTTTCTCCAAATTGGGGGAAAACTCTAGTAGACCCAGGTAGAGGGCGTTGAGAGCTTCGATTTGGAACCAAAATTGCATGAAACGGTGGAGATTTGAGGTGGTGGTGGGCTTGGGAAGTGGGGGAAGGGGATGGGTTTTGGTGTTGGGTGGGAGCAAAATAGGGACGAAGCCTTTGGCTTCGTTCCCTTTTTATTTTATTTTATTGCGGGTAGGTCGGCCCTCCTGAAGGGGTGTCGACCCAGTGGTCGACCCCCCTGAAGGGGTGTCGACCCAGAGGTCGACCCACAGCCTAGTGTGTCGACCCACCCTGGGTCGGAACCTGGGTCGTTCCACCCCCCTTCTCTCTTTTTTTCGTGTGTAGAGGGAAAAGGCCGGTCAACTGTTTTGTAGTCGTTTTTGTGACCTTACCACTCTTAAAAACTTTCCACACTCCTATGATTCCTTTTTGGGTCACTCTACCTTCGTCCTTATATATAATTAATCCACCTTAACCCTTCTAGACAAGATTTCAGTATCACACCCACTACCCAAATGTTTCCTTTTGGGATTTCTTTCCCTTCCTCCGTATACTGTAAACTTTCCACCCAATTTACCTAAGGGTCTTGGATTTCCATATTCATTCCTTTAGTATACGAAATAAACATCCTAATTCTTACCATATTTATTCTCCTTCTATTTAGTGGGTTCCCTATGGATCTAGGAATATATATATGTAATATTTATATTTTAAGAATACAAATGTGTTCCTTTACTATCTATACAGGAATTCTAAACCTGGCTCTGATACCAGATGTGACAACCCGAATTCGGACAGACCGATTTTTTTTTTCAAAATTACAATCCATCGAAACTCAAGTTGTTGTGCTCTGGTATTCTGCAGAAAAGATAGAGACATAAAATATGTTAGAGCCCAGAAAATATCTCAAAGCGAAATGGATAAAATATAATATAATCAAAATATAGCCTTACCGTATCTATAATACTGCCTAACCAGTATCCAAGGCTATCATGTCCCTGCCACAAATCTAACCTGCGAGTATGTTATGATGAGGGGGTCAGAACACAAGTTCTGGTGACTGGATTTAAACTATACACTTTGGATAATCCTACATATACCGTTCAATCATATTTTCTTATTTATTAGGTTACCTGGGTTATCAGCACTAAAGGCTTACACACACATCGTACCCATTTACTTCTCAGTGGATTAACCTAATATAGTATATATGTAGCTACCCCCAATATTGAGGTACACCCCATGGTACCCCACTCGCACAATCTCCACCGTAACACCATCGAAATATACGCAGTCCCTCATCCTACACCGTAGTGACGTACGGATAACAATATTACGTTCTGCAAATATCTGTAATTACAATGCTATGAAAACGTACGGACTGCCACCTTTATTCGAATCCGAATTCATACCGTAGTAATGCACCCAAGCCTGCGATACACCACCCAGAGCCGACATGCATGTATCTAGACTATCCACCATATCTATCTTCAATTGTAGCGCGATGCCTCAATCGCACGTCCTCTAATGTGCACCGAGTTGCATGGCATGGCGATACAAGAAACATGGAACTCGGTCGGGAGCTTTTCCATATCTGTGTAGGCCCATCTTTAAAGAGCCGCTATATACAGATATACCTATGGTCTGTATTCACGGAGGCTATGGCCCCACGTCAGCTCCTCCCTCAACTAGTAAAGACTACGAGAGCTAAGCGACTGCCCCTACGCAAACAATCTAAACATCCATGTGGTGTCTCCTCTCAACCCCTTACCCAGATAGTGAAGGGTGAATGGTATCTTGGGTTTTAATCTAGTCTTTTCGCATCCCATTGGCTGCCGATGACGGGTATCCGACGATCTACTATCCTTATTGGTCGTGACCCTCTGCCTCCACATTGAGGCAACTACCGAATCACCCTGGTGTCACCGCGTCACAGCATTATGATTGCATAGCTACATCTGCAGTCAAGGCCCACCCACCTGGTAGTTACGCGCAGACCCAACCTCTGCGAGCACAGCCTAAGGCCTCTGTCACCGCACAGAGGACTACTAGGAGAACCTTACGTACCTCAGGAAGTCGCGTGTAACACCCCGTATTACAGTTAATGCTAAAATTCACTAATTGCAGAATAAAAAAATCTCAAATGTGAGAATTGGGGGAAACGGGCTGCGTCATTGCGTTCGTCTCGGAAAAATACGCGAAATAGAGTCCGAAATTTTGTAAATCGGGGTCCGTATGGCCCAGTTATGGCCCAATGAAGTTGGTAGAAAATTCAAGTTAAAAACAGATTTAAAAATTCAAAATTAGATTTCGAAATTGGAGCCAGCGGGGGCCAGGCGGGAAACTTCCCGCCCTAGCCATGTCGACAGGGCTGTCGACAGGCCCGTCGACTGGGGAGTCGACTGCCCTGTCGACTTGCCTGTCGACACGGGGTGTCGGGCCAGTTGGCCTGGGTGCACCAGGTCTGGTTTTCTGGCTAGGGCTGGACTGTGTTCTGGAAGCTTCCTAAATCTGACGGACCTAATCTAACCTAGGGTTAATCCTATGGTCTAAAACACACCCTAATCCTATAAATACACCCTAATACAAGCCTAATCCATACTAAAAATAGAATTGATACCATCATGCCGCCAAAATCAAACTTAAGAGGAGCCTCCACTAGTTTATGAAGAAAGTTGCAAGCTAATCAACCTCTAATCATCATCTCCTTCAAATATAGCAACTAGTTCTACTTCATAAGTTTGCTAATCTTGGTTTTGGTGAGTTCCTATGCCTTTAGCAAGCAATTGCTAAACTAATTAGGATAGGATATTAGGAGGCTATGGATGTAAATGTGGATTATGCAAGTTGTGGTTGTCATATGTTATAAGTTCATATGTAAACTTGTCTCTTTTTATGATATGATGTGTTATGAAAGTTCATATGCAAGTTTTATGCAAGTTTATATGCAAGTTCATATGCAAGTTAGTCTCTTTTTATGATATGCATAACATATGCAAGTTTGCCTTTATGATATGACATGATATGCAAGCTTATATGAAAGTTCATATGCAAGCTAGCCTCTTTTTATGATATGCATAACATATGCAAGTTTGCCTTCATGATATGACATGATATGCAAGTTTATATGCAAGTTTATATGCAAGCTAGTCTCTTTTTATGATATGCATAACATATGCAAGTTTGCCTTTATGATATGACATGATATGCAAGCTTATATGAAAGTTCATATGCAAGCTAGTCTCTTTTTATGATATGCATAACATATGCAAGTTTGCCTTCATGATATGACATGATATGCAAGTTTATATGCAAGTTTATATGCAAGCTAGTCTCTTTTTATGATATGCATAACATATGCAAGTTTGCCTTTATGGTATGACATGATATGCAAGTTCATATGCAAGTTCGTATGCAAGTTCATATGCAAGTTCATATGCAAGTTTATATGCAAGTTCATATGCAAGTTTGTCTCTTTTTATGATTTGCATAACATATGCAAGGTTACCTCTATGTATGACATGTTATGTAAACGAATTACGTGGGAAACGATGGGGTTAATATGCATGATTATAAAAAGGGGTAAAGTTGGTATGCGTAAGCATAACAAAAAATGAATGGACATAATTGGGAATTTACCTATTAAGTTAGGTCTACCCACATTATGGAGTTGGGAATTTACCTATTAAGTTAGGTCTACCCATACTATGGAATTGGGAATTTACCTATTAAGTTAGGTCTACCCATATTCTTAAAAATGTGTAATTAATTAGGGATAATCAAATTATGGGGGTGATTAATTAGGTGTAATTAATCAACTAAGACACGAGGTTGGACCCTTTTGTAGCGGAAGTCTGCCCGGAACCGACCGGCAATCCAGCAGCTACAAATGATTGGCCCAATGTGAGAGGTCTTAGTCATAAATTAAATACGTGATTAAAGTAAAGACACGAGGTTAGACCCTTTTTATGACAGAAGTCTGCCCGGACCCAACCGGCATATCCAGCAGTCATAAAAGATGGTCTAATGTGAGAGGTCTTTATGAGGTCATGATCTTAATTAATTAATTAAGAAACACTTAACCATATTAGCATGTAGAGGGACATGAGGGGTTAAGTGGGTGCCTTGGGTGGCATGTGGAAATCTAGTGGTTGCCTTGGGTGGCAATAGAAAATACGATTAGAATACTTAACCAAAGTGGAACATGTAATTAAAACATGATTAAAGGGTTAAGTGGTATACACTAGAAATGACAAGCTTAGGTGGGTAGCTTGTGGGGGCCCATTTCAACCAATATCCCAAACGTATCTTTGTGGGCTCGACCCAAGTCGAGGATGGGACACGCATATTGGGCTTGACTATAAGAGGCCAAAACGGGGTAGCGGTGGCAACGCGAGTCCAACGGGTTTCATATGCGTGTGTGGACCCGGGCTGGTAGGTAAGACGTTGTTGCATCGTGTAGATATAAGCCGTGCATCATTTGTTGTGTCGGGTTGCCACTATGGGGAGTGATACACCCCATTGTGGGGCCAGCACGGGTATCTACGGTAGGGAGCCGATCGCTTGGGAGTAGTGGGTATACCTAGTGGAGATAGGGGCAGGCGGCACCTATGTAGTCAGCTAGGGGTACACGAAACTACTGGGTAAATTTTCTAAGTCCTTGGGAGGGATCAACCTTTAAGTAGGAATGACTGGTGTGGTGCAGTGTAGTAATTATCCTTGGGTGGGTAAATGCGTCTTTATCGTTATCTTAGTTCATTCTAAGTCTGATTGGCTACTGAGTGTAGTCATTTATCCCCAGTCACACCGTACCAAGTTATATCATACCCTAATTACTTTAATGATTGCACTGTTAAAGTTATAGGACTCGCTCAGACTTATGTCTGACCCCGTTGTTTTTATCTTTTTCCCAACCCTCAGGTTCTCAGAGTGGGCCCAGCACGAGTGGGCTTTGATCAGGCTGCTTTTATTACTCTCTTGGAGCTTGGACCCTAGATGTAGAGCTCAGCTTACCCTTTTCTTTTATGGCTATCAGTTCATGTATTGGGATTATGTATTTTTATTTATCAGGATGGATATTTTGTACTTGACTCTTATTATGGTTTTGTGATGTAACCAAACATGTTTTGCTTTCCGCTGAAATGAAATGATGTTTTAAATTCTCAAGTATTACTTATATCTGTCTTGTTGTAATTTTTCTGTTCTATATTCACTTAAAATACTCCACCGATGTTATGGCATTCCCTTAGTGAGTGACCATAGCGGGTGTGGGGTGCTACACGTGGTATCAGAGCAAAGGTTACCGGAACAGATAAAATTTTTAGAAAACTATTTTTCTAAAAACATCTTTGGAAGAGATATTTTCAAAAACATGTCTTTAAAGAGAAAAGTTTTTGAAAGAAAAGCATAATCCCCAATAGCCATATCTTTATCTTTCGAATTCTCCGTTTTGAATCTTTCCTTTTTTCGTTTCAGCATGGCTGAGGATCTTAACTTTCCGGAGGGTGTGACGATACCAGTATGGTATAGGAGATTGATGGAGGCTAGGGCCACCACTGCGGGTCCAGCAAATGTTCCTCCACCAACCGTAGCACCCGATCTTCCTCCTCCCCCTCCTCCTCGCACGGATACTTTTGCTAAGACTTGTAAGGAATTTAAAGCTATGGGAGGGAAACCTTTTCAAGGATCTGAAACTTTTGTGGAGGCTAGAGATTGGCTTAAGGAGGTGGAAGAGTTGATGGATATCTTTGAGATGGAAGAAGGAAAGAAAGTCAAGTTAGCTGCTTGGTTAATGAAGGGAGAGGCCTCATTCTGGTGGGAGGTCACTAATGGAGAACGCCCCGTTGACTCTTGGGCGGATTTTAGACAAAGATTTGTGGCAAAGTTTCTCTCAAGGGCAGAGGAAAACTTGTATATGGAAAGATTCTTGACTCTAAAGTAAGGAAATCTCTCAGTGAAGGAATATGTCAACAAGTTTAATCAATTGGCAAGGTTTGGCCTAGACATGGTGAATACACCGGAGAAGAAGGCTTTGAGGTTCGTGAAAGGCTTGAATGAACCGATGCATGGATTGGCTATGACTCATATCCCTATGGGGGCCACCTTTGAGAAGTTAGTTGACATGGCACTCATGCATGAAGAAGAGAAGGGTCCCAATGCTAATAAGGCACCCGAGAAGAAGGGAGATCAAAAGAGACCTCAGCAACAACAGCAAAACAAAGGTGGGAAAAGCAACGGTGGCAAGGGAAAGAAGAAGTGCTTCAATTGCGGGATACCAGGCCACATAAGCAAAGATTGTCGAAAGAAGAAGAAGACTGGCTGCTATAACTGTGGCGAAGCAGGGCATCTAGTGAAGGATTGCCCTAAGAAGGGGCAAAGGACGGGATCTACCTTAGGAGGACAGGTGCAAGCTCTTATGGCACCGGGTCAGGCTAGGGGGCAAGTACAGGCTCTCGCAGTTCCACCGATTCAGGAAAGAGGTAGAACTATTTCCGTTGAAAGTCTGGTTTTTCTATTTGATCATCCTGTCCGTACATTGTTTGATTCTGGCGCATCGCATTCATTTATCTCATCATCATTAGTTGAGTCACTGCACTTAGACACCAGTCTGGTAGATGATCCCTTGGTTGTTTCAAACCCAATTGGGGGCTCCACTTATTTGTCCATGATATGTTTGGGTTTGAAGATTTCTATACTTAGCGTTGAGTTTAGATGTGAACCTTTTGTTTTGGGCTTCACGGGCTATGGGTTGATTTTGGGCATGGACTGGTTATCCAGTAATGGTGCCGTTCTTGATTGCGAAAGGAGAGTTGTTAGGCTCATGACCCGCTTGGGTAACACTCTCGAGATCTCTTGTAATCCCATGGATTCTGTTATGCTAAGTTATCTTGAGTCGCTTGACGCTTCGGCCGAGAGTTTGCAATCTGTTAGAGTGGTCCGGGAATACTCGGATGTATTTGAGGAGGTGAAGGGCTTACCTCCGAAGCGGGAGATTGACTTCCGAATATATCTGGTGGATAATGCTAAACCTGTATCTTTACCAGTACGCCACATGGCTCCTCGTGAGAGGAGGGAACTCCATAAGCAAGTAGGGGAGTTGCTTGAGAAGGGGTTCATAAGACGAAGTATATCGGAGTGGGGTGCTCCAGTAGTTTTTGCTAAGAAGGCGGATGGGTCCCTCAGACTTTGTGTAGACTACAGAGAACTCAACAAGCTCACAAAGAAGAATAGACACCCATTGCCGAGGATTGATGATCTTTTCGATCAATTGGTTGGCGCTTCAGTATTTTCTCAGTTGGACTTAGCCACGGGGTTTCATCAGTTAAGGGTGGCTGAGGATAGCATAGACAAGACTGCCTTTAGGACTCCGGATGGTTTCTATGAGTGGCTGGTGATGCCATTTGGGTTGACAAATGCCCCTGCATACTTTGTTGATTTGATGAGTAGGGTGTTCAGGGAGTTCCTTAATAAGTTCGTGGTGGTCTTTGTGGATGATATCTTAGTATTTTCTAAGAGTGAAGAAGAGCATGCCCTACATCTTGGGGAGGTGTTGGAGACTCTTCGTGCACATAGCCTTAAGGCTAAATTCTCTAAATGTCACTTCTGGAGGAAGGAAGTGCGGTTCTTGGGGCACGTGGTCTCCAAGGAAGGGATAGCTGTGGATCCCGCGAAGGTAGTATCAATTCAAGATTGGAAGGTTCCGAAGAATGCTACCGAAGTAAGAAGTTTCTTGGGGTTGGCAGGTTACTATAGGAAGTTTATCAAAGACTTCGCGAAGATATCAGCCCCATTAACCCGCTTAACGAAGAAGAATCTTGTTTTCACATGGGACGTAGATTGTGATGATGCGTTCCGACGGTTAAAGAGAGCTTTAACCACTACTCCAGTTTTAGTATTGCCAGATGGGAGTAAGCCATTTGTTGTCTATACCGATGCTTGTGGGACAGGACTGGGCGCAGTCTTAATGCAAGAGGGAAGGGTAATAGCCTATGGTGGAAGGCAGTTGAGGGCACATGAGAAAAATTACCCTACCCATGATCTAGAGTTGGCTGCTATTGTTTTTGCGCTTAAGATTTGGCGCCATTATCTCCTTGGTGAGAGATTCGAATTGTTCACTGACCACAAATCATTGAAGTACTTGTTTTCTCAGAAGGATTTGAATTTGAGATAGCAAAGGTGGATGGAGTTCTTAGCATCCTATGATTTCGAGATAGCTTATACCCCTGGCAAGGGTAACGTGGTGGCGGACGCCTTGAGCAGAAAAAGGTTGTCCTTGAGTCCATTGTTCGTGGAACAACGAAGCTTGGAATTTATCTCGATGTTTGATTTCAGACCTTCCATTGATTATATACCCGGTTTGCTAGCATCCTTGGAGGTCAGACCTACTCTTTTGGGGCGGATTGGAGAAGCACAGAGGGACGACCCACAGTTGGTTGAGTTGGTAGAGAAGCTCATAAGGGGGGAGTCGTCCAGCCATTTGAGTAAGTACACCCTAGACGATAGGGGGTGCTTGCGTAGAGACGGTAGACTTTGTGTACCGCAAGACGAGGGTTTGAGGAAGGCTATTCTTGATGATGCACACCGTTCTAGGATGACTATTCATCCCGGTGGGGACAAAATGTACCAAGACATGAAGCGGGTTTTCTTCTGGGCCGGTATGAAGAAAGATGTGGCCGAGTATGTCGCTCGATGCTTGGTGTGCCAACAGGTGAAAGCGGAGCAAAAGAAACCAGGTGGGTTGCTTCACCCATTGGAAGTTCCGCAATGGAAGTGGGATAGCGTCTCGATGGATTTTATTGACGGGTTACCCAGATCGAGAAAGGGTAATACGGGAATTTGGGTTGTGGTAGACAGACTTACTAAAAGCGCCCATTTCATACCTGTGAAGAGCAAGAGGACCGCTCCATGGCTAGCTTCAGTATATCTTCGAGAGATAGTTCGATTGCATGGGGTACCCTCTAGCATAGTGAGTGATCGAGATCCTATCTTCACTAGCGAGTTCTGGAAAAGTTTGCAAGAAGCAGTGGGGACTCAATTATGTCTGAGCACCGCATATCATCCTCAGACGGACGGCCAGACTGAGAGGGTGAATCGTGTCCTAGAAGACCTTTTGAGGCTTTGTATCTTAGATTTTGGAGGTACATGGGAAGAGCATCTTCCATTGGTGGAGTTCGCATATAATAACAGCTTTCAGTCCAGTATTGGTATGGCTCCTTTCGAAGCTCTCTATGGAAGGCCTTGTAGATCACCTACATGTTGGTGGGAATCTACGGATAAGATCTTACTTGGGCCTGATATGGTTAGGGAGACTTCTAAGAAGATTGACTTGATTCGAAGAAGGATGAAAGCAGCGCAGGATAGGCAAAAATCTTATGCGGACAAGAGGAGGACGGATCTTGAGTTTGAAGTTGGGGACATGGTCTTTGTCAAAGTGTCTCCGTTACGAAATGTGGTTCGCTTTGGATCTGTTGGGAAGTTAGCACCAAGGTTCGTAGGGCCGTTTCCTATTAAGGAAAGGATTGGACGGATGGCATATAGAGTGGAGTTGCCCGACAGACTTAGTGGTGTACATGATGTATTCCATGTGTCACATTTGAGGAAATGCTTACATGAGACCGCAAAGGTGGTAGAGCCGAGCTTGCTTAGAGAAGTGGAAGTAGAGCGTGATGCGACTATTCGACGAGCTCCTACTCGCATCCTTGGGTCAGAGACTAGGAAATTGAGGAATCGAGAGGTTCAACTAGTCAAAGTACAATGGGGAGAAGATGAGGGCAACGCTACTTGGGAGACGGAAGTGAAGATGCGTTCATTGTACCCATTCCTTTTTGAGGGTATGTCTTTTAACTTCTCCTTTATCGTTTGTCTAGTACTTATCTTATCTTTAGTATGTCCTCTCGTTAGTACTTTTGACCTTTAGATAGGGTAAACCTATGGTTGAAACATGTGTTTGAGACATGTTATGGTTGATGGATGCATGTGGATGCAAGTGTTTGCTAGTGATTGCTCGTGGATGCATATACACACACTCTAGACACTTGATCGGCTCAGTCACTTCATATTGCATATTGCATATAATTGTGTGTTGGTAGCTATATTTATGGATGTATAATGATTGTGTTATCATATGGATGATGCATTTTGGTAAATGATTGTGCACTCATGTAGATATTGTATGTGTCGATAGGATTCTCTCGCATACATAATGGATGCATGGCACTATCATGGTTTGCATATGTTCATACATTAGATAGGGAACATATACACACACTTTTTGCATATGCTCATACATCATTAGAAATTATTTTAAGGACAATGGGTGCCCGTGTTTGATGGATTGAGTAGATGGTTGTTTGGATGGTAGGATATGCATTCTCCTTAGCTTAGAGATTTCGGGGACGAAATCCTTTAAGGAGGGGAGAATGTAACACCCCGTATTACAGCTAATGCTAAAATTCACTAATTGCAGAATAAAAAAATCTCAAATGTGAGAATTGGGGGAAACGGGCTGCGTCATTGCGTTCGTCTCGGAAAAATACGCGAAATAGAGTCCGAAATTTTGTAAATCGGGGTCCTTATGGCCCAGTTATGGCCCAATGAAGTTGGCAGAAAATTCAAGTTAAAAACAAATTTAAAAATTCAAAATCAGATTTCGAAATTGGAGCCAGCGGGGGCCAGGCGGGAAACTTCCCGCCCTAGCCATGTCGACAGGGCTGTCGACAGGCCCGTCGACTGGGGAGTCGACTGCCCTGTCGACTTGCCTGTCGACACGAGGTGTCGGGCCAGTTGGCCTGGGTGCACCAGGTCTGGTTTTCTGGCTAGGGCTGGGCTGTGTTCTGGAAGCTTCCTAAATCTGACGGACCTAATCTAACCTAGGGTTAATCCTATGGTCTAAAACACACCCTAATCCTATAAATACACCCTAATACAAGCCTAATCCATACTAAAAATAGAATTGATACCATCATGCCGCCAAAATCAAACTTAAGAGGAGCCTCCACTAGTTTATGAAGAAAGTTGCAAGCTAATCAACCTCTAATCATCATCTCCTTCAAATATAGCAACTAGTTCTACTTCATAAGTTTGCTAATCTTGGTTTTGGTGAGTTCCTATGCCTTTAGCAAGCAATTGCTAAACTAATTAGGATAGGATATTAGGAGGCTATGGATGTAAATGTGGATTATGCAAGTTGTGGTTGTCATATGTTATAAGTTCATATGTAAACTTGTCTCTTTTTATGATATGATGTGTTATGAAAGTTCATATGCAAGTTTTATGCAAGTTTATATGCAAGTTCATATGCAAGTTAGTCTCTTTTTATGATATGCATAACATATGCAAGTTTGCCTTTATGATATGACATGATATGCAAGCTTATATGAAAGTTCATATGCAAGCTAGTCTCTTTTTATGATATGCATAACATATGCAAGTTTGCCTTCATGATATGACATGATATGCAAGTTTATATGCAAGCTAGTCTCTTTTTATGATATGCATAACATGTGCAAGTTTGCCTTTATGATATGACATGATATGCAAGCTTATATGAAAGTTCATATGCAAGCTAGTCTCTTTTTATGATATGCATAACATATGCAAGTTTGCCTTCATGATATGACATGATATGCAAGTTTATATGCAAGCTAGTCTCTTTTTATGATATGCATAACATATGCAAGTTTGCCTTTATGGTATGACATGATATGCAAGTTCATATGCAAGTTCGTATGTAAGTTCATATGCAAGTTCATATGCAAGTTTATATGCAAGTTCATATGCAAGTTTGTCTCTTTTTATGATGTGCATAACATATGCAAGGTTGCCTCTATGTATGACATGTTATGTAAACGAATTACGTGGGAAACGATGGGGTTAATATGCATGATTATAAAAAGGGGTAAAGTTGGTATGCGTAAGCATAACATAAAATGAATGGACATAATTGGGAATTTACCTATTAAGTTAGGTCTACCCACATTATGGAGTTGGGAATTTACCTATTAAGTTAGGTCTACCCATACTATGGAATTGGGAATTTACCTATTAAGTTAGGTCTACCCATATTCTTAAAAATGTGTAATTAATTAGGGATAATTAATACAAATTATGGGGGTGATTAATTAGGTGTAATTAATCAACTAAGACACGAGGTTAGACCCTTTTGTAGCGGAAGTCTGCCCGGAACCGACCGGCAATCCAGCAGCTACAAATGATTGGCCCAATGTGAGAGGTCTTAGTCATAAATTAAATACGTGATTAAAGTAAAGACACGAGGTTAGACCCTTTTTATGATAGAAGTCTGCCCGGACCCAACCGGCATATCCAGCAGTCATAAAAGATGGTCTAATGTGAGAGGTCTTTATGAGGTCATGATCTTAATTAATTAATTAAGAAACACTTAACCATATTAGCATGTAGAGGGACATGAGGGGTTAAGTGGGTGCCTTGGGTGGCATGTGGAAATCTAGTGGTTGCCTTGGGTGGCAATAGAAAATACGATTAGAATACTTAACCAAAGTGGAACATGTAATTAAAACATGATTAAAGGGTTAAGTGGTATACACTAGAAATGACAAGCTTAGGTGGGTAGCTTGTGGGGGCCCATTTCAACCAATATCCCAAACGTATCTTTGTGGGCTCGACCCAAGTCGAGGACGGGACACGCATATTGGGCTTGACTATAAGAGGCCAAAACGGGGTAGCGGTGGCAACGCGAGTCCAACGGGTTTCATATGCGTGTGTGGACCCGGGCTGGTAGGTGAGACGTTGTTGCATCGTGTAGATATAAGCCGTGCATCATTTGTTGTGTCGGGTTGCCACTATGGGGAGTGATACACCCCATTGTGGGGCCAGCACGGGTATCTACGGTAGGGAGCCGATCGCTTGGGAGTAGTGGGTATACCTAGTGGAGATAGGGGCAGGCGGCACCTATGTAGTCAGCTAGGGGTACACGAAACTACTGGGTAAATTTTCTAAGTCCTTGGGAGGGATCAACCTTTAAGTAGGAATGACTGGTGTGGTGCAGTGTAGTAATTATCCTTGGGTGGGTAAATGCGTCTTTATCGTTATCTTAGTTCATTCTAAGTCTGATTGGCTACTTAGTGTAGCCATTTATCCCCAGTCACACCGTACCAAGTTATATCATACCCTAATTACTTTAATGATTGCACTGTTAAAGTTATAGGACTCGCTCAGACTTATGTCTGACCCCGTTGTTTTTATCTTTTTCCCAACCCTCAGGTTCTCAGAGTGGGCCCAGCACGAGTGGGCTTTGATCAGGCTGCTTTTATTACTCTCTTGGAGCTTGGACCCTAGATGTAGAGCTCAGCTTACCCTTTTCTTTTATGGCTATCAGTTCATGTATTGGGATTATGTATTTTTATTTATCAGGATGGATATTTTGTACTTGACTCTTATTATGGTTTTGTGATGTAACCAAACATGTTTTGCTTTCCGCTGAAATGAAATGATGTTTTAAATTCTCAAGTATTACTTATATCTGTCTTGTTGTAATTTTTCTGTTCTATATTCACTTAAAATACTCCACCGATGTTATGGCATTCCCTTAGTGAGTGACCATAGCGGGTGTGGGGTGTTACATCGCGTGCTTCCCCTTCCATTCCTTCGGAGACATCAGAACAATTAGATGAATGTACGCTATCCTCTTGCCTTATAACACCTCGATGATCTACCCCGTTGGGTTACTCAACCTCAAACGTACGGATTGGTCGAAGCGCCTCAATTTAATATGTTGTTAGACCCTATGTCTAAACATTCTTTTACGTGCTTGCCTCACCTCATCATGTTTCCAGTTAACTTCGTTATTCCCAATCATATTGAATTCTTATTCAAACTACCAAGTTTCTCTTGCTTATTAATTTCAGTCATATAACTATAACTTAACCCGTTTAGGTTTATTAATAAGCCCACAACATGTTATCCACTAGTTTGTTGTCCAAGATCGGTGACTATAATCCTTTTCTTTTCTAGTTTGGTTACCATAACAAGTTCTACTTGGCAGTTTATTATACATGTCTAAATTTTATCACATCTACAAGTTATGTTTATCCTAAAAGGTGTCTTTAATTACATAACTTTATTATTTTTACCGGTTATGTATACCACTAGGTGTCTTTAATTACATAACCTTATCGGGCCTAGTTTGTGGGCATATATGTAAATATTACCCACCCCCTCTGACTTGCTTAGCCCACCCACTGTCCAACCAATTTTTACTTAACCCTAACTTTAGTTCATATTCATACAATCCCTATGGATTAGATTAGGTTAAGTGGTCCAATTCATTACCATGTCTGTTTATGTTTTATAATGGGCTAGACCTCCCACATTAGGCCTATAACTTGTGGATGCTGGATATGTCGGTCGGGTCCGGGAAGACTTCTTCCACAAGTTGGGCCTAACCCCATGTCATAACCCATCTCGTTTTTGCGCACATAGACCTCTCACATTAGGTTCAACATTAGTGGCTGTTGGATATGCTGATCGGATCCGGGAAGACTTCCACCACTAACGCAACCTAACCTCGTGTCATAAGTGCAATTACAATTTCTAATTGTAACCCTAGGCATTCATTATTAATCAACTAATCATACTTATGCCTTTATAAGTGTTAAAGCCCATTTACCCAGTTATATTCATGATGGATTTATGTCCAAATTCATATTATTCAAATTATGTCAATTCATATTTTACATAAGATCCCATTTGCGCCCAAATCATTTTTTTATACTTATGATCCAATTTAAGAACTTAAACATAGTTTGGTCGATGCGCCAAACCCATATTTATTTATTTAATTCTATGTTAACATGAATCCACATAATCATATACTTACTCCATTTATTCCCTATATATAATTGGGACCAATTTACATGTAAACTTTTTAGCATTACAACTAATCCAATATA
Organism: Allium sativum; assembly: GCA_030737875.1. NCBI lineage: Eukaryota > Viridiplantae > Streptophyta > Magnoliopsida > Asparagales > Amaryllidaceae > Allium > Allium sativum. Next base: position 953,406,146 of record CM060915.1, read on the forward strand.
TGAATTTTTCCCACATGTTCAAATTAATATTATAACATGTAAACATTCCAGCATTTCAACTGATTCAATATATGAATTATTTATATTAACAATTTGATGTTATATCAAGCTAATCATTCCCACATGTCATTTGCACCACTTTAATCATTATTAGCATATGTTTAGGCATCTTAACATGTCATATTCCAATTCCTCATAATGGGGAATGATAACCGGTAATATACCATTATCCAAAATAATATGGTTTAAATCCACTCACCTCATAAGCTTTCCAAATCCTGGATCTGATCCAGATTTATCCTCCCATAGTATATATTTTTTTTTGGAAAATTGGTTCACTTTATTATCAACTAAAAAAACAACACATAATAACAAAAAGCGTAAAGACAGGAAATACAAGTAAAATAAAATCTAAAAAACATAAATTCGGCCCATGATGTTGCTACCATCCCGCTATAGTGTACGACACGCTGCGCCCTCCCCCCCCCCCGAGCCAATTGCTCATCCTATGCATCATCATAAACTGAAGATGATCACCCATAACTGTGCTAAAAGAACGCAGCCCCCATGTGTATTCAAAAATGCCAGGTCCATGAATAAATATCATCAACTTCCAGTAGCAGAGTGCTTGATGAAACAAAATATGGATGGATTCTAAGATGCAAATTTGAAAAGAAAGGAACTACTTTTGACACATGAACACCATTCAGTGATAGCAGAGAATCTAATGCCACTTACAAAATGTAACACCCCGTAATTTTATAACATTAAAATTCACAAATTAAAGTATATTTAATTTTTAGAAAAGAATTAAGTGAAATGGTTTGCGCAGAGAAATATATATATTGATATATATATATATATATATTAAAAATTAAATAAATAAATATGCGAAAAAGTTCAAAACAACGAATTGGGAGGGGGAATAACCGAACCGGCCCCCCGCTGGGTCGACTAAGGGTTAATCCAGGGTGTTTGGCTGTCAACCCGTGGGCCGATTCGCTCAAATGCAGATTTTGCATTTGATTGGTTCTCATGGTTCAGGGTTAATCTAATGGTCCTAAATAACTTCCTACACCTATAAATACATCCTAATGCTAACCCTAAACCTAATTAAAATAGAATAGTTACCGTCATACCATCGCCATGGAAATCAATGGAGCCGCCGCCAACTAAGAAAGAAGAAAAGCAAATTCAATTCTAATTCTCTCAACCCTAAAGCAAAGCAAAACTCTCTCTTTTCTTCTCTAAATTGTGAGTATGATGATCTTAACAAAATTATTGTAACACCCCACTCCCGCTATGGTCACTCACTAAGGGAATGCCATAGCATCGGTGGAGTATTTTAGTGAATATAGAACAGAAAAATTACAACAAGACAGATATAAATAGTACTTGAAATTTAAAACATCATCTCATAACAGCGGAAGTAAAACATGTCTGGTTACATCATAAAACCACAATAAAAGTCAAGTACAATATCCATCAAAATAAAGAAGTACATAATCCCACTCTCATACAATAGCCATGACAAAAGAAAAGATAACTGGGTAACTGGAGCTTTACATCAATCCAAGCTCCTAAAGACTGGAACAACAATTCGATCAAGCTCCACTACTGCTAGGATCCACCTGAGGACCTGAGGGTTGGGAAAAAGATAAAAACAACGGGGTCAGACATAAGTCTGAGCGAGTCCTATAACTTTAACAATACAATCGTTAAAGTAACCAGAGAAGACATAAACTGATATACGGTAACTAATGGGGATGAATGGCTACACTAAGCAGTCAACTAAACTAAGATAAAAGATAAAGACGCATCTACCCTTCCAAAGGTAAATTACTAAACTGCACCACACCAGTCATTCCTAACTTAAAGGTTGATCCCACCCATGGACTTATAAAATTAACTTAATAGTTCTCGCGTACCCCTAGGTGACTAAGTAGACGCCACGGGGCCCTACAATCCACTAGGTGTACACACTACTCCCCATTCGATCGGCTCCCTAACGTAGATACCCGTGCTGGCCCCACCGTGGGGTGTACCATTCCCCAACGTGGCAACCTGATAAAACTAACGGTGCACGGCTTATATCTACACGATGCAACAACGTCTTATTTACCAGCCCGGGCCCACACACGCATATGAAACCCGTTGGTCATGCGTTGCCACCGCTAACCCATTTTGGCCTCTTATAGTCAAGCCCAGTATGCGTGTCCCGACCTCGACATGGGTCGAGCCCACTAAGATACGTATGGGTTACTGGTTGAAATGGGACCCCAGCACAAGCCATCCCCCTAAGCTTGGCCCACACACTAGTGTTTCCCACTTAACCCTTTAATCATGTTTGATTACATGTTTCATCTTGGTTAAGTATTTTATCATATTTTCTATTGGCAACCACTAGCAATTTCCACCTACCACCCAAGGTACCCACTTAACCCCCATGCCCCACTACATGCTTATCTGGTTAAGTGTTTCTTAATTTATTAACACCGTAACCGTGTAAAGGACCCTTCACATTGGACCGTCATTTGTAGATGCCTGGTTAAGCCGGTAGGTTCCGGGCAGTCTTACACTACAAACGGGTCCAACCTCGTGTCATTTACCCTTGTTACGTATTTAATTTATGATTAAGACCCCTCATATTGGACCGTCATTTGTAGATGCCTGGTTAAGCCGGTAAACTCCGGGCAGTCTTACACTACAAACGGGTCCAACCTCGTGTCTTAATTGATTAATTACTCCTAATTAATCACCCCCATAATTTGTGTTAATTATCATGTTTATTTTAGGAATATGGGTGCACCTAACTTAATAGGCAAATTCCCAACTCCAAAGTGTGGGTACACCTAACTTAATAGGCAAATTCCCAACACATAGTATGGGTACACCTAACTTAATAGGCAAATTCCCATACTATGTTCATTTATTTTATGTTATGCATAATTATATTAATTTCACACAATCTTATTAACATATGCATTTAATTAACCCCATCGTTCCCACGTAATTTCGTTCTCATGACATAACACATATAAAAGGTGTCAACTTGCATATGTATGAACATGTTTCAAAGGTGCCATCTTGCATATTAACAAACACATAACTTGCATATGAACTTGCATAACATGTCACATAACTTGCATATAATCTTGTATAACATGTCACATAACTTGCATATTAACTTGTATAACATGTCACATAACTTGCATATTAACTTGCATAACATGTTACATAAACTTACATATTAACAAATACATAACTTGCATATGAACTTGCATAATATGTCACATAACTTGCATATAATCTTGTATAACATGTCACACAACTTGCATATTAACTTGTATAACATGTCACATAACTTGCATATTAACTTGCATAACATGTTACATAAACTTACATATTAACAAATACATAACTTGCATATGAACTTGCATAATATGTCACATAACTTGCATATAATCTTGTATAACATGTCACACAACTTGCATATTAACTTGCATAACATGTTACATAAACTTACATATTAACAAATACATAACTTGCATATGAACTTGCATAATATGTCACATAACTTGCATATGAACTTGCATAACATGTTACATAACTTGCATATGAACTCATAAACTTGCATATGAACTTGCATAACATGTTACATACTTGCATATGAACTCATAAACTTGCATATAAAGAAACATACAACTTGCATAATATCATACATGTAACTTGCATATTATCATACATGTAACTTGCATATTAACATATGATCACAAAGCACAAAACTTGCATAACCCACATACATTAGCAAACTAACATCATGTCATATGACTTAAAACCCATTAATCCACAACAAAACCATATGATCTCATCATATCTCATCTACTTAGTTTAGCAATTGATCATTAAAGTGATAGAAACTCACAACTAGCCAATTTGCACTCCAAATGAAGAAGATTAAGATGCTTAGAATGGATTAGAGGTTGATTAGAGAGTGATTAGCTTGCAACCCTCTTCATAAATTAGTGGAGGCTCCTTCTAAGATTTAATTTGGCGGCATGTAGCCCTCAATTCTATTTTTAGTATGGATTAGGGTAGGTTTAGGGTGTATTTATAGATTAGGTGAGTGTTTTAGGCCCTTAGATTAACCCTAAATTAGATTAGGACCCTTAGATTTCGGAACCTTCCAGAAACCAGCCCTAAGACCAAGCCCAAACCCCAAACTGGTGCACCCAACCACAGAACTCTCTAGAAACTGTGCAGGTTTCCTGTCCCGACATGGGCGCACTTCCCAAGTGCGCCAGTGTATTTTTGTGCTGGCGCACTTCACAAGTGCGCCAGTGCATTTCTGGCCTGTTTCGGGTTTTTCTGCCTAACTTCGTTCGTCCATATCTCTTTCATACGGTACCCGTTTTACGCAAACTCGGACTCTATTTCGCGTATTTTTCCGAGACGAACGCAATGACGCAGCCCGTTTCCCCTGATTCTCACATCTGAGATTAATTATACTTTAATTACTAACCATTAGTGTTAATTGAAATTCGGGGTGTTACATTCTCCCCTACTTAAAGGATTTCGTCCTCGAAATCTCTAAGTCAAGAAGAACGTATCCTACCAACCAAACAACCATCTACTAAACCATCAACCACAAGCAACCATTATCCTTAGAAACTTCTAATGATGTATGAACATATGCAGAAAGTGTGTGTATATGTCCGTATACTAATGCAAAATCAGGCGGTCTACTGATTCAGTCGACCTCCTTAATGCAAACCATGATAGTGCCATGCATCCAATATGTATGCGAAACCCTATTGACACATACAATTTCTATATGCGTGCACAACCATACACAAAAATGCATCATCCACATGATAACACAGCCATGATACATCCATCAATCTAACTACCACATCCATTTATGCGATATGCAACATGAAGTGACTGAGCCGATCTAGTGCCTAATGTGTGTATATGCATCCACGAGCAACCACTAGCAAACAATTGCATCCACATGCATCCATCAACCATAACATGTTTCAAACACATGTTTCAACCATAGGTTTTACCCTATCTAAAGGTCATAGGTACTAGCGAGAGGATATACTAAAGATAAGATAAGTACTAGACAAGCGATAAAGGAGAAGTTAAAAGACATACTCTCAAAAAGAAATGGGTACAAAGAACGCATCTTCGCTTCCATCTCCCAAGTAGCATTGCTTTCGTCATCTCCCCATTGCACTTTAACTAGCTGAACTTCTCTGTTCCTCAACTTCCTAGTTTCTGACCCAAGGATGCGAGTAGGAGCTCGTCGAATCGTCGCATCATGCTCTACCTCTACATCTCTAAGCAAGCTCGGCTCTACCACCTCTGCGGTCTCATGTAAGCACTTCCTCAAATGTGATACATGGAATACATCATGAACACCACTAAGTCTGTCGGGCCACTCCACCCTATATGCCATCTGTCCAATCCTTTCCTTAATAGGAAACGGCCCAACAAACCTCGGTGCTAACTTCCCAACGGACCCAAAGCGAACAACATTTCTCAACGGAGATACTTTGACAAAAACCATGTCCCCAACCTCAAACTCAAGATCCGTCCTTCTCCGATCCACATAAGATTTCTGTCTATCTTGCGCTGCCTTCATCCTTCTTCGAATCAAATCAATCTGCTCTGAAGTCTCTCTAACCATATCTGGCCCAAGCAAGATCTTATCCGTAGATTCCCACCAACATGTAGGAGATCGACAAGGCCATCCATAAAGAGCTTCGAAAGGTGCCATGCCAATACTAGACTGAAAGCTGTTATTGTATGCGAACTCCACCAAAGGAAGATGTTCTTCCCATGTACCTCCAAAATCCAAGATACAAAGCCTCAAGAGATCTTCTAAGATACGGTTCACCCTCTCGGTCTGACCGTCCGTCTGAGGATGATATGCGGTGCTCAAACACAACTGAGTCCCTACCGCCTCTTGCAAACTTCTCCAAAACTCACTAGTGAAGATAGGATCTCGATCACTCACAATGCTGGATGGTACGCCATGCAATCTAACAATCTCTCTAACATAGACTGAAGCAAGCCATGGAGCGGTCCTCTTACTCTTCACGGGTATAAAATGGGCACTCTTGGTAAGTCTGTCTACCACAACCCAAATTCCCGTATTGCCCTTCCTCGATCTCGGTAACCCATCGATGAAATCCATAGAGACACTATCCCACTTCCATTGCGGAACTTCCGATGGGTGTAGCAACCCACCGGGTTTCCTTTGCTCCGCTTTAACTTGTTGGCACACTAAGCATCTAGCCACATACTCGGCCACATCTTTCTTCATACCGGCCCAGAAGAAAACTCTCTTCATGTCTTGGTACATTTTGTCTCCACCGGGATGAATAGTCATCCTTGAACGATGTGCATCATCCAAAATAGCCTTCTTCAAACCCTCATCTTGCGGTACACAAAGTCTACCGTCTCTATGCAACCATCCCCTATCATCTATGGTGTATCTACCCAAATGGCTGGACGACTCCCCCCTTATAAGCTTCTCTACCAACTCAACCAACTGTGGGTCGTCTCGCTGAGCCTCGCCAATCCGTCCCAAAAGAGTAGGTCTAACCTCCAAGGATGCTAACAAACCAGGTACAAAGTCAACAGAAGGTCTGAAGTCGAACAAAGAAAGAAACTCCAAGCTTCGCCGTTCCACGAACAATGGACTCAAAGATAGCCTTTTTCTACTCAAGGCGTCCGCCACCACGTTACCCTTTCCAGGGGTATACCGTATCTCGAAATCATAGGATGCTAAGAACTCCATCCACCTTTGCTGTCTTAAGTTTAAATCCTTCTGAGAGAATAAGTACTTCAATGATTTATGGTCAGTGAACAACTCGAATCTCTCACCAAGAAGATAATGGCGCCAAGACTTAAGTGCGAAAACAATCGCGGCAGACTCTAGATCATGGGTAGGGTAATTCTTCTCATGCACTCTCAATTGCCTCCCTCCATAGGCTATTACCCTTCCCTCCTGCATCAAGACTGCGCCTAATCCTGTCCCACAAGCATCGGTATAAACAACAAACGGCTTACTCCCATCTGGAAGCACTAAAACTGGAGCGGTGGTCAAAGCTCTCTTTAACCGTCGGAAAGCATCATCACAATCTACGTCCCATGAGAAAACCAGATTCTTCTTCGTCAAGCGGGTTAATGGGGCTGATATCTTCGCGAAGTCTTTGATGAACTTCCTATAATATCCTGCCAACCCCAAGAAACTTCTTACTTCGGTAGCATTTCTAGGAACTTTCCAATCCTGGATAGATACTATCTTTGCGGGATCCACAGCTATCCCTTCCTTAGAGACCACATGCCCTAAGAATCGCACTTCTCTTCTCCAAAAATGACATTTAGAGAATTTAGCTTTAAGACTATGTGCTCGAAGAGTCTCCAACACTTCTCTGAGATGTAAGGCATGCTCTTCTTCACTCTTGGAAAAGACCAAGATGTCATCCACAAAGACCACTACAAACTTATTCAGATACTCTCTGAACACTCTACTCATCAGATCAACAAAGTATGCAGGGGCGTTTGTCAACCCAAATGGCATCACAAGCCACTCATAAAAACCATCCGGAGTCCGGAAAGCAGTCTTCTCTATACTGTCCTCCGCCACTCTCAACTGATGAAACCCTGTAGCTAAGTCCATCTGCGAAAACACTGAGGCGCCAACCAACTGATCAAAGAGATCATCTATCCTCGGTAACGGGTGTCTATTCTTCTTCGTGAGCTTATTAAGTTCTCTATAATCCACACAAAGTCTGAGGGACCCATCCGCCTTCGTGGCAAACACTACTGGAGCTCCCCACTCCGATATACTTCGCCTTATGAACCCCTTCTCAAGCAACTCCCCTACTTGCTTATGAAGTTCTCTTCTCTCACGAGGAGCCATGTGGCGCACTGGCAAAGACACTGGTTTGGCATTGTCTACCAAATATATTCGGAAGTCAATCTCCCGCTCCGGAGGTAAGCCCTTTCCCTCCTCAAACACATCCGAGTATTCCCGGACCACTCCAACAGATCGCAAACTCTCGACCGACGTGTCAAGCGATTCTAGATAACTTAGCATAACAGATTCCATGGGATTACAAAAGATCTCGAGAGTGTTACCCAAGCGGGTCATAAGCCTAACAACTCTCCTTTCACAATCAAGAACGGCACCATTACTGGATAGCCAGTCCATGCCCAAAATCAACCCATAGCCCGTGAAGCCCAAAAAGCATCACATCTAAACTCAACGCTAAGTATAGAAACTTTCAAACCCAAACACATCATGGAGCCCCAATTGGGTATGAAACAACTAAGGGATCATCTACTAAACTGGTGTCTAAGTGCAGTGACTCAACTAACAACGATGAGATAAACGATCCCGACGCGTCAGAATAAAATTCGAACCGGATAACAAAGAAATCTAAATTCCAACCTAGACGGTCCTATCCCCATCTGGTACACTAGCCGTGAGGGAATACAACTACCCTCCAGGAGATTCCGTACCTTGTCCTTGCCTCTTTGGACAATCCTAATAAGGTGTCCTATTCCTCCCAAAAGGATAACTACTCGCCTTCTTCTTCCCATTCTCCACTTGTAACCTCCCACCAATGAGGTTTCATCCTTCATTAACCAAACAACTATTTGAGCCTTCCTCCCATCGTCTATCCAATAGGTACCTACCAGTCCTCCTCCTTCTTGAACCAACTTCTAATCTGACTAACGTCTAAGTCCCTTGAAGTGGTTTTCCATTCTTATCTATCTTAGAAAGATCATCTATACACGGAGGGGAAACTCAAAACGAGAGAGGAAGAGATTCAAAACGGAGAATTCGAAAGATATAGATATGGCTATTGGGGATTATGCTCTTTTTTTCAAAAACTTTTCTCTTAAAAGACATGTTTTTGAAAATACTCCTTTCAAAAATATTCTTAGAAAATAGTTTTTCTAAAAAAAAAAATTTATCTGTTCTGGTAACCTTAAGCTCTGATACCACGTGTAACACCCCACTCCCGCTATGGTCACTCACTAAGGGAATGCCATAGCATCGGTGGAGTATTTTAGTGAATATAGAACAGAAAAATTACAACAAGACAGATATAAATAGTACTTGAAATTTAAAACATCATCTCATAACAACGGAAGTAAAACATGTCTGGTTACATCATAAAACCACAATAAAAGTCAAGTACAATATCCATCAAAATAAAGAAGTACATAATCCCACTCTCATACAATAGCCATGACAAAAGAAAAGATAACTGGGTAACTGGAGCTTTACATCAATCCAAGCTCCTAAAGACTGGAACAACAATCCGATCAAGCTCCACTACTGCTAGGATCCACCTGAGGACCTGAGGGTTGGGAAAAAGATAAAAACAACGGGGTCAGACATAAGTCTGAGCGAGTCCTATAACTTTAACAATACAATCGTTAAAGTAACCAGAGAAGACATAAACTGATATACGGTAACTAATGGGGATGAATGGCTACACTAAGCAGTCAACTAAACTAAGATAAAAGATAAAGACGCATCTACCCTTCCAAAGGTAAATTACTAAACTGCACCACACCAGTCATTCCTAACTTAAAGGTTGATCCCACCCATGGACTTATAAAATTAACTTAATAGTTCTCGCGTACCCCTAGGTGACTAAGTAGACGCCACGGGGCCCTACAATCCACTAGGTGTACACACTACTCCCCATTCAATCGGCTCCCTAACGTAGATACCCGTGCTGGCCCCACCGTGGGGTGTACCATTCCCCAACGTGGCAACCTGATAAAACTAACGGTGCACGGCTTATATCTACACGATGCAACAACGTCTTATTTACCAGCCCGGACCCACACACGCATATGAAACCCGTTGGTCATGCGTTGCCACCGCTAACCCATTTTGGCCTCTTATAGTCAAGCCCAGTATGCGTGTCCCGACCTCGACATGGGTCGAGCCCACTAAGATACGTATGGGTTACTGGTTGAAATGGGCCCCCAGCACAAGCCATCCCCCTAAGCTTGGCCCACACACTAGTGTTTCCCACTTAACCCTTTAATCATGTTTGATTACATGTTTCATCTTGGTTAAGTATTTTATCATATTTTCTATTGGCAACCACTAGCAATTTCCACCTACCACCCAAGGTACCCACTTAACCCCCATGCCCCACTACATGCTTATCTGGTTAAGTGTTTCTTAATTGATTAACACCGTAACCGTGTAAAGGACCCTTCACATTGGACCGTCATTTGTAGATGCCTGGTTAAGCCGGTAGGTTCCGGGCAGTCTTACACTACAAACGGGTCCAACCTCGTGTCATTTACCCTTGTTACGTATTTAATTTATGATTAAGACCCCTCATATTGGACCGTCATTTGTAGATGCCTGGTTAAGCCGGTAAACTCCGGGCAGTCTTACACTACAAACGGGTCCAACCTCATGTCTTAATTGATTAATTACTCCTAATTAATCACCCCCATAATTTGTGTTAATTATCATGTTTATTTTAGGAATATGGGTGCACCTAACTTAATAGGCAAATTCCCAACTCCAAAGTGTGGGTACACCTAACTTAATAGGCAAATTCCCAACACATAGTATGGGTACACCTAACTTAATAGGCAAATTCCCATACTATGTTCATTTATTTTATGTTATGCATAATTATATTAATTTCACACAATCTTATTAACATATGCATTTAATTAACCCCATCGTTCCCACGTAATTTCGTTCTCATGACATAACACATATAAAAGGTGTCAACTTGCATATGTATGAACATGTTTCAAAGGTGCCATCTTGCATATTAACAAACACATAACTTGCATATGAACTTGCATAACATGTCACATAACTTGCATATAATCTTGTATAACATGTCACATAACTTGCATATTAACTTGTATAACATGTCACATAACTTGCATATTAACTTGCATAACATGTTACATAAACTTACATATTAACAAATACATAACTTGCATATGAACTTGCATAATATGTCACATAACTTGCATATAATCTTGTATAACATGTCACACAACTTGCATATTAACTTGTATAACATGTCACATAACTTGCATATTAACTTGCATAACATGTTACATAAACTTACATATTAACAAATACATAACTTGCATATGAACTTGCATAATATGTCACATAACTTGCATATAATCTTGTATAACATGTCACACAACTTGCATATTAACTTGCATAACATGTTACATAAACTTACATATTAACAAATACATAACTTGCATATGAACTTGCATAATATGTCACATAACTTGCATATGAACTTGCATAACATGTTACATAACTTGCATATGAACTCATAAACTTGCATATGAACTTGCATAACATGTTACATACTTGCATATGAACTCATAAACTTGCATATAAAGAAACATACAACTTGCATAATATCATACATGTAACTTGCATATTATCATACATGTAACTTGCATATTAACATATGATCACAAAGCACAAAACTTGCATAACCCACATACATTAGCAAACTAACATCATGTCATATGACTTAAAACCCATTAATCCACAACAAAACCATATGATCTCATCATATCTCATCTACTTAGTTTAGCAATTGATCATTAAAGTGATAGAAACTCACAACTAGCCAATTTGCACTCCAAATGAAGAAGATTAAGATGCTTAGAATGGATTAGAGGTTGATTAGAGAGTGATTAGCTTGCAACCCTCTTCATAAATTAGTGGAGGCTCCTTCTAAGATTTAATTTGGCGGCATGTAGCCCTCAATTCTATTTTTAGTATGGATTAGGGTAGGTTTAGGGTGTATTTATAGATTAGGTGAGTGTTTTAGGCCCTTAGATTAACCCTAAATTAGATTAGGACCCTTAGATTTCGGAACCTTCCAGAAACCAGCCCTAAGACCAAGCCCAAACCCCAAACTGGTGCACCCAACCACAGAACTCTCTAGAAACTGTGCAGGTTTCCTGTCCCGACATGGGCGCACTTCCCAAGTGCGCCAGTGTATTTTTGTGCTGGCGCACTTCACAAGTGCGCCAGTGCATTTCTGGCCTGTTTCGGGTTTTTCTGCCTAACTTCGTTCGTCCATATCTCTTTCATACGGTACCCGTTTTACGCAAACTCGGACTCTATTTCGCGTATTTTTCCGAGACGAACGCAATGACGCAGCCCGTTTCCCCTGATTCTCACATCTGAGATTAATTATACTTTAATTACTAACCATTAGTGTTAATTGAAATTCGGGGTGTTACAATTATTATCATTTTAATTAGGTTGAGTTATGAATGGATTATGAGTAGATGATGTGAATTATCATATATGTTGTTGTAAACCCCTTTTGCTATCATGTATATTGTAAATCCAATGTTATGTGATGATGATATCTTATATGTTGTAAATCATGCTATGATGATGTTATGTATGTTGAAAGTTTCTATGCTAAGTTGTGATGAATCATACATGTTAAAAAGGCCATGATGTTACCATCTATGCTAGTTAGTTCATATTAATTAAATCATCATGTTTGGGTTATGTTGATCTATATGACAAGTCACATATGCAAGTTATATTGATTAGAAAAGTTATGAACATATGCCAAGACATTTATTATGACATCTAGAATTATGCTATGACATATGTGATATCCTATGCTAGTTCACACCATCATTATGTTGCCTAAAAACCCCATATACAAGTTTATGTATAGATTTGGGCTATGATCATATCATGTAAATTGAGACATTTAACAAGTTGACACCTTTTGATCCTTAACATGTGTAGTTTATGCAAGTTTCACCCCTATTATGATTAGATTTATTTTAATTGTCTATATGTTGTGATAATTTATATTTGTGCTAGGTGTTAGACTATACAAGTCTAGCCAATATTATGCGTTGAACAAGCGAACGTATAAACGTGGGATAAGGGTAATATTAAGGATTTAATATTAAAAAGTTGGGGTGCAATTGATATGATTTTGCATGCCATAAGTGGATGGCCATAATTGAGTCAATTATGGACATCATTAAAAGTTGACTTAATTAATAATTTGAATAGGGAATTATTAAAACTGGGGTAAAAGATTTTAAGTGTTAATCAATGCTTAGGACACGAGGTTGGACTCGTTTGTGACGTAAACCTGCCCGGACCCGCCCGGCAAATCCAGTGGTCACAAATGTCAGCCCAATGTGAGAGGTCCTAGGCCTAAACTAAAGCATAACGGTTGTAAAGACACGAGGTTAGACTCTTTTATGGTGTAAGACTGCCCGGACCCGCCCGGCAAATCCAGTTGCCATAAATGCCAGTCTAATGTGAGAGGTCTTTATGAGGTTATGGCCTGAATGAATTAAGAAATACTTAACCAGATAAACATGTAAGGTGGGACATGGGGGTTAAGTAGGTGCCTTGGTGGCATGAGGAATCTAGGGGGTGCCCTTAGTGGCATGTGAAATACGATTAGTAAGACTTAACCAAACACACATGTAAATGAACATGACTAAGAGGGTTAAGTGGGATATACTAGTGACAAGCTTAGGTGGGTAGCTTGTGGGGTCCCATTTCGACCAGTATCCCAAACATATCTTTGTGGGCTCGACCCAAGTCGAGGACGGGACACGCATGCTGGGTTCGACTGTAAGAGGCCAAAACGGGGAGCGGTGGCAATGCAAGTCCAACGGGTTTCGTATGCGTGTGTGGACCCGGGATGGTAGGTAAGACGTTGTTGCATCGTGTAGGTATAAGCCGTGCATTCTCAAGTTGTATCGGGTTGCCACTTTAGGGGAGTGATACACCCCACTGTGGGGCCAGCACGGGTATCTACGAGTAGGGAGCCGATCGAAAGTGGGTAGTGGGGTACACCTAGTGGAGATAGGGGCAGACGACACCTATGTAGTCAGCTAGGGGTACGTAAGGCTATTTATAAAGTTTTTGTGGGAAGCAAGTGGGATCAAACAATAGGGTGACTAGTGTGGTGCAGTGTAGTAATGTGCGGTGCAGTGTAGTAATCATTCGTTAGTAATTAGGTGTGCCTTACCGTTATCTTTGACGTTATCTTAAACGCTATCTTTATCTTCCTAAGAGTTCATAGACATTTACTTGTCTTCCAGCTTATGCCTTAGTCTAGTTATTTTGATAGTAGTATTGTTAGAATTATCATACTCGCCAGACTTTATGTCTGACCCCCTCTATTTCTATCCTTTTTCCCCCTCCAGGTCCTCAGGTTGGGCCCAGCTCTAGTGGAGTTTGATTGAATTGCTTCATCTCTCTTTGGAAAGCTTGGACCGTTGAAGTAAAGTCCAGCTTGTTATCTTTTTAATGGCTATTTATGTAATGGGATTATGTATTTTGTTTTTATGAAGATGGATATTGTACTTGGTTATGATCTATGGTTTTATGATGTAACAAACATGTTTAATTTCCGCTGCAATAAAATGAAGTTTTAGATTTCCAAGTACTATTTACTATCTGTCTTGTTGTAATTTTTTTGTTCTATATTCACTTATAACCTCCATGGAAGTTAATGCATTCCCTTCGTGAGTGACATTAATGGATGTGGGGTGTTACACGTGATATCAGAGCTTAAGGTTACCAGAACAGATAAAAATACTTTAGAAAAATAGTTATTTTTGGAAGAAGTGTTTTCAAAAACATGTTTTAATGAGAAATTTAAAGAGAAAAGTTTTTAAGAAAAACATAATCCCCAATAGCCACATATCTTTATCTTTCGGATTCTCCATTCTAAATCTTTCCTTTTTCGTTTCAGCATGGCTGAAGATCTTAATTTACCCGACGGTGTAACGATACCAGGATGGTATAGGAGGTTATTAGAGGCTAGGCCCGCTGCAGGTACAGCCAATGTTCCTCCACCACCATTTGCACCCGTTCCTCCTCCTCCTCCTCGCGTAGATACTTTTGCAAAGACGTGCAAGGAATTCAAGGCTATGGGTGGAAAACCATTTCAAGGGTCAGAAACGTTTGTGGAAGCTAGAGATTGGCTTAAGGAGGTGGAAGAATTGCTAGAAATCTTTGAAGTAGAAGAAGGGAGGAGAGTTCGACTAGCAGCTTGGTTGATGAAGGTAGAGGCCGCGTTTTGGTGGGAGGTCACAAATGGGGAGCGTCCTGTTGACTCTTGGGCGGATTTCAGACGTAGGTTCGAGGCGAAGTTTCTCTCAAGGGCGGAAGAAAATCTATATATGGAAAGGTTCTTGACATTGAAGCAAGGAAGCTCATCAGTGAAAGAATATGTCAATAAATTTAATCAGTTAGCAAGGTTTGGCTTGGACTTAGTAAACACGCTGGAGAAAAGGCTCTAAGGTTCGTGAATGGCTTGAATGAACCATTGCAAGGGTTGGCTATGACCCACATCCCGATGGGGGCCACCTTTCAGAAGTTAGTAGAAATGGCGCTCATGCATGAGGAGAAAAGCGCTAAAGCTGATAAGGCACCCGAGAAGAAGGGGGATCAGAAGAAACCACAACAGCAAAACAAGAAGGATGGTAAAGACAATAATGGCAAGGGAAAGAAGAAATGTTTTAACTGTGGGACCCCAGGCCATCTCAGCAAGGATTGCCGAAAGAAAAAGAAGACAGGCTGTTTTCATTGTGGCGATGCGGGACATTTAGTGAAGGACTGCCCAAAGAAGGGGCAGAGGGCAGGAGCTACCTCGGGAGGACAGGTGCAGGCTCTTATGGCACCAGGGCAGGCTAGGGGACTAGTTCAGGCTCTCGCGGTCCCACCGTTGCAAGAACGAGGTAGAACCATTTCTGTTGAAAGCTTAGTTTTTCTGTTTGATCATCCTGTCCATACATTATTCGATTCGGGCGCATCACATTCGTTTATCTCTACATCATTAGTTGAATCACTGCACTTAAACACCAGTTTAGTAGAGGATCCCTTAGTTGTTTCGAATCCAATAGGGGGCTCAGCTTATTTGTCTATGATGTGTTTGGATTTGAAAATTTCCATACTTAGCGTTGAATTTAGATGTGATGCTTATGTGTTGGGCTTCACGGGCTATGGGCTAATTTTAGGAATGGATTGGTTATCCAGAAATGGGGCCGTTCTTGATTGTGAAAGGAGAGTAGTTAGGCTCGTGACTCGCCTTGGCAACACTCTCGAAATCTTTTGTAATCCCATAAATTCGGTTATGCTAAGTTATCTAGAATCGCTTGACGCATCTGAGGAAAATCTACGATCTGTTAGGGTGGTCCGAGAATATTCGGATGTGTTTGAGGAGGTGAAGGGCTTGCCTCCGAAGCGGGAGATAGATTTTCGAATATATCTTGTGGATAATGCGAAACCAGTATCTTTGCCAGTAAGCCACATGGCTCCACGTGAAAGGAGGGAACTCGATAAGCAAGTGAAGGAGTTGCTTGAGAAGGGGTTCATAAGACGAAGTATATCGAAGTGGGGTGCTCTAGTAGTATTTGCCACGAAGGCGGATGGGTCCCTTAGACTGTGTGTGGACTATAGAGAACTTAATAAACTTACTAAGAAGAACAAACACCCATGCCGAGGATTGACGATCTCTTCGATCAGTTAGTTGGCGCCTCAGTGTTTTCGCAGTTGGACTTAGCCACTGGGTTCCATCAGTTGAGAGTGGCTGAGGATAGCATAGACAAGACTGCCTTTAGGACTCCGGACAGTTTCTATGAATAGCTAGTGATGCCCTTCGGTTTGACAAACGCCCCAGCATATTTTGTTGATTTGATGAGTAGGGTTTTTAGGGAGTACCTTAACAAATTCGTGGTAGTCTTTGTAGATGACATCTTGATCTTTTCTAAGGATGAAGAAGAGCATGCCCTACATCTTAGGGAAGTGTTGGAGACGCTACGAGCGCATAGCCTTAAGGCTAAATTTTCTAAGTGTCACTTCTGGAGGAAGGAAGTACGGTTCTTGGGGCACGTGGTTTCCAAAGAAGCGATAGCCGTGGATCCCGCGAAGGTGGTGGCCATCCAAGATTGGAAGGTCCCTCAAAATGCTACCGAAGTGAGAAGTTTCTTGGGGTTAGCTTCTGTATACGTTCGAGAGATAGTTCGTTTGCACGGTGTTCCTTCTAGCATAGTGAGCGACCACGATCCTATTTTCACTAGCGAATTTTGGAGAAGCTTACAAGAGGCGGTAGGGACTCAGTTATGTTTGAGCACCGCATATCATCCTCAGACGGACGGCCAGACTGAGAGGGTGAATCGCATTCTAGAGGATCTGTTGAGGCTATGTATCCTAGACTTTGGGGGTGCATGGGAAGAGCATCTTCCATTGGTTGAGTTCGCATATAATAATAGCTTTCAGTCCAGCATTGGTATGGCACCATTCGAAGCTCTATATGGACGACCTTGTCGTTCACCTACATGTTGGTGGGAATCTACGGATAAGATCTTACTTGGGCCCGATATGATTAGGGAGACTTCGGAGAAGATCGACTTGATTCGAAGGAGGATGAAAGCAGCGCAAGATAGGCAGAAATCTTATGCGGATAAGAGGAGGACAGATCTCGAGTTTGAAGTTGGGGACATGGTCTTTGTCAAAGTGTCTCCATTACGAAACGTTGTTCGCTTTGGGTCCATTGGGAAATTAGCACCAAGGTTTGTAGGGCCGTTTCCTATTAAGGAGAGGATTGGACGGATGGCGTATAGAGTGGAGTTGCCCGAGAGACTTAGTGGTGTACATGACGTATTCCATGTGTCACATTTGAGGAAGTGCTTGCACGAGACCGCGGAAGTGGTATAGCCGAGCTTGCTTAGAGAGGTGGAGATAGAGCGTGATGCGACAATTCGACGAGCTCCTACGCGCTTGGGTCGGAGATCAAGAGGTTGAGGAATCAAGAGGTCAGACTAGTCAAAGTGCAATGGGGAGATGATGAGAGCAACGCTACTTGGGAGACGGAAGAGAAGATGCGTTCACGATACCCTTTTCTTTTTGAGGGTATGTCCTTTAATTTCTCCTTTATCGCTTAGCTTGTACTTATCTTATCTATAGTATATCCTCTCGCTAGTATCTTTGACCTTTAGTTAGGATAATCCTATGGTTGAAACATGTGTTTGAGACATGTTATGTATGGTGGATGCAAGTGTTTGCTAGTGGTTGCTCGTGGATGCATATACACACACTATTAGGCACCAGATCGGCTCAGTCACTTCATATTGCATATTGCATATATATGGATGTATTTAGTAAAATGGATGTATAATAGTTGTATTATCATATAGTTGCTGCATTCGGGTGGATGGTTGTGCACACATATAGAATTAATATGTATCATTAGGAATCTTTTGCATACATATTGGACGCATGGCACTATCATGAATTGCACTAAGGAGGTCGACTGAATCAGTAGACCGCCTAATTTTTCATTAGATATGGACATATACACACACTGTGCATATAAACATTAAAGCATTAGAAGTCTTTTAAGGAAAATGGATGTTGGTGTTTGATGGTCGAGTAGATGGACGATTAGATGGTAGGATATACATTCTTCTTGACTTGGAGATTTCAGGGACGAAATCCTTTAAGGAGGGGAGAATGTAACACCCCGTAATTTTATAACATTAAAATTCACAAATTAAAGTATACTTAATTTTTAGAAAAGAATTAAGTGAAATGGGTTGCGCAGAGAAATATATATATATTGATATATATATATATATATATATATAAATTAAAAATTAAATAAATAAATATGCGAAAAAGTTCAAAACAGCGAATTGGGAGGGGGAATAACCGAACCAGCCCATTTTTGAGGTCGACCTGAGCCTCGCTGGGTCGACTAGGGGTTAATCCAGGGTGTTTGGCTGTCAACCCGTGGGCCGATTCGCTCAAATGCAGATTTTGCATTTGATTGGTTCTCATGGTTCAGGGTTAATCTAATGGTCCTAAATAACTTCCTACACCTATAAATACATCCTATTGCTAACCCTAAACCTAATTAAAATAGAATACTTACTGTCATACCATCGCCATGGAAATCAATGGAGCCGCCGCCAACTAAGAATGAAGAAAAGCAAATTCAATTCTAATTCTCTCAACCCTAAAGCAAAGCAAAACTCTCTCTTTTCTTCTCTAAATTATGAGTATGATGATCTTAACAAGATTATTATCATTTTAATTAGGTTGAGTTATGAATGGATTATGAGTAGATGATGTGAATTATCATATATGTTGTTGTAAACCCCTTTTGCTATCATGTATATTGTAAATCCAATTTTATGTGATGATGATATCTTATATGTTGTAAATCATGCTATGATGATGTTATGTATGTTGAAAGTTTCTATGCTAAGTTGTGATGAATCATACATGTTAAAAAGGCCATGATGTTACCATCTATGCTAGTTAGTTCATATTAATTAAATCATCATGTTTGGGTTATGTTGATCTATATGACAAGTCACATATGCAAGTTAGATTGATTAGAAAAGTTATGAACATATGCCAAGACATCTATTATGACATCTAGAATTATGCTATGACATATGTGATATCCTATGCTAGTTCACACCATCATTATGTTGCCTAAAAACCCCATATGCAAGTTTATGTATAGATTTGGGCTATGATCATATCATGTAAATTGAGACATTTAACAAGTTGACACCTTTTGATCCTTAACATGTGTAGTTTATGCAAGTTTCACCCCTATTATGATTAGATTTATTTTAATTGTCTATATGTTGTGATAATTTATCTTTGTGCTAGGTGTTAGACTATACAAGTCTAGCCTATATTATGCGTTGAATAAGCGAACGTATAAACGTGGGGTAGGGTAATATTAAGGATTTAATATTAAAAAGTTGGGCTGCAATTGATATGATTTTGCATGCCATAAGTGGATGGCCATATTTGAGTCAATTATGGACATCATTAAAAGATGACTTAATTAATAATTTGAATAGGGAATTATTAAAACTGGGGTAAAAGATTTTAAGTGTTAATCAACGCTTAGGACACGAAGTTGGACTCGTTTCTGACGTAAACCTGCCCGGACCCGCCCGGCAAATCCAGTGGTCACAAATGTCAGCCCAATGTGAGAGGTCCTAGGCCTAAACTAAAGCATAACGGTTGTAAAGACACGAGGTTAGACTCTTTTATGGTGTAAGACTGCCCGGACCCGCCCGGCAAATCCAGCTGCCATAAATGCCAGTCTAATGTGAGAGGTCTTTATGAGGTTATGGCCTGAATGAATTAAGAAATACTTAACCAGATAAACATGTAAGGTGGGACATGGGGGTTAAGTAGGTGCCTTGGTGGCATGAGGAATCTAGGGGGTGCCCTTAGTGGCATGTGAAATACGATTAGTAAGACTTAACCAAACACACATGTAAATGAACACGACTAAGAGGGTTAAGTGGGATATACTAGTGACAAGCTTAGGTGGGTAGCTTGTGGGGGCCCATTTCGACCAGTATCCCAAACGTATCTTTGTGGGCTCGACCCAAGTCGAGGATGGGACACGCATGCTGGGTTCGACTGTAAGAGGCCAAAACGGGGAGCGGTGGCAACGCAAGTCCAACGGGTTTCGTATGCGTGTGTGGACCCGGGATGGTAGGTAAGACGTTGTTGCATCGTGTAGGTATAAGCCGTGCATTCTCAAGTTGTATCGGGTTGCCACTTTAGGGGAGTGATACACCCCACTGTGGGGCCAGCACGAGTATCTACGAGTAGGGAGCCGATCGAAAGTGAGTAGTGGGGTACACCTAGTGGAGATAGGGGCAGACGGCACCTATGTAGTCAGCTAGGGGTACGTAAGGCTATTTATAAAGTTTCTGTGTGAAGCAAGTGGGATCAAACAATAGGGTGACTGGTGTGGTGCAGTGTAGTAATGTGCAGTGCAGTATAGTAATCATTCGTTAGTAATTAGGTGTGCCTTACCGTTATCTTTAACGTTATCTTAAACGCTATCTTTATCTTCCTAAGAGTTCATAGACATTTACTTGTCTTCCAGCTTATGCCTTAGTCTAGTTATTTTGATAATAGTATTGTTAGAATTATCATACTCGCCAGACTTTATGTCTGACCCCCTCTATTTCTATCCTTTTTCCCCCTCCAGGTCCTCAGGTTGGGCCCAGCTCTAGTGGAGTTTGATTGAATTGCTTCATCTCTCTTTGGAAAGCTTGGACCGTTGAAGTAAAGTCCAGCTTGTTATCTTTTTAATGGCTATTTATGTAATGGGATTATGTATTTTGTTTTTATGAAGATGGATATTATACTTGGTTATGATCTATGGTTTTATGATGTAACTAACATGTTTAATTTCGGTTGCAATAAAATGAAGTTTTAGATTTCCAAGTACTATTTACTATCTGTCTTGTTGTAATTTTTCTGTTCTATATTCACTTATAACCTCCATGGAAGTTAATGCATTCCCTTCGTGAGTGACATTAATGGACGTGGGGTGTTACACAAAACAATAAAACTGCATGGTGACTTCGTTTTAGAACTCCATTTTCCAGAAGGTGGAGCTAACAAGCAAAGGGTTAAAGATTTGTAAGTCTTCAGCATCTGGAAAAAGCAATTTGTTACGAAATACTGTGTAATTGAAAAATGATGACGTCAGATTCATAGTGCATGCTTTGAAGACATATGAAAATTCTTCGTATGCCGCATCATTCTCTGTATTGAATGTGTTTTTCTGAATCACATTCCAGGAAAATTCCCATGTAAAAAACCAATGAAGAATGAAGATTCATATTCTTTCATATGTGCAGACCACACAATTGAGCAACTGTGCCAACTGACATTAGCCTTCCACACTGATGGAACAATTGGAGGTGTCAAGCATCTCAAATTTTCCTTTGATAGCATCCCGACCATATTACTAGAGTAACAAATTTGGAGAATGATACCACTTCCTCCACTATATGTATCAATGGTCTAACAAGCTTGCTGAAGTCATAGAAAGTTGATGTAAAACAGGTCTTTGGATTTACATCAAAATCCGTGCTATGCTACATAGAACAAAACACCCATGTTTTTCCATTATACCCTTCCAGTACCCTAACCTAGCTGCACATACACGTGTCTGCCCTCTTGCTCATTAATAGCAACAACTCCCTAATATAGGATATCACCATAAATCATGTTGCTGCTGCTTGTATACGAGGTTAGACAACATTATAAATACCCATTGGTAAGAACTGGAGTCAAGCAATTTTATCAAATCAATAAAAATCCATGAACACCAAAACAGCCCGTAAACAAATGTAAATAGCACCTAAATTCAACAAGACATGAAATCCCAAAAAATACTCAATTCCAAGCACTAAATCTGGTTGATGATTCACAATCTACTGTGAATCATTCTTAGTTCCGAAATCGACCATATGAATTGTAGATTTCATATAAACACTGAAGAGAATCCAAGTGCCACTCATTGACAGATCAACCTATCCTCCAGCAGATGAGTGCAACAAAGATCATAAAATACCAACTCCCATTTCGATCGCTACAGAGAAATACACTGATCAAATTTCAGGCTATCTCTCTAAACCATAAAATGGTTCTTCAGAGATAAGTAATTAAATGGTCAGTTAATTACAAATCAACCCAAGCAGCAGATCAGGGTGAACTATTAGCCCATTTAAAACAGTATGCATTCTGGAAAAAAAATTGGCAAAACTGAAAAATCGATGTATCTTATAATCTGTAGATCCCATAGTTTTCTCCTAACAATTATGGATTTATAGGTTTTACTAAAAGAGAAAGGGAAGGTGTAACACCCCGCATTTTTAACGACACTTAAAGAGGATAAATTAAATTATAATTAATTTAATATTAAGAATTAAGGAAATCGGATTGTGCCATTGCGTCTGTCTCGAAATTCTGGTCAAGATACACATTTAGTTTACGTAAAACAGACATTGTATGAAGAAGTTATGAGGGTTTTAAGTTGGTATATGCATAGAAGAATTATATATATATATATACACACACACACACATCAGTCAGGGATGAGTGAGAATTTTTATCCAAAACCATTCGAATTTGAAAAAGAGAGTGGCGGAAATTTTCCCTCTCTAGGGGGTCGACCCCCCCAGAGGGGTGTCGACACCAGGGTCGACCCACCCACATGGGTGTCGACACCCCTAGGGCTGACATGGCAGTCGGTTTCAGAGGGTCTGGCAGCTATATATACATGGTCATTTCTCTTGTTTTCATCATTGAGAATTAATGGGGGCCAAACTCTGCCGGTATCTGAACAGATCTATATCTGTTATCAACTATCAACCTAAGCAAATCAATTAGAGATTCAAGATCCAATCTTTTCTAGTTCTATCTTCTTATCCAAACTCTGTGAGTCCCTAGTTGCTTTTAGATTTGAATATTTAAAAGTAAATGTGAAATGACTATGACTTGGATTTTTTCATATTCCTAGATTATATTAGATCCATTGTGAATTGCGAACATATGACATCCTAAATTGTGAATAACTTGGATCTAAATCTCTATCTTGTTGAATCTATTGTAACCTTTGTGACATGCCATGATGTGAATCTTAAACCTTAATTGTGTAGATCTATATTTAAACTATTGGTGTTAGGCCTTGAACATGACAGTTAAATAAAACTGGTTAGGATCTACAATGTTAGTAAAATAAATACACATGTTTCACTGTTATCACCTATGCCATTATGGTCCATTATACATATGCCTATGTAATTGATAATTGAACAGGTTATAAATATGCCTGTAATGTAGGAAAGTTTAAAAAGTTAAATGCATCTATCTTCCTTTTCCCATTTTCTATGTTTACTTCCAGTCTTGCCTATATTCCTATACGATTTGATTCTATTCTTCTTCCTCTGTTTTCCTCTTTATTTTTACGCCAAGCCTAGGCCTTTGCAGGCCTAGGCTATACCCGAATAGAGTGTGCGTATATTTGGGCAATAATGAATAATATAAAAAGGGAATTTAGGTTTGTTATTTACTTGGACTGATTGATTATAATTTGGCAAAAAGGATAAATAATACACATGTTTAGGCTTGTTGTAAACTAATGATGTGTAGATGCTTTCTGTAAATGGACATTATGCATAAACCTATAACTTGGGAATATAGTTGATAAATAATATGCATATGAAATGGAAATGTTAATTTGACCTAAAACTGACATTTAGGGAATGACATGTAATATTACAATCACACTTATTAATAAACCTGAACCTGCTAGGTAAGTATAAATGTTAATAACTAAGAAGTCCCTCATTTGCTATTGTATCGGGTTTTGGGGACTCTTAAATCCTAGTTATTTGAGGGCACAAGCTTAGGGGGTTTGGCTTATGTCAAAATTCTATTTGGAACCCATGCCAGTCAGTATCCATGTAGGTATCTTGTCAATGGAGGGTCCCGCACTAGGTAGGGTTAGGGCACACTTTACTGAACTAGATAGTAAGAGGTTCACATGGGGGTGGTTATAGGCGCGTTCTGGCGAAGTCATGAGCGTGCATGGGTCCGACTAAGGAAGATAAGACACTATAACAATAGTAAATAGGTCTATGTTATATTATTGCTAGGTTAGGGAGTGATACACCCTAATGTCGGGGTTGACACAGGGTATTTACGCTATAACAACCCGCATTCTACGCATCGAAGGATCGTAGAATATTTATTTCTTTCTTATATGAAGTCGTATGGTCATGTGGCTTTGGGAAACGACCATTGGGGTCATTTCCCATGTTCATGATTTTTGCCGATTTTTAAATGACCATTTTGCCATAGATGATCTTGTTTCAGCCATAACTTTTGATTGGAAAGGATTTTTGACTTGAAACCACTTCAATTGGCTCCAGATGATGGTTTACCTTTCCGTAGAATGGTCACATGTGAAAAACGGACTTACCATTTGGGAGATATGGCTGAAATAAGGTTTGGAAGGTGAAAAACTGCTTAACCGGGCCAAATAGGATGATTAGTGAATGGGCCCATAACTCATTTCGGGATTAGGGTTATAAGGAGGCTGAAATGAGTTAGGGTTTCATTCCATTTCAGTTTTCTAGCCTCCACTTACCTCTTAGAAACCCTAAAAATGGCCTCCAACCTCTAAATCACCTCCAAATCACTTTCTAATCAAGGATTAAGCTTAGCAACATCAAATCAAGGGAGATCTTCACCAAATCAAGATTAGAACTACTGTATAGCATTGGTATTCACGCCATATCAGAGATTTATTTCAGGTCTAAGGTTTATTTGTGGCTAAGGTGAGTGATTTGCATAGTTCCTCACTAATTATGGTTAATTAAGGGTAATTAGTGTTACTTAGGGAATTTAAACATGATAAAAATCTGGAAAAATACTTATAAATTCTTAAATGATGTTTTAGACCTCTGATATGAACTTGGGTTAATTTGGTTAAGTTTTGCTAATCCTATCGTCAATTATACTTGAACATGTTTAAGGGAAAATATGGGGTTTTGGCTATGTTTGATCCATTTTAACCTATCATATTTATGTTTTGGTGTTTGAGGTCACTTCTACTTGTTGCTATGACTGTATGGTATGCTTTTTGATTGATTAGAATGGTTAGAATGGTCAAGAACGCCGTCGAATGGCGTAAAACACTCGCTAGAAAAGTTGCAGGAAAATGGTGCAGGCTTTCGGATCGGATCGGGGGAATGGGCTCGGACCGGATAGTGGACTGGGCAAGGGATCACCGAACCGAACCGAGGCTTGGCACAAGAGAAGAGAAGGGGATCGGATCGAGCTAAAGAAGGGGGAATCGGATCGACTGAAGGGAAGAGAAGGGGATCGGAATGGAAGAGGAAGGGGAAGTGGATCGGATCGGAGGCCAGGAACCCGAACCGAACCGATGGAGCAAGGGTACACCGAACCGAACCAAGATATATCTACCCGACCCGACCCGCCAGAGAACACCCGAACCGAACCGATGTACTACGAAGGGAATTGGAGGCCACGATCCGACCCGGAGCACTTGGAAGAGACCGATCCGAACCGACAGAGAAGAAGAGTTGAGGATCCGAACCGATCCAGTGATGACCAAAAACCCGAGATGCAAAGGTAGTCCAAATGGAAGTTAGAGCTCAGGATCCAGTTGGGAACCAATGAGTTCAATTCATGATTGGGCTTTGCTGCGGGACGTGTGCTAAGGAGTTGTCGACGTTCATAACTTCGATTCACCACTGAAAAGGAATGATGGGCTACGTATCAGTGCAGTAGAGTCATCATGACTCGAGGGGCAAAGTGATCGTAGCGGGATTACGTATCAGTGCAGTAGAGTCACCATGACTCGAGGGGCAAAGTGATCGTAGTAAGACTATGAGCCAGTGCAGTGGAGCCATTGTGACTCCATGGGGCAGAGTGGACATAGTAAAGGATTAGTAAGGCTATGAGCCAGTGCAGTGGGGTGTGTACGACTCCATGGGGCAAAGTGGACATAGCGAAGGATTAGTGGCTATGGATCAGTGTAGTGAAGCCGTTGTGACTTCATGGGGCAGAGTGATCATAGCAAAGTATTGGGTGATCGAAGTGGTGGATATCGTATACTTTACGCACTGAGTGAGAGATGTGAGGATGGTTGCTTTGCTTGATTGTTTGCCATCATTATGACATGCACACCCCCACCCCCGTATTCTTGACACCGTATGTAGTGGCACCTTGGAGTATTGTACAGTATGTAGTGCTAACTCTTTGGTTGCAGGTCCAGGTTCAGGTATGGTTTAGTATATCTGATATTGTTCTGTTTAGCTGCTTATCGCTCATACCAGACTTTTTGTCTGACCCAGAGTTTTAGGTTTCTTCTTATTATTCTGGGTGCTCTCACGAGCAGACTAGAGACAGGTTGGCTGGTGATGTGCGAGTAGCGGATTCGGAGGCGAGTAGGAGGCTTCCACGTATGATATATATAGATATTCTCCCTGTGTCGTTGCTGGTCACTACTTTGGGCATTAGTAGTGTACCTTTCTTGTTTAGCTTTTTGAGACAGTTTTTAAAAGTTGTAATAATGTTGGCTTTGGATCATAAGCTGTACTTTGGATTTTCCGCTGCTATGGTAGTTTGTTTCAGCTTATACACTGTCTCGCCTGTTTTATGTCAAGTATGTTGTTATTATATTTTGTTCCATGCACTATGAGACATTCTACAGGTTCTTTGTTGATTCTTCGTCTTCTTCCTTTCTTTCTGACGACCGTCCCTTGCTAACTGGACATGTGTACAGCGCACTTTTAGAGGAAATGTCGGTTGGTGCGGGGCGGGCCGTCACATTTGGTATCAGAGAGGGTGCATAGTTAACCTAGGGAAAGACACTAGGGAGAGATAATACGTATATGAGAGCGCGTATTTGTGATTACTTTGGTTTTTAAAAGTTATATATATGTATATACTATTAGTAGTATAAATATGAAGTCGTACTGCACTAGCACCACCTTGGAGATAGTTAATCGTTTTCTCTTTACAGATTGAACGATGAGTCGAGATACGAGGGGTGCTGGTAGAGGGACCAATAATGGGAATTCTCCTGACATAAGGACGATGTTCACTAACTTCATGAGAGAGATGCTTAGGGATGTTCAGGGAGAAGTTCCCAATCACGGTAATGGTGGTGGTCCAGTAGTGCAGGCGCCTAGGGCCAATTTCGCCAAGCTGTCCAAGGATTACACTAACCTTGATGGGAAGCTGTTCCACGGAACCGAGTCGGCCATGGATGTTCAGGATTGGTTGGATAGCTGTGATCGTATCTTCGATGATTTGGGTATCGAGGATGCGATGAAGAGAAGGCTAGCGTCTCTCAGCTGCAAGGGCGAGCGATGAATTGATGGAATGCTATTTGGATAGCCACTCCAGAGGATCAGGTTACTTGGGATCAGTTTATGGCTCGCTTTAGCGACAAGTTCATCCCAGCTCCTCAGAAGTCGGAATTGTTTAGGAAGTTCTTGAAGCTTAAGCAGAATGGTAGGGCAGTCTCGGACTATATTGCTGAGTTCGACACCTTGTCGAAGTATGGACTATCTCTTATTGATACTCCTGAGAAGAAGAATGAGAAGTTCATTACTGGTTTGGATGGATACTTGGGGGAAAGGCTTATTAACCACATCGATGAGACGTTTGAGTCGATTGTGGGGAAAGCTTTGAGATCGGAGAGTCTTTACCCTAAGTCGAAGACTGAGGTTGCATCTGCAGAAGGGCCAAAACCGCAAGCGAGTGGTGGAGGCAAGAACAACTCTCAGAATAAGAGGAAGCAGAGCCAAGCTAAGGATGGCCAGAAAAAGAGTAAGAAGGATGTTGAGTGCTTTAGCTGTGGTAGGAAGGGCCACTATGCCAAGGAATGTCGGGCCAGGCCAGCGGATAGGAAGTGCTACAACTGTGGCCAAATGGGACATCATAAGAATAAATGTCCACAAACTCTTAAAGAGAAGAAGATTGTGAAATCATATGCTATTAATGTTGTTCCTTCTTCGTCGAATGCCCCAACTGCGGTGGAGAAAGGAAAGAATTTCGTCATTCAAGGTATGCTTTCTATTCTTGATGTACCTGTTCGAGTTTTGTTTGATACTGGGGCTTCCCGTTCCTTCATATCTAGTGACCTGGTAGATAGGTTGGGACTGGAACCCGAGATAGTCGATAGACCGTTGGTTGTGACGAACCCGATTGGTGGTTCGACTAACCTTAGAATGATTTGCCGAAATTTGGTCTTATCGAGTCATGGATGTATGTTTGTTTGTGATTGCTTTGTTTTGGGCTTTACTGGGTATGGCATTATATTGGGGTCGATTGGCTCCAAAGATACGGGGTGGTGGTAGACTGTGAGGGCTTTTTGGTGACAGTTAGGGCGGATGATGGGCGGAGGGTATTGTTTGGTAGTCTACCTAGTGATGGGGTAATGGCTAGTTTTATAAATTCCCTTGACATCCCGCATGATGAGTTGTCAGATGTGCCCGTGGTTGGCCAGTACCCGGACGTCTTCGAGGAAGTGACCGGACTTCCACCACACCGAGAGATTGAGTTCCGTATTGATTTAGTGAAAGATGCCAGACCTATAGTGATGCCACTTCGTCGTATGGCACCATGGGAGCAGCGAGAGCTCGGGGTGCATGTCAGCGATCTTTTGAAGAAGCGATTTATTAGAAAAAGTGTCTCCGAGTGGGGAGCACCAGTTGTGTTTGCCACTAAGGCAGATGGTTCCCTTCGTTTGTGTGTGGACTATCGCGAGTTGAATAAGATAACGAGGAAGAATAAGTATCCTCTACCGCGGATAGATGATTTGTTTGATCAACTGGAAGGAGCAAGAGTGTTCTCCCAGTTGGACTTCATGACAGGATTTCATCAGCATCGAGTAGCAGCTGAGAGTGTTCCGAAAATGGCATTTAGGACGCCGTCTGGATTCTATGAGTGGTTAGTCATGCCATTTGGGTTGACCAATACACCAGCATACTTCGTGGATCTTATGAATAGGGTATTCAGAGATTAGCTGAATAAGTTTGTTCTTGTGTTCGTAGACGACATCCTTGTTTAATCGAGGACACAGGAGGAACACAAGGAACATTTGAGGATAGTGTTGGAGGTGTTGAGAAAACACAAATTGAAAGCGAAATTTCTAAGTGTCACTTCTGGAGGAGGGAAGTGAGATTCTTGGGCCATGTTGTTTCAGAGAATGATATTGCCGTAGACCCTGCGAAGGTGGCTACGGTACAGGATTGGTCTACGCACAAGAATGCAACAGACGTAAGAAGCTTCTTGGGGTTAGCTAGATATTATCTTAAGTTTATCCAGGACTTCTCCAAGATAGCAGCACCGTTGACTCAGTTGACTAAGAAGAATCAAGCCTTCTACTGGGACGGAGTGTGTGAGAATGCATTCAAGAGTCTAAAAGAAAAGTTGACGCGTGCGCCAGTGTTAGTCATTCCAAAAGGGAATGAATAGATGACGGTACACACGGATGCTTGTGGTACCGGACTAGGTGCTGTATTGATGCAAGGAGGTAGGGTTGTAGCTTATGCTAGTCGGTAACTAAAGCCGCATGAGAAAAGGTATCCTACCCATGATTTGGAACTGGCAGCGATCGTGTTCGCGTTGAAGATGTGGAGGCATTATCTCTTGGGGGAGAGGTTTGAGTTGTTTGCCGATCATAAATCGTTAAAGTATCTCTTCTCTCATAAGGATCTGAATCTCCGTCAACAGAGATGGTTAGAGTTCTTGGCTTCATATGATTTTGATATCGCATATACACCTGGGAAAGGCAATGCGGTAGCCGATGCCTTGAGTAGGAGACATGCCAGTTTAGGGGCTATGTTTCTTGAATGGAAGCAACTGGATTATATCGCAGGGTTTGATTTCAGACCAAAGTGCGAATTGGATCTAGAAATGTTAGCTAGTTTAACGATCAGACCCACTCTGATTGAGCGGATTGGTTCCAGTCAGAAGGACGATCCTAACCTGTTGGAAATCATCTCCAAGTTAGAGAAGAATATCGACGGTGAGGAGATGAATTTGTATGGGCTTGATCGAGAAGGATGGCTTCGAAAGAATGGAAGACTTGTTGTACCCAACGTGAATGGTTTGAGAGATGAAGTGCTTAGGGAATGTCATCACTCAAAACTGACTATACACCCCAGTAATGATAAGATGTATCGAGACATGAAGCAGACTTACTACTGGGAAGGGATGAAAAGAAACGTTGGGAAGTTTATATCCAAGTGCATGAATTTCCAGCTAGTTAAAGCCGAGCAAAAGAAGCCTAGTGGTTTGTTGCAACCATTAGAAATTCCCGAATGGAAATGGGAGCAAGTCTCGATGGATTTCATTGATGGTTTACCAAGGACTAAATCGGGACATGATAGCATTTGGGTAATTGTGGATCGATAGACCAAGAGTGCAAGATTTATACCAGTCAAATCGACCAGAACGGCAGCTAAGTTAGCAGAACTGTATATGAAGTGGGTAGTGAGATTTCATGGAGTACCTAAAAGCATTGTGAGTGACCGAGACCCATTGTTTACTAGTGGGTTTTGGAAGAGATTACAGGAGGCTCTAGGGTCGGAATTATATCTCAGTACCGCGTATCATCCTCAAACCGACGGTCAGACAGAGAGGGTGAATCGTATATTGGAAGATCTCTTGAGGGCTTGTATATTGGATTTTGGTGGATTATGGGATGACCATTTGCATCTAGTAGAGTTTGCATATAATAATAACTACCAATCCAGTATCGGTATGGCTCCATATGAAGCTTTGTACGGAAGACCGTGCAACTCACCATCATATTGGATAGAGACCGGTGAGAAGATTGTGCTTGGACCAGATGTGGTAAGGGAAACTTCAGATAAGATTAAGATCATCCAACAACGAATGAAGGCTGCCCAGGATAGGCAGAAAAGTTATGCCGATAAGAGGAGAAGAGACTTAAAATTCTCCGTTGGTGACTTGGTGTTTATCAAGATTTCTCCGTTGAAGAGCGTGATACGATTTGGCAGGAGAGGCAAGTTGGCACCAAGATTTGTTGGCCCATTCCCAGTTCTCGAACAAGTTGGGAATTTGGCGTATAGAGTTGACTTACCAGAGAAGATGGCGGGAGTTCACAACGTATTTCATGTTTCCCAGCTAAGGAAGTTCGTGCACGACCCAGATATGACTATTTCACCTGATCAGTTAGAGGACTTCGAAGTAGAACCCGAGGCGGTTGGGAACCGCAAGCCGATTCGTATTGTCGAGCACGATACGAAGCAACTTCGGAGGAAGGCGGTGAAGCTAGTCAAGGTTCAGTTGGGCGGGAACGAGAATGACTGTACTTGGGAGACAGAGGAGAGCATTAGGAAAACGTATCCATAACTCTTTGCCTGGTAAGGTTTTCTTTGCGATTTAGTTATTCCGCATGCTAGGATAGACTTATTTTGCTTGTTTTGCATGTTTGATCATTGTTTTATGGCTGATAGGCATGCGGGACCCTTTATGTGTTTTTGTTAGGGAATTTCGGGGACGAAATTTCTTAAGGGGGAAGAATGTAACAACCCGCATTCTACGCATAGAAGGATCGTAGAATATTTATTTCTTTTTTATATGAAGTCGTATGGTCATGTGGCTTTGGGAAACGATCATTGGGGTCATTTCCCATGTTCATGATTTTTGCCGATTTTTAAATGACCATTTTGCCCCTAGCTGATCTTGTTTCGGCCATAACTTTTGATTGGAAAGGAGTTTTGACTTGAAACCACTTCCATTGGCTCTGGATGATGGTTTACCTTTCCGTAGAGTGGTAACATGTGAAAAACGGACTTACCGTTTGGGAGATATGGCTGAAATAAGGTTTGGAAGGTGAAAAACTGCATAACCGGGCCAAATAGGATGATTAGTGAATGGGCCCATAACCCATTTCGGGATTAGGGTTATAAGGAGGCTGAAATGAGTTAGGGTTTCATTCCATTTCAGTTTTCTAGCCTCCACTTACCTCTTAGAAACCCTAAAAATGGCCTCCAACCTCTAAATCACCTCTAAATCACTTTCTAATCAAGGATTAAGCTTAGCAACATCAAATCAAGGGAGATCTTCACCAAATCAAGATTAGAACTACTGTATAGCATTGGTATTCGCGCCATATCAGAGATTTATTTCAGGTCTAAGGTTTATTTGTGGCTAAGGTGAGTGATTTGCATAGTTCCTCACTAATTATGGTTAATTAAGGGTAATTAGTGTTACTTAGGGAATTCAAACATGATAAAAATCTGGAAAAATACTTATAAATTCTTAAATGATGTTTTAGACCTCTGATATGAACTTGGGTTAATTTGGTTAAGTTTTGCTAATCCTATCGTTAATTATACTTGAACATGTTTAAGGGAAAATATGGGGTTTTGGCTATGTTTGATCCATTTTAACCTATCATATTTATGTTTTGGGGTTTGAGGTCACTTCTACTTATTGCTATGACTGTATGGTATGCTTTGTGATTGATTAGAATGGTTAGAATGGTAGAAAACGCCGTCGAATGGCATAAAACACTCGCTGGAAAATATGCAGGAAAATGGTGTAGGCTTTCGGATCGGATCGGGGGAATGGGCTCGGACCGGATAGTGGACTGGGCAAGGGATCACCGAACCGAACCGAGGCTTGGCACAAGAGAAAGTATGTCAAAAAGGAAGGCCACAATGGTTGAACTGGGATCGGATCGAGCTAAAGAAGGGGGAATCGGATCGACTGAAGGGAAGAGAAGGGGATCGGAATGGAAGAGGAAGGGGTAGTGGATCGGATCGGAGACCAGGAACCTGAACCGAACCGATGGAGCAAGGGTACACCGAACCGAACCAAGATGCATCTACCCGACCCGACCCGCCAGAGAACACCCGAACCGAACCGATGTACTACGAAGGGACTTGGAGGCCACGATCCGACCCGGAGCACTTGGAAGAGACCGATCTGAACCGACAAAGAAGAAGAGTTGAGGATCCGAACTGATCCAGTGATGACCAAAAACCCGAGATGCAAAGGTAGTCCAAATGGAAGTTAGAGCTCAGGATCCAATTGGGAACCAATGAGTTCACTTCATGATTGGGCTTTGCTGCGGGACGTGTGCTAAGGAGTTGTCGACGTTCATAACTTCGATTCACCACTGAAAAGGAATGATGGGCTATGTATCAGTGCAGTAGAGTCACCATGATTCGAGGGGCAAAGTGATCATAGCGGGACTACGTATCAGTGCAGTAGAGTCACCATGACTCGAGGGGCAAAGTGATCGTAGTAAGACTATGAGCCAGTGCAGTGGAGCCATTGTGACTCCATGGGGTAGAGTGGACATAGTAAAGGATTAGTAAGGCTATGAGCCAGTGCAGTTGGGTGTGTACGACTCCATGGGGCAAAGTGGACATAGCGAAGGATTAGTGGCTATGGATCAGTGCAGTGAAGCCGTTGTGACTTCATAGGGTAGAGTGATCATAGCAAAGTATTGGGTGATCGAAGTGGTGGATATCGTATACTTTACGCACTGAGTGAGAGATGTGAGGATGGTTGCTATGCTTGATTGTTTGCCATCATTATGACATGCACACCCCCACCCCCGTATTCTTGACACCGTATGTAGTGGCACCTTGGAGTATTGTACAGTATGTAGTGCTAACTCTTTGGTTGCAGGTCCAGGTTCAGGTATGGTTTAGTATACCTGTTATTGTTCTGTTTAGCTGCTTATCGCTCATACCAGACTTTTTGTCTGACCCAGAGTTTTATGTCTCTTCTTATTACTCTGGGTGCTCTCACGAGCAGACTAGAGACAGGTTAGCTGGTGATGCGCGAGTAGTGGATTCGGAGGCGAGCAGGAGGCTTCCACGTATGATATATAGATATTCTCCCTGTGTCGTTGCTGGTCACTACTTTGGGCATTAGTAGCGTACCTTTCTTGTTTAGCTTTCTGAGACAATTTTTAAAAGTTGTAATAATGTTGGCTTTGGATCATAAGCTGTACTTTGGATTTTCCGCTGCTATGGTAGTTTGTTTCAGCTTATACACTGTCTCACCTGTTTTATGTCAAGTATGTTGTTATTATATTTTGTTCCATGCGTTGTGAGACATTCTACAGGTTCTTTGTTGATTCTTCGTCTTCTTCCTTTCTTTCTGACGACCGTCCCATGCTAACTGGACATGTGTACGGCGCACTTTTGGAGGAAATGTCGGTTGGTGCGGGGCGGGCCGTCACATACGCAGTATGGAGTCGACCGCTTAGGTAATAATTAAGGTACATCTTGTCCTGTTGTTATGTAATTAGGTTAACACCTAATCCTATTATGTAATTAGTGTATGCCTAATTCTATTGTTTAATCCTGCTGTTTATTTATGTTGTTAATTCTGTTGTTAATCCTGTTGTTATGAGATCATGTTGAACTTTTTATACTGGTATTGGTGTAGAAATATATGTTCAGACATTACCTGTTTAGGATATAAATGTGAAGCATTACCCGATCAATAGTTTATACATGTTATTCTGTCCATCATGCTATTCTGTTAAGTTATGACAGTGTACGTTTCTCACCCAGTCTTATTCACTTGTCTTGGCATTCCTATTTTATGCATATTTCTAAGTCATTGGAACTTGCCAGACTTTATGTCTGACCCTTTTTCTTTCTCCTCTTTCTTCCTTTCCCCCCTCAAGTCCTCAAAGTGGCAGCACTCAACACTGACTAGGATTTCTCTTACAGCTTGAACTTGACTTGGAGTTCTTGAGATGTATCATTTTGGTTTGCTCTCTACTTTAGTATGTCTTATGGCGAGGCATATGATTTTATGTACATTGATATTTTATTTCATGGGATGTTTTGTAAGAAAGATTTGAGATGGTTTATTAGTTGTAACCGGGTTTTGATGTATTTTCGAAAAAATGCTCTATTTCTTTTATAATAAAGTTTAAGATTTTCCGCTGCTTACTTTATTTATCTTGGAAATGTTCTATAATATTACCTATTGCGCTTCATGGAACTTAATGCATTCTCTTATGAGCGACATTAAAGGACGTGGGGTGTCACACGAAGGGCGGAAAATTTAAAGTCGTTACAGAAATACGACGAGTATTGAAGATACTGAAGACGGTGGTTGAAGACTAGAGATCTTCACATCGTTTGTATTATTGATGATGCCTCGATTGGGATGTACACCCAAGACTAGTTTATAAGTGGTGGTCCATACATACTATCATCCATACATACTATCGACCAAATATGCAAGGGCCTCTCTCCCTTATGGGACGAGGAATAAGGTGCCTTTAGTTTCGTTCAGACCCATAACGGTCTTGTATGAATGTATGTATGACAACGTATTTTGTGCTATGTAAATTGATCTCTACTAAATATATATATATCTGTTTGATCGTGGAGAATTTATTCCCATAGCTTAACACCTTTCTCTGAGACGTACGAGCTTAGCGGTTATATATTAATAGATATCAGTTGTATGGTATGGGATGACAGTGAGGCATGCCAATATGCAGATAGATCAAAGCTTTTGTTGAAAAACTGAGCTTTGTGGATGATGATCAAAGCATGGCTTATATAGCGTAGCTTTGTGTCGCGACGTGACTTCGACAAGTCTCAAAGCCTATGAATGGCTGAAAACATGATGAAGGACAGCAGAGTAAGGACATACATTTCCTTCTAGCTAAAGTTTATGCCATGGTATGGAGCCCAGGTAGATTTACTTATCTGGATGTTGGAACCAAGGGCCCTCGAATGATTGTTAAACAACCGTCCAGATTGTAGGTCTAATAGGACCGAGAAACATTATGCTTAGGTTAGTGACTAATCAACCGGGAATTAGGGGGCATGTTGTACCACTCCAAGGGATACATGTTGTTTTCCCTAGAACATTTTGCTAGAGATCTTACGGAGTTAGATA
This sequence comes from Allium sativum, assembly GCA_030737875.1. NCBI lineage: Eukaryota > Viridiplantae > Streptophyta > Magnoliopsida > Asparagales > Amaryllidaceae > Allium > Allium sativum. The sequence goes on from CM060915.1 coordinate 953,442,510, forward strand.
AGGAAGATACTTTGCCTTGGTCATTGATGGAAATCCAACTTCCAATATGAGTCTTACATTTTCAGTTGTAAACCTATATGGCAAAATAAAAGGATGGGGTATTATGTCGTCTAAGATTGATATATTTATTTTCGAAATTTATTTCCACACTGTTCACCAGCAATAATATAAAAAATATTTGTTTTTGCATATCAAGCATGTTCGGCTTTTATAAGGTAAACCTTTATCCTCCGGTTTGCGTTTGCATGTTGTGATGGGACTTGAGTCATAAAATAGCGTCATTTTTTCATAAAGAATTCCGAGTTGTTATAATTGATATTCATTTGGAGAAAACCCATTCCATGTTACATGACGTGGTCCCGTGATTTACCCAACTTTAATATAAAGATTTAAAACTGTTTTAGTTCTCACACCAATCCCTTGACCAACTCGGAGTTTATTGTTTTTCACATAAACTCTGGGCGTCCATATTTTCGACACGGGAAGTCGGTAGTTATGGTTTTGCATATATTTATTTAACAGGATCCCGGATTATGGCTTGACTATACTCTAGATTATTTGCAGTCTTCCTCTGTGTATATTTATTTTTTCGCTGTAATGTAATTTATTTCTCTGATATTTTTCCGTTATATATCAATTATATGTACTTTGATATATTCTGTACTCTGATGTAAAATTGTTGTAATAGCAAAGGGATGCTCTCTTGTGTTTCGTTCGGATGCAGTACTCTTAACAATCCGCCTTTGAGAATGTTTCGGGTGGGTTGGCCATTAGCTGGAAGCAGGCTCAAGGTCGGGTCCTCATAGTGAGTTAACTCACCACTTCATTTTTAAACAACAATTCAGGTTGACTTATATAATTTCAAACATATGTTTGAAATTACATAAAATTCTAGTTACCACCAAACCTTTCCAAAAAACTCGGCAGTGTAACGTTCATCTCTGCAATTCCAATGAATCTTATTTTGTTGAATTCTATTCACAAATGAACGAGTTATAACAAATATAAGATTGAATTAATTTAGATAGTCATTAACCGGTTAATTAATTAAGATATAACCTTAATCTTTGATTAGCTTTGCTTAATCCTCCTTCCTAAAACATCAAAACCCAATGCCTATAAAATCAAACATCTGACTCCTATTCTTCATCACCGGCGATGCCCCGGCTAATTGGACCGTTGCTAGAAACATCAGACTCCCCTCCATGTTCGTTGTTTAGGAATCCTTAACTGAAACTCCACCAATCTCCCGTAATCGATCAAAACTGTATGAATCTCCACAAAAATGAACCCTCTCATCAACTCAAGACCACGGCCACTGTATGCAACTTCAGGCCACCCAATCAACATGAAAGTTGTAGGTCTCTCTCCCATCTACAACTTCCCTTCAAACATCTCGACTTAAAACGTCACCATTACACGAGAATCAAGGAAGAACAAAACTATATTAAGTCGGTCTGTGGCCGATTCCATCCACCACACCTCTCCGTTGGCGACCAAAATTTATCTACTAGTCCCCCTCGACATCCTTTACAACTTTCTAGTTGACGACCCCCTCAGATTCCTCAACGATTTGAAGATATAAATTAAAATCTGAATTTGGGTTAAATTGTAAAATGCCAGCTGATTTGGGGAATAGGATGATGAAATAAGGTTTAGGGTAGGCGAATTTATAGTGAAGATATTTTAGGTATATTATTAATTTATTCGATTATTTTAGTATCTTGTGCCTATCGCCATTTCCGACCATCGTTTATTTACTTGTATGATCACATATGAACTCAGTTGGTGACCAAAATGGACCTCATCCTATATTTGACATTCCGGATCAACCTACACAAATAACAGTAGTTTGAGTCAAAATTATCGATTTATTAACATTTAAATTTGCGCACGCTTAGAAAATAACTATGATTGACGCAAAACTTGAAATTTAGCAGTAATTAGCCATTTCGGATTTAATAAGATTCGTTTTGTTGAAATTCGAGGCCGTTTGAATAAGAACTCTTTTTAAAGGTCTAAGTTAAGTCAATATAAATCAATTTCACAACAATTCAAATAATAAAAAAAATTATTATTATTGGATATATTCAAATAGGATTTCATATAGCTTCAAAATAGACTACTTTCGATTTAACACATTTAAATTCTGGGTTAAAACAATATTAATTTATAATAAATTTCCGTTTTATTTTATAAAATAAACGTTATGGTTTATGAATGATTCCATAGTGACTTTCTAAAAATTTGATTTGGACATAACTAAAAATCTACAAGATGAAATCTCGATTTTTCTCTTTTATTAGAAATATTATCCAATAGATCTGAATGACTCTTGTTTCAAATAAATCCAACTTATATTGGATCCTATATATTCATTTAAAGTTCAAAATGTAAAATACGAACTACCGCGATGTTGCGGAGTTGTTTTATAATTAAATTATAATTTATACGTTCTAACGTCGTTTAATAAACGAATTCATTATAATAAATCAATCTAAAATTAAATTAATTGTTTTATATTGTCTAGTACATACTATTATACAAATCCAACCTTTTCTAACTATTTCAGAATTAAATTTATTATTTACATTATAAAATATAAAAAACATTAAATTCAAATTATTTAAATTCCAAATAAACATTTAAAATAATATAATAAATTAAATATTTAGCCAGTAAAAATGTGGGATGTTACATTTGTAATAGGCCTCTTTCTTCTCATTTCTTCTTTCAATTATAATCTTTGCGTTATTAACCTACTTGTCCCTATTAACCGACATTTTGATCTAGTTCCCAAAAGTATACAAGACCCACTTAACTCAACCCGTCGCGTGGCACCAAATCCCGAAGTGTTGCCAAAACACCAGGGATTCGAGACCAAGAGAAGCCGCGCAAGCACAAGCCTTACAACTCCATAAAACGGTGCATTATCCACTTTTTAGTATCCCATACTCAAGGGATTTTGAATCCCTCACAAACCAGACACTTCGGACCCCCCTGGTTCGAATCCCTCCATCTCGTATCCCTCAAAACCATCAACCTCGACTCCCTCTTATCCAATAAACTTTAAATCCCTCATTTCCTAGAAGCTCGGATCCATCCAGTCGAACCTCAGAGCAATGACTCCCTTGCCTCCAGCAACAAACTCTGTATCCCTCTGTCTCGTCACCGAAGCCTCGACTCACTTTCTTCCACAAATCTTCGGATCCCTCGGCAGGAGTATTTTCGTATCCCTTACCTCAAATATTTCGACTCTGTTGGCTAGATTTTGAGCCCATCCACCGAGAGTACAAGTATTCATAATTGGAAAAGAAGGAGAATTATGCATTCAAGTTCAAGACGAATGCACTGTGATTTATGAAGCCCAGGGTCTCGTCGTGACTAACCTCTTCCTCCCGATTGTAGACCAGCTTCATCCATGGCTCGTGATTGAACACTATGATCCGCTAATCTAACATAACCCATCTGTGGAGAACCATCATGAACCAATTGTGATAGTGTATCACGAATAGACAACGAACCCAGGAGATGATGGACTTGACCAAGTCTTCCACGAGCCGCATGTTCAGGATCTTATGACACCTGTCCATAAAGGCCATTTTGACCATTTCTCCATCAAGCCACAAACGACTCTGAGATCCTCAGGATTTGTGCCACGTGTCTTCATGAACCGTTTGCAGATATCGCAAATAAATAGCTCTATACTTGGCATTTTTCAGGAACTTTTGGTAGTTCTAAGTAATGTTTCCACCATTACTGTTCCTCCATCATTTCTTATTAGTGATATCTCGAAATCACTGAGTGAATCATCATTATAAAAGTGAGATTGAGAGGAATCATTGATTGTACTTGCATTTAACGTATAATCGAAGGCATGTAAAGTGGACGTAGGCTCGTTAACGCCGAACCACTATAAATCTGGTGTGTTAGTTGTATTTTCTTTCATTTCTAATTATTACTCTCTACAAGTGTTAGAGCCATAATTTGGTCTAAAATTTTGGTGCTTTCACTGAGAATTAAAATCTCAGCGTATCGGATTATTGCTCTACTATTTGGATTTCAAGTCCGAAGAAAATAGTCTGTGTCTCCACTGTTACAATTTTAGAAGATTTTAGCAAAGTCAAGACATTATGGATGGAAAGAAATCCAAGGACCTACGAGCTTCGCCAGCAAACAAAGCTAACGAAGAAAGTGTTCACGAGCAGGCTGAAGTGGAGTCCCTGACTCGTGGCTCGCGGGGGCGAACTGACCCCTGGAGTGGGTCACGACCCGGTCGCAGGAAGATATCACGAGCGGCCCCCAGCAGCAGATCACGAACCACAACAGGGGCACCATGAGCCATCCACACGTCACAAGCCAGGAACTTGAAGAAGGAGCCACGAACCGGGTGTCAGATGGGGTCACGAACCACCCTTCCTATAGGACCACAACTCGATCTAGAAAGGAAATTATGGTTCGTTCAGCACATGCTGGTGCTTCTGCTCGACCTAGCTCAAGTTCTTTACGTATAAGAGAAAATACTGATGATCAGTTACGCGCCTCTGCCCCCGCAACTGAAGAACATCTTTCTTGCATCCTTGACATGTTGGATAGGACAAATGATGAGTTGGCAGCTCAAAGATGAGAGAATTCGTTGTTACGATAGAACCTTACTGCATTAGACAGACGAATCGATGATCTCCAAAGGCAGAGGACACCTCCTCCCGCCCATCCTTTTACTCCAAAGTACTCATCTTCGTCGGAGGTACCTCCAAGGCTTACACGATGACCATTAGAAAGGCCTGAAAATGTGGAGTAGCTCCGATTTGGATCACTTCCTTCTCGGGAAGAGGCGACGCTCAATCTGGGACCTGACCATCATAACCTGAATGATCCCACTTCGCCACCTAGGAATGAAGGTGTTATCGACCCTGTCCGGAATCAACCATTACCACCCCCTCGTCGCTTGATTGACCGTAGCAACAGGGGATAGGGAAGTTCTGCTCAGGCCCCAGATTTCGCGGCAGCACGTCGAGAGGACGTTGGAGGGGCCCGTCGAGCAAGGAGTGCTGATCCTGAATCTACATTGACCCATGCTGATGTTGAGGCAATGATTTGGAAAATCATGGTGGATAGCCGTGGACAGAGGAATGAGGATTGGGGAATAGGCCGCAGTCATACGCCTTTTACTGATGACATATTAGACGTAAGGTTCCCAAGGAAATTCAACATGCCATCTATGAACCGTTACACAGGCAGGACAGATCCAGTTCAGCATCTAATGAGTTATTCATGGTACATGAACACCGCCGCTGCTCCTAACATAGTAAAATGTAAAGCATTGCCGATATTCCTGGAGGATGTAGCATTATTGTGATTTACTCGCTTGCCGGCGCGATCGATCTCCAGTTTCAGGGAATTGAGTGAACAATTCATAAATCAATTCTGACTTCATGCTTAAAGGTCTAAGAATGTAATCGAGTTATCCCTCATTAAACAACGCCCTGATGAATCTTTGAGGTCTATCTAGACCGCTTTAACTTAGCAGTCACGAAGGTTAGAGATCCTCACGAACAGACTATTCTTATGGCTTTAATTGACGGAGTGTAAAAGGATACTCAGTTTGGAAGATACTTAGCTGGCAAGCCGCTGCTGACTAGAGAAATATTCTACGAAAAAACTAACATCCTCTTACGACAGGAAGAGATATATGCCAATCGGAAGAGAAAAGCCATTGATAAAGAAGATATACAGAGTAACATGGCCATCAAAAATCCAACGATAGTTCAGGAAAGGTGGAAGTTAATGTTGGAAATAAGAATCAGGGTAATAGCCGCCAATCTGGGAATAACAGTCGAAAGAAGAATCGAGTAAACGACTCATAAAAGAGGTCTCGATTCAGGTCATTTGAGAATTTTACACCATTGAATGATACACTAGAGAATATTTTCCTGGACACCTACAACGTTCTTCAGTATAAGAGGCCTCCACCAAGGGATTCGACGGGGAAAGAACGAGAGACTGGAAAGTTTTGCCTTTTCCATCAGACTCATGGTCACTCCACCAATGAGTGTCATCATTTGAGGGATGTTGTTGAGAAGATACTTCGTGGAGGAAAGTTGGATGAATACAAGGTTGCTCCGAGAGACAGGGACAAGCTGGGTAGGCTCTGAATCAAAACCAACCCGCTACTAGGCCTATTGCTCAACAGAAAGGAAAGAACATTGTCATCAACATTATAGTAGGAGGACCTCATCCTGTTGGACATAGCTTCAGGGCAATGGATCAGTATGTGAACACAGCCAAACACCTTGAAGTGGGAGAATGCAGTAATCCTGAAATTGCAGCTCCGGTAAAGCAACACAAAACAATGTCAGATGATGTCATCTTTCATGATAGAGATAGTGTTAGAGTTCACGCCCTCACTGAGGACCCTTTAGTAATCACGGCGATCATCGGTCCGGCTTTGGTTCACAAGGTTTTGGTAGACAACGAAAGTTCAGTAAACATTTTGTTTAAGAAAGCGTTTGATCAGATGAAGCTTGAAGCGACAGATTTAAAGCCCTGTGACGGATGGATATGTGGCTTCAATGGAGCTTCAACGTCCCTGATCGAATATGTGAATAGTGGAATTATTAGTAACTCTGGGAGAAGGAGATCGCTGGTGAGTGAGAATTCTTCCGTTTGTGGTGTTGGATATCGAATCACCTTATAACGCCTTCCTGGGCCGACCAGCCTTAGCAGAATTGAGAGCATGTATAGCACCCTGGTGCCTATTGTTAAAATTCCTAACAGATGCAGGAGTGGAAGTGGTCATAGGTAACCAATTCGCAGGACGAGCCTGCTACATAGCTGAGTTGAAACTGTTGCTCAAAGGATTAAACATAGAACAAAAGGGCACTCCGCCGCCCATAAAGGAGGATTCAGCAAAGCAATTAAAGACGGTCATGAGGGAGCCGCCCTAAGAACTACCTAAGGATATAAATCCCAGAGAGGACGAGGAACCTGGGGGCAGAATGGCGACTCTAAACAAAACGACTGTGGATATTCCAATCGACGATGATGACCCAACGAAGGTCTTGAAAATTGGAACCCAGTTAGACCATCTTCGTGCAAAAGAATTGATTGACTTCCTAAAGGCTAACTAAGGTGTTTTTTCCTGAACCCATGCAGATATGTGTGGGATATCCCCATCAATTATGCATCACTCGTTGAACATCAACCGAAAGCATCCACCTGTTAAGCAGAAAAGGCGAATGCTTGGCCAAAGAGGTCAGCTACCTTAAAGGAAGAGTTTGAGAAATTGAGGAGCAATGGATTCATTAGAGATTCAACTTACCCATAATGGATTTCAAACCCGGTTTTGGTGAAAAAGGCCAATGGGAAATGGCGCATCTGCATCGATTTCCCAGATTTGAACAAGGCTTGTCCGAAAGACAGTTTCCCACTTCCTAGGATTGATCAATTGGTGGATTCGACAGAAGGTCACGAACTCCTCTCATTTGTGGATGCATATTCTGGATATAACCAAATTTCCATGCATGTTCCGGACCAGGAGCACACCAGCTTCATCACAGATTTGGGACTGTACTGCTATGTAGTGATGTCTTTTGGTTTAAAGAACGCTGGAGCTATATATCAACGAGTAGTAAACTGGATGTTCTACAGTCAGATTGGGAAGACAATGGAGGTATATGTTGGCGACATGTTAGTAAAATCCAAACAATTGTCCAGCCATACTACTGATTTAGCAAAAATGTTTGATATCCTTAGGCGATATGGGATGAAGCTCAACCCTCTAAAGTGTTCATTTGGAGTAGTCTCTGGGAAATTCTTGGGCTTTATCGTTAGCTCGTGTGGAACTGAAATCAATCCTGATCAGATCGCAAAAATCAGGAATATTCAAGAGCCAAGGCAAATCAAAGACATGCAAAGCCTTGTTGGGAAAGTACCAGGGTTAAGTAGATTTATCTCCAAAGCAACAAATAAGTGCATTTTTTTTATTTGATAAAGCAAGGGAAGCGGAATTTCAAATGGACTCCTGATTGTGTAGAAGCATTCCAAAATCTCATGAATCATCTGGAAAAACCTCCGATATTGTCCAAATCGGTAGATCACGTGGAATTGTTCGTGTACTTGGCAGTGTCATCCCACGCAATAAGTTTAGCCCTGGTAAGAGAAGAAGATATAGTCCATAGTCCAGTGTACTACGTGAGTAAGAAGCTAGTGGCAGCAAGGCGGAACTACCCAAAGATAGAAAAACTTACGTACAACTTACTGATTGCATCTAGAAAGTTTCACCACTATTTTCAGGCTCATCCCATCACTGTGTACACCGATCATTCGCTACGGCCAATATTACAAATACCAGAGGCATTGGAAAGGCTACTCAAGTGGAATATCGAGTTAATTCGGTTTGACCTAAACTTTCAGCCCCGAAGATCAATAAGGGGGCAAATACTGGCAGATTTTACCATCCCGGAGGACGATGTGGTGAGTGAAGAAGTTGATCCTCCAAAACAACTTATTGACCATAACGCCTGGAAACTATATACTGATGGGGCCAAGAATGATAGAAGATCGGGCACAGGAGTTGTACTTTTGATCCCCGAAAAACGGTCGATATACTACACTCTCAGATTGGAATTTCAGGCCACAAACAACGACTCGGAGTACGAAGCCCTAATTGCCGGGCTAAGTCTCGCGAAGTAGTTGGAAATCTTGTGCGACTCAAAAATAGTCGTGAACCAGGTTAATGATTAGTTTCAGGCTAAGGGTCTGAGATTAATATCATATTTGAAAGAGGTGAGAAAGTTTCTCGATGGTTTTGATCACTACAGTATAGCCCATATTCCTCAAACGGAGAATCAGAAGGCGGACAAGTTAGCTAAGATGGCTAGTTCTGACAACCCTGAGGACACAGAGATGGTCCCGATAGAGGTATTATAGTTTTGAGTATCGATCAAATGGAAATTGATCCTATACTGGAGACTGAACCAGAAAATGAATCGTGGATGACACCCTTGAAGAACTTCCTAATAAATCATACACTTTCCACCTAAAAGAGCGAAAGGCGTGATGTCATTCGCAAGGCCTCCAGATATGTCATGCAAGGCGAAGTTCTATACCGATAAGGGTTTTTAATGCCTCTTCTCTGGTGTATAGCCCACGACGACAAAGAAAGAGTGTTGAGAAAGTCCACGAAGGTGAGTGTAGCGACCACACTGGAAGACAAACACCGGCAAAGAAGATACTACGATATGATATTTCGTGCCTACTGTGAACAAAGATGCGGCTAAGTATGCATGGCGTTATGACGCATGCCAGAAGTTCTCAAAGATTCACAGGGCATCTCCTTGCCAGTTGAAGACGAAGATGAGTCCACGGTCCTTCGTAGTTTGGGGAATTGACATTATTGGAAGCCTCCCCATAGCGAACGGCGGAGCGAAGTTCGCCATTGTAGCCGTGGATTACTTTACCAAGTAGGTCGAAGCAGAACCGTTGACAATGATCACAACCAAGCGAGTGATAAACTTCGTCATAAGAAAAATCATATGTCGATTTGGAACTCCAAAAGTCATCATAACCGGTAATGAGACCCAATTTGACAATACCGAGTTCTGGGATTTTTGTCAGAGATATCATATCGAGAAGAGATTCACAGCTGTGGCGCATCCGCAGTCAAACGGACAGGTAGAAGCGCCAAACAAAGTAATCAAGTCAATTTTGAAGAAGCGATTGAAACGGGCCAAAGCCATGTGGGTTGACAAGCTACCTTTGGCATTATGGGCCTACAGAACCACCTTTAAATCAGCCACCGGGCATACCCCCTTTTCCCTTGCCTTCGGGTCCAAGGTAGTCATCCCGGTTGAGTTAAAGGTGATGTCCCACAGGGTCAGTTACTATGACCCAATGACTAACAATGAACTGCTCCTCGAATCCTTGGATATGGCAAAAGAAAAAAGGGATGAAGCAGATCAACGTGCCTTGAGGTACAAACAACAAGTCGCTCGGTATTACAACAAAAGGGTCCGAGCTCGAACCTTTGAACCCGAAGACTTGGTTCTAAAGCGTGTCTTTCCACCCCCAGTATATTTCGGCCCGAAATGGGAAGGACCCTATACCATCCTACGGAGGCTTGATAATGGATCTTTCAAGCTAGCGACCGTGGATGGAAATGAAATCCCCAGAGTGTGGAATGCCTAGCATTTGCAGCACTACTTGACATGAAATTGTCATTTTTTACTCTTTTTTTAGGACCATGTAGAAAGTCACGACTTACCTAGAATAGTCTAGTTATGTAAACAAAATATTATAAAGTGGACGTAGGTCATGATTCGACAGAACCACTATAAAATATATTGTGTCACATACTTTTACCGCACCATTTATTAGTTACTCTGTCATTCTTTATTCACATGAATCATTATAATCTTTTAAATTTACTATGACCCTTGCAACAATCTCGAAGCGCGTAATTCAAAGTGCCTTCTATCAGACCTGAAGGTCAACGGTATGCAAAGCATTGAGGATGCAATAAAGCAACTACCAACACTCCACTTCTCGTGACTTGAGAAAAAGTACAAACGACAAGGAAGTAGATTGCTCATGAGACGTGAAGGTGCACCATGATTATAAAGACCGTCTCAACTGCACTCTACCCTTGGTATTCGGGAGCAGAGTATAAAGGCACCAGAGACTGAGCACCGCGAAAGAACTCCTACCCCATTGAAGGAACGGGGGGAAAATTGAAAGCTGAGTTTGAACTCAATCATGGGCATACGACATGAGAGTATAAAGGCGTTTTGATTAAATGCCACGACAGGGCTCCTATCCCGCTGTAGAATCGGGAACAAGAATGAAAGCTGAGCCCGACCGCCTCATTTCCGGGCATCGGGGCAGCACTTATATAACTCTAACCAATCCCCAATAAGCCCTAGCCAAGCATTATATTAATGATTGGGTTGGGGTATACTCACACACATTTATCCATGATGCAGGAATTCTTTTATTTTCACTACATATGATTTTAACTTAGTTATGATTCAAATGTTTGTGACTGAGAATGATAAACTTGTAGGTACACAATGTTGCAAAAGAAACAGATTTTCATTTACTAAATGCAGATTTGCAAGGCAAGGCTAGACAAAATACGAGGGCCGTATTCGCAACTACATCATATGGCAAGTGGAACAACTAAAAAAAAGAAACAGACTGGCTCTACTTGGGCTTTGGGGACGACCTTGGCCTCTATTCTTTCTTTTGCTTCTCCGGCTCCTCCTTGTCGGTATCAGATTTATCTTGCTTCTTTGTTTTCTTCTTGTCCAAAGGAGGATCTTGTGGAGGGTCAAAAGATTGGGATGCAAGCTGTGTAGTTATCGATTTAGTGGACAGCTTTATAATTAACCCAGATGTGGGATCAGCTGCGGATATAAGTTGCACACTTAGGGGCTCTTGCTCCTATATTTTTAAAGCCAATTATTTATCCTTTTTAGCCTTCAGTTCGGCTAAGGTCATGTTGTTATCATTCCTAGACTCCACTGTGATAGCAAGCTCTTCCTCATCATTACCGTGATCGCGTTCAATGTCGTCAAAGGCTCCGATAACTTTGGCATCCTTAGGAACATTAGTGCTTGATGATGCGATGGTTTTCTCAGATGCCTTGACCTTAGTTCGCTCAGGAGCTTCATGAATGCCCTCGGTGCTTGGTGGTACATTGACCTCCTCAACCTCTGCTTGCTTTTCAGCATCCTTCCCTATCGGCTTGGCACCTATATCATGAGAGGTAACTGTTACTAGCTTTGGAGAAAATGTGATCTTCTCGATTGTTTGCTCCACAATGTGACGACAAGTTACAATCGCTTTGACAAATTGTGGAGAGAATGTGGAGATACCTTCAGCTGACTCCTTGCTTGAAGTCGTAGTAGAAGCCCCAACTGCTGGGAGAACTGGAACCTCATAGATCAAGGGATCATCCGGATTATACTCCTCAACCTCAGAAGTCTTAGACTCCGGTGCAAAGTTCGAACCCTTGTCAATTTTATTCTTGCCCTTGAGCTCGAGCCTCTCCTTCTACATAGCTTCTTGGATTTGACGTCTACCTTCCGCTAAATCCTCAGGCTCTCCACCTCTGAGAAAAATCTGCATGAGCTGTTCCTCATCGAATTCCTCGACCTTCAAGCGTTGCTTCTCTCTCTCAACAATCTGCTCCCGTACATTAACCAAGGTGGTGGGATAGTTACTGATCCAAGAAATATCTCGAGTCCGGATGATTTGAACAAAGAAGTCCATTAGAAGTTCGTCGAACTCTTCATCTCTTTCTAGGCCGCAGCAAGTTTGGCAGTAGTAGTGCAGGCCGACTCGAGAGCTACATTTGCATTGCCTTCGGTAAGAGCGGCCCATTCCTCAGCATGAGCAAGTTTGCTGCTTAAGTTCGCATTTTCCTTTTCCATATGAGCAAGATTGTCCTTTAAGCTTGCCTTCTCCTTTTCCCAAGCATCCTTCTCTATGGCAAGACGATCCTGTGACACCTTTAGCTCAGTGTTAGCCATCTTGAGATCCTATATCTCTTTCTTCAAAGCCACGCGCTCTTGGGTGTTTGAATCAACCTCGAGATGGAAACATTTCTTGGTGTTGTCTAATTCGGTTTTGTAATTTTCAGCATCTCGCCGAGCTAAAGCAAGCTAAACTTGCGCATCCTCAAGTTCTTTCTCTGCCTTACTCCTAGCCTTGGCATCGTGATCGATCTTCTCCCTAGCCCTGGCAGCATCTACTTTTTGACGGCGGATAACATTTGAAAAATTCTTGGCGTGCCTTTTCATTGCTCTATATTGTTTAGCTACATGACCGATTTGGGCTGCAATCTCTACATCCCATTCATCCGGAACTAGTTCATGATCCAGGGCGAAATGCATCCTCTCAAAATAGATATTTTGGAATTATTTTCGCAAGCGCTCCAACTTTTCTTGATTATCAGAAGTAACCACACCCTCCCACTACAACAAAAACACTATATTACAACTTTAATTTTACAACTGTAGGAAAAGCATAGTTGTAATAAATGTTTTTTACAACAGTTAATTCCGTAAAGTTGTAATAACCATATTTTTACAACTTTTCATTTTGTTTGTTGTAATAGATGCCTGTTACAAACTTCATGTTTATAATATGTAACGAATCAGAAATGTTGGCATTTTAAATTTTAGAGTTAATTTAATTTAATGTTGAAATTTTCTATTTATACATGAAATTTATTTATAATTTGAATTCTTGTCCATTTAAACTTGGTTTTGAATTGATTTTTTTTTAAAAGTGTAAATACTAAATTATCTTTGAAATTAAATTTGTTTTGTTAAATTTTAATGATTATTAATATTTTTAAACTAACTGAATATTGTTTGGGAAATCTTAAGTTTGATTTTCAAATTTTACTTGGTAATTTAATTTAAATAAATTTGTTTAGTTGCACTTTGATCTAAATTAAAATTTAGACATGGGATTGAAACATTCAATATACATGTATTAGGTATAAATACTCTTGTACTGTGTATCGCAAAGAATATCCATACTTGGAAAATTACTTGTTCACTTGTTCCGTTGGCTGAAGATAATTTCTGAAATTTTAACATCTGTTCTTGTCTAAAATTTACATCTGTCCCAGTGTTTTCCACCGTCCCTTTTAATTAAGCCTTTTTCCTTTTACCGTGTTCCCATTTCATCTTAGCTCAGCCGAATCATTTATCCCCAAAATCTTAAATGTCCTCTTACAAAAAGAAATTCGTCGCTCCATCACTTTTTCCCTAAATCAGGAAATGGCGGCCTCAAAATTCTTCCACCGCGAACCTGATCGAAAGTCGTAGCCACCATCGCTCCTCTCAGATGACCGCCGTTCCAATTCGTGGCCTCCATGGAAACCCTTAAAAACCAAATCAGCATACTTCCCGATCCACGCGCTGTTCGGACCCCACTTCCCCGTGCGCTACCTCAGACTACCACCACCTCGTCTCCTCATTGCAAACCACCAGAGGCCTTTCCGCTCTCGTCTTTGGTCATCACAAAATCGTTACCACCTCGTCTCGGTGCCCATGTCGACAAGAACCCGTTTTTTCCTTTTCCTCTTGAATGACGTCGCTCCTTCCTCCTTACCTCGTCACACTCGAGATGATTCCACCTTCCAGGACTGACCGTTGCCACCTACAAGAGAGCACCGTACCCAAACTGTAGTCGCCCGAGTCGCCTAGAGCTTCTGCCTATTGGAGCGGAACCATCTGTGCCCTTCCTTTGCTATTTTATGGTAAGTTCTCTTACCATTAAACTTTTTCCCAGTTTCTGACTTTGGTTTGCACTAATTATAATTAGCATGGGTATGCTGCCACTACTTCTTGTCGGTTAGCCGATTAATTTAGTTGCTGCATTCTACAATGGTTGTGTTTATGGGGATATACGCGGTAGCCGTTTATGTACGTGTATATATTTACTCGGTATGTGTATATATGTATGACGGCATGCGAGTACATCCATATGCACATTGTCACCGGTTGTGTTAGATGTTCCAAGCTTGTTCTAGTTGGCTAAGTTGGTACTGCATGCTATTTCTTCATGCTATTGTGTTACCCTTTCTTTTGTGCAACAGTAAACACTATTAGTTTTACATTTTGTCCATTTTGCATGTGTTTGTGAACTCGGTATTTCTTTGCATGTCCATGCCGGGTTTAAAATGTTACAATATCTCATTTCTTGCTATGAACCCACTGATTGTTTGTGTTAACTCGAAATACTGGCACCTTGGATTACTTGGTATTTCTTTGTTTTTTCGTGGCCTTTGCTACATATGTTAAAACCAATGTTGTTGCATGTTAATCCTGAGAACATAGGCTCACTTTACACATGTTTACATATGTGCTTCCATTCTTGCTTTTGATATTTGGAGAAATGATCTTGCTGTTACAGCAGCCTAGCTACAGTGTTTATCTTTACTTAAGCCACTCATCTTTGCATGCTTCACATGGATATTCTATTGACTTAAACAGGGTCATCATTTTTATGTTTGGTTTCCTATAAACCTGCCATCCATTAGCTAATGATTTGTGACCCATGCTGTATATCTATATAAGTTGTTCCATAAGCGTCTCATCAGTTGTTAGCGGTTTATCCTTAACTTGTTAGTACCCTTGACATAGCCTTGCAAATTTCTTGAAACGAAAATTATCATGGCTACCCATTCGCATGCATAGTTTCTTGCGTTAGTTCATTCAATTTGTAGCTTTGAGAAAAAAAATCATCTTTTACTGAATACTACAATTTGTGACACACCTGCACACTTTGACAATGTATGCTCTTCCATGTATTCCAGTACATTGCATATGTTCACTTTCCCGTTTTATATATATATATATATATATATATATATATATATATATATATATATATATATACATATATATATATATGGGGCAGGTTCGAGAGCACCCCAAACAGTGCAGCACCCCAAAAGCCCCTCAACCACGACCAAGTATTTCACACCCTCTCTCCTTCCACTCATTCTCTCAATTCCCACTCACATTCTTTAATATAAACGAGTGGCTATGGTTCAGATGCAAATAGGGGGCTAAAATTCTGGGGGCTCCCTGATCCTATCCCTGTGTGTGTGTATATATATATATATATATATATATCATACTGTATAATGACATGCAACTCGGCTGAGATTGGCCTTCCCTGTTTTATATAAATTGATTACTTAGCAATCAAACTTTATATTTGGTTTAACAAAGGACTTGGGATTGCACTATACTACTATTGAGTTTTAAATGCCAAAATGTAATAAATGCATGGGTCGAGAGTAAATTTATACTACCATGATCCTTTTTTTTAGAAAAAAATAAAATAAAAATAAACTTGAAATGTTACCCTTTTGACTCAATGTTGCGTGCATAGGAACATTTGGACGCCTTATAGGTGACTCTGCATTTCCATGTTGTCCGCTGGTTGCCAGCTTTGCTTGTTTTTAGTCGCGTATATTTATGTTTCGGTCCTTTGCATAATGACCTGCTAAAAATTAGTACCTTAAACTGTTTGTATGCTGGATTTTTTCCTTCATCCGCTATGGTTAAGCAATTGGCATGTCTGATCTCAGTCTTATATTAGTTACACTTCAAATTTTATCCGCTATGGCTAAGCTATTGGCATATCTGATCTCAGTCTTATATTAGTTGCACTTCAAATTTTATCCACTATGGCTAAGCTAATCAAAAACATAAAAAAGTATTGTTCTTGTTAGATATTGGATTCATACCAATAACCATATTTATGTACCATTTTTCCTAAAATTACAATGTATTTTTGTTAGGATAGGCAAATTAAGTATCACATTTATGTCAATATTTCTTCAAGTAAAAAAATAAAGAGGTGTTGAAAAGTTTAGGATTATACTGAAAAGTGTGAAATCAAAGGCCTTCCAAAATTATATAATGACAGTTATTTATTCATGTAATGTGTGGCGCTTTAACAGAACTATTGTTGTTTAATTTAGAGTGTGTGTTTGTGTGTGCTGGGGTTGAATCTTTTATTACAGAAACCTTATAAAATTGTAGGTACTAGAATCTATCAACGTTATTCTTACATTTTATTTTGTTATTATAGTTATCCAAAACTGATTTTTTTGGATAGGCACAACCACAGCAATATATCTAATGATGGACTACTTATAATAACTCAGTTACTTTGTTTTTATATATTAACCTGTCGTGCTTTTATCGTGTTCACTTGTATTTGTTACTTCAGATCCAAACTATGTTGTATTAATCTGGTAGTATCTTTCACGTAGGTGGCACAACCATCTTGAGCCTTCTATTTGGACACAATCTGGAAGTGAAGAAACCAAATTGATAAGACAAAGCAAGATAATATCTGACTTTAGCCAGAGGGCAAATTTGCTAATCATCTTCTCCACAACCAGATCAAGATTTGATGGCTATGAATCATGTTGACTCTATGGATAAAAATCCTGGAGAAATAGTCCATGTTAACTCTATGGATCAAAGATCTATAGAAACTAACCATGTTACTCATTTTGGTGGTAGTCCCACAACTTTAAGCAATAATGAATCCTTGGATCCATGTGATAATTCTGGTGCTACATTGAACGACTTTAACACAGATTTATCAAGTAAAAGAAGCAAGCGTAAATTGATGTCTCCATCCAATGAGCCAGGCCATGAGAAGATTAATATGTTAGTTTTTTTAATTTTATTTCTCAAAAGTCATTGAGATTCTGATCCTTGTTTATCATCTGATGTTCACTTAAAACATATCGATTTTTTTCTATTATTTTAACTTGTGCAGTAATTTAAATTAGCCTCCAAGCTATGAAAGAGGCAGGAAATCACCTTCTTCATTTATGTTTCCGGAAACGAATTTGCAAGGGAATGAAGTGGTGACAGGGAACTTTTCTGAGGTACTGTTTTGTTTACTTTGTGATTTAAATGCTTCAAATTTCATTTGTTATCTAGAAACAATAAAAAGAAAACTTCAATGGTTTGGCTCCTTGTTGGACCCTTTCTTTTTATGAAAATAAAAGTTGCCCAATTATGTAAATTCCACATCCAATAAATTGGTTAATAATTCCATACAGTCATTGAAAACTAAACACCAAGCAAACCTTAAGAGTATGTTTATTTATGAAAAATATAGATATAATTTTTTTCCCAATCATGCATTCCATATGTTTTTCAATTATTTTGAACATGGGTTATTATGGATGTCAAGGAGTCAAAACCAAAGCAACCGCTACCCAAATTAGGTGATGTACCACTATGATTAATCCCTGGTCGTTGACATTTGAGTTAATCCACCTCTAAATTGGGAAGTGCACATCTCGTGCAAAATAGGTTCTAGTAGACCTTAAGCAACTATTATTTCATATATGCCTATGCTATATGCTAAGCTTCTTGTCTTTCTTGCCCATGTTTGCGAAATAGGTTCTGGAAATGTTCCTTTGTTTGAGTCTATGTTCCTGTACTGAGTTTTTTGATGCGGACTCATTTTTCAGTTTTTTGGGTCTATGTTCCTGTATTGTTCTGAATTTTTTTATTTCAAGCATCAGTTTCTTGTCCTACTGAACTTATTAAAATTTCATTTTTTTTGCAGTCCTACCTGGACCGCAAGGTTGGAAAGTTTGGATTGATGTGGCGGTGGATTCAGAAGCTTTCTTGTGGAAGCCGAATTCCGAAATGACTACAATTGTAGAAGCTGTTGGATCAACTGTGGCTTGGAATAAAAATTACGTTGCCTTCACCTAGAGTGCTTTCGTAGGATATGCTTATGTATCTTTTGTGGACAACTTTTATCTTTTTTATGTATTTTTTGTGTTAGATCAATGTATGTATTTTGAAACGGTTATGTTTTTTGTGATGAGTTTAGTTGGTGATGTACTATGTGTATGTTGATCGAATATTATGTTAATTAATATATATGAATGATTCCATATAGTTATATTTGTTGCATTGAAATATGAATCATATTATCATTAATATATGTGAATTCTTTATATTAGTAAGGTCTATATAAGTTACAACAGCAAAAAAAAAGTTGTAATAAATCATTTTACAACGGTGTGAAAGAGTTGTAACATTCTGGAAGTCACAGCGGTAATCACCCGTTGTCATATTTATGATCTTACTATATTTAAATGTCTACAACAATAGAGAATAAAAGTTGTAATAAAATTTATTACAACAGTGCGTAAATGTTGTTAAATATCCTATTTCACAACGGTGTTGCAACAGTGTAGAAATGTTGTATAAGATATAAGTATATTACAACTTCTTAATACATGACGGTGGCTCCACCATTGTAAAAACTTTTTACAACTTTTTTGCACCATTGTAATATGGTATATTTGTTGTAGTGTCCTGTACGGTGATAGTATCCAAGTTGTGCTGACCAGAAGGAACAAGAGATGCTTTCTCCTTCTCAAAATTTTTGCTTGGATCTTTGTCTTTGGATTCATGATGCTTCTTGGAAGATTTTCCCTGAGATGGTGTATTCTTTGGAGGGGTTAAAGCTTTGGGAAGTTGCTTGCGGCCCGCCCGTGGTGTTGGACGGCTAAGGTACTTCCCAGGATCCTGCTTCAAAGGAGAGCGAGACCGTGTAGAGTGAGGCTGATAAGAATCATAGTGTCGTTGGCAATCTCTTCCCCGACTGTCAATGCGTTCATGCTCAGATATGGGATTGAGTCTGGAGTGCAGCCACGAAGTACATGGTGGAAATATGAGTGGCGACGAGACATTTTTTCTACACATAATGACAAATAAGTGTATGACCTATGAATACAAATAGTACATGAGTGATGTGGCAAGTGGTGCATGTGATTTGTGTATCCCGTGTAATCCCCCCTAACAGACCAAGGCCTGAAGCTAGGCTCATATGTGTAGTATCTTTCTCTTTGGTTGGAATGGTTTCTTCCTCGGAGATAGGGAAGAATGGTTCCCCTCCAAAGTCCTCAGGAGTATAGATGTTATCTGACAGAGGGAATTTATCTAGCTCCCCAAATATCTGCTCCTCCGTCAATGTATCATCAATGGTAGGCCCTACTGGTGGTGGAGTCCTTGAGGGAGACTGCCCCTTGGACACTTAAGCCTCCTTTGGCTCATAATCTCGGATTTCATCTCCTTTGTATACATTAGAATCCTCGTCATCCTGGTTGATCATTGGCGAAGGACTCTTACGAAATTCGGTCGTCTTTGTAGCTTCGGTGGTCACTTCTCCCTCAGCCTGGGGTATGCTACAAGATTCCCCAAATGTTTGAGTAGGGGCACGTATTTATAAGGCTTGCCACCCGAACCGAGACCAAATCTTACATCTAGAAGATGGTGTTTGTGAAGGCTCTCGTCGGTTATACACTTCTTGATTCTACAGAAGTATGATTTGCTTGCTAAAAGGCGGGATAATCGATCTTCGTATACTGAACCCTCTGTTTTTTCAAAGTTGTGAGCTGTACAGAAAAAAGAACACATTAGCACTTTAATTATGCAATTAGAACATGCACTGAAGGAATTGGAACTCACTTGACTGTAGCCACCTCCTCGCACACCCAGCTTGATGTTTTATGTAAAACCAGTCGGACTTAGCGTCTCCTAAATTTCTATGACCGACTGACAATACCCTCTTGGAGGGGATCGATTCAAAGAAAATGAATTCGGAATCCCTGTGGAATGGTGCTTGAAATAGTAATAGAAGTTCAAATCTTTAAAGGTGAGCTCGGTCTCTAAAATTTCCGCATAGGCAATATACAAAGTGTATAGATCAGCATAGGCATTGGGATGGCGTTGCATGGGAGCGATGCGTTGTCATCTCAGGAGATCTACAACAATCGGAGGAAACAGAGGAATAGTGCCTACCCAACACACGATCCAACTAATAGCCATGAACCCTTCCAGAGCGGAATGTGACCTATCTCCTCCCTCTGGAGTTTTCACATCGGTCCAGGGAATCCCATGTCTTAAGCAAATCTTCTTTAATTTTATATCGTCTAGCTCGGAGGCTATAGAGTCACTTGGTCTCTCTCTACTCCTTTAACACCCTCGATTTCGTCGGGAGCTCGATCATCATCCTCTTCCTCGAGTGATGTGCTCTCAGAAGATGCCGATTTTGTGTCAAGATATGTTTCGTAATCGGAATCAGAGTTATTCCAATCCGGATCTGATGGGAGTACATCGGGACTGTAATTGTTTGACGAGTCTAGATCTGTACACTTTTCTGATATTCTTGTCGAGCGTCTATCAGACATGGCTGTGTTGGCGAATAAACATAAATCATTAGAGCATAACTACCTGAGAACCCTGTGTGTGTGCAAGTGCTAGTGTGCATTAGTGTGTACAGTATTGAAAAGGAACGCATAAAGTAGAACAGATTAGAAAATAATAGGTCATTGCATGTCCTAAAGTCAAGTTCCTATCCAATTCGATTCAAGAAATCCGACTCAGAGTCTCTAACCTAACTGTCTATCAGTTCATTCGAATTATGTTTGATTTCTTGTCGGGATATAAGCTAATATGTTCAGTTAGTTGGTACATTGAAGTCGAGCATAGTCACATAGCGATAATCATCTTGAAAATAAGTCATATCATGAAGGTATTGGGATGATTCGTGATAAGGGATCGGTCTGTAACACCCCGTAATTCTGTAACACTAGGATTCACAAATCAAGGCAGAATTAAATTTTAAAATCAAAATCAAGGGAAACGGGTTACGCCATTGCGTTCGTCTCGGAATTCTTCATGAAAACGAGTCCGAGTTTGCGAGAATCGGAGTCCGTATGAAGGAGATATGACCCTCCGAAGTTTCATGAATTTTCAGAATAGAAAACAGCTCGAAATTCGAATTCGAAATTCGAATTCAAACCCAGAAGCGGGCTGGGCGGGAAAATTCCCGCCTAGGACCCAGGTCGACTGGGGAGTCGATTGGGTAGTCGACCCCCCCTGACCAGGTCGACTGCCCAGTCGACCTGGGTGTCGACCTGGGTACAGAAACCCACTTTTGGGCCTAGGTGCATTTTGATGTACCTGGTCTCGTTTTCTGCCTAGATTCGTCCCCCTAATCCTATATAAAAAGCCTCTGGCCTCATTCTCTCAACACCATTTCATTCTATCCTTATGCTGCCTCTGAGAAAATGTATAAATAAATAAAAATACGAAAATAATACCAAAATCCAAGATAAGGTTATGCTTCTCAAGTTTGTCAAGAAGAGATTCGATTCAAGATTAAAGCTTCAAGATAAGAATCAAAGGCTAACTCAAACGGTTTCGAGCAACGTCGCACGAATCATAGCAACGCCATCTTTCTATTCTAAAAACCGATCAATGTAAGTCGGTTACTTTTTAGATTTGAATGTTTTCTCTATTCGTGACATGAAATTAAAGGAATAAAAGAATATGCCAAATCTTTCTATTTGAATCAATGCTTATATCTTTGGACCTAATTAAGAACTGTTATGATTCGAGGACCAATAAGACTGTGACTATGAAACAATGGACCTCAAAATCATATGCCTCTTTGACTATGAACATTGCCTATGACTATGAACACTGCCTATGACTGTGACTCATGGCTATGAGAATTATTTCCTTGACTATGAACACAAGCCTATGCCTTTGATTAGGAAACATAAACTACTGCCTATGACATAACAAGAACAACTGTGATTAAACACCTATGATTCATGACTAGGAAAGTGTTGCTTAAGTTTTGTGACTGTGAAATTGGGTCTAAACCTGATTATCTATTCTGTCTATTCTTGGTTTTCTTTGGTTTTTGATCTTGCGAATTTACCTATTAAGTTAGGTCTACCCATGTTCTTGAACCTACGTCGTTATTCAACCCTTTTTATGTCATAAGATTTTCAGACCTATAGGCCTTCAATGTTTTAGATCAATTTCAGTGTAATTCGTTAGGTTTGTAATTAGTAAATTATCATTTTATGCCAGTTATTATGTCTGTCTTTTTCATAGCATCTTTGGTTCATTCCCTATTTTCTACGAATCTAGATTTATCTATAATCTAGATTGAATCACGATTATACGAACGATGGGAATACGATTTGGGCAAAATATGAAATTTACTAAAAACGTAGTTATAAACTTGGAAATTGGCATGAATTGGGAACATGTATTATGGCATGTTCATAAAAATGCAAATTGGATAAATTTGACATGAATTATAGGATGTGTAATTTGAATCTAGTATTGACTTGTAAATCTAGCATTTACATGAACTGTGAACTAGAATAATAAGTCTAGTTTGACATGAACTGTAATTAGAATGTTAAATCAGAATTGGGTTAGCTAATTTGGCATAATAAGTATATTGGCATTAATTTGAAATTGGCCATAATTGCGAGTAATTGTCATGTTTGGCAAAAATCATGGTTAGTGACACTTAATTTGGTATAGTTTACATACCAAAAAGCATAAATATGATATAGAGGGGAAAATGGGCCATAAGAATAAATGTTGACAATTTACATTTAAAGAGTAATTAGGAAATAAGTAAATTAGGAATGATTTACTTATAGAATTTGTCCTATATGAGAAAATGTAAATTTAGACAAATTAAAGGTTTATTAACGACATCTCTTTTAATAATACACCAGAAAGTTCTAGGGTGACAGAGAGGATAGTGTCTAGGCTTGGGTTTGGAAAATACAAGTTTCCTGCTCTCCCTGGCTATCCCTAACTGATCCGACAGACGGGATGGTTACTTTCAAAACCTGATTTGAAAATTAATCAAAACCCTTTGAACTTAGAAAACACGAATATGCCTAACCCGAGGTTAGACTGAGTTGTGATGTAAACCTGCCCGGAACCAACCGGCACATCCAGTAATCGCAACAATATCTGTCTAGTGTGAGTGGTCGCGGCTTTAATTTATTTAGTTAAAGCTAGAACAAGAATGGTAGGGTTAAGTTAACTAAGACACTTAACCAATTCAACATGATAACAAAACCGATGGGTGGGGGTTAGGTTCATACAGAATCTTAACACAGTTAAGCTAGAATGGGAGGGTTAAGTCCATAGGAACACTTAACCAACTTAACACAGTTAAGCTAGAATGGGAGGGCTAAGTCCATAGGGACACTTAACCAACTTAACATGGTAACAAGACAAGATTTGTAGGGGTTAAGTAACTAAGAAAACACTTAGCCAAATTAACATGTTAACTAGACTAGAAGGTGGGGTTAAGTAAAGTTAATACACTTAGCCAATTTGATATGTTAGCTGGACTAGACCGTAGGGTTAAGTAAACTTGAACACTTAACCATCAGATTGTGATTAAGGAATAGGGTTAAGTCTAAAACATGAAGGGATAATACTTAACCATTAATAAAATGTTAGTTAAAACAGATGGGCAAGGTTAAGTTAAAAAGGAACACTTAACCAATACAGGATGAATGAATAGGGTTAAGTAATAAGAAATACTTAACCAATATAACTTGGTTTGTGGTAGGGTTAAGTCAACATGAATTACTGATAACACTTAACTAGTTTATCAGGATAAATGAAGAGGGTTAAGTTAGCTTGAATTGACTAATGACACTTAACCAATCCAAATGGACGAGAAAGAGAACTAAGTAGTAAACCTTGGTAAAAGGGAGCTAAGTAGTAAACCTTAGTTAAGAAAACAACGATTCTGGAAACTAAGTGGTAAACCTTAGTTAGCAAAACTAAGTAGTAATTCTTAGTATAACACGGGAAGGAGCGAACGTCCGTCTGAGTAAAAAGAAGGCTCCAACGAATTGGGTTACGAAGCCCGAGGCTTCGAGGGGACGTGAGGGTACTCCTGGTATCCCTCTGTGAGGCTGCAGATGATCCTCCTGGGCTCACAGAGGTTAAGGTCTGCGTTAGAAGAACCAGGGGTATGCCTTGGTTGCAATATATGGCAACCTAAAGACTAGGATGGACCAGCATGATTCAGCGAGAAAACGGTAACCCTGTCATAGCAACTCGTCGTCTACCATCCATCTTGAGTCAGTCGAGATACGTGAAGGGGAAAGGCGGAGAACTCCAAAAGACCATATACTTGCTATCTAGTTATGGGTGAGGATGGCCATAGGTTAGTAGGACATAGGGGGCATGCGTATAGTTCTCATTTTTCAAGGTGTGCCTTTCATTAGTTGAGGGAGGGGTCGAGTAGGACCATAGCCACTGGAATAAAAACAGACCTTAGCATCTGCATCGGCAGATATTTGAAAGCTCCCGACCGAGTTTTGTGTTTCTTGATTTGCCCTGCCACAGGACTCGGGCCGCACATTACAGGACATGTGCATCTAGACAAGCGATAACGATTCGTGATATATGTGTGGGGAAGTATAGGAACATATACCACTCTAGGTAGTGTGTCCTAGACTTGGGGGCATCGTTCGACAGGTAGCATAATCCCTAGTTGGACTAGGTGGCATAAACCCTGAATCCGAGAAGCGTTCAGCAGATAGCGTAAACTCTAGTTGAATCTAGAAAGCACTTGATAGAAAACCCTAGATTAGATCTAGGTAATAAATAATAAATGTATGCCTGAAGGCAATGGAAACTACAGGGATTGGGATCACGTTATCGTTACTAGTTGGGACACTAGTTAGGTGGTGCAGAGATATAGAAATCAGTATAACAAGGAAATAGCGAAGCGGCGAAAGTATTAGAGCATATCCAGTTAATCTTATCTTAGCATATCTTGTGTTAATCTTGTCTAATCTTGCTGATCCTATCATCATGGTGTTATCTTGTATTCAGTTAATTCATGTCGTTTTGTTTTTCCATGTTCACATGCTAGAAGTTACTGAACTTACTCAGGCTTTATGTCTGACTCTGTTTTTCTTTCGTCTTCTTTTCTTCCGTTCCCCCCCCCCAGGTTGTAAAGAAGGGAATAGTATAGCTCAGGTTAAGTTGGATTGTCACTCTTTCCCAGCTTGAAGATTTGTCGAAGTTTTGCTTGGATTCTCTTTTCAGATGCTATGGCTGGCTCTTGCTACATTGGGGAATATAAATGTTGTTTTATGCTTCTTTATTTTGTAAGACAGATGATACTCTGATATTATAAAGAAATCATTGTACAAACTATTTTATCAATAAAGCAAAGTTTTATTTTCCGCTGTTGTATTTTTTGTCTGTCTTGTAATTTATCTGCATCTTTTACCCTAAATGCTCCACAGAACTTAGTGCATTCCCTTTGTGAGTGACACTAACGGATGTGGGGTGTTACACGTGGTATCAGAGCTGAAGGTTACCAGATCTGATAAAGGATTTGAAAAATTATTTTCAAAACGGTTCTAAAAGAAGCATTTTCAAGAGAAAAGATTTGTTTTAAAGGCATATTCCCCAAAGCCATACGCACTATCTTCTCTTCCTCTGTTTGAATTCTTGTCTCCTTCTTTCTTGAGTCTCTGGTGCTCCTGGCTTTCTGGGAGGTAACCTCAACGATGGGCGAAGAAGTGCCTGGCTTCCATCCATAGCCGTAGTTGTTTCACCTACGACCAGTTTTCTTTCAAGCTTATAGGGTTTTCTGTACGATGGAAGCAGCTTTTGAGAGATTTGTCAACATGACTACACACGGAAGAGGATGAGGAATTCATGGATATAGATTTAGCTCACAAAGGAGGAAGGAATTATAAACCTTAAGACAAGAGGAAGTATCTTTACTATGGTGTAATAGGGCATGTAATTAAGGGCAAAGGACAAGCTTTTCAGAAGGGCAAGTACCTACCTTCGCCACCAAGCGTACCTAGGAGAAAGGTAGTAAAGTTCTGTTGGAAGAGTCTAGTTTTGTTGTTCGTACTCTTTCCTTTGGTTTTAGCGCTTCACATTCGTTCATATCCACTTCCATAGTTGAGTCTCTGCACCATAGTACTTGTATAGTAGAAAGATCCCACTAGAGTCTCAAATCCAATTGGTGGTCCAACCAGTTTATTTCTGGTTAGTAGGGATTTGAGAATAGCTATCGAGTTTGCTTATATCATCTCATGTAGATCGTCTAAATTCGGAGGAGATATTCCTTGGGTGCTTGTCTGATATTGGTTTAGGCCTTTGGGGCTTGTACTTGAGGAATGTCGAGTTCGACTAGGATGGTTTGCATGAGAGATGAATAGTTGTGGCAGGCACTCTAAAAAGCACGTAGAGACCTTTTGACCCTCATAGTTATGGCATGATGGATAAGCTAAGAGGAGAGACCTCTGATCATTCTAGTATATACACTCAGTATCATGGTTGACATTTGTTTATTTTGGAAACGGAGGTCTGAAACTTCACAATCGTGAAGTTAAATTAGTTAAGATATAGTGGAGTAAAGCTCAAGAAGGATAGATACTAGCATCATACCCTTTTTCCTTGAGGGTGCATCCTTGATTTCTTTTAGGAGCTTTACGCATAATTGTTTCTCTCTTTCTAAAGTATATCCTCTAGGTCGTATCTTCGATCCCTAGGTAGAAACTCTTTTGGATGTAAACATGTATTTGAAACATGTTATGGTTGATGGTTGCGAGTGGTTGATAATGGTTGCTTGTTAATGCATATACATACGTATTAGGCACTAGATCAGTTCGGACGCTTTCATATTGCATTTACAAATATGTATTTGTTTGTAAGTTGAACTTGATATGTTATCATATGGATGTTGCATATGGATGCATGGCTATGCACGCATGTAGTATTTACATAACTAGGGATGCTTTCATACATGATTGGACGCATGGCACTGACATGATTCACATTAAGGAGGTCAACTGAATCAGTAGACTGCCCGATTTTGCATTAGATAAAGACATATACACACACTATGCATATGAACATGAAAGCATTAGAAATCTTTTAAGGACAATGAATGCCTATGATTGAATGGTTGAGTAGATGGGTGATTGGATGGTAGGACACATTCTTCCTAACTTGAAGATTTCGGGGACGAAATCCTTTTAAGTGGGGGAGAATGTAACACCCCGTAATTCTGTAACACTAGGATTCACAAATCAAGGCAGAATTAAATTTTAAAATCAAAATCAAGGGAAACGGTTTATGCCATTGCGTTCGTCTCGGAATTCTGCATGAAAACGAGTCCGAGTTTGCGAGAATCGGAGTCCGTATGAAGGAGATATGACCCTCCGAAGTTTTAGGAATTTTTAGAACAGAAAACAGCTCGAAATTCGAATTCGAAAATCGAATTCGAACCCAGAAGCGGGCTGGGCGGGAAAATTCCCGCCCAGGACCCAGGTCGACTGGGGAGTCGACTGGGTAGTCGACCCCCCCTGACCAGGTCGACTGCCCAGTCGACCTGGGTGTCGACCTGGGTACAGAAACCCACTTTCGGGCCTAGGTGCATTCTGATGTACCTGGTCTCGTTTTCTGCCTAGATTTGTCCCCCTAATCCTATATAAACAGCCTCTGGCCTCATTCTCTCTACACCATTTCATTCTATCCTTATGTTGCCTCTGAGAAAATGTATAAATAAATAAAAATAAGAAAATAATACGAAAATCCAAGACAAGGTTATGCTGCTCAAGTTTGTCAAGAAGAGATTCGAATCAAGATTAAAGCTTCAAGATAAGAATCAAAGGCCAACTCAAACGGTTTCGAGCAACGTCACACGAATCATAGCAACACCATCTTTCTATTCTAAAAACCGATCTGTGTAAGTCGGTTACTATTTAGATTTGAACGTTTTCTCTATTCGTGACATGAAATTAAAGGAATAAAAGAATATGCCAAATCTTTCTATTCGAATTAGTGCTTATATCTTTGGACCTAATTAAGAACTGTTATGATTCGAGGACCAATAAGACTGTGACTATGAAACTATGGACCTTAAAACCATATGCCTCTTTGACTATGAACATTGCCTATGACTATGAACACTGCCTATGACTGTTACTCATGGCTATGAGAATTATTTCCTTGACTATGAACACAAGCCTATGCCTTTGATTAGGAAACATAAACTATTGCCTATGACATAACAAGAATAACTGTGATTAAACACCTATGATTCACGACTAGGAAAGTGTTGCTTAAGTTTTGTGACTGTGAAATTGGGTCTAAACCTGATTATCTATTCTGTCTATTCTTGGTTTTCTTTGGTTTTTGATCTTGGGAATTTACCTATTAAGTTAGGTCTACCCATGTTCTTGAACCTACGTCGTTATTCAACCCTTTTTATGTCATAAGATTTTCAGACCTATAGGCCTTCGATGTTTTAGATAAATTTCAGTGTAATTCATTAGGTCTGTAATTAGTAAATTATCATTTTATGCCAGTTATTATGTCTATCTTTTTCATAGCATCTTTGGTTCATTCCCTACTTTCTACGAATCTAGATTTATCTATAATCTAGATTGAATCACGATTATACGAACGATGGGAATATGATTTGGGCAAAATATGAAATTTACTAAAATCGTAGTTATAAACTTGGAAATTGGCATGAATTGGGAACATGTATTATGGCATGTTCATAAAAATGCAAATTGGATAAATTTGACCTGAATTATAGGATGTGTAATTTGAATCTAGTATTGACTTGTAAATCTAGCATTTACATGAACTGTGAACTAGAATAATAAGTCTAGTTTGACATGAACTGTAATTAGAATGATAAATCAGAATTGGGTTAGCTAATTTGGCATAATAAGTATATTGGCATAAATTTGAAATTGGCCATAATTGCGAGTAATTGTCATGTTTGGCAAAAATCATGGTTAGTGACACTTAATTTGGTATAGTTTACATACCAAAAAGCATAAATATGATATAGAGGGGAAAATGGGCCATAAGAATAAATGTTGACAATTTACATTAAAAGAGTAATTAGGAAATAAGTAAATTAGGAATGATTTACTTATAGAATTTGTCCTAAATGAGAAAATGTAAATTTAGACAAATTAAAGGTTTATTAACGACATCTCTTTTAATAATACACCAGAAAGTTCTAGGGTGACAGAGAGGATAGTGTCTAGGCTTGGGATTGGAAAATACAAGTTTCCTGCTCACCCTGGCTATCCCTAACTGATCCGACAGACGGGATGGTTACTTTCAAAACCTGATTTGAAAATTAATCAAAACCCTTTGAACTTAGAAAACACGAATATGCCTAACCCGAGGTTAGACTGAGTTGCGATGTAAACCTGCCCGGAACCAACCGGCACATCCAGTAATCGCAACAATATCTGTCTAATGTGAGTGGTCGCGGCTTTAATTTATTTAGTTAAAGCTAGAACAAGAATGGTAGGGTTAAGTTAACTAAGACACTTAACCAATTCAACATGATAACAAAACCGATGGGTGGGGGTTAGGTTCGTACAGACACTTAACACAGTTAAGCTAGAATGGGAGGGTTAAGTCCATAGGAACACTTAACCAACTTAACACAATTAAGCTAAAATGGGAGGGCTAAGTCCATAGGGACACTTAACCAACTTAACATGGTAACAAGACAAGATTTGTAGGGGTTAAGTAACTAAGAAAACACTAAGCCAAATTAACATGTTAACTAGACTAGAAGGTGGGGTTAAGTAAAGCTAATACACTTAGCCAATTTGATATGTTAGCTGGACTAGACCATAGGGTTAAGTAAACTTGAACACTTAACCATTTGATTGTGATTAAGGAATAGGGTTAAGTCTAAAACATGAAGGGATAATACTTAACCATTAATAAAATGTTAGTTAAAACAGATGGGCAAGGTTAAGTTAAAAAGGAACACTTAATCAATACAGGATGAATGAATAGGGTTAAGTAATAAGAAATACTTAACCAATATAACTTGGTTTGTGGTAGGGTTAATTCAACATGAATTACTGATAACACTTAACCAATTTATCAGGATAAATGAAGAGGGTTAAGTTAGCTTGAATTGACTAATGACACTTAACCAATCCAAATGGATGAGAAAGAGAACTAAGTAGTAAACCTTAGTAAAAGGGAGCTAAGTAGTAAACCTTAGTTAAGAAAACAACGATTCTGGAAACTAAGTGGTAAACCTTAGTTAGCAAAACTAAGTAGTAATTCTTAGTAAAACACGGGAAGGAGCGAACGTCCGTCTGAGTAAAAAGAAGGCTCCAACGAATTGGGTTACGAAGCCCGAGTCTTCGAGGGGACGTGAGGGTACTCCTGGTATCCCTCTGTGAGGCTGCAGATGATCCTCCTAGCTCACAGAGGTTAAGGTCAGCGTTGAAGAACCAGGGGTATGCCTTGGTTGCAATATATGGCAACCTAAAGACTAGGATGGACCGGCGTGATTCGGCGAGAAAACGGTAGCCCTGTGATAGCAACTCGTCGTCTACCATCCATCTTGAGTCAGTCGAGACACGTGAAGCGGAAAGGCGGAGAACTCCAAAAGACCATATACTTGCTATCTAGTTATGGGTGAGGATGGCCATAGGTTAGTGGGGGCATAGGGGGCCTGCGTATAGTTCTCATTTTTCAAGGTGTGCCTTTCATTAGTTGAGGGAGGGGTCGAGTGGGACCATAGCCACTGGAATAAAAACAAACCTTAGCATCTGCATCGGCAGATATCTGAAAGATCCCGACCGAGTTCTGTGTTTCTTGATTTGCCCTGCCACAGGACTCGGGCCGCACATTACAGGACATGTGCATCTAGACAAGCGATAACGATTCGTGATACATGCGTGGGGAAGTATAGGAACATATACCACTCTAGGTAGTGTGTCCTAGACTTGGGGGCATCGTTCGACAGGTAGCATAATCCCTAGTTGGACTAGGTGGCATAAACCCTGAATCCGAGAAGCGTTCAGCAGATAGCATAAACTCTAGTTGAATCTAGAAAGCACTTGATAGAAAACCCTAGAATAGATCTAGGTAATAAATAATAAATGTATGCCTGAAGGCAATGGAAACTACAGGGATTGGGATCACGTTATCGTTACTAGTTGGGACACTAGTTAGGTGGTGCAGAGATATAGAAATCAGTATAACAAGGAAATAGCAAAGCGGCGAAAGTATTAGAGCATATCCAGTTAATCTTATCTTAGCATATCTTGTGTTAATCTTGTCTAATCTTGCTGATCCTATCATCATGGTGTTATCTTGTATTCAGTTAATTCATGTCGTTTTGTTTTTCCATGTTCACATGCTAGAAGTTACTGAACTTACTCAGGCTTTATGTCTGACTCTGTTTTTCTTCCGTCTTCTTTTCTTCCGTCCCCCCCCCAAGGTTGTAAAGAAGGGAATAGTATAGCTCAGGTTAAGTTGGATTGTCACTCTTTCTCAGCTTGAAGATTTGTCGAAGTTTTGCTTGGATTCTCTTTTCAGATGCTATGGCTGGCTCTTGCTACATTGGGGAATATAAATGTTGTTTTATGCTTCTTTATTTTGTAAGACAGATGATACTCTGATATTATAAAGAAATCGTTGTACAAACTATTTTATCAATAAAGCAAAGTTTTATTTTCCGCTGTTGTAATTTTTGTCTGTCTTGTAATTTATCTGCATCTTTTACCCTAAATGCTCCACAGAACTTAGTGCATTCCCTTTGTGAGTGACACTAACGGATGTGGGGTGTTACACGGTCGCAACGATTGGCTCGTGATAGGGTCTTAAATATCGACTCGCCCAAGTAATGGTTCGTGATGGAGAGTGGCCCACATGCAGAACATCGGCTCGTGATACAGGGTTCGGCTCAAGATCATGAGGCGGCTCGTGAACTGGTACGGCTCGTGGATAAGGGTCTGATTCGCGATTTAAGTTTAGATTGAGGGTTAAGATCAAAAACCCCTCAGCTCGTGAATGAGGGCCTCGTGAGCTACTTCCATGGACCAACTAAATCCTCCATATTCACGAATCGATTCTGCATTCCCCTCCACTAATGAACCCATTGACACAACCTACAGTCTAAGTCGATAACTTCTGCTCATCACTGTCATGACCTACATCACCATCTCATCCACGAATCGATCCACCAGAGCTTTATTTCCAGTCATCTTCTTCTTCCATCTACAACACCGCTCCTCTTATCTAAACCGAGCCCAAACTTCTCTTCCCCTTCTTTATTCACAGTTACCCAGTACATCACCTCCTCTCTTGTATCCCAACTTTGCGAACTCCACTGCCATGGTTGCTAACAACTAGCGATAGCCTCGAGATCGACAGTAAACCCATCATAATAAAGAGAAACGCGAGGGGAGTTGACATTCGAGGCAGCACGGAGTTCAGAATGACGAGAATAGCAAACAAAGAATTAAAAACCGTCTTTACCTCTTTAAATTGGAGTTACAAAGGGTGTTAAGCTCAGGGATTGCTCGAATTAGGGTTTTGATCCAAGAAAGGCTGGGCGGCGGCAGTAAAAGCAATAAAAGAGTGAAAGGAACGATTTATATAGGCTAGATGCAGGCTTTTGAACTTCCCCTTTTTATCCTATTTGGATCGGCCTGGTCCAATGGACCGTGAAGGCTTAAACAAGCATGTCGCCATTTGCTTGAAGACCCGGCGTTCTGACGGCTCATAATAGATGCCTTGCAACGAGAGTCGCGACTCAATGAACCCCTAAGCTATTTCAAGGAATTTAAAAACTCACCTGATGAAGTATTTGTGATGTGCTCTGAAATTCAGAAGATGAAAGTCCACTAGTAAATAGAAATATAATTGGAAACTCGGTGGTATATTTGTCAAGAGAAGTGACCCTTTTGAAATAGTGTGACGTTACAAACAAGCATGACTATTGATTTGCATCGTTTTATGAAAAGATAGTTCAGCAGTTTTGAAGCACGTTTCATCTTCGATAAAACACACTTCGAGGGGGCAAAATGTTGGCTAGCTTTTGAGCCAAGCCACCGAGAGCATAAGTATTCATAATTGGAAAAGAAGGAGAATTACGCATTCAAGTTCAAGACGAATGCACTGTGATTTATGAAGCCGAGGGTCCCGTTCGTGACTAACCTCATCATCCCGCTCGTAGACCAGCTTCATTCATGGCTCGTGATTAAACACCATGATTCGCTCATCTTCCATAACCCACACATGGAGAACCATCACGACCCAATCGTGATAGTGTATCACGAACCGACCACAAACCCAGAAATGATGGACTTGATCAAGTCTTCCACGAGCCTCAGGTTCAGGATCTGATGACACCTGTCCATAACGGCATTCTGACCATTTCTCCATCAAGCCACGAACGACGCTGAGATCCTCGGGATTTGTGCCACATGTCTTCACGAACCGCCTACAGATATCGCCTATAAATAGCTCCATACTTGGCATTTTTCAGGATCTTTTGACAGTTCTAAGTATAGTTTCCACTGTTATTGTTCCTCCATCATTTCTTATCAGCAATATCTCGAAATCACTGAGTGAATCATCATTGTAAAAGTGAGATTGAGAGGAATCATTGATTGTACTTGCATTTAACGTATAATTGAAGGCATATAAAGTGGACGTAGGCTCGTTAACACCGAACCACTATAAATATAGTGTGTTAGTTGTATTTTCTTTCATTTCTAATTATTACTCTCTACAATCTTTGATAATTTGGGTGTTAGGGCCATAATTTGGTCTAATAGACTCCATCAACATTAAGGACTTCAAACCCCGTGACATAATTCAAACAATGTATCCTTTGGGATACGAGCTCGTATCCCCAAGGGTACGGAGTAATTGTATTCCTTAGGGGATATGTCATGTCGTATCCCTTAGGGTATATGTCATTTCGTATGGCAATGGATAAGAATTTTGTATACCAAGAGAGGGCTACGGGTTTTTCTAAACGTGCTAAGGGAGAGTCGAAATTGTAGACATGGGCTCCCAGGGATACGAAAATACACTGTGTGCTCCCTAAATCCTACCTACTCCCACCTAATCCTTCAACTATAAATACCCCCTTGCTCACACTTTAAAGGGGTTGGATTTTTTCTGATTTGACAACTTATAGAGCTCCAAAAACTCATTAATGGCAGCCAAGCTTCGAGGGAGACGAGGCATAAAAGTCACTTTTTCCTAATACTCACATATGACAACTATGACTTCAAAATGCTTGGAAACACTTGTAAACAAATGTCATGCCGAAGTAATGTACTTGTAAATCATTATTGTGTGTAAAATATCAGCGAAATCCTTCAAACTGGACGTAGGCCCCCTACGGACCGAACCACTATAAGTCCACTATGTTGTTAACTACTTTCAACATTTAATTTCCCTACGCGAAGCATAATTCTTTAGTAAAGGAGAATCCTTTGGTGCTACGACATTTTTTGCTGTCAACATTCTGGTGCTTTCACTGAGGATTTAGACTCAACCCTTTGTCACACATTTCCATCTCCACATCGATCCGCTACTCACGTTTCTTATTAACCTAACAATCGAGTCTGCTTACGATGCTAAAGAAAGCAAAGAACTTGATGATCGTAACTTTGGAAGCAGCCGAAGATGCTACTACTCAACAACTCCACTCGACGGGAAACATTGCCGAAGCAGACATCCTTCTTCCTACGGACCTCGATGCACTGGAAAATCAAGCGCATATTTATACGATTAACAAAAGGTTGGAGAACATATCACTCGAGGTCAACAGTGCATTGACAAACAACATTGACCTTATGCGTTAGCTTCAAGAAAGTCAATGCCTCGTCATTCGACTCCATCTTGCTCAGAACAATGCTCGCATATGACACTACCCCTCTGAAAGTGCCTCTTCTGGAACTCAGGGCCGGAGCCAAAGAAGGGGGTACTCTCAACACTAATGTCGATGCTCACACTAATGCCCATACCAACGGCAACGACAACGATAATAGGACCACCATAACCATCAGCGAGGGAATGCGTCAATGCGACTATTCCCAGTTGGTTATCAATGATGAACATGGTCCGAATAACCGACCCCCTCCTCAATAGAACCCAACTATAGCCACTCTAAACTTGGGGCCTACGCATCTCGCAAATCAACAGCCAAAGTCCTATTTGATCAGAATCTACAGCAACTTGCAAAACCTCATCAACAATACCAGAATCAAGTCAACCTAGACGATGACATGGATGAGGATGATCCTAATGTCCATTCTAGGCGATACCCATAGCCTAGGACTTCCGAGGCGAACAACAACCATTGGATCCCGCAAGAGAATGTTCAGTCTGGCATATCTCCCTGGCATGGTCCAAACGATCATAAGGAATATGAGGGAGAACGTCAACGACATATGGGAAACCCACTTGAGATGTAACCCCTTCACCAGGGACGTGACGAAGATGAGTGGCCTCGACGCTTCAAGATGCCACATATGGGGCTCTATGGAGGAACAACTGACCCCTGTGCTTTTCTAAACCACTATGGATGGCACATGGACTCCTAAAGAGCCACCAATGCCATCAAGTGTAAATGCTTCCCATTCTTCTTAAAAGGCACAGCCTTTCTATGGTTCACCCGCCTTCTACTCCATTCTATTAGAATCATTGACCACCTGTAAACTGGGGTTGTCAAACAATTCAGAATGCACGTTCCTACACTAAAGAACTCTCTTTCTCTCTCTAACCACTATCAGGGCCCGATTGAAACCCTCAAAAGCTACCTCGAGCGTTTCAACACCGCCCTCGCTGAGATTAACGACTAGGAACCTCGCATAGTTCTCATCCAGCTCGCCAAAGGAGTACTCGCTAATTCCGAATTTGGGGCATGGATAGCCTTGTGGATAGCCTTGAAGTATTCTACGAAAAAGCCGAGCAATTCCTATGTCAAAAGGAAGCTCGACTCAACGGGGCTACCCAAGGCAGCCACCCTAGCAACCCGCATAGTAGCGCCGTCAAAAACAGCATCAGGGGAAAACAAGCCGGGGAATCTTCCGATAAGGGTAAAGGGCCAGTCCCATACAAGCCCAAGTCGTATAGCGACCAACCTTGCGGTTGAAATAACAATCAAGCTCATGTTGACCCCAAGAAGCACGATTGCTACCAGAATTACAGGAACTACACTCGAGACTTGGAGACGATCTATCTAGAAACATTTAACACTCACCAGTACAAGAATCGCAATACCTAGAAATCCACCGACAAAGAGAAGAACTCCGATAAGTATTGTCGATTCCACGACACGTATGGGAACAAACTAAGGACATTTGCCACCTCAAGGATGCAAGTGAAAAACTCATCCGCGAGAAACATCTGGAATAGTACATTCAGGACTCTGCTCCCTTTGAAGCAGCCGTGGTCCCTTTAATGCCTGCTACTACAGCTAATGCAGCTCCAGGGATGTCCAACAAA
Source organism: Allium sativum (assembly GCA_030737875.1). Classification (NCBI taxonomy): domain Eukaryota; kingdom Viridiplantae; phylum Streptophyta; class Magnoliopsida; order Asparagales; family Amaryllidaceae; genus Allium; species Allium sativum. Next base: position 953,479,226 of record CM060915.1, read on the forward strand.
AGGCGTGACATCTTGATCAATACTATCTGCAGTGGACCTCACCCCAAACACGAGAGCTTCCGAGGGTTGGAAGAATATGCAAATTCCATCAAGCACGCCAACAACGAAGCATGTTCTACTATGGACGAATTTGTCCCCGCCAAGCCCTAGAGGACAATGTAGAATAATATCGTCTTCTGCGAGAGGGAGTCTACGGGAATTGAGATCCCAACCATAGAAACTCTCATCATCACTGCTCATTTCGGCCCTACCCTCAATTGAAGGAGCCTGATTGATTTAGGAAGCTCGATCAACATCATCTTCAAGGCGGCCTACGACCAAATGAAATTAGTGGCCAAAGACTTGAAGCCCTACCATGCCACGATGCGTGGCTTCAACGGTTCTTCCAACTAACCCATGGGCATGGTCGACCTCCCAAGGGAACTCGGAGAAGGGGATCGAAGTAGGGTTCGAATTCTCACCTTTGTGGTCATCGACGTCATTTCCGCATATAACGCTTTCCATGGACGCCCTTTCCAAGAAGAATTCAGAGTTTGCATATCTCCGTGGTACCTTCTAATGAAATTTCCGATAGAGAATGGGATCAGTAAAGTTAAAGGCGACCAAGCAATCGCGAAAGCTTGCTACTTCACAAAGTGAAAAAATGCACGCAATAAGGACAAGGACGAGGCAGTGCCTCCGCCTTACTGCGCCAAGACCATCTCCACATAGCAATCAAAGGTGTCCGATTCCTGGCTCAGGATCCACTGCCGTCTTTTGGACAATCTCGATCTGAGGGAAGAAGAAATCCTGATTTCCAAAGGGATGCACTAATAGAACCAATGGTGGATGTTCCGATCATCCCTGACGACTGGACAAAGGTCTTGAAAGGTTGATCGCAACTCCACCCCGCAATAAAGAAAGAGCTTGTGGAATTATTAAGGGCCAACCTTGACATTTTTGCTTGGACCCACTCTGACATGTGTGGCATTGATCTAGGAGTCGCTTGTTACATGCTCAACATTGACCCCTGTAACTTCTAGTCAAACAGAAATGTCGAATCTTGGGAATCGAAAGATCGACTACACTTAAAGAGGAGGTGGATAAGCTACTTGATAAAGGCTTTATCCGTGACACCTTCAACCCCGAATGGGTCTCCATCCCAGTCTTGTTCAAGAAGATAAGTGGCAAACGTGTGTTGATTTCTCATACTTGAACAAGCTATAACCTAAAGACAGCTTCCCACTTCCAAAGTTCGTCTAGCTTGTTGATTCAGCCATCTACTAACAGCTTCTATCCTTCATGGATGCGTACTCAGTCTATAATCGGATTCCAATGTACCTTCTAGACCAGGATCATACATCTTTCATAACCAACCTCAAGTTCTACTGCTATGTCGTCATGCCTTTCGGTCTAAAGAATGCTGGAGCCACCTGTCAACGACTGGTCAACTACATGTTCAAGGACCAGATCGGAAGATCCATAGAGGTCTACATGAACGACATGCTCATGAAAACGAGGCTATCGAATGACCATATCTATGATCTCTCCGAGATGTTTGGTGTTCTCCGACAATATGGCATGAAACTCAATCCGTTGAAATGCACTTTTGGCGTTAAGACATGAAAATTTCTAGGTTTCATTGTCATTTCGCGGGGGCATCGAAGCCAATCCAGATAAGATTAAAGCTATCCGGGATATCCAAGCCCCTCGGAGCTTCAAAAATGTTCAAAGTTCAAATAGGAAGATTGCCACCCAAAATGTAATCATCTCCAAAGCTATTGAAAGTGCATTACTTTTCAACTTACTCAGAAAAGGGAAGCGCAACCTCACATGGACACCAGAGTGCATTGTCGCATTCCAGGACCTTCTGAATCACTTAGAGCGACCACCTATCTTGTCCAAACCGTGGATTACAAGGACTTATATGTATATCCATGCAGGCAATTAGCCCAGCGCTCGGGCGCATTAAAGATAATGTCCAACGACCCGTTAACTACATTAGCAAGAGGTTGACAACAGCAGAAAATTATCCAAAGCTTGAAACGCTTGCCTTATGCCTGTTAATCACTTCTCGGAAGCTATGGACATATTTTCAGTCCCATCCAATCAAAGTCTACACTGACTATCCATAATGATAGGTCCTACAATGACGTGAGGCATCTAGAAGGCTTCTGGAGTGGAATATAGAACCGAGCCAATTCGAGACATGTTCATTCCACATCAAGCCATCCTCGTACATGCCCCTCGCAGATTTCTTAGTGGAGTTAGCTGCTCTAGAAGATCCTCCTTCGGAAGACATCTAAACTCCAGACATTCAGTGTAAGTTGTTCTTTGATGGATCCACCAACAATCAGTATTCCGGCGCCATAGTCGTGCTCATTACTCCTGAGGAACGCTCTATATGCTATGCTTTGAAGCTTGACTTTCTTGCTACCACCAATGATGCAGAAAACAAAGCCTTGATCGCTGGACTTAGAATTGAAATTGAACATAGCATCAAGACTATCTAGATCTACTCCGACTCACAACTCATCGTGCGCCAGATGTAGGGAGAGTACCAAGCCAAGGGGCAATTCTCGCTCCCTATTTCACTTAGGCCACGAACTACTCACCAAATTATAACACTACATCATTACGCACATCCCTTAGGGAAAAAATGAAAAAGCTGATTAATTAGCCATACTAGCAAACTCCGGGGATGCGCAGCTCATGGGACTAGCCCAGTCGAACTACTCGTCTCTCTAAGCATCGATCAGATGTAGACTGATTCGGTAGCAACGACGGAGACCGAGCCCGAATCTTAGATGACGCCAATCAAGAACTACTTACAACATGGAATCCTTCGAGAGCACTACAAGGAAAGACGAGCACTCACTCGAAAATCATCTCAATAAATCATTCAGAATGGGGTGCTCTATCGAAGAGGATTCTTTGTTCTACTACTCCAGGGTATAGCCCACAACGACACGATCGTGTACTGTCAGACGTGCACGAAGGTGAGTGTGGTGATAACATTGGGGGACAACCTTAGCTAGGAAAATACTTAGATATGGTTACTTCTGGTCCACGCTTCACCAAGATGTCGTGGATCATGCCTGCAAGTGCGACAAATGCCAGAGGTTCTCCAAGATTCCAAGAGCCCCGCCAACCGAGCGAACACAAATGGTCAGTCCTTGCCTGTTTGCTATATGGGGAATAAGTATCATTGGAACTCTTCCAATGGCCAGAGGCGGGGCATGATATGCTATCGTCGCAATTGATTATTTCACCAAATGGGTTGAAGCTAAGTCCTTGCCTAAAATCACTACCAAGAAAGTGATCAACTTCCTCATCCTTAACATCATCACTTGATACGGAGTCCCTCAAGCTATCATTTCCAGCAACAAAACCCAATTCGAGAGCATTGAGTTCAAACCTTTCTGCCAACGACAGAATATCGTAAAGAGATTCTGTGACGGCCCGCCCCGCACCAGCCTGCATTTCCTCCGGAAGTGCGCTGTACACATGCCCGACTAGCACGAAACGGTCGTCAAGGAAAGGAAAGAAAGGAATGAACTAATCAAGGAACCTGTAGAATGTCTCACAGCGCATGGGATAAAATATAATAATAACATACTTGACATAAAACAAGCGAGACAGTGCATAAGCAGATAACAAAATCAACATCAATCATCAGAGCAGCGAAAATCCATATACAGCTTATTACAATTTTCCAAATTTACTGTCTCTAAACAAAAGAAAGCTAAATTAGAAGATACACCAACAATGCCCAAGCAGTGATCTTCAACAACATAGGGAGAATATTATGTATGTATATTACGTGGAAGCCTCCTGCTCGTCTCCGGATCATCTACCCATGCATCACCAGCTAACCTGTCTCTAGTCTGCTCGTGTGAGCACCCAGAGTAATAAGAGGAGACATAAAACTCTGGGTCAGACATAAAGCCTGGTATGAGCGATAAGCATCTAAACAGAACAATAACAGGTATACTAAACCATACCTGAACCTGGACCTGCAACCAAAGAGTTAGTACCACATACCGTACAATACTCCAAGGTGCCATAATAAATAGTGTAAGAATACGGGGGTGGGGTGTGTATGTCACAATGATAGCAAACAAATCATCCATAGCAACCATCCTCACATCTCTCACTCAGTGCGTAAAGCGCACGACATCTACCACTTTGGGACACTAGACAAACTGAGGTAACGACGAATCCCGACTTGTAGAAACCCTGCTGTGACCAAGCCAAACACTTGGAGTCATGACCAAACATTTCAATGACCCACTTCATTGGTCGTAGCCCTTGGTTCTACCGATGCCATAATGGCCCTGAATCCGCCTTCGTACCCCCTACCATAGTGGTCCAAAGCTATAGACGTCGATAACTCCTTGGCACGCGTCCCGCAGCAAAGCCCAACCATGAAGTGAACTCGTTGATTCCCATCTGAATCTTAAGCTCTAACTTCTCATTTGGACTTCCTTTGCATCTCGGGTTTGGTCGAATTGGAGTGGGTCTTCAGAAGAATTATCGCGCAGTAACAGTCCTAGAACTCGGTTCGGTTCGGTAGTCATTGCCCTCGTCGGTTCGGTTCGGGTACTTCACTCCGGGTCGGGTCGGTGTCCTCCTCCGGGTCGGGTCGGGTCGCTATCCTCCTTCCAGCTCATGCTCCTTCTCCGATCAGCTCCCTCGTTCCCATCTACTCCGATCCGATCCGATCACTTCGCTTTACTTCAGTCCGATCCGCTCCGCTCCCTAGCTTACTCCGATCCGATCCCCTTGTCCACTCCAACTCTAAGTAAACAGCCTTCCTTTTTGCCAAGTCTTTTATGTGCCAAACTCCAGTTCGGGTCGGGTTTCTTGCCCAGTTCACATTTCCGATCCGAGCCCCCCATCCGATCCGATCCGGTTAGGAGCCTGCACATTTCTGCAACTTTCCAGCGAGCTTTCTACGCCATTCGACGACGTTTTCGAGCAATTTAACTATTCTAATCAATCATAAAACATACCATAGAGTCATAGCAACATGTAATATCAACCACAAACGGCAAACAACAATTCAAATGAATCAAAAGGGATCAAAAAGTGACTAAAACTTCATATTTTCCCATAGTCCCTCTTAATCATGTTTAAGCACATACTTAGTAAAACTTAACCAAATCGTCTAAATTTTATAACAGAGGCATGAAATATTATTTAAGAATTTCTAAACATTTTTCCAGAATTTATTGGTGTATAAATTCGCTAATCTTCACTAATTACCCTTAATTAACTGTAATTAGTGTCAAAACGATGCTATCACTCACCTTGGCCACAAAATAAATCACCAAATCTGAAATATCCTCTGATTGGGTCGAATTCCTATGTATAGCAGCAGCTCCAACCTTGCTTTGTTGCTATTTGGCCTTGTTTTGATGTAGTTTAGGCTTAATCTTCACTAAAAATGTGTTTTGGGATGGTTTTAGAGGATGGAAGCCATTACTAAGGTTTCAAGAAGGTTTGTGGCGGCTCAAAACTGAAATGAAAGTGATAACCTAACCCTAATCAGTCCTCCTATACCTCTAAACCCGAAATTCCCCTCCGGGCCTAGCTGCTAATCACCCGGTTAAGCCCAATTAAGCTGTTTTTCACCATCTGAAACTTGTTTCAGCCATATCTCCCAAACGGTAAGCCCGTTTGGCTAATGTGACCACTCTACGGAAAGAGAAACCATCATCCGAATTCAATGGAAGTGGTTTCAGGTCAAAATTCATTTCCAGTCAAAAGTTATGGCCAAAACAGTGCCAACTTGGGGTAAAATGGTCATATAAAAATCGGGAAAAATCATGAACATGGGAAATGACCACAATAGTCGTCTCCCAAAGTTACATGACCATACGACTTCGTATGTGAAAGAAATAAATATCCTACGATCCTATGATGCGTAGAATGCGGGTCGTTACATTCTTCCCCCCTTAAGAAATTTCGTCCCCGAAATTCCTTAACCCAAAACATGCAAAGGATCCCGCATGCCTAACAAACACATACAACAATCAATTCATTCAAAACAAGCAAACAAGCCTATCCTAGCATGCGGAAAAACTAAATCGAAGCCAAAATCTTACCAGGCAAAGAGTTCTGGGTGTGACTTCCTAATGTTCTCCTCTGTCTCCCAAGTACAATTATTTTCGTCCTCGCCCCACTGAACCTTGACTAGCTTCACCGCCTTCCTTCGAAGTCGCTTCATGTCGTGCTCGACAATACGGGCCGGCTTGCGGTTCCCAACCGCCTCGGGTTCTACTTCGAAGTCCTCTAACTGATCAGGTGAAATAGTCATATCTGAGTCGTGAACGAACTTCCTTAGTTGGGAAACATGAAATACGTCGTGAACTCCCGCCATCTTCTCCGGTAAGTCAATTCTGTATGCCAAATTCCCGACTAGTTCAAGAACAGGGAATGGGCCAACGAATCTTGGTGCTAACTTGCCTCTCCTGCCAAATCGTATTATGCTCTTCAACGGAGAAATCTTGACAAACACCAAGTCGCCAACGGAGAATTTTAAGTCTCTTCTCCTCTTATCAGCATAACTCTTCTGCCTATCTTGGGCAGCCTTCATTCGTTGTTGAATGGTCTTGATTTTATCTGAAGTTTCCCTCACCACATCTGGTCCAAGCATAAACTTCTCGCCAGTCTCTGTCCAACATGATGGTGAGTTGCACGGTCTTCCATACAAAGCTTCAAATGGAGCCATACCGATACTGGATTGGTAGCTATTATTATATGCAAACTCTACTAGATGCAAATGGTCATCCCACGATCCACCAAAATCCAATATACATGCTCTCAAGAGATCTTCCAAAATACGGTTCACCCTCTCCGTCTGACCGTCGGTCTGAGGATGATATGCGGTACTGAGATGTAACTCTGACCCTAGAGCCTCTTGTAAGCTCTTCCAAAACCCACTAGTGAACAACGGGTCTCGGTCGCTCACAATGCTTTTAGGTACTCCATGAAATCTCACTACCCACTTCATATACAATTCTACTAACTTAGCTGTCGTTCTGGTCGATTTGACTGGTATAAACCTTGCACTTTTAGTCAGTCGATCTACAATTACCCAAATGCTGTCATATCCCGATCTAGTCCTTGGTAAACTATCGATGAAATCCATCGAGACTTGCTCCCATTTCCATTCGGGAATTTCTAAGGGCTGTAACAACCCACTAGGCTTCTTTTGCTCGGCTTTAACTAGCTGGCAATTCATGCACTTGGATATAAACTTCCCAACGTCTCTTTTCATCCCTTCCCAGTAGTAGGTCTGCTTCATATCTCGATACATCTTATTACCACCGGGGTGTATAGTCAGCTTTGAGTGATGACATTCTCTAAGCACTTCATCCCTCAATCCATTGACATTGGGTACAACAAGCTTTCCATTCCTTCTAAGCCATCTATCTCGATCAAGCCCATACTTGTTCATCTCCTCATCGATACCCATCTCTAACTTGGAGATGATTTCCAATAGGTTAGGATCGTCCCTCTGACTAGAGCCGATTCGTTCAATCAAAGTGGGTCTGATCGTCAAACTTGCTAACATTTCTGGATCCAATTCGCACTTTGGTCTGAAATCAAACCTCGCGATAAACTCCAGTTGCTTCCATTCAAGGAACACAGCCCCTAAGCTGGCATGTCTTCTACTCAATGCATCAGCCACCGCATTGCCCTTTCCTGGTGTGTATGCGATGTCAAAATCATAGGAAGCTAAGAACTCTAACCATCTCTGCTGACGGAGATTTAAATCCTTCTGGGAGAATAGATACTTCAACGACTTATGATCTGTAAACAGCTCAAATCTTTCTCCCAAGAGATAGTGTCTCCACATCTTTAACGCGAACACGATCGCTGCCAATTCTAAATCATGGGTAGGGTATCTTCTCTCGTGCGGTTTCAATTGCCGACTTGCGTAAGCTACAACCCTACCGCCTTGCATCAATACAGCTCCCAGTCCGGTACCACAGGCATCCGTGTATACCGTCATCTCTTCATCCCCCTTAGGAATGACTAACACTGGTGCGCTTGTCAACTTGCCCTTTAGACTCTTAAACGCATTCTCGCACCTTTCATCCCAGACAAAAGCTTGATTCTTCTTGGTCAACTGGGTCAATGGTGCTGCCATCTTGGAGAAACCTTGGATAAACTTACGATAATATCCAGCTAATCCCAAGAAACTTCTCACATCCGTTGCATTCTTGGGCGTAGGCCAATCTTGTACCGTAGCCACCTTTGCTGGGTCCACGGCAATACCGTTTTCTGATACAACATGGCCCAAGAACCTCACTTCCCTCTTCCAGAAGTGACACTTAGAAAACTTGGCTTTCAATTGGTGTTTTCTCAACACCTCCATCGCTACTCTTAGATGTTCCTTGTGTTCTTCCTCTGTCCTCGAATAGACCAAAATATCATCAACGAACACAAGGACGAACTTATTCAACTGATCTCTGAATACCCTATTCATAAGATCTACAAAATATGCCGGGGCATTAGTCAGCCCAAATGGCATAACCAACCATTCATAAAATCCAGACGGCGTTCGAAATGCCGTTTTAGCTATACTCTCAGCTTCCACTCTAAGCTGATGAAAACCTGTCGCGAGATCCAACTGAGAAAATACTCTCGCGCCACTCAACTGATCGAACAGATCATCTATCCGCGGTAGAGGATACTTGTTCTTCCTCGTCACTTTATTCAACTCGCGGTAGTCTACACACAAACGAAGGGAACCATCCGCCTTGGTAGCAAACACAACTGGTGCTCCCCATTCAGAAACACTCCTTCTGATAAATCCCTTCTTCAAAAGATCGCTGACTTGCACCTCGAGCTCTCGCTGCTCTCTTGGTGCCATACGACGAAGTGGCATCACTATAGGCCTGGCATCTTTTACCAAATCAATACGAAACTCGATCTCTCGGTGTGGTGGAAGTCCGGTCACTTCTTCGAAAACATCCGGATACTGGCCAACCACGGGCAAACCTGACAACTCACTATGCGGAATGTCGAGGGAGTTTAGAAAACTAGCCAATACCCCCTTACTGGGTAGACCACCAAACACTATCCTCCGCCCATCATCCGCTCTAGCTGTCATCAACAAGCCCTCACAGTCTACCACCACCGCGTATCTTTGGAGCCAATCTACTCCCAAAATAGTGCCAAACCCAGTAAAGCCCAAAACAAAGCAATCACAAACAAACATGCATCCATGACTCGATAAGACCACATTACGACAAATCATGCTAAGGCTAGTAGAACCACCAATCGGGTTTGTCACTACTAAAGGTCTATCGACAATCTCGGGTTCCAATCCCAACCTATCTACCAGGTCACTAGATATGAAAGAACTGGAAGCTCCGGTATCAAACAAAACTCTAACAGGAACATCATAAACAGAAAGCATACCTTGAATGACGACATTCTTTCCCTTCTCCGCCGCAGTTGGGGCATTCGACGAAGAAGGAATAGCATTAAGGGCGTATGCTTTCACCATTTGCTTTTCTTTAGGGGGCTGTGGACACTTGTCCTTGTGATGTCCCATTTGGCCACAGTTGAAGCACTTCCTATCCGCTGGCTTGGCCCGACAATTACTAGCATAATGGCCCTTCTTACCACAGCTGAAGCACTCCACATCTTGCTTATTCTTTTTCTTCTGGCCATCCTTAGCTTGGTTCTGCTTTCTCTTATTCTGGGGACCACCCTTGCCTCCACCACTTGCTTGTGGCTTTGGCTCATCTGCGGATGCAACCTCAGTCTTCGACTTAGGGTAGAGGCTTTCTGATCTTAACGCTTTCCCCACAATCGATTCAAACGTCTCATCGATGTGGTTAATAAGTTTCTCCCCCAAGTACTGATCCAAACCAGTTATGAATTTCTCATTCTTTTTCTCCGCAGTATCAATAAGAGATAACCCATATTTTGACAAAGTGTCAAATTCAGCAATATACTCCGAGACAGCCCTGCCATTCTGCTTGAGCTCCAAGAATTTCTTAAACAACATTGACTTCTGAGCAGCTGGAATGAACTTCTCACTAAAGCGAGCCTTAAACTGCTCCCAAGTAATCTGATCTTCGGGAGTAGCTGCCTTTATAGCATTCCACCAATTCATTGCCCGCCCTTGCAGCTGACGGGACGCTAGCTTTCTCTTCATCGCATCCTCGATACCCAAATCCTCGAAGATACGTTCGCAACTATCCACCCAATCTTGAACATCTGTAGCTGACTCCGTTCCGTGGAACGGCTTCCCACCAAGACTAGTATAGTCCTTATTCAGCTTGGCGAAGTCGACCCTTGGCGCCTGCACTATTGGACCACCACCATTTCCACCATTGGGAGCTGCCCTCTGTACATCTCTAAGCATCTCTCTCATGAGGTCAGTAAACATCGTCCTCATGTCAGCAACATTCCCATTATTGGCTCCCCTACCAGCACCTCTAGTATCTCGGCTCATCGTCAATCTGAAAAAGGAAACGATTAACGACTCCATAGTGGTGCTAGTGCAGTACGACTTCATCCTTATACTACTAATAGTATATATATATAGCTTTTAAAAACCAAAGTAATCACAAATACGCTCTCTCGTATACGTATATTATCTCTCCCTGATAACTTCCCTAGGTTAACTACGCAACCTAGAGCTCTGATACCAAATGTGACGGCCCGCCCCGCACCAGCCTGCATTTCCTCCGGAAGTGCGCTGTACACATGCCCGACTAGCACGGAACGGTCGTCAAGGAAAGGAAAGAACTAATCAAGGAACCTGTAGAATGTCTCACAGCGCATGGGATAAAATATAATAATAACATACTTGACATAAAACAAGCGAGACAGTGCATAAGCTGATAACAAAATCAACATCAATCATCAGAGCAGCGGAAATCCATATACAGCTTATTACAATTTTCCAAATTTACTGTCTCTAAACAAAAGAAAGCTAAATTAGAAGATACACCAACAATGCCCAAGAAGTGATCTTCAACAACACAGGGAGAATATTATGTATGTATATTACGTGGAAGCCTCCTGCTCGTCTCCGGATCATCTACCCGTGCATCACCAGCTAACCTGTCTCTAGTCTGCTCGTGTGAGCACTCAGAGTAATAAGAGGAGACATAAAACTCTGGGTCAGACATAAAGCCTGGTATGAGCGATAAGCATCTAAACAGAACAATAACAGGTATACTAAACCATACCTGAACCTGGACCTGCAACCAAAGAGTTAGTACCACATACCGTACAATACTCCAAGGTGCCATAATAAATAGTGTAAGAATACGGGGGTGGGGTGTGTATGTCACAATGATAGCAAACAAATCATCCATAGCAACCATCCTCACATCTCTCACTCAGTGCGTAAAGCGCACGACATCTACCACTTTGGGACACTAGACAAACTGAGGTAACGACGAATCCCGACTTGTAGAAACCCTGCTGTGACCAAGCCAAACACTTGGAGTCATGACCAAACATTTCAATGACCCACTTCATTAGTCGTAGCCCTTGGTTCTACCGATGCTATAATGGCCCTGAATCCGCCTTCGTACCTCCTACCATAGTGGTCCAAAGCTATAGACGTCGATAACTCCTTGGCACGCGTCCCGCAGCAAAGCCCAACCATGAAGTGAACTCGTTGATTCCCATCTGAATCTTAAGCTCTAACTTCTCATTTGGACTTCCTTTGCATCTCGGGTTTGGTCGAATTGGAGTGGGTCTTCAGAAGAATTGTCGCGCAGTAACAGTCCTAGAACTCGGTTCGGTTCGGTAGTCATTGCCCTCGTCGGTTCGGTTCGGGTACTTCACTCCGGGTCGGGTCGGTGTCCTCCTCCGGGTCGGGTCGGGTCGCTATCCTCCTTCCAGCTCATGCTCCTTCTCCGATCATCTCCCTCGTTCCCATCTACTCCGATCCGATCCGATCACTTCGCTTTACTTCAGTCCGATCCGCTCCGCTCCCGAGCTTACTCCGATCCGATCCCCTTGTCCACTCCAACTCTAAGTAATCAGGCTTCCTTTTTGCCAAGTCTTTTATGTGCCAAACTCCAGTTCGGGTCGGGTTTCTTGCCCAGTTCACATTTCCGATCCGAGCCCCCCATCCGATCCGATCCGGTTAGGAGCCTGCACATTTCTGCAACTTTACAGCGAGCTTTCTATGCCATTCGACGACGTTTTCGAGCAATTTAACTATTCTAATCAATCATAAAACATACCATAGAGTCATAGCAACATGTAATAGCAACCACAAACAGCAAACAACAATTCAAATGAATCAAAAGGGATCAAAAAGTGACTAAAACTTCATATTTTCCCATAGTCCCTCTTAATCATGTTTAAGCACATACTTAGTAAAACTTAACCAAATCGTCTAAATTTTATAACAGAGGCATGAAATATTATTTAAGAATTTCTAAACATTTTTCCAGAATTTATTGGTGTATAAATTCGCTAATCTTCACTAATTACCCTTAATTAACTGTAATTAGTGTCAAAACGATGCTATCACTCACCTTGGCCACAAAATAAATCACCAAATCTGAAATATCCTCTGATTGGGTCGAATTCCTATGTATAGCAGCAGCTCCAACCTTGCTTTGTTGCTATTTGGCCTTGTTTTGATGTAGTTTAGGCTTAATCTTCACTAAAAATGTGTTTTGGGATGGTTTTAGAGGATGAAAGCCATTACTAAGGTTTCAAGAAGGTTTGTGGCGGCTCAAAACTGAAATGAAAGTGATAACCTAACCCTAATCAGTCCTCCTATACCTCTAAACCCGAAATTCCCCTCCGGGCCTAGCTGCTAATCACCCGGTTAAGCCCAATTAAGCTGTTTTTCACCATCTGAAACTTGTTTCAGCCATATCTCCCAAACGGTAAGCCCGTTTGGCTAATGTGACCACTCTACGGAAAGAGAAACCATCATCCGAAGCCAATGGAAGTGGTTTCAGGTCAAAATTCATTTCCAGTCAAAAGTTATGGCCAAAACAGTGCCAACTAGGGGTAAAATGGTCATATAAAAATCGGGAAAAATCATGAACATGGGAAATGACCACAATAGTCGTCTCCCAAAGTTACATGACCATACGACTTCGTATGTGAAAGAAATAAATATCCTACGATCCTATGATGCGTAGAATGCGGGTCGTTACAGATTCTCTGTAGTAGCTCATCTGTAAGTCGAGGCTGTCAACAAAGTGATCATGTCCATAATCAAGAAGTTTCTGGAAAAAGTCGGATGCTTATGGTTAGATGAGCTCTCTCTGGCCCTATAGGCCTACCAGACCACCTATAAGTCAGCAATTGACCATACTCCCTTTGTTTTCGCTTATGAATCTGAAGTCGTCATTTCCATTGAGCTCAAAATCTAATCTTACTGAGCCACTTACTATGATCCGAAGACCAACCAAGATCTCCTCTTGAAATCTCTTGACTTCTCGAAGAGAAAAAAGATAAATCCAAACTCCGAGCTATCTCCCAGCGCCAATGAGTCACCAGATACGTCAATTCCAAAGTCCGACCAAAGCACCTCAATATTGGATCTCGTATTTAAATGGATCTTTCCCGCATCGACTTGCTTTAGTCCTCACTGGAAAGGCCTATATGTCATACATTGGAGGCGTCGAGAAGGAACCTTAAAGCTAACGACCGTTGATGGCACTGAACTCCCAAGGGGATGGAATAGCGAACATCTCGATCTTTACTTCACGTAACTTATTGTATAGACTTATTGCTTTCCAACAATGTTTTGTTTTCTTTAAATTCAATTCATTGTAAAGGCCATAGCTGCCACGGTTATTAGTGAAGATAGTTTTTAGTTCTATACGCTCTTAGTGTTTTACATTCCACGTGTTATGTTTGATCAACAACTATAACTGACTTAAATACACAAGCGCACAACACTGGATTGACACCCATGAACGTGGGGCCGATCCTACCTGACTCATGTCTCGAGTTGATGACAAGACCGAGTATAAACAACTATCAATGTTCATTCACTTGAATATCCAACCTTTCTCCCAGTCCCCGGTCTTCGGGGCAGTCCATCAACCGAATAATTGTTACATCGACCACTTGTTTGGTTCCATCTGACCCAGAGGGTCCAGATCCGGGCAATAACTGGCAAATCAACAATGCCCCCAAACTCTAACCCAAATGAAACGATGGGAGAGTCTAAAGGATGAACCAATGACGTTCATGCTGCCTCCTCATGATTCGGGACCAACGACCTCAGGAAGGCCCTAAAAGGGAAGACACTAGGGCCGATCTTCGCACGACTTGGGGATCGTGATGAAAGGAAATCCCAAGAGTGAAGTCCGCGCTTACAATCATCGCATGACTCATGGTTCCTGACCAAAGGAAATCCTGAGAGAGAAGTACGCGCTTACAATCTTTGCACGATAAGGGAACTTCACCAAAGGAAATCCTAAGAGCAAGGTCCGTGCTTATAATCTTTGCATGACTCAAGGCTCTTGACCAAAGGAAATCTCGAGAGTGAAATATGTGCTTACAATCTTCGCACGACTCAAGAAACTCGAGAGCGAAGCCCTGGACAACGTCTACTTAAGTGTAAGACAAGTATATTTGTGCGAGTACAAGAAATGAAAAGCATAAACGAACATTTTAACACTTAACACAAGTCATGATATAAGAAAAGTCAACTAAGACTTTCATTCATAACCAAAAGAAAGCTACACATATCTATCTGTCCTTCCTTCTAACGAGATGGCATACATGAAAACCATGCCATCCCTATAAAAGCGTGGGTCGTACTGGCGTAAATTATCGGCCCACATAACCAAAATACCTATGATGTTTATAGCAAACACCGTGCTCACTGGTCCTTCTTGTTCTTCTTAATAGACTCTGCACTGGGTGGGTCTTCATCATCCCTTGTCATTTTCCTGCTATAGCTACTTCCACCTCTTCCTCTTTTGCACTTGGCTGGGGAAATGGACCCATGAGACTACGGCTTGCGCTTCCCATCGTCATCATCTCCAATCAAAATCACTGTGATCTCCCCAGGTGGGATAGCTTGCAGTGGTTGAGAAAGGATGTTGGTGGCAAGGTCCAGCACGGCCTCAGTGCCTCCCTGGGCTTTCTTAGCCTCCAAATCTGCATTCTTCTTAGCATCCTTAGTGGGCTTTCATTTAGATTTCTTCCCAGCCTTAAACCTCGCCTGTGCATCCGCTTTAAGCTTCTTATACGCCTCCTCGCCTCTCTTATTGGCGTCCTCATCAGATTTCTTTTACTTGGACTCTTCGCCAACCTTCTTCTTCTCGGCCTCATAGGTAGCTCTCTTTCTCGTTATCTCGACATCGGATTTCTCCTCAGCATCCTTCCTAGCCTTTTTTTGAGCCTCATATAGGATTGCCTCATCGCTCATCCTTCTCTCTTCTTGTTCCTCGGATTTCACCACAATCTTGGCCTTCTGAGCCTCCACCATATCGTGCATTGTCTGCACACTTGCATCAACTAGACCCATCACATGAATACTCTGGCCATCCATCACTTCTCCTTCCCCAAGAATGTAACAACCCAAATTTTAGTAACATGTTAAAACCATAAATCAAGGAAGAATTAATTTTTAAAATAAGAATCAAGGGAAACGGGTTACGCCATTGCGTTCGTCTCGGAATTCTGCTTGAAATAGAGTCCGAGTTTGCGTAAAACGGATACCGTACGAAGAAGATATGGACGAACGAAGTTAGGCAGAAAGACCAGAAACGGGCCAGAATGCACTGGCGCACTTGGGAAGTGAGCCAGAACAAAATTGCACTGGCGCACTTGGGAAGTGCGCCCATGCAATTTTGCATTGGCTCACTTGGCAGGTGCGCCCAGGCCGAGCAGCAGGCCTGCACAGCTTTCTGGTTTGACCCTGGCTGGCCTGGTCGGGTTCTGGTCGAATTTCTGAGCTCTGCTGTGTCACTAGGGCTAACTTGCCACTTTCTGATTGGTTTCTCTTGAGATGGATGGCCTTGATTAACTCTTGCTTCATCGACGGCTCTAATTAGTTTGAAACCCTATATAAACAGCCTCCTAGCCTCATTCTCTTTACACCATTCTTCTCGAACTTTATGCTGCTCAAACCCTTGATGATCATGGCTTCTTCTTCTTCCTTTAAAATAAATTAAATTAAAAATAAAACGCGAAGATTATTTCTTGAAGACTACGGCTAGGAATTTCTTATTGGGGATTTGCTTCTACAATCAAAGCAAGATTCAGCGATTCAACAATTCAACGACTAATTTCTAGACTTGACTTCTGCATCTAAATTTCTTATACCACGATCTGTAAGTTCCAGTTACTTTTAGATTAAAACTATAAATCTAATATGGGCATGTTATAAATTGGAATTGATTTATGTATGATTCATATCTATTCTTCTTTTCTTCTTGGATCATGACTATTGGGAGTATTGCCTACGACGTTGAAACTATTGTTAATGGCCGAAGACTATGACGGTGAACATAAGATTATGCCTATGCCTATGACTATGAACATAAGACTACGCCTATGACTGTGAACATAAGATTATGCCAATGCATATGACTGTGAACATAAGACTATGATGGTGAACATAAGACTATGCCTATGACTGAGAACATAAGACTATCGCCTATAACTATGACAAGGACAATTGTGGTTAATCACCTATGATTCATTGCCTAGGATTATGACTATGAAATTGGATCTAAGCTTGATTTTCTATTCAGACCTATTTTCTTTATTTGTCCTTGGATCTTGATTTTGGGGATTTTTCTATTTAAGTTAGATCTATCCATGTTCTTGAATCTAGATTAGTATTCAAACCTTTTCATGTTCATAATGTTATCAGATTTATATGCCTGCGATGTTTTAATCAATTTATTCAGTTATGTCATGCCTTGAAAATAGATTGATTATGTTATTGAATGATATTGATCTATGCCTGTGGTTCTATTTTATTATCATGCTGAATTGGGAATTAATGAATAAGTCTATTCATATGTATAGGAACTTGAAGTATAACCCGTTATGACAAGTTGTGTAGTTTATCACGTTATGCAAGTTTTAGATTGTAAAATCATATCACATATGTGACCAAATGTTAGATCTACATGTTTATGTGTATATGTTAAACCTATGTCATATTTCAAGTTCACACTTATTCATATGCTCGTGATTGATTTGCAAGTTCACATATATGTAAGTCGATTTAGTCTATGTTGCATATATGTTGATTTAGTCTACGTTGCAAGATTCACACCTATGATATTCATGTTGACTATTTTGCAAGTTCACACCTATGATGTTCATATTGACTATGCCAATACTGCCAAGTTTACACCTATGTCATGTTTATGCTAATGAATTGCATTATGCCAATTTTGCGTATGTTAAATTAGGCTAAGATTTTAGCCTAATATTATATGTCAAAAATCATGCGGACGGAAAATTAGGCTAAGATTGTTAGCCTAATATTTAGACGGGGTAACGTTGGGAAAAATTGGTAATTATAGGAAACTTGGTATTAAACTCTTCATGAAACTTGACATGAATCTTGAAACATGAACATTGTTATAACTTGAATCTGGATGTGGGCATGAAACTTGCCTTGAAAACTTGACACGAACTTAACATGAATCTTGAACATGGACATGACACTAGAATGAACTTGAAAATGGCCAACTCGAGGTTGGGTTGAGTTTGCAGTGTAATTCTGCCCGGAACCGCCTGGAAAATCCAGTTACTGCAAACAATAGGATCCAATGCGGGTAGTTGGTCATATCGCACTTGAAAACCCGAGGTCAGACTGAGTTGTGGTGTAATTCTGCCCGGAACCGCCCGGCATATCTAGTGACCACAACAACAGGTCTGATGTGAGAGGTTGGGGTGCATTAATGAATTAATGCCACATGATAGGGTTAAGTCATGAACATGTAAGATAACACTTAACCAACTTGATACATGATTCGTAGGCTTAAGCCATGAACTTGAACGACAACACTTAGCCAAATTTGACATGACACGTGGGCGGGTTAGGTCACGAACTTGAAGGACAATCCTTAACCAACTTGACATGCTAGACTGATAGGGGTAAAGTCACGAATTGAAATGACAATACTTAACCTATTGGACGGAAACCCTAGTTACGCGGTCCTTTTCAGCAGTAACCCACTAGATGTATCTTGGTACCCTGGGACTAGGCAGGGTAGGGGCACGATTACTGGGCTGATTGTAAGGGACCAAAACGACGGCTGTGTTGGTGTGCCAGTGTAGGTTCAGGCGGGCTATGGTCGTGCACGTGGTCCGGAGTTGAAAAAGCAGGCATTGGGCATCAATAGGTTTATCAGTGCATTCTTGATTCGTGTAACACCCCACACCCGCTAAGGTCACTCACTAAGGGAATGCCTTAACTTCGGTGGAGTATTTTAAGTGAATATAGAACAGAAAAATTACAACAGACAGATATAAGTAATACTTGAAATTTAAAATATCATTTCATTGCAGCAGAAGATAAACATGTTTGGTTACATATCAAAAACCAACAAGAGTCAAGTACAAAATATCCATCTCGTTAAAACATAAGTACATAATCCCACTACATACTAATAGCCATAATAGAAAAGATAACCGAGCTTTACTTCAAGAGTCCAAGCTCCAAAAGATAGATAAAGCAATCTGATCAAAGCCCACTAGTGCTAGGCCACTCTGATAACCTGAGGGTTGGGAAAAAGATAAAAACAACGGGGTCAGACATAAGTCTTAGTGAGCCCTATAACTTTAACAATACAATCATTAAAGTAATTAGGGTATGATATAAACCTGGTACGGTACAACTGGGGATAAATGACTACACTAAGCAGCCAACTAGACTTAGGATGAACTAAGTTAACGGTAAAGACGCGCCTATCCACCCAAGGATAAATACTACACTGCACCACACCAGATCTACCCACCCAAGGGAAATTCCTACACTGCACCACACCAGATCTACCCACCCAAGGGTAATTCCTACTTAAAGGTTGATCCCACTAAGTGTTCTTAGTAATCTTAATAATAGTCTCGTGTGCCCCTAGCTGACTACATAGGTGTCGTCTGCCCCTATCTCCACTAGGTGTACCCTGTACTTAGTAATCTTAATAGTAGTCTCGTGTACCCCTAGCTGACTACATAGGTGTCGTCTGCCCCTATCTCCACTAGGTGTACCCACTGTTCCCATTCGATCGGCTCCCTAACGTAGATACCCGTGCTGGCCCCACAGTGGGGTGTATCACTCCCCAAAGTGGCAACCCGATACAACAAATGGTGCACGGCTTATACCTACACGATGCAACAACGTCTTACCTACCAGCCCGGGTCCACACACGCATATGAAACCCGTTGGACTTGCTTTGCCACCGCTAACCCGTTTTTGGCCTCTTATAGTCAAGCCCAGTACGCGTGTCCCGTCCTCGACATGGGTCGAGCCCACTAAGATACATATGGGTTACTGGTTGAAATGGGCCCCCACAAGCTACCCACCTAAGCTTGTCACATTTTCTAGTGTATCCCACTTAACCCTTTTGAATAATCATGTCCACTTACATGTTTAAAGTTTGGTTAAGTCATCTAATCATATTTTAATTGCCACTCAAGGCACCCACTAGATTTCCCATGCCACCCAAGGCACTTACTAGATTTCCACATGCCACCCAAGGCACTTACTTGATTTCCACATGCCACCCAAGGCACTTACTTAACCCTTTAATCATGTTTAATTACATGTTCCACTTTGGTTAAGTATTCTAATCTTATCTTCTATTGCCACCCAAGGCAACCACTAGATCTTCCCCATGCCACCCAAGGCACTTACTTAACCCTTTAATCATGTTTAATTACATGTTCCACTTTGGTTAAGTATTCTAATCGTATTTTCTATTGCCACCCAAGGCAACCACTAGATTTTTCCACATGCCACCCAAGGCACCCACTTAACCCCTCATGCCCCACTACATGCTTATCGGGTTAAGTGTTTCTTAATTGATTAAGACCGTAACCTTTGCAAAGACCTCTCACATTAGACTATCTTTTATGGAAGCTGGATTTGCCGGTCGGGTCCGGGCAGCCTTATGCCATAACCGAGTCTAACCTCGTGTCTTTACACTTGTCATGTATTTAGTTTATGCCTAAGACCTCTCACATTGGGCCAATCATTTGTAGCCGCTGGATTTGCCGGTCAGTTCCGGGCAGTCTTATGCTACAAAAGGGTCCAACCTCGTGTCTTAGTCGATTAATTACACCTAATTAATCACCCCCATATTTTGTATTAATTATCCCTAATTAATTACAAATTTAACGATGTACATAATTGACTCAATTATGTCCATCCACTTTATGGTATGCATAATCATACCAACTTCACACCATTTTATTAACATGAATATTAACCCCATCGTTCCCCACGTAATTCGCTAACATGACATACTTAAGAGGGAAGATTCATCACAAATACAATGGTTTCAACTTGCATAACATTAGCATCAACATGGGTTTTAAAGGTGTCAACATGCATCTAGCATCAAACCCAACTAGCATAAATAATCAACCCAAACTTGCATGAATCACATATGTCATAAAGAGGATAACTTGCATAAGCTACTTATGTCATACAAAAGGGTAAACTTGCATATGTATGTATGACATACAAAGGGGTTAACTTGCATATGTGTGCATATCATACAAAGGTGTAAACTTGCACATGTTACTTGCATATAATCAAACACCAAACTTGCATAACATGTCATATATGAACTTGCATATAATCAAACACCAAACTTGCATAACATATCATATATGAACTTGCATATAATCATACACCAAACTTGCACAACATATCATATATGAACTTGCATATAATCATATACCAAACTTGCATAACATGGTGTCATAATGGATCAATGTTTATCATAGCGATTTGCATAACTAACATCATGAACACATAGCCTAAAACTTGCATAACTTGCATAACATCATGATCACATAGCATATGACTTGCATAACTTGCATAACATCATGATCACATTGCATATGACTTGCATAACTTGCATAACATCATAATCACATAGCATATGACTTGCATAACTTGCATAACATCATAATCACATAGCATATGACTTGCATAACTTGCATAACATCATGAACACATAGCATATGATAACATAACTTGCATTGATCCACATTCATAGCCATAACCTCATTATATCCTATCATAATCATTTCAACAATTGGTCATTAAGGCTATAGAAACTCACAATTTGTTGATTAGCACTCCTAAGAAGAAGATTAAGTTGCTAGAGTTGATTAGAAGTTGATTTGAGAAGTTATCTTCCTCTTTAATTTGATGGAGGCTCCTTCAAGATGCATTTTGACGGCATAACGACGTTGTATCTATTTTTAGTATGAATTAGGGTAGTCTTAGGGTGTATTTATAGAATTAGGATTTAGGTTAGGCCCTTAGATTAACCCTAATTTAGATTAGGGCCGTCAGATTTCGTTACTAGCCACCTAGCACAGCCCAAAAGCCAAAATGGTGCACCCAGGTCACACAGACCGACAGGGCGGGTCGACCCCTAGGGAGGGGGTCGACACCCATGTCGACCCTAGGGTCGACACCCTCTGCCTGGCGGGAATTTTCCCGCCTCTTCTGAAATGTGAAATTTTTATATTTAAATCTGTTTTGAATTTTTTGAAAACTTCTTCGGGCCTTAACTGGGTCATACGGACTCCGATTTTCGAAAACTCGGACTCTATTTCGCGTATTTTTCCGAGACGAACGCAATGGAATAGCCCGTTTCCCCTGATTCAGATTTTTAAATTTAATTCTGCCCTGATTTATATTATAACAAGTTATTCAACATATGGGGTGTTACATTCTCCCCTACTTAAAGGATTTCGTCCCCGAAATCTCTAAGTCAAGAAGAACGTATCCTACCATCCAAACAACCATCTACTCAAACCACCAAACACTGGCATCCATTGTCCTTAAAGTTTCTAAATGCTGTATGAACATATGCAAAAAGTGTATGAATATGTTCCCTGTCTAATGCAAAATCAGGCGGTCTACTGATTCAATTGACCTCCTTAATGCAAACCATGATAGTGCCATGCATCCAATATGTATGCGAAAGAACCCTATCGACACATACTATTTCTACATGTGTGCACAACCATACACCAAAATGCATCATCCATATGATAACACAACCATTATACATCCATTAATATAGCTACCTACACACAGTTATATGCAATATGCAATATGAAGTGACTGAGCCGATCTAGTGTCTAAAGTGTGTGTATATGCATCCACGAGCAACCACTAGCAAACACTTGCATCCACACGCATCCATCAAACATAACATGTCTCAAACACATGTTTCAACCATAGGTTTACCCTATCTAAAGGTCAAAGGTACTAATGAGAGGACATACTAAAGATAAGATAAATACTAGACAAACGATAAAGGAGAAGTTAAAAGACATACCCTCAAAAAGAAATGGGTATAGTGAACGCATCTTCGCTACTGTCTCCCAAGTAGCATTGCTCTCATCTTCTCCCCATTGCACTTTGACTAGTCGAACCTCTCTGTTTCTCAACTTCCTAATCTCTGACCCAAGGATGCGGGTAGGAGCTCGTCGAATAGTCGCATCACGCTCTACCTCCACTTCTCTAAGCAAGCTCGGCTCTACCACCTCTGCGGTCTCATGTAGGCACTTCCTCAAATGTGACACATGGAATACGTTATGTACACCACTAAGTCTCTCGGGCAAATCCACTCTATAAGCCATCTGTCCAATCCTTTCCTTAATAGGAAACGGTCCTACAAACCTTGGTGCTAACTTCCCAACGGACCCAAAGCGAACAACATTCCGTAATGGAGATACTTTGACAAAGACCATGTCCCCAACATTAAACTCAAGATCCGTCCTCCTCTTATCCACGTAAGATTTCTGTCTGTCTTGCGCCGCTTTCATCCTTCTTCTAATCAAATCAATCTTTTCCGAAGTCTCTCTAACCATATCAGGCCCAAGCAAGATCTTATCCGTAGATTCCCACCAACATGTAGGTGATTGACAAGGCCTTCCATAAAGAGCTTTGGAAGGAGCCATACCAATACTGGACTGAAAGCTGTTGTTATACGTGAACTCCACCAATGGAAGATGCTATTCCCATGTACCTCCAAAATCTAAGATACAAAGCCTCAAAAGGTCTTCTAGAACACGATTCACCCTCTCGGTCTGGCCGTCCGTCTGAGGATGATATGCGGTGCTCAAACACAACTGAGTCCCTGCCGCCTCTTGCAAATTTTTCCAAAACTCGCTAGTGAAGATAGGATCTCGATCACTCACTATGCTAGAAGGTACCCCATGCAACCGAACTATCTCTCGAAGGTAAACTGAAGCTAGCCATGGAGCAGTCCTCTTACTCTTCACGGGTATGAAATGAGCACTCTTAGTAAGTCTGTCTACCACAACCCAAATTCGCGTGTTACCCTTCCTCGATCTCGGTAACCCATCAATAAAATCCATCGAGACGCTATCCCACTTCCATTGCGGAACTTCCAATGGGTGAAGCAACCCACCAGGTTTCTTTTTCTCTGCTTTCACTTGTTGGCACACCAAGCATCTAGCGACATACTCGGCCACATCTTTCTTCATACCGGCCCAAAAGAAAACTCGCTTCATGTCTTGGTACATCTTGTCCCCACCGGGATGAATGGTCATCTTTGAACGATGTGCATCATCAAGAATAGCCTTCCTCAAACCCTCGTCTTGCAGTACACAAAGTCTACCGTCTCTACGCAAACCACCCCCTATCATCTAGGGTATACCTACTCAAATGGCTGGACGACTCCCCCCTTATGAGCTTCTCTACTAACTCAACCAACTGTGGGTCGTCCCGCTGTGCCTCGCCAATCCGCCCCAAAAGAGTAGGTCTGACCTCTAAGGGTGCTAGCAAACCGGGTACAAAGTCAACGGAAGGTCTGAAATCAAACATCGAGATAAATTCCAAGCTTCGTCGTTCCACGAACAACGAACTCAAGGACAACCTTTTTCTGCTTAAGGCGTCCGCCACCACGTTACCCTTGCCAGGGGTATACGCTATCTCGAAATCATAGAATGCTAAGAACCCCATCCACCTTTGTTGTCCTAAGACTATGCGCTCGAAGAGCCTCCAACACTTCCCTAAGATGTAGGGCATGCTTTTCTCCACTTCTAGAGAAAACCAGGACATTCCCCCATGCAGAATCGTCACAACTATCCATCTCTCACGCAGACCATCCTAGTCGAACTCGACATCCCCCAAGTGCATGACCCAAAGGCCTAAACCAATATCAGACAAACACCCAAGGGATACCTCCTTCGAATTCAGACGACCTACGTGAGATGATACTAGTAAAAATGGCTAAATAATTAAGCACTTGTCCAACTCTGGATGTCCTTGCCAGTCTCGCTCCAAAACCACCGTTGATCAAACAACTGGCTTTGCTTAACCTATTAAGCACATATGAAAACTTATTTCGCTCTTAGAAAAGACCAAGATGTCATCCACAAAGGCCACTACGAAGTTATTTAGGTACTCCCTGAACACCCTACTCATCAAATCAACAAAGTAGGCGGGGGCGTTCGTCAAACCAAATGGCATCACAAGCCACTCATAAAAACCGTCCGGAGTCCTAAAGGCAGTCTTCTCTATACTATCCTCAGCCACTCTCCACTGATGAAACCCCGTGGCTAAGTCCAACTGCGAAAACACTGAGGCGCCAACCAACTGATCAAAGAGATCATCAATCCTCGGCAATGGGTGTCTATTCTTCTTTGTGAGCTCGTTGAGTTCTCTATAGTCTACACAAAGTCTGAGGGACCCATCCGCCTTCGTGGCGAAAACTACTGGAGCTCCCCACTCCGATATACTTCGTCTTATGAACCCCTTCTCAAGCAACTCCCCTACTTGCTTATGGAGTTCCCTCCTCTCACGAGGAGCCATGTGGCGCACTGGTAAAGATACCGGTTTAGCATTGTCCACCAGATATATTCGGAAGTCTATCTCCCGCTTCAGAGGTAAGCCCTTCACCTCCTCAAACACATCCGAGTATTCATGGACCACTCTAACAGATCGCAAACTCTCTTCCGAAGCGTCAAGCGATTCAAGATAACTTAGCATAACAGAACCTATGGGATTACAAGAGATCTCGAGAGTGTTACCCAAGCGGGTCATGAGCCTAACAACTCTCCTTTCACAATCAAAAACAACACAACTACTGGATAACCAGTCCATGCCCAAAATCAACCCATAGCCCGTGAAGCCCAAAAGTATCACATCTAAACTCAACGCTAAGTATAGAAATCTTCAAACCCAAACATATCATGGACAAATAAGTGGAGCCCCCAATTGGGTTTGAAACAACCAAGGGATCATCTACTAGACTGGTGTCTAAGTGCAGTGACTCAACTAATGATGATGAGATAAACGAGTGCGATGCACCAGAGTCAAATAAAGTTCGAACAGGATGATCGAGAGAACCAAATTTCAAACTAGACGGTCCTACCCCCATCAGGTATACCGGCCGTGAGGGAACACACCTACCCTCCAGAAGATCCTGTATTTTGTCCTTACCTCTTTGGACAACCCTAATAAGGTGTCCTACAACTAGCCTTCCCCTTCACATCCTCCTTTCATGACCTTCTCACCACGATGAGGTTTCGTCCTTTATTTACCTAACAGCTATTTGAACCTTTCTCCCTCGTCCATCTTAAAGGTACCAACAAGCCCTCCACCTCCTTGGACTAACTTCTTAGCCCGACAAACGTCTTAGTCCCTTGAAGTGGTTCTTCCGTCCTTCATACGGAAGTCCTTATTTATCTTAAAAAGACATCTACACGCGGAGGGGAAATTCAAAAAGAGAAAGAGGAAGAGATTCAAAACGGAGAATCGAAGGAAGGATATATGGCTCTTGGGGATTATGTTCTTTTCTCTCAAAAACTTTTCTCTTAAAAGACATGTTTTTGAAAATACTTCTTCCAAAAATGTTTTTAGAAAAATAGTTTTTCTAAAAGTTTTATCTGTTCTGGTAACCATAAGCTCTGATACCACGTGTAACACCCCACACCCGCTAAGGTCACTCACTATGGGAATGCCTTAACTTCGGTGGAGTATTTTAAGTGAATATAGAACAGAAAAATTACAACAGACAGATATAAGTAATACTTGAAATTTAAAATATCATTTCATTGCAGCAGAAGATAAACATGTTTGGTTACATATCAAAAACCAACAAGAGTCAAGTACAAAATATCCATCTCGTTAAAACATAAGTACATAATCCCACTACATACTAATAGCCATAATAGAAAAGATAACCGAGCTTTACTTCAAGAGTCCAAGCTCCAAAAGATAGATAAAGCAATCTGATCAAAGCCCACTAGTGCTAGGCCCACTCTGATAACCTGAGGGTTGGGAAAAAGATAAAAACAACGGGGTCAGACATAAGTCTGTGTGAGCCCTATAAATTTAACAATACAATCATTAAAGTAATTAGGGTATGATATAAACCTGGTACGGTACAACTGGGGATAAATGACTACACTAAGCAGCCAACTAGACTTAGGATGAACTAAGATAACGGTAAAGACGCGCCTATCCACCCAAGGATAAATACTACACTGCACCGCACCAGATCTACCCACCCAAGGGAAATTCCTACACTGCACCACACCAGATCTACCCACCCAAGGGTAATTCCTACTTAAAGGTTGATCCCACTAAGTGTTCTTAGTAATCTTAATAATAGTCTCGTGTGCCCCTAGCTGACTACATAGGTGCCGTCTGCCCCTATCTCCACTAGGTGTACCTTGTACTTAGTAATCTTAATAGTAGTCTCGTGTACCCCTAGCTGACTACATAGGTGTCGTCTGCCCCAATCTCCACTAGGTGTACCCACTATCCCCATTCGATCGGCTCCCTAACGTAGATACCCGTGCTGGCCCCACAATGGGGTGTATCACTCCCCAAAGTGGCAACCCGATACAACAAATGGTGCACGGCTTATACCTACACGATGCAACAACGTCTTACCTACCAGCCCGGGTCCACACACGCATATAAAACCCGTTGGACTTGTGTTGCCACCGCTAACCCGTTTTTGGCTTTTATAGTCAAGCCCAGTACGCGTGTCCCGTCCTCGACATGGGTCGAGCCCACTAAGATACATATGGGTTACTGGTTGAAATGGGCCCCCACAAGCTACCTACCTAAGCTTGTCACATTTTCTAGTGTATCCCACTTAACCCTTTTGAATAATCATGTCCACTTACATGCTTAAAGTTTGGTTAAGTCATCTAATCATATTTTAATTGCCACTCAAGGCACCCACTAGATTTCCCATGCCACCCAAGGCACTTACTTGATTTCCACATGCCACCCAAGGCACTTACTTGATTTCCACATGCCACCCAAGGCACTTACTTAACCCTTTAATCATGTTTAATTACATGTTCCACTTTGTTTAAGTGTTCTAATCTTATCTTCTATTGCCACCCAAGGCAACCACTAGATCTTCCCCATGCCACCCAAGGCACTTACTTAACCCTTTAATCATGTTTAATTACATGTTCCACTTTGGTTAAGTATTCTAATCGTATTTTCTATTGCCACCCAAGGCAACCACTAGATTTTTCCACATGCCACCCAAGGCACCCACTTAACCCCTCATGCCCCACTACATGCTTATCTGGTTAAGTGTTTCTTAATTGATTAAGACCGTAACCTTTGCAAAGACCTCTCACATTAGACTATCTTTTATGGCAGCTGGATTTGCCGGTCGTGTCCGGGCAGCCTTACGCCATAACCGAGTCTAACCTCGTGTCTTTACACTTGTCACGTATTTAGTTTATGCCTAAGACCTCTCACATTGGGCCAATCATTTGTAGCCGCTGGATTTGCCGGTCGGTTCCGGGCAGTCTTATGCTACAGAAGGGTCCAACCTCGTGTCTTAATCGATTAATTACACCTAATTAATCACCCCCATATTTTGTATTAATTATCCCTAATTAATTACAAATTTAACGATGTACATAATTGACTCAATTATGTCCATCCACTTTATGGTATGCATAATCATACCAACTTCACACCATTTTATTAACATGAATATTAACCCCATCGTTCCCCACGTAATTCGCTAACATGACATACTTAAGAGGGAAGATTCATCACAAATACAATGGGTTCAAATTGCATAACATTAGCATCAACATGGGTTTTAAAGGTGTCAACATGCATCTAGCATCAAACCCAACTAGCATAAATAATCAACCCAAACTTGCATGAATCACATATGTCATAAAGAGGATAACTTGCATAAGCTACTTATGTCATACAAAAGGGTAAACTTGCATATGTATGTATGACATACAAAGGGGTTAACTTGCATATGTGTGCATATCATACAAAGGTGTAAACTTGCACATGTTACTTGCATATAATAAAACACCAAACTTGCATAACATGTCATATATGAACTTGCATATAATCAAACACCAAACTTGCATAACATATCATATATGAACTTGCATATAATCATACACCAAACTTGCACAACATATCATATATGAACTTGCATATAATCATATACCAAACTTGCATAACATGGTGTCATAATGGATCAATGTTTATCATAGCGATTTGCATAACTAGCATCATGAACACATAGCCTAAAACTTGCATAACTTGCATAACATCATGATCACATAGCATATGACTTGCATAACTTGCATAACATCATGATCACATAGCATATGACTTGCATAACTTGCATAACATCATAATCACATAGCATATGACTTGCATAACTTGCATAACATCATAATCACATAGCATATGACTTGCATAACTTGCATAACATCATGAACACATAGCATATGATAACATAACTTGCATTGATCCACATTCATAGCCATAACCTCATTATATCCTATCATAATCATTTCAACAATTGGTCATTAAGGCTATAGAAACTCACAATTTGTTGATTAGCACTCCTAAGAAGAAGATTAAGTTGCTAGAGTTGATTAGAAGTTGATTTGAGAAGCTATCTTCCTCTTTAATTTGATGGAGGCTCCTTCAAGATGCATTTTGACGGCATAACGACGTTGTATCTACTTTTAGTATGAATTAGGGTAGTCTTAGGGTGTATTTATAGAATTAGGATTTAGGTTAGGCCCTTAGATTAACCCTAATTTAGATTAGGGCCGTCAGATTACGTTACTAGCCACCTAGCACAGCCCAAAAGCCAAAATGGTGCACCCAGGTCACACAGGCCGACGGGGGGGTCGACCCCTGGGTCGACCCCTAGGGAGGGGGTCGACACCCATGTCGACCCTAGGGTCGACACCCTCTACCTGGCGGGAATTTTCCCGCCTCTTCTGAAATGTGAAATTTTTATATTTAAATCTGTTTTGAATTTTCTGAAAACTTCTTCGGGCCTTAACTGGGTCATACGGACTCCGATTTTCGAAAACTCGGACTCTATTTCGCGTATTTTTCCGAGATGAACGCAATGGAATAGCCCGTTTCCCCTGATTCAGATTTTTAAATTTAATTCTGCCCTGATTTATATTATAACAAGTTATTCAACATATGGGGTGTTACATTCTCCCCTACTTAAAGGATTTCGTCCCCGAAATCTCTAAGTCAAGAAGAACGTATCCTACCATCCAAACAACCATCTACTCAAACCACCAAACACTGGCATCCATTGTCCTTAAAGTTTCTAAATGCTGTATGAACATATGCAAAAAGTGTGTGTATATGTTCCCTGTCTAATGCAAAATCAGGCGGTCTACTGATTCAATTGACCTCCTTAATGCAAACCATGATAGTGCCATGCATCCAATATGTATGCGAAAGAACCCTATCGACACATACTATTTCTACATGTGTGCACAACCATACACCAAAATGCATCATCCATATGATAACACAACCATTATACATCCATTAATATAGCTACCTACACACAGTTATATGCAATATGCAATATGAAGTGACTGAGCCGATCTAGTGTCTAAAGCGTGTGTATATGCATCCACGAGCAACCACTAGCAAACACTTGCATCCACACGCATCCATCAAACATAACATGTCTCAAACACATGTTTCAACCATAGGTTTACCCTATCTAAAGGTCAAAGGTACTAATGAGAGGACATACTAAAGATAAGATAAATACTAGAAAAACGATAAAGGAGAAGTTAAAAGACATACCCTCAAAAAGAAATGGGTATAGTGAACGCATCTTCGCTACTGTCTCCCAAGTAGCATTGCTCTCATATTCTCCCCATTGCACTTTGACTAGTCGAACCTCTTTGTTTCTCAACTTCCTAATCTCTGACCCAAGGATGCGGGTAGGAGCTCGTCGAATAGTCGCATCACGCTCTACCTCCACTTCTCTAAGCAAGCTCGGCTCTACCACCTCTGCGGTCTCATGTAGGCACTTCCTCAAATGTGACACATGGAATACGTCATGTACACCACTAAGTCCCTCCGGCAAATCCACTCTACAAGCCATTTGTCCAATCCTTTCCTTAATAGGAAACGGTCCTACAAACCTTGGTGCTAACTTCCCAACGGACCCAAAGCGAACAACATTCCGTAATGGAGATACTTTGACAAAGACCATGTCCCCAACATTAAACTCAAGATCCGTCCACCTCTTATCCACGTAAGATTTCTGTCTGTCTTGCGCCGCTTTCATCCTTCTTCTAATCAAATCAATCTTTTCCGAAGTCTCTCTAACCATATCAGGCCCAAGCAAGATCTTATCCGTAGATTCCCACCAACATGTAGGTGATCGAAAAGGCCTTCCATAAAGAGCTTTGGAAGGAGCCATACCAATACTGGACTGAAAGCTGTTGTTATACGTGAACTCCACCAATGGAAGATGCTCTTCCCATGTACCTCCAAAATCTAAGATACAAAGCCTCAAAAGGTCTTCTAGAACACGATTCACCCTCTCGGTCTGGCCGTCCGTCTGAGGATGATATGCGGTGCTCAAACACAACTGAGTCCCTGCCGCCTCTTGCAAATTTTTCCAAAACTCGCTAGTGAAGATAGGATCTCGATCACTCACTATGCTAGAAGGTACCCCATGCAACCGAACTATCTCTCAAAGGTAAACTGAAGCTAGCCATGGAGCAGTCCTCTTACTCTTCACGGGTATTAAATGGGCACTCTTAGTAAGTCTATCTACCACAACCCAAATTCCCGTGTTACCCTTCCTCGATCTCGGTAACCCATCAATAAAATCCATCGAGACGCTATCCCACTTCCATTGCGGAACTTCCAATGGGTGAAGCAACCCACCAGGTTTCTTTTGCTCCGCTTTCACTTGTTGGCACACCAAGCATCTAGCGACATACTCGGCCACATCTTTCTTCATACCGGCCCAAAAGAAAACTCGCTTCATGTCTTGGTACATCTTGTCCCCACCGGGATGAATGGTCATCTTTGAACGATGTGCATCATCAAGAATAGCCTTCCTCAAACCCTCGTCTTGCGGTACACAAAGTCTCCCGTCTCTACGCAAACCACCCCCTATCATCTAGGGTGTACCTACTCAAATGGCTGGACGACTCCCCCCCTTTATGAGCTTCTCTACTAACTCAACCAACTGTGGGTCGTCCTGCTGTGCCTCGCCAATCCACCCCAAAAGAGTAGGTCTGACCTCTAAGGGTGCTAGCAAACCGGGTACAAAGTCAACGGAAGGTCTGAAATCAAACATCGAGATAAATTCCAAGCTTCGTCGTTCCACGAACAACGAACTCAAGGACAACCTTTTTCTGCTTAAGGCGTCCGCCACCACGTTACCCTTGCCAGGGGTATACGCTATCTCGAAATCATAGAATGCTAAGAACTCCATCCACCTTTGTTGTCCTAAGACTATGCGCTCGAAGAGCCTCCAACACTTCCCTAAGATGTAGGGCATGCTTTTCTCCACTTCTAGAGAAAACCAGGACATTCCCCCATGCAGAATCGTCACAACTATCCATCTCTCACGCAGACCATCCTAGTCGAACTCGACATCCCCCAAGTGCAAGCCCCAAAGGCCTAAACCAATATCAGACAAACACCCAAGGGATACCTCCTTCGAATTCAGACGACCTACGTGAGATGATACTAGTAAAAATGGCTAAATAATTAAGCACTTGTCCAACTCTGGATGTCCTTGCTAGTCTCGCTCCAAAACCACCGTTGATCAAACAACTGGCTTTGCTTAACCTATTAAGCACATATGAAAACTTATTTCGCTCTTAGAAAAGACCAAGATGTCATCCACAAAGACCACTACGAAGTTATTTAGGTACTCCCTGAACACCCTACTCATCAAATCAACAAAGTAGGCGGGGGCGTTCGTCAAACCAAATGGCATCACAAGCCACTCATAAAAACCGTCCGGAGTCCTAAAGGCAGTCTTCTCTATACTATCCTCAGCCACTCTCCACTGATGAAACCCCGTGGCTAAGTCCAACTGCGAAAACACTGAGGCGCCAACCAACTGATCAAAGAGATCATCAATCCTCGGCAATGGGTGTCTATTCTTCTTTGTGAGCTCGTTGAGTTCTCTATAGTCTACACAAAGTCTGAGGGACCCATCCGCCTTCGTGGCGAAAACTACTGGAGCTCCCCACTCCGATATACTTCGTCTTATGAACCCCTTCTCAAGCAACTCCCCTACTTGCTTATGGAGTTCCCTCCTCTCACGAGGAGCCATGTGGCGCACTGGTAAAAATACCGGTTTAGCATTGTCCACCAGATATATTCGGAAGTCTATCTCCCGCTTCAGAGGTAAGCCCTTCACCTCCTCAAACACATTCGAGTATTCTTGGACCACTCTAACAGATCGCAAACTCTCGTCCGAAGCGTCAAGCGATTCAAGATAACTTAGCATAACAGAACCTATGGGATTACAAGAGATCTCGAGAGTGTTACCCAAGCGGGTCATGAGCCTAACAACTCTCCTTTCACAATCAAAAACAACACAACTACTGGATAACCAGTCCATGCCCAAAATCAACCCATAGCCCATGAAGCCCAAAAGTATCACATCTAAACTCAACGCTAAGTATAGAAATCTTCAAACCCAAACATATCATGGACAAATAAGTGGAGCCCCCAATTGGGTTTGAAACAACCAAGGGATCATCTACTAGACTGGTGTCTAAGTGCAGTGACTCAACTAATGATGATGAGATAAACGAGTGCGATGCTCCAGAGTCAAATAAAGTTCGAACATGATGATCGAGAGAACCAAATTTCAACCTAGACGGTCCTACCCCCATCAGGTATACCAGCCGTGAGGGAACACACCTACCCTCCAGAAGATCCTGTACTTTGTCCTTACCTCTTTGGACAACCCTAATAAGGTGTCCTACAACTAGCCTTCCCCTTCACATCCTCCTTTCATGAACTTCTCACCATGATGAGGTTTCGTCCTTTATTTACCTAACAGCTATTTGAACCTTTCTCCCTCGTCCATCTTAAAGGTACCAACAAGCCCTCCACCTCCTTGGACTAACTTCTTAGCCCGACAAACATCTTAGTCCCTTGAAGTGGTTCTCCCGTCCTTCATACGGAAGTCCTTATTTATCTTAAAAAGACATCTACACGCGGAGGGGAAATTCAAAAAGAGAAAGAGGAAGAGATTCAAAACGGAGAATCGAAGGAAGGATATATGGCTCTTAGGGATTATGTTCTTTTCTTTCAAAAACTTTTCTCTTAAAAGACATGTTTTTGAAAATACTTCTTCCAAAAATGTTTTTAGAAAAATAGTTTTTCTAAAAGTTTTATCTGTTATGGTAACCTTAAGCTCTGATACCACGTGTAACACCCCACACCCGCTAAGGTCACTCACTAAGGGAATGCCTTAACTTCGGTGGAGTATTTTAAGTGAATATAGAACAGAAAAATTACAACAGACAGATATAAGTAATACTTGAAATTTAAAATATCATTTCATTGCAGCAGAAGATAAACATGTTTGGTTACATATCAAAAACCAACAAGAGTCAAGTACAAAATATCCATCTCGTTAAAACATAAGTACATAATCCCACTACATACTAATAGCCATAATAGAAAAGATAACCGAGCTTTACTTCAAGAGTCCAAGCTCCAAAAGATAGATAAAGCAATCTGATCAAAGCCCACTAGTGCTAGGCCCACTCTGATAACCTGAGGGTTGGGAAAAAGATAAAAACAACGGGGTCAGACATAAGTCTGTGTGAGCCCTATAACTTTAACAATACAATCATTAAAGTAATTAGGGTATGATATAAACCTGGTACGGTACAACTGGGGATAAATGACTACACTAAGCAGCCAACTAGACTTAGGATGAACTAAGATAACGGTAAAGACGCGCCTATCCACCCAAGGATAAATACTACACTGCACCACACCAGATCTACCCACCCAAGGGAAATTCCTACACTGCACCACACCAGATCTACCCACCCAAGGGTAATTCCTACTTAAAGGTTGATCCCACTAAGTGTTCTTAGTAATCTTAATAATAGTCTCGTGTGCCCCTAGCTGACTACATAGGTGCCGTCTGCCCCTATCTCCACTAGGTGTACCCTGTACTTAGTAATCTTAATAGTAGTCTCGTGTACCCCTAGCTGACTACATAGGTGCCGTCTGCCCCTATCTCCACTAGGTGTACCCACTATTCCCATTCGATCGGCTCCCTAACGTAGATACCCATGCTGGCCCCACAGTGGGGAGTATCACTCCCCAAAGTGGCAACCCGATACAACAAATGGTGCACGGCTTATACCTACACGATGCAACAACGTCTTACCTACCAGCCCGGGTCCACACACGCATATGAAACCCGTTGGACTTGTGTTGCCACCGCTAACCCGTTTTTGGCCTCTTATAGTCAAGCCCAGTACGCATGTCCCGTCCTCGACATGGGTCGAGCCCACTAAGATACATATGGGTTACTGGTTGAAATGGGCCCCCACAAGCTACCCACCTAAGCTTGTCACATTTTCTAGTGTATCCCACTTAACCCTTTTGAATAATCATGTCCACTTACATGCTTAAAGTTTGGTTAAGTCATCTAATCATATTTTAATTGCCACTCAAGGCACCCACTAGATTTCCCATGCCACCCAAGGCACTTACTTGATTTCCACATGCCACCCAAGGCACTTACTTGATTTCCACATTCCACCCAAGGCACTTACTTAACCCTTTAATCATGTTTAATTACATGTTCCACTTTGGTTAAGTATTCTAATCTTATCTTCTATTGCCACCCAAGGCAACCACTAGATCTTCCCCATGCCACCCAAGGCACTTACTTAACCCTTTAATCATGTTTAATTACATGTTCCACTTTGGTTCAGTATTCTAATCGTATTTTCTATTGCCACCCAAGGCAACCACTAGATTTTTCCACATGCCACCCAAGGCACCCACTTAACCCCTCATGCCCCACTACATGCTTATCTGGTTAAGTGTTTCTTAATTGATTAAGACCGTAACCTTTGCAAAGACCTCTCACATTAGACTATCTTTTATGGCAGCTGGATTTGCCGGTCGGGTCCGGGCAGCCTTACGCCATAACCGAGTCTAACCTCGTGTCTTTACACTTGTCACGTATTTAGTTTATGCCTAAGACCTCTCACATTGGGCCAATAATCTGTAGCCGCTGGATTTGCCGTTCGGTTCCGGGCAGTCTTATGCTACAAAAGGGTCCAACCTCGTGTCTTAATCGATTAATTACACCTAATTAATCACCCCCATATTTTGTATTAATTATCCCTAATTAATTACAAATTTAACGATGTACATAATTGACTCAATTATGTCCATCCACTTTATGGTATGCATAATCATACCAACTTCACACCATTTTATTAACATGAATATTAACCCCATCGTTCCCCACGTAATTCGCTAACATGACATACTTAAGAGGGAAGATTCATCACAAATACAATGGGTTCAACTTGCATAACATTAGCATCAACATGGGTTTTAAAGGTGTCAACATGCATCTAGCATCAAACCCAACTAGCATAAATAATCAACCCAAACTTGCATGAATCACATATGTCATAAAGAGGATAACTTGCATAAGCTACTTATGTCATACAAAAGGGTAAACTTGCATATGTATGTATGACATACAAAGGGGTTAACTTGCATATGTGTGCATATCATACAAAGGTGTAAACTTGCACATGTTACTTGCATATAATCAAACACCAAACTTGCATAACATGTCATATATGAACTTGCATATAATCAAACACCAAACTTGCATAACATATCATATATGAACTTGCATATAATCATACACCAAACTTGCACAACATATCATATATGAACTTGAATATAATCATATACCAAACTTGCATAACATGGTGTCATAATGGATCAATGTTTATCATAGCGATTTGCATAACTAGCATCATGAACACATAGCCTAAAACTTGCATAACATCATGATCACATAGCATATGACTTGCATAACTTGCATAACATCATGATCACATAGCATAAGACTTGCATAACTTGCATAACATCATAATCACATAGCATATGACTTGCCTAACTTGCATAACATCATAATCACATAGCATATGACTTGCATAACTTGCATAACATCATGAACACATAGCATATGATAACATAACTTGCATTGATCCACATTCATAGCCATAACCTCATTATATCCTATCATAATCATTTCAACAATTGGTCATTAAGGCTATAGAAACTCACAATTTGTTGATTAGCACTCCTAAGAAGAAGATTAAGTTGCTAGAGTTGATTAGAAGTTGATTTGAGAAGCTATCTTCCTCTTTAATTTGATGGAGGCTCCTTCAAGATGCATTTTGACGGCATAACGACGTTGTATCTATTTTTAGTATGAATTAGGGTAGTCTTAGGGTGTATTTATAGAATTAGGATTTATGTTAGGCCCTTAGATTAACCCTAATTTAGATTAGGGCCGTCAGATTTCGTTACTAGCCACCTAGCACAGCCCAAAAGCCAAAATGGTGCACCCAGGTCACACAGACCGACAGGGGGGGTCGACCCCTGGGTCGACCCCTGGGTCGACCCCTAGGGAGGGGGTCGACACCCATGTCGACCCTAGGGTCGACACCCTCTGCCTGGCGGGAATTTTCCCGCCTCTTCTGAAATGTGAAATTTTTATATTTAAATCTGTTTTGAATTTTCTGAAAACTTCTTCGGGCCTTAACTGGGTCATACGGACTCCGATTTTCGAAAACTCGGACTCTATTTCGCGTATTTTTTCGAGACGAACGCAATGGAATAGCCCGTTTCCCCTGATTCATATTTTTAAATTTAATTCTGCCCTGATTTATATTATAACAAGTTATTCAACATATGGGGTGTTACATTCTCCCCTACTTAAAGGATTTCGTCCCCGAAATCTCTAAGTCAAGAAGAACGTATCCTACCATCCAAACAACCATCTACTCAAACCACCAAACACTGGCATCCATTGTCCTTAAAGTTTCTAAATACTGTATGAACATATGCAAAAAGTGTGTGTATATGTTCCCTGTCTAATGCAAAATCAGGCGGTCTACTGATTCAATTGACCTCCTTAATGCAAACCATGATAGTTCCATGCATACAATATGTATGCGAAAGAACCCTATCGACACATACTATTTCTACATGTGTGCACAACCATACACCAAAATGCATCATCCATATGATAACACAACCATTATACATCCATTAATATAGCTACCTACACAAAGTTATATGCAATATGCAATATGAAGTGACTGAGCCGATCTAGTGTCTAAAGCGTGTGTATATGCATCCACGAGCAACCACTAGCAAACACTTGCATCCACACGCATCCATCAAACATAACATGTCTCAAACACATGTTTCAACCATAGGTTTACCCTATCTAAAGGTCAAAGGTACTAATGAGAGGACATACTAAAGATAAGATATATACTAGAAAAACGATAAAGGAGAAGTTAAAAGACATACCCTCAAAAAGAAATGGGTATAGTGAACGCATCTTCGCTACTGTCTCCCAAGTAGCATTGCTCTCATCTTCTCCCCATTGCACTTTGACTAGTCGAACCTCTCTGTTTCTCAACTTCCTAATCTCTGACCCAAGGATGCGGATAGGAGCTCGTCGAATAGTCGCATCACGCTCTACCTCCACTTCTCTAAGCAAGCTCGGCTCTACCACCTCTGCGGTCTCATGTAGGCACTTCCTCAAATGTGACACATGGAATACGTCATGTACACCACTAAGTCTCTCGAGCAAATCCACTCTATAAGCCATCTGTCCAATCCTTTCCTTAATAGGAAACGGTCCTACAAACCTTGGTGCTAACTTCCCAACGGACCCAAAGCGAACAACATTCCGTAATGGAGATACTTTGACAAAGACCATGTCCCCAACATTAAACTCAAGATCCGTCCCCCTCTTATCCGCGTAAGATTTCTGTCTGTCTTGCGCCGCTTTCATCCTACTTCTAATCAAATCAATCTTTTCCGAAGTCTCTCTAACCATATCAGGCCCAAGCAAGATCTTATCCGTAGATTCCCACCAACATGTAGGTGATCGACAAGGCCTTCCATAAAGAGCTTTGGAAGGAGCCATACCAATACTGGACTGAAAGCTATTGTTATACGTGAACTCCACCAATGGAAGATGCTCTTCCCATGTACCTCCAAAATCTAAGATACAAAGCCTCAAAAGGTCTTCTAGAACACGATTCACCCTCTCGGTCTGGCCGTCCGTCTGAGGATGATATGCGGTGCTCAAACACAACTGAGTCCCTGCCGCCTCTTGCAAATTTTTCCAAAACTCGCTAGTGA
Source organism: Allium sativum (assembly GCA_030737875.1). Taxonomy (NCBI): domain Eukaryota; kingdom Viridiplantae; phylum Streptophyta; class Magnoliopsida; order Asparagales; family Amaryllidaceae; genus Allium; species Allium sativum. The sequence continues at coordinate 953,518,143 of CM060915.1, forward strand.
AGATAGGATCTCGATCACTCACTATGCTAGAAGGTACCCCATGCAACCGAACTATCTCTCGAAGGTAAACTGAAGCTAGCCATGGAGCAGTCCTCTTACTCTTCACGGGTATGAAATGGGCACTCTTAGTAAGTCTGTCTACCACAACCCAAATTTCCGTGTTACCCTTCCTCGATCTCGGTAACCCATCAATAAAATCCATCGAGACGCTATCCCACTTCCATTGCGGAACTTCCAATGGGTGAAGCAACCCACCAGGTTTCTTTTTCTCCGCTTTCACTTGTTGGCACACCAAGCATCTAGTGACATACTCGGCCACATCTTTCTTCATACCGGCCCAAAAGAAAACTCGCTTCATGTCTTGGTACATCTTGTCCCCACCGGGATGAATGGTCATCTTTGAACTATGTGCATCATCAAGAATAGCCTTCCTCAAACCCTCGTCTAGCGGTACACAAAGTCTACCGTCTCTACGCAAACCACCCCCTATCATCTAGGGTGTACCTACTCAAATGGCTGGACGACTCCCCCCTAATGAGCTTCTCTACTAACTCAACCAACTGTGGGTCGTCCCGCTGTGCCTCGCCAATCCGCCCCCAAAAGAGTAGGTCTGACCTCTAAGGGTGCTAGCAAACCGGGTACAAAGTCAACGGAAGGTCTGAAATCAAACATCGAGATAAATTCCAAGCTTCGTCTTTCCACGAACAACGAACTCAAGGACAACCTTTTTCTGCTTAAGGCGTCCGCCACCACGTTACCCTTGCCAGGGGTATACGCTATCTCGAAATCATAGAATGCTAAGAACTCCATCCACCTTTGTTGTCCTAAGACTATGCGCTCGAAGAGTCTCCAACACTTCCCTAAGATGTAGGGCATGCTTTTCTCCACTTCTAGAGAAAACCAGGACATTCCCCCATGCAGAATCGTCACAACTATCTATCTCTCACGCAGACCATCCTAGTCGAACTCGACATCCCCGAAGTGCAAGCCCCAAAGGCCTAAACCAATATCAGACAAACACCCAAGGGATACCTCCTTCGAATTCAGACGACCTACGTGAGATGATACTAGTAAAAATGGCTAAATAATTAAGCACTTGTCCAACTCTGGATGTCCTTGCCAGCCTCGCTCCAAAACCACCGTTGATCAAACAACTGGCTTTGCTTAACCTATTAAGCACACATGAAAACTTATTTCGCTCTTAGAAAAGACCAAGATGTCATCCACAAAGACCACTACGAAGTTATTTAGGTACTCCCTGAACACCCTACTCATCAAATCAACAAAGTAGGCGGGGGCGTTCGTCAAACCAAATGGCATCACAAGCCACTCATAAAAACCGTCCGGAGTCCTAAAGGCAGTCTTCTCTATATTATCCTCAGCCACTCTCCACTGATGAAACCCCGTGGCTAAGTCCAACTTCGAAAACACTGAGGCGCCAACCAACTGATCAAAGAGATCATCAATCCTCGGCAATGGGTGTCTATTCTTCTTTGTGAGCTCGTTGAGTTCTCTATAGTCTACACAAAGTCTGAGGGACCCATCCGCCTTCGTGGCAAAAACTACTGGAGCTCCCCACTCCGATATACTTCGTCTTATGAACCCCTTCTCAAGCAACTCCCCTACTTGCTTATGGAGTTCCCTCCTCTCACGAGGAGCCATGTGGCGCACTGGTAAAGATACCGGTTTAGCATTGTCCACCAGATATATTCGGAAGTCTATCTCCCGCTTCAGAGGTAAGCCCTTCACCTCCTCAAACACATCCGAGTATTCCTGGACCACTCTAACAGATCGCAAACTCTCGTCCGAAGCGTCAAGCGATTCAAGATAACTTAGCATAACAGAACCTATGGGATTACAAGAGATCTCGAGAGTGTTACCCAAGCGGGTCATGAGCCTAACAACTCTCCTTTCACAATCAAAAACAACACAACTACTGGATAACCAGTCCATGCCCAAAATCAACCCATAGCCCGTGAAGCCCAAAATTATCACATCTAAACTCAACGCTAAGTATAGAAATCTTCAAACCCAAACATATCATGGACAAATAAGTGGAGCCCCCAATTGGGTTTGAAACAACCAAGGGATCATCTACTAGACTGGTGTCTAAGTGCAGTGACTCAACTAATGATGATGAGATAAACGAGTGCAATGCGCCAGAGTCAAATAAAGTTCGAACAGGATGATCGAGAGAACCAAATTTCAACCTAGACGGTCCTACCCCCATCAGGTATACCAGCCGTGAGGGAACACACCTACCCTCCAGAAGATCCTGTACTTTGTCCTTACCTCTTTGGACAACCCTAATAAGGTGTCCTACAACTAGCCTTCCCCTTCACATCCTCCTTTCGTGACCTTCTCACCACGATGAGGTTTCTTCCTTTATTTACCTAACAGCTATTTGAACCTTTCTCCCTCGTCCATCTTAAAGGTACCCACAAGCCCTGCACCTCCTTGGACTAACTTCTTAGCCCGACAAACATCTTAGTCCCTTGAAGTGGTTCTTCCGTCCTTCATACGGAAGTCCTTATTTATCTTAAAAAGACATCTACACGCGGAGGGGAAATTCAAAAAGAGAAAGAGGAAGAGATTCAAAACGGAGAATCGAAGGAAGGATATATAGCTCTTGGGGATTATGTTCTTTTCTTTCAAAAACTTTTCTCTTAAAAGACATGTTTTTGAAAATACTTCTTCCAAAAATGTTTTTAGAAAAATAGTTTTTCTAAAAGTTTTATCTGTTATGGTAACCTTAAGCTCTGATACCACGTGTAACACCCCACACCCGCTAAGGTCACTCACTAAGGGAATGCCTTAACTTCGGTGGAGTATTTTAAGTGAATATAGAACAGAAAAATTACAACAGACAGATATAAGTAAAACTTGAAATTTAAAATATCATTTCATTGCAGCAGAAGATAAACATGTTTGGTTACATATAAAAAACCAACAAGAGTCAAGTACAAAATATCCATCTCGTTAAAACATAAGTACATAATCCCACAACATACTAATAGCCATAATAGAAAAGATAACCGAGCTTTACTTCAAGAGTCCAAGCTCCAAAAGATAGATAAAGCAATCTGATCAAAGCCCACTAGTGTTAGGCCCACTCTGATAACCTGAGGGTTGGGAAAAAGATAAAAACAACGGGGTCAGACATAAGTCTGTGTGAGCCCTATAACTTTAACAATACAATCATTAAAGTAATTAGGGTATGATATAAACCTGGTACGGTACAACTGGGGATAAATGACTACACTAAGCAGCCAACTAGACTTAGGATGAACTAAGATAACGGTAAAGACGCGCCTATCCACCCAAGGATAAATACTACACTGCACCACACCAGATCTACCCACCCAAGGGAAATTCCTACACTGCACCACACCAGATCTACCCACCCAAGGGTAATTCCTACTTAAAGGTTGATCCCACTAAGTGTTCTTAGTAATCTTAATAATAGTCTCGTGTGCCCCTAGCTGACTACATAGGTGCCGTCTGCCCCTATCTCCACTAGGTGTACCCTGTACTTAGTAATCTTAATAGTAGTCTCGTGTACCCCTAGCTGACTACATAGGTGTCGTCTGCCCCTATCTCCACTAGGTGTACCCACTATTCCCATTCGATCGGCTCCCTAACGTAGATACCCGTGCTGGCCCCACAGTGGGGTGTATCACTCCCCAAAGTGGCAACCCGATACAACAAATGGTGCACGGCTTATACCTACACGATGCAACAACGTCTTACCTACCAGCCCGGGTCCACACACGCATATGAAACCCGTTGGACTTGCGTTGCCACCGCTAACCCGTTTTTGGCCTCTTATAGTCAAGCCCAGTACGCGTGTGCCGTCCTCGACATGGGTCGAGCCGACTAAGATACATATGGGTTACTGGTTGAAATGGGCCCCCACAAGCTACCCACCTAAGCTTGTCACATTTTCTAGTGTATCCCACTTAACCCTTTTGAATAATCATGTTCACTTACATGCTTAAAGTTTGGTTAAGTCATCTAATCATATTTTAATTGCCACTCAAGGCACCCACTAGATTTCCCATGCCACCCAAGGCACTTACTTGATTTCCACATGCCACCCAAGGCACTTACTTAATTTCCACATGCCACCCAAGGCACTTACTTAACCCTTTAATCATGTTTAATTACATGTTCCACTTTGGTTAAGTATTCTAATCTTATCTTCTATTGCCACCAAAGGCAACCACTAGATCTTCCCCATGCCACCCAAGGCACTTACTTAACCCTTTAATCATGTTTAATTACATGTTCCACTTTGGTTAAGTATTCTAATCGTATTTTCTATTGCCACCCAAGGCAACCACTAGATTTTTCCACATGCCACCCAAGGCACCCACTTAACAACTCATGCCCCACTACATGCTTATCTGGTTGAGTGTTTCTTAATTGATTAAGACCGTAACCTTTGCAAAGACCTCTCACATTAGACTATCTTTTATGGCAGCTGGATTTGCCGGTCGGGTCCGGGCAGCCTTACGCCATAACCGAGTCTAACATCGTGTCTTTACACTTGTCACGTATTTAGTTTATGCCTAAGACCTCTCACATTGGGCCAATCATTTGTAGCCGCTGGATTTGCCGGTCGGTTCCGGGCAGTCTTATGCTACAAAAGGGTCCAACCTCGTGTCTTAATCGATTAATTACACCTAATTAATCACCCCCATATTTTGTATTAATTATCCCTAATTAATTACAAATTTAACGATGTACATAATTGACTCAATTATGTCCATCCACTTTATGGTATGCATAATCATACCCACTTCACACCATTTTATTAACATGAATATTAACCCCATCGTTCCCCACGTAATTCGCTAACATGACATACTTAAGAGGGAAGATTCATCACAAATACAATGGGTTCAACTTGGATAACATTAGCATCAACATGGGTTTTAAAGGTGTCAACATGCATCTAGCATCAAACCCAACTAGCATAAATAATCAACCCAAACTTGCATGAATCACATATGTCATAAAGTGGATAACTTGCATAAGCTACTTATGTCATACAAAAGGGTAAACTTGCATATGTATGTATGACATACAAAGGGGTTAACTTGCATATGTGTGCATATCATATAAAGGTGTAAACTTGCACATGTTACTTGCATATAATCAAACACCAAACTTGCATAACATGTCATATATGAACTTGCATATAATCAAACACCAAACTTGCATAACATATCATATATGAACTTGCATATAATCATACACCAAACTTGCACAACATATCATATATAAACTTGCATATAATCATATACCAAACTTGCATAACATGGTGTCGTAATGGATCAATGTTTATCATAGCGATTTGCATAACTAGCATCATGAACACATAGCCTAAAACTTGGATAACTTGCATAACATCATGATCACATAGCATATGACTTGCATAACTTGCATAACTTGCATAACATCATGATCACATAGCATATGACTTGCATAACTTGCATAACATCATAATCACATAGCATATGACTTGCATAACTTGCATAACATCATAATCACATAGCATATGACTTGCATAACTTGCATAACATCATGAACACATAGCATATGATAACATAACTTGCATTGATCCACATTCATAGCCATAACCTCATTATATCCTATAATAATCATTTCAACAATTGGTCATTAAGGCTATAGAAACTCACAATTTGTTGATTAGCACTCCTAAGAAGAAGATTAAGTTGCTAGAGTTGATTAGAAGTTGATTTGAGAAGCTATCTTCCTCTTTAATTTGATGGAGGCTCCTTCAAGATGCATTTTGACGGCATAACGACGTTGTATCTATTTTTAGTATAAATTAGGGTAGTCTTAGGGTGTATTTATAGAATTAGGATTTAGTTTAGGCCCTTAGATTAACCCTAATTTAGATTAGGGCCGTCAGATTTCCTCACTAGCCACCTAGCACAGCCCAAAAGCAAAAATGGTGCACCCAGGTCACACAGACCGACAGGGGGGGTCGACCCCTGAGTCGACCCCTAGGGAGGGGGTCGACACCCATGTCGACCCTAGGGTCGACACCCTCTGCCTGGCGGGAATTTTCCCGCCTCTTCTGAAATGTGAAATTTTTATATTTAAATCTGTTTTGAATTTTCTGAAAACTTCTTCGGGCCTTAACTGGGTCATACGGACTCCGATTTTCGAAAACTCGGACTCTATTTCGCGTATTTTTCCGAGACGAATGCAATGGCATAGACCGATTCCCCTGATTCATATTTTTAAATTTAATTCTGCCCTGATTTATATTATAACAAGTTATTCAACATACGGGGTGTTACAATTCGTGTCGGTGGTTGGCACCCTAGGGCTTGATACACCCTATGGTGGACCTAGCACAGGTGACTACATTCGTGATAGGGCTGTATGACACAGACACATGACGAGCTAGAACTTGTAGGGAGCCGATCGACTAGTGGATCGTTTGGTTGGACCTAGAAATGGGTCATTTCATGATATTGGGCAAAGGAGTTATTTCATGATTAATATAAGACATGGGTTTGGGATTCTAGTACAGTTGATGCAGCGAACCTTGAATACGTGATGATATACTTGATTTATACTTGATTTATCATGTTATCTTAGTCTATCTTGCCCATCTTGTCATCATCCGTATGTTTACTTTCAGTTTATACATGTCATGTTACCTTTATCTGTTTTTATGCTGAATGTCACTTGGACTTACCAGTCTTTATGACTGACCCGTTTTCTTTCGCCTCTTTTTCTTTCGTTTCCCCCCCAGGTTCTCAAGGAGGAAACTCTAGCACTTAACTTGGATTTCGCTTGCTTTTGATTCAGCTCATGTACAGTTTGATCTTGGGCTATGCTATGGCTGCATTTTCTGCTACCTTTGGGGAATTAAGCTACTTTTGATGTTTTAAGTTTATGCTTCTTTATTAATGCAAGACCGAATTTGTTGTGATGAAAAATAATGATCTTGGCTATTTAATGTAAAAGGTTTTGACTCTTCTTGAAAGTAATGAAAATTTTCTTTTGATTCTTCCGCTGTTTTATCTATGTTCTGTCTTGTAATATTTCTGTGTTTGTTTACCTCGATAACGCTCCTCCAAAACTAGTGCATTCCCTTTGTGAGTGGCCCTAGCGGAGGTAGGGTGTTACAAAGAAGATCCTTATAAACACTGGATTCTAAGTCCGCATCCGAGAACGCACACGTGTGTCTTCCTCTCTCTCCAAACTGCATTCCCTACAATCCTAGTTCGGACTCAGGCATTTGAGGAAATATCGGGGCAAACCCCATTGTCATCTCCGCTCTAAAGGGGATGCATAACAAAGGAGAAGGCACCTTAGTCTCTATTAACTTATTGCTTGTGTACTTTTTGATTGTTCGTAATAATGAGGCTTTACCTCCAAGAACTTTTGGCATGAGGGCAATAGGCAGAGAGCCCGCATTTGTAGTTAGAGAGGAGCCTGCAATCCCATATCTAGAAAATTGGGGAGACACTCAGTTGTAACGTGAGTGGGGACCGTAGGACTGCTGAATATGGCAGAGAGTATGAATTGTGGCTAGTAAGAACACCCCGTTGCAAACTTGTTAGTGGTAATCACACTCTCAATAGGCACGAACTTCCTTTTTTCGGTAGCAAGCACCGCCAAGCTCGCCCTCTCGGCTTCCTCCTACAATAATGTCCTCCCTTCCTTCGACACCTTGCGTCCAGCTCAGTCAAAAAGTCAACAATAAGCAGGTCTCATCCACTACATCAACCCCTCGCAACTGAGTTTTAAATCGCAACAACCTTTCCCATGTCCAGGCCATCACTCGGGGATAATCTTTAACCCATGAGATTCCGTGAAATCTCAGTGTTTGACATACATACACCTCATGGGCTCCTCCAAAAATGCTTCTACCTTGGCTTTAGTATCCTCAGTCTCCTCCTTAAGCCTGCCCAATTCCCTTTGATGCTCAGCCTTAAACCCATCTAGTGAGCGTAGTACATCTTTGTTACTAGGTTTGGCATCCTCTTTCTCATTCCTAGCCACCTTCGGCTGTCTCCTCAACTCAGCATTTTCTCTCTGCAGCCTCTTAACCCCTCATTCTCGGCTTTTAGCCTCTTGTTCTCCTTCACCAAGGCCTCATTATCTTTCCAGAGCTAGAATACCTACTCGTCCTCCTCCATTAAATAGGTATTTTCCTTTACCAGATCAGAGCTCTTTCTTAAGACTTGCATTTTCGGTCAACACCAAGGTCATATTGTCTTTGAAAGTTGAAGCAGCGTGCTTTGACTTCTTCTCCAGCTTCTAATACTTCTCCTTCAGCTCACCTATTTCAGCAACAAAGGGTTGGCGTATAAACAGGTGGCTGGAATACGTGGAAATAGGTAAAATTTAAAAAATTATCTTGCACAGCGACTTTGCCGATCCAGAGCAGTCAGTTGCTCATCCTTTACCTCCTGCTTTAGGTTGGTAATCTCCATATTATAGTTGATGATGAGCTCTGAGAGGTGCAATGAGTATTTTTAGTATTTGTTGCGTTGATAGTAAGCTGCATACACTTGCTGCCACACCATCTCCCTATCTTCTCAATGAATTGGAATTATATTCAAAAGCTATTTTATTTCATCAAAATAATTCTTAGGAAACCGATCTTTCAGTTGAGCCTTCCTTTGGTCAACGATAAGCTATGGAGCTTCAGGTTCCCCTAGCAGTTGCCCCTTTTTCTTCGATGTTGTCTTATCCCTTTTGCCGGTATGCGCCAACTTTTCCCCCCTGGAAGAGACGATTTTCACCATAGGCAGGATGTAATAAGCAGTCGTTAAAGAGGGATTTCCAGTGCCTACGGTGACATATCTTGTGTCTGTCCTAGATGACCGAGTCTACAGAGGAGGAGATTCATAACGTCAAGATCGTCCTCTGTAACGATACTCACTGCAATGGTCGCAAGAGTGTGGAGGTTCATTAAACATACTAGCATCTCTTCTAAACTCGCTTAGGAAAGCACTCCTCGAAGGTCAATGACTTTCGGACCCTTGGCCTCGGCCTTTGCCTCCTCTAGCCAATTCATTTGCAAAGGGAATAGAAGCAAGATTAGATTCGAATGCACAACACATGCAAATGAATGTTGTGTCATTCATTGTTCGTGAATGTGTGTCTTAAGTGTTCTCTTAAAATACCAAATAGCGGCCCGCTCGAAGGAGTGATCTCCAGAATGGTTAGAGATAATTCCTCCACACTTGCGGCGCTAGGCCATGGAGACGTAATAAGTAGGAGCTTGTTCATCCCATCAAATTAGCCCTCTTTTTCAATGAGATGGTGGTCTCGGAAGGAGTTACAGGAGACTACGGCTTAGTAAACACTTATGTCCTTACCTCATTTGCTGCAGGCAGGGCAGAAGCAACCGTCTGACCTTCGCCTCTAGCATCCACTTCCTTATCGCGGTCTCATCCCCACCGGCTTCCTCCTAAATCTTTGCAGCCTTCTACGGCTTAGACCCGATAGGAGACGTTTTCCTTTTTTGGCTTGGAGATCCTGTCTTCCCTTCAATCTCCATTTTCCATCCACCCCTAGCAATGGTCGGTCTAGTCATTACATGACCAGCGGGAAGTAAGCCCACACAATGAAGCCTCTCTTTGTGCAATACACTCTCGGTCGAGCGAGCACTGACCGAGATAGATAACAAAGACTCGAGACGTTGCTGGTACGTAAGATCCATGGGTGTAGAAGGATTTCCTATTATACAAAAGCATGGTTAATTATCAGCTGACAACCTGATGAGTTTTAAACTCAAAAACAGTCAAAGATACTTACTTCCCTCCAACCACCTCCTCGCGAACCCAGGAGGACAACGCACGAAGAACCTGTCATGTTTGTATGCACTAAACTTGCTCCACTTTCACTTAAAAAACTGAGTGCTAGACAGAGCTTCCAGAAAACACTGACAGTCCAAAAGGCATAACTAGCCATTCAAAGAAACCATTCGGAGTCCTAAAAGCAATTTTGTCTATACTGTCCTCAGCCACCCTCAACTGATGAAACCCTGTTGCCAAGTCCAACTGAGAGAATACCGAGGCACCGACAAGCTAGTCAAACAAGTCGCATATCCTCGAAAGTGGGTGCCTATTCTTCTTTGTGAGTTTGTTCAATTCTCTATAGTCCACGTACAAACGATGCGATCCATATGCCTTAGTTGCGAATACAACTGGAGCACCCTATTCAGATATGCTTCGTCTGATAAACCCCTTCTCAAGCAGCTCCCCTACTTGCTTACTCAACTCCTTCCTTTCTCTCGGAGCCATATGGTGCACTCGTAATGCAACAGGCTTTGCATTGTCCACCAGATATATGCAAAAATCGATCTCGTGCCTTGGAGGTAAGCCCCGGACCTCCTCAGAAATATCAGAATAATCTCGAACTACCGGAACAGATTGCAAGTCATATATGGATGCATCAAGAGACTCTAGGAAGCTAAGCATAACAAACCCTTGGGGGTCGCAAGAAATCTCAAGGGTCCTCCCATGGAAAGTCAGAAATCTAACGACCCTCCTCTCACAATCCAAAATGGCACCATACATGGTAAGCCAATCCATTCCTAGAATCAACCCATAACCCATAAACCAGAGCACCTACGCATCGCATTCAAACTCGACGCCTAACACGGATATTTTCAAACCTCGACAAATCATAGGTAAATGAGTAGAACCACCAATAGGGTTTGAAAAAACTACGGGATCCACTACCATACTAGTAATTAAGTGCAGAGATTAAACCACAGAACTAGATATAAATGAATGTGAAGCGCCAGAATCAAAAAGTGTTCTAATAGGATGATTTGAAAGAGAAATTAAACCTTCCACAAAAAATTTTCTACCTTTGTCAGGAGCACTAATCGCGAGAGCATGCACCTGCCCTCTAGAAGTTCTGGCCCTTTGACCTTGTCCCTGTTTCTTCGGGCACTCCCTATCAAAGTGTCCGACCTCTCCACAGTTGAAGCAAGAATTCTTCCTTCTTTTGCAGTCTTTTGTCAAATAACCCTCATGCCCACAACTGTGACACTTCCTCTTCTCCTTTCCCTTGTCATTCTTTCCTCCTTTCTTTTGTTGTTGATGTTGTTGTTGTCCTTTCTTGGGACATATCTTCTTATTTTGCGTTGTTTCTTCAGCTTTAACATCCTTCTTTTCCCCTTTCTCTTCCTCATACATCAAGGCCATATCAACAAGTCTTTCAAAGGTGGCTCCCATTGGAATGTGGGACATGGCTAACCCATGAAGGGGTTCATTTAGCCCTTTAACAAACCGCAAAGCCTTCTTATGTGGCGTGTCTACTAGTTCCAGTCCAAATCTTACCAGCTGGTTAAATCTGTTCACATCCTCTTTCACCATCAAGTTTCCTTGTTTGAGTGCTAAGAACCTCTCCATATGCATGCTCTTCTCAGCTTGGGAAAGGAATTTCTTCTCAAACCTCTATCTAAATTCATCCCAAGTTTCCATCGGATGACCTGCTTGGGTTACCTCCCACCAAAATGAAGCTTCATCCTTCAGTTGCCAAGAAACTAGTTGAATCTTTCTTTGATCCTCTACTTCAAAGATTACAAACAAGTCCTCAGTCTCCTTGAGCCAATTCCGCGCTTCAACGAATGTCTTGTTCCCATGGAATGGCTTCCCTCCCATAGCATGGAAGTCTTAATAGATCTTAGCAAAATTATCTGCTTTTGGAGGGGGAGGAGGTGGAGGAATGACCGGTGCACCTGGGGGAGGAACATTTCCTTGGCCTTCGGCAGGCACCATGGCCTTCAGATACCTACGGAACCATCTGGGTATCGTGACGCCCCCTGGGATATAAGGGTGTTAGGTTCCCCAGACATGCTGAAAAGAAAAGGAAAGAGATTTAGACAAAGGACCGAAGGATACTACATATGGCTTTGGGGAAATATGCTTTTCAAAACAGACTTTTATTTTTGAAAATGCTTTCTTTTAAAACCTTTTTGAAAATAGTTTCCAAAAACTTCTATCTAATCTAGTAACCTGGCTTTGATAACAAGTGTGACACCCCCACGTCCGTTAATGTCACTCACTAAGGGAATGCATTAAGTTCTGTGAAGCGTTATAGGTAAACATGCACAAAATAATTACAAGACAGATTAAAATAAGATAGCAGCGAAAATTCAAACTTTTATTTCAAACATAAATCAGACTGCATGGTCCAAAATACCATAAGTCACAAAAACCACTACAACAATATAACTTCTGTCTTGTACCATTAGAGTGCATAATTATAAAATGCATAACATAATTCCCTAATGTTTACCCCAAAAATGGTGTAAACACCGAAGGTACTAAAACTGTACTTCACCAGTTTGGTAAGAAATAAATGGAACCGTGTTTAATCAGCAATTGAAAACGAAAAATGCGAGAAAAGGTAAAGTAAAGACGAGATTTATAGTGGTTCAGCCGTTAATTAGGACTACGTCCACTGTGAAGGTGTTTCTCAATCTTATAATGAGGATTACAAAAACATTAATTCTCTCTTTCCATACATCTCTATATTCACTCAATATACCCTCATTTATGTATTTCAATCTTGGAATTATATAAGAGAATGGTAGAATTTGAGGAGAAGAAGGATGGATGAATGACTGAGAAGGAGGATGTCTTTGTTTTCCTTGATCACAAGATTGTTCTTGACGCCATGGTCAAATCAGTGTTGAGGATAGAATTTAGCGGCACTTTGTGGTTTCAAAGATTGGATCCCCTTTATGTTTGCAGCCATAGTGTATTATTAGGTGAGATTCCCCTGGGAAATGATCTGAAATCCAATTATGCAGGCTATGGATCGCTCAATCTATTAATTACAATCATGCCATCAGCTAGCTGTAGGCAGTTGTCCGTTGTTGTATCCAATTATTATGTGCGAGCAACTCTATGGAGCGAATGTCCTGAGCAGCTAAGTGAGTGACTTCGGTCGGTGCTCTTCGATCGCATCTATTTCTAGCACTCGATGGGTAGACATCTAATTTGCTTGATGGCAAGATGAAGGAACGACCGATCATAGTTTCTTGATGTGGTTATGTCTGATTTGAGTGGGCGGGCGAAGAACTTCTTTAGCCTAGAAGTGACCGACTGAGGCTTGTGACTCTGAGATGTAAATGTGATCTTTTTAAGGACTGGTGTATGACCGACCAGTGGGTTTCTGATTCGAGTATCGAGCGATAGGAGTTGTAAATCATGAGCAGTAGTTAAATATACGGGCGACCTTGACTCCCGTCATGATGCTTGCGACCGAACTTTGATATTAAATCAAACGGGGTTCTGTTGTTGTGAGCGGCTTTACAGAGCGTACTATCCTTTTCGCTATTGAGCCGCATTTTTCATAGCATGTCATACCATCCTTTTCGGTCGTACTGATTGATTTGATTTGTCTTGGGTTTGATACTTGGGTCTTGCTCTGTGTGGTCGTGTCCTATCCATTGTGAGCCGTTTAAGTGCCTCGGATAACATTGTGCACGACCGTCCCTGATGATGTTCGTTCCGTAACCTTTACTCAATGTGCGTATGGATTTTTTAGGGATTAACACTTGCCCCTCGAAGTCCGTGATTTCCTTTAGTAAGGAATTATTGGCTTCGACATGTTTGATCGCACATTGTTTGGTAGATTTGTCGAGGGGTCGGTCGTACAAAAATTTGGTATTGTTTCATTGTAGTGGACTGGTATTGTCTCTTTCTGTGAGCGAGAGGCTTGATGTATCTTTTTTTTTTGTTATTGTGCGAACAGTTGAATTTCGGGATGCCAGTTGGAGCTTGATGAGACACTTTTTGTGTAATCGGGCACTAAGCTGACTGGTGAGAATGCTCTGCATGAATTAAGTTCAGCGTTCCACAAAATAGGTTCCCTCATGGATTGCTTACGTTTTCAAAATTTGGATATTTCGACAATTGCTTGCCTTTGGACATTTGGCGGGATATTTCCCGGGTACGTTAAACCGGATAACTAGATTTTAATTGAGCTGTCATATCATTAAAAAGGGGCTTATAGTCCTCTTAAATATTATCTCTTCATTTTCCCGCTTTTATATTTTCCCAATAAACTTATTTCAATGGCGATTTCATCGTAGAAGACCACGATGTTGCTTCTTGAAGCTTCGATTTTCTTTGCTCGATTGATCGTCTTGCCGGACCCTCTTTTGGTTGATGGTTTTCTTCAGCTTTGTTTCCAGCTATAACGCTCTTTTCTTTGAATTGAATTCTGCTTGTAAGTGAATTTCCTTCCTTTTACCTCTGATTCTGGGTTATTTCTCTCGATTTTGTAAAAAAAGGTTCTCAATTGGCAATGTCGAGTTGCTGGAACACATGGTTGTGATGTTTGAGAAGTGTTGATTTGACTTGGTATGTACCTGGATTTCACGCAGAATCCTCTGGTGGTTCTGACTTATGCGATAAACTTTAGCCTTTTCTATGCTGGCAAGTCATTTACCGAAATGCTTATGAAACGACATTTCCTAATTCATCATGCCTTTTTCGAATGTTTAATGGAAGACTTATATCATAGCGATACTTCTGCTCTTCCCTTCTCACTATTCTTTTGGTAGGTGCGACTAACAGTCGTGACTGACCAAATCAGAGCCTGTGTTTCTCATACTTCTGAATTTATAACCCTTCCTTTATGCGATTATATTATAAGTAAATTCTTTTTATCGGATAGGGCTGATGATCTGATTTGGAAGGTGTATCTGTCCAGAGTTGCCTCCTTTTGATTACTAGCGATTTAATTCGTAATTTCTCTTTAAACATACTTATCTGTGCTGACATGTAACTAACTGCTAATTCATCTTAATCCTAGTTAACTCATCATGTCTGGGGAACGAGACGGTCTGGATCCGGCAATTGAGGCTGCCCTGGCTACTGGTTCTGATTTGATTGTTAGCCAGATTCATCCTCAACCTCGCTTTTTTGATAGGGTGGCGGCCGGTTGCCGTAAATCGACGCTTTCTTTTGATCAGTATTTAAAAATGTGCAATCGCTTTGGGTTTTCAAAAGACGAAGCCAGATTTCCCAGAAAGGGAGAATTGGCCGATTATCTGCCCTCTGGGTATATAGCGGTCAATTATCACATGCTGTCCAATGGGGGCGATTCCCCCCTTTAATCCTTACCTAGAGTCCATTTTGCGGTAACTGACCATTGCCCCCATATCAGTTGCATCCTAGTGGATATCAAATTTTGCTTGGGCTATACATACTTTTCATGAAAGTCTGGCAGCAGGAATCCATGTTTGCGGATATTTGTTCTTTATATACTTTTAAGAGGAGGGAGGTAGACGGTCCTTCTTTCTTTTTTATGGAAAGTACGCATGATAGAATTTTCACTGGTCTGACGGATGGTGCTAAGGGGTTCCCAAATCAATATTTCTTTGTCCGGTGCCCTTGTAAATTCTACGGACGATGGGCAGAAGGAGGTAATTACACCTTTTCTCTTAGAGTTCTTTACTCCTTTTCTCTTTCTCATCTGGCTTTCTCTCTAATTCTTGTAGTGATTCCTTCTGTTGTGGGTCTTACTTTAGATCAATCCCTCCTTAATTCTTTAATTTCTATTGACAAGAGAGAAAGGAGCAGAGAGGTGTTGCTTTCAGAGGAAAAACTCTGTAAGTACCAGCTAATTAATTCTACATGATCTCTTGAAAAGACTTTGGTTCACTCTCAACGTTCTACTGGTAAGCCTTTTAAAAAGAAACGTTTAATCCCTAATGTAAGTGGTCGACCTTCGTCGTTGATTACCGAAGGGAGTGACAGAAGAGTCGATGAGAACGTGCATGGTTCGAGGGTCGATGGAATTTCTTAAACGACCGCCGAAAGTTCTGTCCGCCCTGTTACTCACGCAGAAGGTTCCTCAGGGACTTTTGGAGACCTAGGGGATTTGGACTCTGCCAAATACTTGAGCCAGGGTGATATTGTGATGTCTAACCCATTGTATCTGACATGGGAGGAATCCAAGGGCCTGCTCAGCATCCTGAAAAATCTTCTGCCTTTATAACTTCCCCTGGAACCGGTTTTGATATCATCTTACTTTTGGCACAATTTCCCATAAATCCGATAATCTCTGAATGCTTACTGAACTCATGTTTTATTTTTTCGGTGTAACTGTGAACTATTCGTTATCTAATAGCTTTTCTCAACAAGCCAATCTTACTGATCCACGAAGCCTCTTACAGTCTCGCTTTTCCTGCTATTTGAGGAACCCCCAACTGTCTTCAAGTCCTCAGGTCCAACATACCTCTGAACTTCCAATGGTCAATTCGTTAAAGCGTGGGGGACTTAATCAAGCTAAGGTGCTCGCACCAGTTGAATCTTCTGCAAGATCTATTGTTCCGACCCTTGCTCAGGTTCAAATAATACGTGATCGTCCACCTCATAGGATTCCTCCTGGAAACCGAACGATTAAGGATCATTTTAGCGGTTGGGACTTAAGGGGAATGCATTTTGACTTGGATTTACATCCCAATGATAGACGAGAAGCTGTGAAAAGTTTGGATGCCATAAAAAGTAGCATGACCAATAAGCTTAGTATTGTTAAGAATCAATTTGAGACACAAATGAATTTGGCCATAAAAGATGTTGATAGGCTACTGGAACATTGGGTCAAATTTAGTTATGAATTCCAGAAATTGAGCGCTCGACACCTAGACCATATTAAAATCTTAGAAAACGACAAAGCTGGCCTGATCCACTTAATTAGATCCCAGGAATATGAGATTTCTTCTTTAAAGAACGGAAGCATTAAAGTGAATAGCTTAGAGGCTAGAAATGTCGAGCTTAGGAAGGAGCTAAAGGGTGTGCGAGCACGGCTTTTAGAAGCTCAGTCTGCTCAAGAACTTGCTGAGCGCCATTTGGCCTTAGAAAAGCAGGATTCAATTTCTCTAAAACAGGAAAACATGGCTCTCGAAGGCAGAATTGCTTTTCAGGACGAAACCCTTAGAGCCTCTGAAGAGGATAAAATCAGGTTGCATAGAGATCTTGATGAAGCCAGAATCGAGACTGACAATACTTTGTTTCAATCCTATGTTTGCAATGTCATGAATTGTGGAAGTCTAAGTTATTTGAACAAGGATTTTCCATGAACTCTTGCTCTCGTTTGGGAACAAGTACTTTCATATTCCGGTGATGTCGATGATGAATTCATTCAAGGCCGGCTTTTAGGAGAAGAAGACCACAAGGCTCTGGTTGAAGGTAGGAGGATATTGGCGAACGAGCGAGCTCAATCGTTTAGGAAGGAATGTTTAGATGCTACCATTCCTTGTGCCCCACCTGATTCCGTCAGAACTGATATTTCGAGCTTTCCTATTCCCCCGCAGATTTCTCTGCTTTAGATGTTGTAAGAACTCAACCCATCATCGAGTATCCAGCTCAAGAGAATGTTGTTACATGGTGCACGAGTCATGGCAATACTTCTTTGGATGTGAACGACCACGGGGCTGATGTTGTATACCCAGAAACTCCTGGTAAAATTGATATTTACCAATCTGCCCCGGATTTGGATTTCCTTATTTATTTACATGGGATTGCTGAGTTTAGCACTTGTTATTTGTCTGCATTAGGTGTGCTTTCACCACCTCCTTCATCTATTTGTGGCACTACTGCTCGACCTGTCACCGTTGATTCTGTCCTAATATCTACCAGCACTAACCCCCTCATCACACCTTCATTAGATGACCCATCTTTACCAGATGTGTCCGATCCGGAAGATGAGGACGAGATTTAGAATACCAAGGCTGTGTCTACCCTGAAACGCAAAAGGAAGCTAGCTAGCTAATAGTCTAGGATCATAAGCTCTTTTTCTTTGATGGCTCTTTTGTATAGATAGATCAACAAACGCATGAACAATTGGTTCATCCTCCTCTGTATAAGAAATAGCATTTGTGACTTTTATGGTCTGATTCCAGCCTATTTTCTTTTACCTGTTACGTACTTAGACCGGTTGTTTGTGCGAGTGCCGACCCTCGCCTAATATTTTATGTTTGCGTACTTACATTTCAATCGTTTAGGTGCTATCATAGTTTTATTACTTTCATTCTTATGAGTGGTCAAACTTTTAGTTTGTTGTTCGCGCGAATCTTATCGTTCGAATAGTTCTCGCAATGAAGTTGTAACTAGTCTGTGGTATGTTTTGAGTGGGCATTGGTGATTTTTTACACAATGGTGATGTCCCTATACCAAAGTTCTTTTTAATTTCATAGATTCTGTTAATTTGAATCATGATTTCATTTGATCAACTCATGATTTTTTTTTAAAACAGCGCGTGGTTATTATGCGTTTTCTTTTGGGTGCCCCCATGGGAGGTTTTGGGTTTCAATTTCGACCCAAGTTCGGCCTTGTTAGTCCTGATTTTTCAAGGACTGAAAGACCTTGTTGGATACCCCCATACGGCTAGGATTTCTGATTAACCCCTTTTGGCTAGGATTTCTGATTACCCTTTCGGCTAGGATTTCTGATTTGCATTGGTCCTTCCATCATGTTTTGTCGGTCCTTCCGACACTAGGACTGATGTTTCCATCCTAGGTATTTATCCGTGGGACATATTTATCATTTCCCTTGTACCTTTTTTTTTGAAGCCTGATGTCAGTTTCTCCAGCAAATGCTTTCTTAGGGACGTTCCACCTTTTGGCTTGTTGTTTGTCTTGGAACAACATGTCTTGTTGAGGTGATGTGCTAATACATCCAATTTGTTTTGCATGTTTTTTGTGATGCTTCCAAGCCGTTTTTCTCAAGATGTGCTTCGAGAACCTTCCTTTTGCAATTAGGATGGGTATGATTAATTTATTCTATCATGCCTACATTCAAAAAATCAGTTTTTGGCATTAAGTGATGAGTAAGGTACTCAGATAAGCACACGGTAATTTCCTTTGTACACGGCACTAAGTAATTCATTGTCAAACATGAATATAGCAAGTGGCAAAACAAAGTAAAACGACTACTATTTCTTAAGTAAACAGAATAAAAAATGGAGTAATAAAGCGGAGTCATGGGAACTTTAGTTCAAAATTCCATGATCAGAACACCAGTTACTGGTCCCTAGCCAAGCACTAGTTCTGAGCTAGTTTAGGCCATTTCCTCGGAGAGTTCGCTGCCCCTTGTTTGCAAAGCAATGGGACAATGGCCTTGCACATATTGTTGCAAATGGTTCTCCCTGACCAAACCCTCGATTAACGATTTCAAGTGTCTACACTTATTAGTATTGTGTCCTGGTTAGTCATGGAATTGACAGAACCATCCTGATTTCATCGTAGCATCTCTGACTTGCATCCGTTCTAGGGCTGGATATTCTATAGTATTCTTAGTTTCCCTAAAGATATTCTCTATGGTGTCGTTAAGGGAGGTGAATTCAGAATTCTTAAAAAAGCGCGGTTTCCTTCTATGCTGCTTGGCTCCACCCCTTGCACCTAAGATATACCTTTGCTTTTCATTCTGATCCATGGAACGAGTGCTTTTCTCCTTGTCGGGTCTTTGTCAGGGCCTATAATCTTGACATGCAGTTTTCGCAGTGGAACTTTCTCGTTCAACAGAAAATTCTATTTTGCTTGCACGACTTGTTCGAGCGAATGGAGAGTCAGCGACACTTGGTGTGGCTTTTGTGATAGAGGCTTGGATAACGAGCACTGACTCGATCTTCTTTATCAATGCGTTGTTTGCAATAGTTATTTGACTCGTTATCCCCGCCATTGCTTCTTCTAGCTCCCTATTGGTTACGACAGCCTCGACATTTAACGGTTACCTTTCTTCGGAATGGATAGTAGGTATCTGAGACGCCATCAATTTTGTCAGCAATTTCCTTTGGCGTGCTCATGATTTCAAGCACAGTGCCCCTCAAAAAATCTTATCGGATCTTAAATGAGGAAAGAAGCAAACACGGCCCCACGGTGGGCGCCAAAATGTTTACACCAAAAATGGTCTAAACACCCAAGGTACTAAAACTGTACTTCACCAATTTGGTAAGAAATAAATGGAACCATCAGCAATTGAAAATGAAAAATTCGAGAAAAGGTAAAGTAGAGATGAGATTTATAATGGTTCAGCCGTTAATTAGGCATATGTCCACTGTGAAGGTGTTTCTCAATCTTATAATAAGGATTACAAAATACATCAATTCTATCTTTCCATACATCTCTATATTCACTCAATATACCCTCATTTATATATTTCAATCTTGGAATTATACAAGAGAATGGTAGAATTTGAGGAGAAGAAGGATGGATAAATGATTGAGAAGGAGGATGTCTTCGTTTTCCTTGATCACTAGATTGTTCTTGACGCCATGGTCGAAGCAGTGGTTGAGTGTAGAATTTAGCAGCACTTTGTGGTTTCAAAGATTGGATCCCCTTTATATTGGCAGCCACGGTGTATTTATAGGTGAGCTTCCCCTGGGAAATGATCTAAAATCCGTTTATGTAGGCTACGGATCGCTCAATCTGTTAATTAAAATCAAGCCTTTGGCTAGCTGTAGCTAGCTATCCATGGCCATATCCAATTATCATGCGCGAGCGACTCTATGGAGCGAATGTCTTGAGAAGCTAAGTGAGTGACTTCGGTCGGTGATCTTCGGTCGCGCCTATTTCTAGCACTCGATGGGTAGATATCTGATTTGCTTGATGGCGAGATGAAGGAACGACCGATCAAAGTTCCTTGATGTGGTTATGTCTGATTTGAGTGGGAGGGCGACGATCTTCTTTAGCCTAGAAGTGACCGACTGAGGCTTATGACTCTGAGATGTAAATGAGCTCTTTTTAAGGACTGGTGTATGACCGACCAGTGGGTTTCTGATTCGAGTATCGAGCGATAGGAGTTGCAATTCATGAGCAGTAGTTAAATATATGTGCGACCTTGACTCCCGTCTTGAGCGTTCGACCGAACCTTGATATTAAATCAAACGTGCTTCCGTTGTTGTGAGTGGCATTACAAAGCGTACTATCCTTTTCGCTATTGAGCTGCATTTTTCATAGCATGTCGTACCATCATTTTCAGTCATACTGATCGATTTGATTTGTCTTGGGTTTGATACTTGGGTCTTGCTCTGTGTGGTTGCGTCCTATCCATTGTGAGCCGTTTAAGTGCCTCGGATAACATTGTGCACGACCGTCCCTGATGATGTTAGTTACGTAACCTTTACTCAACGTGCATATGGACTTTTTAGGGATTAACACCCAAGAAAAATAACTAACCTATAGTAGAGATAAGAACTTGAGCCATACTTCAAAAGTAGCTCCTAGCAATACGATAACTGAGTCTTCACTAAGCCTGAGAATTCCCTTCCTGGCAAACCTAGGGGTAGGGGGAATGAAAGATAGAAGAGGAAACAAAAAGGGTCAGACATAAATTCTGGCGAGTCTAGTTACTTTTAGCAAGTAAATAAATAAAAGTAGCATGACAGGCATATAAAGTGGATCAGAGAGATTATTACATAAAAGACAGGTATGACAAGGTAGACAGGATAAGGTGTATACACTTCCCTAATGATTACTCTGTATTATTACTAGTATATCCAGAATGAGATGATCCCTTCCAATATAAGGTAGTAGACTTAGGCATACGTCCAAATGTACCCTAACCACTACCCTAATCGATCGACTCCCTAATCTGCGAAGATACTCTGTGTCAGCCCCACCGTAGGATTTATCACGTCCTAAAGTGGAAACCCCTTGCTGATATGCACAGCCCCATATCTACAGGGGTCATGGTCGTCCTATCCCCCTCTGCCCAGCTCATGCCCGCACATGGCCCGGTCGGTTTGCGCCGCCCACACCGTCCTCCTTGTTTGGATCTCTTACAATCAGTCCAGTAAGCGTGACCCTTCTCCAACCTAGTACGGAGTACATGTTTTGATACCTACTTCAGGTTACCGGTTGAAACGGATCCCATACAATATGATACAAGATCTCCCCCTTGTCTTGTATCCCCCACTAGGTTTTCTTTGGCAATGTGTACCACTAGGTGACTTTAATTACATAACACTATCATTTCTACAAGTTACGCTTACCCTAAAAGGTGTCTTTAATTACACAACTTTATCATTTCCACTGGTTACAACTAGGTGTCTTTAATTACATAACCTTATCGGGTTAAGTTTTATGGGCCTATATATGTAAATATTACCCACCCCCTCTAGATTTGCTTAACCCACCCATTGTCCAACCAATTTTACTTAACCATAACTTTAGTTCATAATCATACAATCCCTATGGATTAGATTAGGTTAAGTAGTTCAATTCATTATCATGTCCATTTATGGTTTATAATGGGCTAGACCTCTCACATTAGGCCTGCAACTTGTACATACTGGATATGTCGGTCGGGTCCGGGCAGTCTTGTTCCACAAGTTGGGCCTAACCTCGTGTCTTAGCCCGACTCGTTTTTTTTTCACTTAGACCTCTCACATTAGGTTCAATATTAGTGGTTCCTGGATATACTGGTCGGGTCCGGGCAGACTTACGCCACTAATGCAACCTAACCTCGTGCCATAAGTGCAATTACAATTTCTAATTGTAATTATTAGACATTTCATTCTTATTCAAATTTACCAACGTCATTATAGGTAACTATGCCCCTTTTTCTCCTTTTTTGAATTATATGCCCAATTCATAAACATTACTTAAATTATGCCAATTCTAACCTTTTTCTCCCGTTCCCTAACTAACGCATTCGCATATATTTGGCAGCATATAGGCTAGAAAGTAGCCTAGTCATAAACAATAAAAAGGGAAAAGTGATAAGAAAAATGACAATAGTGATCATTCTAAAAGTGATATAAACATATATACTGACATAGACAAGTAATAGGCACAATAAGGTGGACATGAAAACAGATCTAGTAATATGGGTAATGAAAAAACTAGATCCAACATACTTAGGTTGATCCAAATAAGAGTTCATATGTCCAATAATAACATATCTCAATTTATCATAATATGATGATCTAGATCTAAACAAAGGTTCAATTGTCCATATAATGATTATCCCAAATTAACCAAAAACTTGACAAAGGTTCAGATCCACAAAGGTGACATGATAAACTAATCACAGGTGAATTAGATCTATAAAAATATATCTAGCATGATAAGTTCTAGGATCCAAGAATATTATTGGTTCACAAATTATGATAGATCCAATATGATTCAGTCACAGGCATGTATATATCTAAATCACAGTCACGTCACAAGTTACTTTTAATCATTTAAATCTAAAAGCAACTAACTCACAGTGTTTGATTGAAAGAAAAGGTAGAAGAAAGCAGAGGTTGGATCTATTCTTGAATCTCTAAGTTTGATTTGCTTTAGTTGATAGTTGTGGAAGATAAAGAATCAAATTCAGTTCAAACATCGATAGAGTTTGGCCCCCATGGATTCTCAATGAAGAAAACAGAGAAAAGGGAACTCTATATATAGCTGCCAGACCTTTCTAAAACGACTGCCACCTCAGCCCTAGGAGGGTCGACCCCCCCTTTATGGGGTCGACCCGGGGGTCGACCTTACCTTAAGGGGTCGACACCCCTGCTTAGGGGTCGACACCCCTGGGGCGGGAGTTTAGCCGCCAATGTAATTTTTGAAATTTGAATTGAATTTTGATTTTTTGGACCCTATATATATATAATTCTTCTGCGCATATACAAACTTCAAACCTTCATAACTTCTTCATACGCTGTTCGTTTTACGCAAACCAAATGTCTTTTTTAGCTAGAATTTCGAGACGGACGCAATGGCGCAATCCATTTCCCTTAATTCCGAATATTAAATTAATTATAATTTAATTTATCCTCTTTGATCTTAACAAATTACGGGGTGTTACGAAACACTTAGTGCAAAAAATCTTGACTTTTCCTGAATGGTCAGTACTGAGTAAACAAAGTAGTTTTTTTTAAGCAACTACAATCATTTTCCTTTGGAGTCCTTTATCATAGGAAGTTCTATCTAAATATCTGGACAGCATAAATGATCAAATAATGTGACTAGAAAGTGGTTTCCATAAATATTTATTTGATACACTTGTTTTATAAATCACACTACTGAGTTATGTGACCATAATGCAGAAACCGGGGTAGTTATGCTTGTTATATTCTAAGTTAGAGTTAATAATTTTTAGCATGTTTGTACTTTGGAAATTTGCATTCCATTTCATATGAAAGTACTCAGTATTACTATGCTGTTGTAGTAGACATCACATGCTGCACCATTTCTGAAAGTATTTTTCCTCATGTTATCTTAACTTCCCAGAAAGTGTTTTGCCCCATATTTAGTATAGTCACTGGAAAGTATTGATTTTCTTTATAGATGGCCATTGCTAAACTATGTTGTCATTGCTGAATTGATGCATGATGAACCCTCTTAGATATACCCATCGATGTCTTGTTGCATTCGGCAGTATAGAAAACTATTGCATGTTGAACCCTCTTAAATGAAATAAACCCATTTTTTTTATATGTTCAGTAGGTACACAAAGTTTGGGAACACTTGTCAACCTGTCCAGTATGTATGTTTTTGAGCATATTGAACCCTTGTTAACATTATTTTCTGTTTTCCTGTAACTTGTAGTGCATTTAGATTATATATTTATGTTCTGAACATGTAGTGAATTTGGTTATTATATGGTCTGAAACATATAGTGCATAGGCATTTAATTAATATATGCATGGTCTGAACTGGCAACATATAATTAGTACATGGTCTAAACTGGTAGTATTCATATTCATTCTCCTATACCTGATATATTCATCAATGTAATTGATATGAAGAAATGACATACTCGTTATAGCCATTAAATTCGCAACCGACCCTTGCAACTTTTGTTGCTTCCATGAAAGAATATTTCTTTGTGTTACTCAGTATATACATTTCAGTTGGCCACCACTATGATCAGGTTGTATCTTATGTGTACATTCACTCCCTTTGAAACTGTAACTGTTTCGATCTACTATAAACTTTATGTTTTGTGTCCCTTTTAGTATTGCCTTGTACTCGATCACCCTATCACGTATCAATGCTTGAAAACTTATGAAATTCGAGGATGAACTCGCGTTATGTTGGTTCGGGATGCCGGGCAATATACATGTGTGTGTATATATACACATACGTGTATATTCTAGCTCCTGGAATCACCTGTGTCATCAATTATATTCGGTTATGGACGTTGGGGCATTGTACACGTGTATATCATATACATGTGTACACTCGTAAACGCCGATATTGTTTGTCCTTGGAAATAGATAGAACTGATATGAACAAATACCACAAATGTTATTTTATATACGACATCCAGACGTTAGGATTGACTATTATATTACAGTTTCTATTGAAATTAATTTACTTGAACTATGATTTATTCCTGACTCGAGTGTTTTATGTTTTTGCATGGAACGCTAGGGTCAGACCCGAGCAATACAGATTTAAAGATCAGAGCTTAGGATTCGATGACTAGCAAAGCTAGGGATTCCGGAAGATGCGCACTCTGAAGATTTTAAAACAGTAAATATATTTTTCTTATATTTCAAACTATATTTTCATTCCGCTATATAGAAAAATCTTTATATCAAAAATTCTGACTAATATATAAAAATTGATTTTGCTGCTTAAAACTGTGTTATTTATTTATGCTTTGTTTTTTATGTTGATTCTATTTTTAAACTCTGTAAACTAAATGACGATCCGTCGATTTGAATGTTTTAAGTTGGTTTTACCACCAATTTGAAGCGGTCAAAAAGGTGGGACGTTAAAGTATGGTGCCATTATGGACTGTGAGAGGAGGGTCGTTAGACTTTTGACTTGCAGAGAGAGGACTCTCGAGATTTCCTATGACCAAAAGGGGTCTTTTATGCTTAGTTTCCTAGAATCACTTGATACTTCTGTCGATGGTTTGCGATCTGTACCTATTGTCTGTGAGTATCCGAATGTTTTTGAAGAGGTTACGGGCTTACCTCCAAGGCGCGAGATTGATTTTCAGATATACTTGGTGGATAATCCGAAGCTGGTCGCATTGCCTATGCGCCACCTGGCTCCTAGGGAAAGGAGAGAGCTCAACAAGCAAATAGGGGAGCTACTTGAGAAGGGGTTCATTAGGAGAAGCATATCAGACTGGGGTGCTCCAATCGTCTTTGCAACTAAGGCGGATGGCTCGCTTCACTTATGTGTGGGTTATATGGAGTTGAATAAGCTCACTAAGAAGAATAGGCACCCACTTCCCAGAATTGACGATCTGTTTGACCAGCTTGTTAGTGCATCTCTTTTCTCTCAGTTAGACTTGGCCACGGGATTTCATCATTTGAGAGTGGCTGAGGACAGTATAGACAAGCCCGCTTTCAAAACTCCAGATGGTTTCTTTAAGTGACTATTCATGACTTTTGGGTTGACGAATGCACCCGCGTATTTTGTGGATTTGATGAGTAGGGTATTCCGGGAGTTTCTGAATAAGTTCGTTATGGTCTTTGTGGATGACACTCTAATCTTCTCAAAAATCAAGAAAGAGCATGCCAAACATTTAGGGGAAGTGTTAAGGACTCTCGGAGTGCCCCAGCATAGGGTGAAGTTCTCCAAATGTCACTTTTTAAGAGAGGAAGTAAGATTTCTAGGGCATGTGGTCTCCAAGAATGGGATTGCGGTGGATCCCGCGAAAGTAGTTGTAGTTCAAGATTGGAAGATTCCAAAGAATGCAACAGAGATGAGGAGATTTCTCGGTTTAGCTGGCTATTATAGGAAGTTTATCAAGGATTTCGCAAAGATATCAGCCTCATTCACTAGACTAACAAAGAAGAATCTGACCTTTTCTTGGAGCATTGACCATAAGGATGCTTTTCAGTGGTTAAAGAGGTGTAACACCCCGTAATTCTAACGACATATAATGATAAATTAAGAATACTTAGTGAAATATTAAGAATTAAGTAAAACAGATTGTGCCAATGCGTTCATCTCAAAATTCTGCTTAAGATAGACACCAAGTTTGCGTAAAACGTACATTGTATGAAGGAGTTATTAAGGTTAGAAGTTTGAATATGCATAAGATATATATATATGCATAACCAAGTCAAAATTGTTCAAAAAAATTAGAAAACAGTAGCTGTAACACCCCATATTTTCTGAGAATATTAAAATAACAAATTAAATAATAATTTATTTGAAAAAGAGGAATGAGAAAAGAATGATGTTTAGCATTGTTCTAAGGTTTGTAAGCAAAAGACTTAGTAGCTCATTTGGTTAGAACATGTGACTTGCATACAAGAGGTACAGAGTTCGATCCCCGCCAGCGCCATATTTTTGTTTTAGGGGAACGGCTAAAAATTGGCTTAGTGTGAACGCAGTTCAAAAAGTGGTTTAGTGTGGAAATGGTTAATTATGAAGAAGTTATTAAGCCATGAAGTTTGTATGCATATGAGAGAAATATATATATATGTATATAATTAAATAAATAAATATTAAAAAAAAAGTTCAAAACAGCGAATCGGGAGGGGGAATAGCCAAACCGCACCATTTTTGGAGTCGACCCGAGCCCCGCTGAGTCGACCCGAGCCCTGCTGGGTCGACTAGAGGTCAATCCAGGGTGTTTGGCTGCCAACCCGTGGCTCGATTCGCCCTAAGGCATGATATGGCATCTGAGTGGTCCAGATCAGTTCTACGTTTAATCCTAAGGCCCAAATAACTTCCTACACCTATATAAACACCCTAAGACCTAACCCAAATTCATAAATATTATCTATGACACCATTATGCTGTCAAATTCTCTCTTAGACCCTAGTCGCCGCCTCTAAATCAAATCTCAAGCGTTCAACTCAAATTAAAGATTAGAGCTTCTACAACGATTCAAGAAGATAAATCAGCAACACCGCAACGTTTCTACACCAATTTTAGTGCATAATTCTATTCTTTAACCACGAAAGGTGAGTACGGTGATTTTCACAATATAATGGGATTAAAAGTAACATGATGAAGTTGTAAAGAGGATTCATATGTATGTATGTAATTTAAATCTCATCCAAGTCTTCACCTTTTTGATTCATGTAATCATATGCCTATGTTTCTATGTAAAATTCATACCTTTATCAGTTTATTCATGTTGAATCTGTCATTATGCCTCTATGCCAGTTTACATGCCCCTTTATTTCATGATGTTGTGTTAATTCCAATTTTCTGTGATTTGATTCTCTCTTCTTATCCCTATTCCTTTTATTTTTGGATCTAGGATACCTTCGAGCCTATGTTAAAAATACGCGCGAATGCAAATACGTGGGAACGATGGGAATATGTGAAATATGGAAAATTGGATATTATTGGATATTTTGGATAATTGGATAATATGTGAAATTGGCATATTTGGGTATGAATTACATGGAATTGATGAAATTGCCTATAATTGTAAATTTGTAATTGAGGCTAATTAATATGTAATTAGTGACAATTTGGAATAGGCAATATTATAAATATGATTATATGTTTAATTGGATATACATGACATGAAAATTGGGTATCGGTGAAATACGATTATTAATAAACCTTTGATACGAGGTTAGGCGCAATTGTGGCGTAAGACTGCCCGGAACCGCCCGACAAATCCAGCTGCCACAATTGGACGTCTAATGTGAGAGGTCAAAGGAATGAATTGTAGGCGCAACGGTTAATGACACGAGGTTAGACCCGATTTGTGGCGTAAGACTTCCCGGAACCGCCCGGCAAATCCAGCGGCCATAAAGCGTTCGGTCTAATGTGGGAGGTCATGCACCGCTCATCTTAAGGAATGAATTAAGGAATACTAACCATAATAAGACAAGGGTATGGTTAGAGGGTTAAGTGGGGTGACATGTAAATTATGACATGTAAATATGGACTTAACCGGTATAAGATAAGACATGTAAATTATGACATGTAAGTATGGACTTAACCATAGCATGTGTAAGACATGGACATTTAAATTAAAATGGTTAAGTGGAAGAAAAACCTAGTGGGGACCAAGCATAGGTGGGAGGCTTGTGTCGGATGGGGGACCCGTTTCAACCAGTAACCCGTTTGAGTATTTAATTAGGTCTGGTTCTAGGCCGGGGTTGGGGCACGGTTTCTGGACTTGAATGTAAGAGGTCAAAACGTGAATAGCGGTGGCAATGCGATTCTAATGGGTTCATATGCGTGCATGGGTCCGGGCTGGTAGGTAAGACGTTGTTGCATCGTGTAGGTATGGTCGTGCATTTTATGTTGGTATCGGGGCTACCACTTTGGGGAGTGATACACCCCACTGTGGGGCCAGCACGGGTGCCTACGGGGTTTAGGGAGGCGATCGAATGGGTAGGGTAAGGGTACCTTAGCGGTGGTAGGAGCAAGCCAGCACCTACGATAGCAGCTGGGTACAAGTAACTACCAGGTTTGTCATGTGGGTACAGTTAGTGGGAAGGTATCAACCTTTAGTAAATAGAGACTTGTAGATGTGCAGTGTAATTAAGTAATGTAGTGTAACTTAGCAAAAGTGCGGTGTAACGAAATACATGTTGGTTGAGTTGGATAGTCCTTTGGGTGCTAGTCTGATGTTGACTTCGGTCTTCGGGGTTAGTACTTGGTGGGTTGTTCGCTTAGCCAAGGTGTAGGATTGTCTTAGTACTTAGGAACAGAATCATCTTGTCCATCCTTTTTATCTACCTTATCTATGTTACAGCCATATCATGATGCCTATTTATGTCTTGATCATTTACCTTACCCATTATTTGTTAAAATTACTGGACTCGCCAGACTTTATGTCTGACCCGTTTTGTTTCCACCTCTTTTCTTTCCTTCCCCCCCCCTCAGGTTTGCAAGGAGGGAATACTACAGCTTAGTGCCGATTTCTTTCAGTTGCTTGAAAGGAGTAGATGTATCGCTTTTGACTCTCTCATCTTTATGGCTTTGCTTATGCTCAGTGGGGATTTATGCATTTATGTTATTTAAGTATTTGCTTCTTTATGTACTTTGAAGTTTTTGGAAAAGACAATTGATCATGTTGTAATGGTTTTTGGAAACTACTTATGTAAGCTTGTTTTGATGTTATGATGCTATGAAATAAGTTTTATCTTCCGCTGTGTTTTATTTGTTTATTCTTGTAATTTATCTGTTCTATACTACTATAACGCTTCATGACATTAATGCATTCCCTTTGTGAGTGACATTAATGGCCATGGGGTGTTACAGTAGCCGGGAAGTCTGGGGGGAAATCGAACTATTGGGGTTGACCTACCCTAGGGGTGTCAACCCATGGGTCGACACCATAACAGGGGTGTCGACACCCATGTCGACACCCCCAGATCTGAGGCAAGTTCAGTTCTGCGTATGTTGACTTGTTTTCTGACCAGATTCGTTGACCATAGGCTATAAATAGGACCCTATATCCATTGTTTTATTCATCTAATTCAATGGAGACAACGAGATGCTGCTCCAATATATTTTGATCTAGCCTACTTCTTATTGAACAAACAAGTTATACGTACTCAAGGTTCGTGATTCAACATCTGCAATCATTCTACTATTTCATAGATCCAATCATAGCGAGTCTATGTTAATTTTAGATATAAACACCTAAAATGTAATCTTGACATGTCTATGAATTGGATCTAACCATATGACTATTTGAATCACATTAGATCCACCATTATTTGTATATCTAATTCACTGTTTTGATGTCATCATGCTTGTTTATGATATCCCTATTCTGTTAGTTTTCCTAATCATTTCACCTAATCCCTATTATGCTAGTTTGCCTAGTCATGCCACTTTATGGCTATGTTATTTTGGCTAATTTTGTCATCATATGCCAGTTTTATTTACTATGCCTATTCTTTTTCTCTTCTCTCCCATCTGCGCTTTTTGTTTTTATAGTCAGTCTACCTTTGAGCCTAATCGCTGAAACACGCGAACACGCGAAATTGGGAATGATTGGGAATGGTTAGTTTGGGGCATAATTCATATTGTATACATGATTGAGAAATTTGGGCATAATTTGTACCTTGAATCAAAACTTGGAATTTGGGGCATAATCTATATTTTTATCTATACCTTAAATTGGGGCATAACTTGAACTGAAAACCTGTATATGGATTTGGGTCATAAACCAAACTTTGATTAAAGACCTTATTTGGAGCATATGGTTCCTGATGAATATGACTTGGGAAAGGGGCATGAGTACCTATAATGAAATAGGAATAATTGTTAGAGAATGAATATGCCAAGATTTACAGTAATTAGAAATTGTAACCGTGCTTAGACATAAGGTTAAATTAAACTTGTGGTAGAAGTCTTACCGGAACCGCTTGGCATATCCAACATCCACAAGCGGTAAATCTAATGTGAGGGTTATAAGTGCATAAACACATGACGGTGCTATGACAAGAGGTTAAGTCCAACTTGTGGAAGAAGTCTGCCTGGTCCTAACCGGCATATCCATCATCCACAAGTAGCAGACTTAATGTGAGAGGTCTAGCGCATTATAACAATAAATGAATGAATGGTGATAAACCTGTAATAATACTTAACCTGTTGGAATCCATAGGGATTACATGAACCTGTTTAACTTGAGTAGGGGTTAAGTAAACTTGCTTGAATTAGTGGGAGGTTTAAGTTAATCTTGTTATGTATGTAGGGATAAGTTATACATATGAACCTGACAAACTTAACCAGTTGGGGTTATGCAATCTTGTTAAAACTGGTAGGCATAAACTGTTGAAATCCTAGTAGTGTGGATGAAAGACAAAGGGGAGAGCTTGAATCATCTGTAGTGGGACCCGTATCAGTCAGTAACCTATTTTGTTATCAAACAGAGTACCCTAAACTAAGTCGGGGTCAGGGCACGCTTACTAAGCTGGTTGTAAGAGGTCACTTGAGAGAGGTGTTTAGTCGACGCATTCCATCGGAGTCACGTGCGTGCGGGGGTCCGCTTGCTCATGAAAATAAGATGCTGGGACATCTATAAATATAGTTGTGCATATTGTTTGTATCGGGGTTGCCACTTTAGGGAGTGATACACCCTAAGAGTGGGGGCAGCACAGGGTATATATGAGGGATAGGGAGCCGATCGATTGGGGTAGTAATTTGGGTACAACTAGTCTCGCTTGTTTAGGAGCCCGTTATTATCATTGGGGGTAACACCCGTCAGTTCTGTTGGTCTACCTGTTATTGTATGGGGCAAAACATCTTGCTAGAAGTACACCTAAGTCTACCATCTTGTATTGGTTGGGATCATTTTATTCTTGTTATACTAGTATTGGTGCAGAGAAAGAGAAAAGTATTAGAGAAGCGCAATGCATGTTCTGTTCTGTTTATCATGTTTACCTTGTTATACCTGCCTTATGACACTATTATATCTCTCTCCAACTTATATGCCTGTCATGATGCTTTTACTTGTTAATATGCTAAAAATAATTGGACTCGCCGTACTTTATGTCTGACCCATTTTGTTTTCTCTTCTTTCACTTCCGTCCCTACCCTCGGGTTCTCAGGATATGAATACTCAAGCTTGACAAGGATTCTTCTTTTCTGCTTGAAGCTGCTTAGACGTGTTGCTCATTTTCGCTTTTGCTCTACTATGGCTACATTTTGGGGACCATGCTCTTTTTATGTATTATTGTACTCTGATGATGATTTTGTACAAGGCGGAAGTTATATGTTTTTAGTATTCCAGACTTATTACGTGATTGGGTTTGAACCACGAAGCTTTTCAATTTAATAAAGTTTTATTTTCGCTGTTATTTTATATATGTCTTGTAATGTTTCCATTTCTGTTGACCTATAATGCTTCATGAAACTTAATGCATTCTGATAAAGAGTGACATTAACAGACGTGGGGTGTCACATTTTGTATCACAGCTGGAAGGTTACCAGATTGGATAAAAGATTTTGAAAATTGTTTTCAAATGGTTTAAAAAGGAAAGAATTTTCAAAAAGAAAAGTCTGTTTTAAAAAACATATTCCCCAAAGCCATATGTTATACCTTTCGATTCTCTATTTGAATCTCTTTTTCCTTTTCTTTTTAGCATGTCTGGGGAACCTAATATTCCTGAGAGCGTACAAATACAGGCTTGGTTTCGTAATTATCTGGAGGCTACGACACCCGCCGAAGGCCAAGCAGACGCCCCCTCCCCTAGTTGCAGCCGCTGTTCCTCCTCTTCCACATGCTGAAAATTTCTGTAAGATATGCAAAGATTTATGTGCTATAGGCGGGAAGCCATTCCAAGGGACTGAGATTTTCATTAGAGGCAAGGAATTGGGTTAAAGAGACGGAGGATTTGTTTATAATTTTTGAAGTTGATGATCGTAGGAAGATTCAGTTAGCCGCCTGACTGTTGAAAGATGAGGCTTCATTCTGGTGGGAAGTGACGCATGCATGGCGTCTTATGGAGACTTGGGACGATTTCTGACAAATATTCGAAATGAAGTTTCTTTCTCAAGCTGAGCAAATTATGCAAATGGAAATGTTTTTGGCGCTTAAGCAAGGAAGCATGCCTGTTAGGGAGTATGTTAATAATTTTAATCGATTGGCGAGGTTTGGTTTGGAACTAGTAGATACCCCCGCACAAGAAAGCTTTGAGGTTTGCCAGAGGATTGAATGAACCCCTCCATAGGTTAGCTATGTCCCACATTCCGATGGGAGCAACTTTTGAGAAACTTGTTGATATGGCATTAATGCATAAGGAAGGTACAGGTGAAAAGAAAGAAGCTAAGGTTGAGGAAACTCAAAACAAGAAAGTGTGGCCCAAGAAAGAACAACAACAACAAAAGAAGGGCGGTAAGAACTGCAATGCTCGAGATAAGAGGAATGTCATCATTGTGGACGCGAGGGTCATGTGATCAAGGATTACAAGAAAAGAAAGAACGCTTGTTTCCATTGTGGAGAGGTCGGACACTTTTCTAGGGAGTGCCGGAAAAAGCAAGGACGGGGTCAAAGGGCAGAATCTTCTGGAGGGAAGATGCATGCTCTCGTGGCCAGTGCGCTGAATATGGGTAGGAAAGTTTCCGTTGAAGGTTTGGTTTCTCTTTCTAGTCATCTAGTTAGAACACTTTTTTATTTTGGCGCTTTGCATTCTTTTATATTTGATTCTGTGGTTGAGTCTCTGCACCTTAGTACTGGTATGGTTTTGGATCACGTTGTTATCTCAAACCCCATTGGGGGTGCGGCATATCTGTTTATGATTTGTTGGGGTTTGAGAATATCTTTGTTTGGCGACAAGTTTGAATGCGATGCATATGTGCTTGGTTTTATAGGCTATGTTTGATTCTAGGGATGTATTGGCTAGCCATGTATGTGCCATTCTGGATTGTGAGAGGAGGCTCGTTAGACTTTTGACTTGCTATGGGAGGACCCTCGAGATTTCCTATGACCCTAAGGGGTCTGTCATGCTAGTTTCCTAGAGTCGCTTGATGCATCTATCGATGATCTACGATCTATACCAGTAGTCTGTGAGTATTCTGATGTTTTGGAGGAGGTTCGGGGCTTACCTCCGAGGCATGAGATTGATTTCCATATATACTTGGTGGACAATGCAAAGCCAGTTGCATTGTCTGTGCGCCATATGGCTCCAAGAGAAAGGAGGGAGCTCACAAGCAAGTACGGGAGCTACTTGAGAAAGGGTTTATTAAGCGAATCATATCAGAATGCGGTGCTCCGGTGGTATTCGCCACCATGGCGGATGGTTTTCTTTGCTTATATGTGGATTATAGGGAGTTGAATAAACTCGCTAAGAAGAATAGGCACCCACTTCCAAGGATAAATGATTAGCTTGACCGGCTTGTTGGTGCATCTGTTTTCTCTCAGTTAGACTTAGCCATGGGGTTTCATTAGTTAAGGGTGTTCGGGGATAGTATAGAAAAGACTGCTTTTAGAACTCCAGATGGTTTCTTCGAGTGGCTCATCATGCCTTTTGGGTTGACGAATGCACCCGCCTATTTTGATGATCTGATGAGTAGGGTGTTTCAGCAGTCTCTTGTGGTCTTCGTTGATGACATCATGATTTTCTCGAAGAACGAGGAAGAGTATGCCCTACATTTGAGAGAGATTATGAAAACTCTCTATGCACACAATCTTAAGGAGAAATTCTCCAAATGTCATTTCTGGAGAAAGGAAGTAAGATTTTTAGGGCATGTGGTCTCTAAAGATGGGATAGCAGTAGATCCTACGAAGGTAGTTGCAGTTCAAGATTGGCATGTCCCAAAGAATGTGTGACACCTCGCGTCCGTTAATGTCACTCACTAAGTGAATGCATTAAGTTTCGTGAAGCGTTATAGGTAAACAAACTTAGAATAATTAAAAGATAGATATAAATAAGACAGCAGCGAAAATTTAAATTTTTATTTCAAACATAAATCTTAATACCGTGGTCCACAATACCATAAGTCACAAAAACCATTATGATAAAATAACTTCTGGCTTGCACCATCAGAGTACATAAGAATATAAAAAGCATAATTCCCCAATTGAAAGAGTTAAGCCATAGTAGAGACAAGAACTTGAGCCATACTTCAGAAGTAGCTCCTCGCAAAATGATATCTGAGTCCTAACTAAGCCTGAGTGTTTCCTCCATGAGATCCTGGGGGGAAACGGAAACAAAAAGGAGAAACAAAAGGATCAGACATAAAGTCTGGCGAGTCTAGTTACTTTTAGCCAGCAAAATAGATAAAAGTATCATGATAGGCATATAAAGTGGATAAGAGAGATCATTACATAAATGGTAGGTGTGACAAGGTGGACAGGGTAAGGTTTATACACTGCTCTAATGATTACTCTGCACTATTACTAGTATAACCAGAATGGGGTGATCCCTTCCACTATAAGTTGGCAGACTTAGGGCATACGTCCAAGTGTACCACAACCACTACCCTAATCGATCGGCTCCCTACTCCGTAGATACTCTGCACCGGCCCTACGGTAGGATGTATAACGTCCTACAGTGGCAACCCCTCACTGATATGCACAGTCCCATATCTATTGGTGTCACAGTCGTCTTTTCCCCCTCAGCCCGTCTTATGCATGCACATAGCCCAGTCGGTTTGTGCCGCCCACACTGCCCTCCACATTTGCATCTCTTACACTCAGTCAGTAAGTGTGCCCCCTCTGCCTAGTACAGAGTACTTTATTTGATACCAACTCCGGGTTACCAAATGAAATGGATCCTACACCATATTATACAAGTTCTTCCCTTTGTCTTGTATCCCCCACTAGGTTTTTCACTGACTATGTATACCACTAGGTGTCTTTAATTACATAGCCTTATACCAGTTATGCTTACCCTAAAAGGTGTCTTTAATTACATAACTTTATTATTTCCTCTGGTTATGCATACCACTAGGTTTCTTTAATTACATAACCTTATCGAGTTAAGTTTGTGGGACTATATGTAAATATTACCCACCCCGTCCAGATTTGCTTAATCCATCCACTATTCCAATCAATTTACTTAACCCTAACCTTAGTTCATAATCATACAATCCATATGGATTAGATTTGGTTAAGTAGTCCAATTCATTACCATGTCCATTTATGGTTTATAATGGGCTATACCACCTAAATTAGGCCTACAACTTGTGGATGCTGGATATGCCGGTTGGGTCCGAGCAGACTTATTCCACGATTGGGCCTAACCTCGTGTCTTAGTCCGATTCATATTTGTGTACTTAGACCTCCCACATTAGGTTCAACATTAGTACAATTACAATTCCTAATTATAATTACTAGACATTCTATTATCAATTAATTAATCAATTAGTTAATCCTTTCCCTTTATAGGTGTTAATGCCCATTTTACCCAATAATTTGAATTATATGTCAAAAATGTTCATATTCAAATTAAGTATTAACCCATTTTCCCCCGTTTCCTAACTAGTGCACTCATAAACTGGTGCCATGCCTAGGCTATTCAATAGCCTAGTCATAAATGACAATAGGGAAAATAGCCTAGTCATAAATGATAATAGGGAAAATAATGGGAATATAACCAAAGTGATCATCTTGGAATAAACATAAACTAGCATGATGATAAGGTGAGCGTACATACTGGCATGGACATGTAATTAACATCATAACAAGGTGGACATAAAACTGATGAAATGGTGGCAGTCAATTGATTCTAACATAACTACGATGTCACAATAAGCATAGTAAGATCTAAATTAGTAGTTTAGATGTCCAATTGGTTTAGATCTAACATGATAACACAAGGTGATTAATTAGATCACATAATTTAGATCTAGAGGTTAAAACAGATCTAACACCATTAGAATGACATAATAGCTTGTTTAGATCTAAATATGGGTTCACATGTCCAACTTACAACATATCTAAGTTGATCGCAATATGACAGGTGAAAGGTGATTTACATAAAGAGTTAGATCTAACCAATGTTGCAACTGTCCAAATTAAGAGATTTGCATTCACCATAACATTGTTACAAGTCAAGATCCACATAGGTAACATAATAGAATAACCACAGTTGCATTGGATCTAAAGGTGTAGATCCATCATGACATAGTATAAGATTTAACAATAGCATAGATTCATAGTTCACAACATATCAAATTCACAGGCTTTCACAATTTACTTTTATTCATTTAAACCTAAAAGCAACTAGAAACTCACTGTGTTAGGTTTAGAGAATAAGGAGAATGGATCTTGAATTTCTGGACTTGATTTGCAAAGTTGAATGTTGTATGTTATTAAAGAAAACGAATCCATCTCAGTTCCTACACCGGCAGCATTTGGCTTCCATAATTTCGAATGAAGAAATAGGAAATTGGACACATATATATAGCCGCACAACCCTCTGAAACCTACTGCCACCTCAGCTTTAGGGGTGTCGACACCTCTGTGCGTGGGTCGACCCATAGGTCGACACCCCTTAAGGGGGGTCGACCCCGGTGTCGACACCCCTCTAGGGGAGTCGACCCCCTAGAGCGGGAAATTTGCCGCGTTGACGAATTTTTGATTTTTGAACTGTTCCGAATAGGGTCTGACTCATATCTGACTCATACGTGACTCATATGTGTATATATGTTCTTTCTGCATGTATACAAATTTAAAACCCTCATAACTTCTTCATACGTGTCTGTTTTACGCAAACCAAATGTCTATCTTGACCAGAATTTCGAGATGGACGCGATGGAATAGTCAGTTTTCCTTAATTCTAAATATTAAACTAATTACTATTTAATTTATCCTCTTTTAGTGTCATTAAAAATTCGTGGTGTTACATTCTCCCCTACTCAAAGGATTTCGTCCCCGAAATCTCTAAGTTGAGAAGAATGCATATCCTACCATCCATCATCCATCTACTCATCTAGTAACCACTGGCATCCATTGTCCTTAGAGACTTCTATTGCTTATATGAATATATGCAACGATGTGTGTATATGTCCCAACACTAATGCGAAAGATCAGGCGGTCTACTGGTTCAGTTGACCTCCTTAATGCAATGTATGTTAGTGCCATGAATCCAATATGTATGCAAATAAACCTATTATATCATATAAGTTCTATATATGTGCACACTCATTCGTCCAAATGCAACATCCGTATGCTAGTTCATCCATTTCCATCCATAAAAGAAAAGAAAATGCACACATATCCATATGCAGTATGATAGTGATTGAGCCGATCTTAGTGCCTAATGTGTGTGTATATGCGTCCACAGGAAACCACTAGCAAACACTTGCATCCATCAAACATAACATGTCTCAAACACATGATTACGTCCATAGTATTCCTATCTAACGGTCGAACAAAAAAATACTATGGATAAGATGTACTCAATGAAAAAAGCACTGATAAAACTTTGAAAAAGGAGTTAAGAACATACTCTTGAAAAGGAAAGGGTACGAAGCATGAATCTTTTCTTTGGTCTCCCAAGTCGCATTCTCTGGGTTATCTCCCCATTGAACCTTTATCAAATTTGATCTCCTTATTGCGTAGCTTCTTAACTTCTGATTCCAGAATATGGGTAGGGACTTGCCTGACTGTCGCCACCCGTTCCACTTCTACTTCTTCTAAAACACCCAGCTCAACGATTACTATGGTGTCATGCAGGCACTTCCGCAGATGAGAAATGTGGAAAACATCATGAACGCCGGATAGATTGTCTGGGAGTTTTACTCTATAGGCCGTTTGGCCAATCCTCTCGGTTATGGGAAATAGTCCTACAAACCTAGGTGCCAACTTCCCAACTGATTTGAAGTGAACCACATTCCTCAGAGGTGACACTTTGATAAAAACCAAGTCACCTACTTCAAATTCGAGGTCAGTCCTTCTCTTGTCTGCATAGGATTTCTGCCTATCTTGAGTTGTCTTCATCCGCTATCGAATAAGGTCAATCTTTTTGGACGTTTCCCTAACCGTACCTGGTCCAACTAATAATCTTTCTGTAGATTCCCACCAATAAGTTGGTGATCTATAGGGTCGTCCATACAATGCTTCGAAGTGTGCCATGCCGATGCTAGCTTGATAACTGTTATTATAGGCAAACTCTACTAAAGGAAGATGCTCTTCCCAAGTCCCTCCGAAGTCTAGGATACACAGCCTCAAAAGATCTTCAAGAATCCTGTTCACCCTCTCTGTCTGTCCATTGGTCTGAGGATGATAAGTGGTGCTCAAACACAACTGTGTACCTAATGCTTCTTGCAAGCTCCTCCAAAATTCGATGGTAAAGATGGGGTCACGATCGCTCACGATGCTGGAAGGTACTCCATGAAGACAAACTATAATACAAACATAAACTGCTGCCAACCATGATGCCATCTTCTTACTCTTAACTGGAATAAAGTGAGCGCTCTTAGTGAGTCTATCCACCACAACCCAGATACTGGTGTTGCCTTTCTTCGATCTAGGCAAACCATCTATGAAGTCCATAGAGGCGCTCTCACATTTCCACTGCGGAACGTCCAACGGATGAAGTAATCCACAGGGCTTCTTTTGCTCAGCTTTGACTTACTGGCAAACTAAACATTAAGAAACAAATTCGGCCACATCTTTCTTCATCCCAACCCAAAAGAAAACCCTCTTCATATCTCTATACATCTTATCACTGCCTGGATGAATGGTCATCATAGAATGGTGGGTTTCTTCTAGGACTGCCTTTATCAAGCTTCCAGTTTGAGGAACACAAAGCCTTCCATCTCGTCGCAACCACCCATTTTCATCTATGGCATATCTACTGAGGTTACTAGAAGTCTCCCCTCTTCTGAGCTTATCCATGATGTCTAAAATCTGTAGGTTACCTTGTTGCGAAGCTCCTACCTAGTCCATAAGAGTCGGTCGTATCGCCAAGGATGCAAACAAATCAGGCAAAATCTCGATGGAGGGTCTAAAATCAAAAGCTGATATGAACTCCAAGTTCTTTCTTTCCACAAACAGAGGATTTAGGGCCACCCTCTGCCTACTTAGTGCGTCTTCCACCACATTACCCTTGCCAGGGGTATATGAAATCTCAAAATCATAAGAAGCTAGAAACTCCATCCACCGTTGTTTCCTTAAATTGAGATCCATCTGCGAGAAAAGATACTTTAGAGATTTATGATCGGTGTATAACTCAAACTTCTCTCCAAGTAAATAATGACGCTGCCTCTTTAACACAAACATTATGGCAGCTAGCTATAGATCATGGGTGGGGTAGTTCTTTTCATAAACCCTCAACTGTCTACCCCCATAACACACTACTTACCCTTCTTACATTAGAACCGAACCAAGCCCTGTACCACACACATCGGTGTAAACAGTAAACAGCTTACTCCCGTCAGCAAGGTCAGGACTGGGGCTATTGTCATAGCCCTCTTAAGTTGTTGGAAAGCAACGTCACAGTCTATATCCCTTGAAAATGCCAAGTTCTTCTTCGTCATCCTGGTGAGTGGGGCTTATATCTTTTCGAAGTCCTTAATGAACTTCCTATAGTAACTTGCTAACCCAAGAAAGCTTCTCACCTCAATTGCATTTTTAGGAATCTGCAAAACTTGCAGTGCAACCACCTTCGTGGGATCAACATCTATCCCTTCTTTGGAGACCACATGCCCTAAGAATCTCACCTCTTTTCTCCAAAAATCGCATTTGGAGAATTTTGCTTTAAGCTGATGGTCACGGAGAGTTTTCAAAACTTCTATCAAATGTTGGGTATGCTCTTCTTCGCTTTTGGAGAAGATCAAAACATCATCGACAAAGACTACAACAAATTTATTTAGGAACTCCCGAAACACCCTACTCATCAGATCGACAAAATAGGGGGGGGGTGCATTCGTCAACCCAAAAGGCATAACTATCCATTCAAAGAAACCTTCCGGAGTCCTAAACGCAGTCTTATCTATGCTGTCCTCAGCCACCCTCAACTGATGGAACCCCGTGGCCAAGTCTAACTGGGAAAATACCGAGGCACCAACAAGCTGATCAAATAAAGCATCAATCCTCGGAAGCGAGTGCTTATTCTTCTTAGTGAGTATACTCAGCTCTCTATAATCAACACAAAAACGAAGTGAACCATCCGCCTTAGTTGTGAATAATACTGAAGCACCCCCATTCAGATATGCTTCGTCTGATAAACCCTTTCTCAAGTAGCTCCCCTACTTGCTTACTTAGCTCCCTCCTTTCCCTCGGAGTCATATGGCGCACTGGCAATGCAACTGGCTTTGCATTGTCCACTAAATAAATACGAAAGTCGATCTTGTGCCTCAGAGGTAAACCCCGAACCTCATCAAAAACATCAGAATAATCTCGGACTACTGGAACATATTGCAGATCATCGATAGATGCATCAAGAGGCTCTAGAAAACTAAGCATAACCGACCCTTGTGGGTCACACGAAATCTCGAGGGTTCTCCCATGACAAATCAGAAGCCTAACAACCCTCTTCTCACAATCCAGTATTGCACCATACGTGGTAAGCCAATTCATTCCTAGAATCAACCCATGGCCCATAAACCCGAGCATATATGCGTCGCATTCAAACTCGACGCCTAACACAGATATTTTCAAATCCTAACAAATCATGGATAAATGAGCCGAACCACCAATGGGGTTTGAAACAACTACGGTATCCACTACCATACTAGTAATTAAGTGTAGAGATTCAACTATAGAACTTGATATAAATGAATGTGAGGCACCAGAATCAAAAAGTGTCCTAATAGTATGGTTTGAAAGAGAAATTAAACCTTCCACAAAAAAATTTCTACCTCTATCAGGAGCAATGATTGCGAGATCATGCACCTGCCCTCCAGAAGTCCCGGTCCTTTGACCCTGTCCATGTGATCCCTGTTTCTTCGGGCACTCTTTAGCAAAGTGTCAGGCCTCTCCACAGTGGTAGCAAGAGTTCTTACTTCGATTATAGTCTTTAACTAGATGACCTTCCTTCCCACAATAGTGACATTTTCTCTTATCCTTGCCTTCATCATTTTTCCCTCCTTTCTTCTGCTGTTGCTTCTGGTCCTTCTTGGGCCACACCTTCCTATATTGCGATGTCTCCTCATCCTTATTTTCTCCCTTGTCTTCTTCATGCGTTAGGACCATATCGACAAGCTTTTCAAAAGTAGCCCCCATTGGAATATGGAACATGGCTAAACCATGCAGAGGCTCATTCAGCCCTTTAGAAAACCGCAAAGCCCTTTTGTGCGACGTATCCACCAACTCTAAACCGAACCTTGCTAGCTGGTTGAATTTATTCACATACTCTTTTAGCGTCAAGTTTCCTTAAAAATCTCTCCATCTGCCTGCTACTTTCAGCTTGGGAAAGAAATTTCATTTTGAACCATTGTCTAAAATCCTCCCAAGTTTCGACTGGATGTCCAGCTTAAGTGACTTCCCACCAAAATGAGGCTTCGTCCTTCAGTAGCCAGGCGACTAATTGGACATTCCTTCTATCCTCTACTTCAAAAATTACGAATAAGTCATCGGTCACCTTGAGCCAATTCCGAGCTACTACGAATGTCTCGTTCCCATGGAATGGCTTCCCTCCCGTAGCTCGGAAGTTCTTACAGATCTTGGCGAAGTTATCTTCTCTTGGAGGGGGAGGAGGAGGAGGAATGACTGGTGCAGCTAAGGGAGGAACATTTCCTTGGCCTTCGGCAGGCGTCGTGGCCTCCAAATATTTACAGAACCATCCGGGTAATATGATGCCCTCTGAGATATTAGGAATGTTTTGTTCCCTAGACATGATGAAAAAGGAAAACGGAAGAAATTTAGATACAGGACCGAAGGATACTACATATGGCTTTTTTGGGAATGTTTTTTAAAACAAACTTTTCTTCATGAAAATGCTTTCTTTTAAAACCTTTTTGAAAATAATTTTCAAAAACTTTTATCTAATCTGGTAACCTTCAGCTCTGATACCAAGTGTGACACCCCACGTCTTTTAATGTCACTCACTAAGGGAATGCATTAAGTTTCCTGAAGTGTTATAAGTAAATAGACACAGAATAATTACAAGACAAATATAAATAAGATAGCAGCATAAATTTAAAATATTATTTCAAACATAAGTCATAATACCGTGGTCCACAATACCATAAGTCACAAAAACCATTACAATAGAATAACTTCTGTCTTGAACTATCAGAGTACATAAGAATATACAAAGCATAATTCCCCAGTTGAAAGAGTTAACCCATAGCAGAGATAAGAACTTGAGCCATACTTCAGAAGTAGCTTCTAGCAAGATGATATCTGAGTCTTGACTAAGCCTGAGTGTTTCCTCCCTGAGAACCTGGGGGGAAACAGAAGAAAGAAGGAGAAACAAAAGGGTCAGACATAAAGTCTGGCGAGTCTAGTTACATTTAGCCAGTAAATGAATAAAAGTAACATGATAGGCGTATAAAGTGGATAAGAGAGATCATTACATAAATGGCAGGAGTGACAAGTTAGACAAGGTAAGGTGTATACAGTGCTCTAATGATTGCTCTGCACTATTACTAATATAACCAGAATGAGGTGTTCCCTTCCACTATAAGTTGGTAGACTTAGGACATACGTCTAAGTGTACCCTAACCACTACCCTAATCGATCGGCTCCCTACTCCATAGATACTCTGTGTCGGCCCTACGGTAGGATGTATCACGTCCTACAGTGGCAACCCCTAACTGATATGCACAACCTCGTATCTACTAGTGTCACGGTCGTCTTATCCCCCGTCTGCCCAGCTTATGCACGCACATGGCCCGGTCGTTTTGCGGCTCCCACACCGTCCTCCACGTTTGGATCTCTTATCATCAGTTAGTGAGCATGCCCCCCTCCGCCTAGTACGGAGTACTTTATTTGATACCTACTCTAGGTTACTGACTGAAATGGGTCCCACACCATAAGATACAAGTTCTCCCCTTTGTCTTGTATCCCCTACTAGGATTTTCGCTAACTATGTATACCATTAGGTGTCTTTA
Organism: Allium sativum; assembly: GCA_030737875.1. Lineage (NCBI taxonomy): Eukaryota > Viridiplantae > Streptophyta > Magnoliopsida > Asparagales > Amaryllidaceae > Allium > Allium sativum. Next base: position 953,562,511 of record CM060915.1, read on the forward strand.
ATTACATAGCCCTATACCAATTATGCTTACCCTAAAAGGTGTCTTTAATTACATAACTATATTATTTCCTCTGGTTATGTATACCACTAGATGTCTTTAATTACATAACCTTATCGGGTTAAGTTTGTGGGCCTATATTTAAATATTACCAACCCCCTCCAAATTAGCTGAATCCATCCACTATGCCAATCAATTTACTTAACCCTAACCTTAGTTCATAATCATACAATCTCTATGGATTAGATTTGGTTAAGTAGTCCAATTCATTACCATGTCCATTTATGGTTTATAATGGGTTAGACCTCCTACATTAGGCCTACAACGTGTGGATGCTATATATGTCGGTCGGGTCCGGGCAGACTTATTCCAAGTTGGGCCTAACCTCGTGTCTTAACCCGATTCGTATTTGCGTACTTAGACCTCCCATATTAGGTTCAATATTAGTGGCTGCTGGATATGTCGGTCGGGTCCGAGCAGACTTCCACCACTAATGCAACCTAACCTCGTGTCATAAGTACAATTACAATTCCTAATTGTAATTACTAGACATTCTATTATCAATTAATTAATCCTTCCCTTTATAGGTGTTAATGCCCATTTTACCCAATAATTTGAATTATATGTCCAAAAATGTTCATATTCAAATTATGCCTGTATTAACCCTTTTCCCCTTATTTCCTAACTAGCGCACTAATAAACTGGTGGCATGCCTTGGCTAGTCAATAGCCTGGTCATAAACGATAATAGGGAAAATAATGGGAAAATAACCAAAGTGATCATCTTGGAATAAACATAAACTAGCATGCTGATAAGGTGAATGTACATACTGGCATGGACATGTAATTAACACCATAACAAGGTGGACATAAAACTGATGAACTGGTGGCAGTTAATTGATTCTAACATAACTACGATGTCACAATAAGCATAGTAAGATCTAAATTAGTAGTTTAGATGTCATATTGGTTTAGATCTAACATGATAACATAAGATGATAAATTGGATCACATAATTCAGATCTAGAGGTTAAAATAGATCTAACACCATTAGAATGACATAATAGCATGTTTAGATCTAAATATGGGTTCACATGTCCAACTTACAACATATCTAAGTTGATCGCAATATGATAGGTGAAAGGTGATTTACATAAAGAGTTAGATCTAACCAATGTTGCAACTGTCCAAATTAACAAATTTACATTCACCATAACATAGTTACAAGTCAAGATCCTCATAGGTAACATAATAGAATAACCACAATTGCATTGGATCTAAAGGTGTAGATCCATCATAACATAGTATAAGATTTAACAATAGCATAGATTCATAGTTTACATCATATCCAATTCGCAGTCTTTCACAATTTACTTTTATTTATTTAAACCTAAAAGTAATTCGAAACTCACTGCGTTATGTTTAGAGAATAGGGAGAATGGATCTTGAATTTCTGGATTTGATTTGCAAAGTTGAATGTTGTATGTTGTTGAAGAAAACGAATTTGTCTCAATTCGCACACCGACAACATTTGGCTCCCATAATTTCCAATGAAGAAATAGGAGAATTGGATATATATATATAGCTGCAGAACCATCTGAAACCGACTGCCACCTCAGCCCTAGGGGCGTCAACAACCCTGTGGGTGGCTCGACCCATAGGTCGACACTCCTTAAGGGGGGTCGAACCCGGTGTCGACACCCCTCTAGGGGGTCGACCCCCTAGAGCGGGAAATTTGCCGCCTTGACTAATTTTTGATTTTCGAACTGTTATGGATAGGGTCTGACTCATTCATGACTCATATGTGTATATATGTTCTTTCTGCACGTATACAAACTTAAAACCCTCATAACTTCTTCATAGGTTGTTTGTTTTACGCAAACCAAATGTCTATCTTGACCAGAATTTCGAGACGGACGCGATAGCATGGTCCGTTTTCCTTATTTCTGAATATTAAAGTAATTATTATTTAATTTATCCTCTTTTAGTGTTGTTAAAAATTCGAGGTGTTACAGAATGCAATGGAGTTGAGGAGTTTTCTTGAATTAGCAGGCTATTATAGGAAGTTCATTAAGTACTTCACAAAGATATCAGCCCCACTCACCAGGCTGACGAAGAAGAATCTGACATTTTCTTGGGATATAGACTATGACGATGCTTTTCAACGATTAAAGAGAGCTTTGACAACAGCCTCAGTCTTGACCTTTCCCGATGGGAACAAAGTGTTCACAGTATATACTGACGCATGCAGTACAGGGGTTTGCACAGTTCTGATGCAAGAGGGATGGGTGGTATGTTATGGAGGTAGACAACTAAGAGTTCATGAGAAGAACTGCCCTACCCATGACTTAGAGTTAGCTGCCATAGTATTCACACTTAAGACTTGGCGCCATTATCTACTAGGAGAGAAGTTCGAGTTGTACACCGATCATAAATCTCTCAAATATTTATTCTCACAGAAGTACCTTAACTTAAGGCAACAAAGATGGATGGAGTTCCTAGCATCATATGGCTTTGAGATTGCTTATATCCCTGGCAAGTGTAATGTGGTAGCAGACACATTAAGTGGGAAAAGGGCGACCTTGAGTCCTTTGTTTGTGGAGAGGAAAAGTTTGCATTGACTTTTTATTTTAAACCCTCCATCGAGTTTACACCTGGTTTATTGGCATCGGTAGAGGTGAGACCTACTCTGCTGGATCAGATAGGGACTTCAAAGTGAGAGGACCCGTAGCTAGTAGATATTTTGGATAGACCCAGTAAAGGGGAGACTTCCGGTAACCTCAGTAGATATTCCATGGATGATAGAGTATGGTTGCGATGAGATGAAAGGCTTTGTGTTCCCCATGTTGGGAGTCCGTTGAAGAAAGTCCTTGAGGAAGCTCATCATTCTAGAATGACTATTCATCCAGGCGGTGATAAAATATGCAGGGATATGAAGAGGGTTTCTTCTGGGCAAGGATGAAGAAAGAAGTGGCAGAGTTTGTTTCTCGGTGTTTGATTTTCCAACAAGTCAAAGCTGAGCAAAAGAAGCCCGGCGGTTTGCTTCATCCTTTGGAAGTCCCATAGTGGAAGTGGGAGTGCGTCTCTATGGATTTCATTGATGGTTTGCCTAGATCGAGGAAAGGCAACACAAGTATTTGGGTTATAGTGGATAGGCTTACTAAGAGCACTCATTTCATTCCTGTTAAGAGTAAAAGGATAACATTATGGTTGGTAGTAGTTTATCTTCGTGAGATAGTTTGTTTGCATGGAGTAACTTCCAGTATTGTGAGTGATCGCGACCCCATATTCACTAGTGGGTTTTGGAAGAGGTTGCAATAGGAATTACGTACACAGTTGTGTTTGAGCACCACTTATCACCCGCAGGCCGATGGATAGACAAAAAGGGTGAATAGAGTCCTTGAGGATATTTTAAGACTGTGTATCCTAGACTTCGGAGGGACTTGGGAAAAGCATTTTCCTTTAGCGGAGTTCGCCAACAACAACAGTTATCAGTTTAGCATTGGCATGGAACCTATTGAAGCATTTTATGGACGACCCTGTAGTTCACCGACTTGTTGGTGGGAATCTACAGAAAGGCTTCTACTTGGACCTAAGATGGTTAGAAAAACTTCAGAAAAGATTGATATTATCTGCAGGCGCATGAATACAGCTCAGGACAAGTAGAAGTCCTATGTAGATAGGAGAAGGACCGATATTGAGTTTGAAGTGGGAGACAAGGTTTTCATTAAGGTATCACCTTTGAGGAACGTAGTTCGTTTTAGATCTGTAGGGAAATTGGAGCCATGGTTTGTAGGACCATTTCCCATAACAGAAAAGGTTGGCCAAATGGCCTATAGAGTAAAGCTACTAGAGAGGTTGTTCGATGTTCATGATGTTTTCCACTTTTCTCATTTACGGAAGTATTTACCTGATACCACAGAAGTAGTTGAGCCGAGTATGCTTGAGGAAGTAGAAGTGAAATGGGAGGCGATAGTTAGACGAGTTCCTACCTGTATTCTTGGATCAGAGGTTAAGAAGCCACGCAACAGAGAGGTCAAGTTGATGAAAGTTTAGTGGGGAAATGACTAAGAGGATGCAACTTGGGAGACTGAAGACATGATTCACGCTTCATACCCTTTTCTTTTCAAGGGTACGTTCTTAACTTCTTTTTCCAAAGCTTTTGTTCATGCTTGTTTCCATCATTTAAGTAAATCCTATCGATCGAATCGTTGACCTTTAGGTAGGAAACCCATGGATGTAAACATGTGTTTGAGACATGTTAGGTTTGATGGATGCAAGTGGTTGCTAACGATAAGATAAGTTATTTAAATCATTTTTATTAACTTATCAGTTCAAACAATTTTCGTAAAAAATGATAATTTAACACTATTCATCGATATATTAGATTTTGAGATTTTCTAATAGAATACGACTTATAAAATTGTTAAAATAAGGTTATTAGATTTCTAAAATAATAATGATTTCAAAGATATGATAAATTAAATTTGGTAATAAAATTTGGATTTGTCAAATTATAGAAATTAACAAATTTATCAAAAGAAGATTTTTGTCAAAAAGTGTCTAAACATGATTTTATACCTTATCAACTTGAATGTAAATTCAATTTGAGTTTTTGAAATTGATGTAATATGTTTTTTAAATTATAAAATAATTTTTTTAGAGTAATGGAATTCAATGGCAAATTATATTGACAAAATGTGTCAACTTTTGTCAAATGTTAAAATTTTGTCAAAAGCGAGATATTATAACTTGACAAATTTAAGTTGGTTTAAACATTTGAGAATGTTAATTTAAACATGTCAAGTTGAAATTTAAGTTTAGTTTAGTTGTTGTTCAAAATTATAAAACTTAGCAGTAAAATATCAATAGAAGTGTACTGGCTTTTGTCAAAAGAAAACGTTTAAATACGTATAAGTAAAACTATTTTTACTATGGCTTATGTTGATTTAATATAAGTATTTAATAAGGGTTATTAAATAAAATAACTTCGTTAAAAGAGACAAAATGTTTACAAAACATCATTGCGTTTAATTGACTAAACTTGTAGTTGTTTTTATTAACAAAAAAAATGCAAATTGAATTGTAACATATGTAAGTATTGCTAAGTTGAAACACTTCGAAAATGTGACAAAAAGTGTCATGAAACTTATGAATAAACTATATTCCTTTGACAAATGGCTTTTGTCTTATTAAACACATGCATTTTTCCTTATTAAGCACATGGCTTTGTCTTATTCATAAATGCACTTTACACATGTTATGCATCCATGTTTACTTCCATGTTAAGGAAGATGCATCTGTCTTTGCACATTTGCAATTTTTCCCCTTCTTCCCACTTATAAAAGAAGCCTCCTTCTATTCCATTTCATTCTTTCCATCTCTCTTTTCCCTATGATCTCTCTTCTTCCTCTCTAATGGATAGTGTAACACCTCGTATTTTAACAACATTAAAAGAGGATAAATTAAATAATAATTAATTTAATATTCAGGATAAAGGAAAACAGACCGTGCCATTGCATCCATCTCAAAATTCTGGTGAAGATAGACATTTTGTTTGCGTAAAATGGAAACTGTATGAAGAAGTTATGAGGATTTTAAGTTTGTATACACGCAGAAGAAATATGTATATACACATGATACACATATAAGTCAGATATGAGTCAGCACTTATCCAGAAAGGGTCCAAAAATCGAAAATTCATCTGGCGGCAAATTTCCCGCTCTAGAGAGTCAACCCCCCTAGAGGGGTGTCGACACCGGGGTCGACCCCTCTTAAGGGGTGTCGATACCAGGGTCAACCCACCTATAGGGGTGTCGACACCCCTAGGGCTGATGTGGCAGTCGGTTTCAGAGGGACTGGCAGCTATAAATACATGGTCATTTCTCTTGTTTTCTTCATTGATAATCCTTGGGGGCCAAACTCTGCCGGTATCTGAATTGAACTAGATCCGTTAATCTCCTGACACTATCAACTTAAGAAATTCAGTTAGAGAATCAAGATCCATTCTTCTTCTATTTTTCTAATCCAAACACTGTGAGTTCCTAGTTGCTTTTAGATTTAAATATATAAAAGTAAACGTGATATGACAATAGTTTGGATTTGTTCATATGCCTACATTATATTGGATCCACTGTAAATTGCGAACTTATGACCTTCTAAATTGAGTATAACTTGGATCTAAATCTCTATCTTGTTGGATCTATTGTAACTTTTATGGCATTATATGATGTGGATCTTGACCTTATTTGTGTTAGATCTATTTTTATATATTAATCTAAATCTCTATCTTGTTGGATCTATAGTAACATTCTAATATGTGGATCTTGACCTTATTTGTGTTAGATCTAGTTTTAACTATTAGATTTGAATTATGTAGACATCTAAATTGCTAATCAGATCTAATTTATCACCTTGTGCCTATCATATTAGATCTAAACTAGTTGGACATATAAATTGTTAATTTAGATCTTATTATGCTTATTATGACATCATAGTTATGTTAGAATCAATTAACTGCCACAAGCTCATTAGATTTATGCTTATATGTCCATCTTATCAACATGCTAGTTTATGTTTATGCCAAAACAATCACCTTTGTCATATTCCCATCACCTTTCCTTTTATTGTTATGACTAGGCTACTTTCTAGCCTAGATGCCGCCAAATATAGGCAAACGCGTTAGTTAGGGAACGGGGGAAAAAGGTTAGAATTGTCATAATTTAAGTAATGTTTATATGAATTGGACATACAATTCAAATGGGGAAAAAGAGGCATAACCGCCTATAATACATAGGTAAATTTGTATAATTATGGAATGTTTAAGATTACAATTATAAGTTGCAATTGCACTTATGACATGAGGTTAGGTTGCATTAGTGGTGGAAGTCTGCCAGGACCCGACCGGCATATCCAGCAGCCACCAATGTTGAACCTAATGTCAGAGGTCTAAGTGCGCAAATACGAATCAAACTACGACACGAGGTTAGGCCCAACTTGTGGAAGAAGTCTTCCAGGACCCGATCGGCATATCCAGCACCCACAAGTTGTAGGCTAATGTGGGGGGTCAAGCTCATTATAAACCATAAATGGACATGGTAATGAATTGGAATACTTAACCTAATCTAATCCGTAGGGATTATATGATTATGAACTAAAGTTAGGGTTAAATAAATTGGTTGGACAATGGGTGGGTTAAGTAAATCTGAGGGAGTGGGTAATATTTACATATATGCCCACAAACTTAGCCCGATAAAGTTATGTAATTAAGGACACCTAGTGGTAATCATAACCGGTAGAAAGTTTGGGGTTATATAAAATTAAAGCACGTTTAGGGTAAATATAACCTATGGAAAACCTAGTGGGGGATATAAGACAAAGGGGAGAGCTTGTATCATATTGTGTGGGACCTGTTTCAGTCAGTAACACGTAGTATGTATCGAGTAGAGAACTTCGAACTAGGTCGGAGAACGGGCACGCTTACTGACCAATTGTAAGAGATCCAAACGTGGAGGCGGTGTTGGCAGTGCAAACCGACCGGGCCATATGCATGCATGAGCCAGGCCGAAAAGGATAAGACGACCGTAACACCAGTAGATATGGGGTTATGCATATCAGTGAGGGGTTGCCACTTTGGGACGTGATGCATCCTACTGTGGGACCGACACAGAGCATCTACGGAGTAGGGTGCCGATCGATTAGGGTAGTAGTTAGGGTACATTTGGACGTATGCCTAAGTCTACCTTATTGAAGTGTAAGGGATCATCTCATTCTGGTTATACTAGTAGTAGTGCAGAATAATCATTAGGGAAGCGTATTCACCTTATCCTGTCTACCTTGTCACACCTGCCATTTATGTAGTTGTAACACCCCACGTCCATTAATGTCACTCACAAAGGGAATACATTAATTTCCATGGAGCGTATTTAGTGTGTAGAACAGAATATAACAAGACAGATATAAATAATGGTACTTGATAAATTTAAAACAACTTTTATTGCAGCGGAGAAATAGTTTGATTACAACAACTTCATAAACCAAGTAAACTTAATATCCATCTTGACAAATTGTTTCAGAGTACATAAAATAAAATAAAAAGCATAAACCCCAACATAAGTAGCCACAAAAGAGATGAGCTGAACTTTACTTTCAGCAATCCAAGCACATCCAAAAGAGAGAGAAAGATATCCAAGATCAAGCTCCACTAGTACTAGTCCCACCCTGAGAACCTAGGGGGGAAAGGAAGAAAAGAGGCAAAAACAAGGGGGTCAGACATAAAGTCTGGCGAGTATAATAACTTTAACAATATAATTATTAAAGTAACTAGGATAAGGCATAAACTGGTAAGATAAGATATGACCATGAAACAAGTGGGCATGACAAAGCAGTTAAGAGGAATATTCTGGCGTTAATATCGTCCCTAATCACTATAGGATAATTACTATACTGCACCACCACTAGTCACCCTAAAAGTTGATCCTACCTACAGAACTTAATAATGATAATGGTAGTTTCATGTACCCCTAGCTACCTTCATAGGTGTCGTCTGCCCCTATCTCCACTAGTTGTACCCACTACCCCCATTCGATCGGCTCCCTAACTCGTAGATACCCGTGTGGTCCCACAGTGGGGTGTATCACTCCCCAAAGTGGCAACCCGATACCACTAAAGATGCACGACTTATATCTACACAATGCAACAACGTCTTACCTACCAGCCCGGGCCCACGCACGCACATGACCCCGTTGGACTTGCGTTGCCACCGCTAACCCGTTTTGACCTCTTACAATCCAATCCAGTAAGCGTGTCCCATCCTCGACTTGGGTCGAGCTCACAAAGATACTTAATGGGTTACTGGTTTGAAAAGGGCCCCCATGCTTGACACAAGCCTTCCACCTATGCTTGGGCCCCACTAAGGTTTCCCCACTTAACCCCATTCTTATTCATGTCTTCTTACATGTTTCAATCTTGGTTAAGTGCATCTAATCGTATTTCACATGCCACCCAAGGCACCCACTTAACCCCCCATGTCCCACCACATGTTTATCTGGTTAAGTGTTACTTAATTCATTAGAACCGTAACCTTGTAAAGACCTCCCACATTAGACTGGCATTTGCGGTTGCTGGATTTGCCGGGCGGGTCCGGGTAGTCTTATACTGCAAACGAGCCTAACCTCGTGTCTTTACAATTGTTACACATTTAATTTGTGCCTTTGACCTCTTACATTAGACTGGCATTTGTGGCTGCTGGATTTGCCGGGCGGGTCCGGGTAGTCTTACACCACAAAAGAGTCTAACCTCGTGTCTTAGGCGGTTTATTATTACACATCTTTATTTAACCCCAAATTGGATTAATATCCCTATTAAATTTGTCAATAATTTCCAAATTTATTTATGTCCATAATTGTCTCTTAAAATTATGTTCATAAATACAATTATGCCGATTAATATCTCAAATTAATTATATGCCTTTTAAGGCCATTTTATTGCCAATTCACAATTTTATGTATATTCAATATTATCCCATCATCCCCACGCTATTCGTATGTTTTCATATGACATATGTTAGACTCGCAAATAGTCTAACTTATAAAAAGAAAAACAACATCACATAACACATAAAATAGATCTAAGTATCATGACATAAACTTGCATATGAATTTCATTCAAACTAGCATATGATAGGAAACTAACATAGGTAATGGGCATAAACATGCATAACTTATGTACTGCTATAGATCCAAACATAAAGGTGTGAACTTGCAAATGGATCTAAACATGAAGATGTAATCTTTCATATAGATCTAAACATAAAGATGTAAACTTGCATATAGATCTAATCATAAAGGTGTAATCTTGCATATAGATCTAAACATAAAGGTGTAATCTTGCATATAGATCTAAACATGTAGATTAATGTCACATAAACTAGCATATACATATACATGTTTCACATATATTTCAACAACCCAAACTTGCAAAAGATTCATACACGTATATATGATCCAATCGTCATAAACTTACATAGGATAGATGATTCAACTTGCATAAGATATATGATTCAACTTGCATAAGATATATGATTCAACTTGCATAAGATTCGCATATGATCCAACTTGCATAAAATTCACATAAGAACTAACACATGATCCAACACCACAAACATACATACAATTTACATCACATGATTCAAAATCATATTCTCATAATCCCAGTTATATCTTATCATAATTAAATTAATGAATTATTTTGTGAAAGCTATCATACTCACAATTAAAAAGAATAGTCTTGTCTTTCTGGGATCTGTATTCTGAAATTGAATTGCTCGCCTTTGATGTAGACTTAGTTGTTATTTAGATTTGATTTGATTTTGTTTCAAGCCTCTATCTTGCTTTAGGGTTGAATGTGTATGGCGGCTACTCTAGGTCCTCCATTAACGACATGGCAGCTCTTGGTATGAATTTGTGTGATTAGGGTTAGGGGTTTAGGTGTGTTTTTATAGAATATTTGTTAATTAAGAGCCGTTAGATTAACCTAGAATCAATCAAGACCATCCAGTGAAGATAGAGTGACACCTCAGCCCTAATGACTCGGCACTGAGTCAAAAAGTCGTCATCTTTCAGATCTGCCCGGGGGGGGGGGGGGGGGTAGGTCGACCCCCAGGTCGACCCCTAGGTCGACACTTACGTCGACCTGTATAGGGGAGGTCGACACTAGGGTCGACCCCCTGGTCGACCTGGTACCTGTTTTATATTTTTTTTCTGAACCTGAAGCTGTTTTTAATTTAATTAATTTCTGAAACTTCAGAAGGCCATAACTTCTTCATACAAACTCCAATTCTCACAAACTCAGACTTTATCTCAAGCAGAATTCCGAGACGAACGCAATGGCGCAACCCGTTTCCCTTAATTCCCACATTTGAAATTAAGTATTCTTTAATTTGTTAACTTAATATTTAAAATTACGGGGTGTCACATTCTCCCCTCCTTAAAGGATTTCTCCCTTGAAATCTCCAAGTTAAGGAGAATGCATATCCTAACATCCAATCATCCATCTACTCAACCATCGAACACAGGCATCCATTGTACTTACAAGATTTCTAATGCTGTATGAACATATGCAAAGAGTGTGTGTATATGCTCCTTATCTAATGCAAGATCAGGCGGTCTACTGATTCAGTTGACCTCCTTAATGCGAATCATGAAAGTGTCATGCGTCCATTATGTATGCGAAAGAGTCCTATCGATACATATTATTTCTACATGTGTGCACAACCATTCATCAAAATGCAGCATCCATATGATAACACAACCATTATACATCCATTAATTTAAATATGCACACACATTTATATGCAACATGAAGGTGATTGAGCTGATCTAGTGCCTAAGGTGTGTGTACATGCATCCACGAGCAACCACTAGCAACCACTTGCAATCATTTGCATCCATCAAAAATAACATGTCTCAAACACATGTTTCAACCATAGGTTTCTTCCTAACTAAAGATCGAAGATGTCATTGCAAAGATAATACTAAAAGATAGGACAAGTATCAACAAAGCAGTAGAAAAAGGAGAAAATAAAACATACCCTCAAAAAGGAAAGCGTACAACATACGCATCTTATCTTCCGTCTCCCAAGTCGCGTCTCTTTGATCATCTTCCCGTTGCACTTTGACCAACTTGACCTCTTTGTTGCGAAGCTTTTTGACCTCCGATCCGAGAATGCGTGTAGGAGCTCGTCTGATCATGGCATTGCGCTCTACTTCCACTTCTTCGAGCGTGCTCGGCTCTACCACTTCCGTCGTATCGTGTAAACACTTACGCAAATGCGAAATGTGAAAATCGTCATGAACTCCGCTGAGCTTCTCTGGTAACTCTACTCTATACGCCATCTGCCCAATCCTCTCTGTAATTGGAAAGGGTCCTACGAACCTTGGTGCCAACTTCCCTACTGATCCAAAGAGGACTACGTTTCTCAATGGTGACACCTTAATAAAAACCATGTCCCCAACATTGAACTCAAGATCGGTTCGTCTCCTATCAGCATATGACTTCTGTCGGTCCTGCGCCGTCTTCATTCGCCGTCGAATCAGGTCTATCTTCTCCGAAGTCTCCCTAATCATATCGGGTCCAAGCAAAACATTGTCCGTGGATTGCCACCAACATGTAGGTGATCGGCACGGTCGTCCATAAAGAGCCTCAAAAGGTGCCATGCCAATGCTAGCCTGAAAACTATTATTATAAGCGAACTCCACTAGTGGAAGATCTTCTTCCTATGTTCCTCCAAAGTCTAGGATGCATAGCCTTAGAAGGTCTTCTAGAATCCGATTTACTCTCTCGGTCTGGCCGTCTGTCTGAGAATGATAAGCGGTACTTAAGCATAATTGCGTTCCAACATCCTCTTGTAAACTTTTCCAAAATTCGATTTTGAAAATGGGATCTCTATCGCTCACAATGCTTGAGGGTATGCCGTGCAAACGAACTATTTCTCTAAAGTAAACGGATGCTAACCATGCGGCGGTCCTTCTACTCTTAACGGGAATAAAATGGGCACTTTTTGTAAGTCTGTCTACAATTACCCAAATCCCCGTATTAGCCTTCCTTGATCTTGGTAACCCATCTAGAGGGTGTTGACACCAGGGTCGACCCCCCTCAAGGGTGTCGACATCGAGGTCGACCCACCTATAGGGGTGTCGACACCCCTAGGGCTGATGTGGCAGTCGGTTTCATAGGGGCTGGCAGCTATAAATACATGGTCATATCTCTTGTTTTCCTCATTGAGAATCCATAGGGGCCAAACTCTGTCGGTGTCTGAATTGAACTAGATCCGTTAATCTCCTACAACTATCAACTTAAGCAATTCACTTAGAGATTCGAGATCCATTATTCTTCTAATCCAAACACTGTGAGTTCCTAGTTGCTTTTAGATTTCAATATACAAAAGTAAACGTGATATGACAATAGTTTGGATTTGTTCATATGCCTATATTATATTGGATCCATTGTAAATTGCGAACTTTTGACATTCTAAATTGAGTATAACATTGATGTAAATCTCTATCTTGTTGGATATATTGAAACTTTTGTGGCATTCCATGATATGGATCTTGACCTTATTTGTGTTAGATCTATTTTTAACTGTTGATCTAAATCTCTATCTTGTTGGATTTATTGTAACATTCTATGATGTGGATCTTGACCTTATTTGTGTTAAATCTAGTTTTAACTATTGGATCTGAATTATGTGGACATCTAATTTGCTAATCATATCTAGTTTATCACCTTGTGCCTATCATATTAGATATATACCAGTTGGACATCTAAATTGTTAATTTAGATCTTATTATGCTTATTATGACATCATAGTTATGTTAGAATCAATTAACTGCCACAAGTTCATTAGATTTATGCTTATATGTCCACCTTATCACCATGCTAGTTTATGTTTATGCCAAAACAATCACCTTTGTCATATTCACATCACCTTTCCTTTTATTGTTATGACTAAGCTATTTTCTAGCCTAGACGTCACCAAACATAAGAGAACGCGTTAGTTAGAACAGGGGAAAAAGGTTAGAATTAGCATAATTTAAATAATGTTTATATGAATTGGACATATAATTCAAATGGGGGAAAAGGGGCATAATCACCTATAATACATTGGTAAATTTGGATAATTATGGAATGTTTAAGATTACAATTAAAAGTTGTAATTGCACTTATGATGTGAGGTTAGGTTGCATCAGTGGTGGATGTCTGCCCGGACCCGCAGCAACCACTAATGTTGAACCTAATGTGAGAGGTCTAAGTGCGCAAATACGAATCTGGCTATGACAAGAGGTTAGGCCCAACTTGTGGAAGAAGTCTGCCCGAACACGACCGGCATATCCAGCATCCACAAGTTGTAGGCCTAATGTGGGAGGTCTAGCCCATTATACACCATAAATGGACATGGTAAAGAATTGGACTACTTAACCTAATCTAATCCATAGGAATTGTATGATTATGAACTAAAGTTAGGGTTAAGTAAAATTGGTTGGACAGTGGGTGGGTTAAGTAAATCTGATGGGGTGGGTAATATTTACATGTAGGCCCACAAACTTAGCCCGATAAGGTTATGTAATTAAAGAAACCTAGTGGTAAGCATAACCGGTAGAAAAATTGGGGTTATATAAAATTAAGGGTACCTTTAGGGTAAATACAACATGTGGAAAACCTAGTGGGGATACAAGACAAAGGGGAGAGCTTGTACCATATTGTGTGGGACCCATTTCAGTCAGTAACCCGGAGTATGTATCGGGTAGAGAACTCTGAACTAGGTCGGAGAAAAGGCAGGCTTACTGACTGATTGTAAGAGATCCAAACGTGGAGGCAATGTTGGCGGCGCTTACCGACCGGGCCATGTGCGTGCATGAGCCGGACCGAAGGGATAAGACGACCGCGACACCTGTAGATATGGGGTTGTGCATATCAGTGAGTGGTTGCCATGTGTAACACCCCACGTCCATTAATGTCACTCACAAAGGGAATGTATTAACTTCCATGGAGGTTTTAAGTGAATATAGAACAGAAAAATTACAACAAGACAGATAATAAGTAGTACTTGGAAATCTAAAACTTTATTTCATTGCAGCGGAAATTAAACATGTTTGTTACATCATAAAACCATAAATCAGAGTCAAGTACAATATCCATCTTGATAAAACAGAATACATAACCCCATTACATAAATAGCCATTAAAGAAGATAACAAGCTGGACTTTAGTTCAGCGGTCCAAGCTTTCCCAAAGAGAGATAAAGCAATCCAATCAAGCTCCACTAGAGCCGGGCCCACCCTGAGGACCTGGAGGGGGGGAAAGATAGAAATGGAGGGGGTCAGACATAAAGTCTGGCGAGTATGATAATTCTAACAATACTATTATCAAAATAATTAGACTGAGGCACAAGCTGGAAAATAAGGAAATGTCTATGAACTATTGGGTATGGAAGAGCAGATAAAGATAACGTTAAAGGCACACCTAATACTAACGAATAATTACTACACTGCACCACACCAGTCACCCTAAATGTTGATCCCACTTGCTTCACTTAGAAATTATATAAATAGCTTTGTGTACCCCTAGCTGACTACATAGGTGCCACCTTCCCCTATCTCCGCTAGGTGTACCCCACTACCCACTTGCGATCGGCTCCCTACTCGTAGATACCCGTGCTGGTCCCACAGTGGGGTGTATCACTCCCCTAAAGTGGCAACCCGATACAGCTAAAGAATGCACGGCTTATACCTACACGATGCAACAATGTTTTACCTACCAACCCGGGTCCACACACGCATATGAAACCCGTTGGTCTTGCGTTGCCACCGCTAACCCGTTTGGCCTCTTATAGTCAAGCCCAGTATTCGTGTCCCGTCCTCGACTTGGGTCGAGCCCACAAAGATACGTTTGGGTTACTGGTTGAAATGGGCCTCCAATTACTTACCACAAGCTATCCACCTAAGCTTGTCCCCACTAGTATATCCCACTTAACCCTCTTCTTAGTCATGTTCATTTACATGTGTGTTTGGTTAAGTCTTACTAATCGTACTTCAAATGCCACTAAAGGCACCCACTAGATTCCTCATGCCACCCAAGGCACCTACTTAACCCCCATGTCCCACTTCACATGTTTATCTAGTTAAGTATTTCTTAATTCATTCAGGCCATAACCTCATAAAGATCTCTCACATTAGACTGGCATTTATGGCAGCTGGATTCGTCGGGCGGGTCCGGGCAGTCTTACACCATAAAAGAGTCTAACCTCGTGTCTTTACAACTGTTATGCTTTAATTTGGGCCTAGGACCTCTCACATTGGGCTGACATTTGTGACTACTGGATTTGTCGGGCGGGTCCGGGCAGTTTTACGTCACAAACGAGTCCAGCCTCGTGTCCTAAGCATTGATTAACACTTATAATCTTTTACCCCAATTTTAAATATATCCCTATTCAAATCATTAATTAATTCCAATTTTAATGATGTCCATAATTGACTCAATTATGGCCATCCACTTACGGTATGCAAAATCATATCAATTGCACCCCAATTTCTTAATATTAAATCCTTAATATTACCCCTACCCCACGTTATACGTTCGCTTATTCAACGCAACATATACGTTAGACTCGAATAGTCTAACTCATAGCACAAAGATAAATTATCACAACATATAGACAAATAAAATAGATCCAATCATAATACGGGTGAAACTTGCATAAAACTACACATGTCATGGATCTAAAGGTGTCAACTTGTTTGGTTAAATGTCATAACTTACATAATATGATCATAACCCAAGTTCATGTATAAACTTGCATATGTGGTTTATGCAACATAATGATGGTGTGAACTAGCATCTAACACATAGAACTCACACATGTCATAGCATAATTCTAGATCTAAATAGATGTCATAATTCTAGATCTAAATAGATGTCATACAACATGTGAGATTATACATACTAATAAATCTAAACTTGCATAGGTACATGTGATTTATCATGTGAATCATCATAGCCCAAATATATATAATCAACATCATGATTCATAAGCTAACTACAACATAATAACATCATGGCTTTGTAACATCGCAACTTAGCATAGAAACTTGCAACATATATAATATCATCATAGCATGATTTACAACATATAGGATATCATCATCACATAACATAGGATTTACAACATACATGATAGCATAAGGTTTGCAACAACATATATGACAATTCACATCATTTTCTTATGATCCATATCACATCTTAATCTAATTAGTTTGCTAATAATCTTATTAAGATCATCATACTCACAATTAGAAAAGAAAGAGAGTCTTGATTTGCTTTAGAGTTGAGTAGAATTAGAGTTTTGATTAGCTTTCTTCCTTCTTAGTTGGCGGCGGCTACACTGAGTTCCATGGCGATGGCATGACGGCGCCTATTCTATTTTTCATGTGATTTTAGAGTGAGAGACTACCTAGGTATATATAGAGTTTAGGATTTATTTAGACCGTCAGATCAACTCAGAACTAACCTGAACCGTTAAATTAGCCAACTCAGCCCTAAAGACACATCAGCAGCTCAAGATTGGGCTCTGCCAAAACCTGGCCGACTTGACCAGGTCGACACCCAAGTCGACTGCGCAGTCGACCTGGTCCTGGGGGTGTCGACTGCCCAGTCGACCTAGGGTGCTGGGCGGGAAATTTCCCGCCTGGCCTGTTTGACTTCGAATTTTGAATTTTCTGAAACTTCCGATGGCCATATCTCCTTCATACAAAGTCCAAATCACGCAAACTCGGACTCTATTTCAAACAGAATTCCGAGACGAACACAATGGCGCAACCCGTTTCCCACAATTCTCACGTTTGAGATTAGTTATTGTAACACCCCACCTCCGCCAGTACCACTCTTGCAAGGGCACTGACTTTGGAGGGGCGTTTGAATCAGGTAAACATGCATAATAATATACCAAGGCAGAACAAGAACATATGTATATATGTAAACAGAGTAAATAACATAGATAAAACAGCGGAAGATTTAAACCATTTCAAAACACAAGTCTGGTACATCAAGATGTCATTTTCCCAAAATTACAAGTCTAGATAAAAACATCATCTGATAAACTGAAATACATAAGTACTATCCCCAAATAAGAGTGATAAACCATAGCGAGCTCAAGTCCAAAGCATACATGAGCTATCCAAGAAAAGCAGCAAAGATCCAAGCTAAGCTCCTGTATTCCCTCCCTGAGAACCTGGGGGGGGGGGGGGAAACGGAAGAAAAGAGGCGAAAGGAAACAGGTCAGTCAAAAAGACTGAGTAAGCCCTACTACAATCAATGTAAACTGATAAAGTTAACTGACATGAGCAGCAAGTATGAATATAAGGATAACAAACATACTAACATGCTGACTAACTAACAAGGCAGATCATGGTGTCATCGCATATTCAGGTTAAGGTTTTTCACCACGGGTGCACCAACATTCTAACATGTCATGTATAATCCAGAATTTATCCCTTGGCCTAAACGTGGCCCAGTATCAGGTGTTTGACTCAAATCAAGATCCAATCTCTTGGTACCAATACTTAGTATAACCGTATTAGGTGTTACTCAAAACAGAACGGAACAGAATGGTCCATACAGAAGTAGGATTTGGGAAAAATGGGCTTTTACCTCTCCCAACAGGTAAAGTACAGAGACAGAGTGTTGACAATAATGGGCCTTTATCACCCTAACAGAACGGAGTACAGAAACAGAATGCTAACCATAATGGGCCTTTACCACCCTAACAGAACAGAGTACAGAAACAGAATGCTAACCATAATGGGCCTTTACCACCCTAACAGAACGGAATACAGAAACAGAGTACTAACCATAATGGGCCTTTACCACCCTAACAGAACGGAATACAGAAACAGAATACTAACCCTAATGGGCCTTTACCACCCTAACAGAACGGAATACAGAAACAGAGTACTACAATTAGGTGTACACTAGTAGTGGGCCTTTACCACCCAACCAGACGGTACCACGCAGAAACAGACGGGTGTTACCACCCAACAAAACAGACGGTACCTACAGAGTCAGACAGAGTTAAGTGTACCCTAAACCCTACCCAAGCGATCGGCTCCCTAATACATAAATACCCTGTGTCGGTCCCACGACAGGGTGTATCATTCCCTAAAGTGGCAACCAATTGGCACAGGCATATTTATAGATGTCACGGCGTCTTACATCCTCAGAGGCAGACCGGGATCCATGCACGCACATGACCCGGTTGGAACGCACCATCAACACCCATCGCCATTATCAGAATGAACCACTTATAATCAGTTCAGTAAGCGTGCCCGGACCCTACCTACAGTTGGGTCAAAGTGTTGATACCAGAAAGGGTTACTGACTAATATGGGTCCCAAACAACAGATGACACAAGTATTCCCCCTTGTGTCCCCAGACTATCAGATTCAGATTAACTTATTAACAGAGTTCAGACACACAAAGTTCAGACGATCAATCTTCAGATTAACGGGTTCGGATAACAGATTACAAACTTGCCTAACTTGATGTGGGTCCTACAGATCCGCAAAACAGGTTCGTTTAATTTATCAATCAAGTTAGTCTATCCAGACCAGATATCTAATTGGTTCTCAGCCTTATCAAATTACTGAGTTGGATTGGTTAAGATCAACTCAACCCCGTTAATTTACCGAGTTCAGATTGGTTAAGTGTAGGTTAACTTAACCCCGTTAATCCCCCATATCCAAATTGGTTAAGAATTCCAGCGGTCCATGACTTAACCCTAATCACGAGGCATTAATTAATTAATGCGCCTTAACCTCTCACATTAGACCTTATTGTGGTTACTAGTTAAGCCGGGCGGGTCCGGGTAGCTTTACACCACAACCTGGTCTAACCTCGGGTTCAAGGTACAACATGACCAACTTCTCACATTGGGTCCTATTGTCTGTAGCAACTAGTTAAGCCGGTCGGTTCCGGGTAGGTTTACGCTACAAACTCAACCCAACCTCGAGTTGGCCACACTTATCTTTTCTAAGTGTCATGTCCATCATGTTTTCAAAACATATTACACATTTTCAACAAATTGGGTAGACCTAACTTAATAGGTAAATTCCCAATGGGTAGACCTAACTTAATAGGTAAATTCCCAAGCTCATATTTTTATGTCTTTTAAGTTTACTCAACCCCAAACGCAATCCCATCGCTTACATATCGCAATAGCGCATAAAGGATAGAAAGAGGGAACTTGGCATAATCATGACATAAAAATGGTTGAAGCCACAAATTCAACATGGTGGCATATGCAATATACATATGTTCATATACTTGCATTAGGCCTCAAAAAGCATGCATAACATGATAACATGAACCATATGTCCATCACAAACTTGCATAACATACTTGCATAAACAAACTTGCATAACATATGTCAACTTGTATATCATACTTGCATAAACAACTTGCATAAACAAACTTGCATAAACTATGACAACTTGCATATGATATTTGCATAAACAACCTTGCATAAACTATGACAACTTTGCATATCATATTTGCATAAACAACTTACATAAACTATGACAACTTTGCATATCATATTTGCATAAACGACTTGCATAAACTATGACAACTTTGCATATCATATTTGCATAAACAACTTGCATAAACTATGACAACTTTGCATATCATATTTGCATAAACAACTTGCATAAACTATGACAACTTTGCATATCATATTTGCATAAACAACTTGCATAAATTATGACAACTTTGCATATCATATTTGCATAAACAACTTGCATAAACAAACTTGCATAAACTATGACAACTTGCATATGATATTTGCATAAACAACTTGCATAAACTATGACAACTTTGCATATCATATTTGCATAAACAACTTGCATAAACAAAGACAACTTGCAATTCATACATTTAACTTCAAAAGTTCAAGTATGAAAGGAATAGGGCTTACAATCAAAATGAGGTCACAAATCTACAAAATAAGATGAAGAAGCCCTTTGAAAACTCAAAACCAAGCTCCAAATAAGAAAACCCTTTTGCGAAAATCCCAAAAACACAAACTTAGCAAATCAAACTTGCAACTTAACGAAGTATGCAAGTTATTAAGCATTCATACAACATAGAAAAGGTTGTATGATCATCATATCTTCATAGGATTAAACTTTGAGGAAAGTGGAGGCTAGGGTTTTTAGGTGGAGGCCATTTGAGGATTCAATTTGACATAGTTTAGTTGCAAGATTGATTAATGAGGCTTTAGGGTAGGATTAGGGGTATATTTATAGGGAATTAGAGTGTTTTAAGCCATAGGATTAACCCTAGGTGAATTTTGGCCCGTCAGATCTCGGAATGCTCTAGAACCAGGCCACACAACCAAGCCCAAACCAAAATGGTGCACCAGGCAATTATGCCTGGCTACACCCTGTCGACAGGGCTGTCGACAGGGCAGTCGACTCCCCTGGGGACCCTGTCGACAGGCCTGTCGACATGGGGCCCTTGGCGGGAGTTTTCCCGCCTAACCCAGATTAGCCTTAATCCTGGTTTTAATTTGAAATTTAAATCTGTTTTTAATTATGGAAATTTCTGAAAACTTCCATGGGCCTTAACTGGGTCATCCGGACTCCGATTTTCGAAAACTCGGACTCTAATTCGCGTATTTTTCCGAGACGAACGCAATGGCAAAGCCCGTTTCCCTTGATTCAGATTTTTAAATTAAATTCTGCCTCGATTTACATTATTACCCGTTATTGAAAATACGGGTTGTTACATTCTCCCCTCCTTAAAGGATTTCGTCCCCGAAATCTCCAAGTTAGGAAGAACATATCCTACCATCCAATCATCCATCTACTCAAAGCATCATCCACGAGCAATCATTGTCCTTACAAGATTCTAAATGCTGGATGAACATATGCAGAGGTGTGTGTATATGTACCTATCTAATGCAAATATCATCAATGCGAATTATGTTAGTGAAATGAATCCATATGTATGCAGTTCCTAACATAATGTATATCATCTATATGTGTGCACATAACATACACCCATATGCAACATCCATGTGATAACACACAATTTTCATCCATGAATAAGCATAAACACTCATGCATATGCAATATGAGGAGTGTGCGAGCCGATCTAGTGCCTAACCGTGTATAATGCATCCACGAGTAACCACTTGCAAACACTTGCAACCACTTGCAACCACCAAACATAACATGTCTCAAACACATGTTTACATCCATAGGATTCCTATCTCCATAAGGTACAATCGAGTGATGGGAGCGAGTACAGATAAAACAAAACTTGGCACATATACTTACAGAATACCATTACAGATCAGATTTTCCCCAAATGATTCTTAGGAAACCAAGCATGGTAGAAACCCAGAATGTATTCGTCATAGTCACAGATACTCCCAAATCCCAATTTATCACAAAAGATGAGTTATAACCCTCAGGGAGTTTGAGACTATTACCAGATCAGAAGCAAGACTAGCATTAAAATACTGAGTTTCCATTCAGAATCAAAATACCAGAAAAAGAGTTTCATATTGAAAATCAGACAAAGAGAATTAAACATCCTACAGACAAATTATTCTAGCCCAAATCTATTCGCCCGCCATGCGAGTATTCACCGTTCCTTCCGATGTAGTCCCTTTCTTCTTCGGGCAGTCCCTAGTGAAGTGTCCCATCTCTCCGCAGTTAAAGCAAGTGCCCTTCCTCTTTCTGCAATCCTTGTTTAGATGGGTTGAACTTCCACAAGTAAAGCACTTCTTTTCCTTTTTATCTCCAGACTTCTCGTCCTTCTTTTTCTTGCTCTGGTTCCCCTGACTGCCTTGACCACCTTGATTGCCTTTGCCCTGAAAATCAGTCTTCTTTACTTGAGTGTCACTCGACTTGACCTCTTTCTTTCCCTCTCCCTGAAGTAGAGCCATATCGACCAAACTCTCGAAAGTAGCTCCATGCGGAATATGCGACATCGCCAAACCCTACAGCGGCTCATTCAACCCCCTAGCAAATCGGAGAGCCTTCTTCTCAGGAGTGTTTACTATATCCAGACCAAAATGGGCCAGCTGATTAAACTTATTCACATACTCCTTGACAGTCATATCATCTTGCTTTAATGCAATGAACTTCTCCATCTGTAAATTCGCCTCAGCAGAGGATAGAAACTTGGTCACAAATCTAGCCCTCAAATCGGCCCAAGTCTCGACGGGCCTCATCCCATTGGTGACCTCCCACCAATAGGCTGCTTCGTCCTTCAAAAGCCACACTGTCAATAAGATCTTCCTCTTGTCATCAATCCTAAAGATAGCAAACAAGTCCTCCGTGTCTTTCAGCCAATTCCTAGCTTCAACAAAAGATTCCGTGCCTAGGAAATTCTTGCCTCCCATCGCCTTGAAGTCCTTACAAACCTTCGTGAACTCAACTTGAGGATGCTGAGGGGGAGGAGGGGGAAGAGGAGCCTCAGCAACTGGCGGAGAAGGAATAGGAACCACCGGAGGAGGGACATTAGGGAGAGGATTCTCAATTACAGGAGGAGGAGTGGGAGTAGGGTTTGCGGGGCCAGCTGTCGCCCTAGCGTCTAGAAGTCTCCTATACCAGAGTGGTACGTTTACTCCATCTGGGATGGCAAGATTCTCAGCCATACTGAAACGAAAGATAAGATAAGATTAGGTCAAGGGAGCGAAGGATAACGCTAATGGCTTTTTGGGGAATAGCATTTTTAAAATACTAGACTTTTCTTTGGAAAATACTTTATACTTGTTTTGAAAATAGTTTTCAAAAAGTTTTCTAAAAACCTTTTTGTTCCTTCTCGTAAACCATATGCTCTGATACCAAATGTAACACCCCACCTCCGCCAGTACCACTCTTGCAAGGGCACTGACTTTGGAGGGGCGTTTGAATCAGGTAAACATGCATAATAATATACCAAGGCAGAACAAGAACATATGTATATATGTAAACAGAGTAAATAACATAGATAAAACAGCGGAAGATTTAAACCATTTCAAAACACAAGTCTGGTACATCAAGATGTCATTTTCCCAAAATTACAAGTCTAGATAAAAACATCATCTGATAAACTGAAATACATAAGTACTATCCCCAAATAAGAGTGATAAACCATAGCGAGCTCAAGTCCAAAGCATACATGAGCTATCCAAGAAAAGCAGCAAAGATCCAAGCTAAGCTCCTGTATTCCCTCCCTGAGAACCTGGGGGGGGGGGAAACGGAAGAAAAGAGGCGAAAGGAAACAGGTCAGTCAAAAAGACTGAGTAAGCCCTACTACAATCAATGTAAACTGATAAAGTTAACTGACATGAGCAGCAAGTATGAATATAAGGATAACAAACATACTAACATGCTGACTAACTAACAAGGCAAATCATGGTGTCATCGCATATTCAGGTTAAGGTTTTTCACCACGGGTGCACCAACATTCTAACATGTCATGTATAATCCAGAATTTATCCCTTGGCCTAAACGTGGCCCA
Organism: Allium sativum; assembly: GCA_030737875.1. Taxonomy (NCBI): domain Eukaryota; kingdom Viridiplantae; phylum Streptophyta; class Magnoliopsida; order Asparagales; family Amaryllidaceae; genus Allium; species Allium sativum. Next base: position 953,586,572 of record CM060915.1, read on the forward strand.
GTATCAGGTGTTTGACTCAAATCAAGATCCAATCTCTTGGTACCAATACTTAGTATAACCGTATTAGGTGTTACTCAAAACAGAACGGAACAGAATGGTCCATACAGAAGTAGGATTTGGGAAAAATGGGCTTTTACCTCTCCCAACAGGTAAAGTACAGAGACAGAGTGTTGACAATAATGGGCCTTTATCACCCTAACAGAACGGAGTACAGAAACAGAATGCTAACCATAATGGGCCTTTACCACCCTAACAGAACAGAGTACAGAAACAGAATGCTAACCATAATGGGCCTTTACCACCCTAACAGAACGGAATACAGAAACAGAGTACTAACCATAATGGGCCTTTACCACCCTAACAGAACGGAATACAGAAACAGAATACTAACCCTAATGGGCCTTTACCACCCTAACAGAACGGAATACAGAAACAGAGTACTACAATTAGGTGTACACTAGTAGTGGGCCTTTACCACCCAACCAGACGGTACCACGCAGAAACAGACGGGTGTTACCACCCAACAAAACAGACGGTACCTACAGAGTCAGACAGAGTTAAGTGTACCCTAAACCCTACCCAAGCGATCGGCTCCCTAATACATAAATACCCTGTGTCGGTCCCACGACAGGGTGTATCATTCCCTAAAGTGGCAACCAATTGGCACAGGCATATTTACAGATGTCACGGCGTCTTACATCCTCAGAGGCAGACCGGGATCCATGCACGCACATGACCCGGTTGGAACGCACCATCAACACCCATCGCCATTATCAGAATGAACCACTTATAATCAGTTCAGTAAGCGTTCCCGGACCCTACCTACAGTTGGGTCAAAGTGTTGATACCAGAAAGGGTTACTGACTAATATGGGTCCCAAACAACAGATGACACAAGTATTCCCCCTTGTGTCCCCAGACTATCAGATTCAGATTAACTTATTAACAGAGTTCAGACACACAAAGTTCAGACGATCAATCTTCAGATTAACGGGTTCGGATAACAGATTACAAACTTGCCTAACTTGATGTGGGTCCTACAGATCCGCAAAACAGGTTCGTTTAATTTATCAATCAAGTTAGTCTATCCAGACCAGATATCTAATTGGTTCTCAGCCTTATCAAATTACTGAGTTGGATTGGTTAAGATCAACTCAACCCCGTTAATTTACCGAGTTCAGATTGGTTAAGTGTAGGTTAACTTAACCCCGTTAATCCCCCATATCCAAATTGGTTAAGAATTCCAGCGGTCCATGACTTAACCCTAATCACGAGGCATTAATTAATTAATGCGCCTTAACCTCTCACATTAGACCTTATTGTGGTTACTAGTTAAGCCGGGCGGGTCCGGGTAGCTTTACACCACAACCTGGTCTAACCTCGGGTTCAAGGTACAACATGACCAACTTCTCACATTGGGTCCTATTGTCTGTAGCAACTAGTTAAGCCGGTCGGTTCCGGGTAGGTTTACGCTACAAACTCAACCCAACCTCGAGTTGGCCACACTTATCTTTTCTAAGTGTCATGTCCATCATGTTTTCAAAACATATTACACATTTTCAAGCAATTGGGTAGACCTAACTTAATAGGTAAATTCCCAATGGGTAGACCTAACTTAATAGGTAAATTCCCAAGCTCATATTTTTATGTCTTTTAAGTTTACCCAACCCCAAACGCAATCCCATCGCTTACATATCGCAATAGCGCATAAAGGATAGAAAGAGGGAACTTGGCATAATCATGACATAAAAATGGTTGAAGCCACAAATTCAACATGGTGGCATATGCAATATACATATGTTCATATACTTGCATTAGGCCTCAAAAAGCATGCATAACATGATAACATGAACCATATGTCCATCACAAACTTGCATAACATACTTGCATAAACAAACTTGCATAACATATGTCAACTTGTATATCATACTTGCATAAACAACTTGCATAAACAAACTTGCATAAACTATGACAACTTGCATATGATATTTGCATAAACAACCTTGCATAAACTATGACAACTTTGCATATCATATTTGCATAAACAACTTACATAAACTATGACAACTTTGCATATCATATTTGCATAAACGACTTGCATAAACTATGACAACTTTGCATATCATATTTGCATAAACAACTTGCATAAATTATGACAACTTTGCATATCATATTTGCATAAACAACTTGCATAAACTATGACAACTTTGCATATCATATTTGCATAAACAACTTGCATAAATTATGACAACTTTGCATATCATATTTGCATAAACAACTTGCATAAACAAACTTGCATAAACTATGACAACTTGCATATGATATTTGCATAAACAACTTGCATAAACTATGACAACTTTGCATATCATATTTGCATAAACAACTTGCATAAACAAAGACAACTTGCAATTCATACATTTAACTTCAAAAGTTCAAGTATGAAAGGAATAGGGCTTACAATCAAAATGAGGTCACAAATCTACAAAATAAGATGAAGAAGCCCTTTGAAAACTCAAAACCAAGCTCCAAATAAGAAAACCCTTTTGCGAAAATCCCAAAAACACAAACTTAGCAAATCAAACTTGCAACTTAACGAAGTATGCAAGTTATTAAGCATTCATACAACATAGAAAAGGTTGTATGATCATCATATCTTCATAGGATTAAACTTTGAGGAAAGTGGAGGCTAGGGTTTTTAGGTGGAGGCCATTTGAGGATTCAATTTGACATAGTTTAGTTGCTAGATTGATTAATGAGGCTTTAGGGTAGGATTAGGGGTATATTTATAGGGAATTAGAGTGTTTTAAGCCATAGGATTAACCCTAGGTGAATTTTGGCCCGTCAGATCTCGGAATGCTCTAGAACCAGGCCACACAACCAAGCCCAAACCAAAATGGTGCACCAGGCAATTATGCCTGGCTACACCCTGTCGACAGGGCTGTCGACAGGGCAGTCGACTCCCCTGGGGACCCTGTCGACAGGCCTGTCGACATGGGGCCCTTGGCGGGAGTTTTCCCGCCTAACCCAGATTAGCCTTAATCCTGGTTTTAATTTGAAATTTAAATCTGTTTTTAATTATGGAAATTTCTGAAAACTTCCATGGGCCTTAACTAGGTCATCCGGACTCCGATTTTCGAAAACTCGGACTCTAATTCGCGTATTTTTCCGAGACGAACGCAATGGCATAGCACGTTTCCCTTGATTCAGATTTTTAAATTAAATTCTGCCTCGATTTACATTATTACCCGTTATTGAAAATACGGGTTGTTACAGTTATTCTTTAATTTGTGAATATTTATATTAATAGAATTACGGGGTGTTACATTCTCCCCTCCTTAAAGGATTTCGACCCCAAAATCTTCAAGTCAAGAAGAATGTATATCCTTACATCCAATCGTCCATCTACTCAACCATCAAACACAGGCATCCATTGTCCTTACAGACTTCTAATGCTTTCATGTTTAAATGCACAGTGTGTGTATATGCCCGTATCTAATGCAAAATCAGGCGGTCCACTGATTTAGTTGACCTCCTTAATGCAAATCATGATAGTGCCATGCGTCCATTATGTATGCAAAAGATCCTTAATGCTACATATTATCTCTATATGCGTGCACAGTCATCACCTGAATGCAGCATCCATATGATAATATAATCATCATACATCCATTTTACTAAATACATCCATATATATGCAATATGCAATATGAAGTGACTGAGCCGATCTAGTGCCTAATAGTGTGTGTATATGCGTCCACGAGCAACCACTAGCAAACACTTGCATCCACTTTGCATCCATCATACATAACATGTCTCAAACACATGTTTCAACCATAGGATTACCCTAACTAAAGGTCAAAGATACTAGCGAGAGGACATACTAAAGATAAGATAAGTACAAGCTAAGCGATAAAGGAGAAATTAAAAGACATACCCTCAAAAAGAAAAGGGTACAATGAACGCATCTTCGCTTCTGTCTCCCAAGTAGCGTTGCTCTCATCATCTCCCCATTGCACTTTGACTAGTATGACCTCTCGATTCCTTAACTTCTTGATCTCCGACCCAAGAATGCGCGTAGGAGCTCGTCGAATCGTCGCATCACGCTCTATCTCCACCTCTATAAGCAAGCTCGGCTCTACCACTTCCGCGGTCTCGTGCAAGCACTTCCTCAAATGTGACACATGGAATACGTCGTGTACACCACTAAGTCTCTCAGGCAACTCCACTCTATACGCCATCTGTCCAATCTTCTCCTTAATAGGAAACGGCCCTACAAACCTTGGTGCTAATTTCCCAAAGGACCCAAAGCGAACAACATTCCGTAATGGAGACACTTTGATAAAGACCATGTTCCCAACATCAAACTCAAGATCTGTCCTCCTTTTGTCTGCATAAGATTTCTGCCTATCTTGCGCCGTCTTCATCCTCCTTTGAATCAAGTCGATCTTTTCCGAAGTCTCTCTAATCATATCGGGCCCAAGTAAGATCTTATCGGTAGATTCCCGCCAACATGTAGGTGAACGACAAGGTCGTCCATAAAGAGCTTCGAAAGGTGCCATGCCAGTGCTGGACTGAAAGCTATTATTATATGCGAACTCCACCAATGGAAGATGCTCTTCCCATGTACCCCCAAAGTCTAGGATACATAGCCTCAAAAGATCCTCTAGAATGCGATTCACCCTCTCAGTCTGGCCGTCCGTCTGAGGATGATACGCGGTGCTCAAACATAACTGAGTCCCTACCGCCTCTTGCAAGCTCTTCCAAAATTCGCTAGTGAAGATAGGATCACGGTCGCTTACTATGTCAGAAGGAACACCATGCAAACGAACTATCTCTCGAACGTATACAGAAGCTAACCATGGAGCAGTCCTCTTACTCTTCACGGGAATGAAATTGGCGCTCTTAGTAAGTCTGTCTACTATAACCCAAATCCCCGTATTACCCTTCCTTGATCTTGGTAATCCATCCACAAAGTCCATCGAGACACTATCCCACTTCCATTGCGGAACCTCCAATGGGTGAAGCAACCCACCGGGTTTCTTTTGCTCCGCTTTTACTTGTTGGCACACCAAGCATCTAGCGACATACTCGGCCACATCCCTCTTCATACCGGCCCAAAAGAAAACTCGCTTCATGTCTTTGTACATCTTGTCCCCGCCGGGATGAATGGTCATCTTCGAACGATGTGCATCATCAAGAATAGTCTTCCTCAAGTCCTCGTCTCATGGTACACAAAGTCTACTATCCCTACGTAACCAACCCTTATCATCTAGGGTATACCTACGGGGATGTCTTGATGACTCCCCTCTTTTGAGCTTTTCTACTAACTCAACCAACCGTGGGTCGTCCCGCTGTGCCTCACCAATCCGTCCCAAAAGCGTAGGTCTGACTTCCAAGGATGCTAGCAAACCGGGTACAAAGTCAACGGAAGGTCTAAAGTCAAACATAGAGATGAATTCTAAGTTTCGTCGTTCAACAAACAACGGGCTCAAGGACAACCTTTTCCCACTTAAGGCGTCTGCCACCACGTTACCCTTGCCAGGGGTATATGTTATTTCGAAATCGTAGGACGCTAAGAACTCCATCCACCTTTGCTGCCTTAAGTTCAAGTCCTTCTGAGAGAATAAGTATTTTAAAGATTTGTGATCAGTGAACAATTTGAATTTCTTGCCAAGAAGATAATGGCGCCAAGACTTAAGCGCAAAAACAATTGCGGCCAACTCTAGGTCATGTGTAGGGTAATTTTTCTCATGCACCCTTAACTCCCTTCCACCATAGGCTATTACCCTTCCCTCTTGCATTAAGACTGCGCCTAGTCATGTCCCACAAGCATCGGTATAAACAGTAAACGGCTTACTCCCGTCTGGCAGCACTAAGACTGGGGCTGAAGTCAAAGCTCTCTTCAAACGTTGGAACGCATCATCATAATCTACGTCCCATGTGAAAACTAGGTTCTTCTTCGTCAAACGTGTTAATGGAGCTGATATCTTTGCGAAGTCTTTGATAAACTTCCTATAGTAGCCAGCCAACCCCAAGAAACTTCTCACTTCGGTAGCATTTTTAGGGACCTTCCAATCTTGGATGGACACTACCTTCGCGGGATCCACAGCTATCCCTTCTTTGGAAACCACGTGCCCTAAGAACCGTACTTCCTTCCTCCAGAAGTGACACTTAGAAAATTTAGCTTTAAGATTATGTGCTCGAAGGGTCTCCAAAACTTCCCTAAGATGTAGGGCATGCTCTTCTTCATTCTTAGAAAAGATCAAGATGTCGTCTACAAAGACCACCACGAATTTATTAAGGTACCCCCTAAACACCCTGCTCATCAAATCAACAAAGTATGCGGGGGAGTTTGTCAAACCGAAGGGCATCACTAGCCATTCATAGAAACCGTCCGGAGTCCTAAAGGCAGTCTTGTCAATGCTATCCTCAGCCACTCTCAACTGATGGAAACCAGTGGCTAAGTCCAACTGCGAAAATACTGAGGTGCCAACTAACTGATCGAAGAGATCGTCAATCCTCGGCAGTGGGTGTCTGTTCTTCTTAGTAAGCTTATTAAGTTCTCTATAGTCCACACACAGTCTAAGGGACCCATCCGCCTTCGTGGAAAATACTACTGGAGCACCCCACTCCGATATACTTCGTCTTATAAACCCCTTCTCAAGTAACTCCTTCACTTGCTTATTGAGTTCCCTCCTTTCACGAGGAGCCATGTGGCATACTGGCAAAGATACTGGTTTTGCATTATCCACAAGATATATTCGAAAATCTATCTCCCGCTTCGGAGGCAAGCCCTTCGCCTCCTCAAACACATCCGAATATTCTTGGACTACTTTAACAGATGGTAGATTTTCCACCGACGCGTCAAGCGATTCTAGATAACTTAGCATAACGGAATTTATGGGATTACAAAAGATTTCGAGAGTGTTGCCAAGGCGAGTCATGAGCCTAACTACACTCCTTTCACAATCAAGAACGGCCCCATTTCTGGATAACCAATCCATTCCTAAAATTAGCCCATAGCCCGTGAAGCCTAAAACATAAGCATCACATCTAAACCCAACGCTAAGTATAGAAATTTTCAAATCCAAACATATCATGGACAAATAAGCTGAGCCCCCAATTGGATTCGAAACAACTAAGGGATCCTCTATTAAACTGGTGTTTAAGTGCAGTGATTCAACTAATGATGTAGAGATAAACGAATGCGATGCGCCCAAATCGAATAAGGTACGGACAGGATGATCAAACAGAAAAACTAAGCTTTCAACAGAAATGGTTCTACCTCGTTCTTGCAGCGGTGGGACCGCGAGAGCCTGAACTTGTCCCCTTGCCTGCCCTAGTGCCATAAGAGCCTGCACCTGTCCTCCCGAGGTAGACCCTGCCCTCTGCCCCTTCTTTGGACAGTCCTTCACTAAATGTCCCGCTTCACCACAGTGAAAACAGCCAGTCTTCTTTTTCCTTCTGCAATCCTTGCTGAGATGGCCTGGTGTCCCACAGCTAAAGCATCTTTTCTTTCCTTTGCCATTATTGTCTTTACCACCCTTCTTGTTTTGCTGTTGTGGTTTCTTCTGATCCCCTTTCTCCTCGGGTGCCTTATTAGCATTGGCGCCTTTCTACTCGTGCATGAGTGCCATGTCTACTAGCTTCTCAAAGGTGGCCCCCATAGGGATGTGGGTCATAGCCAACCCTTGCAATGGCTCATTCAAGCCTTTAACGAACCTCAGAGCCTTCTTCTCCGGCGTGTTCACTAAGTCCAAGCCAAACCTTGCCAATTGGTTAAATTTGTTGACGTACTCTTTCACTGATAGATTTCCCTGCTTCAATGTCAAGAACCTTTCCATGTATAGATTTTCTTCTTCCCTTGAGAGAAACTTTGCCTCAAACCTACGTCTGAAATCCGCTCAAGAATCAACAGGACGCTCCCCATTAGTGACCTCCCACCAAAACGAGGCCTCTCCCTTCATTAACCAAGCTGCTAATTTGACTTTCCTCCCTTCTTCTACTTCAAAGATTTCTAGCAATTCTTCCACCTCCTTAAGCCAATCTCTAGCTTCCACAAACGTTTCTGACCCTTGAAAAGGTTTTCCACCCATGGCCTTAAATTCCTTGCATGTCTTTGCAAAAGTATCAGCGCGAGGAGGGGGAGGAGGAGGAGGAGCGGGTGCAACTGGTGGTGGAGGAACATTGGCTGGACCTGCAACAGCCCTAGCCTCTAATAACCTCTTATACCATCCTGGTATCGTTACACCCTCCGGAAGGTTAAGATCTTCAGCCATGCTGAAACGAAAAAGGAAAGATTCAAAATGGAGAATTCGAAAGATAAAGATATATGGCTGTTGGGGATTATGTTTTTCATAAAAACTTTCCTCTTTAAATTACTCATAAAGACATATTTTTGAAAACACTTCTTCCAAAAATACTTTAGAAAAATAGTTTTTCTAAAAAATTTATCTGTTTTGGTAACCTTAAGCTCTGATACCACGTGTAACACCCCACGTCCATTAATGTCACTCACAAAGGGAATGCATTAACTTCCATGGAGGTTTTAAGTGAATATAGAACAGAAAAATTACAACAAGACAGATAATAAGTAGTACTTGGAAATCTAAAACTTTATTTCATTGCAGCGGAAATTAAACATGTTTGTTACATCATAAAACCATAAATCAGAGTCAAGTACAATATCCATCTTGATAAAACAGAATACATAACCCCGTTACATAAATAGCCATTAAAGAAGATAACAAGCTGGACTTTACTTCAGCGGTCCAAGCTTTCCAAAAGAGAGATAAAGCAATCCAATCAAGCTCCACTAGAGTCGGGCCCACCCTGAGGACCTAGAGGGGGGAAAAAGATAGAAATGGAGGGGGGGTCAGACTTAAAGTCTAGCGAGTATGATAATTCTAACAATACTATTATCAAAATTATTAGACTGAGGTACAAGCTGGAAAATAAGGAAATGTCTATGAACTATTGGGTATGGAAGAGCAGATAAAGATAACGTTAAAGGCACAACTAATACTAACGAATAATTACTACACTGCACTACACCAGTCACCCTAAAAGTTGATCCCACTTGCTTCACTTAGAAATTATATAAATAGTTTTGTGTACCCCTAGCTGACTACATAGGTGCCGCCTGCCCTTATCTCCGCTAGGTGTACCCCACTACCCACTTGCGATCGGCTCCCTACTCGTAGATACCCGCGCTGGTCCCACAGTGTGGTGTATCACTCCCCTAAAGTGGCAACCCGATACAGCTAAAAAATGCACGGCTTATACCTACACGATGCAACAATGTCTTACCTACCAGCCCGGGTCCACACACGCATATGAAACCCGTTGGACTTGCGTTGCCACCGCTAACCCGTTTGGCCTCTTATAGTCAAGCCCAGTATGCGTGTCCCGTCCTCGACTTGGGTCGAGCCCACAAAGATACGTTTGGGTTACTTGTTGAAATGGGCCCCCAATTACTTACCACAAGCTATCCACCTAAGCTTGTCCCCACTAGTATATCCCACTTAACCCTCTTCTTAGTCATGTTCATTTACATGTGTGTTTGGTTAAGTCTTACTAATCGTATTTCAAATGCCACTAAAGGCACCCACTAGATTCCTCATGCCACCCAAGGCACCTACTTAACCCCCATGTCCCACTTCACATCTTTATCTGGTTAAGTATTTCTTAATTCATTCAGGCCATAACCTCATAAAGACCTCTCACATTAGACTGGCATTTAAGGCAGCTGGATTCGCCGGGTGGGTCCGGGCAGTCTTACACCATAAAAGAGTCTAACCTCGTATCTTTACAACTGTTATGCTTTAATTTGGGCCTAGGACCTCTCACATTGGGCTGACATCTGTGACTACTGGATTTGCCGGGCGGGTCCGGGAAGTTTTACGTCACAAACGAGTCCAACCTCGTGTCCTAAGCATTGATTAACACTTATAATCTTTTACCCTAGTTTTAAATATATCCCTGCTCAAATCATTAATTAATTCCAATTTTAATGATGTCCATAATTGACTCAATTATGGCTATCCACTTACGGTATGCAAAATCATATCAATTGCACCCCAATTTCTTAATATTAAATCCTTAATATTACCCCTACCCCACGTTATACGTTCGCTTATTCAACGCAACATATACGTTAGACTCGAATAGTCTAACTCATAGCACAAAGATAAATTATCACAACATATAGACAAATAAAATAGATCCAATCATAATACGGGTGAAACTTGCATAAAACTACACATGTCATGGATCTAAAGGTGTCAACTTGTTTGGTTAAATGTCACAACTTACATAATATGATCATAACCCAAGTTCATGTATAAACTTGCATATGTGGTTTATGCAACATAATGATGGTGTGAACTAGCATCTAACACATAGAACTCACACATGTCATAGCATAATTCTAGATCTAAATAGATGTCATAATTCTAGATCTAAATAGATGTCATACAATATGTGAGATTATACATACTAATAAATCTAAACTTGCATAGGTACATGTGATTTATCATGTGAATCATCATAGCCCAAATATATATAATCAACATCATGATTCATAAGCTAACTACAACATAATAACATCATGGCTTTGTAACATCGCAACTTAGCATAGAAACTTGCAACATATATAATATCATCATAGCATGATTTACAACATATAGGATATCATCATCACATAACATAGGATTTACAACATACATGATAGCATAAGGTTTACAACAACATATATGACAATTCACATCATTTTCTTATGATCCATATCACATCTTAATCTAATTAGTTTGCTAATAATCTTATTAAGATCATCATACTCACAATTAGAAAAGAAAGAGAGTCTTGATTTGCTTTAGAGTTGAGTAGAATTAGAGTTTTGATTAGCTTTCTTCCTTCTTAGTTGGCGGCGGCTACACTGAGTTCCATGGCGATGGCATGACGGCGGCTATTCTATTTTTCATGTGATTTTAGAGTAAGAGACTACCTAGGTATATATAGAGTTTAGGATTTATTTAGACCGTCAGATCAACTCAGAACTAACCTGAACAGTTAAATTATCCAACTCATCCCTAAAGACACATCAGCAGCTCAAGATTGGGCTCTGCCAAAACCTGGCCGACTTGACCAGGTCGACACCCAAGTCGACTGCGCAGTCGACCTGGTCCTGGGGGTGTCGACTGCCCAGTCGACTCCCCAGTCGACCTAGGGTGCTGGGCGGGAAATTTCCCGCCTGGCCTGTTTGACTTCGAATTTTGAATTTTGAATTTTCTGAAACTTCCGATGGCCATATCTCCTTCATACGTAGTCCAAATCACGCAAACTCGGACTCTATTTCAACCAGAATTCCGAGATGAACACAATGGCGCAACCCATTTCCCACAATTCTCACGTCTGAGATTAGTTATTCTTTAATTTGTGAATATTTATATTAACAGAATTACGGGGTGTTACACCACTTCAGGATGTGATACATCCTATTATGGGGCCTGCATAGAGTATCTTCGGATTAGGGAGCCGATTGATTAGGGTAGTAGATAGGGTACATTTGGACGTATGCCTAAGTCTACCATCTTGAAGTGTAAGGGATCTTCTCATTCTGGTTATACTAGCAATAGTGTAGAGTAATCATTAGGGAAGCGTATTCACCTTATCCTGTCTACTTTGTCACACCTGCCATTTATGTAGTGATCTCTTTTATCCACTTTATATGCCTGTCATGCTACTTTTATTTATTTACATGCTAAAAGTAACTAGACTCGCCAGACTTTATGTCTGACCCTTTTTGTTTCCTCTTCTTTCTTCTGTTTCCCCCTCCCTCTCCCAGGTTCTCACGACGGGAACACTCAGGCTTAGTCAGGACTTAGTTATCATCTTGCTAGAGCTACGTTCGAAGTACGGTTCAAGTTCTTATCTCTACTATGTCTTTTTCTCTCTTATTTGGGGAACTATGTTTTCTTTTAAATATTTATGTACTCTGATGATAAAAGACAGAAGTAATATTGTTGTAATGGTTTTTGTGACTTATGGTACTTTGAACCACGACGTATGATTTGTGTTTGAAATAAAAATTTGAATTTTCACTGTTATCTTAATTATATCTATCTTGTCATATTCTGTGTCTGTTTACCTATAATTCTTCACGAAACTTAATGCATTCCCTTTGAGAGTGACATTAACGGACGTGTGGCGTTACAACTAGGCCGCTTCTTCCTCCGCCTTCTACATCCCTCATCCCCTATCCATGGCCATGCACCGCCTCCTCCCTCCTCCTTCCTTGTGCCTCCATTAATGAAATAGAGAGAGAGAGAAAGATACATATTGTGCTACCCCACATCCATTAATGTCACTCATTAGGAGAATGCATTCAGTTTCGTGAAGCGTTATAGGTAAACAAATACAGAAACAATACAAGACAGATATAAAAATAGCAGCGGAATAAAAACTAACTTTATTAATCATAAAGCATCGTGGTCCAAGACATCACATGTCTGAATTACATAAATACCAGTACATCATAAAAATATATGTCTTGTACTTAAACCTCAGAGTACAAAATAAAAGAAGCAAAATCCCCAAATAAAAACATAGCCATAGTAGCAAAGATAGGAGCTTGAGCAATACATCTAAGCAGCTCCGACAAAATGATAGCAGAATCGTGGTCAAACTTGAGTATTCCCTCCCTATGAACCTGGTGGGTGGAGAAGCAAAAGAAAGAAAAGGAAACAAAAAGGGTCAGGCATAGAGTCTGGCAAACCCAGTCACTTTTAGCAAGTAAATAAATAAAAGTATCATGATAGGCATGTAAAGTGAGTAAGAGAGATAATATCACAAAAAGGCAAGTGTGACAAGGTAAACATGATAGAGTGTATACACTTTCCTAAAGATTACTCTGATTCTCTACACCGATACTAGTATAACCAGAATGAGATGATCCCAACAACTATAAGATGGTAGATTTAGGCATACTATAACACCTCGTAATTTTGTTAACATTAAAGAAGATAAATTAAATAATAATTAATTTAATATTCAGAGTTAAGGGAAACAGACTGCGCCATAGCGCCCATCTCGAAATTCTGGTCAAGATAGATGTTTGGTTTGCGTAAAACGGACAACGTATGAAGAAATTATGAGGGTTTTAAGTTTGTATACGCGCAGAAAGAACATGTATACACATATGAGTCATGTATGAGTCAGATATGAGTCAGACCCTATCTAGAACAGTTCAAAAATCAAAAATTCATCAAGGTGGCAAATTTCCTGCTCTAGGGGGTCGACCCCCCTAGAGGGGTGTCGACACCGGGGTCTAACTCCCCCTAAGGGGTGTCGACACCGGGGTCGACCCCCCTTAAGGGGTGTCGACACCCCTTGGGCTGATATGGCACTCGGTTTCAGGGGGCCTGGCAGCTATATATATGTGTTCAATTCTCCTATTTTCTTCATTGGAAATCAAGGAAGCCACATGCTGCCGGTGTGCGAACTGAGACGAATCTGTTTTCTTCAAACAACTATCAGTTTTGCAAATCAAATCTAGAGATTCAAGATCCATTCTTTCTCTTTTCTAAACCTAACGCAGTGAGTTTCTAGTTACTTTTAGATTTGAATATTTAAAAGTAAATCATGAAAGACTGTGATTTGGATATGTTGTAAAATATGAATCTATGCAATTGTTAAATCTTATATTATGTCATGATAGATTTATTTCTCTAGATCCAATGCAATTGTGGTTATTCTATTATGTCTCCTTTGTGGATCTTGAATTGTAACTATATTGTGGTCAATGTAAATCTGTTAATTTGGACAGTTACAATGTTAGTTAGATCCAATTTTTTTTGTAAATCGCCTTTCACCTATCTAATTGTGGTCAATTTAGATATGTGAATCCATATTTATATCTAAACATGTTACTATGTCATCCTAATTTTGTTAGATTTTTTTTTGTGATCACATTATAATTAAGTTGGATCTAAATAGTTGGACACCTAAATGGTCAATTAAGATCTCGTTATGCTCACTATGACATCATAGTTACATAGAACTAGTAATTGCCACAAGTTCATCAGTTTTATGCTTATATGTCCACCTTATCACCATGCTAGTTTATGTTTATGCCAAGTTATGTTAAAATGATCACTTTGGTTATATTCCCATTATTTTCCCTATTATCGTTTATGACTAGGCTATTGTCTAGCCTAGGTTTGCCGCCAATTTATGAGTGCGCTAGTTAGGGAATGGGGGAAAAAGGGTTAATATTGGCATAATTAGAATATGAACATTTTTGGACATATAATTCGAATTATTGGGTAGAGTGGGCACTAACACCTATAAAGGGAAAGGTTTAATTAATTAATTAATAATGGAATGTCTAGTAATTACAATTAGGAATTATAATGGCACTTATGACACGAGGTTAGGTTGCATTAGTGGTGGGAGTCTGCCCGGACCCGACCGGCATATCCAGCAGCGACTAATATTGAACCTAATGTGGGAGGTGTAAGTGCGCAAATACGAATCGGGCTAATACACAAGGTTAGGCCCAACTGTGGAATAAGACTACCAGGAACCGACTGACATATCCAGCATCCACACGTTATAGGTCTTATGTGGGAGGTCTAGCCCATTATGAACCATAAATGGCATGGTAATGAATTGTACTACTTAACCAAATCTAATACATAGGGATTGTACAATAGTAAACTAACGTTAGGGTTAAGTAAATTGATTGGATAGTGGATGGGTTAAAGCAAATCTGGAGGGGGTGGGTAATATTTACATATAGGCCCACAAACTTAACCCGATAAGGTTATGTAATTAAAGACACCAAGTGGTATACATAACCTAAGGAAAATATAAAAGTTATGTAATTAAAGACACCTTTTAGGGTAAGCATAACTGAATAGGGCTATGTAATTAAAGACACCTAGTGGTATACATAGTGAAAAACCTAGTGGGGGATACGAGACAAAGGGGAGAGCTTGTATCATATTGTGTGGGACCCATTTCAGTTAGTAACCTGAAGTAAGTATCAAATAAAATACTCCGTACTAGGCGTAGATGGGACATGCTTACAGACTGATTGTAAGAGATGCAAACGTGGAGGCGGTGTTGGCGGTGCAAACCGACCGGGTCATGTGTGTGCATGAGCCGGGCAGAAAGGGATAAGACGACCGTGACATCAGTAGATATGGGGCTGCACATATCAGTGAGGGTTTACCACCATATGATGTGATACATCCTACTGTGAGGCCGGCACAGAGTATCTCCGGAGTAGGGAGCCAATCGATTAGGGTAGTAGTTAGGGTACATTTGGATGTATGCCTAAGTCTACCATCTTGAAGTGTAAGGGATCATCTCATTCTGGTTATACTAGCAATAGTGTAGAGTAATCATTCGGGAAGCGTATTCACCTTTCCTGTCTACCTTGCCATACCTGCAACTCGAAACAATCTTTTTGGTAGTAATCCGTCACTTGCAACTCGAAAATGAACACTGATTATGTGGCCAACATCATCAGGGTTATTTCCAAGCGATCGAAGTGAGTTCAATACTATATCACTTTTCAAAATCAATTCTTAAACATTTCCATTTTGAAGTTGTTTCAAAATATCCTTCCAATGTTTGTAAAACAATTTAAAATCTCCCAAGATTTTTAAATTCTCATATCTTTAATCCAAATTTATTTTCAAATACTTCTCCAACTTTAAGGAATTTTATTCCAATTCTGATTTAAATTCAGATTTCATTCATCTTGCTTTATATATTCCTATTGGTTATATCTAACCTTTCACTTTTTATAATCTCAATCGATTATAATAACAACCAATATGTCCAATATACTATAATCATTTCAATATCAATCTTTTATATCAAAATATAATTTGGGCAAAATTATTTCATTTACCCTCTTTTTAAAACATACTGTGTCGGTTCGTCGTATTCGAGTGTTTAGAAACCCATACCGACACAGTGGATCAAACTGATCGACCAGAACCCATAAACAACTCAACCAATAAATATCCACAATATAAAACCATTTTATATCAAATAACAAATACATTCACTCATATAAATATACTCAAATCAATCTAGGGTATTACTAACCCCATCTCTACCGAGTCTCGCCACAGTGCCAAGTTAATCACTTAACCTTCAGCTCTGATACCACTGTAACGACCCGGGGATTTCGTGACCTTGGTTATCGACATAAACTCAATGTCGTCTATCCAAGCATTAGAAATACTGGATAGTTAATGAAAGAAGTTAGAGGGTGAGAATAGATAAGATAAAAAAAATAGAATAGAAGAAGAAGAAGAACATACAACAACATCAGAGTAACACGAATCTCACAGCAGAACGAACAACATATAATAGATAACATAACTTTGAAATAAAATCAGTATATGTATGCAGTAACATCATCAGAGTACAACACTTACAACACAGCGGATTAAAAAATAGCTTTATAATCCTGAAGCCTCCTGCTCCAAGCTCTCGATGTATAGCTGTAAAACCTGACTACTTGATTGCCCGTACAAATTTGGGCACCCAAGAGTTTAGGGTAAAACAAAACAAAATAAACTCCGGGTCAGTCATGGGACTGGTATGAGTAAAACCATTTAAAAACTGTTTGAGCAACTAAACGATATCTCATAAGACCACGTCGTGTAACAGAACAGGTTTATCCTTTATGAGAATCCAAAACACTTGGTCCAACATTCAAAAACCTTTTGAAAGGGACGATAATCTTTATATCAAACTCATTTGATATTATAATAATGTCTATCAACCACAATAAAATAATCATCTAGCAGAACGCTTTCATCTCACGTTCCACATACATAATATATAATCAAAAACCATGGGCGCTTATTGGGTAATGAATTCCAACTGGCAAGGCATGGGACCACCTTCCGACAGTTTATTTATAGAGAGGAATACACCGGGTTCAACAAGAACATCTTGAAACCCTGGCTATATATGACCAGTCACTCATTTCGCTTGAGTGTACCGAATGTATTATCACCAACGGTTGGGATCAGCCACCGTTTTCCGAACGGGACAACATCGAAATAGATTATAGAAGTAAATGGAATTTCTCTAGATCAGGTGACAATACACCCTAATTGGCAGCTAACCACTTAGCCATGCGACCTACCCGATTTTATACCATTCCGGTTTGTGAGGCTTGAGGCCAAAACGTACAGATCACACCTTTCTTTACTTTGAATGTCATATCGTCATACCCGCCAAATCACAAATTGATTTCCTCAAAAATACAACGGGTATATAGCTAAGAGAAAACGAATTCCTCCACCACCAAACATAAGTACGTTTGAAGAGATCAACTTACGCGATATATTAAATAAACACTGTCAGACATTCTTCCATACAGGTCATCCTGGGACTGGACAGACCGAAGGTACTATAATGTAAATCCATCTTAGGCAATTTCTACCTAGGATTTACTGAATAGCCCTTGCATAACTTTGTCTTCAATTATCTTCACCATATTTGATTCGCAACGCTAATGCCATACGGAGTGGTTTTCAGATAATATATCTAATCCCGGTCTCATCGTATTGACAACAGAAAAATGGTCAAAAACTTTGATAGTCGGTGATTTAACTATCAAAGAAAAACATGTGTGCAAATAACAATAATATTACAAGATGGAAATTCTATCGATCAATCATCAATCAACATTTATTCATTTCCCCATTTCTCGTTTCCATATATTCATCAAATCCATATTTTCTAATTTTAGAAAATATATTTTATTAACTTTGGAAAACATTTCCATTTCTGATTCACGCATCAGTATCTTCCCCCTCTATCAGTCTCTAACTGTAAACTAGTAAGAGAACAGTTTCCCAAGCATAAACCCCGAAGGCCGAAACCAACATCAGATCGATACCCAGAAAGCCATTTAACTCAACTAGTTTCCAGTCAGTTTCAAATTTTAGTAATTCCATTTAAACTCCTAATTCAAAATCCAAATTCCTTTATAATATTTTATTTGCAAAATATTTACCTTAATCTAATTTTCACATAGAAGGTGAATAATATTTCTGTATATAATCAAAACAGTTTGATTTCGTATTTAAAACCAAATATCCAAATTCTATTTATATTTTTATTTGCAGAATTATTCATACAAATCTCCTTTTTATTTCTAACACTTAAATCTCATTTATAATTCCCTTTATATAATTCTATTTATATTTTATTTGTACAATTATTCATACAAATCTCCTTTTATACAATTCTATTCATTTTGTATAAATCCTTTTATATAATCCTATTTATTTTATATAAATCCTTTTATATAATTCTATTTATTTTATATAAATCCTTTTATATAATTCTATTCATTTTATATAAATCCTTTTTTTCAATATTCACTTTGAAAATTTCCTTTTATACATTTCAGTATTTCATATGGTATTTAAAATACCAATTAAACAGATCAGTGTCATCAAAATCAATCACAGGTTTTATATCACATCATATATCACAATATATGAAAACAAACAGTATTATAAATGTTGAGGAATCCAGTTGGAACCCTCCAACCTGTTTCCCTGTATCACAGATGTTAAACAATATAAATAACATCGATTTCATTTCAATATGAAATATTCTGATAACAGAATCAATATTTGATTAATGATTTTTATATATATATATATATATATATCGTTATCTACAATTTCAACCAACAAATCACACAGCAATCAATCATCATTTATCAATACTAGATTATATTTATAAAAATATAAACTGTACAGAGTTAGTGAGATTTACTCATATTGGACGATCATTGTTAAATAACGATGAACTATCTTTGATTCGGATTAGACAATTTATTTCACTATAAAGTGTAATGAGCTCCAATTCACTCATAGTCAGTTCCATGGTGTAGCCCTCTTCCATACGATCCCAACGGATCTTGTTTCGCTGAACTCGGATAAAGAATGAATAAGATATATAATGTATTAGTTTAAATGAACATTTATATTAATTAATTTCATTACTTTATAAATTTGGGATCACCCACCATTGTCGGCCCAACATCTCAACTTTCAACCCATATAAACCTAGCCCGCTCAATCATCTTCTTCACTCCAGTAATCCTCTCGCAGTATTTCCCTCACTATTACAACACACTTTGATCCACCATTCACCATCATCACTTCACCGACTTCAAAACAAATACAACTAAACTCTCCCTCTTTCCATCCTCTTTCTCCACATATCATTCATTATGAACCCACGCCCCAACAGCGGAATGCATCCTGTACCCGAAATCAATCTCTACAGTGAACTCGCGAACTGTTTAAGCACCATTTCCCTCTAGACTTTGCAAGCAAGTTCCATTTATACCAATAAATCCAAATGAAATGCAAAAATCTTAAAACAACGCCGGTATGAAAAGATTAATCGAACCCTACTTTCGCTGGAAATATCCAGTCCCCCAAAAACGTGAATCGCAACTCTTAATACTTGCACTAGAGAGAAGCACTACTCAAACTAAGCTCACGCATTTGATTTCTGGGTTCTAGAATTTTTTCTACACATTTTTATTGAATTTTGAAGGCCCGATATTGTTGAGCTGCGAAAAAACATACGACACATTTCTCTGCTGACCAAAGGAGAATGAAATTCTAGGTTTAGGAAATTGTAGACGGTATATTTATAGCTTCTGTTAGCTTCCAGAGTAAGCTTCTCATATTATTATATTAATCTATATTATAACGTTATATGTATTCGACCTTTAAAAATTCTTGTGATCACATACGATATCTAATTTCAATGGAAATTGACATACAGCTATTGTTCAACATTATGGACCCAACGAAACTTGTTTCGTCGAATTATGAGTGTGTTTGCTCACCCAACGTACTTTTAAAGTCAAATTATTAACTTTTTTTAAATTAAAATCCCATACGGCCACACACTGACTCCAAAAATCACGAAAATTGTAATCTAACAATTATTTAATATTCCGGTTCCAACAAAAATAGTTTCGTCGAAAACAGAGTTCGTTTGCAAAACTGGCTATTTTTAAAGCTCTAAATAAACCCATTTAAATATTAATATATTTAAAAATAATTAAATTAAATATTAATAAATTAATATTATCGTATACATATTCACATAGAATATAATACGACACCAAAATATTCCTATCTGAATTTATAACTCGACATTTCAAATCCGAATTAAATCAGTATTCAAGTTATATTAAAAATCCATTTGTAATATAAATAAATCGTTATAAATTATAAAGGAATTCCATAGCGACTTTTCAAAAATTTGATATGGACACAACTCACAATCTACACAATGAAATCTCGATTTTTCTCTTCCATTAGAAAAATATACTTCACCAACTCCGAACATTTCTTGTTTCACAGAAATCTAGTTCAAAAAGGATTCTGTATATTCGATTGAAGTTCGAATCGCCAAATTACGAACTGCCGCGCCATTTCGAGCTCGATTTTAATTATAATATAATTATACATTCAACTAGCGTTATATAATATATTCGATAAAATAATTCAACTCTAAACTGAATTACATATTATAAATGATCCAATTCACACAATATTGTGAATTCCACTTTTTTCGACTATTTCGAAAATTAAATATACTATTCTATTATTTATATTAAATAAATATTCAATATTATTTAATTAAAGAACCATTTAAATCTCTAAACACTATTTAAATAATTAAATAAATTAATTATTTTATCGCTAAAATACGGGTCGTTACATTCTTCCCCCCTTAAATTAATTTCTTCCTCGAAATTGCTAAGGTAAAAACAAACCCTAATAACTATGTTAAAAATTATTTATTTACTTCTTTAACTTCAATTTCAACTGAACTGATTAATTTTAATTAAAATATTAATTCATTCTTATCAATGAAAATTTTCTAAGATTCCAAAAAATTTCTAAGACCTTAAATTTTCGAAAAATTTCGCCAGCGTCTCTTTTGTACGGGTCAATCGGTACAACTACAACTCGCCTCTCTAGGCCTTCTCCAGCCCAAAAGAAAATTAAACAGCCAAGCAGCTTTCCAAATCGGCTCATAAAAATTTCATACCATATGAAATATAAACTTGTACCTTTTTGTCGGGCATACCCTTATATCATTTCCATCTATTACCAATTCTGCATATACCAATATCACATCAATCGATCTCCAATCAATGTATCCTCAACACAACTATTTGCTTATATCTAAACCAAAATCTTTTCTTATACCAACCAAATTCCATTTCAAATTCTTAATTCACCAAACCATTATACTTAACCTCGTTAAGTTTCATCCATATATTTCATTAACTGATTAATTTCCCAAATCAGTTTTCTTCACCTCAAAATCCAAAATCGGATTTTTGTTACCAAAATCAATCTAACATAATTCTAGATTCCTATCTCATCAACCAATTTCATTCGATATTTTCTATTTCAATTCAATTACCACTCAACTGCCTTTATTTTAATTTCAATTTGCTTTCAGAAATCCCTTTTTAAATTATTTTTAATTTGAACAATCTCTTCCCAGGAGTTTTAAACAACTTACCCTTTTCAAAAATCAAATATTCCTTCTCGAAATTCAAAACAACTTGCTTTTCTCAAAACAATCTCTATGGTAGTAATCCATCACTTGCAACTCGAAAATGAACACTAATGATGTATCCATCATCATCAGGGTTTTTTCACAGCGATCGAAGTGAGTTCAATACTATATCGCTTTTCAAAATCAATTCTTAAACATTTCCATTTTGAAGTTGTTTCAAAATATCCTTCCAGTGTTTGTAAAACATCTTAAAATCTCCGAGGATTTTTAAATTCTCATATCTTTAATCCAAATTTATTTACAAACACTTCTCCAACTTTCAGGAATTTTAATTCCAATTCTGATTTAAATTAAGATTTCATTGATCTTGCTTTATATATTCCGATTGGTCATATCTGACCATTCACTTTTTATAATCTCATTCGATTATAATAACAACCAACATATCCAATATATTATAATCATTTCAATATCAATCTTTTATATCAAAATATAATTTGGGCAAAATTATTTCATTTACCCTCTTTTTAAAACATACTGTGTCGGTTCATCGTATTCGAGTGTTTAGAAACCCCTACCGATACAGTGGAACAAACTGATCGACCAGAACCCATAAACAACTCAACCAATAAATCTCCATAATATAAAACCATTTTATATCAAATAACAAATACGTTCACTCGTATATATACACTTAACTCAATCTAGGGTATTACTAACCCCATCTCTACGGAGTCACGCCACAGAGCTAAGTTAATCACTTAACCTTCAGCTCTGATACCACTGTAACGACCCGGGAATTTCACGACCTTGGTTATCTACATAAACACAATATCGACTATCCAAGCATCAGAAATACCGGATAGTTAATGAAAGAAGTTAAAGGGTGAGAATAGATAAGATAGAAAACTAGAATAGAAGAAGAAGAACATACAACAACATCAGAGTAACACGAATCTCACAGCGGAACGAACAACATATAATAGATAACATATCTTTGAAATAAAATCAGTATATGTATGCAGTATCATTATCAGAGTACAACACTTACAACACAGTGAAATAAATAATAGCTATATAATCCTGAAGCCTCCTGCTCCAAGCTCTCCGAGTATATCTGTAAAACCTAACTACTTGGTTGCCCGTACAAATTTGGGCACCCAAGAGTTTAGAGTAAAACAAAACAAAATAAACTCCGGTTCAGTCATGGGACTGGTATGAGTAAAATCATATAAAAACAGTTTGAGCAATTAAACGATATCTCATAAGACCACGCCGTATAACGGAACGGGTTTTTCCCTTATGAGAATCCAAAACACTTGGTCCAACATTCAAAAACCTTTTAAAAGGAACGATAATCTTTATATCAAACTCATTTGATATTATTATAATGTCTATCAACCACAATATAATAATCATCTAGCAGAAAGCTTTCATCTCATGTTCCACATACATAATATATAATCAAAAACCGCTGGCGCTTATTGGGTAATGAATTCCAACTAGCAAGGTATGAGACCATCTTACGACAGTGTATCTCTGGAGAGGAATACACCGGGTTCAACAAGAACAACTTGTAACCTAGGCTAAACATGACCGGTCACTCATTTCGGTTGAGTGTACCGAATGTATTATCACCAATGGTTGGGACCACCAACCGTTCCCCGAAAGGGACAACATCGAAATAGATTATAGAAGTAAATGGAATTTCTCCAGATCAGGTGACAATACACCCTACTTGAAAGCTAACCACTTAGCCATGCGACCTACCCGATTTTATACCATTCCGGTTTGTGAGGCTTGAGGCCAAAACGTACAGATCAAACCTTTCTTTACTTTGAATGTCACATCGTCATACCTACCAAATCACAAATTGACTTCCACAAAAATACAACAGGTATATAGCTAAGTGAAATGAATTCCTTCGCCACTAAACGTAAGTAAGTTTGAAGAGATCAACTTACGCGATATATTAAATATATTCTGTCAGACATTCTTCCATACAGGTCGTCCTGGGACTGGACACACCGAAGGTACTATTCCGTAAATCCATCTTAGGCAATTTCTACCTAGGATTTACGGAACAACCCTTGCATAACTCTGTCTTCAATTATCTTCATCATATTTGATTCCCAACGCTAATGCCATACGGAGTGGTTTTCAGTAAAAATATCTGATCCCGGTCTCTTCGTATTAACAACAGAAAAATGGTCAAAAACTTTGATAGTCGGTGATTTAACTATCAAAGAAAAACATGTGTGCAAACAACGATATTATTTCCAGATGGAAATTCTATCGATCAATCATCAATCAAAATTTATTCATTTCCCCATTTCTCGTTACCATATATTCATCAAATCCTTATTTTCTAATTTTAGAAAATATACGTTATTAACTTTGGAAAACGTTTCCATTTGTTATTCACACATCAATATCTTCCCACCTCTATCAGTCTCTAACTGTAAACTAGTAAGAAAACAGTTTCTCAAGCATAAACCCCGAAGGTCGAAACCAACATCGGATCGATTCCCAGAAAGCCATTCAACACAACTAATTTCCAGTCAGTTTCAAATTTAAGTAATTCCATTTAAAATCCTAATTCAAAATCCAAATTCCTTTATAATATTTTATTTGCAAAATATTTACCTTAATCTAATTTTTCACATAGAATGTGAACAATATTTCTTTATATAATCAAAACAGTTTGATTTCGTAATTAAAAGCAAATATCCAAATTCTATTTATATTTTTATTTGCAGAATTATTCATACAAATCTCCTTTTTATTTCAAACATTTAAATCTCATTTATAATTCCCTTTATATAATTCTATTTATATTTTATTTGTAGAATTATTCATACAAATCTCCTTTTATATAATTCTATTCATTTTGTATAAATCCTTTTGTATAATCCTATTTATTTTATATAAATCCTTTTATATAATTCTATTTATTTTATATAAATCCTTTTATATAATTCTATTCATTTTATATAAATCCTTTTTTTCAATATTCACTTTGAAAATTTACTTTTATACATTTCAATATTTCATTTGGTATTTAAAATACCAATTAAATAGATCAGTGTCATCAAAATCAATCACAGGTTTTATATCACGTCATATATCACAATATATGAAAACAAATAGTATTATAAATATTGAGGAATCCAGTTGGATCCCTTCAACTTGTTTCCCTGCATCACAGATGTTAAACAATATAAGTAACATCGATTTCATTTCAATATGAAATATTCTGATAACAGAATCAATATTTGATTAACGATATATATATCGTTATCTATAATTTCAACCGGCAAATCAGCAATTCAACCATACAATCAACACATAGCAATCAGTCATCATTTATCAATACTATATTAAAAATATAAACTGTAAAAAGTTAGTGAGATTTACTCACATTGGACGATCATCGTTAAATAACGATAAACTGTCTTTGATTCAGATCAGACAATTTATTTCACTATAAAATTGTAACGAGCTCCAATTTACTCCCATTCAATTCCATGGTGTAGCTCTCTTCCATACGATCCCAACGGATCTAGTTTCGCTGAATTCGGATAACATATGAATAAGATATATAATCTACAAGTTTAAACGAACATTTATATTAATTAATTTCATTACTTTATAAATTTGGGATCACCCACCACTGTCGGCCTAACATCTCAACTTTCAACCAGTATAAATCTAGCCCGCTCAATCATCTTCTTCACTCCAGCAATCCTCTCGCAGGATTTCCCTTACCATTACCGCACACTTTGATCCACCATTCACCATCATGACTTCACCGACTTCAAAACAAATACAAGCAAACTTTCCCTCTTTCCATCCTCTTTCTCCCCATACCATTCATTATGAACCCGCGCCCCCACAGCAGAATGCGTCCTGAACCCGAAATCAACCAATATAGTGAACTCGCGAACTGTTTAAGCACCATTTCCCTCTAGACTTTGCAAACAAGTGACACTTCTACCAATAAATCCAAATGAAATGCAAAATTCTTAAAACAACGCTTGTATGAAAAGATTAGTCGAACCCTACTTCCGTTGGAAATATCCAGTACCCCAAAAACGTGAATCGCAACTCTTAATACTTGCACTAGAGTGAAGCGCTACTCAAACTAAGCTCACGCATTTGATTTCAGGGTTTAAGAATTTTTCTACACATTTTTATTGAATTTTGAAGGCCCGATATTGTTGAGCTGTGAAAAAGCATACGGTGTATTTCTCTGTTGACCAAAGGAGAATGAAATTCTAGGTTTAGGAAATGGTAGATGGTATATTTATAGCTTCTGTTAGCTCCCAGAGTAAGCTTCTCATATTATTATATTATTTATAATATAACGCTATATGTATTCGTCCTATAAAAATTCTTGTGATCACATACGATATCCAATTTCAACAGAAATTGACATACAACTATTGTTCAACATTATGGATCCAACGAAACTTGTTTCGTCGAATTACGAGTCTGTTTGCTCATCCAACGTATTTTTAAAGTCAAATTATTGACTTTTTTTCACTTTAAAATCCCGTACGGCCACATACTAACTCCAAAAATCACGAAAATTGTAATCTAACAATAATTTAATATTCCGGATCCAACAAAATTAGTTTCATCGAAAACAGAGTTCGTTTGCAAAAATGGTTATTTTTAAAGCTCTAAATAAACCCATTTAAATATTAATATATTTAAAAATAATTAAATTAAATATTAATAAATTAATATTATCGTATATATATTCACATAGAACATAATACGACTCCAAAATATTCCTATCTAAATTTATAACTCGGCATTTCAAATCTGGATTAAATCATTATTCAATTTATATTAAAAATCCATTTATAATATAAATAAATCGTTATAAATTATAAAGGAATTCCATAACGACTTTTCAAAAATTTGATTTGGACACAACTCATAATCTACACGACGAAATCTTGATTTTTCTCTTCCATTAGAAAAATATACTTCACCAGTTCCGAACATTTCTTGTTTCACAGAAATCCAGTTCAAAACGGATTTTGTATATTCAATTTTTGTTTTAATCGCCAAATTACGAACTGCCACTCCATTTCGAGCTCGATTTTAATTATAATATGATTAGATGTTCAACTGGCGTTTATATAATATATTTGATAATACAACTCAACTCTAAACTGAATTATATATTATAAATGTTCCAATTCACATAATATTGTGAATTTCACTATTTCTGACTATTTCGAAAATTAAGTATATTAATCTATTATTTATATTAATTAAATATTCAATATTATTTAATTAAATAACCATTTAAATCTCTAAACATTATTTAAATAATTAAATAAATTAATAATTTTATTGCTAAAATACGGATCGTTACAGTAAGCAAGAATGGGAGCTACTTGAGAAAGGGTTTTCTTTGGGATGGGATGAAGAAAGATGTAGCAGCGTTGTTTCTTATTTTCTGATTTGCCAGCAAGTCAAAGCTGAATAAAGGAAGGCTGGTGGCTTACTCCATCCTTCGGAGGGCCGCATTGGAAGTGGGAGAGCGTCTCCATGGATTTTACAGATGGTTTGCCTAGATCAACGAAGGGCAACACCAGCATTTGGGTGGTAGTAGATAGACTTACTAAGAGCACCCATTTTATTTCCAGTTAAGAGTAAGAGGACGACACCACGGTTGGCAGCAATTTATGTCCAAGAGATAGTTCGTCTTCGAGTAGTACCTTCTAGTATCGTAAGTGATCGAGATTCCATTTTAACCAATGAATTTTGGAGGAGCTTGCAAGAAGCATTAGGTACACAGTTCTGCTTAAGCACCGCTTATCATCCTCAGATCGATGGGCAAACAGAGAGGGTGAATTGGATTCTTGAAGATCTTTTAAGGCTGTGTATCCTAGACTTCGGAGGGACTTGGGAAGAACATCTTCCTCTAGTAGAGTTTGCCTATAATAACAGCGATCAGGCCAACATCGGCATGGCACCCTTTGAAGCATTGTATGGACGACCCTGTAGATCGCCAACTTGTTGGTGGGAATCTACAGAATGATTATTACTTGGGCCAGATATGGTTAGAGAAACATCCGGAAAGATTAACCTTATTCGATGGCGGATGAAAGATAGGCATAAGTCCTATGAAGACAAGAGAAGGACTGACATTGAATTTGAAGTAGGAGACTTGTTTTTTTATCAAAGTATCACCGCTGAGGAATGTGGTTCGCTTCGGATTGGTAGGGAAGTTGGCACCTAGGTTTGTGGGACCGTTCCTCATAACCAAGAGGATTGGCCAAATGGCCTACAAAGTAAAGCTCCCAGAAAATCTATCCGGTGTTCATGACGTTTTCCATGTCTCTCATCTGCGGAAGTGCCTGCATGACACCGCGGAAGTAGTTGAGCCGAGTATGTTGGAAGAAGTCGAAGTGGAACGGGAGGCGACAGTCAGACGATTCCCTACCCGTATTCTTGGGTTAGAAGTTAAGAAGCTGCGTAATGAGGAGATCAAGTTGCTAAAGGTTTAACGGGGAGATAACCCAGAAGATGCTACTTGGGTAACCGAAGATAAGATTCATGCTTCGTGCGCCTTTCTTTTCGAGGGTATGTTCTTAACTCCTTTTCCCAAAGCTTTATCAGTACTTATTTCTATCATTTGAGTATATCTTGTTCGTAGTATTTTTCAACCTTTAGAAAGGAATCCTATTGATGTAAACACGTGTTTGAAACATGTTATGTTTGATGGATTCAAGTGGATGCAAGTGTTTGCTAGTGGTTGCCTGTGGATGCATACACACACACATTAGGCACTAAGATCGGCTCAATCACTCTTATACTGCATATGGATGTATGTGCATTTTCTTTTCTTTTATGAATGGAAATGGATGAGTTAGCATATCGATGTTGCATTTGGATGGATGAATGTGCACACATATAGAACTTAAATGATATAATAGGTTTATTCGATACATATTGGATTCATGGCACTAAAACACATTGCATTAAGGAGGTCGACTGAATCAGTAGATCGCCTGATCTTCGCATTAGTGTTGGGGCATATACACACACCTTTGCATATATTCATATAAGCATTAGAAATCTTTAATGACAATGGATGCCAGTGATTGGTGGATGAGTAGATGGATGATGGATGGTAGGATATGCATTCTTCTCAACTTAGAGATTTCGGGGACGAAATCCTTTTAGTAGGGGAGAATGTAACACCCCGAATTTTTAATGACATTAAAGAGAATAAATTAAATAATAATTAATTTAATATTCAGAATTAGAGGAAATAGACGACACCATTGCATCTGTCTCGAAATTCTGGTCAAGATAGACATTTGGTTTGCGTAAAAAGGACACCGTATGAAGAAGTTATGAGGGTTTAATTTTGTATACGCATAGTAATATTTTATATATACGCATGAGTCAGAGGTGAGTCAAAGATGAGTCAGAATTTTATCCAGAGGATTCAAATTCGAAAAATTCCATTGAGCGGCAAAATTCTCGCTCTAGGGGGTCGACCCCTAGAGGGGTGTCGACCTAGGGGTGCGAACTGAGCCATTTTCTACAACAACATACTTTGCAAATCAAATTCAGAATTCTAGATCCGTTCTTTCTCAATTCTCTAAACCTAACACTGTGAGTTTCTAGATTACTTCTAGGTTTAGATAAATGGAAGTAAATTGTGAAAGAATATGATTTGGATATGTTGTAAAGTATGATTTTATGCAAGTGTTAAATCATATACTATGCTATGATAGATCTATTTCTCTAGATCCAATTCAATTGTGTTTGTTCTATTGTGGATCTTAGTTTGTAACTATATTATGGTTAATATAGATCTGTTAATTTGGATAGTTATATCATTGGATAGATCTAATCACTCATGTAAATCATGAACATATGTCACCTTGAATTGGTTAGAATTGGATCTAAACCTTTATCTTAATTGTAACTTTTATGACATTATATGATGTGTATGTGTGTAGATATATTTCTAAATTAGTAGATCTAATTTATGTGGACATTGAAACTGTTAGGCAGATCTAGATTATAACCATGTGTTATCATGTTAGATATATTCTAACCTTTAGATCTAAATCATGTGTCCTAATCAATCACCATATGTTATCATGTTAGATCTAAACAAATTTGTACATCTAGACTGTTGATTTAGATCTTACTATGCTTATTGAGACATCATGATTATGTTCACTAATTTTATGTTCATCTTGTTATGATGATAACTACATGTCCATGCCAGTATGAATGTTCACATTATCATGCTAAGTTTATGTTTATGCCAAGATGATCACTTTTGTTACATTCCTATTGTTTTTCCCTATTATCATTTATGACTAGGCTATTGTTTAGCCTAGGCATGTTGCCAATTTTGTGAGGGTGCTAGTTAAGGAACAGGGGAAAAAGGGTTAATATTAGCATAATTTGAATATGAACATTTTTTGGACATGTAATTCAAATTATTGGGTAAAATAGGTATTGACACCTATAAAAGGAAAGGATTAATTAATTAGTAAATTAATTAAAAATGGAATGTCTAGTAATTAAATTAGGAATTGTAATTATACTTATGACACGAGGTTTTTTGCATTAGTGGTGGAAATCTGACCAGACCCGATCGTCATATCCAGTAGCCACTAATGTTGAACCTAATGTGGGAGGTCTAAGTATGCAAATATGAATCAGGTTAAGACACGAGGTTAGGCCCAACTGTGGAATAAGACTGCCAGGACCCGACCGGCATATCCATCATCCACACGTTGTAGGCCTAATGTGGGAGGTCTAGATGAGACGACCCGATTTCCCGTTCTCACGGAAACAAGGTTATCTTTGGAATATAACACAGAAACATAAAATAGCAGAACAGAATTAAATAAATACACCAGAATGAACAACAAAATATACTGGATAAAGTAATCATCAGAGTTACACAGTATACAGGATCTTACTTAGTACAAATACAGTTCAGCTATACATAAATGTCTACAGCGGAAATAAACAAAATATGTACAATAGGAGCTGAACAGCATAAAAAGAAATAAATGATAGAATCCAGCTTCAGCTCCAGCTATCCAGAAAGAACCAGCTAAACCTGAATACAAGGCTGCCCGTGTAGAAAAAGGGGCACCCGAGTTTGAGAGTGAAACAAACTACGAGTCAGTCATGGGACTGGTATGAGAAATCCACTCAACACATATATAATTGGCTAATCACAGGACCACGCCACTTTCGTGGAACGGGTTTACTCCATTGGTTTGCCAGTGCTTTAAAACAAATCTTTCTTTTTAAACATCGCTATGCTTTTTACAAAAATGAAGCCGTTATAAGACTCAGTTCCCATCACACAATGCAACGCAAACCGGAGGATAGAGTTTTTACCTTATAACGACCAAATATGCTTGATACGAATAAAACAAAGGCATTTGATATTATTACTAGTGTTTATATGTTTTGAAAACAATTTCAAATCATAACTATCAATCATAGACGACATGAGCGTCCCATGCCACTATGTCGCCAAATGTATATATACAATCGAAACCGCACAGTCACGTATTTGGAAATTAGATTTCCGTCATGAACCAAGGCAAAAGATAGTCCTTACCGAATTCGAGACGCTCTAGCCCGTGTCTCAGGATCAGAGCTCGAGTGACCCTAGGAGCGACAGGGCCGGTCCACCGATGTGGATTAAAATTCCTGAACAATACGTTTCCCCGCCCTTTGTGGCGTCAACGAGCCAACGAATGACTCCATCGGACCCGGATCGTCCGATCAAACCGAGGCGCCTCGCAACAGCAACAACCACATAGGTGAAAAGTATATAAATGTCAGGGCTGGTAGGTCACTGACACCACCCTAGCTAGAAGAAAACGCATGTCCTCCCCGAGGTCCTTCCTCCCGTTTCTGGTTCATACCGGGGTGTGAGGCTCGCGAATTTACGTTATACACAAAGCTACGCCACACAGGCGGTGCTTTGATCATCACCACAAGACTTTGCTTTTCAACATAAGCCCTGATCACTGCATCTTAGCATGCCACACAGGCAATTCACACCGTGCAACTGATGGCTATCAATCACACAGAACAAATTCCCATGTCGGACACACAGTCCATTTACAAGTCCGTTCTGGGTCTGAACGAAACCGGAGGCACTAAATACCTCGCAAACCCTTCGATCAACACGTACGTCTGAACGATCACCACTCATTATCCATATTTCGGGATGCCTCCCAATCAGGACCTCGGTTACTATCCAAACGAGGTGAAGATCTCCGGTCTTCGACCATCGTCTTCATCTTCGACTTTCAATCATCGGTCAATTATTCGAAATGAGAATTAACTCGGCCTTTTTCAAATAATTCACGTATATTTAGAATTTCAAATCGATTTATTTCAATGGTTAAATTATTCGTCAACACCAATTGTGTTCTTTAATATAGTTTTCACACCAAACACATTCAACCATCAAACATCACATAAATCAAGCAAATTCAGTTTATTTCCATTCCATATCGCTTACGATATTTTATAACTATTTATCGCTATTTTTATTTATTTTAAAATAGCCATTTTATTCAAAACGACGCTTCGGGCCATAAGGCGGCCGTGGCGCTGTTTTTCTTCAGATTTGATTTACACATATCTGAAAATCTAACCGTTGGATCTTCACAAAATTTACATCATTAGAAAGGTCTTTCCAAAACGAATCCAACGGTTCCAGTTTCGGGAAAATCCGACGGTCGGATCTCCCGGTACAATCGTTTGAAGTTTCGATTTCAAAATACGAACTGCAGCGTCGTTATTCGATTAAATATAATTCTATTTATATTTATATATAAATAAAATCGATTCTGGCGCTGTTTTTCTTCAGATTTGAATTAAACATTCCAGACAATCCAACCGTTGGATTTTTACAAGCTTGGTGCCGTTGGAAAGATTATTCCAAGGCGAACCCGACGGTTGAGGTTTCGGGAAAATCCAATGGTCGGATTTCCCGTACTAGTCGTTTGAAATCACGGTTTCAAAATACGAACTGCACGTCTTCGTTTCGTTTTAATTTTATTTATATTTATATATTTATATAAATATAGTTCATTCAATGATTTCCATATCGTTTTAACTTCAAAAATTTTTCTAACACCTTAAATTTTGGAAAAATTTCGCCATAACCTCCCCTGCACCGGGAGCGTCGGGAAATCGCAAATAGCGTCCCGGTCCTTCTAATCTCAAAAAGAAAAAGAAAAAAGCCAAGCGGCTAGCCAACAGGCTCAAAATCATCACCCAAACAAATCAGTAAATGTGTACCTATTTGTCGGGCACAAATTTTATTCCTCTTCTCTAGCCCCTTTGCTATAACCTGTTCAATGAATATGCATGTACATATATATACAGTCCATATCATTTATCCTTTTCTATTCGACTTCATATTTGATTTCTATTTGGTTTAAAAACACCATTCATTCTAATGTTACATAAATAGGTGCAAATCATTTCATTAGCTAATTAATGAATATTTCAACTCATATATGTTTATCTTGAACAAGTGGCTATTTTTAACACTTCACATTTTAACGATTTATGCATACAATAAAAATGTGATTTTTATTGTAAAACGATTTATTTCAAAACACTATTTTTCTATATAGTTCATATAGTCAATAAAAGGTGATTTTTATTATCAAACAATTTATTTCAAAATATGAATACCATTCAACACATGAATTTCTAAACAACGAATGAATATCAATTCAACACATGAATGTTTCTATAGTTTTTATATATCGATAAAAATGTGATTTTTATTATCGAACTATTTATTTCAAAATATGAATACCATTCAACACATGAATTTCTAAACAACGAATGAATTTCAATTCAACACATGAATGTTTCTATAGTTTTTATATATCGATAAAAATGTGATTTTTATTATCGAACTATTTATTTCAAAATATGAATACCATTCAACACATGAATTTCTAAACAACGAATGAATATCAATTCAACACATGAATGTTTCTATAGTTTTTATATATCGATAAAAATGTGATTTTTATTATCGAACTATTTATTTCAAAATATGAATACCATTCAACACATGAATTTCTAAACAACGAATGAATATCAATTCAACACATGAATGTTTCTATAGTTTTTATATATCGATAAAAATGTGATTTTTATTATCGAACTATTTATTTCAAAATATGAATACCATTCAACACATGAATTTCTAAACAACGAATGAATATCAATTCAACACATGAATGTTTCTATAGTTTTTATATATCGATAAAAATGTGATTTTTATTATCGAACTATTTATTTCAAAATATGAATACCATTCAACACATGAATTTCTAAACAACGAATGAATATCAATTCAACACATGAATGTTTCTATAGTTTTTATATATCGATAAAAATGTGATTTTTATTATCGAACTATTTATTTCAAAATATGAATACCATTCAACACATGAATTTCTAAACAACGAATGAATATCAATTCAACACATGAATGTTTTCAATAGTTTAAGCAAATGAAATTAATTCAATCACACAAATATTATTCAAAATTTCGGCAGCATAACGGCAGGGTAGTTACACCGGCACCGTCCCTAGTACGGCTCCTCGCTCTACCTTAAAACCTCGCGGTTTTTGACAATGGGAATCATGCATCTAGTTCGCACGCAGGCGGCATGTTTATATTTATTTCATTTCCACAAACTAATCCTATGTGGTTTCAACCAAATATTTCACAACCACCAATGGGTATTTTTCAACCACAATCAACCAATATCAATCACAAACAATCCCAAACAATCATTCGCTACCAAACAATTTTCACAACAATTTCAACCAATAAATATCGTCCATGGTTTGTGGACGAGGGGCGTATATATATATATATATATATATATATATAGATATTTATATATAGCAATTACTTTTCATTTCCGACACATATATATAAATTTTAAATCAGAAATCTCACCAATAGCTATCCAACTGCACGACACTTCCTTTAGAGAAATCTTCGCCTTTTGTCGCTTTCGCCCGTATTCTCTACATATGTAAAAATCGAATTTTTACGATGTTATTCAATATATAAAAATCTGATTTTTACTTCGACTTTCGATATATAAAAATATGATTTTTACTTCGACTTTCAACATATAAAAATATGATTTTTATTTTTGCAAGTTCAAATCTTTTTCTACTAAAAGATTAAACCTTTTTCCTATTTTAAAGTTCAAAATAAAATCAGTTTTTCTCTTTTATAAAAATGCGTTTTTATCTTTATATAAAAAAAATGCAGTTTTTATTTCTTCTTAAAAAAAACAGTTTTTAAAATCTTTTATAAAATCTGTTTTTAAAATCTTTTTAAATCAGTTTTACTTTCTTTTTTTTTTATTCTGTTTTTAAAACTCTTTAAAAATCAATTTTAAAAACTCATAAAAAAAATCAGTTTAATCTTTATAAAAACAGTTTCAATCTTTAAACAAAATCAGTTTTTATTTTAAAAACAAAATCAGTTTTTTTTTTCTTTTATAAAATCTGTTTTTTTTCTCTTTCTTAAAAAAAACAGTTTTATGTTTTTTTTTAAAAATTTCAGTTTTAAACTACTTTTAAAAATTTCAGTTTTTAACTTTATAAAAATTTCTGTTTTTAACTTTATAAAAAATTCAGTTCTAACCTTTAAAAAAAATTCAATTTTAAAGTTTTAACAAATCAGTTTTAATCTTATAAATAAATCAGTTTTAACTTTATAAATTTCAGTTTTAAAAATGCTTTTCAAATATTTTAAAATCAGTTTTTCATTTTATTAAAAATATCAGTTTTTCAAACTTTAAAAAAAATCAGTTTTTCATCCCAGAAAAAAACAGTGTTTTACAGAATTAAAAATAAAATAAAATATAAAAAAACATAGAAACGCTTACCTGCGAAGGGGGGGGGACGACTCGCCTTCGTCGGCGGCTCGGCGGCAAGGCGGCGCTTCAGGGGGGGTTCGAAGTACGAGGGAGGGGGGGTACGGTGAGGGCGGCGGCTTCGCTTCAGGGGGGGGGAGAAGATCGGAGGGCGGTGGGGGGTTTCGGCGGTCGTGGGTTGTCAGGGGGGGGCGGTGGCGTCGAATCGATTGCTAGGTTTTTTTTTTTTTCCCGATTATAATCGAATGAGGGGGGGGGGCCAAGCAGGAGATAAGGAGGGAGGGAAATGATTTTTTTTTTTTTTATTTATTATTTAATTATCTAATTTAGCAAAGAGTTGACTTTTACATATGACCTCGAAACGAGGCCCACCGCCTGTCGCCCATAGCGTTTTACCCCCATTCCGAACACAATGGGATATGCATCGCCAGCTGATTTGATCGTTACAATCAGTTTCCTTTTGAATTTTCATTTAAATCATTATATTGAATTTTAAACGCACATTTCAAATTACCGGGGTCACATACTAACTAGAAAAATTCGAGAAAAATATTTTCTAGCTTCGTATTGACGATACGGTCCTAACAAAACTAGTTTCGTCGAATTCTGAGACCGTTTGAAAAATGGCCAATTTCCAGTCGATTAAAATCAACGGAAACTGGTCAAACGCGTTTTCTTTTGCCACGCTCACATATTGATTCGAAAAATTATGAAATTTGGAATCTAACAATAACTTGACACTACGGACCTAACAAAAGTGGTTTCGTCGAAATCCGAGGTCATCTGCAAAATATCCATTTTTAAGGGCCTGAATTCCATAGCGACTATTCAGAATTTTCAACTGGACATATCTTTTGATTCCTGCTATCAAACTTCGATTGGTCAGATTCGTTAGAAAGATATTACCAATTAGATTCCATTATTTTTGGTCTCACTAAAATCCGGATTGTTTTGCACCCGGTATATTCAATTGAAGTTTGAAATCGAATTATCGAACTACCGCGCCATTTTCAATTCTATATATAATTATAATTAATTATATTCGTTTTCAAATGTCGATTTCAACTCAGTTTTCATCGCCATTATTTAAAATATTTATTTTAAATATTTAAAATCCATTATTTTAGCCAATTTAAAAAATTTAAATTGGTTCAGATTTTCTGGGTCGTTACAATCTCCCTCACTTAAAACTTTTCGTCCCCGAAAAGGAATAAAGTCGAAAGTGGTTTGATAAATCTACAATCACACAGCACAACAACTAATCCAATTGTTTTTAACCTTTCAAGGTATAGAATAAACAATGCACATCCATGGGAAGAAAATAGCAACAGAATAGAGAATTAAATGGTAATGCAAGGTAGGGTAAATGTACCTTGCATCAGAGTCAATCAGAGATATCTACTCGGCATCTAGGATAAGCTTTCTGAATGCTCTCCTCAGTTTCCCAAGTACAATCTCGCGGATCCCCACTCCATTGCACTTTGACTAAGTGAACCTTCTTGTTTCTCAGCTCTTTGGTTTCTTTGTCGATAATCTTTAGCGGCTCACGCCTCACAGCTAGTTCTGGAGTAATTTCAATATCCTGCTGAGCTGCTTCTTCCACGATCAAGTCTGGATCATGAACGTGCTTTCGAAGTTGAGATATATGAAATACATCATGAACTCCAGGCAACCAGTCAGGCAGTTTGACCCTGTAAGCGAGAGTCCCAATCCGTTCCAGAATAGGAAACGGACCAATGAATTTGAGTGCCAATTTTCCAGTTTTACCGAACCGGATAACTCCTCTCATCGGCGATACTTTCAAATATACGTAGTCGCCAACTTCAAAGGATATATCTCTTCTTCTTTTATCGGCGTAGCTCTTTTGTCGGCTTTGAGCGGCGAGTAATCGCTTCCTAATAAAATCGACTTTGTCGGCCGCTTCTCGAATCATATCAGGACCCAACACAAGTCTATTTCCAGGCTCGACCCAACAAGCAGGAGATCGACACGGTCTACCATACAATGCTTCGAATGGCGACATTGTCAGACTCGCCTGGTAGCTGTTGTTATAAGAGAATTCAGCCAAATGCAGATGGTCTTCCCATGATCCACCGAAATCTATAACACAAGCCCGCTTCTAAAATGCGATTCACCCTCTCAGTCTGACCGTCTGTCTGAGGATGATAAGCGGTGCTCATGTTTAACTTCGTTCCCAGTTCGACTTGAAATGCCTCCCAGAATTTACTAGTGAATATCGTATCTCTATCACTTACTATACTGAGCGGCACTCCATGCAGTCTAACTATTTCCCTGAAGTATATCTGCGCCAGACTCTGAGCAGTTCTATTTGATCTGACAGGTATGAAATGGGCGGTCTTCGTGAAACGATCTACGATCACCCAAATACTGTCATTTCCTTTTCTGGTTCTGGGCAAACCATCAATGAAATCCATGGAGATATGCTCCCACTTCCAGCCTGGAACTTCCAGTGGTTGTAATAATCCAGCCAATTTCTGTTGGTCACTTTTGACTAACTGGCAAGTAGGGCATCGACTGACATATATTGAGATGTCTCTTTTTAACGACTTCCACCAGAATGTGCGTTTGATATCGTTATACATTTTATTCACACCTGGATGGATACTGAGCTTAGATTTGTGACACTCATCAAGCACCTCTCTTCTGAGTTCAGGAATATCTGGAACGCAAATTCGCCCTTCTAACCTCAGAATCCCTTCGCTGTCTAGCTGGAAATCCGAAGCATTGCCTTCACGAATTCGCTGACTTATTCCTTTGATAAATTGGTCGTCCTTTTGGAGAGCCGATATCTTATCAATCAATGAAGTCGCAATGATGAAACTGGCGATCATTACATTCTTTCGGCTTAACGCATCGGCCACGACATTGGCTTTTCCGGGAGTATATATAATTTCAAAGTCATATGCTGCAAGAAACTCTAGCCAACGTTGCTGCCTCAGATTCAAGTCCTTCTGAGTAAACAGATACTTTAACGACTGGTGATCTGTAAACAGTTCAAATCTCTCGCCCAGAAGATAGTGTCTCCAGATTTTCAAAGAGAATATGATAGCCAATAACTCAAGATCATGAGTTACATAGTTTTTCTCGTGCGGCTTCAGTTGACGGCTAGCATAAGCAATTACTTGGCCTCTTTGCATTAACACTGCCCCAAGGCCTTCTCTAGAAGCATCAGTCCATACTTTTAAATCCTGGTTGCCCTCGATGATGGTTAATACTGGAGCTGTTGTTAATCTCAACTTTAGCTCTTCAAAAGCCTCCTCACTTTCTTGAGTCCATTTGAATTTAGAATGCTTCTTTGTAAGCTTCGTTAAGTGGCCAGATATCTTCGAAAAGTCTTTAACGAACTTTCGGTAATAGCTAGCCAATCCAAGAAAACTGCGGACTTCAGTGGGAGTACTAGGCTGTTTCCAGTTCTGAATAGCTGTGATTTTGCTTGGATCCACAG
The DNA here is from genome assembly GCA_030737875.1 of Allium sativum. NCBI lineage: Eukaryota > Viridiplantae > Streptophyta > Magnoliopsida > Asparagales > Amaryllidaceae > Allium > Allium sativum. The sequence continues at coordinate 953,625,610 of CM060915.1, forward strand.
CGATTCCATCTTTCGATACGACATGGCCCAGAAATTTCACTTCATCTTGCCAGAATATACATTTGGAAAACTTGGCTTTCAATACATTCCTTCTGAGAATTTCTAACACTTGTTCCAAATGTTTCTCATGTTCGGCCTTTGATTTAGAGAAGATTAGAATATCGTCAATAAAAACCAGAACAAATTTATTCAATACTCCTCTGAATACTCTGTTCATTAGATCGACGAAATAAGCTGGAGCGTTACATAAGCCGAACGGCATTACTAACCACTCGTAGAATAGGTCGGGGCCTCTGAACGCTGTCATTGGAACACACTCTTCGGCTATTCGAAGTTGATGGAATCCTGTAGCTAGGTCCATTCGTGAAAATACTTGTGCTCCATTTAATCGATCCAACAAATCATCTATTCGCGGCAATGGATATTTATTCTTTATGGTTTGCTTGTTCAGATCACGATAATCCACACATAGACGTAGAGTACCGTCAGATTTTGGGACAAACACCACTGCTGCACCCCAATCAGAGAAACTAGGCCTGATCAGACCTTTCCATACTAGCTGTCGTGTTTGATTGTCTAATTCTTCCTTCTCTTTCAAGGACATTCTTCGAATAGCGTGAACTACCGGCCTTGCATTGGGAATTAAAGCAATTTTGAAATCTATTTCTCTCTGCGGAGGTAAGCGAACAACTTCTTCGAACACATCCGCATAGTTTTTAACGACAGGAATGTCTTTGATGAGGTCAGGAATATTCTCTGTGATTTCAGGGATATTTTCTATTTGAGCTGGAGAAACATCGAGAGCTGACCAAAAATCTTTTCTATTTGAAGTCGGGCCTTCACATGGTATGGTTATATAATTCCCCGATTGGGCCTTTGCTTTAACCACTCTCTCGGCGCATTTAACTTCAGCTTCATATCTAGTTAACCAATCCAATCCCAGAATAAGATCGAATTCATTAAAATTCATGATGATAGAAATAATAGGGAATTTATAGCAAGAAAAAGAGACAGGTACTGCACAAATCCAACTGAGATTGATGGAACCTCCCACTGGATTTTGGACAGTCATTGGCTCTTTGAGCTTCTTCAAATTCAAATCCAGTTTCTTGACTGCACTCTTTGCAATAAAGCTTAGCGACGCACCTGTGTCAAACAGTACTTTAACTGGAATGTTTTTGACATTGAGCGTGCCTTCTAAAACATTAGACCTTTCCTGAGCAGACGAGGAGGCAGGTACTTCTACCATTTCATTTACATATACTGCTTTAGGCTTTCTGAATAGCGGGCAGGCCTTTGAAAGATGACCGGACTGATGGCATTGACTGCACTTTCTATTCTCTTGAAATCCCTTCTTGGATTGAAACCCGCCTCTTAATCGCTTCATTAAGGGTCCGCAGTTAATCGACAAATGCCCTGGCTTCTTACAGTTACAGCATATGGTAGTCGTTCCTTGCCCTTTCTTAGATTCAGCCCTTTTGCGATTTGCACCGGGCTTTTTACGGATCTCAGACGTCGTACTAGCTTCAGGAACATCAGTTTCCGACTCTGCTATGTCACTAGAACTTTCTTCTTCGTCGCATAACATTCCTTTCTCATGGAGATCTTCATACTGATAGGCCATATATATCATTTCAGAAAAAGGAAGCTTCACATGCCCCAATACTTTATTCTGATATTTCCTTTGAAGTCCGTGAATAAATCTCATATTTTTCCTCTTCGGATTTTGAATTAGATGAGGAGCAAAGTGAGAAAGTTCATTGAATTTCTTATGATATTCGGGAATGGTCATATCACCTTGTATCAAATAAGAAAATTCATCACATAATCTCTCGGTTGCTTCGGGAGGAGTAAATCTTTCTAAGAAAATCACTTTGAATCTGTCCCAGGTGATATCACCTTCTGGATTATCTTTAACAACAGAATCCCACCAGAACAAAGCTTCGTCTTTGAGAGCCCAGGAGGCCAGTAATCTTTTCTGGTCATCCCTCAGCTTTAATGCTTCGAAGATTTTCTCAGCCGAACGAATCCAAGCTTGTGTTCTCATAATAGATTCTTCGCCCGAGAACGGCTTTCCACCCAGATTTCTATATTTCATGAATAGAGCTTCTATATCCGGGTCAGTATTACTTCTTCTGTTCCTGGCACTCATTTTCTAGTTCTTCTGCAAATAGCAGATCAAGTGTCAGGTCAACAGAAAAGATATTTCAAAATATAGAGACAAATACTTGAATGTAAATGTGTCTATCGAGGTGTAATTTCATTCTGCTTTACTCATACTAGGATATTACTGATCCTATCTGTATTGAGTTATCCGTCCTAGAACACTACTGGTTCTATTTCTGACGAGTTCGTTCAAATGTTATATTCCAGAACTAAGCTTAACCAAAGCTCTGATACCACGTTGAGACGACCCGATTTCCCGTTCTCACGGAAACAAGGTTATCTTTGGAATATAACACAGAAACATAAAATAGCAGAACAGAATTAAATAAATACACCAGAATGAACAACAAAATATACTGGATAAAGTAATCATCAGAGTTACACAGTATACAGGATCTTACTTAGTACAAATACAGTTCAGCTATACATAAATGTCTACAGCGGAAATAAACAAAATATGTACAATAGGAGTTGAACAGCATAAAAAGAAATAAATGATAGAATCCAGCTTCAGCTCCAGCTATCCAGAAAGAACCAGCTAAACCTGAATACAAGGCTGCCCGTGTAGAAAAAGGGGCACCCGAGTTTGAGAGTGAAACAAACTACGAGTCAGTCATGGGACTGGTATGAGAAATCCACTCAACACATATATAATTGGCTAATCACAGGACCACGCCACTTTCGTGGAACGGGTTTACTCCATTGGATTGTCAGTGCTTTAAAACAAATCTTTCTTTTTAAACATCGCTATGCTTTTTACAAAAATGAAGCCGTTATAAGACTCAGTTCCCATCACACAATGCAATGCAAACTGGAGGATAGAGTTTTTACCTTATAATGGCCAAATATGCTTGATACGAATAAAACAAAGGCATTTGATATTATTACTAGTGTTTATATGTTTTGAAAACAATTTCAAATCATAACTATCAATCATAGACGACATGAGCGTCCCATGCCACTATGTCGCCAAATGTATATATACAATCGAAACCGCACAGTCACGTATTTGGAAATTGGATTTCCGTCATGAACCAAGGCAAAAGATAGTCCTTACCGAATTCGAGACGCTCTAGCCCGTGTCTCAGGATCAGAGCTCGAGTGACCCTAGGAGCGACAGGGCCGGTCCACCGATGTGGATTAAAATTCCTGAACAATACGTTTCCCCGCCCTTTGGGGCGTCAACGAGCCAACGAATGACTCCATCGGACCCGGATCGTCCGATCAAACCGAGGCGCCTCGCAACAGCAACAACCACATAGGTGAAAAGTATATAAATGTCAGGGCTGGTAGGTCACTGACACCACCCTAGCTAGAAGAAAACGCATGTCCTCCCTGAGGTCCTTCCTCCCATTTCTGGTTCATACCGGGGTGTGAGGCTCGCGAATTTACGTTATACACAAAGCTACGCCACACAGGCGGTGCTTTGATCATCACCACAAGACTTTGCTTTTCAACATAAGCCCTGATCACTGCATCTTAGCATGCCACACAGGCAATTCACACCGTGCAACTGATGGCTATCAATCACACAGAACAAATTCCCATGTCGGACACACAGTCCATTTACAAGTCCGTTCTGGGTCTGAACGAAACCGGAGGCACTAAATACCTCGCAAACCCTTCGATCAACACGTACGTCTGAACGATCACCACTCATTATCCATATTTCGGGATGCCTCCCAATCAGGACCTCGGTTACCATCCAAACGAGGTGAAGATCTCCGGTCTTCGACCATCGTCTTCATCTTCGACTTTCAATCGTCGGTCAATTATTCGAAATGAGAATTAACTCGGCCTTTTTCAAATAATTCACGTATATTTAGAATTTCAAATCGATTTATTTCAATGGTTAAATTATTCGTCAACACCAATTGTGTTCTTTAATATAGTTTTCACACCAAACACATTCAACCATCAAACATCACATAAATCAAGCAAATTCAGTTTATTTCCATTCCATATCGCTTACGATATTTTATAACTATTTATCGCTATTTTTATTTATTTTAAAATAGCCATTTTATTCAAAACGACGCTTCGGGCCATAAGGCGGCCGTGGCGCTGTTTTTCTACAGATTTGATTTACACATATCTGAAAATCTAACCGTTGGATCTTCACAAAATTTACATCATTAGAAAGGTCTTTCCAAAACGAATCCAACGGTTCCAGTTTCGGGAAAATCCGACGGTCGGATCTCCCGGTACAATCGTTTGAAGTTTCGATTTCAAAATACGAACTGCAGCGTCGTTATTCGATTAAATATAATTCTATTTATATTTATATATAAATAAAATCGATTCTGGCGCTGTTTTTCTTCAGATTTGAATTAAACATTCCAGACAATCCAACCGTTGGATTTTTACAAGCTTGGTGCCGTTGGAAAGATTATTCCAAGGCGAACCCGACGGTTGAGGTTTCGGGAAAATCCAATGGTCGGATTTCCCGTACTAGTCGTTTGAAATCACGGTTTCAAAATACGAACTGCACGTCTTCGTTTCGTTTTAATTTTATTTATATTTATATATTTATATAAATATAGTTCATTCAATGATTTCCATATCGTTTTAACTTCAAAAAATTTTCTAACACCTTAAATTTTGGAAAAATTTCGCCATAACCTCCCCTGCACCGGGAGCGTCGGGAAATCGCAAATAGCGTCCCGGTCCTTCTAATCTCAAAAAGAAAAAGAAAAAAGCCAAGCGGCTAGCCAACAGGCTCAAAATCATCACCCAAACAAATCAGTAAATGTGTACCTATTTGTCGGGCACAAATTTTATTCCTCTTCTCTAGCCCCTTTGCTATAACCTGTTCAATGAATATGCATGTACATATATATACAGTCCATATCATTTATCCTTTTCTATTCGACTTCATATTTGATTTCTATTTGGTTTAAAAACACCATTCATTCTAATGTTACATAAATAGGTGCAAATCATTTCATTAGCTAATTAATGAATATTTCAACTCATATATGTTTATCTTGAACAAGTGGCTATTTTTAACACTTCACATTTTAACGATTTATGCATACAATAAAAATGTGATTTTTTATTGTAAAACGATTTATTTCAAAACACTATTTTTCTATATAGTTCATATAGTCAATAAAAGGTGATTTTTATTATCAAACAATTTATTTCAAAATATGAATACCATTCAACACATGAATTTCTAAACAACGAATGAATATCAATTCAACACATGAATGTTTCTATAGTTTTTATATATCGATAAAAATGTGATTTTTATTATCGAACTATTTATTTCAAAATATGAATACCATTCAACACATGAATTTCTAAACAACGAATGAATATCAATTCAACACATGAATGTTTCTATAGTTTTTATATATCGATAAAAATGTGATTTTTATTATCGAACTATTTATTTCAAAATATGAATACCATTCAACACATGAATTTCTAAACAACGAATGAATATCAATTCAACACATGAATGTTTCTATAGTTTTTATATATCGATAAAAATGTGATTTTTATTATCGAACTATTTATTTCAAAATATGAATACCATTCAACACATGAATTTCTAAACAACGAATGAATATCAATTCAACACATGAATGTTTCTATAGTTTTTATATATCGATAAAAATGTGATTTTTATTATCGAACTATTTATTTCAAAATATGAATACCATTCAACACATGAATTTCTAAACAACGAATGAATATCAATTCAACACATGAATGTTTCTATAGTTTTTATATATCGATAAAAATGTGATTTTTATTATCGAACTATTTATTTCAAAATATGAATACCATTCAACACATGAATTTCTAAACAACGAATGAATATCAATTCAACACATGAATGTTTCTATAGTTTTTATATATCGATAAAAATGTGATTTTTATTATCGAACTATTTATTTCAAAATATGAATACCATTCAACACATGAATTTCTAAACAACGAATGAATATCAATTCAACACATGAATGTTTTCAATAGTTTAAGCAAATGAAAATAATTCAATCACACAAATATTATTCAAAATTTCGGCAGCATAACGGCAGGGTAGTTACACCGGCACCGTCCCTAGTACGGCTCCTCGCTCTACCTTAAAACCTCGCGGTTTTTGACAATGGGAATCATGCATCTAGTTCGCACGCAGGCGGCATGTTTATATTTATTTCATTTCCACAAACTAATCCTATGTGGTTTCAACCAAATATTTCACAACCACCAATGGGTATTTTTCAACCACAATCAACCAATATCAATCACAAACAATCCCAAACAATCATTCGCTACCAAACAATTTTCACAACAATTTCAACCAATAAATATCGTCCATGGTTTGTGGACGAGGGGCGTATATATATATATAGATATTTATATATAGCAATTCACTTTTCATTTCCGACACATATATATAAATTTTAAATCAGAAATCTCACCAATAGCTATCCAACTGCACGACACTTCCTTTAGAGAAATCTTCGCCTTTTGTCGCTTTCGCCCGTATTCTCTACATATGTAAAAATCGAATTTTTACGATGTTATTCAATATATAAAAATCTGATTTTTACTTCGACTTTCGATATATAAAAATATGATTTTTACTTCGACTTTCAACATATAAAAATATGATTTTTATTTTTGCAAGTTCAAATCTTTTTCTACTAAAAGATTAAACCTTTTTCCTATTTTAAAGTTCAAAATAAAATCAGTTTTTCTCTTTTATAAAAATGCGTTTTTATCTTTATATAAAAAAAATGCAGTTTTTATTTCTTCTTAAAAAAAACAGTTTTTAAAATCTTTTATAAAATCTGTTTTTAAAATCTTTTTAAATCAGTTTTACTTTCTTTTTTTTTTTTATTCTGTTTTTAAAACTCTTTAAAAATCAATTTTAAAAACTCATAAAAAAAATCAGTTTAATCTTTATAAAAACAGTTTCAATCTTTAAACAAAATCAGTTTTTATTTTAAAAACAAAATCAGTTTTTTTTTTTCTTTTATAAAATCTGTTTTTTTTCTCTTTCTTAAAAAAAACAGTTTTATGTTTTTTTTAAAAAATTTCAGTTTTAAACTACTTTTAAAAATTTCAGTTTTTAACTTTATAAAAATTTCTGTTTTTAACTTTATAAAAAATTCAGTTCTAACCTTTAAAAAAAAATTCAGTTTTAAAGTTTTAACAAATCAGTTTTAATCTTATAAATAAATCAGTTTTAACTTTATAAATTTCAGTTTTAAAAATGCTTTTCAAATCTTTTAAAATCAGTTTTTCATTTTATTAAAAATATCAGTTTTTCAAACTTTAAAAAAAATCAGTTTTTCATCCCAGAAAAAAACAGTGTTTTACAGAATTAAAAATAAAATAAAATAAAAAAAAACATAGAAACGCTTACCTGCGAAGGGGGGGGGGGGACGACTCGCCTTCGTCGGCGGCTCGGCGGCAAGGCGGCGCTTCAGGGGGGGTTTCGAAGTACGAGGGAGGGGGGGGTACGGTGAGGGCGGCGGCTTCGCTTCAGGGGGGGGGGGGAGAAGATCGGAGGGCGGTGGGGGGGGGGGGGTTCGGCGGTCGTGGGTTGTCAGGGGGGGGGTGGCGTCGAATCGATTGCTAGGTTTTTTTTTTTTTCTTTCTTTTTTTTTCCCGATTATAATCGAATGAGGGGGGGGGCCAAGCAGGAGATAAGGAGGGAGGGAAATGATTATTATTTTTTTTTATTTATTATTTAATTATCTAATTTAGCAAAGAGTTGACTTTTACATATGACCTCGAAACGAGGCCCACCGCCTGTCGCCCATAGCGTTTTACCCCCATTCCGAACACAATGGGATATGCATCGCCAGCTGATTTGATCGTTACAATCAGTTTCCTTTTGAATTTTCATTTAAATCATTATATTGAATTTTAAACGCACATTTCAAATTACCGGGGTCACATACTAACTAGAAAAATTTGAGAAAAATATTTTCTAGCTTCGTATTGACGATACGGTCCTAACAAAACTAGTTTCGTCGAATTCTGAGACCGTTTGAAAAATGGCCAATTTCCAGTCGATTAAAATCAACGGAAACTGGTCAAACGCGTTTTCTTTTGCCACGCTCACATATTGATTCGAAAAATTATGAAATTTGGAATCTAACAATAACTTGACACTACGGACCTAACAAAAGTGGTTTCGTCGAAATCCGAGGTCATCTGCAAAATATCCATTTTTAAGGGCCTGAATTCCATAGCGACTATTCAGAATTTTCAACTGGACATATCTTTTGATTCCCGCTATCAAACTTCGATTGGTCAGATTCGTTAGAAAGATATTACCAATTAGATTCCATTATTTTTGGTCTCACTAAAATCCGGATTGTTTTGCACCCGGTATATTCAATTGAAGTTTGAAATCGAATTATCGAACTACCGCGCCATTTTCAATTCTATATATAATTATAATTAATTATATTCGTTTTCAAATGTCGATTTCAACTCAGTTTTCATCGCCATTATTTAAAATATTTATTTTAAATATTTAAAATCCATTATTTTAGCCAATTTAAAAAATTTAAATTGGTTCAGATTTTCTGGGTCGTTACACTAGACCATTATAAACCATAAATGGACATGGTGTTGAATTGGACTACTTAACCAAATCTAATCCATAGGGATTGTATGATATTAAACTAAGGTTAGGGTTAGGTAAATTGATTGGAATAGTGGATGGGTTAAGTAAATCTTGGGTAGGTGGGTAATATTAGTATATATAGGCCCACAAACTTAACCGTTAAATAAACATGCTTGAATCAGCGGGAGGGTTAAGTAAATATTGGGTAGGTGGGTAATATTAGTATATATAGGCCCACAAACTTAACCGTTAAATAAATATGCTTGAATCAGTGGGAGGGTTAAGTAAATCTTGGGTAGGTGGGTAATATTAGTATATATAGGCCCACAAACTTAACCCAATAAGGTTATGTAATTAAAGACACCTAGTGGTATACATAATTGGTGGAAATTAATTAAAGACACCTTTTAGGGTAAACATAACTTGTAGAAATGATAGGGTTATGTATTAAAGACACTTATAGGTAAGCATAACTGGTTGGAAGATCGGGGGTTATGTATTAAATACACATGTAGGTAAGCATAACCGGTAGAATGATTGGAATTATGTAATTAAAGACACCCTTTAGAGTAAGCATAATCGGTAGAAAGATTGGAATTATGTAATTAAAGACACCCTTTAGGGTAAGCATAACTGGTAGAAATAAATAAGGTTATGTAATTAAAGACACCTAGTGTTATACATAACTAGTGGAAAATATAATAAAGTTATGTAATTAAATACACCCTTTTTGGGTAAGCATAACTAACATTGGGCTATGTAATTAAAGACACCTAAGGGTATACATAGTCAGTGGAAAACCTAGTGGGGGATACGAGACAAAGGGGAGAGCTTGTATCATACTGTGTGGGACCCATTTTAGTCAATAACTCGGAGTTGGTATCAAGTAAAGAACTCCGTACTAGGCGGAGAAGGGGTACGCTTACTGATTGATTGTAAGAGTTCCAAACGAGACGGACGGTGTGAGCGGCGCAAACCGATTGGGGACATGTGCATGCATGGGCCAGGCAGAGGGGGCTAAGACGCGGTAGATATGGTTGTGCACATCTTTGTTTACCACTTTAGGAAGTGATACCTCCTAATGTGGGGCCAGCACAGGATATCTACAGAGTAGGGAGCCGATCGATTAGGGTAGTGGTTAGGGAATACTTGGACGTATGACCTAAGTCTACCAACTTATAGTGGAAGGGATCATCTCATTTCAGTTATACTAGTAATAGTGCAGAGTATTCATTATTGAAGCACATACACCTTACCTTGTCTACCTTGTCACACCTGCCATTTTTGTAGTGATCTCTCTTATCCACTTTATATGTCTATAATGTTACTTTTATTTATTTACTATCTAAAAGTAACTAGACTCGCCAGACTTTATGTATGACCCTTTTTGTTTCCTCTTCTTTCTTCCGTTTCCCCCCCCCCTCCTCAGGTTCTCAAGGGAGGGAATTCTTAGGCTTCGTCAGGATTCTGCTATCGTCTTGCTTAGAGCTTCTATATGTATTGCTCAAGCTTCTATCTTTTCTACTATGGCTTATAATTTGGGGATTATGCTTTCTTTGTTATTGCACTCAAATATTTAAAGTACAAGACAGCAATTTTAACGATGTACTGAGTTTATGTATTTTCAGACATATGGTGTAACCATGCTTTATTATTAATAATTTTTTTAAATTCCGCTGCTATTTTATATTTGTCTTATAATGTTTCTGTTCTATTTACCTATAATGCTTCACGAAACTTAATGCATTCCCTTAGTGAGTGACATTAACGGACGTGGGGTGTCACAGGGGTAGACTATTGAGAGTTCATGAAAAGAACTACCCCACCCATGATCTAGAGTTAGCTGCCATAGTATTCGTGTTAAAGACATGGCGTCATTATATACTTGGAGAGAAATTCGAGTTATACACCGATCATAAATCTCTCAAGTATCTGATCTTCCAGAAAGACCTCAATTTAAGGCAATAACGGTGGATGGATTTTCTAGCTTCTTATGATTTTGAGATTGCTTATACCCCTGGCAAGGGTAACGTGGTGGCAGACGCACTAAGTAGGCAGAGGATGGCCTTGAGTCCTCTGTTTGTGGAGAGGAAGAGCTTGAAGTTTGTATTAGCTTTTGATTTTAGACCCTCCATCGAGATTTTGCCTGATTTGTTTGCATCCTTGGAAATACGACCAACTCTTATGGATCGAGTAGGAGTTTCGCAACAAGGTGACTTATAGATTTTAGACATCATGGGAAGACTCAGAAGAGGGGAGACTTCTAGTCACCTCAGTAGATATGCCAAAGATGAAAGGGGGTTGTTGCGACTAGATGGAAGGCTTGGTGTTCCTCAAACTAGAAGCTTGATAAAGGAAGTCCTAGAAGAAGCCCACCATTCTAAGGTGACCATTCATCCAAGCGGTGATAAGATGTATAGAGACATGAAGTGGGTTTTCTTTTGGTCTGGGATGAAGAAAGATGTGGCTGAATTTGTTTCTTAATGTTTAGTTTTCCAACAAGTTAAAGCTGAGCAAAAGAAGCCCGGGGGATTACTTCATCCTTTGGAGGTTCCTCAATGGAAATGGGAAAGCGTCTCTATGGATTTCATAGATGGTTTGCCTAGGTCAAAGAAAGGCAACACCATTATCTGGGTTATGGTAGATAGACTCACTAAGAGCGCTCACTTTATTCCAGTTAAGAGCAAGAGGACAGCATCATGGTTGGCAGCAATTTATGTTCGTGAGATAGTTCGTCCTCATGGTGTGCCTTCCAGCATCATAAGCGATCGTGACCGCATCTTTACCAGTGAATTTTGGAGGAGCTTGCAAGAAGCATTAGGTACACAGTTGTGTTTGAGCACCGCTTATCATCCTCAGACCGATGGACAGACGGAGAGGGTAAACAGGATTCTTGAAGATCCTTTGAGGTTGTGTATCCTATACTTCGGTGGGACTTGGGAAGAGCATCTTCCTTTAGTAGAGTTTGCCTACAACAACAGCTATCAGACTAGCATTGGCAAGGCACCCTTCGAAGCATTGTACGGACGACCCTGTAGGTCACCAACTAGTTGGTAGGAATCTACAAAAAGATTATTACTTGGATTGGATATGGTTAGAGAAACGTCCCAAAAGATTGACCTCATTCGACGACGGATGAAGACAGCTCAAGATAGGCAGAAGTCCTATGCAGAAAAGAGAAGGACCAACATTGAATTTGAAGTAGGAGACTTAGCTTTTAACAAAGTATCACCCTTGAGGAATGTGGTTCGCTTCAGATCAGTAAGGAAGTTGGCACCTAGGTTTGTGGGACCATTCCCCATAACCGAAAGGATTGGCCAAATGGCCTATCGAGTAAAGCTCCCAGAAAATATATCTGGTGTTCATGATGTTTTCCACGTTTCCCATCTGCGGAAGGGCCTCCATGACACCACAGTAATTGTTGAGCCGAGTGTGTTGGAAGAAGTCGAAGTGGAATGGGAGGCGACAGTCAGGCGAGTTCCTACACGTATTCTAGGATCAGAAGTTAAAAAGCTACACAATAAAGAGATCAAGTTGCTAAAGGTTCAATAGGAAGATAACCCAGAGGATGTAACTTGGGAGACCGAAGACAAGATTCGTGCTTCGTACCCTTTCCTTTTCGAGGGTATGTTCTTGACTCCTTTTTCAAAATTTTATCAGTACGTGTTTCTATCACTTGAGTATATCTTATCCATACTATTTTTCGACCTTTAGATAGGAATCTAATAGATGTAAACATGTGTTTGAGACATGTTATGTTTGATGGATGCAAGTGGATGCAAGTGTTTGCTAGTGGTTGCCTATGGACGTATATACACACACATTAGGAACTAAATCGGCTCAATCACTCTCATACTGCATATGGATGTGTGCGCACTTTCTTTTCTTTTATGGATGGAAATGGATGAGTAAGCATATAGATGTTGCACTTGGATGAATGAGTATGCACACATATAGAGCTTACATGTAATAACAGGATTATTTGCATACATATTGGGTTCATGGCACTAACATACATTGCATTAAGAAGGTCAACTGAATCAGTAGACTGCCTGATCTTCGCATTAGTATTGGACATATACACACACCTCTGCATATATTCATGAAAGCATTATAAATCCTTAAGGACAATGGATGCCAGTGATTGATGGATGATGGATGTAGAATATGCATTCTTCTCAACTTGGAGATTTCGGGGACGAAATCCTTTAAGTGGGGGTGGGGGGAATGTAACACCCCGTAATTTTATTAACATTAAAGAGGACATATTAAATAATACTTACATTAATATTCAGAATTAATGGAAACGGACTGCACCATTGCGTCCATCTCGAAATTCTGGTCAAGATAGACATTTGGTTTGTGTAAAACGGACACCGTATGAAGAAGTTATGAGGGTTTTAAGTTTGTATACGCGCAAAAAGAACATATATACACATATGAGTCGCGTATGAGTCAAACCTATCCTTAACAGTTCGAAAATCAAAAATTCGTCAAGGCGACAAATTTCCCTCTCTAGGGGGTCGACCCCCCTTAAGGGGTGTCGACCTATGGGTCGACCCACCCACAGGGGTGTTGACACCCCTAGGGATGATGTGGCACTCGGTTTCAGAGGGCCCGACAGCTATATATATGTGTCCAATTCTCATATTTTCTTCATTGGAAATCATGGAAGCCACATGCTGCCGGTGTGCGAACTGAGACGAATCTGTTTTCTTCAAACAACTATCAGTTTTGCAAATCAAATCTAGAGATTCAAGATCCATTCTTTCTCTTTTCTAATCCTAACGTAGTGAGTTTCTAGTTACTTTTAGATTTGAATATTTAAAAGTAAATCATGAAAGACTGTGATTTGGATATATTGTAACTATGAATCTATGATATTGTTAAATCTTATACTATGTCATGATAGATCTATTTCTCTAGATCCAATGCAATTGTGCTTATTCTATTATGTTGCCTTTGTGGACCTTGAATTGCAACTATATTGTGGTCAATGTAAATCTGTTAATTTGGATAGTTACAATGTTGGTTAGATCCAATTCTTTATGTAAATCACCATTAACCTATCACATTGTGGTCAATTTAGATATGTTGTAAATTGGATATGTGAATCCATATTTAGATCTAAACATGTTACTATGTCATCCTAACTATGTTAGATCCGTTTTTGTGACCACATTATAATTAAGTTGGATCTAAATAGTTGGATACCTAAATGGTCAATTAAGATCTCGTTATGCTCACTATGACATCATAGTTATATAGAACTAGTAATTGCCACAAGTTCATCAGTTTTATGCTTATATGTCCACCTTATCACCATGCTAGTTTATGTGTATGCTAAGTTATGTTAAAATGATCACTTTGGTTATATTCCCATTATTTTCCCTATTATCGTTTATGACTAGGCTATTGTCTAGCCTAGGAACTCCGCCAATTTATGAGTGCACCAGTTAGGGAACGAGGGAAAAAGGTTAATATTGGCATAATTTGAATATGAACATTTTTGGGCATATAATTTGAATTATTGGGTAGAGTGGGCATTAACACCTATAAAGGGAAAGGTTTAATTAATTGATTAATTAATTAATAATGGAATGTCTAGTAATTACAATTAGGAATTGTAATGGTACTTATGACACGAGGTTAGGTTGCATTAGTGGTGGAAGTCTTCCCGGACCCGATCGGCATATCTAGCAGTCGCTAATGTTGAACATAATGTGGGAGGTCTAAGTACGCAAATACAAATCGGGCTAAGACACGAGGCTATGCCCAACTATGGAATAAGACTGCCTGGACCCGACCGGCATATCCAGCATCCACACGTTGTAGGCTTAATGTGGGAGGTCTAGCCCATTAAGAATCATAAACGGACATGGTAATGAATTGGACTACTTAACCAAATCTAATCCATAGGGATTGTACGATTGTGAACTAAATTTAGGGCTAAGCAAATTGATTGGATAGTGGATGGGTTAAAGCAAATCTGGAAGGGGTGGGTAATATTTACATATAGGCCCACAAACATAACCCGATAAGGTTATGTAATTAAAGACACCTAGTGGTATACATAACCTGAGGAAAATATAAAAGTTATGTAATTAAAGACACCTTTTAAGGGTAAGCATAACTGAATAGGGCTATGTAATTAAAGACACCAAGTGGTATACATAGTCAGTGAAAAACCTAGTGGGGGATACGAGACAAAGGGGAGAGCTTGTATCATATTGTGTGGGACCCATTTCAGTCAGTAACCCGGAGTAAGCATCAAATAAAGTACTCCGTACTGGGCGGAGAGGGGACACGCTTACTGATTGAATGTAAGAGATCCAAACGTGGAGGCGGTGTTGGCGGTGCAAACCGACCGGGCCATATGCGTGCATGAGCCGGGACGAAGGGGATAAGACAACCGTGACACTGTAGATATGGGGATATGCATATCAGTGAGGGGTTGCCACTTTAGGACGTGATACATCCTACTGTGGGGCCAGCACAGAGTTTCTACGGAGTAGGGAGCCGATCGATCTGGATAGTAGTAGGGTACATTTGGACGTATGCCTAAGTCTACCACCTTATAGTGGAAGGGATCATCTCATTCTGGTTATACTAGTAATAGTGCAGAGTAATCATTAGAGAAGTGTATACACCTTATCCTATCTACCTTATCACACATGCCATTTATGTAGTGATCTGTCTTATCCACTTTATATGCTTGTCATGCAACTTTTATTTATTTACTTGCTAAAAGTAACTAGACTCGTCAGACTTTATGTCTGACCCTTTTGTTTCCTCTTCTTTCTCCCCCCCCCGGTTCTCAGGGCGGGAATACTCAGGCTTAGTCAAGACTCAGTTATCATCTTGCTAGAGCTGCTTTCGAAGTATGGCACAAGTCTTATCTCTACTATGGCTTTATCTCTTTTATTTGGGGAATTATGTTTTCTTTTAAGTATTTATGTACTCTAATGGTAAAAGATATAAGTTATATTGTTGTAATGGTTTTTGTGACTTATGGTATTTTGGATCACGATGTATGATTTGTGTTTGAAATAAAAATTTGAATTTCCACAGCTATCTTATTTATATCTGTCTTGTAATATTCTGCGTGTATTTACCTATAACGCTTCACGAAACTTAATGCATTCCCTTTGTGAGTGACATTATTGGATGTAGGGTGTCAAACTTGGTATCAGAGCTGAAGGTTTCCAAATTGGATAAAGTTTTTGAAAATTATTTTCAAAAAGGTTTTAAGAGAAAGCATTTTCCAAAAGAAAAGTCTATTTTGAAAGACATTCCCTAAGAAGCCATATGTAATATCCTTCGGTCCTTTGTCTAAATCTCTTCCCATTTTCTTTTCAGCATGTCTGGGGAATAAAACATTCCTAATATCCCGGAGAGCGTTACAATACACGAATGGTTCCATAGGTATCTGGGGGCCACGACACCTGCCGAGGGACAAGGAAACGTTCCTCCACCAGCTGCACCAGTCATTCCTCCTCCTCCCCTTCCAAGAGCAGATAATTTTGCAAAGACCTACAAAGACTTCCATGCGATGGGAGGGAAGCCATTCCATAGGAACGAGACGTTCGTAAAAGCGTGGAATTGGATCAAGGAGACTGAAGACTTGTTCATAATTTTGAAGTAGAGGACAGAAGGAAGGTTCAATTAGCCGCCTGACTATTGAAAGACGAAGCCTCATTTTGGTGGAAAGTTACCCAAGCTGGATGTTCGGTGGAAACTTGGGAAGATTTTAGACAAAGATTTGAATTAAAATTTCTTTCCCAAGCTGAGAAAAGCATGCAGATGGAGAGGTTCTTGGCACTCAGATAAGGGAACTTGACAGTGAAAGTATATGTGAACAAATTCAACCAACTAGCAAGGTTCAGGTTAGAATTGGTGGATACTCCGCACAAGAAGGCGTTGTGGTTTGCTAAAGTGCTAAATGAATCCCTTCATAGGTTAGCCATGTCCCATTCCAATAGGAGCCACTTTTGAAAAGCTTGTCGATATGGCCCTAATGCATGAGGAAGACAAGGGAGAAAAGAAGGAAGTAAAGGCTGAGGAAACATCGCAAAATAAGAAGGTGTGGCCCAAGAAAGGGCAACAGCAACAACAAAAACAATAACAACAAAAGAAAGGTGGAAATAATGACAAGGGAAAGGATAAGAGAAAATGTCACAGCTGTGGAAAAGAGGGTCACTTGGTCAAAGACTGTAAGAGAAGGAAGAACTCTTGCTACAATTGTGGAGAGGTCGAACACATGGCTAGGGAGTGTCCGAAGAAACAGTGATCGCAGGGACAAGGTCAAAGGGCAGCAAATTCTGAAGGGCAGGTGCATGCTCTCGCGATCAGTGCTCCTGATAGAGGTATAAAAATTTATATAGAAGGTTTAATTTCTCTTTCAAACCATCCTATTAGAACACTTTTTGATTCTGGCGCTTCACATTCATTTATATCTAGTTCTGTGGTTGAATCTCTACAGTTAATTACTAATATGGTAGTGGATCCCGTAGTTGTCTCAAACCCCATTGGTGGTTCAGCTCATTTATCTATGATTTGTTGGGGTTTGAGGATATCTGTGTTAGGCGTCGAGTTTGAGTGTGACGCGTATGTGCTTGGGTTTCTGGGCTATGGGTTGATTCTAGGAATGGATCGGCTTACTATGTATGGTGCCATTTTGGGTGGTGAGAAGAGGGTTGTTAGGCTTCTGACTTGTCATGGGAGGACCCTCGAGATTTATTGTGATCCACAAGGGTCGGTTATGCTTAGTTTCCTAGAGTCTCTTGATGCATCTATCGATGATCTGCAATCTGTTCTAGTAGTCCAAGATTATTCTGATGTTTTTGATGAGGTACGAAGTTTACCTCCGAGGCGCGATATCGATTTTCATATATATTTGATGGACAATGCAAATCCAGTTGCATTATCGGTGCGCCATATGGATCCAAGGGAAAGAAGGGAGCTGTGTAAGCAAGTAGGGGAGCTACTTGAGAAAGGATTTATCAGACAAAGCATTTCTGAATAGGGTGCTCCAGTTGTATTCGCAACTAAGACGGATGGTTCGCTTCATTTGTTTGTTGACTATAGAGAGTTGAATAAACTCACAAAGAAGAATAGGCACCCGCTCCCGAGGATTGATGATTTATTTGACCAGCTTGTTGGTGCCTCGGTATTTTCTCAGTTAGACTTAGCCCCGGGATTTCATCAATTAAGGGTGTGTAACACATCGCATTTTCTGTGAATATTAAAATAACGAATTAAAAGATACTTAATTTTAAAATTGGGAATTAACGGAAACGATTTATGCCATTGCATTCGTCTCGGAATTCTGCTTGAGAAAGAGTTCGAGTTTGCGTGAATCGGACTCCGTATGAAGAAGTTATGGAGTTTAGAAGATTTCAAGTTTATACAGAAAATATAAATAATAATTAAAAATCTCAAACCAAGTTCAAAATTCGAAATTCCAACAGAATAGGCTGAGCGGGAAAATTCCCGCTCAGGGTGTCGACCCCCCCCCCACCTAGGGGGAGTCGACATAGGTGTCGACCCCCCCTGTAGGGAGTCGACCCCTTTTTGATCTGGTTCCAGTGATGATTTTTCTGAGCCCTGAGCTGATGTGGCCTTCACTATTTGGCCTGATGGTCGATTTCTGAGTCATTAGGGCATATGTGATGACTTCTGGTTGGCTCTATTTGGTCTGGATGGCTCTGATTACTCCTAGGTTGATCTAAAGGCTCATATTAATCTAAACTTCTATATAATCACCCCAACCCTCAACCCTAAACCTCATAGTCTTGCTCTAAGAAGCTGTCATGCTGTCCATGGCCAAACTAGCATAGCCTCCATTTTTCTCTAAGCTAGAAATCAAGTTAGAAAGCTCCAAACCAAATCAAAACTAGAGAATCAAACGTCTACATCAAAGGATTATCATAACAAATTTAGAAATCAGATCCCAGAATACAAGAATTATTCTTTTTCTGTAAGTTCAGTTATTATTCAGATTTAAACACTTTTCTTAATAGAAATCATGACTGTGATGGATCGGATCTAGAACTATGCCTAATTGTAAGATAATCAATTTTGATTCATGCTTATCCTTTTGATGAAACTGAAAATACCTATGCCTATGAGATTATTGTGTTTGATACAATTAAGCCTAGCATGTTGTACATCAAATTGGTAACACTTTTATGTTAAATTCTATCGAATCTATATGCCTATGATGTAACTTACCAGTTTGTTCATATTTGCGGTCAATGTACAACAAATCTATTTGAAACCATGATCCTTATGTTGATATAACTTTACATGGTTATGTCAATTCTTGAGTCCCTTCTCTTTTCCCCTTTTATCTTATTTTATGAATACTAGGTTCATTCAGAACCTAGATGGAATCCTATTATACGTGCGATTGGAATGCGGAGATATTGGGGAATAATCTATTTGGTAATAGTGGAACATAATTTGTAACTTGTGATTTGGGGGCATAATTTTTATTGTTGCGAAGTTAGGGTAAATTGAAATATTAAATCTAGATTGGGCATAAACTGTAAATTGGAATACTAAATCTAGATTGGGCATAACTATCGGTTGGGACGCCAAACATAATGTATATTGTGATTTTGGGGCATGACTATTATTGCATATTTGGGAAGATTGGGTGTAACCTATTTTGGGTGATAACTTGTAATTAAATTTGTGGGGCCTGACTTGCAATTGGCTTTGTTGGGCACAACTTGAGAATTGGAACATGACTAGTTTGGTGAATTTGGGATAATTAGTATACAAAAATCTAGGTTTAGGCATATTTGACAAACATGTAAGTTGACTAAAAGGTGAACATGCCTAACCCGAGGTTAGATTGAGTTGCGGTGTAAAACTGCCCGGAACCGCCCGGCACATCTAGTAACCGCAACAACATAGATCTAATGTAAGTGGTTAGCACACTTAGCCCAAAACCCGGGGTTAGAATGAGTTTGCGGTAGAAGTATGCCCGGAACAGCCCGGCACATCCAGCAACCGCAAACAACAGTTCTAATGTGAGAGGTTAAGGCATTAATGAATTAATTCTAATGAACAGACATGCTAAGAATGGTAGGGTTAAGTTAAAACAAGAGGGCAACACTTAACCAGTATAACCTGACGTGTGGTAGGGTTAAGTAACACAAGAAGGCAACACTTAACTAGTATAACATGACGTGTGGTAGGGTTAAGTAACACAAGAAGGTAACAATTAACCAATGTCACATGAAAAGTGGGTGGGTTAAGTTAATAAGAAACACTTAACCAATATAACATGATGAACGAATGGGGTTAAGTTAATAAGAAACACTTAACCAATATAACATGATGAACGAATAGGGTTGAGTTAATAAGAAACACTTAACCAATATAACATGATGAACGAATGGGGTTAAGTTAATAAGAAACACTTAACCGATATAACATGATGAACGAGTGGGGTTAAGTTAATGGGAAACACTTAACCAATATAACATGGTGAATGAACAGGGTTAAGTTAATAGGAAACACTTAACCAATACAACATGATGAATGAGAAGGGTTAGTTAATAAGAAACACTTAACCAACATGACATGATGAGTGGGTGGGTTGAGTTAACATGAATGGACATCACTTAACCAATATTACATGAGCGAAGTGGATAGGGTTAAGACAAGCTTAACCAATAATATCTATTGACTTGAAAAGTGGAAAAGGGTTAAGTACATCTCGTGTAGGTGGGTAATATTAGTATATATAGGACCACAAACTTAACCGTTAAATAAACATGTTTGAATCAGTGGGATGGTTAAGTACATCTCGTATAGGTGGGTAATATTTGTGTATATAGGCCCACAAACTTAACCAGTAGGAAACCCTAGTAAGGGGGACCTGTTTCAGTAGTAACCCACATAGATGTATCATGGTACCCTGAAGTAGGCAGGGTGGGGCACGATTACTGGGCTGATTATAAGCGGTCAAAATAGCGGCAGGGGGTACGTTAGTGTAGGTTCCTACGGATTACAGGCGTGCACGTACTTCGAAGTGGAAAAGCTGGCACTGGGTACCAGTAGTTATACACTGTGCATCTTGAATCGTGTCGGGTAGCTATCATAGGGATTGATACACCTTATGGTGGGACTAGAACAGGGTATCTACATGCAAGAGAGGGCCGATTGACACAGACACAAGGAACATTAATACAAGTAGGGAGCCGATCGATAGGGTGGTAAGGGTACATCTAACATATTCATGGCAATTAGGCAGATTGAGGTGGAATCCTCATAATAGATGTACACCTGAAGGCTACCACAATTGTGGGGATTGGGATCGCATTATCAGATGATCATTTTATGCAGATTACTAGTTGGGACACTAGTTAGGTGGTGCAGAGATATAGAAATCAGAATAACAGGGTAATAACTAAGCAGAGAAAGAGTAGAAGCGCATTCAGTTTACCTTGCCTTATCATATCTTATGCTTATCTCAGGTTATGTTGCTTCTATGGTATTGTACCATATTCAGTTTATTCATGTCATGGTCCTTTTTCCTATTTACATGCTAGTAATCACTGAGCTTACCAGACTTATGTCTGACCTTGTTTGTTTTGCCTCTTTTCTTCCGTTTCCCCCCAGGTAGTCAGGGAGGGAATAGCTCAGCTTAGTCTGGACCGTTTCTCTTTCCAAGCTTGAAGACTAGTCGATGTACTGCTTTGAACTCTCTTTTCCACTGCTATGGTTGGCTAATGCTTTATTGAGGAATATCGGTATCATTTTATGCTTCTTTATTTTTTTACACAAGACAGATGCTTTTTTATAATGGGTATTGGTGTTTTGGTGACGAAAAACAGTCTTTGTACAAGCTGCTTTACCAAGCTGCTGTTTTATCAATAAAGTAAAGTTTTATTTATTTCTTCGCTACTTTATTTGTCTGTCTTGTAATTTATCTGCATGTTTTACCTAAAACGCTCCACCGAAGTTAAGGCACTCCCTTTGTGAGTGACCTTAATGGACGTGGGGTGTTACGCTTGGTATCAGAGTTGAAGGTTACCGGATTAGATAAAAGATTTGAAAAATTATTTTCAAAACGGTTTTAAAAGAAGCATTTTCAAAGGAAAAGTTTTGTTTTAAAGGCATATTCCCCCAAAACCATATGCACTATCTTTTGATCCTCTGTTTGAATCCTTGTTTCCTTCTTTCTTGAGTCTCCGGGGCTCCTAGCTTTCTGGGAGGTAACCTCATCGCGGCATGGTTCCGTAGGCTTAATGAGACTATGGCACCTGTCGAAGGGCGAAGAAGGCCCAACTTCCATCTATAGCCGCAGTAGTTTCACCTGCGGCTAATTTTCTTTCAAGCTTTGTAGGGTTTTCCGTGCGATGGAAGCAGCTTTCGAGAGACTTGTCAACATGTTACACAAGGATGGTAAAGATAAGAATGAGGGAGTTTGGCTAAGGAGCAAAACCCAAAGATGAGAAACTTATGGATATGGACTTGGTTCACAAAGGAGGTAAAAAGAAAGAGGTGTAAGTGAAAGAATAGTAAAACCTAAGACAAGAGGAAGTATCTTTGTTATGCTATAGCGGGTCATATAATTAAGGACATGGGCAAGAACAAAGGACAGGATTTTCAGGAGGGCAAGTGCATGCTCTCACCGCCAGCGTACCTGAGAAAAATGTAGTAAAGTTTTTGTTGTAAAAGATTAGTTTTCTTTTGATCATCTAGTTAGCACTCTTTTGATTTTAGCGCTTCACATTCGTTTATATCTGCTTCCATAGTTGAGTCTCTGCACCTTAGTACTTGTATAGTAGAAGATCCCATTATTGTCTCAAATCCAATTAGTGGTTCGGCTCATTTATCTTTGATTTGTAAGGATTTGAGAATATCTATATTAAGTATTGAGTTTAAGTGTAATGCTTATGTTTTTGGTTTCATGGACTATGGGTTGATTCTAGGCATGGATTAGTTAGCTAGTAAGTGTGATAGTTAGACTTTTGACTTGCCTCGGGAATACCCTCGAGATTGTGCGATCCTAAAGGATCGGTTAGGCTTAGCTACCTAGAATCACGTGATGCATTTATCGATGATTTGTGATCCGTTAGAATAGTCCATGAGTACGCAGATGTTTTTGATTAGGTTAGGGGTTCTGTAACAACCCGAATTTTTACAACACGTTAAATCAAGAATTAAGGCAGGATTTAATTTTAAATTCTGAATCAAGTAAAACGGGCTATGCCATTGCGTTCGTCTCGGAAAAATACGCGAAATAGAGTCCGAGTTTTCGAGAATCGGAGTCCGTATGACCCGTTAAAGGCCCAAAGAAGATTTCTGGAAATTTGAATTTCGGAAGCAGCTTTGAAAATCAGATCTGGGGCCAGGCGGGAAGTTTCCCGCCTAGGCCATGTCGACAGGGCTGTCGACAGGCCTGTCGACTTGGGCCCAGACCAAGTCGACAGCCCTGTCGACTTGCCTGTCGACAGGGGGTGGCCGGACAGTTTTGCCTGGTGCACCATTTTGGGTCTTGGTCTGGTCTTGTGGCCTGGTTCTAGAGAATTCCGAGATCTGATGGTTCTGATCTGTCCTAGGGTTAATCTAAGGGCCTAAAACTATCCTAATCTCTATAAAAAGACCCTAAACCTAACCTAAATCCCTAAAAATCAAACCTAGTAACTAAGTGCTGCCAAAATCAGTCTTGATCATGGCCTCCATCTCCAATCCCTAAAGCCTATGCATTCAAATCGGGTCCAAATCGAAGGGTGCAAGCTTGCTACATCAAATAGAGGCCAAATCAACATTTCTATGCGAGTTTCATGATGGTTCTTCATCAAAGGAGCCACCTTTCTTCGTCATGATGATGCATGATCCCTTTCCTAAGCCTTGCCTAAGTAAGTTCTAGCTACTTGTAGGTTTAAACGATGATTTTGATGTGACATGGGATAAAATGCAAAGTAACATGAGTATGTTAGCCTATGGGAACTTAGTTTGCCTCTTTAACATAAATATATGACTTTGGGTGATGTTGTAGCAACTAAACCATGCTATGCATGTTGCATTGGACTTAGTTTGCCATGCAAGATTGGACCTTTGCTTGTGGTATGTTAGCATGCACACTTGAAACCACTTTGACTCATGAAACATGTGCATGAATGTGACTTTGAGGCTATGCAAGTAAATGAACCCGAATCCCTTATGCTTTCATGCAAGTTGGTAGCCAAATCCTTTATGAGATTATGCATGCTTGTGGCCAATTCCCCCTTTTAAGTTGTGCATGTTTATGGCCAAACCCTTTTTGATAATATGCATGTTTGTGGCCAAATTCCCTTGTGACATTTTGTGTGTTTGTGGCCAAAACCCTTTTCTATGACACTATGCATGTTCGAGGCCAATTTGTAGTCATAGTATTCTTACTTGACTCGTCTATACTTATGTTGGAAACACGTTTTGGGGTTGGGTTAGACGAGCGTGAGCATACATGAAAGACTTAACTTGAAGTTTCATAGAAATATGATGTGAAACATGATTTGGGTTAAATGGGTATAACATGACAACATGCAACATTGAATATAGCATGTAAGTTAACATGTAAATATGCATAAACATAAGCTTGGGAATTTACCTATTAAGTTAGGTCTACCCATTGGGAATTTACCTATTAAGTTAGGTCTACCCAATTGCTTGAAAACTTGACTATGGATATGACACTAGGCTAAACATGAAAGTGGCCAACTCGAGGTTGGGTTGAGTTTGCAACATAAATCTACCCGGAACCGACCGGCCTAACTAGTAGTTGCAAACAATAGGACTCAATGTGAGAAGTTGGTCATGTTGTGCTTGAACCCGAGGTTAGACCAAGTTGTGGTGTAAATCTACCCGGACCCGCCCGGCTTAACTAGTAACCACAACAAAGTCTAATGTGAGAGGTTGGGGTGCATTAAATAATTAATGCCACTTAATAGGGTTAAGTTAATTTGATTTATGAGGCTTAACCAAATATGATATGGACAAATGGGTTAAGTAATTTGGTTAGGCTAATGATACTTAACAAAACATGATAAGCTTGGGTAGGTTAAGTAACTTGATTTGCCTAATGACACTTGACCATTTTTATACGACTAGTGGACGGGATTAAGTTAACCAACACTTAATCAATCCAACACGATAACGTGATAAGGTTAAGTAAATTTTCTTAATGACACTTAACCGTATAATGCAGTTAATGGATGGGGTTAAGATTAGACTTGACTAATCTAAACATGGTAATCGGATGGGGTTAAGTTAGCCTAGACTTAATTAATCCAACTTGGTAATTTAATGGGGTTAAGTTAAACACTTAACTAATTTAACACGATGATTTGATAAGGTTAAGTGACCTATACTTAACCAATCTAACTCGTTAATTTGATGAGGTTAAGTTAACCTATACTTAACCAACCTAACGTGAAACCATGATAAGGCTAAGTCACGAATCACTTGAATACGCTTGACCGATTTGACTCGGTAATTTGACAAGGTCAAGTTAATTTATATAATTAACCAATCTAAAATGATAATTAGACGAGGTTAAGTTATGGACTGCTTAATATACTTAGCCAACTTGACACATGGTTTGTAGGGTTAAGTCTTGGACTTGGATACTTAGCCAATTTTGACATGGTTTGTAGACGGGCTAGGTTATGAACTTAAGTGACACTTAACCCATTAGATAAACCCTAATTCGGAGGATTAGGTAAATAACCATAGTTAACAAGGATTATGGAAATAAGGCTAAGTGGTAAACCTTAGTTAAGGGAAACTAAGTAATAATTCTTAGTCAAGGAAATTTGGACCATTTTCTTAGATAGATTGGTAACCCGATACGTTAGGTCAACGTTTAAGTATGCGTGGAGGAGCAGGCTATCTGATTTAGATAAAGGCTCCAACGAACTGGGTAACGAAGCAGCGGCTTCGGGGAACGTGAGGATATTCTTGGGATCCCTCTATGAGCTGCCAGGTCATTATACTAGGCTCACGAGAGGTTGAGGTCTGCGGTAGAAGAATCAGGAATATGCCTTGGTTGCTATGCGAGCGACCTAAAGACTGGGGTGGATAGCAGTGAGTCGACGGATACATAAGGTGCCCGAGATAGCAAGTTCGTTGATCATCTACCATCTTGAGTCAAGCGTGTACGTACGGAAAGGCAGGGAACACCCAACAGACCATAATTGCTATCTAATTATGGGTGAGGTAGGCCGTAGGATTTGGGCTGGCCGGAGTGTAGTTCTCAGGCAAGATTTTCTCTTGTGTTGCCTTTCACTAGTTGAGGGAGGGGTCTCGTGGGACCATAGCCACGTGTAGAAAAGCAGACCTTAGTATCTGCATCGGCAGATAAATCTAAAGCTCCCGACCGAGTCCTGTATTTCTCGTTCTGCCCTGTGACAGGACTCGGATGGCACGATGTGATACATGTGCATACAGTTATAGAAAAACGATTCACGATGAATGCGTGGGAAAAAGGGCGCGGTTAAAGGTTAGCGTAATCCCTAGTGGCCTAGGTGGTTTAACCCAAGCCGAAATACGAAAGCGTGCAATAGGTAAGCGTAATCCCTAGTGGTGCTAGGTGGCATAAGTCCTAGTAGTTCAAACGATGATTCATATGGAAGAGCCTAGCTAGAATAAGGGTGGCAGTCCAAACGATTTCAAGGATAATACGACATGGGGAAGCCCGTACGAGGTACGGCAAAGGACTGAACTTATATACATGGAAAGAAACATATGATTTGAGTAACCTATATATGCGATATATTAGGTTGACATGGACCATTTCATAACATTGGGTAAAGGACATTCATGGTTAACACATGACGCGGGTTGGGATACTAGTACGAGAGGTGCAGAGCAAATATACAAGTTAGAACCAGGAAAAATATACGTAATAGATACCGTGGGATGTTAGACAGGGTAGATAACCTTGGATAGTATTCTTGATAGAAAACTGACGATGTGATACCTTGACCTATCATGACACCGTAGTTTATCATGATATCTTAGTTTTCCTTGCTGTAACAGTTCAACCGGCTACCCTGGTTTAGTTTATCTATCTTGTAGTTATCCTTATGTTTACTTTCAGTTTATGCATGTCATGTTACCTTTACCTGTTTTTATACTGGAAGTAGATAGGACTTACTCAGTCTTTTTGACTGACCCGTTTTGTTTCGCCTCTTTTCTTCCGTTTCCCCCCCCCCAGGTTACAGGGAGGAAACACTGCTGTTTAGTTCGGACTTCTTCTGCTTGAAGGTCATCATGGATGGCTTGGACTTTTCTTGGCTATGGCTACTTTACTGTTTTTACTTGGGGAAAAATTTATGAAAAAGTCTTTATGCTTCTTTACTATTGCAAGACAGGTTTTTGATGTACTCTGATGTAAAAGGCTTTAGACCTTGTTTATTCATGTTATGAAAGTTTGATTTTACTTCCGCTATTTATATATGTTCTGTCTTGTGATATTTCTGTGCATGTTTACCAATAATGCCCCTCTAAAGCTAGTGCATTCCTTTGCGAGTGACCCTAGCGGAGGTGGGGTGTTACATTTGGTATCAGAGCAGAAGGTTACCAGACTGGGCAAAAGTTTTTAAAACCTTCTGAAAACTATTTGAGAAACCGTTTACAAAGAAGCATTTTTCAAGAAAAGTTTTTAAAGGCCATTCCCCAAAAGCCATTAGCACCATCCTTTGATTCCTTGATTGAATCTCGTTTCCTTTCTTTCCTCCATCTGTGGTTACAGTAGTTCTAACTGTGACTAATCTTTGTCTAGTCACGTAGGTGTTTCCCGTACGATGGAGGTGGTTCTTGAGAGACCCTTTGCCGTGTTACAAGAAAGGATAATAAGAGTAAGGGTAAAGGATACCAGCTTAAGGATAAGCAACTGTTGTTATGGCTTAGTCCATCAAGGAGGGCAAGGACAAGATCAGCGGAGAGGGAAATAGTACGCTCTCATTTCTAGGGTGCCTAAAAGAAATGGTGCCGTTTCTGGTAAAGGTTTAGTCGTTCATTTCTATCATCCCGTCCAGACTTTGTCTTGATCATCGTATCATTTAAGTCTGCTTGGATAGTGAGTCTCTGCACCTTAGTACTAGCATAGTAGAGGATCCCGTTTTTGTCTCAAGTCCTATTGGAAGATTTGGTCCATTAATTCATGGCTTGTTTGGATTTGAGAATGTCTATATCAAGTGTTGAGCTTGGAAATAATGCTTATGTTTATAAGTTGTGGATGGATTCTAGGGATGAAGTGGTTATCCAGTAAGGGGTACCACTCTCGGTCTTAGAAGGAGGGTAGTTAGACTCTTGGCTTGCTTTGGTAATACCCTTGAAGTATCGCGTAACCTTTTGGGTTCTGTCATGATTAGTTACTTAGAATCCCTAGATGCCTTTGTTGGAAATTAGAAACCCGATCGAATGGTGTTCGCTAATAAGACGGATGGTTTACTTCGATTATGTATGGGTTATGGGAATTACCCTAGTAAGTGCGCTTGATAACCTGGTTGGCATCTGTTTACTTTCAAGAGAAAGTTCTTCTACGTGGAATACCCTATGGTACGAGGTCCGAGATTCACTAGTGAATTTTGGAAAGCTTGCATGAGATCATGAGTACGCAGTCATGTTTGCGTCAAGTATTCTAGGAAAAGGATAAGTGCAAGTGGAACGAGAGGCGACGAAGAAATGAGTTCCAGCTCATGTTATGGAAACAGGAATAAGAAGCTACAAAATCGCGAAGTTAAAAGACGACTTTGATGGTCAAAGACTAGATACGCGCATGATATCTCTTTTTGGGAGTATATCCTTGATCCCTGTTTTCTGTAGAGCTTACTTGTAGGCTATCTTTTGTGGACATCCTCTCGATCCTATTCTCCGTTACAAACCTTGTAAGGAGTTTGTCCTGTTTATCTTCTCGACCCTGTTTCAGGGAATTCTAGGTAGAACCCTATGGATGTAAACATGTATTTGAAACATGTTATGATTGATATGGTTGCAAGTGGCTGCAAGTAGTTGCTCGTGGATGCGCGAATACACATTAGATACTAGCTCGACTCGGTCACATTTCATATTGCATATGCACGAGTATTTATACTTGTTTATGGATGAAATCGAATGTATTATCATGCGGTTGTTGCATATGAATGAATGATTGTGCACGCATATAGTATCTATATGACTAGGACTATTTGCATACATGTTGGATTCATGGCACTATACATATTTTGCATTAGAAAGATTTTTCAGGCCTGATCATTAGCATTAGCTAAGGAACATGTACACACACGTTTTGCATATATTCATATGGCATTAGAAATCATCTAAGGACAATGATTGCTTGTGGATGATGTTTTGAGTAGATGGATGATGGATGGTAGGATATGTTCTTCCTAACTTGGAGATTTTGGGGACGAAATCCTAAAAGGTGGGGAGAATGTAACAACCCGAATTTTTACAACACGTTAAATCAAGAATTAAGGCAGGATTTAATTTTAAATTCTGAATCAAGTAAAACGGGCTATGCCATTGCGTTCGTCTCGGAAAAATACGCGAAATAGAGTCCGAGTTTTCGAGAATCGGAGTCCGTATGACCCGTTAAAGGCCCAAAGAAGATTTCTGGAAATTTGAATTTCGGAAGCAGCATTGAAAATCAGATCTGGGGCCAGGCGGGAAGTTTCCCGCCTAGGCCATGTCGACAGGGCTGTCGACAGGCCTGTCGACTTGGGCCCAGACCAAGTCGACAGCCCTGTCGACTTGCCTGTCGACAGGGGGTGGCCGGGCAGTTTTGCCTGGTGCACCATTTTGGGTCTTGGTCTGGTCTTGTGGCCTGGTTCTAGAGAATTCCGAGATCTGATGGTTCTGATCTGTCCTAGGGTTAATCTAAGGGCCTAAAACTATCCTAATCTCTATAAAAAGACCCTAAACCTAACCTAAATCCCTAAAAATCAAACCTAGTAACTAAGTGCTGCCAAAATCAGTCTTGATCATGGCCTCCATCTCCAATCCCTAAAGCCTATGCATTCAAATCGGGTCCAAATCGAAGGGTGCAAGCTTGCTACATCAAATAGAGGCCAAATCAACATTTCTATGCGAGTTTCATGATGGTTCTTCATCAAAGGAGCCACCTTTCTTCGTCATGATGATGCATGATCCCTTTCCTAAGCCTTGCCTAAGTAAGTTCTAGCTACTTGTAGGTTTAAACGATGATTTTGATGTGACATGGGATAAAATGCAAAGTAACATGAGTATGTTAGCCTATGGGAACTTAGTTTGCCTCTTTAACATGAATATATGACTTTGGGTGATGTTGTAGCAACTAAACCATGCTATGCATGTTGCATTGGACTTAGTTTGCCATGCAAGATTGGACCTTTGCTTGTGGTATGTTAGCATGCACACTTGAAACCACTTTGACTCATGAAACATGTGCATGAATGTGACTTTGAGGCTATGCAAGTAAATGAACCCGAATCCCTTATGCTTTCATGCAATTTGGTAGCCAAATCCTTTATGAGATTATGCATGCTTGTGGCCAATTCCCCCTTTTAAGTTGTGCATGTTTATGGCCAAACCCTTTTTGATAATATGCATGTTTGTGGCCAAATTCCCTTGTGACATTTTGTGTGTTTGTGGCCAAAACCCTTTTCTATGACACTATGCATGTTCGAGGCCAATTTGTAGTCATAGTATTCTTACTTGACTCGTCTATACTTATGTTGGAAACACGTTTTGGGGTTGGGTTAGACGAGCGTGAGCATACATGAAAGACTTAACTTGAAGTTTCATAGAAATATGATGTGAAACATGATTTGGGTTAAATGGGTATAACATGACAACATGCAACATTGAATATAGCATGTAAGTTAACATGTAAATATGCATAAACATAAGCTTGGGAATTTACCTATTAAGTTAGGTCTACCCATTGGGAATTTACCTATTAAGTTAGGTCTACCCAATTGCTTGAAAACTTGACTATGGATATGACACTAGGCTAAACATGAAAGTGGCCAACTCGAGGTTGGGTTGAGTTTGCAACATAAATCTACCCGGAACCGACCGGCCTAACTAGTAGTTGCAAACAATAGGACTCAATGTGAGAAGTTGGTCATGTTGTGCTTGAACCCGAGGTTAGACCAAGTTGTGGTGTAAATCTACCCGGACCCGCCCGGCTTAACTAGTAACCACAACAAAGTCTAATGTGAGAGGTTGGGGTGCATTAAATAATTAATGCCACTTAATAGGGTTAAGTTAATTTGATTTATGAGGCTTAACCAAATATGATATGGACAAATGGGTTAAGTAATTTGGTTAGGCTAATGATACTTAACAAAACATGATAAGCTTGGGTAGGTTAAGTAACTTGATTTGCCTAATGACACTTGACCATTTTTATACGACTAGTGGACGGGATTAAGTTAACCAACACTTAATCAATCCAACACGATAACGT
This sequence comes from Allium sativum, assembly GCA_030737875.1. Classification (NCBI taxonomy): domain Eukaryota; kingdom Viridiplantae; phylum Streptophyta; class Magnoliopsida; order Asparagales; family Amaryllidaceae; genus Allium; species Allium sativum. Next base: position 953,656,836 of record CM060915.1, read on the forward strand.
GATAAGGTTAAGTAAATTTTCTTAATGACACTTAACCGTATAATGCAGTTAATGGATGGGGTTAAGATTAGACTTGACTAATCTAAACATGGTAATCGGATGGGGTTAAGTTAGCCTAGACTTAATTAATCCAACTTGGTAATTTAATGGGGTTAAGTTAAACACTTAACTAATTTAACACGATGATTTGATAAGGTTAAGTGACCTATACTTAACCAATCTAACTCGTTAATTTGATGAGGTTAAGTTAACCTATACTTAACCAACCTAACGTGAAACCATGATAAGGCTAAGTCACGAATCACTTGAATACGCTTGACCGATTTGACTCGGTAATTTGACAAGGTCAAGTTAATTTATATAGTTAACCAATCTAAAATGATAATTAGACGAGGTTAAGTTATGGACTGCTTAATATACTTAGCCAACTTGACACATGGTTTGTAGGGTTAAGTCTTGGACTTGGATACTTAGCCAATTTTGACATGGTTTGTAGACGGGCTAGGTTATGAACTTAAGTGACACTTAACCCATTAGATAAACCCTAATTCGGAGGATTAGGTAAATAACCATAGTTAACAAGGATTATGGAAATAAGGCTAAGTGGTAAACCTTAGTTAAGGGAAACTAAGTAATAATTCTTAGTCAAGGAAATTTGGACCATTTTCTTAGATAGATTGGTAACCCGATACGTTAGGTCAACGTTTAAGTATGCGTGGAGGAGCAGGCTATCTGATTTAGATAAAGGCTCCAACGAACTGGGTAACGAAGCAGCGGCTTCGGGGAACGTGAGGATATTCTTGGGATCCCTCTATGAGCTGCCAGGTCATTATACTAGGCTCACGAGAGGTTGAGGTCTGCGGTAGAAGAATCAGGAATATGCCTTGGTTGCTATGCGAGCGACCTAAAGACTGGGGTGGATAGCAGTGAGTCGACGGATACATAAGGTGCCCGAGATAGCAAGTTCGTTGATCATCTACCATCTTGAGTCAAGCGTGTACGTACGGAAAGGCAGGGAACACCCAACAGACCATAATTGCTATCTAATTATGGGTGAGGTAGGCCGTAGGATTTGGGCTGGCCGGAGTGTAGTTCTCAGGCAAGATTTTCTCTTGTGTTGCCTTTCACTAGTTGAGGGAGGGGTCTCGTGGGACCATAGCCACGTGTAGAAAAGCAGACCTTAGTATCTGCATCGGCAGATAAATCTAAAGCTCCCGACCGAGTCCTGTATTTCTCGTTCTGCCCTGTGACAGGACTCGGATGGCACGATGTGATACATGTGCATACAGTTATAGAAAAACGATTCACGATGAATGCGTGGGAAAAATGGCGCGGTTAAAGGTTAGCGTAATCCCTAGTGGCCTAGGTGGTTTAACCCAAGCCGAAATACGAAAGCGTGCAATAGGTAAGCGTAATCCCTAGTGGTGCTAGGTGGCATAAGTCCTAGTAGTTCAAACGATGATTCATATGGAAGAGCCTAGCTAGAATAAGGGTGGCAGTCCAAACGATTTCAAGGATAATACGACATGGGGAAGCCCGTACGAGGTACGGCAAAGGACTGAACTTATATACATGGAAAGAAACATATGATTTGAGTAACCTATATATGCGATATATTAGGTTGACATGGACCATTTCATAACATTGGGTAAAGGACATTCATGGTTAACACATGACGCGGGTTGGGATACTAGTACGAGAGGTGCAGAGCAAATATACAAGTTAGAACCAGGAAAAATATACGTAATAGATACCGTGGGATGTTAGACAGGGTAGATAACCTTGGATAGTATTCTTGATAGAAAACTGACGATGTGATACCTTGACCTATCATGACACCGTAGTTTATCATGATATCTTAGTTTTCCTTGCTGTAACAGTTCAACCGGCTACCCTGGTTTAGTTTATCTATCTTGTAGTTATCCTTATGTTTACTTTCAGTTTATGCATGTCATGTTACCTTTACCTGTTTTTATACTGGAAGTAGATAGGACTTACTCAGTCTTTTTGACTGACCCGTTTTGTTTCGCCTCTTTTCTTCCGTTTCCCCCCCCAGGTTACAGGGAGGAAACACTGCTGTTTAGTTCGGACTTCTTCTGCTTGAAGGTCATCATGGATGGCTTGGACTTTTCTTGGCTATGGCTACTTTACTGTTTTTACTTGGGGAAAAATTTATGAAAAAGTCTTTATGCTTCTTTACTATTGCAAGACAGGTTTTTGATGTACTCTGATGTAAAAGGCTTTAGACCTTGTTTATTCATGTTATGAAAGTTTGATTTTACTTCCGCTATTTATATATGTTCTGTCTTGTGATATTTCTGTGCATGTTTACCAATAATGCCCCTCTAAAGCTAGTGCATTCCTTTGCGAGTGACCCTAGCGGAGGTGGGGTGTTACAGGTTCGCCCCATAAAATGCGAGATAGACTTCCGCATATATCTAGTTGACAATGCAAAACCAGTTGCATTACCTGTGCGACGCATTACTCCACGGGAAAGGAAGGGCTCAATAAACAAGTAAAAGAATTACTTGAGAAAAGGTTCATAAGGCAAAGTATTTCTGAATGGGGTGCTCCAGTTGTTTTCGCTACAAAGGCGGATGGTTCACTTTGCTTGTGCATAGATGATATTTTGGTTTTCTCTAAGAGTGAGGAAAAACATGCTTTGCATCTAAAGGAAGTCTCAGATACCCTCCAAGCGCATCAGCTTAAGGCTAGGTTTTCCAAATATCATTTTGGAGAGAAGAAGTAAGGTTTCTAAGACATGTGATATCCAAGGAAGGGATAACAGTAGATCCCGCAAAAGTAGTTGCGGTGCAAGATTAGAAGGTCCCAAGGACTTTGTGAAGGTATCAGCCCCACTTACTAGATTGACGAAGAAGAATCTAATTTTGCTTGGGATTTGATTTGTGATGTTGCTTTCCAACGACTGAAGAGAACCTTGACAACAACCCCAGTCTTGACATTGCCCAAAGGGAAAAAGCTGACCTTAAGTCCTCTCTTTATGGAAAGGAAAAACTTAGAGAACATAGCAACCTTTGACTTTAGACCCACTTTTGAGTTTGTACCTGGTTTGTTAGCAACTCTGGAGGTGCGGCCTACGCTTTTGGACTCAATAGGAACAGCATAACAAGAAGACCCTCGGATTTGTGACATGATGGATAAGCCAAGTAGAGGAGAGACCTCTAATCATCTTAGTATATACACTTGGTATCATGGTTAACATCTGTTTATCTTGGAAAGATAGTTTGACTACATGGGATACCCTCTAGCATAGTAAGTGATCAAGATCCTATCTTTACTAGTGAGTTTTGGAAATGGAGGTCAAGAAGATTCGTAATCGTGAAGTCAAAGTAGTTAACGTACAGTGGATTGAAGCTCAAGAAGACGCGACGTGGGAGACTGAAGATAAGACACGTGCATCATACCCTTTTTCTTGAGGGTATATCCTTGCCCTTTTTTGAGGAATTTTATGCATACTTGTTTCTATCCTTTTCAGGTATATCCTTTAGGTCATTTCTTCGATCCTTAGGTAAAAGCCAATGTATGTAAACATGTGTATGAAACATGTTATGATTGATGGTTGCAAGTGGTCGCCAGTGGTTGCTTGTGGATGCATATACACACACATTAGACACTAGATCGGCTCAGTCACTTTCATATTGCATATGCATATGAATGTATGTATTTGTATATGGATTGAAATTTGATGTGTTATCATATGGATGTTGCATTTGTATGAATGGTCATGCACTCATGTAGAAGTTATAAAGTATGATTTGGAATAATTGCACACATAATGGACTCATGGCACTATCATGATTTGCATTAAAGAGGTCAACTGAATCAGTAGACTGCCAGATTTTGCATTAGATAAGGACATATACATACACTATGCATATAGTCATGAAAGCATTAGAAATCTTTTTAAGGATAATGGATGCCTGTGTTTGGGGGTTGAGTAGATGGACGATTGGATGGAAGGATATACATTCTTCTTGACTTGAAGATTTCGGGGACGAAATCCTTTAAGGAGGGGAGAATGTAACACCCCGCATTTTCTGTGAATATTAAAATAACGAATTAAAAGATACTTAATTTTAAAAGTGGGAATTAAGGGAAACGGGTTATGCCATTGCATTCGTCTCGGAATTCTGCATGAGATAGAGTCCGAGTTTGCGTGAATCGGACTCCGTATGAAGAAGTTATGGAGTTTAGAAGATTTCAAGTTTATACAGAAAATATAAATAATAATTAAAAAACTCAAACCAAGTTCAAAATTCGAAATTCCAGCAGAATAGGCTGAGGGGGAAAATTCCCGCTCAGGGTATCGACCCCCTATAGGGGAGTCGACATAGGTGTCGACCCCCCTGTATGGAGTCGACCCCTTTTTGATCTAGTTCCTATGACGATTTTTCTAAGCCCTGAGCTGATGTGGCCTTCACTGTTTGGTCTTATGGTCGATTTCTGAGTCATTAGGGCATATATGACGACTTCTGGTTGGCTCTATTTGATCTGGATGGCTCTGATTACTCCTAGGTTGATCTAAAGGCTCACATTAATCTAAACTTCTATATAATCACCTCAACCCTAAACCTCATAGTCTTGCTCTAAGAAGCCGTCATGCTGTCCATGGCCAAACTAGCATAGCCTCCATTTTTCTCTAAACTAGAAATCAAGTTAGAAATCTCCAAACCAAATCAAAACTAGAGAATCAAACGTCTACATCAAAGGATTAGCATAACAAATTCAGAAATCAGATCCCAGAATACAAGAATTATTCTTTTTCTGTAAGTTCAGTTATTATTCAGATTTAAACACTTTTCTTAATAGAAATCATGACTGTGATGAATCGGATCTAGAACTATGCTTAATTGTAAGATAATCAATTCTAATTCATGCTTATCCTTTTGACAAAACTGAAAATACCTATGCTTATGAGATTATTGTGTTTGATACAATTAAGCCTATCATGTTGTACATCAAATTGGTAACACTTTTATGTTAAATTCTATCGAATCTATATGCCTATGATGTAACTTACCAGTTTGTTCATATTTGCGGTCAATGTACAACAAAACTATTTGAAACCATGATCCTTATGTTGATATACCTTTACATGGTTATGTCAATTCCGGTGTCCCTTCTCTTTTCCCCTTTTAGCTTATTTTATGAATACTAGGTTCATTCGGAACCTAGATGGAATCTTATTGTACGTGTGATTGGAATGCGGGGATATTGGGGAATAATCTATTTAGTAATAGTGGAACATAATTTGTAACTTGTGATTTGGGGGCATAATTGTTATTGTTGCGAACTTAGGGTAAATTGAAATATTAAATCTAGATTGGGCGTAAACTGTAAATTGGAATACTAAATCTAGATTGAGCATAACTATTGGTTGGGACGCCAAACATAATGTATATTGTGATTTTGGGGCATGACCATTATTGCAAATTTGGGAAGATTGGGTGTAACCTATTTTGGGTGATAACTTGTAATTGAATTTGTGGGGCCTAACTTGGAATTGGCTTTGTTAGGCTTAACTTGAGAATTGGAACATGACTAGTCTGGTGAATTTTGGATAATTAGTATACAAAAATCTTGGTTTGGGCATATTTGACAAATATGTAAGTTGACTAAAAGGTGAGCATGCCTAACCCGAGGTTAGATTGAGTTGTGGTGCAAAACTGCCCGGAACCGCTCAGCACATCCAGTAACCGCAACAACATAGATCTAATGTGAGAGGTTAGCGCACTTAGCCCAAAACCCGAGGTTAGAATGAGTTTGCGGTAGAAGTATGCCCGGAAGCGCCTAGCACATCCAGCAACCGCAAACAACAGTTCTAATGTGAAAGGTTAAGGCATTAATGAATAAATGCTAATGAACAGACATGCTAAGAATGGTAGGATTAAGTTAAAACAAGAGGGCAACACTTAACCAGTATAACATGACGTGTGGTAGGGTTAAGTAACACAAGAAGGAAACACTTAACTAGTATAACATGACGTGTGGTAGGGTTAAGTAACACAAGAAGGTAACACTTAACCAATGTAACATGAAAAGTGGGTGGGTTAAGTTAATAAGAAACACTTAACCAATATAACATGATGAATGAATGGGGTTAAGTTAATAAGAAACACTTAACCAAAATAACATGATGAACGAATGGGGTTAAGTTAATAAGAAACACTTAACCAATATAACATAATGAAAGAATGGGGTTAAGTTAATAAGAAACACTTAACCAATATAACATGATGAATGAGTGGGGTTAAGTTAATGGGAAACACTTAACCAATAGAACATTGTGAATGTACAGGGTTAAGTTAATAGGAAACACTTAACCAATACAACATGATGAATGAGAAGGGTTAAGCTAATAAGAAACACTTAACCAACATGACATGATGAGTGGGTGGGTTGAGTTAACATGAATGGACAACACTTAATATTACATGAGCAAAGTGGATAGGGTTAAGACAAGCTTAACCAATAATATGTATTGACTTAAAAAATGGAAAGGGGTTAAGTACATCTCGTGTAGGTCGGTTATATTAGTATATATAGGCCCACATACTTAACCGTTATATAAACATGTTTGAATCAGTGGGAGGGTTAAGTATATCTCGTATAGGTGGGTAATATTTGTATATATAGGCCCACAAATTTAACCATTAGGAAACCCTAGTAACGGGGACCCGTTTCAGCAGTAACCCACATAGATGTATCATGGTACCCTGAACTAGGCAGGGTGGGGCACGATTACTGGGCAGATTATAAGCGGTCAAAATAGTAGCAGGGTTACGTCAGTGTAGGTTCCGATGGATTACGGGCGTGCACGTACTCGGGAGTGGAAAAAGTAGGCACTAGGTACCAGTAGTTATACACTGTGCATCTTGAATCGTGTCGGGTTGCTATCATAGGGATCGATACACCTTATGGTGGGACCAGCACAGGGTATCTACACGCAAGAGAGGGCCGATTGAAACAGACACAAGGAACATTAATACAAGTAGGGAGCCGATTGATAGGGTGGTAAGGGTACATCTAACATATTCATGGAAATTAGGCAGATTGAGGTGGAATCCTCATAATAGATGTACACCTAAAGGCTACCACAATTGCGGGGATTGGGATCACATTATCATATCATCATTTTATACAGATTACTAGTTGGGACACTAGTTAGGTGGTGCAGAGATATAGAAATCACAATAACAGGGTAATAACGAAGCAGAGAAAGAATAGAAGTGCATTTATTTTACCTTGCCTTATCATATCTTATGCTTATCTCAGGTTATCTTGCTACTATGGTATTGTCCTATATTCAGTTTATTCATGTCATGATCCTTTTTCCTGTTTACATGCTAGTAATCACTGATCTTACCAGACTTATGTCTGACATAGTTTGTTTCGCCTTTTTTCTTCCGTTCCCTCCCCCGCAGGTAGTCAGGGAGGGAATAGCTCAGCTTAGTCTGGACCGTTTCTCTTTCCAAGCTTGAAGATTAGTCGATGTACTGCTTTGAACTCTCTTTTCCACTGCTATGGCTGGCTCATGCTTTATTGGGGAATATCCGTATCAGTTTATGCTTCTTTATTTTGTTAAACCAGACAGATGCTTTGTTGTAATGGGTATTGGTGTTTTGGTGATGAAAAACAATCTTTGTACAAGCTGTTTTACCAAGCTGCTGTTTTATCAATAAAGTAAAGTTTTATTTATTTCTCCGTTGCTTTATTTGTCTGTCTTACAATTTATCTGCATCTTTTACCTAAAACGCTCCACCGAAGTTAAGGCACTCCCTTTATGAGTGACCTTAATGGACGTGGGGTGTTACAGGGTGGCTGAGGACAGCATAGATAAGACTGCTTTTAGAAGTCCAGATGGATTCTTTGAATGGCTAGTTATGCCTTTTCGGTTGACGAATGCACCCACCTATTTTGTTGATCTAATGAGTAGGGTGTTTCGGGGGATTCTAAACAAATTTGTCGTGGTCTTTGTTGATGATATTTTGATCTTCTCCAAAATCGAAGAAGAAGTTGCCCAACATTTGAGATAAGTCTTGAAAACTTTCCGCGCGCATCAGCTTAAGGCGAAATTCTCTAAATGCCATTTTCGGAGAAAAAAGGTGAGATTCTTAGGGTATGTGGTCTCTAAAGTAGGGATAGCTGTAGATCTCGCAAAGGCGGTTGTAGTGCAAGATTGGCAAATTCCTAAAAATGCAACCGAGGTGAGGATCTTTCTTGGGTTGGCAGGTTATTATAGGAACTTCATTAAGGACTTCGCAAAGATATCAGCCTCACTCACCAGGCTTACAAAGAAGAATTTGTCGTTTTCATGGGATATAGATTGCGATGTTGCTTTCCAACGACTGAAGAGGGCTCTGACAACAGCCCCAGTCTTGACCTTGCCTAATGGGAGTAAAGTTTTTACCATTTACACTGATGCGTGTGGTACAGGGCTTGGTGCGGTTCTGATGCAAGAAGGGAAAGTGGTGTGTTATGGGGGTAGACATTTGTGAGTTTGTGAGAAGAACTACCCCACCCATGATCTAGATCTAGCTACCATAGTATTCTCGCGTAAGACGTGGCGCTATTATTTACTTAGAAAGAAGTTCGAGTTATACACCGATCATAAATCTCTCAAGTATTTGTTCTCGCAGAAGGATCTCAATTTAAGGCAACAACGGTGGATGGAGTTCCTAGCTTCTTATGATTTTGAGATTGCTTATACCCCTGACAAGGGTAATGTGGTGGCAGACACACTAAGTAGGCCAAGGAAGGCCTTGAGTACTCCATTTTGGAGAGGAAGGGCTTGGTGTTCATATCAGCTTTTGATTTTAGACCCTCCATCGAGATTTTACCTGATTTGTTTACATCCTTGGAGATACGACCAACTCTTATGGATCAGATAGGAGCTTCGCAACAAGGTGACCCACAAATTTTAGACATCATGGAAAAGCTCAGAAAAGGGGAGACTTCTAGTCACCCTAGTAGGTATGTCATAGATGAAAATGGGTGGTTACGACGAGATGGAAGGCTTTGTGTTCCTCAAACTGGAAGCTTGATAAAGTATGTCCTAGAAGATGCCCACCATTCTAAGATGACTATTAATCTAGGCGGTGATAAGATGTATAGAGACATGAAAAGGGTTTTCTTTTGGGATGGGATGAAGAAATAAGTAGCCGAATTTGTTTCCCAATGTCTAGTTTGCCAACAAGTTAAAGCTGAGCAAAAGAAGCCCGGTGGTTTACTTCATCCTTTGGAGGTTCCGCAGTGGAAATAGGAGAGCTTCTCTATGGATTTCATATATGGTTTGCCTAGATCGAAGAAAGGAAACACTAGTATTTGGGTAGTAGTGGACAGATTGACTAAGAGCGCTCATTTCATTCCAATGAAGAGTAAGAGGACAACATCATGGTTGGCAGCAATTTATGTTCATGAGATAGTTCGTCTTCATGGAGTACCTTCCAGCATCGTGAGCGATCGTGACCCCATCTTCACCAATGAATTTTAGAGGAGCTTGCAAGAAGTGTTAGGTACACAGTTGTGTTTGAGTACTGCTTATCATACTCAGACCGATGGGTAGATGGAGAGGGTGAACAGAATTCTAGAGGATCTTTTGAGGCTGTGTATCTTATATTTCAGAGGGACTTGGGAAGAGCATCTTCCTTTAGTAGAGTTTGCCTATAATAAAAGCCATCAATCCAGCATCGGCAAGGCACCCTTCGAAGCATTGTATTAACGACCCTTTATGTAACAACCCTGAATTTTGGGGTAAATTTAAAAATTTGTATTAAGTAATTTTAATGGTTTTTGATATTTAAAATATCAAATTTAAAATAATAATGATTAAAAATTGATTTAAATCGAAGTTAGGATGAATAATTTTAATTATAAAAGGAGTTAGAAATAGCACGGTAGTTTGAAAAGTCAAACTTGAACTTTGACTGACCGTACATGATGCAAAATTTAACGGATTTTAGTGAAACCAAAAATATTATAATCTATTTAAAAATATCTTTCTAACGAATCTGAAAAATTGAAATTTCATAGCGGGAATCAAAAGTTATGCCCAGATTAAAATTTAGAAAGGTCGCTATGAAATTTACAAAGGTCAAAATGCTACTTTTTGCATACGAAGGAATTTGAACTCGAACCACTTCCATTGAGTTCAGAATGACGTTTCTGCATTGAAAAACAGTAAACACTTATATATTTTGAGTTTCGAAAATTATTTGATTAAAAATGTATTTTTAATATTTAATATATATGCCTTAAAAATAGTCATTTTACAAATGACCTCGGTTTTCGACGAAACCACTGTTGTTGGATCCGTAATGTCAAAATATGGCTAAGTTTAATTTTTCATAATTTTTAGACTTTATTTGTGGCCGTGGCAAAAAGATTTCAGTTTTGTCAATTTCGGTCAATTTTAATCGACTTGGAAATAGTCATTTTTCAAATAGCCTCAGAATTGAACGAAATTAATTTTTCTAGGTCCGCAGCGTCAAAACATAGCTAAATATATTTTTTGGAAATTTTTGAAGTTAATTTGTGACCCCGGTGAATTTTTCCTTACGATTGAATTAAAAATAAAAGAAAATATTTTAAATTAAAGAAAACTGTGTCAAGACAGTCGTTTGGGCCTGCGGGACATAGCCATATGAGTCCGGAACGGGGGTTAATGGGTAGGAACGGCAGTCGTTGGGCTGAAATCAGATAAAGTTGCTAAACGGGCCTTTATTGGAAAATTAAGGAATAAAATGATATTTTATTATTTAAAGGTACGGAAGTCGAGACCTTCTTCCCCGATTCCTCAAACCCATAGCCGCCTAAACCCATCTACCTTCTCTCCTCCTTAGCTCCAAATCCACAAAGAATTAACATATGCTCCTTTGGAACTTTTTGAAGCTCTTGATCTCCTCTTCCACCTCCAACAAGTTTCACATCGAACCTTGGCCTGTAGCCCCCGAATCAACCTCCCAAACCCGCCGCCTTCAGCAGCCCGCCACCCCACCACCTTGCCACCGCACCTCCCCATCTTCCCGGCGTGTATGCGCCTCTCCAAGCCCTCCATCCTCCAACAAACGTCTCCCAATTCCGTGCATCGTAGCTCGAGTTATGTTGATTCAAAGATTTGAACAAATCTGAGATAATTAAACAAAAGGTTTGCCACACTTATAAGCGTTACAGATCTGAAATTAATTTGAAAATTGGATATTTTATTTATACGAGATCCGAAATTGAAAATTTCAGATACGGTTGGACCTTAACGTCGAATAGAACTTGCTGAAACCGATTGGAATAATTTCTGATCTCATTTGGATTTTTAAATCTGCTTAAAGGAGGTGAGAATTCTGAATCTATTCTTGAATTAAATTTAAATTTAATTTTTTTTTTATTATTATTCTCTTGAATAAAATCTGTATACCTGTAGGTGTGCAATAATTTAGATCTGTGTTTGCGATCAATTTTGCTCTTTATTCAGATTCGCGTTTATGTTGCTGTTATTTATTTTCAGATCTGTTTAAGATCTGAGATTTGCGCTGCTATTATTTTGTTTTTATTATTCCAGATCTATCGGTTAGGATCTATGTACACGCTGGAATTTAATTTCTATATTATTACCTCAGATCTATTCCTTAAGATTTGCATATGCGCTTGAATTTTTATGTTGTGTTGTAACCAATTAAAAATATTGGATTTTACGTTGCGGTTGTAAGCGAAAGAAAAAAAAAATTGAATTTTTATGCTGCATTGGAAATCAAAGAAAAAGATTAAATTTTTATGTTGCATTTATATGTTAAAAAGTTACATTAGAAATGAAATTTGTCATTTATGTTGAAAGGTCACATTAGAAAAAAAAATCTTTTTTATTTGCCATATTTAAAATTAGAAATAGTAAACAAATGAAAATGTTTCTTTATTTGTCGTCTTGAAATTAAAATTGTTGTCAAATAAAAATATTCACTTTTATGTATCCTTGTTAATATGGAAATTGCTATGTAAAAATAGATACTTATTTTGTAAACAAAATAGGTCATTTAGTGGTATTCATATTTCATAAACAAAATAAATTGTATGAAAACAAACACATCATTTTTGTTGAAATAGATCGTATGAAACAAAATTAGCCTTTATTTAGTCACTAGAATAAAAACACCATTTTAGCTAAAAATGTACGTTAGAATAAAAACACCGTTTCTGTTAAAAATGTTGCATAAGTTACATAAAAGTTCATTTTTGTTAAAAATGTGGCGTTAGACAAAGATAACATCTTAGATAGAAATGTGACATTAGAAAAATATCATCATTTTTGGTATAAAATGTAACATTAGTAAAAATATCATTTTTTTACAAATGTGACATTGGAGAATAATAACATTTGTTATAAAAAAATTGCATTAGAAAGAAGATAACATTTTGTTATAAAATGTTGCTTTAGAACAAAAATATCATGTTTGTTATAAAATGTTGTGTTAGGTAAAAATGTCTTTTAAATAGAAATGTCATGTTAATATAATAATGCCATATTAGAGAAATGGTCATTTATTTACACTAATGTCATATTAGAGAAATTGTCATGCATACTAATGTCATGTTAGAGGAAATTTGTCATGTTAATATAAGATGCCATGTTAGGAAAGGTCATTAGAATTCATAGAAAATATATTTACATATAAAATATCCTTGTCGTTAAATTATAATGTCATTAAAACTAGAAGGTCATTAGATTAAAAAGGTCATTAGAATCCATAGAAAATATATTTACATATAAAATATCCTCTTTATATGACATTAGAATTCATCACCTTTATTAAAGAATGGCACGTGAATTAAAAACGTCAATTTTGTTAAGAAGAGTCATGTAAAATAATATTTTTAGTAGAACAATTATAATGATTAACTAAAATTGTACTTGGACACGAGGTTAGGTCACATTTGTGGTGGAAGTCTGCCCGGACCTGACCGGCATATCCAGCAGCCACAAATGTTGGGCCTAATATGAGAGGTCCAAGTGCGCAAATGCAAATTGGGCCAAGACACGAGGTTAAGCCTAACTTGTGGGATAATTCTGCCCGGAACCGACCGGCCTATCCAGCATTCACAAGTTGCAGGCCTAATGTGAGAGGTCTGGCCCATATTAAAAATATAAATGGTTAAATAGAAAATGGACATTATTTACACCGTCATGAGTTAAATTAGAAATTGACATTATTTTCACACCGCTATGTGTTAATAATGAAATGAATATTTTCACCTCCATGTTTGTTATAAAAGGGAAGTTACATTTTTTTATGTAATTACAAGATAAGAATTTACCGTCGTAATGAAGGTTACATTTTAATGTAATAAATAAAAAAAGGGAATTTGTAAAAGGGAAAAAAATCACCTTTTCCTCAATGTGATCAAAAGAAGAAAAATTACATTTTCTTTAATGGAATTAACAGAAGAAAATTACTTTTTTTTGTAATAAAAGAAGTTAGAAGAATTACATTCTTTATAATGTAATAAAAGAGAATAAAGTAAAGAATACCTTCTTTTTAGGTAGGAAAGAATATATTTTTAATGCAAGTCTTAAATGAAGGGGAAAGATCATACATTTAAAATAAAAATATGCCGACATTAAAAATCTCATTTTTAATGTATAGGAAAATGATCATATTTTTAAAAATATGTTAACATTAAGAATATCATTTATAATGTAAAGTTAGAATATAGAAAAATGACCATATTTTTGAAATAAAATATGTTGACATTAAAATCCCATTTTTTTATGAAAAATAGGAAACTAGGAAAGTGTACATTTTTATAAAGGAGAATTCACATTCTTCTATAGTGTAAAGAATAAGAAGAAAATATTACATTTTCAATAAAATGAGATAAAGAAATAAAATATTACATTTTCAATGTAATTAAAGAATGTAAATAAAATATGAAATAGAAATTTACATTTGCTTATGTAAATAAAAAGAATTATTTTAGATGACACTTTCATTTACATTTTCATGTAAATAGGATATGTAAAAGTGAAAGATAACATTTATTTACATTTAGGTAAATAAATAAAAATAAGGAAAGGTAAACTTATTCACATATGGTGTAAATAAATAAGAAAAAGAAATGTTTTTAAATGACATTTTCTATGCATTAAATGAATTGAAATTTACATTTTAGTTGTTGTTTATTAACAAGTAAAATGAGGGAAGGGAATTGAACTGTTTATATAACATGATACCTTGATATGATACATGAACATGATTGTGCACTGTTTGTTTGGTTGATTCGTTGCCCTTATATGTTAATGACTATATGGAATGATTTATATCTACTTTTATCAAAATAAAAATAGTGATAAGTAATAACGTTATAAAATAATTTAAATGATAATTATGCGAAGATTATTTGAAAAGACCGAGTTATACTCATTTCAAATAATCATACAACGTTTTAAATGGAAGAATTGAAGACGGCGATTGAAGACCGGCGATGTTCACATCGAATGGGTAACTAGAGTTGAGGCCCTCGATTGATTTGCTCCCAAGACGGGGCTAAGATGGTAGTTATCCGGACGTAGTGTTGATTTGTACGGATTTGGCTTTCGCTCAGACCCAGAGCATAAGCTTATAAATGGATGTGTGTCTGACGTTGAATTTTGTTCTATGTAAATTGATTTCTATTAATATACGACCGTTGGCGGCGGAGAATTTATTCTTTTGCTTAACACCCTTAGAGGTTGTGTATTAATAGTTATCAATCGCATGGCGTGAATTGTCAACGTGGCACGCCAAGATGAAGATGATCAAGGCTTTGTTGAAAAGCAGGCCTTGTGGTTATAACGTTACTTCGCGAGCCTCACAACCCGGTTGAGTCTAAAACGGGAGAAGGGAACTGTAACACCCCACTTCCATTAATGTCACTCACAAAGGGAATGCATTAACTTCCATGGAGGTTATAAGTGAATATAGAACAGAAAAATTACAACCAGACAGATAATAAATAGTACTTGGAAATCTAAAACTTCATTTTATTGCAGCGGAAATTAAACATGTTTGTTACATCATAAAACCATAGATCATAACCAAGTACAATATCCATCTTCATAAAAACAAAATACATAATCTCATTACATAAATAGCCATTAAAAAGATAACAAGCTGGACTTTACTTCAACGGTCCAAGCTTTCCAAAGAGAGATGAAGCAATTCAATCAAACTCCACTAGAGATGGGCCCAACCTGAGGACCTGGAGGGGGAAAAAGGATAGAAATAGAGGGGGTCAGACATAAAGTCTGGCGAGTATGATAATTCTAACAATACTATTATCAAAATAACTAGACTAAGGCATAAGCTGGAAGACAAGTAAATGTCTATGAACTCTTAGGAAGATAAAGATAGCGTTTAAGATAGCGTTTAAGATAACGGTAAAGGCATACCTAATTACTAACGAATAATTACTATACTGCACCGCACATTACTACACTGCACCGCACCAGTCACCCTAAAGGTTGATCCCACTTGCTTCACACAGAAACATATAAATAGCCTTACGTACCCCTAGCTGACTACATAGGTGTCGTCTGCCCCTATCTCCACTAGGTGTACCCCACTACCCACTTTCGATCGGCTCCCTACTCGTAGATACCTGTGCTGGCCCCACAGTGGGGTGTATCACTCCCCTAAAGTGGCAACCCGATACAACTTGAGAATGCACGTCTTATACCTACACGATGCAACAACGTCTTACCTACCAGCCCGGGTCCACACACGCATACGAAACCCGTTGGACTTGCGTTGCCACCGCTCCCCGTTTTGGCCTCTTACAGTCGAACCCAGCATGCGTGTCCCGTCCTCGACTTGGGTCGAGCCCACAAAGATACGTTTGGGATACTGGTCGAAATGGGCCCCCACAAGCTACCCACCTAAGCTTGTCACTAGTATATCCCACTTAACCCTCTTAGTCATGTTCATTTACATGTGTGTTTGGTTAAGTCTTACTAATCGTATTTCACATGCCACTAAGTGCACCCCCTAGATTCCTCATGCCACCCAAGGCACCTACTTAACCCCCATGTCCCACCTTACATGTTTATCTGGTTAAGTATTTCTTAATTCATTCAGGCCATAACCTCATAAAGACCTCTCACATTAGACTGGCATTTATGGCAACTGGATTTGCCGGGCGGGTCCGACCAGTCTTACACCATAAAAGAGTCTAACCTCGTGTCTTTACAACCGTTATGCTTTAGTTTAGGCCTAGGACCTCTCACATTGGGCTGACATTTGTGACCACTGGATTTGCCGGGCAGGTCCGGGCAGGTTTACGTCACAAACGAGTCCAACCTCGTGTCCTAAGCAATTATTAACACTTAAAATCTTTTACCCCAGTTTTAATAATTCCCTATTCAAATTATTAATTAAGTCAACTTTTAATGATGTCCATAATTGACTCAATTATGGCCATCCACTTATGGCAAGCAAAATCATATCAATTGCACCCCAACTTTTTAATATTAAATCCTTAATATTACCCCTACCCCACGTTTATATGTTCGCTTATTCAACACATAATATAGGCTAGACTTGTATAGTCTAACACCTAGCACAAAGATAAATTATCACAACATATAAACAATTAAAATAAATCTAATCATAATAGGGGTGAAACTTGCATAAACTACACATGTTAAGGATCAAAAGGTGTCAACTTGTTAAATGTCTCAATTTATATGATATGATTATAGCCCAAATCTATACATAAACTTGCATATGGGGTTTTTAGGCAACATAATGATGGTGTGAACTAGCATAGGATATCACATATGTCATAGCATAATTCTAGATGTCATAATAGATGTCTTGGTATATGTTCATAACTTTTCTAATCAATCTAACTTGCATATGTGACTTGTCATATAGATCAACATAACCCAAACATGATGATTTAATTAATATGAACTAACTAGCATAGATGGTAACATCATGGCCTTTTTAACATGTATGATTCATCACAACTTAGCATAGAAACTTTCAACATACATAACATCATCAAAGCATAATTTACAACATATAAGATATCATCATCACATAACATTGGATTTACAATATACATGATAGCAAAAGGGGTTTACAACAACATATATGATAATTCACATCATCTACTCATAATCCATTCATAACTCAACCTAATTAAAATGTTAATAATCTTGTTAAGATCATCATACTCACAATTTAGAGAAGAAAAGAGAGAGTTTTGCTTTGCTTTAGGGTTGAGAGAATTAGAATTGAATTTGCTTTTCTTCTTTCTTAGTTGGCGGCGGCTCCATTGATTTCCATGGCGATGGTATGACGGTAACTATTCTATTTTAATTAGGTTTAGGGTTAGCATTAGGATGTATTTATAGTTGTAGGAAGTTATTTAGGACCATTAGATTAACCCTGAACCATGAGAACCAATCAAATGCAAAATCTGCATTTGAGCGAATCGACCCACGGGTTGACAGCCAAACACCCTGGATTAACCCCTAGTCGACCCAACAGGGCTTGGGTCGACCTCAAAAATGGGCCGGTTCGGTTATTCCCCCTCCTAATTCGCTGTTTTGAACTTTTTCGCATATTTATTTATTTAATTTATATATATATATATCAATATATATTTCTCAGCGCAACCCATTTCACTTAATTCTTTTCTAAAAATTAAGTATACTTTAATTTGTGAATTTTAATGTTATAAAATTACGGGGTGTTACAGGAACACAGGGAGAGCAGCACGTTTCTTTCTAGCTAGAAGTGGTGTCGGTGCTTAAACTGGCTGATATTTACTTATGTGGATGATGGAATGTGGCGCGCCTCGGATGATAGGTCCTATAGGATCGGGAAACGTGTGTTCAGGAATTGCCAATCCACGAAGCTGTATGTGTGGACCGGCCCTGCAGCTTTCCAAGGGTTCACTGCGGGGGATCCTGAGGCATTAGCTAGAGTGTCTCGAATCGGTAAGGAGCTCCTCCCTAGCCTTGACTCATGATGGAAACCTAATTTCCAATACGACACCGTGCGGTTTGATTGTAGAACTAGTATGGCGACATAGTAGGATGGGGTACTATACCATCTATGATTGATACATTATGATTGAAATGTTTTTGAAACATATATACACTAATAATAATATCAAATCCGTTTTATCGTATCACGCATATTTTGACCATTATAAGGTAAAACCCTATCCTTCGGTTTGCGTTGCATTGTGTGATGGGGCTTGGGTCTTATAATGGTTTTATTTTTCTAAAAAGCACTGCGTTGTTTTACGATTTACTTTATTGTTATGCACGGTAATCCATTGGAATAAAACCCGTTCCGCGTTAGCTGTGTCCTTGGATTTGCCTTATTACTATTAGTTAAATTAGTTAAGAATTCTCACACCAGTCCCATGACTGACCCGTTGTTTGTTTCCACCTTAAAAACTCGGGTGCCCTCTTTCCACACGGGCAGTCGAGTAGTTTGTCTATAGGTTCTTATCTCGAGCAGGATTCTGGATTGATGCCTAAAGCTGTGTCCAGAGCATAGTTGTCTTCCGCTGCCATAGTTATTCTATTTCCGCTGCATTGTATTGTATCTGTTGTAATTTATCTTCCGCTGTAATTTTATTCGATGTACTCTGATATATTCCGTACTCTGATGTAACATTATTGTAATGTTTATAAAAGTCTGTTGTTGTTGTTCTGATGTGTTGTAGCCCAAAGTAAGCGTATCCGGCGATTTCCCACAAGGGCAATTTTCAGGTCGTTTCATTTTGGGATCAGAGCTTTGGTTAGCTCAAATCTTTGGGATACAACTCGTTAGAACTGAACAAAAGACTCATCAGAGATTGGATTAGTAATATCCAATAAGAATACTCATTAGAGATAGGATCAGCAGTATCCTAGAATGAGAAAACTCATTAGAGATGGGGTTAGTAATGCCCTAGAATGAGTTGAGAGTGACAAACTTATAATTAACGCATTTGTGATTATATATAATCTATTTTAGAAAATATGACTTTTGAATATAGAAAAGTTATAAGTATTTAAAAAGTTAATCAACTAATTGATTGATGGTTGTGTAGTGTAATTATTAGTTCAACTAATAAAATTATAGAAACGAATTAAAGATGAGTTAATTAATTAAACACTTTAGCTTCGTTCCTTTTCGAGGACGAAAAGTTTTTAAGTGGGGGATACTGTAACAACCCTGAATTTTGGGGTAAATTTAAAAATTTATATTAAGTAATTTTAATGGGTTTTGATATTTAAAATAATTTATTTAAAATAATAATGATTAAAAATTGATTTAAATCGAAGTTAGGATAAATAATTTTAATTATAAAAGGAGTTAGAAATAGCACGGTAGTTTGAAAAGTCAAACTTGAACTTTGACTGACCGTACCGGATGCAAAATTTAACGGATTTTAGTGAAACCAAAAATATTAGAATCTATTTAAAAATATCTTTCTAACGAATCTGAAAAATTGAAATTTCATAGCGGGAATCAAAAGTTATGCCCAAATTAAAATTTAGAAAGGTCGCTATGAAATTTACAAAGGTCAAAATGCTACTTTTTGCATACGAAGGAATTTGAACTCGAAACCACTTCCATTGAGTTCAGAATGAAGTTTCTGCATTGAAGAACAGTAAACACTTATATATTTTGAGTTTCGAAAATTATTTGTTTAAAAATGTATTTTTAATATTTAATATATACCTCTTAAAAATAGTCATTTTACAAACGACCTCGGTTTTTGAGGAAAACACTTTTGTTGGATCCGGAATGTCAAAATATGGCTAAGTTTAATTTTTCATAATTTTTAGACTTTATTTGTGGCCGTGGCAAAAAGATTTCAGTTTTGTCAATTTCGGTCAATTTTAATCGACTTGGAAATAGTCATTTTTCAAATAGGCTCAGAATTGAACGAAATTAAGTTTTCTAGGTCCGCAGCATCAAAACATAGCTAAATATATATTTTGGAAATTTTTGAAGTTAATTTGTGACCCCGGTGAATTTTTCCGTACGATTGAATTAAAAATAAAAGAAAATATTTTAATTTAAAGAAAACTGGGTCAAGACAGTCGTTTGGGCCTGCGGGACATAGCCATATGAGTCCGAAACGGGGGCTAATGGGTAAGAACGACAGTCGTTGGGCTGAAATCAGAGAAAGTTGCTAAACGGGCCTTTATTGGAAAATTAAGGAATAAAATGATATTTTATTATTTAAAGGTACGGAAGTCGAGACTTTCTTCCCCGATTCCTCAAACCCATAGCCGCCTAAACCCATCTACCTTTTCTCCTCCTTAGCTCCAAATCCACAAAGAATTAACATATGCTCCTTTGGAACTTTTTGAAGCTCTTGATCTCCTCTTCCACCTCCAACAAGTTTCACATCGAACCGTGGCCTGTAGCTCCCGAATCAACCTCCCAAACCGGCCGCCTTCAACAGCCCGCCACCCCACCACCTTGCCACCGCACCTCCCCATCTTCCCGGCGTGTATGCGCCTCTCCAAGCCCTCCATCCTCCAACAAACGGCTCCCAATTCCGTGCATCGTAGCTCGAGTTCTGAGATAATTAAACAAAAGGTTTGCCACACTTATAAGCGTTACAGATCTGAAATTAATTTGTAAATTGGATATTATATTTATACGAGATCCGAATTTGAAAAATTACAGATACGGTTGGACCTTAACATCGAATAGAACTTGCTGAAACCGATTGGAATAATTTCTGAACTCGTTTGGATTTTTAAATCTGCTTAAAGGAGGTGGGAATTCTGAATCTATTCTTGAATTAATTTTTTTTTGATTATTATTATTCTCTTGAATAAAATCTGAATACCTATATGTGTGCAATAATTTAGATCTGTGTTTGCGATCAATTTTGCTGTTTATTCAGATTCGCGTTTATGCTGCTGTTATTTATTTTCAGATCTGTTTAAGATCTGAGATTTGCGCTGCTATTATTTTGTTGTTATTATTCCAGATCTGTCGGTTAGGATCTATGTACGCGCTGGAATTTAATTTCTATATTATTACCTCAGATCTATTCCTTAAGATTTGCATATGCGCTTGAATTTTTATGTTGTATTGTAACCAATTAAAAATATTGGATTTTACGTTGCGGTTGTAAGCGAAAGAAAAAAAATTGAATTTTTATGTTGCATTGGAAATCAAAGAAAAAGATTAAATTTTTATGTTGCATTTATATGTTAAAAAGTTACATTAGAAATGAAAATTTTCATTTATGTTGAAAGGTCACATTAGAAAAAAAAATCTTTTTTATTTGCCATATTTAAAATTAAAAATAGTAAACAAATGAAAATGTTTCTTTATTTGTCGTCTTGAAATTAAAATGGTTGTCAAATAAAAATATTCACTTTTATGTATCCTTGTTAATATGGAAACTTCTATGTAAAAATATATACTTATTTTGTAAACAAAATAGGTCATTTAGTGGTATTCGTATTTCATAAACAAAATAGATTGTATGAAAACAAACACATCATTTTTGTTGAAATAGATGGTATGAAACAAAATTAGCCTTTATTTAGTCACTAGAATAAAAACACCATTTTAGCTAAAAATGTAAGTTAGAATAAAAACACCGTTTTGGTTAAAAATGTTGCATAAGTTATATAAAAGTTCATTTTTGTTAAAAATGTGGCGTTAGACAAAGAAAACATCTTAGATAGAAATGTGACATTAGAAAAATATCATCATTTTTGGTATAAAATGTAACATTAGTAAAAATATCATTTTTGTTACAAATGTGACATTGGAGAATAATAACATTTGTTATAAAAAAATTGCATTAGAAAGAAGATAACATTTTGTTATAAAATGTTGCTTTAGAACAAAAATATCATGTTTGTTATAAAATGTTGTGTTAGGTAAAAATGTCTTTTAAATAGAAATGTCATGTTAATATAATAATGCCATATTAGAGAAATGGTCATTTATTTACACTAATGTCATATTAGAGAAATTGTCATGCATTTATACTAATGTCATGTTAGAGGAAATTTGTCATGTTAATATAAGATGCCATGTTAGGAAAGGTCATTAGAATTCATAGAAAATATATTTACATATAAAATATGCTTGTCGTTAAATTATAATGTCATTAAAACTAGAAGGTGATTAGATTAAAAAGGTCATTAGAATCCATAGAAAATATATTTACATATAAAATATCCTCTTTATATGACATTAGAATTCATCACCTTTATTAAAGATTGGCACGTGAATTAAAAACGTCAATTTTGTTAAGAAGAGTCATGTAAAATAATATTTTTAGTATAACAATTATAATGATTAACTAAAATTGTACTTGGACACGAGGTTAGGTCACATTTGTGGTGGAAGTCTGCCTGGAGCCGACCGGCATATCCAGCAGCCACAAATGTTGGGCCTAATATGAGAGGCCCAAGTGCGCAAATGCAAATTGTGCCAAGACACGAGGTTAAGCCCAACTTGTGGGATAAGTCTGCCCGGAACCGACCGGCCTATCCAGCATCCACAAGTTGCAGGCCAAATGTGAGAGGTCTGGCCCATATTAAAAATATAAACGGTTAAATAGAAAATGGACATTATTTACACCGTCATGAGTTAAATTAGAAATTGACATTATTTTCACACCGCTATGTGTTAATAATGAAATGAATATTTTCACCTCCATGTTTGTTATAAAAGGGAAGTTACATTTTTTTTATGTAATTATAAGATAAGAATTTACCGTCGTAATGAAGGTTACATTTTAATGTAATAAATAAAAAAAGGGAATTTGTAAAAGGGAAAAAAATCACCTTTTCCTCAATGTGATCAAAAGAAGAAAAATTACATTTTCTTTAATGGAATTAACAGAAGAAAATTACATTTTTTTTTTGTAATAAAAGAAGTTAGAAGAATTACATTCTTTATAATGTAATAAAGGAGAATAAAGTAAAGAATACCTTCTTTTTAGGTAGGAAAGAATATATTTTTAATGCAAGTCTTATATGAAGGGAAAAGATCATACATTTAAAATAAAAATATGCCGACATTAAAAATCTCATTTTTAATGTATAGGAAAATGATCATATTTTTAAAAATATGTTAACATTAAGAATCTCATTTATAATGTAAAGTTAGAATATAGAAAAATGACCATATTTTTGAAATAAAATATGTTGACATTAAAATCCCATATTTTTTATGAAAAATAGGAAACTAGGAAAGTGTTAATTTTTATAAAGGAGAATTCACATTCTTCTATAGTGTAAAGAATAAGAAGAAAATATTACATTTTCAATAAAATGAGAGAAAGAAATAAAATATTACATTTTCAATGTAATTAAAGAATGTAAATAAAATATGAAATAGAAATTTACATTTTCTTATGTAAATAAAAAGAATTATTTTAGATGACACTTTCATTTACATTTTCATGTAAATAGGATATGTAGAAGTAAAAGATAACATTTATTTACATTTAGGTAAATAAATAAGAAGAAGGAAAGGTAAACTTATTCACATATGGTGTAAATAAATAAGAAAAAGAAATGCTTTTAAATGACATTTTCTATGCACTAAATGAATTGAAAGTTACACTTTAGTTGTTGTTTATTAACAAGTAAAATGAGGGAAGAGAATTGAATTGTTTATATAACATGATACCTTGATATGATACATGAACATGATTGTGCGTTGTTTGTTTGGTTGATTCGTTGCCCTTATATGTTTATGAATATATGGAATGATTTATATCTACTTTTATTAAAATAAAAATAGTGATAAGTAATAATGTTATGAAATAATTTAAATGATAATTATGCGAAGATTATTGTAACAACCCGTAAAATGCGAGCCAGTTTGAAAATTTTATTTTGGCAATTTTAGCGAATTTTGATTATTTAAAATGAATTATTTTAAATATAATCGACGAGAAATTTATTTTGAATATAATTCGACGTATATATTATACGCGTCGTCGTTAGAATATAAAATATTTATATATAATTATAAATAGAATTGAAAATGGCGCGGTAGTTCGATAATTCGATTTCAAACTTCAAGTGAATGTACCGGGTGCAAAACAATCCGGATTTTAGTGAAACCAAAAATAATGGAATCTAATAGTGAATATCTTTGTAACGAAGTTAACAAACTGAGATTTCATCTTAGAAATGATAAGATATGTCCAGTTGAAAATTCTGAATAGTCGCTATGGAATTCAGGCCCTTAAAAATGGACATTTTGCAAACGACCTCGGATTTCGACGAAACCAGTTTTGTTGGGTCCGTGGTGTCAAGTTATTGCTAGATTCCAAATTTCATAATTTTTCGAATCAATATGTGAGAGTAGCAAAGGAAAACGCGTTTGACCAGTTTCAGTTGATTTTAGTCGACTGGAAATTGGCCATTTTTCTAACGGTCTCAGAATTCGACGAAACTAGTTTTGTTAGGACCGTATCGTCAATACGAAGCTAGAAAATATTTTTCTGGAATTTTTCTAGTTAGTATGTGACCCCGGTAATTTGAAATGTGCGTTTAAAATTCAATATAATGATTTAAAAGAAAATTCAACGGAAACTGATTGTAACGGCCGAATCAGCGGACGATACATATCCCATTGTGTTCGGAATGGGGGTTAAACGCTAGGGACGACAGGCGGTGGACCTCTTTTAGAGGTCGATCGAAAATGTAGACTTTTGAATTAAAATAAAATAATTAAATAATTAAATTAATAAAAAATTTCTTTCTCCCCCCTTTATTGGTTCTGGCCCCCCCCGTTCAAACAGAAATCATTTCATAAAAAAAAAAAAAAAAAGGGAGAAGGCGATCGAAGGTGCCGTTCGAGGCCAGCGCCGCCCGCCCCCCCCCCCTCGCGCGCCGCCTCCTCCGTTCAACCTCCGCCCCCCCCTCTGCTGCTTCACTCGCGCGAAGTCTTCTCCCATCGAAGAACCGAAATCGCGCCTCCCTGAAACCCTAGGACGCCGCCGCCTCCAGCCCGAGGTCGAGCCGCCGACGCTGCTCCCCACCCTGGCCTCGTCTGACTCCGGTACTGAAGTTCATCCCCTCCGCAGACATCGATGCCCCTTTTTTTTTTTCTTCGATGAAGTAAGTTTTTTTCTTTCTTTTCTTTCTTTACTTTATTTTATTTTTAATTTAAAAGTGAGAAAAACTGAATTTGAAAAGTATATAAAGCTAATTTCGATTTTATTTTTATAAAACTGTAAGGTTAGGATTTTATATTATATAGGAATATTAAAAATATAGTTTTTATATTTTTTAATAAAGTATTAAAAATATAGTCTTTACTATATAGGAATATTAAAAATATGATTTTTATATTTTTAAAGTATTAAAAATATAATTTTTACATGATAGAGAATATAAAAATATCATCTTTGTGTATGTAACGAAATAAAAATCTGATTTTTATTTCATATACGTTGAGATAAAGTGGTAATTTTTATAATGGCGAAATCTTTATAAAAAAAAAAATAGCGTGATAAAAATATAGTTTTTATCTATATAACATAATAATAAAAATTCGATTTTTATATATGTTGAACTTTGAAATAAAAATTCGATTTTTATATATTGAACTTTGAAATAAAAATTCGATTTTTATATATTGAACTTTGAACTAAAAATTCGATTTTTAAATATTGAATAGCGAAGTAAAAATGTGATTTTTACGTATGTAGTGAAAGCAGCAACGAAGCTGACGAAGATGCGAAAACGGCGAAGACTTCTGCAAATGAAGAGCCGTGGAGCTAGGATAGCTATATGTGAGAATTTCTCACCTTTCACTTTCTTTTTCTAGTTATATATATATATACTAGGATGCAGACGGTGCTTAGTAGCACCCGACACAATCGTCCACAGACCATGGACTTGTTTGTTTGACTGTTTGGTGATTGATTGCGATATTGGTTTGAATGTGATTTGTGGTGTGAAAAATCAAATCGATAAATTGGTTAGGATTAGACGTGCGCCGTTATAAGGCGAAGGAGTAAGGCTAGGTTAGACCCTTACTCCAAATTTTGTGGTTTGCATAACGAATTGATTTGATTGATGTGTGAATGGCGTGGGCCTTCACTAGACCGGGGATAAGGCTAGGCCTCGTCCCGTTTCTAGTATCGTGCCGTTATGCCGCCGAAATTTTCTAAAATATGTTAGAAAAATAAAAATATCATTTTATAGAATAAATGAATTGAATAGAAATTCGTAAATTGAAATAAAATGTTTTATCGTTAAAAATATAATTTTTAACGTGAAGTGAATAAAATAAAATTTTCATTTATAAACCGGACGGTTTGTTTATGTACACCTATTTGAATGACATTGATTGGGACGATAAATTTTACACATCGCCCAACAGCACAAAATAGGTGTTTGATTGTTTGAAACCCCACACGGGTGTTGGGATGAAATTTGAAGTTCACTCATCCTGATTGATTAAATATGTCGATCGATTGATTGACATGCTGTTGTAAGCGTTAGATATCTATATTTGATGCTTATACAGTGTAGTGCACTTTGGTTGATGGTTGATTATTTTCAATGTTATTATATACATGTGTTGTATGAAAGTCCATATAATTAACTTTATATGGTAATTGATTGGGCCTCATTCCAGTTTTGAAAAAGAAATATTTGAAAAAGAAATATTTGAAATAGAATATTTGAAAATAGAAATTTATGAAGCCGTGTTGATTAGATTGACGCCATTTTGACGTGAACGATATTTATATCAATTTTAAGTGATTTCGAAATGAATTGAATTGAAAACGATTTCGAAATGAATTGAATTGAAAACGATTTCGAAATGAATTGAATTGAAAACGATTTCGAATTGAATTGAATTGAAAACGATTTCGAATTGAATTGAATTGAAAACGATTTCGAAATGAATTGAATTGAAAACGATTTCGAATTGAATTGAAAACAAATTGAAATGAATTCAAATTGAATTGAAATTTGAATTGAATAGAAATGAATTTTAAAACGAATTTATAAAGAAGAATTCAATTTTGATTTGAATTGAAAAGGAAGTTGAAATTGTTTTTGAAACGAATTCAAAACTATTTATATAATTCGTTTTAAATAGAAATCGATGAAATATATATTATATATATAATATAATGGCCTGAATAGAACGCGCCGCGCCGCGGCAGTTCGCGAATTTCGACCATTTATTTAAAACGGACATTACGGGAGATCCGACCGTCGGATTCTCCTAAAACCGGAACCGTTGGGTTCGTATCGAAAAGAGCTTTCTAATGAATGTTAGAAATTGGAAATCTAACGGTTGGATTTGGAGATACGTCCAAATCAAATTCGAAAAAGGTCGCTGTAAGTGCAGTTCGATGGCCGTTGATGGAAATCGACTGTACGGGCCTTGTTAAAATTATTAAAAATAGTAATAATTTATGTAAAATCATAAGAAATGATTTGTGAAGATTTGGGATGAAAAACTCCATATTTGAAAAGATAAAAATAGATTTTTATCGAAATGAACTAGTTTTGAACTAGAATTATAATTCTATTTATTTTTTAAATAAATAAATTGAATTCGAAAAGGGTTTTGAAAATAACCAAAATTTCCAATGATTGCATTGGAGTGGATTTGAATCGAAATTGTCTTCGGAATATTTCGATGTTGGAATTCGTGATTATACAGGTGTTGTTATGGAAATTTGAAAGATATATATATTTATATCGTTATTTCCAATACGACATTTGTTAGTCGTAGAATTTGATATTGAATATAAGCCGATATATTTTCTATTCAGAGCCTTGTATTGAATATCGAATGTGATTTGGGTTTGTCGTGAATGGTGTCTTCACTAACACTGTTCTTGAACCCAGTTGAGAAATGATTAAATCTTTTTATTTAGATTTAATGAAGTGTACCAATTAAATAATATTTAATTGGAATTGAATTGATATTGATTTTTGGGTTTATCGCGAACAGTGTTTTAAATAACACTTGTTCTTTAACCCGATAATTAATGAATGTGATTTGGGTTTGTCGTGAATGGTGTCTTCACTAACACTGTTCTTGAACCCAGTTGAGAAAAGATTAAATCTTTTTATTTAGATTTAATGAAGTGTACCAATTAAATAATACTTAATTGGAATTGAATAGGTATTGATTTTTGGGTTTATCGTGAACAGTGTTTTAAATAACACTTGTTCTTTAACCCGATAATTAATGGAATGTGATTTTGGGTTTATCGTGAATCGTGTTTTAAATGACACTGATTCTTTAACCCAGATAATGATTAAAACTAAGTGGAGTTTTAATGAATCTTTAATT
Source organism: Allium sativum (assembly GCA_030737875.1). NCBI lineage: Eukaryota > Viridiplantae > Streptophyta > Magnoliopsida > Asparagales > Amaryllidaceae > Allium > Allium sativum. The sequence goes on from CM060915.1 coordinate 953,685,167, forward strand.
AGATTGAAAATATCGAGAATGGAGTATCACCAGTTTTGCTCCAGGCGATAGTTAAATCTTTAATTAGATTTGAATGTGAAATTTAGAAACTAACTGGCGGTTAGCCAAGCAGAATGGTTTTCTGGATATTGATCTGATGTTGGTTTCGGCCTTCGGGGTTAATATTTGGGGAATTATTCTCTTGATTAATTTACGGTTAGTGACTAATGAATTGGAATGAGGCGTATGTTGTGTTTGTGTAACACTTTTATAATATATACGCGAGTTATTCGGAAAGGCCGGGTTTATCCCATTCTGAATAACTGATACGACGATAAGTCGAAGATGAAGACGATGGTCGAAGACCGGAGGTCTTCACGTCGTTTGGGTGATAACTGATGATCTTGATTGGGCTGTACACCCAAGAAGATGGAAACAGTTAGTGATCGTCCAGACGTACTTGGAGATCGATGGATATGCGGGGTACTAGGTGCCTCCGGTTTCGTTCAGGCCCAGAACGGACTTGTAAATGGACTGTGTGTCTGACATCGGATTTCATTCTGTGTGACTGATATCGGTTGCATAGGATGGTTTGCCTGTGTGGCATGCTAAGATGCAAATGATCAAGGCTTCTGTTGAAAAGCAAAGTCTTGTGGTGATGATCAAAGCACGGCCTTTGTGGCGTAGCTTTGTGTAACGTTTACCTCGCGTGTTTCACACCCGGTATGAACCAAAAACGGGAGACGGACCTCAGGGAGGACTTGCGTTTCTTTCTAGCTAGAAGTGGCGTCAGTGGTTTTTCACGCCCTGACGAGTTTGACTTATGTGGTTGTTGCGGTTGCGAGGCGCCTCGGTTATATCGGTTTCGGCCGAATGCATTCTGGTCGGCTGACGGACCAGACTTACACCCCATAGGGTGGGGAGACGTATTGTTCAGGCATAATAATCCACTCCGTGTGGACCGGCCCTGACGATCCAGGGGGCAGTTGCGGCTGTTCCTGAGACACGGGCTAGAGCGTCTCGAATCGGTAGAGGATCTTGCCCCTAGCCTCGGTTCATAGACGGAAATCCAATTTCCAAATACGTGACATTTGCGGTTTTATTTGTAAACCTATATATGGCGACATGATATATGGTACCCATGCCGCCTATGATTGATACTTATGATTTGAAGATTGTTTTATGCACTATGCACTTATAATAGTATCAAATGATTTGTTTTAAACGTATCAAGCATTCTTTGGCTGTTATAAGGGAAAACCCTATCCCCCGGCTTGCGTTGCATTGTGTGATAGGACCTGGGTCTTATAACAGCTTCATCCTTCCTTATTTAGCATTGCGCTGTTTGTTTTATGCACTGGTATTCTTGGGAGGAAACCCGTTCCGTGTTATACGGCGTGGTCCCTTGATTTACCTTTGAAAATAAAGATTAAAAACTGTTTTAGTTCTCACACCAGTCACATGACTGACCTGGAGTTTATTGTTTTAACCTAAACTCTGGGTGCCCTTATTTTGACACGGGCAGCTAGTAGTTTTGGTTTTGCAGATTTATATTCACAGGATCCTGGTTTACAGCTGGAATGATATCCGGAAAGCTTTGTATCCGTATATCTACTTCTAGTTGTGTATTGTATCATTTTTCCGCTGCTATGTATTTAAATGTAATTTAAATCTCTGATATTTCTGTGTAATATTCTTTTATTTATACTCTGTATATTCTTGTAATCTGATGCATTGTTGTTATATACAATGAAATGTTCTTCTGTATGCGTCCTGTTGTGGCTTGTTCTCGAACTATCCGACGCTTTCCTTTACGGGGAAGTTACGGGTCTTCACATTTGGTATCAGAGCTTTGGTTTACAAAGCTCAGAGAACAAGGCACATTAGAACCTTACGAAAGAATTCATCAGATATTGGATTAGTAATATCCAATTAGAATGACTCGTTAGAGATGGGATCAGTAGTATCCTAGAACGGGTGTGAAGAGTATATTTTTCAAATGAAAACAATTTTGTTTTGAAAATCTAAGTCAACTATTCGTATTTGATTATTTATTTATATTGATGTGGACAATCCAGTATATATAGATTTTGCGTATACGTCTGATCCGCGTGTATTCGAAATTTTAATATACTGGATAGATATAGAATCACCTTCTAGTCGCCCGGAGAGAACTCTGATGATTGATGCATCGTCATCAGAATTTATGTTCGAGTGACGAAAGGGAGATTTCTATATATTTCCATTAGACTGGTGTGAGAACCAAAATTAGATAGGGCCTATTGTTGTGAATTGGCATCAAAAACCTGATTTTTGTATATGTATCAAAATTATGAATTTGAAACTCTAATTCACTAATTGATTGATGTTTGTGTTGTTTGTTTAATTGTTTGATAATTTTGAACCATTATGCCTAATTAAACCAAATATTGAATTGTATTGAAATTTGGTCGCATTTGCTTGCATATACATATATATCATTGAACAGGTTATAGCAAAGAGGCTAGAGCCGAAGGATAAAATTTGTTTGCCCGACAAATAGGTACATGTTTATTACATAATTTCCTGTTTTGTTTGGGTGATGATGATTTTGTGAGCCTATTGGCTAGCCGCTTGGCTTTTTCTTTTTCTTTTTGAGATCTGAAGGACCGGGGAAGCTATTTGAAATTCCCCGATGCTCCCATTGCAGGGGAGGTTATGGCGAAATTTTTCAAAAATTTAGGGTGTTAGCCAAATTTTTGAAATTTTGAAAATTCTCAGAAACTAAAGAGTTGGAGAATGGAAGCCAGACCGAGCGTAGAGTTGAATAATCAAACCACTTTCGACTTTGTTCCTTTTCGGGGACGAAAAGTTTTAAGTGGGGGAGATTGTAACAACCCGTAAAATGCGAGCCAGTTTGAAAATTTTATTTTGGCAATTTTAGCGAATTTTGATTATTTAAAATGAATTATTTTAAATATAATCGACGAGAAATTTATTTTGAATATAATTCGACGTATATATTATACGCGTCGTCGTTAGAATATAAAATATTTATATATAATTATAAATAGAATTGAAAATGGCGCGGTAGTTCGATAATTCGATTTCAAACTTCAAGTGAATGTACCGGGTGCAAAACAATCCGGATTTTAGTGAAACCAAAAATAATGGAATCTAATAGTGAATATCTTTGTAACGAAGTTAACAAACTGAGATTTCATCTTAGAAATGATAAGATATGTCCAGTTGAAAATTCTGAATAGTCGCTATGGAATTCAGGCCCTTAAAAATGGACATTTTGCAAACGACCTCGGATTTCGACGAAACCAGTTTTGTTGGGTCCGTGGTGTCAAGTTATTGCTAGATTCCAAATTTCATAATTTTTCGAATCAATATGTGAGAGTAGCAAAGGAAAACGCGTTTGACCAGTTTCAGTTGATTTTAGTCGACTGGAAATTGGCCATTTTTCTAACGGTCTCAGAATTCGACGAAACTAGTTTTGTTAGGACCGTATCGTCAATACGAAGCTAGAAAATATTTTTCTGGAATTTTTCTAGTTAGTATGTGACCCCGGTAATTTGAAATGTGCGTTTAAAATTCAATATAATGATTTAAAAGAAAATTCAACGGAAACTGATTGTAACGGCCGAATCAGCGGACGATACATATCCCATTGTGTTCGGAATGGGGGTTAAACGCTAGGGACGACAGGCGGTGGACCTCTTTTAGAGGTCGATCGAAAATGTAGACTTTTGAATTAAAATAAAATAATTAAATAATTAAATTAATAAAAAATTTCTTTCTCCCCCCTTTATTGGTTCTGGCCCCCCCCGTTCAAACAGAAATCATTTCATAAAAAAAAAAAAAAAAAGGGAGAAGGCGATCGAAGGTGCCGTTCGAGGCCAGCGCCGCCCGCCCCCCCCCCTCGCGCGCCGCCTCCTCCGTTCAACCTCCGCCCCCCCCTCTGCTGCTTCACTCGCGCGAAGTCTTCTCCCATCGAAGAACCGAAATCGCGCCTCCCTGAAACCCTAGGACGCCGCCGCCTCCAGCCCGAGGTCGAGCCGCCGACGCTGCTCCCCACCCTGGCCTCGTCTGACTCCGGTACTGAAGTTCATCCCCTCCGCAGACATCGATGCCCCTTTTTTTTTTTCTTCGATGAAGTAAGTTTTTTTCTTTCTTTTCTTTCTTTACTTTATTTTATTTTTAATTTAAAAGTGAGAAAAACTGAATTTGAAAAGTATATAAAGCTAATTTCGATTTTATTTTTATAAAACTGTAAGGTTAGGATTTTATATTATATAGGAATATTAAAAATATAGTTTTTATATTTTTTAATAAAGTATTAAAAATATAGTCTTTACTATATAGGAATATTAAAAATATGATTTTTATATTTTTAAAGTATTAAAAATATAATTTTTACATGATAGAGAATATAAAAATATCATCTTTGTGTATGTAACGAAATAAAAATCTGATTTTTATTTCATATACGTTGAGATAAAGTGGTAATTTTTATAATGGCGAAATCTTTATAAAAAAAAAAATAGCGTGATAAAAATATAGTTTTTATCTATATAACATAATAATAAAAATTCGATTTTTATATATGTTGAACTTTGAAATAAAAATTCGATTTTTATATATTGAACTTTGAAATAAAAATTCGATTTTTATATATTGAACTTTGAACTAAAAATTCGATTTTTAAATATTGAATAGCGAAGTAAAAATGTGATTTTTACGTATGTAGTGAAAGCAGCAACGAAGCTGACGAAGATGCGAAAACGGCGAAGACTTCTGCAAATGAAGAGCCGTGGAGCTAGGATAGCTATATGTGAGAATTTCTCACCTTTCACTTTCTTTTTCTAGTTATATATATATATACTAGGATGCAGACGGTGCTTAGTAGCACCCGACACAATCGTCCACAGACCATGGACTTGTTTGTTTGACTGTTTGGTGATTGATTGCGATATTGGTTTGAATGTGATTTGTGGTGTGAAAAATCAAATCGATAAATTGGTTAGGATTAGACGTGCGCCGTTATAAGGCGAAGGAGTAAGGCTAGGTTAGACCCTTACTCCAAATTTTGTGGTTTGCATAACGAATTGATTTGATTGATGTGTGAATGGCGTGGGCCTTCACTAGACCGGGGATAAGGCTAGGCCTCGTCCCGTTTCTAGTATCGTGCCGTTATGCCGCCGAAATTTTCTAAAATATGTTAGAAAAATAAAAATATCATTTTATAGAATAAATGAATTGAATAGAAATTCGTAAATTGAAATAAAATGTTTTATCGTTAAAAATATAATTTTTAACGTGAAGTGAATAAAATAAAATTTTCATTTATAAACCGGACGGTTTGTTTATGTACACCTATTTGAATGACATTGATTGGGACGATAAATTTTACACATCGCCCAACAGCACAAAATAGGTGTTTGATTGTTTGAAACCCCACACGGGTGTTGGGATGAAATTTGAAGTTCACTCATCCTGATTGATTAAATATGTCGATCGATTGATTGACATGCTGTTGTAAGCGTTAGATATCTATATTTGATGCTTATACAGTGTAGTGCACTTTGGTTGATGGTTGATTATTTTCAATGTTATTATATACATGTGTTGTATGAAAGTCCATATAATTAACTTTATATGGTAATTGATTGGGCCTCATTCCAGTTTTGAAAAAGAAATATTTGAAAAAGAAATATTTGAAATAGAATATTTGAAAATAGAAATTTATGAAGCCGTGTTGATTAGATTGACGCCATTTTGACGTGAACGATATTTATATCAATTTTAAGTGATTTCGAAATGAATTGAATTGAAAACGATTTCGAAATGAATTGAATTGAAAACGATTTCGAAATGAATTGAATTGAAAACGATTTCGAATTGAATTGAATTGAAAACGATTTCGAATTGAATTGAATTGAAAACGATTTCGAAATGAATTGAATTGAAAACGATTTCGAATTGAATTGAAAACAAATTGAAATGAATTCAAATTGAATTGAAATTTGAATTGAATAGAAATGAATTTTAAAACGAATTTATAAAGAAGAATTCAATTTTGATTTGAATTGAAAAGGAAGTTGAAATTGTTTTTGAAACGAATTCAAAACTATTTATATAATTCGTTTTAAATAGAAATCGATGAAATATATATTATATATATAATATAATGGCCTGAATAGAACGCGCCGCGCCGCGGCAGTTCGCGAATTTCGACCATTTATTTAAAACGGACATTACGGGAGATCCGACCGTCGGATTCTCCTAAAACCGGAACCGTTGGGTTCGTATCGAAAAGAGCTTTCTAATGAATGTTAGAAATTGGAAATCTAACGGTTGGATTTGGAGATACGTCCAAATCAAATTCGAAAAAGGTCGCTGTAAGTGCAGTTCGATGGCCGTTGATGGAAATCGACTGTACGGGCCTTGTTAAAATTATTAAAAATAGTAATAATTTATGTAAAATCATAAGAAATGATTTGTGAAGATTTGGGATGAAAAACTCCATATTTGAAAAGATAAAAATAGATTTTTATCGAAATGAACTAGTTTTGAACTAGAATTATAATTCTATTTATTTTTTAAATAAATAAATTGAATTCGAAAAGGGTTTTGAAAATAACCAAAATTTCCAATGATTGCATTGGAGTGGATTTGAATCGAAATTGTCTTCGGAATATTTCGATGTTGGAATTCGTGATTATACAGGTGTTGTTATGGAAATTTGAAAGATATATATATTTATATCGTTATTTCCAATACGACATTTGTTAGTCGTAGAATTTGATATTGAATATAAGCCGATATATTTTCTATTCAGAGCCTTGTATTGAATATCGAATGTGATTTGGGTTTGTCGTGAATGGTGTCTTCACTAACACTGTTCTTGAACCCAGTTGAGAAATGATTAAATCTTTTTATTTAGATTTAATGAAGTGTACCAATTAAATAATATTTAATTGGAATTGAATTGATATTGATTTTTGGGTTTATCGCGAACAGTGTTTTAAATAACACTTGTTCTTTAACCCGATAATTAATGAATGTGATTTGGGTTTGTCGTGAATGGTGTCTTCACTAACACTGTTCTTGAACCCAGTTGAGAAAAGATTAAATCTTTTTATTTAGATTTAATGAAGTGTACCAATTAAATAATACTTAATTGGAATTGAATAGGTATTGATTTTTGGGTTTATCGTGAACAGTGTTTTAAATAACACTTGTTCTTTAACCCGATAATTAATGGAATGTGATTTTGGGTTTATCGTGAATCGTGTTTTAAATGACACTGATTCTTTAACCCAGATAATGATTAAAACTAAGTGGAGTTTTAATGAATCTTTAATTAGATTGAAAATATCGAGAATGGAGTATCACCAGTTTTGCTCCAGGCGATAGTTAAATCTTTAATTAGATTTGAATGTGAAATTTAGAAACTAACTGGCGGTTAGCCAAGCAGAATGGTTTTCTGGATATTGATCTGATGTTGGTTTCGGCCTTCGGGGTTAATATTTGGGGAATTATTCTCTTGATTAATTTACGGTTAGTGACTAATGAATTGGAATGAGGCGTATGTTGTGTTTGTGTAACACTTTTATAATATATACGCGAGTTATTCGGAAAGGCCGGGTTTATCCCATTCTGAATAACTGATACGACGATAAGTCGAAGATGAAGACGATGGTCGAAGACCGGAGGTCTTCACGTCGTTTGGGTGATAACTGATGATCTTGATTGGGCTGTACACCCAAGAAGATGGAAACAGTTAGTGATCGTCCAGACGTACTTGGAGATCGATGGATATGCGGGGTACTAGGTGCCTCCGGTTTCGTTCAGGCCCAGAACGGACTTGTAAATGGACTGTGTGTCTGACATCGGATTTCATTCTGTGTGACTGATATCGGTTGCATAGGATGGTTTGCCTGTGTGGCATGCTAAGATGCAAATGATCAAGGCTTCTGTTGAAAAGCAAAGTCTTGTGGTGATGATCAAAGCACGGCCTTTGTGGCGTAGCTTTGTGTAACGTTTACCTCGCGTGTTTCACACCCGGTATGAACCAAAAACGGGAGACGGACCTCAGGGAGGACTTGCGTTTCTTTCTAGCTAGAAGTGGCGTCAGTGGTTTTTCACGCCCTGACGAGTTTGACTTATGTGGTTGTTGCGGTTGCGAGGCGCCTCGGTTATATCGGTTTCGGCCGAATGCATTCTGGTCGGCTGACGGACCAGACTTACACCCCATAGGGTGGGGAGACGTATTGTTCAGGCATAATAATCCACTCCGTGTGGACCGGCCCTGACGATCCAGGGGGCAGTTGCGGCTGTTCCTGAGACACGGGCTAGAGCGTCTCGAATCGGTAGAGGATCTTGCCCCTAGCCTCGGTTCATAGACGGAAATCCAATTTCCAAATACGTGACATTTGCGGTTTTATTTGTAAACCTATATATGGCGACATGATATATGGTACCCATGCCGCCTATGATTGATACTTATGATTTGAAGATTGTTTTATGCACTATGCACTTATAATAGTATCAAATGATTTGTTTTAAACGTATCAAGCATTCTTTGGCTGTTATAAGGGAAAACCCTATCCCCCGGCTTGCGTTGCATTGTGTGATAGGACCTGGGTCTTATAACAGCTTCATCCTTCCTTATTTAGCATTGCGCTGTTTGTTTTATGCACTGGTATTCTTGGGAGGAAACCCGTTCCGTGTTATACGGCGTGGTCCCTTGATTTACCTTTGAAAATAAAGATTAAAAACTGTTTTAGTTCTCACACCAGTCACATGACTGACCTGGAGTTTATTGTTTTAACCTAAACTCTGGGTGCCCTTATTTTGACACGGGCAGCTAGTAGTTTTGGTTTTGCAGATTTATATTCACAGGATCCTGGTTTACAGCTGGAATGATATCCGGAAAGCTTTGTATCCGTATATCTACTTCTAGTTGTGTATTGTATCATTTTTCCGCTGCTATGTATTTAAATGTAATTTAAATCTCTGATATTTCTGTGTAATATTCTTTTATTTATACTCTGTATATTCTTGTAATCTGATGCATTGTTGTTATATACAATGAAATGTTCTTCTGTATGCGTCCTGTTGTGGCTTGTTCTCGAACTATCCGACGCTTTCCTTTACGGGGAAGTTACGGGTCTTCACAATTATTTGAAAAGTCCGAGTTATACTCATTTCAAATAATCATACGACGTTTTAAATGGAAAAATTGAAGACGGCGATTGAAGACCGACGATCTTCACATCGAATGGGTAACTAGCGTTGAGGCCCTCGATTGATTTGCTCCCAAGACGGGGCTAAGATGGTAGTTATCCGGACGTAGTGTTGATTTGTACGAATTTGGCTTTTGCTCAGACCCAGAGCATAAGCTTATAAATGGATGTGTGTCTGACGTTGAATTTTGTTCTATGTAAATTGATTTCTATTAATATACGACCGTTGGTGGCGGAGAATTTATTCTTTTGCTTAACACCCTTAGAGGTTGTGTATTAATAGTTATCAATCGCATGGCGTGAATTGTCAACGTGGCACGCCAAGATGAAGATGATCAAGGCTTTGTTGAAAAGCAGGCCTTGTGGTTATAACGTTACTTCGCGAGCCTCACAACCCGGTTGAGTCTAAAACGGGAGAAGGGAACGCAGGGAGAGCAGCACGTTTCTTTCTAGCTGGAAGTGGTGTCGGTGCTTAAACTGGCTGATATTTACTTACGTGGATGATGGAATGTGGCGCGCCTCGGATGATAGGTCCTATAGGATCGGGAAACGTGTGTTCAGGAATTGCCAATCCACGAAGCTGTATGTGTGGTCCGGCCCTGCAACTTTCCAAGGGTTCACTGCGGGGGATCCTGAGGCATTAGCTAGAGTGTCTCGAATCGGTAAGGAGCTCCTCCCTAGCCTTGACTCATGATGGAAATCCAATTTCCAATACGACACCGTGCGGTTTTGATTGTAGAACTAGTATGGCGACATAGTAGGATGGGGTACTATGCCGTCTATGATTGATACATTATGATTGAAATGTTTTTGAAACATATATACACTAATAATAATATCAAATCTGTTTTATCGTATCACGTATCTTTTGACCATTATAAGGTAAAACCCTATCCTCCGGTTTGCGTTGCATTATGTGATGGGACTTGGGTCTTATAATGGTTTCATTTTTCTAATAAGCATTGCGTTGTTTTACGATTTACTTTATTGTTATGCACGGTAATCCATTGGAATAAAACCCATTCCGCGTTAGCGGCGTGGTCCTTGGATTTGCCTTATTACTATTAGTTAAATTAGTTAAGAATTCTCACACCAGTCCCATGACTGACCCGTTGTTTGTTTCCACCTTTACAAACTCGGGTGCCCTCTTTCCACACGGGCAGTCGAGTATTTTTTCTACAGGTTCTTATCTCGAGCAGGATTCTGGATAGAAGCCTAAAGCTGTGTCCAGAGCATAGTTGTCTTCCGCTGCCATAGTTATTCTATTTCCGCTGCATTGTATTGTATCTATTGTGATTTATCTTCCGCTGTAATTTTATTCGATGTACTCTGATATGTTTTGTACTCTGATGTAACATTATTGTAATGTTTATAAAAGTCTGCTGTTGTTGTTCTGATGTGTTGTAGCCAAAAGTAAGCGTATCCGACGATTTCCCGCAAGGGCGATTTTCGGGTCGTTTCACTTTAGATCACCAACTTTTTGGTGGGAATCTATAGAAAGATTATTACATGGACCAGATATGGTGAGAGAAACATCCAAAAAGATTGAATTTATTCGACGGCGGATGAAGACAACTCAAGATAGGCAGAAGTCCTATGCAGACAAGAGATGGACTAACATCGAATTTGAAGTAGGAGACATAGTTTTTATCAAAGTATCACCCCTGAGGAATATAGTTCACTTCAGATCGGCAAGGAAGTTGGCACCTAGGTTCGTGGGACCATTTCCCATAACCGAGAGGATTGGCCAAATGGCTATAAAGTAAAACTCCTAGAAAATCTATCTGGCGTTCATGATGTTTTCCACGTTTCTCATATGCAGAAGTTCCTGCATGACACTACAGAAGTTGTTGAGCCGAGTGTATTGGAAGAGGTAGAAGTGGAACGGGATGCGCATCGGGAGAGTTCCTTCCTATATTATTGGATCAGAAGTTAAGAAGCTATGCAATAAAGAGGTTAAATTGATAAAGGTTCAATGGGGAGATAACCCAGAGGATGCGACTTGGGGGACCAAAGCCAAGATTCGTGTTTCATACCCTTTTCTTTTCGAGGGTATGTTCTTAACTCCTTATTTCAAAGTTTTATCTGTTCTTGTTTCTATCATTTGAATATATCTTATCCATTGTATTTTCGACCTTTTGATAGGAATCCTATGGATGTAAACATGTGTTTGATACAGGTTATGTTTGATGGATGCAAGTGTTTGCTGGTGGATACCTGGGGATGCATATACACACATTAGGCACTAGATCGACTCATTCACTCTCATACTGCATATGGATGTGTATGCATTTTCTTTTCTTTTATAGATGAAAATTAATGTATTATCATATGGATGTTGCATTTGGACGAATGTGTGTGCAAACATATAGAATTTACATATTATAATAGAATTATTTGCATACATATTGGATTCATGGCACTGACATATATTGAATTAAGGGGGTCAACTGAATCAGTAGACCGCCTGGTCTTCGCATTAGTATTGTGACATATACACACACCTTTGCATATGTTCATATAAGCATTAGAAAATTATAACAACAATGGATGCCTATGATTGGTGGATGAGTAGATGGATGATGGATGGTAGGATACATTCTTCTCAACCTAGAGATTTCGAGTACAAAGTGCTTTAAGTAGGGGAGAATGTAACACCCCAAAATTTTAACCACACAAAAAGAGGATAAATTAAATAATAAGTAATTTAATATTTAGAATTAAGGAAAATGGACTGCGCCATTGTGCCCGTCTCGAAATTCTGGTTAAGATAGACATTTGGTTTGCGTAAAACAGACATCGTATGAAGAAGTAATGAGGGATTTTAGTTTGTATACGCGTAGAAGAAATATGTATATACACATGATACACCTATGAGTCAAATATGAGTCAGCACTTATCCAGAAAGGGTCCAAAAATCGAAAATTTCAAATGGCGGCAAATTCCCGATCTAGGGGGTCGACCCCCCTAGAGGGGTGTCGACACCGGGGTCGACCCCCATTAAGGGTGTTGACACCAGGGTCGACCCACCTACAGAGGTGTTGACACCCCTAGGGATGTTGTGGCAGTCGGTTTCAGAGGGGCTTGCAGCTATAAATACATGGTCATTTCTCTTGTTTTTTCATTGAGAATCCATGGGGGCCAAACTCTGTCGGTGTCTGAACTGAATTGGATCCATTAATCTCCTACAATTATCAACCTAAGTAAATCAGTTAGAGATTCAAGATCCGTTCTTTCTCTATTTTCTAATCCAAACTCTTTGATTTCCTAGTTGCTTTTAGATTTAAATATATAAAAGTAAATGTGATATGACAATAGTTCGGATTTGTTCATGTGCTTATATTATATTGGATCCATTGTAAATTGCGAACATATGACATCCTAAATTGTGTATAACTTGGATCTAAATCTCTATCTTGTTGGATCGATTGTAACTTTTGTGGCATTATATGATGTGGATCTTGACCTTATTTGTGTTAGATCTATTTTTAACTATTGATCTAAATCTCTATCTTGTTGGATCTATTGTAACTTCTATGACATTCTATGATGCGGATCTTGACCCTAATTGTGTTAAATCTATTTTTAACTATTAGATCTGAATTATGTGATGTAGTTTATCATCTTGTGCCTATCATATTAGATCTAAACTAGTTAGACATCTAAATTGTTAATTTAGATATTATTATGCTTATTATGAAATCATAGCAATGTTAGCTGCCACAAGTTCATCCAATTTAAGCTTATATGTCCACCTTATCACTATACTAGTTTATGTATATGCCAAAACAATCACCTTTGTCATATTCCCATCACTTTTCTTTTCATTGTTTATTACTAGGTTACTTTCTAGCCTAGATGCCGCCAAATATAAGCACAAAAGCATTAGTTAGGGAACGAGGGAAAAAGGTTATAATTGGCATGATTTAAGTAATGTTTATGAATTGGACATATAATTCAAAAAGGGGAAATTAGGGACATAATCACCTATAAAGACATAGGTAAGAATTGGATAAGAATGAAATGTCTAATAATTGAAATTAGGAATTGTAATTGCACTTATGACACATGGTTAGGTTGCATTAATGGTGGAAGTCTGCCCGGACCTGACTGGCATATCCAGCAGCCACTAATGTTGAACCTAATGTGAGAGGTCTAAGTGCGCAAATTCGAATCGGGCTATGACACGAGGTTAGGCCCAACTTGTGGAAGAAGTATGCCATTTATGTTAAACAATGCAACCTGCATAAATGGCATGACAGGCATATAAAGTAGATAAGAGAGATCACTACATAAATGGCAGGCATATAAAGTGGATAAGAGAGATAACTACATAAATGGTAGGCCCAACTCTAACTCACCAATCCAATACCATTTCAGATTCCTATCTCACAATTCAAAATCTGATTCTACTAGATACATTATATTCCAATTTAATTTCCAGTTAATTAGTTTCAATCCAATTCATATTTGCTTTCACAAATTTCTTTAAATTTGTTTTTAATTCAAAACAATCTTCCTAAGAGTTTTAAACAACTTCCCCTTTTCAAACATCCAATATTCCTTTTCAGAGATCAAAACCATTTGTTTCTCAAAACAATTCAAAAACAATATTTTTGTTAGTAATCCGTCACTTAGAACTCGAAAATGAACGGTGATGATTTGGCCAACATCATTAGAATTATTTCCCAGCTAACAAAGTGAGTTCAATACTATAACATTTTCAAACTCAATTCTCAAATACCTCCATTTTGAAATTATTTAAAAATATCATCCACGGTTCTTCTTAAACAAATTAAAATCTCCTAGGATTTTAAAATTTCCTTATATTTAAACCAAAACTATTACAAACACTTTTCTTATATTTATGTAGTAATCACCCAGGATTTTAAAATTTCCTTATATTTAAACCAAAACTATTATAAAATCAGGGAACCTAATGTAAGTAGTAACACTCGAATTTGGTACTTCTTAGGTTAAACAACGCGACCTAAGCTCTAATACCACATGTAGTGACAGCTATACATCATTGATGCTTATATAATCCAATAGCAAGTTGTAGAGGAAAACGATTGATGTAAGGCGGTTATCATGAAAAACCAAATGGTAGAAAAGAAGTGAAATCATAAGGAATAGAAAGAAACAAAAGAGAAGAGAATGAAAGAAACACAAGACGTAAACATAAAACTTGTCATATATCTTATAGTAATCAGATAGAATATAATAAGAATCATAAATATATAAAAGGCAAGATAAGAATGACCATCTAACCATATAATCAGACTACATTAGCTCATAAAGTCACGTGTAAATATAGTTTATACAAGAGAAAAATAAGCTTACTATCAAACTGTCTCTAACAAAGAGTTGAAACGAGTTTATACAAGAGATAAATAAGCTTACTGTCAAACTGTCTCTAACAAAGAGTCGAAACTTTTATGGTTCCACGGTGTCACATAGCGGAATAAAAAATAGTACAATTACAAATATAAGAAGACATCACCTCCAATAAATCCACCTGCATAGTTCAGAAAAATGGTTACACTTGTAACTTAGACTACTCATTGGTATAGTTGATGGATGAGGGAATATAAAACCTTGCATTAGATAATAGTCTAATATGCTCAATAAGCAAATCTCAAAGCACTGCAAAAGTTGTAATATAAGGCATGGAGGTTATGGAGAAATGTACCTAACCTATCGGTGCATCCATTGAGTTAGAACATAATAACGGATGCATGCTACCCTATGTCAAATGCCATGTCAAAGGTGTATAGATGTCTAAGTACTTAAATGGTGATAAACAAGTAAACAACCATAGCATCTATCACACATTATCAAATTCACTCTTACAATTCATCAAGCATATTTCATCCAATAATCTGGTCACCAAAAACAGCGAGGCACTAGTTGGCCCAATTGCAACTGTAACACTCTGCACCCCTTTGTGCTATCCTAATATAGAATCTTGTTGAGAGATGCAATGCGTTGTAGGTGCAAAAATAATAACATCACAGAGACTAAGATTTCACAAGGCATAAAAGAATAAATTTACATCGGAAGAAAAGACAATTATATTAAAATGACAAAACAATCTTAATTATTCCAAATAAGCCAAAGTGTCATAAAAGTACCATATCCCAATCTCAATCATAGAAATATCAGTGTACAAAACAAAAGTATCTCTAAATAGCCAAAAGAAAACCATGGAAAGAAAATAAGTTAAACAATACATCTCCAAAAGAATCTTCCAAGAGAAGTCAAAAAAGCAATCTGAGAAAAGCACTTCCTCCTTGAGGGCCTGGAGGGAGGAAAAGGAAAGAAGAAACAGGAGAAAATAGGTCAGAAAAAAGTCTGGTGAAGTGTAGTAATTTCTAGTACAACTAATAAGATGAAACAAATAAATAAAATAGTACTCTATAATGAATAGGGGAATAAATGTCCATGTACAACTGAAAGTGAATAGAATAAAGGACGTTATACCAAGATATTCGATAATGATGTTGATTTCTTTGCACTTACACAAATAGAACAAATTAGGGAGAAATTCCTAATACTACCTAAACAGTTGGCTTCACTGAATCACGGATAACCTACGCCCACTATGGGTTTGAATTTACCAGGCCCTAGCCCATTAGCGATTTGACATACCTTATCCACAAGTGTTGAAATGTCTTATGTTCCCAAATCGAGAAGTGCATGCACACTTACTAACCAGAATACACACACAACCTCTCAATTTGGCCCAACATACATCCATAACGTAACATGGGGCGTTCCCTTACCTCAAATGAGGACGAATTGATAACTAGTGTATGCTACATGGAATAAATCACGAACAACTTGGTTCAAATCCCGAACCTTGATTTGGTCACTCAAAACAATTTATTTTATTAAGCCAGATACCAAGGGGTAGTAAGCTTAAATTTTGTTATTATCCTCATGTCCAAAACTCCCGACAACAAGGAGCATTGATCTAAAACGCGATAAAAAGGGAAACTGGATTTCTACTACAAATTAACATATTTATAGCCCGACGACAATGGGTACTAAGCTAAAACCCGACAACAACGAGTATTGGGATAATATGTTAAAAAAAGCAAGCTTACATTATAATTCTCACAATTATGCCATATTTCCCTATTACAGTCTATTTCTTTCAATTTTGTTAAATATGCATATATCCAGTTCAATTTCCTTTATTTCAATTATTCTTTTCAATTTCAATTTTTGAACATATTTAGATTTTATCCTTAATTTTGTTAATTTCTACTTCATGAATTTCATTTCTTAACCCAAACGCAAAGCAAAGAAAAGGGGGAAAATAATTCAATGTGAAATATAAAGCTTACAGGTTCATGCATGTTTCAACATATTCATATGCTCTTTTTAGGCATATATTTTGTGAAACAGGAAAAAAATTCCAAAAGAAAAGAAAGGAGAAATAAGAAGAGATTCGGAATAACAATTCATGAGAGTTTTGAATAAAATTTAGAGGAATTCAGAAAAGATTTAGAACAACTGTATAATCCGAATTAAGAGTAGAGAACAATTCTAATCCAAAACAATTCCAACTGCTATTATATAACGTCTCATATTTTTAACGGTTTAATAATCAATATATTTAATTATTTAAATAATGGTTTGGTCATTTTAAATGAATTGAATTAAATTCTATTGAATATTTAATTGGTGTAATTAATTGAATAATATATTTAATTCCGAAATAATCGAAAATAGTTGAATTGGCAATGTTGGGTGAATTGGATAGTATAAGAGATTTGATTAAGTTTAGATTCGAATTTTTATAAAGAAATTATTTATAAAACGACGCTTGAATGTATTAATTATATTATAACGATAATCGAGCTCGTAATGGCGCGATAGTTCGTAATACTGAGTTTTGAACATCAATTGAATATACATAATCCGTTTTAAGTCGGATTTCTTTGAAACAAGAAACGTTCGGATTCAGTGAACGATATTTTTTCTAATACAAGAGAAAAATCGAGATTTTGTCGTTTAGATTGTGAATTATGTCCAAATCAAATTTTCAGAAAGTCACTATGGAATTCGTTTATAATTCGTAACGATTTATTTATATTATAAAAGGGTTTTTTATATAAATTGAATATCAATTTAACTCTGATTTTGAAATATCGAGTTATAAATCCAGATAAGTATATTTTTGAGGTATATGATATTTTATGTGAATATATATGATAATATTAATTTATTAATATTAAATTAAATTGTTTTTAAATATATTTTTATTACTATTTATTTATTTGGAGCCTTATATATAGCCATTTGTAACACCCCGTATTTTTAACAACACTAAAAGAGGATAAATTAAATAATAATTAATTTAATATTCAGAATTAAGGAAAACAGACTGCGCCAGTGCTTCCGTCTCGAAATTCTGGTCAAGATAGACATTTGGTTTGCGTAAAACGGACACAATGAAGAAGTTATGAGGGTTTTAAGTTTGTATATGTGCAGAAGAATTATATATATACAAATGAGTCAGCATTTCATCCAAAACCGTTCGAATTTGAAAAAGGAAAAAGTGGCGGCAGTTTTCCCGCTCTAGGGGGTCGATCCCCTAGAGGAGTGCCGACACCGGGGTCGACCCCCCTTAAGGGGTGTTGACACTAGGGTCGACCCATCCACAAGGGTGTTGACACCCCTAGGACTGACATGGCAGTCGGTTTCAGAGGGTCTGCCAGCTATATATACGTGGTCATTTCTCTTGTTTTCTTCATTGAGAATTCATGGTGGCAAAACTCTACCGGTATCTGAACTATGACACCCCGCATCCGTTAATGTCACTCACTAAGGGAATGCATTAAGTTCCGTTAAGCGTTATAGGTAATCAGACACAGAATAATTACAAGGCAGATATAAATAAGATAGCAGCGGAAATTTAAATTTTTATTTCAACATAAATTAAAATACCGTGGTCCACAATACCATAAGTCACAAAAACCATTACAATAAAATAACTTCTGTCTTGCATCGTCAGAGTACATAATATAAAAACATAATTCCCCAATTGAAAGAGTTAAGCCATAGTAGAGGCAAGAACTTGAGCCATACTTCGGAAGTAGCTCCTAGCAAGGTGATATCTGAATCCTGACTAAGCCTGGGTGTTTCCTCCCTAAGAACCTGTTGGGGGGGAACGGAAGGAAGAAGGAGAAACGAAAGGGTCAGATATAACGCCTGGCGAGTCTAGTTACTTTTAGCCAGTAGATAAATAAAAGTAAAATGATAGGCATATAAAGTGGATAAGAGAGATCACTACATAAATGGCAGGTGTGACAAGGTAGACAGGATGAGGTGTATATGCTTCGAATAATTACTTTGCACTGTTACTAGTATCTCCAGAAAGAGATGATCCCTTCAACTATAAGGTGGTAGACTTAGGTATACGTCCAAATGTATCCTAACTACTACCCTGATCGATCGGCTCCCTAACCCTCGTAGATACCTTGTGTTGGACCCACAGTAGGAGGTATCACTTCCTAAAGTGACAACCCCTCGTCGTAACAATGTGCACAACCATATCTACAGGTGTCACGGTCGTCTTATCCCTTTCTGCCCGGCTCATGCACGCACATGGCCTGGTCGGTTTGCGCCGCCCACACCGTCCCCCATGTTTGGATCTCTTACAATCAGTCAGTAAGCGTGCCCTTCTCCTCCTAGTACGGAGTACTTTGTTTGATACCTACTCTGGGTTACTGACTAAAATGGGTCACACACAATATGATACAAGATCTCCCCTTTGTCTTGTATCCCCCACTAGGTTTTCACTGACTATGTATACCACTAGGTGTCTTTAATTACATAGCCTTGTTTATGTCTACCGGTTATGCTTACCTACAGGTGTCTTTAATACATAACCCTGATCTTCCAACCGGTTATGCTTACCTATGGGTGTCTTTAATTACATAACCCTATCACTTCTACAAGTTAAAGGTGTCTTTAATTACATAACTTTATTATTTCCACCGATTATGTATACCACTAGGTGTCTTTAATTACATAACCTTATTATTTCTATCGATTATGTATACCACTAGGTGTCTTTAATTACATAACCTTAACGGGTTAAGTTTGTCGGTGTATATGTGAATATTACCCATCCCCTCTTCACATTTACTTAACCCACCCCTCAACCATGTTTACTTAACCCCCAGCTTAAATTTAAGTTCATACAATCCCTATGGATTAACTTAGGTTATGTAGTCCAATTCTTTACCATGTCCATTTATGGTTTCATAATGGGCCAGACCTCCCACATTAGGCCTACAACATGTGGATGCTGGATATGCCGGTCGGGTTTAGGCAGACTTATTCCACAGTTCGGCCTAACCTCGTGTCATAGCCTGATTCGTATTTACGTACTTAGACCTCCTACATTAGGTTCAACATTAGTGGTTGTTGGATATGCCGGTCGGGTCTGGGCAGACTTCCACCACTAATGAAACCTAACCACATGTCATATGTACAATTACAATTCCTAGTTATATTTTCTAGACATTCCATTTTTAATTAATTAATCAATTAGTTAATCCTTTCCTTTTATAGGTATTAGTACCTATTTTACCCAATAATTTGAATTACATGTCCATAAATGATCATATTCAAATTATGCCATTTTTAACCCTTTTTCTCCCATTCCTTAACTAACGCCCTCACAGAATTGGCAACATGCCTAGGCTAGACAATAGCCTAGTCATAAATGATAATAGGGAAAATAATGGGGATATAACTAAAATGATCATCTTGGCATAAACATAAACTTGTATGATAATAAGGTGAACATACATACTATCATGGACATGAAATTGTCATCATAACAAGGTGGACATAAAACTGATGAACTATGATGTCACAATATCTAAGTTAGCAATTTAGATGTCCAATCGGTTTAGATCTAACATGATAACATAAGGTAACAACTTAGATCACATAAAATAGATCTAACATGTTAATATAAGGTGACAATTTTGATCACATAAAATAGATCTAACATGTTAACATAAGGTGACAATTTAGATCACATAAAATAGATCTAACATGTTAACATAAGGTGATAATTTCGATCACACAAAATAGATCTAACATGAATCATAAGGTGACAATTCAGATCACATAAAATAGATCTATCATGAATCATAAGGTGACAATTTTAGATCACATAGAATAGATCTAACATGAATCATAAGGTGACAATTTTAGATCACATAGAATAGATCTAACATGAATCATAAGGTGACAATTTTAGATCACAAGGTGACAATTTTAGATCACATAGAATAGATCTAACATGAATCATAAGGTGACAATTTTAGATCATATAGAATAGATCTAACATGAATCATAAGGTGACAATTTTAGATCATATAGAATAGATCTGACATGAATCATAAGGTGACAATTTTAGATCACATAGAATATATCTAACATGAATCATAAGGTGACAATTTTTGATCATATAGAATAGATCTAACATGAATCATAAGGTGACAATTTTTGTAACACCCCTCTCGAGAAGCTAACACAAAGATCTTTTAGCGCAGTGGTTAGTTCGTGGTGTTGCTTTCCGAGAGATCGGGGGTTCGAATCCCCTGGTTGTCACATTTGGTATCAGAGCCTATACCCAGCCGAAATTATGTGTGTAATGCTGTAGATGTCAGTCGGTGTGGTACTGATGCGGGTTACATGCACAACGTCTGGGTGGTGAGTGATATGAGCCAACGAGGACATTGGGCTCTTTATTGAGGGTAGTCTGTAACACCCCTCTCGAAAAACTAACACAAAGATCTTTTAGCACAGTGGTTAGTGCGTGGTGTTGCTTTCTAAGAGGTCGAGGGTTCGAATCCTGTGGTTGTCACAATTTTAGATCACACAGAATAGATCTAATGTGAATCATAAGGTGACAATTTTAGATCACATGCAATAGATCTAAGGTTATAATTTTTGATCACATAGAATAAATCTACACACATCTGCATCATAGCATATCATAAAAGTTACAAACCAAGATCCATAACAATAACATAGTAGAACAATTGAATTGTATCCAAAGAAATAGATCTGTCATGACATAGCGTAAGATCTAACAATAACAAAGATTCAAGGTTTGCAACGTATACAAATCACATTCTTTCATAATTCACAATTATTTATCTAAACCTAAAAGTAACTAGAACTCACTGTGATTGGATTGCTAAGATGATAGAAAAGGTGCTAAGTCAACGCTTGGTTTCTAAACACTCAAGTACGTTGAACCGACACAGTATGTTTTGAAAGAGGGTAAATGAAATAATTTTACCCAAATTATATTTTGACATAAAAGAATGAGTGATATTAGAAGTATTATAGTATATAGAAATTATTAGTTGTTATTATAACTGAATGGGATTATAATTGAAATGGTAATATAAATAACCAATCGAAATTCGTATAAATATAATATATAAAAATAAGATGGATTAAATTTGAAATTAAATCAGAATTGGAACAAAAATTTGTGAAATTTGGAAAAGTGTTTGCAAAAGGACTTGGATTAAATATATGGGAATTTCGAAATCGTCGGAGATTTTAAATTGTTTTACGAACATTGAGAAGGTTATTTTGAAATAATTTCAAAATAGAAATGTTTAAATATGAGTTTTGAATGTGATATAGTATTGAACTCACTTTAGTCACGAGTAAATAATTATGATGATGCTAGCTACGCCATTAGTGTTCATTTTCGAGTTCTAAGAGATGGATTACTACCAAAGATTTTGGTTTCGAATTATTTTGGGAAAACAAGTTGTTTTGAAATTCCAAAAAGGAATAATTGATCTTAGAAAAAGCTAAGCCGTTTAAAACACCTAGGATAGATTGTTTGATTTAAAAACAAATTAATAGAAATTGGGAAAACCAAATTGGAATGGAATCGAAGACCCGTCAAATGGCAACTAAATTGAAATAAAATGATATCGAGTAAAATTGGATTGTGAGATAAGAATCTGGAATTATCTTGAATTGATAAGTTAAGAGTTGGAATCAACAATGGAACGTAAATTTGAAATGGAATTCGACTTAGGTATAAGCGAATGATTGGAGTTTGGTCGGGATGACAATGGTATATCCTGAATTAGTAGCAGATGGAAAAGATATAACGATATGTCCGACAAAAAGGTACAAGTTTATATTTTATATGGATACGAGATTTTTATGAGCCTATTGGGCGAGCCACTTGGCTGTTTGATTTTCTTTTGGATTGGAGAAGGCCTAGAGAGACGAGTTGTAGTTGTACCGATTGAGCCATGCAAAGGAGACACTAGCGAAATTTTTCGAAAATTTAGGGTGTTAGAAAAAATTTCAGAATTTTTCAGAATTTTCATTAGTCAAAATGAGTTAATATTTTAATTAAAATAAATTGGTTCAGTTAAAACTGAAGTTAATAAGTAAAACAAAAGATTTTTAATCCAGTTAGTAGGGTTGGTAGCATTTTTCCAGCTTAGTAATTTCGGGAACGAAATTTTTTTAAGGTGGGAAGAATGTAACGTCCCGTATTTTTAACGGTTTAATAATTAACTTATTTAATTATTTAAATATTGGTTTGGTAATTTTAACTGAATTAAATTAAATTTTATTGAATATTTAATTAGTATAATTAATAGAATAATATATTTAATTCCTAAATAATCGAAAATAGTAGAATTGGCAATGTTGGGCCAATTGGATAATATAAGAGATTTGGTTAAATTTAGATTCGAATTTTTATAACGAATTTATTTATAAAACGACGCTTGAACATATTAATTATATTATAATTACAATCGAGTTCGTAATGGCGCGGTAGTTCGTAATATTGAGTTTTGAACTTCAATATAATATAGTGAATCCGTTTTAAGTCGTATTTCTTTGAAACAAGAAATGTTCGGATCTAGTTAACGATATTTTTCTAATGGAAGAGAAAAATCAAGATTTCGTCGTGCAGATTGTGAGTTATGTCCAAATCAAATTTTCAGAAGTCATTAAGGAATTCATTTATAATTTATAACGAATTATTTAAATTATAAAAGGGTTTTTATTTAAATTGAATATCGATTTAACTCGGATTTTGAAATATCGAGTTATAAATCCAGATATGTATACTTTGGAGCTGTATGATACTCCATGTGAATATATACAATAATTTAAGTTTATTAATATTTAATTAAATTGTTTTTAAATATATTTTTTATTTTTATTTGTTTATTTAGAGCCTTAAAAATGGACATTTTTGTAAATTACCTTCGTTTTCAATGAAATTAATTTTGTTGGATCCGGAATATTAAATTATTGTTAGATTTCAATTTTCGGCATTTTTGGAGTTTGTATGTGGTCGTACGGAATTTTAATGTTAAAAATAGTCAATAATTTGACTTTAAAAATACACCGTGTGAGCAAATGGATTCAGAATTCAACGAAACAAGTTTCATTGGGTCCGTGACGTCGAACCATACTTGTATGTCCATTTTCATTGAATTTGGATATTGTATATGATAATAGGGATTTATAATGATAAATATAGCCAGCGTTGGAATAAAAATAAATATAATAATCGAATATAAAATTATATAACCTGCCTATAAATATCCTACCTCCTTCCACTAACCCTAAACTTTTCATTCAGCGGTCAAACCATTTTCCGCCATCACCATTTTCTCCTTACAAAAATAATAGCTAGCTTTAAAAATCCATAGAAAATTAAATTAAATTCTATAAATCCGAAAACATGTATATTGTTGATCCTAGGATGTTCCTCTTCGATCCCGTATGTTTTTTGGTGCGACAGCCATTTTTGGAGCATGGCAGTTTAAACGTAGTAACTAGGTTTCGAGAATTTGTGTTATACAAGCATAAATTCATGAATTAGGCATTTTATTTTGATTAAGGATGTGATTTAGTGCTTGCTTGGAAAAAATGTGAGGGTTCGGTGATTTTTTTTTCCGATGTTGCTGTTGTGTTGCGTGTAAATGAAAACCGATGGATATAAGGAGAGGGCTTCGAGTTTAAGGATAGTGATATGGGGTTGGAGAGAAGTTGAAGAGGGAACTAGTGATGATTTTAGTTTGATATATAATGGAGAATGGAGAATCATTGGAAGGATAAAGTTGCGTGAATGGCTTTGAAGGAGAGAGCAGTGAGATCGAAAGGTCTGAATGGGGAAGATGAGATTCTGGATGCGGGTATTTATATGGGCTAGGTTTTGAGGCTGAGCCCAAATGTTTAAATAAATTCCAGTTTAATTGTTTTAAAACTATTTAAATGGTCGTGTAAATTGTAAATTTAATATCTTGGTCATACTGTATCAGAGTTTCGAACGGTCAGTCACATTGGAATCGTGTGAACAATGGATGTACAATGGTATTGATTTGGAGTGAAGTAGAGCTCATTACAAATTATGGCAAAATAAAACGTCCGGTCCGAATCAATGACCGTTAATCGTTATTTAACGATTAACGACAAATGTAAGTAAAACTCACTAACTCTGTCTATTTTATTATTTTATAAAAGAAATTTAGTATTTATATGTGATGATTGATCTCTATGTGATGGTTGGTTGAATTAATTGCTAATTAATTAGCTGAAACTATTGATATAGTTATATATATAAATCATTAATTAATATTGATTCTGTTTACCAGAATATTTTATATTGATATAAAATTTGTGTTATTTATGTTGATTAACACTTGTGGATGCAGGGAAGAATAGGTTGGAGGAATCAAATGGATTCCTCGATTGTTATTATTTAATATTGCTTATATATATGGACTATTGACATGGAAAATATTGCAACCCTGTTTGAATATAAATTGTCGAATTATAATTCAACAATGATATTTATAAATTAATATTCAGTATTGATTAAATTATTGGCAGCAGATGGTTTAAAAATCCATCGTTTTAAGAATGCTGATTTACCGTTAGGTGGATCGATTGAACTGAAGTTACAAAATTTATTTTATAACCAAAGTTGTATTTTTAAATCTATTTCTTTATGAATTATTTTAAATAAAGTTTTAATTAAGAAAAGGAAATCAATATTTATTATTATTTTTAAGTAATTATAAAATGATTTAATTTGACAAATACTTGTGGTTGAATAATGTTTTAAGCAAGGAAGTTGAAATTAACCTAAGGGTTAATAAATTGGGATAATGGTTTGTAAGAAACAATTAAGCGAGATTTTTATTAAATTAATTATATTATTAGAAATGATTAATCAAAAACTGATTAACTAGTTAACCCTGTATAACAGTTGATCTAATCAACTGTTTGATTTGAAATCGATTAACAAAAATAGTTTTGACAAATAATTGCTGAAACTGAATACGGTTCCTTAAAGGATTTGAAAACCCTTTAATTGAATGTGAATAAGAATAGAATTTCACATTTCATTTTGGCTTGAATTTTAATAAAGAATTCCAAAAATCTATAAAAAAAAAAAGGAAGAATGGATTAATGAAATGTTGCTTGGTCTTCCACGGGAACTTGAGTAAGGAGTAGATCTTTTGTTTTGCTTTGAGGATTTTTATTAAGTACCAATTATTTATGAGGTTAAGTATTATTTTAATCACCTTTGAGAGAGATTAACTATTTTATTAATAGTTAATGATAAAGCAAATTATTTTATTTTGAATAATACTGAAGTTGATTATTATTTAATAAATAATAATCAAAGCGATTATTTGGTAATTGGAATTTGTAAATGGAGTTTATGTAGTTATAAGGGTTGTTTACCGTTAAATGAATTATTAAGCGAGTTTTATATTAACAAGAAGTTGACTTATAACAAGATTTATAAATGAAGTGAAATATGAAAAGTGGATTTATTAAGTGACTCGATAAATAGAATTTGAACCTGTAATAATAGTTATAAAATGGAAATCAAGTTTTAATTTGATAAAACAAGTTCAGTTTCTGTAAAGGAATAATATTCACGTTTTAAAGTGGATAAGGATATTTAAAAGCAAACGTTTTGCAGATTAAAACGATTTTAAAAAGAGATGGTTAAAGAATTGAAAGTGATAAATTCAAAGGTGAATTTAGAATGAAAATGGAAACTGAGTTAACCTGGAACGGTTGTTTATTCCGAAGTTCAGAACTTTAATTGAATAGCGATTATTCGAAGGAGAGTTAGCGAATATAGATTATTCGGGAAAGAATTACGCATTAGAATTCAACTATATCGAGGAAAGTACTATTTACTTTCCGTTTTTAAATAAAAATTTATTTATTAATAAATTAGTCGTTTGTTAATTTATTCAAATTAAGGAATAAAAGTTATATTTTGTAGTTAGATATTTTAGAAATAGATATTATAATGCTATAGCTATAATTAATGTATTCCATAAAGGAAGTTGTTCTCTTACTAGTTTACAGTTAGAGACTGATAGATGTGGAAAGATAGTGATACGTGAATAAGAAATGGAAACGTTTTCCAATGTTAATGACGTATATTTTCTAAATTTAGAAAATAAGGATTTATGAATATATGGAAATGGAAAATGGAAGAATGAATAAATTAATGATAAATTAGTTTAAAGGGAAAAATGTTAATTGATGGTTGATCGATAAAATTTCCATTTGGAAATAAGATCGTTGTGTGTATGGATGTTTTCGTTTGATAGTTAAATAACTGACTATCAAAGTTTTGACTATTTTTCCGTTGTCAATACGAAGAGACCGGGATCGGATTTATTATCTGAAAACCACTCTGTAAGGGCATTAGCGTTGCATATCAAATATAATGAAGATAAATATAGACGAAGTTTATGCAAGGGCTGTTCTGGCAAATCCTAGGAAGAAATTGCCTTAGATGGGTTTACAGAATAGTGTCTTGGGTTTGTCCAGTCCTAGGACAACTTGTATGGAAGAATGTCTGATAAAGTATATCTAATAGATCACATAAGTTGATCTCTTCAAACTTATTTACGTTTGGTAGCGGAGAAATTCGTTTCTCTTAACTGTATACCCGTAGTATTTTTGGAGAAATCAATTGGTGATTTGGTGGGTATGACGATGGGGCATTCAAAGTAAATAAAGGTGTGGTCTATTAAAAAGTACGTTATGACCTCAAGTCTCACAACTAGGAAATGGTATAAAATTGGGTAGGTCACATGGATAAGTGGGTAGCTACGAATTAGGGTGCATTGTCACTTGATCTATTCCATTTACTTCTTTAATCTATTTTGATGATGTCCCTTTTGGGAAACAGTTGTTGATCCCAACCGTTGGTGATAATACATTCGGTACATTCAAGCGAAATGAGTGATCGGTCATGTTTAGCCTGGGTTACAAGATGTTCTTGTTGAACCCGGTGTATTCCTCTCTAGATATAAACTATCAGAAGGTGGTCCCATACCTTGCCAATTAGAATCCATTACCCAATCAGCGCTCGTGGTTTTTGATTGTATATTATATATGCGGAACGTGAGATGAAAGCGTTCCACTAGATTGCTATTTATTTGATTTAGACATTATTACAATATCAGAAGAGTATTGATTTTAAAGAAGTGTTTTGGGTTATCATAAGGTAAAAACCATCCGCTTTTAGGTGTGGATCAGTCTTACGATTGTCTTTTCTTTGAAAAAGATTTTAAAAGTTAAACCAAGTTGTTGGAGTTTACTCACACCAGTCCCATGACTGACCCAGAGTTTATTTTGTTTTGTTTTACCCTAAAATCTTGGGTACCCAAATTTGTACGGGCAGTCAAGTAGTCAGGATTAAACAGATATACTTGGAGAGTGTGGATCAGGAAGCTTCATGATTTTATTGCTATTGTTTATTTTTGTTGTGTTGTAAGTGTTGTACTCTGATAATGGTATTGTATTCAAATACTGGTTTTATTTCAAAGTTATGTTATATATTATATTTATTCGCTCCGCTGTGAGATTCGAATTTACTCTGATGTTGTATTTATATTTTTCTTCTTCTATTCTAACTTTCTTTCTATTTCTCACCCCCTAACTTCTTTCTATTAGCGATCTGGAATATTCGATGTTCGAATAGTTGACATGGGTTTATGTCGATTTTCGAGACCGAAAATCCTAGTTTGTTACATATTTTATAGATTTAGCTCCAAACTCAAATAAATCAAAAATTATGAAGCTAACTTAAATATTGTAAATCCAAAAAGGACACGGTAGAACAATCCTTTGAATATACAAATGGACGGTACATCGACTTTTCCCCAATAAATTTTATTTTAGAGAAGATGTGAAATGAAGACTGTGGAAATGAAGAAGGAGAAGTATATGGAAAAAGGGAGGAGTACGGGTTAATCTATAGGTGTAGATGGAAAATCTTAGCCTTATGATTATTAGATTTTTAATCACAATCTCAAAACCACGTCAGCAGCAAGTCTCCAACAAATAACAGCTTAATCGACATGTGTCAATCACAAAATCATGTCAGGCATTGTTACCGTGGTCGACCCACATGCGCTAGTGGGTCGACACAGGAGTCAACCATCATAGGTCCTGGGTCAACCACCAAGAAACTGTAACACCCCGAATTTTTAATGACACTAAAGCGAACAAATTAAATTATAATTAATCTAATATACAGAATTAGAGGAAACAGACTGCACCATTACGTCCGTCTCGAAATTCTGGTCAAGATAGACATTTGGTTTGCGTAAAACGGACACCGTATGAAGAAGTTATGAGGGTTTTAAGTTTGTATACGCGTAGAAATATTATGTATACACATACGAGTCAGAGATGAGTCAGAATTTTATCCAAAACGATTCAAATTTGAAAAGTTCGTCAGAGCGGCAAAATTCCCGCTCTAGGGGGTCGACCCCCCTAGAGGGGTGTCGACCTAAGGGTCGACCCGCCCACAGAGGTGTCGACACCCCTAGGGCTGACGTGGCACTCGTTTTCAGGGGATCTGGCAGCTATATATATGTGTCCTATTCTCCTGTTTTCTTCATTGGAAATCATGGAGGCCATATGCTGTTGGGGTGCAAACTGAGATGGAACCGTTTTCTACAACAACATACTTAGCAAATCAAATTCAGAAATTCAAGATCCGTTCTTTCTCAATTCTCTAAACCTAATGCTGTGAGTTTCTAGTTGCTTTTAGGTGTAGATAAATAAAAGTAAATTATGAAAGACTCTGAATTGGATATGTTGTAAACTATGATTCTATGCTAGTGTTAAACCCTATACTATGACATAATAGATTTATTTTCCTAGATCTAATACAATTGTGGTTATTCTATTATGTTGCCTATGTGGATCTTGACTTGCAACTATATTGTAGTGAACGTACATCTATTAAATTGGACAGTTGTAACATTGGTTGGATCTAGTTCTTTATGAAAATCACCTTTCACCTGTCATATTGTGATCAATTTGGATATATTGTAAACTTGACATGTGAATCCATCTTTAGATCTAAACATGTTACTATGTCACCCTAATTATGCTAGATCTAAATAGTTGGACATCTAGATGGTTAATTTAGATCTCATTAAGCTTGCATAGATATTGTAGTAATTGCCACAAGTTCATCAATTTTATGTCCACCTTGTTATATTTACCTTATTATCATGCTAGTTTATGTTTATGCCAAGATTACCACTTTAGTTATGTTCCCATTATCTTCCCTATTATCATTTACGACTAGGCTATTGTCTAGCCTAGGCATGCCGCCAGTTTATTAGTACGCTAGCTAGGGAAAGGGGAAAAGAGTTAATAATTGACATAATTTGAATATGAACATTTTTGGCCATATAATTCAAATTAATGGATAAAGTGGTAATTAACACTTATAAAGGGAAAGGATTAATTAATTAATTAATCAAAAATGGAATGTTTAGTAATTACAATTAGGAATTGTAATTGTACTTATGACATGAGTTTAGGTTGCATTAGTGGTGGAAGTCTGCCCGGACCCGACCGGCATATCCAGCAGCCACTAATGTTGAACCTAATGTGGGAGGTCTAAGTACGTAAATACGAATCGAGCTATGACACGAGGTTAGGCCCAAACGTGGGACAAGTCTCCCCAGACCCTACCGGCATTTCCAGCACCCACATGTTGTAGGCCTAATGTGGGAGGTCTAGCCCATTACAAACCATAAATGGACATGGTAAAGAATTGTACTACTTAACCTAATTTAATCCATAAGGATTGTATGATTATGAACTTAAGTTAGGGTTAAGTAAAATTGGATGGGTAGTGGATGGGTTAATAAATTAGAGGGGGTGGGTAATATTTACATATAGGCCCACGAACTTAACCCAATAAGGTTATGTAATTAAAGACACCCTTTAGGGTAAGCATAACTGACATAGGACTATGTAATTAAAGACACCTAAAGGTATATATAGTCAGTGAAAACCCTAATGGGGATACAAGACAAAGGGGAGAGCTTGTATCATATTGTGTGGGACCCATTTCAGTCAGTAACCCGGAGTAGGTATTAAATAAAGAACGTCGTACTAGGCGGAGAAGGGGCTGATTATAAGATATTAAAACGAGATGGACGGTGTGTGCGGCACAAATCGACCGGGCCATGTGCGTGCATGAGCCGAGCAGAGGGGGATAAGACGACCGTGGAACCAGTAGATATGTTTGTGCACATCTTGGGAAATAAAGGGTTGCCACTTTAGGGAGTGATACCTCCTACTGTGGGGCCAACACAGGATGTCTATGGGGTAAGGAGCCGATCGATTTGGGTAGTGGTTTGGGTACACTCGTACGTATGTCCAAAGTCTACCAACTTATAGTGGAAGGGATCATCTCATTTTATTTATACTAGTAATAGTGCAGAGTAATCATTAGTGAAGCATGTACACCTTACCCTGTCTACCTTGTCACACCTGCCATTTATGTAGTGATCTCTCTTATCCACTTTATATGCCTATCATGTTACTTTTATTTATTTACTGGCTAAAAGTAACTAGACTCTCTAGACTTTATGTCTTACCCTTTTGTTTCTCTTTCTTTCTTCCGTTCCCCCGCCCCCCCTCCTCCCTAGGTTCTCAGGAAGGAAACACTCAGGCTTGGTCAGGACTTAGATATCATCTTGCTAGGAGCTATTTCTGAAGTATGGCTCAAGTTCTTGTCTCTACTATGCCTTAACTATTTTGATTGGGGAATTATGTTTTTTATGTACGTATGTACTCTGATGGTACAAGACAGAAGTTGTTTTATTGTAATGGTTTTTGTGACTTACGGTATTGTGAACCACGGTATTATGATTTATGTCATAAATAAAAATTTAAATTTCTGCTACTATCATATTTATATCTGTCTTGTAATTATTTTGTGCCTGCTTACCAATAATGCTTCAAGAAAATTAATGCATTCCCTTGGTGTTTGACATTAACGGACGGGGGGTGTCACACTTGGAATTAGAGCTGAAGGTTACCAGATTAGATAAAAGTTTTTGAAAATTATTTTTAAAAAGTTTTTTAAAATAAAGTATTTTCAAAAAAAGAAAAGTCTATTTTGAAAAATATTTCCCAAAGAAGCCATATGTAATATCCTTCGGTCCTTTATCTAAATTTCTTCCTTTTTCCTTTTTCAACAAGTCTGGGGAACAAAACATTCCTAATATCCCAGAGGGCATCACAATAACCGGATGGTTCCGTAGGTATTTGGAGGCCACGGCGTCTGCTGAAGGCCAAAGAGACGTTCTTCCCCTTGCTGCACCAGTCATTCCTCCTCCTCCTCCAAGGGCAGATAACTTCACCAAGATCTGCAAGGACTTCCGTGCTATGGGAGGGAAGCCATTCCATGGGAATGAAACATTCGTAGAAGCTCGGAATTGGCTTAAGGAGACCGAGGACTTATTCGTAATCTTTGAAGTAGAGGATAGAAGGAAGGTTCAGTTAGCCACCTGGCTACTAAAGGACGAAGCCTCATTTTGGTGGGAAGTCACTCAAGCTGGACATCCGATGGAAACTTTGGACGATTTTAAACAGAGCTTCAAAATGAAATTTCTTTCCCAAGCTAAGAGAATCATACAGATGGAGAGGTTCTTAGCAATCAAACAAGAAAACTTGACGGTAAAGGAGTATGTGAACAAGTTCAAACAACTGGCAAAGTTCGTGTTAGAGTTGGTGGATACACCGCACAAAAGGGCTTTGCGGTTTGCTAAAGGGCTAAATAAGCCTCTGCATGGTTTAGCCATGTCCCATATTCCAATGGGGGCCTTTTTTGAAAAGCTTGTATATATGGCCCTAATGCATGAGGAGGACAAGGGAAAAAAGAAGGAAGCATAACTGAGAGGACATTGCAGAATAGGAAGGTGTGGCCCAAGAAGGGGCATCAAAAACAACAGCAACAACAGAAGAAAGGTGGGAAAGATGACAAAGGTAGGGATAAGGGAAAATGTCACAATTGTGGAAAGGAGGGTCACTTGATCAATGACCGTAAGAGAAGGAAGAGCAATTGCTTTAATTGCGGAGAGGTCGAGCACTTCTCTAAGGAGTGCCCAAAGAAACAGGGATAAGGTCAAAGAGCTGGAACTTCTAGAGGGTAGGTGCATGCTCACGCGATCAGTGCTCCTGAAAGAGGTAGAAAAATTTCCATAGAAAGTTTAGTTTCTCTTTCAAACCATCCAGCTATAACACTTTTTTATTCTGGTGCTTCACACTCGTTTATATCTAGTTCTGTGGTTGAATCTCTGCACTTAATTACTAGTATGGTAGTAGATCCCGTAGTTGTTTCAAACCCCATTGCTGGTTTAGCTCATTTATCGGGGTTTGAAAATATCTGTGTTAGGCGTCGAGTTTGAGTGCGACGCGTATGTGCTCGGGTTTATGGGCTATGGGTTGATTCTAGGAATTGATTGGCTTACCAAATATGGGGCTATTCTGGATTGTGAGAGGAGGGTTGTTAGACTACTGACTTGTCATGGGAAGACCCTCGAAGTTTCTTATGGCCCCCAAGGGTCTATTATGCTTAGCTTCCTAGAGTCTCTAGATGCATCTATAGACGATTTGCAATCTGTTCCTGTGGTTCAAGATTATTCCAATGTTTTTGATGAGGTACGATGTTTACCGCCAAGGCGCAAGATCGACTTCCGCTTATATCTGGTGGACAATGCAAAGCCAACTGCATTACAAGTGCGCCACATGGATCCGGGAGAAAGGAGGGAGCTGAATAAGCAAGTAGGGAAGCTACTTGAGAAAGGGTTTATTAGACAAAGCATATCTGAATGGGGTGCTCCAGTAGTATTTGCAACTAAGGTGGATGCTTCACTTCGTTTGTGTGTTGACTATAGAGAGTTAAATAAGCTCACCAAGAAGAATAGGCACCCGCTTCCAAGGATTAATGATTTATTTGATCAGCTTGTTGGTGCCTCGGTATTTTCTCAGTTGGAATTGGCTACGGGGTTCCATCAGCTAAGGGTGGCTGAGTACAACATAGATAAGACTGCTTTCAGAACTCTGGATGGTTTCTTTGAATGGCTAGTTATGCCTTTTGGGTTGACAAATGCACCCGCTTATTTTATTGATTTGATGAGTAGGGTGTTTCGGGAGTTCCTAAACAAATTTGTCGTAGTCTTTGTTGATGATATTTTGATCTTCTCTAAGAGTGAAGAAGAGCATGCCCAGCATTTGGGAGAAGTTTTGAAAACTCTTCGTGACCATCAGCTAAAGGCAAAGTTCTCCAAATGCCATTTTTGGAGAAAGGAGGTGAGATTCTTGGGGCATGTAGTCCCCAAAGAAGGGATAGCTGTAGATCCCGTGAAGGTAGTTGTAGTGCAAGATTGGTAGATTCCTAAAAATGCAACCGAGGTGAGAAGCTTTCTTGGGTTGGCAGGTTGTTATAGGAAGTTCATTAAGGACTTCGCAAAGATATCATCCCCTCTCAACAGGCTGACAAAGAAGAATTTGGCATTTTCATGAGATATAGACTGTGACGTTGCTTTCCAATGACTAAAGAGGGCTCTGACAACAACACCAGTCTTGACCTTGCCCAATGGGAGTAAAGTGTTTGTTGTTTACACTGATGCGTGCGGCACATGGCTTGGTGCAGTTCTGATGCAAGAAGGGAAAGTAATATGTTATAGGGGTAGATAATTGAGAGTTCATGAGAAGAACTTCCCCACCCATGATCTAGAACTAGATGCCATAGTATTCGCATTAAAGACGTGGCGTTATTATTTACTTGGAGAAAGGTTCGAGTTATACACCGATCATAAATCTCTTAGGTATCTATTCTCACAGAAGGATCTCAACTTAAGGAAACAACGGTGGATGGAGTTCTTAGGTTCATATGATTTTGAGATTGCTTATACCTCTGGCAAGGGTAATGTGGTGGCAGACGCACTAAGTAGGCAGAGGGTGGCCTTGAGTCCTCTGTTTGTGGAAAGAAAGAACTTGGAGTTCATATCAACTTTTGATTTTAGACCCTCCATCGAGATTTTGCCTGATTTGTTTGCATCCTTGGAGATACGACCAACTCTTATGGATCAGATAGGAGCTTCGCAACAAGGTGGCCCACAGATTCTAGACATCATGGATAAGCTCAGAAGAGGGGAGACTTCTAGTCACCTCAGTAGATATGCCATAGATGAAAAGGGGTGGTTGCGATGAGATGGAAGGCTTTGTGTTCCTCAAACTGGAAACCTAATAAAGGCGGTCCTAGAAGAAGCCCACCATTCTAAGATGACCATTCATCCAGGTGGTGATAAGATGTACAGGGACATGAAGAGGGTTTTCTTTTGGGCTGGGATGAAGAAAGATGTGGCCGAATTTGTTTCTCAATGTTTAGTTTGCCAGCAAGTCAAAGGTGAGCAAAAGAAGCCCGGTGGATTACTTCATCCGTTGGAGGTTCCGGAGTGGAAATGGGAGAGCGTCTCTATGGATTTCATAAATGGTTTGCCTAGATCGAAGAAAGGAAACACCAGTATCTGGATTGTGGTTGATAGACTCACTAAGAGCTCTCACTTTATTCTAGTTAAGAGTAAGAGGACGACATCATGGTTGGCAACAATTTATGTTCGTGAGATAGTTCGTCTTCATGGAGTACCTTACAAGATCATGAGCGATCGTGACCCCAACTTTACCAGCGAATTTTGGAGGAGCTTGCAAGAAGCATTAGGTCCACTGTTGTGTTTGAGCACTTATCATCCTCAGACCGATGGATAGACGGAGAGGGTGAACATGATTCTTGAGGATCTTTTGAGGCTGTGTATCCTAGACTTCGGAGGGGCTTGGGAAGAGCATCTTCTTTTAGTAGAGTTTGCTTATAATAACAGGTATCAAGCTAGCATCGGCATGGAACCCTTCGAAACATTGTACGGGCGACCCTGTAGACCGACAACTTGTTGGTGGGAATCTATAGAAAGATTATTACTTGGTCCAGATATGGTTAGAGAAACGTCCGAAAAGATTGACCTTATTCGATGGCCGATGAAGACAGCTCAAGATAGGCAGAAGTCCTATGTAGACAAGAGAAGAACTGACATCGAATTCGAAGTGGGAGACTTAGTTTTTATCAAATTATCACCTCTGAGGAATGTGGTTCGCTTCAGAGCAGTAGGGGAGTTGGCACCTAGGTTTGTGGGACCATTTCCCATAACCGAGAGAATTAGCCAAATGGACTATAGAGCGAAACTCCTAGAAAATCTATCCGATGTTCATGATGTTTTCCACGTCTCTCATCTGCGAAAGTGCCTGCATGACATCGCAGAAGTTGTTGAGCCGAGTATGTTGGAAGAAGTAGAAGTGGAATGCGAGGCGACAGTCAGACGAGTCCCTACCCATATTCTTGGGTCAGAAGTTAAAAAGTTGTGCAATAAGGAGATCAAGTTGCTAAAGGTTCAATGGGGAGATAGCCCAGAGGATGCGACTTGGGAGACCGAAGACTAGATTCATGCTTCGTACCCTTTTCTTTACGATGGTATGTTCTTAACTCCTTTTTAAAAGTTTTATCAGTGCTTGTTTCTATCAATAGAGTATATCTTATCCATATTATTTTTCGGCCTTTAGATAGGAATCCTATGGATGTAAACATGTGTTTGAAACATGTTCTGTTTGATGGATGCAAGTGGATGCAAGTGTTTGCTAGTGGTTTCCTGTGGACGCATACACACACAAATTAGGCACTAAGATCGGCTCAGTCACTCTCATACTGCATATGGATGTGTGCATTTTCTTTTATAAATGGAAATGGATGATTTAGCATATGGATGTTGCATTTGGACGAATGAATGTGCACACATATAGAACTCACATGATATAATAGGATTATTTGCATACATATTTGATTCATGGCACTAACAAACATTGCATTAAGGAGGTCAATTGAATCAGTAGACTACCTGATCTTCGCATTAGAGTTGGGACCTATACACACACCTTTGCATATATTCATATATGCATTAGAAACCTTTAAAGACAACGGATGCCAGTGATAGGTGGATGAGTAGATGGATGATGGATGGTAGGATATGCATTCTTCTCAACTTAGAGATTTCGGGGACGAAATCTTTTGAGTAGGGGAGAATGTAACACCTCGAGTTTTTAGCGACATTAAAAAGAATAAATTAAATAATAATTAATTTAATATGCAGAAGTAGAGGAAACAGACTGTACCATTGCGTCCATCTCAAAATTCTGGTCAAGATAGACATTTGGTTTGCGTAAACCGAATACCGTATGAAGAAGTTACGAGGGTTTTAAGTTTGTATACATGCAGAAATATTATGTATAAGCATATGAGTCAGAGATGAGTCAGAATATCATCCAGAACGATTCATATTTGAAAAATTCGTCAGAGCGGCAAAATTCCCGCTCTAGGGGGTCGACCCCCTAAAGCGGTGTCGACTTAGGGGTCGACTCCCCTTAAGGGGTGTCGACCTATGGGTCGACCCACCCACAGGGGTGTCGATACCGTTAGGGCTGACGTGGCACACAGTTTCAGGGGGTTTGGCAGCTATATATATATGTCCTATTCTCCTATTTTTCTTCATTAAAAATCATGGAGGCCATATGCTGCCGGGTGCAAACTTAGACGGAACCATTTTCTACAACAACATACATTGCAAATCAAATTTAGAAATTAAAGATCCTTTCTTTCTCAATTCTCTAAACCTAACAATGTGAGTTTCTAGTTGCTTTTAGGTTTAGATAAATAAAAGTAAATTATGAAAGACTGTTAATTGGATATGTTGTAACTGTGATTCTACGCTAGTGTTAAACCCTATACTATGACATTATAGATCTATTTTCCTAGATCTAATACAATTGTGGTTATTCTATTATGTTGCCTATGTGGAGCTTGACTTGCAACTATATTGTGGTGAATGTAAATCTATTAAATTGGACAGTTGTAACATTCTTTGGATCTAGTTCTTTATGTAAATCACCTTTCACCTGTCATATTGTGATTAATTTGGATATGTTGTAAACTTGACATGTGAATCCATCTTTAGATCTAAAAATGTTACTATGTTACCCTAATTATGCTAGATCTAAATAATTGGACATCTAAACGGTTAATTTAGATCTCATTATGCTTACTTCGACATTGTGGTAATTGCCACAAGTTCATCAGTTTTATGTCCACCTTGTTATATTCACCTTATTATCATGCTACTTTATGTTTATGCCAAGTTGACCACTTTAGTTATGTTCCCATTATCCTCCCTATTATCATTTATGACTAGGCTATTGTCTAGCGTAGGCATGCTGCCAGTTTATGAGTACGCTAGCTAGGGAACGGGGAAAAGGGTTAATAATTGACATAATTTGAATATGAACATTTTTGGACATATAATTCAAATTATTGGATAAAGTGGGCATTAACACTTATAAAGAGAAAGGATTAATTAATTAATTAATTAAAAATGGAATGTTTAGTAATTACAATTAGGAATTGTAATTGTACTTATGACACGAGGTTAGGTTGCATTAGTGGTGGAAGTCCGCCCTGACCCAACCGGCATATCCAGCAGCGACTAATGTTGAACCTAATGTGGGAGGTCTAAGTACGTAAATAAGAATCGGGCTATGACATGAGGTTAGGCCCAACTGTGGAATAAGTCTGCCTAGACCCGACCGGCATATCTAGCATCCATATGTTGTAGGCCTAATGTTGGAGGTCTAGCCCATTACAAACCATAAATGGACATGGTAAAGAATTGGACTACATAACCTAATTTAATCCATAAGGATTGTTTGATTATGAACTTAAGTTAGGGTTATGTAAAATTGGATGGGTAGTGGGTGGGTTAAGTAAATTAGAGGTGGTGGGTAATATTTACATATAAGCCCACGAACTTAACCCAATAAGGTTATGTAATTAAAGGCACCCTTTAGGGTAAGCATAACTGACATTGGGCTATGTAATTAAAGACACCTAAGGGTATATATAGTCAGTTAAAAACCTTGTGAGGATACAAGACAAAGGGGAGAGATTGTATCATATTAAGTGGGACCCATTTAAGTCAGTAACCCAGAGTAGGTATCAAATAAAGAACTCCGTACTAGGCGGAGAAGGGGCACACTTACTGATTGATTATAAGAGATCCAAACGAGACGGACGGTGTGGGCGGCGCAAACCGACCGGGCCATGTGCGTGATGAGCCAGACAGAGGGGGATAAGACGTGCGTGACACCAGTAGAAATGGTTGTGCACATCTTGGGAAATAAAGGGTTGCCACTTTAGGGAGTGATACCTCCTACTGTGGGGCCAGCACAAGATATCAACGGGGTAAGGACTGCGATCGATTAGGGTAGTGGTTAGGGTACATTCGGACGTATGCCCTAAGTCTACCAACTTATAGTGGAAGGGATCATCTCATTTTAGTTATACTAGTAATAGTGCAGAGTATTCATTAGTGAAGCACATACACCTTACCATGTCTACCTTGTCACACCTGCCATTCATGTAGTGATCTCTCTTATCCACTTTATATGCCTATCATGTTACTTTTATTTATTTACTGGCTAAAAGTAACTAGACTCCCCAGACTTTATGTCCGACCCTTTTGTTTCTCCTTCTTTTTTCCGTCCCCCCTCCTCCCTGCGGTTCTCTGGGAGGAAAGACTCAGGCTTAGTCAGGACTTAGATATCATCTTGCTAGGAGCTACTTCTCAAGTATGGCTCAAGTTCTTGTCTCTACTATGGCTTAACTATTTTGATTGGGGAATTATGTTTTTATATACTTATGTACTCTGATGGTGCAAGACAGAAGTTATTTTATTGTAATGGTTTTTGTGACTTATGGTATTGTGAACCACGGTATTATGATTTATGTCTGAAATAAAAATTTGAATTTCCGCTGCTATCTTATATATATCTTTCTTATAATTATTCTGTGTCTGCTTACCTATAACGTTTCATGAAACTTAATGCACTCCCTTAGTGAGTGACATTAACGGACGTGGGGTGTCACAACAACGCATCCAGGACGGGTCATCCTAAATGTGCACTGATTTTGCTATATTTAACTTTATTTTAAATCTTTAGTTTAAAATTCAAAATTTAACAGATCATAATTGTTCGTTTTATGCAAACTAAAAGTCCGTCAAAATAGAAAATTGCGATGGACCCAATGGAACAATCTCCGTTGCCTAATTCCTAATTATTTCTTCACTTATTCTTAAATTAACAATTAGTTAATTAATTATTGCTTTATTAAAATTTGGGTTGTTACATTCTTTCATCCTTAAAAGATTTTGTCCCCGAAATCTCCAAGGTAGAAGAATAATATAAATGTTCTCTATGTCCATTTACTCATCCTTCAACCACTGGTAACCATTGTCCCTAATTTGTCTAATGCAAATTTATGTATTTATGCAATTAGTGTATATGACCTTGATTAATGCGAAAGATTAGGCGGTCAACTGATTCAGTCGGCCTCCTCTTAATGCAAATATGTCGGTGCCATGCATCTAAATGTATGCAAAACCCTAATGGTAGCAGTTATTTCTATATGCATGCATCAATCATCATCCATTTGCAACAACCGTACGATGACATCTATAGATTACAACCATATAAATGAATAAAATGCACACATATCCATATACATATGCAAGTGTCTAATTTCGCCAATCATAGTGCCTAGTGTGTATATACATCCACTTTTAACACTTCCATCCATTTGCAAGCATCAAAGATAACATGATTCAAAGACATTTTCAACCATATCCGATTTGTTATAGGTTTCTCCTAAGACAATTCAAAGGAATTCA
Source organism: Allium sativum (assembly GCA_030737875.1). Classification (NCBI taxonomy): domain Eukaryota; kingdom Viridiplantae; phylum Streptophyta; class Magnoliopsida; order Asparagales; family Amaryllidaceae; genus Allium; species Allium sativum. Next base: position 953,725,608 of record CM060915.1, read on the forward strand.
AGAGATATAGCCTAAGAACTAGTGATGGAAAAAGATCAAAACGTACCATCACACAGATAAGGGTAAGATTTATTCAATCGCTCTTTGGGTTCCTAAGCAGCCTCACTATCATCGTCCCCCCACTGTACTTCATCCAATATTACTTCCTTATTCTTTAACTTCTTGGTCTTCCAATCTAAGGTCCTCTGAAGTGCTCATCTAATTCGTACTTCGTGCTCGACCTCCACATCCTCTAATGCAGTAGGCTCAACAACCTCGGTTGAATCATGCAAACATTTCCTTAAGTGGGATACGTGGAACACGTCATGAACACCTGACAGTCTATTGGGTAGCCGAACCCTGTAATCCATCTGCTCTATCCTCTCCACGACAGGTAGTGGTCCAACAAATCCTGGGGCCAACTTGCCCACTGAGCCAAACCTCACCACGTTCTTTAGTGGTGAAACTTTAATGAAGACCAAATGTCCAACCGAAAATTTCAAATCAATCATTCTTTTATCAGCATAGGAATTCTGCCTATCTTGTGATACCTTTATCCTCCTTCTAATTAACTCAAATTAATATGAAATTTTCCTAATAATTTCTTGTCCTAAAAGCAATCTGTTTGTTGAGTCTCACCTACATGTCGAAGATCTTCAAGGCCGCCCATAGAAGGCCTCGAAGGGTGTCATGCCAATGTTGGACTAGAAGCTATTATTGTAAGCAAATTCCACGAGGGATAGATGATCTTCCCAAGTCCCTCCAAATTCTAATATACACATCCTCAGTACGTCTTCCAAAACCCTATTCACTCTCTATGTCTGTCCATCCGTTTGAGGGTGGCACACAGTACTTAACCTGAGTTACCACAACTTTTTGTAGACTTTTCCAAAATTCACTAGTGAAAATGAGGTCTCAATCACTGACAATGCTCGAAGGAATACATACAACCTGACTATCTAGAGAACGTACAAAGAAGTCAACCATGATGCCATCCTTTTACTCTTAACCGGAAGGAAATGGGCACTCTTGGTCAATCGGTCCACTATTACCCAAATGCTGGTGTTGCCCTTTCTCCATCTAGGCAATCCGTCCACAATATCCATAAAAATACTTTCCTATTTCCACAACGGTTGTCTAAGGGCTGAAGTAATCCACCGGGCTTTTTTTTTACTTCTTTAACTCTTGGCTAGTCATACAATTAGCGGCAAACTCAGCCATGCTCTTCTTCTTGCCAGACTAATAGAAGACTTGCCTCATATTACAAAACATCTTACCACCATTCAGATGGATAGTCATCTAAGAGTGACAAGCCTCTTCCAAAACCGCACTCATCAAATCATTTATGCGGGGAACACACAACCTACCATCTTGGTAAAGCCATCCCTTACAATCCACTGTATACCTAAGGAAGTGCCTAGAATCTTCTTCTCTAGCCAGTCTATCAAAAATATATGCAAGCTCGGGATCCTCTCTTCGTCTAGCTCCAATCTGCTCCATTAAAGTAGGTTTCACCTCCAAAGATTCCAATAATCCTGCTATGGAGTCTATATATAGTCAAAAACCGAGGGTGGTTATATAATACGAGCTCTTCCACTCAACAAAAAAAGGAATCAATTTCTCTCTTTGTTTGCTTAACGCATCAGCTAGTACATTCCCATTGTCTGGGGTATACGAAATCTCGAAATCATATGATGGTAAGAACTCCATCCACCTTTGTTGCCTCAAATTGAGATATATCTAAGAGAGAAAAAAACTTGAGTGACTTGTGATCTATAAAAAGCTTGAACCATTATCCTATTAGGCAGCGTCTGTAAGACTTAAGTGTGAATTCAATGATGGCTAACTTCAAATCATGTGTATGGTAATTTTTCTCATGAACCCTTAGTTGCATACTATCTAGCACACTACTCTATCCTCTTTCATTAATGCACGTAGATTCGTCCCACAAGCGTCGATATAACTGTAAACATCTTGGATCCATTGGATAATATCAAAATTGGTGCACTGGTAAGAGCATTCTTCAGCCTATCAAAAGCATCCTCATAATCTACGTCCCAAGAGAAAGCCATATTCTTCTTAGGAAGTCGGGTTAATGGTGATGAGATTTGTGCTAAGTCCTTAATGAACTTTTTGTAGTGACCCGCTAAGCCAAGAAAACTCCTTACCTCAGTTGCTTTCTTGGGGGTCCTCTAATGCTGAAATGCTACTAGCATGGTGGGGTCAACAGTCAACCAATACTTAGAGACTATATTCTCCAAGAAACGCACCACCTTCTTCCAAAAATGGCATTCGGAAAATCTTACCTTCAATTGGTGAGCTCGAAGAGTATTGAGAACCTCTCCTAAATGTCGAGCGTGCTCATCCTCATTCCTTGATAAGGTCAAAATATCATCCACAAAAACCACGATGAACTTATTCAGAATGTCTCAAAAGGCTTACTCATCAGATTCACGAAATATGCTAGTGCGTTGGTTAGCCCAAAAGGCATAACCAACTAGTTGAAGAAGCCATCAAGAGTACATAATGTTGTCTTATCTATGCTATACTCTGCCATGCACAACTGATAGAAACTAGTATCCAAGTTAATAGAAGAAAATTCCAATGCACCTACCAACTGATTGAATAAATCATCTATTAGAGGGATTGGGTAACGATTCTCCTTCGTGAGCTTATTCAATTCTTGGTAATCTATGCATAGAAGGAGGGAACCATCGGCCTTAGAGGAGAAAACAACTGGTGCTCTCCACCTAGAAATACCCCACATAATAAACCCTTCTCCAAAAGCTCACCTACTTTCTTTCTTAACTCTTTCCATTCCCTCGGTTCCATATGCCGAACTGGCAGTGCCACGGGTATTGCGTTCTCACTAAGATAAATCCGGAAATCAATTTCTCGTCTAGGTGGCAATCCTATAACCTCCTCAAATACGTCTGGATGATCATAGAAAACAGGTATGGAGCAGATATCAATAGAAGAATCCAAGGAGTAATGAAAACTTTACATGAATGACCCTCACGGTTCATAAGAAATTTCTAAGGGCCTACCACTATAAGTGATCAAATGAACGATCCTCCTCTCGCAGTCAAGTATGACACCGTACATGGCCAACCAGTACATCCTTAAAATCATCATGTACCCCACAAATCCCAACATATAGGCTTCACAATAAAATTCTATGCATAAAGTGGAAATTTTCAAACCCCTACAAATCATAGATAAGTGTACCAAACCAGCTATAGATTTGAAACTACTATAGGATCAGTAATAAGCGAGATTTCTAAGTGCAGACGACCAACCAAAGAACAAGAAATAAACGAATGTGAAGCTACCGAGTCAAAAAGAAGACGAACAAGAAAATCTATATAGAGATCATACCTTCAACGGGGACTTTTCTTCCCCTACTAGGGCCAATGCTGGGTGTCGCCTCCAATATATGCACTTGAGCTAACGCTTCTATTGTATTAGCACTCTGCCCGGTCTTCTGTGGACATGCCCTACTTAGATGTCTTGGCTACCCAGAACTGAAGCACATTCCCTAAAGCCTCATATAGTCCTTGATGAGGTGCCTTGGCATCCCACAACCATGACACTTGATCTCAGCCTTGATTAGTCCTTTCTGAAGATTTCCATCCATCTTCATCTTGTTTTTCTTATTCCAAAAAAATTCTTCGGACCAGATAACTTAGGAGCCTCACCTTTCTCTTCCATGACTTCTTCTTTCTTATCCTCATGAATCAAAGTCATCTCAATTAAAGCCTCATACCTCGCTCCCGTAGGAATGTGAGTCATAGCCAAGCCTTAGAGAGATTGATTCAACCCTACAGCAAAACGAACAGCCTTCTTGTGAGCAGTATAACCAAGTCTGCGCCAAACCTTGATAGCTTGTGAAACCGTTTGATGTGTTCTTTTACTAACATATCTCCTATCTTCAAATTTAAAAACTGTTCCAATTGCATTCCCTCATCGGCAAGTGACAGAAACTTCCTTCCAAACCAATTTCAGAATTCATCCCAAACCATTTTCCTTCCTTAAACCTTTACATTTTCCCACCAAAATGAAGCCTCTTCCTTAAGTTGCCAAGCTGCAAGTCGAACCAGCATCCCATCCTCAAGTTCCAATAACTCATAAATCCTCTCGGTCTCTCTAACCATGGTGCGCACCTCTACAAATGCCTCGGTTCCTGAAAAAATCTTGCCTCACAAACTAGAAAAGTCCTTATGAACCTTGGAGAAATTCACAACTGTAGGGGGTTAGTAAGAACTACTACATTGGGTGCTGGAGCTTGCGCATGTTCTTGTTCCTCAGTAAGCGTCATAGCTTCTGAATATCTATAAATCAAACCAGGAACAAGAATGCCCTTAGGAAGATTAGGGCCTCCTGACATGTTGGGCCAAAGATAGGATATAAATTTAGAATTCGAACGAATCGATGGAATGTCGTAACTTTGACTAAAGGTGATATATTTTGATTTACAAATTAACTTTTGTCATTTGAAAATAGATTTTCTTTCAAAAAGATTTATAAAAATAGAAATTTTTGTGATCTTCAAAACCATAAGCTTTGATACTGAATGTAGCACCCCAAACCCCTTAACGCTATCCTAATATAGAATCTCCTTGAGAGATGCGGAGCGTTGCAGGTGTAAAATGATAAACATCATAAAGGCCAAAATTTCACAAGACATAAAAGAATAAACTTACAGTGAATAAAAAGACAATTTATATTATAATGACAATACCATCTTAATTATTTTAAATAAACTAAAAGTGTCATAAAATTACAATGTCTCAATCTTATTCACAAAAATACTAGAGTACAAAACAAAAGTATCCCCATATAGCCAAAAGCAAATAAAACCAAATCGTTGAAAGAAAGTAATACAAACATTACATCCCCAAAAGAATCTTCCAAGAGAAGTCAAAAGAGAAATACGAGCTAAGAACTTCCTCCCTGAGCTTGGGGGCAAGAAAAAGAAAAGAGAAAAAGGAGAAAATGGGTCAGACAAAAAGTATGGTGAGCAATAGTAATTTCTAGCACAACCAATAAGATGAAATAGATAAATAAAATAGTAGCCTAAAATAAATAAGGGAATAAACGTCTATGTACAACTGAAGTGAACAGAATAAAGGACATCATACCAAGATCTTCGATAATGATGTTGATTTCTTTACACTTCTACATATATAATAAACGAGGAAGAAATTCTTAAATCTACCCAAACAATCGGCTGCGTTGAATCATGGATAAACTATACCCACTATGGGTTTGGGTTTGTTGGGCCCTGGCCCATCAGCGAATTGACATAACCTTATCCATAGTGTGAAAATGCCTTATGTCCCTAAATTGAGACATTGTACGCACGCCGAATAGCTGAAACGCACCCATACACTCTCAATTTGGACCAACTTATATCTGCAATGTAACATGGTGCATGCCCTTACCTCAAGTGAGGCTGAAATGATAACTATGGTGGGATACATTGAACTGATCCCAAACAACTTGCCTCAAGTCCCTTAACCATTGATTTGGCCCGCCAAAAAAATTTAATTTAGTAAGCCTGACAAAAAGGCATACTGAGTGTTCAAGCCCAAAAAGCCTAACAAGGAGTACTGAGCTAAAATCCGACAATAAGGAGTACTGGGTTCCTACAACAAACTAACATGTTTATAGCCCAACAACAAGGTGTAATGAGCTAAAACCCGACAATAGGGACTACTAGGGTTACATGTTTACAAATAAGCATGCTTACATTATAATTCTCACAATTATATCATCTTTCCCAATTAGAGTCGGTCAATTTTGTTAAATACGCATATATTCAATTCAGTTATTCTTTTCAATTTTCCGTTGAACATATCTAGATTTCATCCTTAATTTTTATTATTTTTATTTAAATGTATTTCATTTCTTAACCCAAACGCAAAGCAAAGAAAAAGAGAAAAATAATCTAACGTAAGAGGAAGAGATTAAGAATAACAAATCATGAGAGTTCTGAATAAAATTTAGAAGAATTCAAAAAAGAATTTGAACAACTTTATCATCTGAATCAAGAATAGAGAATAATTCAAATCCAAAACAATTCCATCTACTATTTTATAGATTTGGTTTCAATCTCAAATGAAATCTAAAAATTACTAAAAACTCACTTAATAATTGTAAATCCAAAAGCCCCGATAGTACAATCCTTCAAATTTACAAATGGACAGTACTCCGATTTGTTTCGCAAATATATATTATTTTACCGAAGAGGTCAAATGGAAGCTAAGGAAATGAAGAAGGAGAAATGTTTGGGAATATGGAGGAGTAAAGGTCAATTTATAAGTGCAGAAGGAAAATTTTAGCCTTAGGATTATTAGTTTTTTAATCACAGTGCTCAAAACCACATTAGCAGAAAGTTTGCAGAACATAGCGATGCAATCAACTCGTGCCAGGCACGAAAACATGCCTAGCAACGTTATCTGTGTCAACCCACCAACCCTGGTGAATCAACATAGTGGTCGACCATTAGTTCGACCCATCTGTGACCGGGAAGTCCCAGATGTACGTTGATTTCGCTATACTTAACTTTATTTTATATCTTTAGTTTAAAATACAAACTTTAAATGATCAAAACTTGTTGGTTTTAAGTCCACTTTATGCAAAACAAAAGCCGATCCAAATTGGAAAATCGCAATGGACTCAAGGGCGCAACTCCCACCGCCCATTTCTCAATTATTTCTCAATTTTTTCTTAAATTAACAATTAGTTAATTAATTCTTGTTTTGTTAAAATTTGAGTTGTTACATCGACGGACTCTACCAAACTATCGCTATGTCCTACATCAATGGACTATAGTAGATAACCCTACCTTGTCAAAAACAAAGATATATTCTGGGCCAACGCCACTCAGTCCAAGATAGCAACATAAACTGATTAGTCCTTTTGTCCCTCCCTCAAAGATGCATCAATGTCACGTATACCAACAGTATATTTGCGTGTGTTTTCTATAGCGGAATCCATCTTAAGATTTTTCACATGACTCCCTGCTGACATCATTCAACATGTTGGTTATTCCCAGGCTAACATCAATTACCATGATCATTGACTGCTCTTCAAGTCCTTACAATTGCGTGCCATTCTCAACTGTCATCAATTGATGTAGTACCTCATCACATGTCTCCCATCCTCCTCCAATAGTCACCTCAAAACGACCTTGTGTTGTCCTCGAGTGCGAGTTTGTTCACACTATTTAAGGTAGTGTGAACAAAACACTACTTTTGATTAGTGGAAATCAGGGGGGGCATATGGGCCCCTCTGATTTCCACCAATCAAAAGTAGTGTTTTGTTCACACTACTCAAAAGTAGCTTGAACAAACTCCTACTGGTTGTCCTCTCTACATCTAAGAGAAAAACCATCTATCACAATAGCCTCATTTCCCATCATGGAACCACTATCATTGATGATGAACCGCATCAAAGCACAGTAGGAGTTTGTTCACACTACTTTTGAGTAGTGTGAACAAAACACTACTTTTGATTGGTGGAAATCAGAGGGGCCCATATGGGCCCCCCTGATTTCCACCAATCAAAAGTAGTGTTTTGTTCACACTACCTTAAATAGTTTGAACAAACTCGCAGTCAAAGTACCACGTAGTTGCCTCAAACCAAAACCACTAGTCAAAGGTCCATTATGTTGAAACCACAATCGAGCGAACCACCTTAGCGTGCTCCTCAAAGCTGCATCATCCTCAATGTGAAATTGTAAAAAGCGACGAGCAATAGTAATCAATATATACCTAAAACCAACCGCAACCCTTGGTGTCCCTAAAATAAGAACACTAAAGAGTGCGTAGCATTTGTACGTATAATAGAATAATGTAACCGAGGCTAAAATGTACATGTCATGTAAGTTAGATACGACAAAAACATGAAGATAACATAGCATATTAAACATCATCTCCAAAAGTCACCACAAGATAACAATACTAGCATATGTCAAAAACTACATGTCTTAGTCTGCCTCACCTAAGGATAGGCGCGGTCGATTAACTGCACCAATTGATTAATATTTTCGGTTAACCAGACCATCGATTAACTAAATGTCTGATTAATCGAATTTGTTGGTTAATGCGGTTCGACCGAAGTCGGTTGAACCGATCAATTCGGTTAACCGTAAGATGTGTATATTATATTGCTATTTTTACATAATAATATATATTTTTATTATATTACTATATATATATATATATTAGTGTATATGCATATATGTTTATTTTAGATCATCATTATTTCTATCTTACTAATACTGCAATACATATATATATACACACACATATATATATGTAAAAAAATGAATGACCGGCCGAAGACAACGATGGACTGTCAATCCTAGGGGGTGCAGGGGAACCCGATCCGCACCACAACCTTGTACGTGTTAACCCAGTCCCTTTGGACCTTCAATATACTGGGTTAATTTTACTTGGGAACAGGCAGTCAGGGCAAGCCTTGAACCCCTAACCTCTTACTAGGCAGGGGAACACCTTTCCACTGAGCCACCAATGCGGACTGTATGTATATATGAAAATATGCCTAAAAAATATATGTATATACATATATATGTGTGTGTATATATATGTATATACATATACTTATAAGTTGCAAGAAATGGTAATGAAAATATTTATTCTATTAGTGTTACAATATACATATACATATACATATATATATATATGTGTGTGTGTATGTGCGTGTGTACTATCTGTCTTACAGTATATATATATGTGTGTGTGTGTGTGTGGGTGGGTGTGTGTGTTTATACGTATATGTGTGTGTTTGTGTAAGTCTAGGTATATATATACACACACAAATATATGTATATATATATATATGTATGTATATATATGTGTGTGTGTGAATTTTTGATTAATAGTTAACCGATGTTTGTTCATGGTTAACTGTAATTTGGTCGGTTAACGTCGATCGATTAACCAAGTGTTTAGTTAATCGAATTTGTCAGTTAATGTTGTTCATTTAGGGTAAGTTGAATTGGTTTGGTCGGTTAACCTTAATAAATGCCTACCAGTAGCCTCACTAATAAACCAGAGTGCATGAAATCGAAATCCTATATTAAGTAATAATGCAAACCAACCAACTGAAAATGATAAAAGAGAACAAGATGCATCAGATTTAGAACTCCAACCAACTGCTTCTCCAAAAAAATCTAAAATAATTACTATCAACCCTAAGATCCTAAAGTGGAAAAGGAGAGAAAGAGGAGTACGTCAGACATGAAGCATGGTGGATAGGTAATTAACATGATAAGTAACCAAAGGGTTACACTTGATAACATTTTTGTGTCCGTACAAAAAAGAGATAACTACAAGCAATAAGTCATATATGAGAGTTTATTTTTAACTTGTTTGCACTTTTACTATTCTGCATACGTTTGTTTGAATTAGCTTTCCTAATTCTATCCTATAGTCGGCTCTTGCCTTTTTTGTTGTCATCCTTGCGGCCACTATTGTGCCGTTAATAGGTCCTGCCCACTAAAAAAATGACACATAAACTAGCAAATGTCATAGTAGTCTCCAATTGAAATTTCATACTAAGAAAACACAGGATCCCCTACTAATCAAAATATGTTGACCTTTTATATAGCTATTCCACCTAAGTGTGACCGATTTTTCTGAAACTATCATATCCTATCTAAAAATGGAAGTTGTTAAATGAGTCCCATCTAACAAACAGACTAAGGTTTTGCACCCTAACCCAATTTTATTCTTTTGACCTTTTACAACAGCTATTCCATCAAAGATTGCTAGGACTTCCTAAGACCATCAAATTATGTATAAAATGGGACAATCTTAGCTCTGAGCCAAACCTATTTTCCCAGTTTATGTCTAAATAATAAAATAGATTGTACCCTTTTTCTCTTTACTATAATTTTTGTTCTCTTTTATTAACATAATACTTTACTTTCTTTTTCTGTGTTTTATGAATTATAATACTACTAATAATTCATTGCAAGTTTCTATAAATCTGCACAATTTAGCCTAATATCTTTTTATTACAGGTCTGCAATTTTTTACATATAGTACTACAAATTTAGTAACTTTTTATTTTAATCCATATTCATGCATCCTATGTGATTGTTTTAATTCAAGCGCAAAAAGAATATTATAAACTGCGCTTATAAACTAACATTTATAGCTCTAAAAAAAGTTAAACAATGTAAAAAGACTGAAATAACTGATAGTTATAACTATTAAGGAAAAAGACTAAAAAGAAAGAGACATGCAGAAGAAAACAGAAAAAGTAGAACTTTTAGAAATTAAATAAATAAAAGAAACTATAAATAAATAGTAAACTACTTATAAAAAAACTACTGGAGACTATGTGAAAAACTATAAGTAAACTGTAAATAAACTATTAAAAACCCTAAATCTATAGGCTAATTATAATAAATAATTATTGTACTCACCAATGGTCCTAATCTCTTTCTCTTCGGCTTTTGCAGAGCCTACCTCTAATAGGATTATATAAATATTTTATTGTTTAAACACTTTCCCTAGAAAAATTTAGGTTAGTTCCGTATATAGAAGAGAAGACCCAGAATGGAAAAAGATTGTGTTGTAAGGGAATAGCTAGGTCAAGGGGTCCATTTATGGTATAGTTGAGGGATCTTTGTCCATTGGATTTCTTAAATAGATCCATGATAGCCATGTCACCAAGCCAATCAAAATGAGCTATGTCATCTCAAATTATAAAAACAACCAACAAAAATTAGCCAGTCAGTTCGCTTTTAAAGCCTTACATGTTTGCCATGTGCCGGATCGAATTAACGCCTAGACATATGTACGGGTCGACTCCTCCCACACGTGGGTCGAACCATGGGTCAACAGAGGGGTCGACCATATATATATATATAATCTTTTTTTGCAATATCATTTTACAAAATATATATGCAAATTGACCAGAAAACTACCATGGACATGATGTAGCAACTTCCGTAGCTAAATTCTAACAATTCCACAAACTAATTTTATTAATTAATCAATTATTTTATTAAATACTGAATTAAAATTTGGTTTATTATGTTCACCCTTCCTTAAAGGATTTAGTTCCTGAAATCTCCTAGGATAGAAGAATAAGATAAGTATTATCAACCAAATACCTACAACCATCTAGTCAATCATTATCCACTCTCATTGATTGTCCTTAAGTTTTCTGATGCAATTTTGTAATCATGCTATTAGTCTAGTATATATGTTCCTAACTAATGCAAGATTTTAGGTGATATATTGTTTCTGTCGACCTTCATTTTATGCAAGTATGCTCATGCATGTACCCAAATGAATGCAAGTTTCCTAATGACAACTAATAGTTCTACAAGCGTGCTTAAATTATGATTCATATGCATAAATCATATGTTAGTCATCCAATTTTACAATCATGAAATTTAAATACAATTGCTCGCACATCCATATGCAATATGCTTGTGTCTTAGATAGCCAATAGTACTTAGTGTATGCTATGTGTCTACCACATCCATTAGCAAACACTTTCAACAACTTGTGTACAACATATATACATATTCTATTAACATGTTTGCAATCACTCCTGTCATCCATAGATTATTTTTAAGTCTCATTAAGGATAAAAAGCAACCTATTAAGAGGAAATGATAATGATGGAATGACTCAAAGCTTACAATATAAAAGAAAGGGATAAGAGGTACACATTTTCTGTGACGATCCCAAAATCCGAGGGGCGGTATTAAGGATAATCATTGGAATATAACACATTAATCATCATAGCAGAGTACAGATAATAGCAAAAACAATAAATAGAATAATTTTACATGGATATGACAGCGGAATCACAACATGTAATAACATCAGAATAGCATAGCGTAGGATATAACTTAGTAAATAAAAGGGAAGTGATCAGTCATCATCGCCAGAGGCGGAATATATACATGCAGTGAGACATAATAAGGGTATCAGTATACATCGCCGAAGGTGGTACATATACATACAATAAGAAGTACTGAAAGTAAAGCAGTCTGCATCGCCAGTGGCGGAATCATAATATAAGTACAATAATGGCGGAAAATGTCAAAGTCGTCTCTGTGAAATCAGCCTCGCCATGAGCCAAAATGCACTCTATGCAACAGTGCAGAGCCAAAAACAACCTGTCACCTGTGAACTAGGCTGCCCGTGTGAAAATAAGGGCAGCCGCGTTTGCAAAGTGAAACAAACAACGAGTTAGTCATGGGGACTGGTATGAGGAATCTATTTAACAGTTAAACAACAGTAATAAGCAAATCATAGGACCACGCCACTTTCGCGGAACGGGTTTTCTCCAGTGATTGCTAGTGCATTTAAAACAAAGTAAATTCTTTTAAAACAACGCAATGCTTTTAAAAAGAATGAGGCCATTATAAGACTCAAGTCCAATCATACAATGCAACGCAAGCCGGAGGATAGAGTTTTCCCTTATAATGGCCAAATATGCTTGATACGAATAAAGCAAAATCAATTGATATTATTACTAGTGCATATATGTTTCAAAAACGAATAACATCATAAATATCAATCATAGACGGCATAGCTACCATCTACTATGTCGCCATACTAGTTCTACAATCGAGTCCGTTATTTCGTATTGGAAATTGGATTTCCGTCATGAGTCGAGGCAAGGGGCAAGCTCCTCTCCGCTTCGAGACATTCTAGAAAATGCCTCAGGACTACGCACTCTGGGCAACCCTGGATTCGGCTGGGCCGGTCCTCTCTTACGTTTGAGGATTGGCAATTCCTAAACACACGTTTCCCGGTCCTTACAGACCTATAATCGAGGCGCCTCGCATTCCAACAACCACAAAGGTGAAAAGTAGATATAAATGTCAGGGCTGGTAAGTCACTGACACCACCGTAGCTAGAAAGAAACGTCGTGCTCTCCCATCGGTCCGTATCCCGTTTTTAACTCATACCGAGGTGTGAGGCTCGCGAATCCACGCTATACACAAAGCCAGGCCACGTAGGCCGTGCTTTGATCATCATCCACAAGACTTTGCTTTGCAACAGAAGCCTTGATCACAACATCTTGGCTTGCCACATAGGCAATCCACTCCATACGATTGATTTCTATCGATATATAACCTCTGAGCTCGTACGTCTCAGAGAAGGGCGTTAAGCAAAAGAATAAATTCTCTGCCGCCAAACAGATATATATTTAACAGAGATCAATCAGTATAGAACAAATCCAATGTCTGATACACAGTCCATTTACAAGTCCGTTCTGGGTCTGAACGAAACCGGAGGCGTCAATTCCTCGTATATCCGTACAATCAACACATACGTTCAGACGGCTACTACTTCCGTCCCTTTTCGGTAGCTACTCCGGTCAGGAACCTCAGCAGTGCCCATCCAACCGATACGAAGATCGTCGGTCATGAATCGTCTTTGCATTTTCCAATTCGAATCGCTCGATAAATTATTTGAAATGAGGGTTAGCTCGGCCTTTTCAAATAATTCACGTAATTAGAATTTAAATCGATTCTTTTCATGGTTATATTATTCGACATCCATCTTTCGGTTCTTTAGTGTTATTTTCGTGTCAAACACATACAACCATCAAATATCAAACAATTCAAGCCCAATTGGATTATTTGCAATCTATGTTGCTTATAATATTTTATAACGATTTTTCGCCATTTTTATTTATTTAAAAATGGCCATATTTAATTAAACGACGTTTCAGGTCGTGCCGTGGCACTGGCGCTGTTTTCCCCCTAATTTGTTTTACACATATCGGAAAATCTAACCGTTGGATTTCTACAAAGTCTATATCAGTGGGAAGATATTCCCAAAGCGAACCCAACGGTTCCACATTCGTGAAAATCCGACGGTCGGATCTTCCACACTAGTCGTTTGAAGTTACGGTTTCAAAATTCGAACTCCAGCGTCGTTATTCGATTTAATTTAATTATATTTATATTTATATATAAATATAAACGATTCTGGCGCTGTTTTCCTTCAGATTTGAATTAAACATTCCGGACAATCCAACCGTTGGATTTTTACAAGGTTGGTGCCGCTGGGAAGATATTTCCAAGGCGAACCCAGCGGTTGCGGTTTCGGGAAAATCCGATGGTCGGATTTCTCGTACTAATCGTTTCAAATTACGATTCCGAAACACGAACTGCACGGCTTCGATTCCTTTTAATTATATTTATATTTATATATATAAATATAGTTCATCCTATAATTCCCACTATAGCTCATTCTATATTTTCAACTTCGTTTTTACTTCAAATATTTCACTAACGCCTTAATATTTCGAAAAATTTCGCCATAACCTCCTTTGTACGGGGAGGGGTTTGGAAATTTATTGGGCCGTGTTAGGTACCCAATAAATCCTAAAGAGCATCCACATATTTATAGTGATATATTCTGGTGTTTACGGGGGAGCATGTATAGATAATCACTCCAGAGAATAAATTCTCGCCACCCCCGTTTCCGTGTGGAAATAAATAGTCCATGTGCCGTATCTAATAACTAGAGGGACGTGATTATTGTCAACTCCAGACCCGTGTGGGGTTTTTTATTAATCTGGCAGTTTATCGTTATATTTTATATAGTCCATATCAGTCATCAGTTCAACCTGTAATATATAATCATCACCATACAAGCCTCTCGCTCGTATAGTAAATCTTCCACCTCGTCACACAAGCTCCAATTGCTTATGTGGAATATGATAAAGTATGCCTATCGTCAAGAAGTATGCCATGTAGTGTAGCTCAAAATTAATTGTTACTATCCTATGGCGATATTTATTATTTCACACAGAATAACCAGCACTCCGCATCCAATGGCATTCACAGGAGTTGATATAAAAATAAAATTGCGCAGCCAACTCATCAAGGCTTACCTATTTGTCGGGCACGCAAATAATTTCTTTACTCTACAGCTAATCCATTTTTCTTGTTCAACACATGTATATATATGCAGAACAAAGCTAATAATAATATTTCAAGCAAACTATTATTTATTTCAACACGTGTGTATTTTTATCAAGGCGTATACATGATAAAAGAAATATTTTTATCATCAAAAATATTTATTCAACACGTGAATGTTTTTAACACTTCATATTCACAATAAAAATGTAGTTTTTATTGTCGATTCATTTTATTTTAAAATACGATAACATTCAACACATGAATTTCAAATCGACGAACGAATTGCAACTCAACACATGAATATTCTATATAGTTTGTATATATATAAAAATGTGATTTTTATCGCTAAAGCTATTTGTTTAAATTCAAATAATATTCAACACATGAATTTCAACTCAACGAATGAATTGCAACTCAACACATGAATATTCGCTATGGTTTGTATATATATAAAAATGTGATTTTTATCGCTAAAGCTATTTGTTTAAATTCAAATAATATTCAACACATGAATTACAACTCAACGAATGAATTGCAACTCAACACATGAATATTCGCTATGGTTTGTATATATATAAAAATGTGATTTTTATCGCTAAAGCTATTTGTTCAAATTCAAATAATATTCAACACATGAATTTCAACTCAACGAATGAATTGCAACTCAACACATGAATATTCGCTATGGTTTGTATATATATATAAATGTGATTTTTATCGCTAAAGCTATTTGTTCAAATTCAAATAATATTCAACACATGAATTTCAACTCAACGAATGAATTGCAACTCAACACATGAATATTCTATATAGTTTGTATATATATAAAAATGTGATTTTTATCGCTAAAGCTATTTGTTTAAATTCAAATAATATTCAACACATGAATTTCAACTCAACGAATGAATTGCAACTCAACACATGAATATTCGCTATGGTTTGTATATATATAAAAATGTGATTTTTATCGCTAAAGCTATTTGTTCAAATTCAAATAATATTCAACACATGAATTTCAACTCAACGAATGAATTGCAACTCAACACATGAATATTTGTTTCAACATATGTAATTTATTCCAACGAATGAAAATTATTCAAACACATATATATTTCAGAAAATTTCGGCAGCATAACGGCAGGGTAGTTAAAACCGGGACCGTCCCTAGTACGGCTCCTCGCTCTACCTTAAAACCTCGCGGTTTTTGACAATGGGGATCATGCATCTAGTTCGCACGCAGGCGACATGTTTTATTTTCAATTCCACAATCCTATTCTAATATGTTGCAACCACAAGAGGGTATTTTTCAACCACAAAGGTATTTTTCAACCACAATATCAACCACAAACAATTATTTCCAACCATTCGTCATACCATATAATATCACGTCAATCACAAGCAATAAATATCGTCCATGATCTGTGGACGAGGGGAGTATATATATATATATTATAATTCGCTTGCATTTCATCATAATTCAAAGCATATATGTTTCATTCAACGCTTGTATAATTTATACATCGCTAATATAACTTATACAACACATGTACATGAGATATACAATGCGTATATAATTTACACTTCGCTTATATAATTTATACAACACGATTCCATTCACACAATTTAGTTTAGATTCCTCACATTGGTTATTGCAGCACTAAAAATCGTGGGAAGATCAGAAAAATCCGCGGCTTCTTCTAGAATGTAGAGAGCCTCCTTGCGGTCACGGTGTCTCCTGTTTCATCAAATTTCGTTAAAGAACGAAAAAGATATTATTTTTCAAAGTTTTGCAACGCTTTATAGTGTTATTTCCATTTCTGAATAATAAAGGTCGTACCTTTATTTTTGCTTCGAAACTAGGTTTGGGATTTTTGCAAAATCCGTGAAGTATGGGAATGATCGGCGGTGCTGACGTGGAAGGGGGCGGCGAGGGCTTCACGATGCTGGTGGTTTGAGGGGTTGCGATGGCGAATTGGGGCGGCGGCGGCGCTGGGAAGTCGACGATTTCCTGGCTTCGATTCAAGCGGAGGAGCTGATGATAGAGGGCGGCGCTTGGTCGGATGTGGAGAGGAGGCGAAGGGCTGTCGACTGGTGGTGGTGGCGCGGCCTAGCGTCGCCTGTGGCGGTCGGAAAAGGGAAGAGAAGCGCGGAGCTTCCTGGATCGTCCAAATCGGCTAAGGCGGTTAGGGTTTTTCGATTTTTTTTTTAAAAGAAAAATTCCTATTGGTCGAAGCTATATAGGAAATTTTAAATAGTGTTTTCACAAACGGACTCGAAATCAAACCCAACGACTGTCACCCCTAGCTAAATACCCCCATTCCGGACACAATGGGATATGTTTCGTTGGCCAATTCGACTGTTACAGTCAGTTATTTTTCAAATTAAAATATAAAACATTCAATATTTAATTTGAACGTACATTTCAATTTGCCAGGGCCACAAACTGAATCGAAAAATTCCAGAAAAATAAATCTAGCTTTGTTTTGATGATACGGTCCTAACAAAACCAGTTTCGTCGAATTCTGAGCTCGTTTGAAAAACGGCCATTTTTTGGTCGACCCATTTTAACAGAATTTGACCAATTACATTTTCTTTTGCCCCGCTCACATACTAGCTTCAAAAATTATGAAATTTGAAACTTAGCAATAATTTAACATCCCGGACCCAACAAAAGTGGTTTCGTCGAATTCCGAGGTCGTATGCAAAATATCAATTTTCAAGGGCTATATATGCTATATAGCGACCTTTCTGAAAATTCATTCGGCCATAACTTTTAATTCCCGTTATGAAACTTCGATTTTTCAGATTCGTTAGAAAGGTATTCATAAACAAATTTAAATATTTTCAGTTTCGCTATAATCCGTTATATTTTCCACCCGGTACAGTCAGACAAAGTTTGTATTCAAAATTTCAAACTGCAATACTATACCCAATTCTCTATTTTATTGGAATAGGCTATTTCAACTATTCAAATTCTTTGGTAATAACCAAATTTAAAATTTTTAAATTGGTTCACATTTTCCGGGTTATTACAATCTCCCCCACCTAAAACTTTTCGTCCTCGAAAAGGAAATAACAGCTAAGTAGGAAATAAAATGTAAATGCAAAGTATTCTAAAGGTACCTTGCACCGGTGTTAGTCAGAGATGTCCACTCTGCATTTGGGATAGGCTTGTTTAAGGCTTTCTTCAGTCTCCCAAGTACAGTCTCTAGGATCACTACTCCACTGCACTTTGACTAAATGAATCTTTTTCCTCCTTAGCTCTCTAGTTTCTTTGCCAACAATCTTTAATGGCTCTCTTCTGAGTGCTAATTCTGGAGTTATGTCTATATCCTGTTGCGCTGCTTCTTCTACAACAAGATCTGGATCATGAACTTGTTTTCTGAGTTGAGACACGTGGAACACATCATGTACACCAGGCAACCAATCAGGTAATGAAATCCTATATGCAAGAGTTCCAATCCGTTCTAGTATAGGAAAGGGACCAATAAATCTCGGTGCCAACTTCCCAGTCTTGCCAAATCTGATTACCCCCCGCATTGGAGAAACTCTTAAATAAACATAATCGCCAACGACAAACGATAAATCCCTTCTTCTCGCATCAGCATAACTTTTCTGTCGGCTCTGTGCGGTTTTCAATCGCTTCTTAATGAAATCGACTTTATCCGATGCTTCTCGAATCATATCGGGCCCTAACACAAGTCTGTTGCCATGTTCTACCCAACATGCGGGAGATCTGCACGGTCTACCGTATAATGCTTCAAATGGGGACATTCTCTAACTTGCTTGATAGCTATTGTTATATGAGAATTCGGCTAAATGTAAGTGATCTTCCCATGAGCCTCCAAAATCAATAACGCAAGCCCGTAGTAAATCTTCTAGAATTCTATTCACCCGTTCAGTTTGGCCGTCTGTCTGTGGGTGATAAGCGGTGCTTAGATTCAATTTGGATCCCAATTCTGTCTGGAATGCTTCCCAGAATTTGCTTGTAAACAGGGGATCTCTATCACTGACTATATTGAGCGGCACTCCATGTAGTTTAACTATTTCTTTGAAGTAAATCTGTGCTAAACTTTGAGCTGTTCTGTTGGATCGGACAGGTATGAAATGGGCAGTCTTCGTGAAGCAATCTACGATTACCCATATACTGTCGTTTCCTTTCCTAGTTCGAGGCAAGCCATCAATGAAATCCATCGAAATTTGCTCCCACTTCCATCCTGGAATTTCTAATGGTTGTAATAATCCAGCCAATTTCTGCTGATCGCTCTTAACTAGCTAACAAGTGGGGCATCTGCTAACATATAATGAAATATATCTTTTCAAAGCTCTCCACCAGAATGTGCGTTTGATATCGTTATACATTTTGCTCACACCGGGATGGATGCTGAGTTTGGACTTGTGACACTCATCAAGTATTTCTCTTCGAAGCTCTGGAAGATTTGGGATGCAAATTCTGCCCTTTAATCTAAGAACTCCTTTGTCATCAAGTCAGAAACTTGTGGATTCACCTCCCTTGACTCTCTGACTGACTCTTTGAATAAATTCATCGTCTTTCTGAAGGGTCGAGATCCTGTCTACCAATGAAGACGTGATGATAAAACTGGCAATGATTTCATTTTTTCTGCTGAGCGCATCTGCTACAACATTGGCTTTCCCTGGAGTTTATAGAATTTCAAAATCGTACGCTGCAAGGAATTCTAACCAACGCTGTTATCTCAAGTTTAGATCCTTCTGAGTGAATAGATATTTCAAGGATTGATGATCAGTAAATAGTTCGAACTTCTCGCCCAGTAAATAATGCCTTCAGATTCTTAAAGCAAACACGATAGCTAATAACTCAAGATCATGAGTAGCATAGTTTCTTTCATGCGGCTTCAGCTGACGACTGCCATAAGCGATCACTTGGCCTTTTTGCATTAGTACTGCGCTAAGCCCTCTAATAGAAGCATCTGTCCATACAGTCAAGTCTTGGTTGCCTTCTATAATTGTCAATACTGGAGCGGTTGTCAACTTCAGTTTCAGCTCCTGGAAAGCTTCTTCACATTCGGGAGTCCATTTGAATTTCTCATGCTTCTTTGTATGCTTTGTCAAAACACCCGATATCTTTGAAAAATCCTGAACGAATTTCCGATAGTAGCTAGCCAATCCAAGGAAACTTCGAACTTCTGTGGGGGTAGTGGGTTGTTTCCAGTTCTGAATCGCTGTAATTTTGCTTGGATCTACAGCAATCCCTTCTTTTGATACGACATGGCCTAGGAACTTAACTTCATCCTGCCAGAAGACACACTTAGAAAATTTAGCTTTCAAGACATTTCTCCTTAGAATTTTCAACACTTGTTCTAAATGTTTTGCATGTTCGTCTTCCGACTTTGAGTAGATTAAAATTTCATCGATGAAGACTAGCACAAATTTATTCAATACACCACGGAACACTCTGTTCATAAGATCGACGAAGTATGCCAGAGCGTTACACAAGCCGAACGGCATTACTAACCATTCGTAGAATAAATCAGGACCCCTGAAGGCTGTCAAAGGAACACAGTCTTCTGCTATACGTAATTGGTGGAAACCAGTAGCTAGGTCCATTCTGGAGAATACTGTTGCTCCATTTAATTGATCTAACAGATCATCTATATGGGGCAAGGGATATTTATTCTTCAGTGTCTGCTTATTGAGATCTCGGTAATCAACACAAAGTCTTAGAGTACCGTCTGATTTCGGGACAAATACTACTGTTGCTCCCCAAGCTGAAAAGCTCGGTCTGATCAAACCTTTCCAAAGCAATTCTCGGGTTTGACTACCTAACTCTTCTTTTTCTTTCGGGGCCATTCTTCTAATTGGATGCACTACTGGTCAGGCGTTCGGAATTAGATCTATTCTAAATTCAATTTCTCTTTGCGGCGGTAAGTTTTCTACTTCTTCAAACACATCCGCATAGTTTTTAACGACCGGTATCTTTTCTAATGAAGGGGGAGTAACTTCTAAAGAAGACCAAAATTCTGTTCTATTAATTTCTGAACCGTGGCATGGTATATATATAGGCCCAGGCTTCGTTTCGACTTTAACGATTCTCTCGGCACATCTAACTTCGGCCTTATATTTTGTCAACCAGTCCAGCCCCAGTATTATATCAAATTCGGAAAGGTCCATGACAATCACTTTAAAAGAGAACTGGTATCGAGAGAAGGAAATAGGTACTTTACAATATGAACTGAGACTAACAGAACCTCCTATCGGGTTTTGAACTTTAATTGGTTCTTTAAGTTTTCCTTGTTTCAATTTTAACTTGTGAACGATGTTACCAGAAATGAAGCTACGTGATGCACCAGCATCAAAAAGTACAGAAACAGGAATATTTTTAATGGTAAGGGTACCTCCATAGACGTCGGGTTTACCTGATCCATCCGTGATAGCAGGCGGGGTCCCGTCATACACATGAGCTACTTGTGCATTCTGCTTCAGAGGACAATTCATGCTATAGGGCCCCTTCTTATGGCAGTTGTAGCATTCGGCTGAGTCATTTGCCTTTGGTTTCCTCGAGGCTTTGCATACATTAGAAAAATGACCTGGCTTCCCGCAGTTGTAGCAATTCCCTTTGGGGATCTTTCCAGGTTTCTGAGTAGCGGCCGCTGTAATGCTAGACTCGGGTTGATCTGCTGAAGCCTTGCGCTTATTTCCAGCTTGGCTTTTGGCGCGGTCTTGGCTGGCGTGCCTTTCATCCATATCTTCATAATTGCAAGCCATTTCTACCAATTCTAAGAAGGAGAGTTTGATGTTGCTCATGGCTCTGTCATAGTACTTGCGCTTTAGCCCAAATATGAATCTCTTGTTCTTTGCTTTGCTAGTCATAATAAGCTCTGGAGCATAGCGCGACAACTGGGTGAAGTTATTGAGGTAATCCTGGATAGAGAGATCTCCTTGCTGGGGATTAGAAAACTGCTCTCGCATCCTCTCTAAAGCCTGCTCAGGTACAAACTTCTCGTTGAACATGGTTTTGAATTGCTCCCAGGTTCTAACAGTACCTGCTGCATCCTCTGAGGTGATGGCATCCCACCACAGCTCTGCTTCCTCCTGTAGGAGCCAAATACCTAGTCGTGCTTTGTTGTTGGTTCCCAAACCCATGCCTTCAAAGATCTTCTCACAGGTCTTTAACCAAGCTATAGCCTCTGTCACTGTACCAGTGCCAGAAAAGGGTTTTTCCCCAAGGTTCCTATACCTCTTAGCTACTCTGTCTAGCTCAAAGTCCTCAGGTGCGGGTGGCTGAACAATCGGGCCTTCCTCAACTACGGGGATATTCCCCCGTCCTCCTACTGCTCCTGCTCGGCCTCCTCGGCCTCCACGGCCTCCTCTAGCTGCTGCTGCTCGTGTAGCCATCAGAGAGAGTACTGTATAAGCAAGAAAAGAGTCAAGCTCACAGATTTGATAATTTTCATATATGATAAAGCAGGGGAATATAAGGAAAGGAAATGATGTACTGATCAATTTGTTTTGCTAATCTGCTTAGCTCATTCTAGGACATTGCTAATCCTATCTCTAATGAGCTACTCGCCTTAGAACACTACTGATTCTATTCTGACGAGTTGTTTAATGTGTTAGATCCCGGAGCTAAGATTAACCAAAGCTCTGATACCAACTGTGACGATCCCAAAATCCGAGGGGCGGTATTAAGGATAATCATTGGAATATAACACATTAATCATCATAGCAGAGTACAGATAATAGCAAAAACAATAAATAGAATAATTTTACATGGATATGACAGCGGAATCACAACATGTAATAACATCAGAATAGCATAGCGTAGGATATAACTTAGTAAATAAAAGGGAAGTGATCAGTCATCATCGCCAGAGGCGGAATATATACATGCAGTGAGACATAATAAGGGTATCAGTCTACATCGCCGAAGGCGGTACATATACATACAATAAGAAGTACTGAAAGTAAAGCAGTCTGCATCGCCAGTGGCGGAATCATAATATAAGTACAATAATGGCGGAAAATGTCAAAGTTGTCTCTGTGAAATCAGCCTCGCCATGAGCCAAAATGCACTCTATACAACAGTGCAGAGCCAAAAACAACCTGTCACCTGTGAACTAGGCTGCCCGTGTGAAAATAAGGGCACCCGCGTTTGCAAAGTGAAACAAACAACGAGTCAGTCATGGGGACTGGTATGAGGAATCTATTTAACAGTTAAACAATAGTAATAAGCAAATCATAGGACCACGCCACTTTCGCGGAACGGGTTTTCTCCAGTGATTGCTAGTGCATTTAAAACAAAGTAAATTCTTTTAAAACAACGCAATGCTTTTAAAAAGAATGAGGCCATTATAAGACTCAAGTCCCATCATACAATGCAACGCAAGCCGGAGGATAGAGTTTTCCCTTATAATGGCCAAATATGCTTGATACGAATAAAGCAAAATCAATTGATATTATTACTAGTGCATATATGTTTCGAAAACGAATAACATCATAAATATCAATCATAGACGGCATAGCTACCATCTACTATGTCGCCATACTAGTTCTACAATCGAGTCCGTTATTTCGTATTGGAAATTGGATTTCCGTCATGAGTCGAGGCAAGGGGCAAGCTCCTCTCCGCTTCGAGACATTCTAGCAAATGCCTCAGGACTACGCACTCTGGGCAACCCTGGATTCGGCTGGGCCGGTCCTCTCTTACGTTTGAGGATTGGCAATTCCTGAACACACGTTTCCCGGTCCTTACAGACCTATAATCGAGGCGCCTCGCATTCCAACAACCACAAAGGTGAAAAGTAGATATAAATGTCAGGGCTGGTAAGTCACTGACACCACCATAGCTAGAAAGAAACGTCGTGCTCTCCCAGCGGTCCGTATCCCGTTTTTAACTCATACCGAGGTGTGAGGCTCGCGAATCCACGCTATACACAAAGCCAAGCCACGTAGGCCGTGCTTCGATCATCATCCACAAGACTTTGCTTTGCAACAGAAGCCTTGATCACAGCATCTTGGCATGCCACATAGGCAATCCACTCCATACGATTGATTTCTATCGATATATAACCTCTGAGCTTGTACGTCTCAGAGAAGGGCGTTAAGCAAAAGAATAAATTCTCCGCCGCCAAACAGATATATATTTAACAGAGATCAATCAGTATAGAACAAATCCAATGTCCGACACACAGTCCATTTACAAGTCCGTTCTGGGTCTGAACGAAACCGGAGGCGTCAATTCCTCGTATATCCGTACAATCAACACATACGTTCAGACGGCTACTACTTCCGTCCCTTTTCGGTAGCTACTCCGGTCAGGAACCTCAGCAGTGCCCATCCAACCGATATGAAGATCGTCGGTCTTGAATCGTCTTTGCATTTTCCAATTCGAATCGCTCGATAAATTATTTGAAATGAGGGTTAGCTCGGCCTTTTCAAATAATTCACATAATTAGAATTTAAATCGATTCTTTTCATGGTTATATTATTCGACATCCATCTTTCGATTCTTTAGTGTTATTTTCGTGTCAAACACATACAACCATCAAATATCAAACAATTCAAGCCCAATTGGATTATTTGCAATCTATGTTGCTTATAATATTTTATAACGATTTTTCGCCATTTTTATTTATTTAAAAATGGCCATATTTAATTAAACGACGTTTCAGGTCGTGCCGTGGCACTGGCGCTGTTTTTCCCCTAATTTGTTTTACACATATCGGAAAATCTAACCGTTGGATTTCTACAAAGTCTATATCAGTGGGAAGATATTCCCAAAGCGAACCCAACGGTTCCACTTTCGTGAAAATCCGACGGTCGGATCTTCCACACTAGTCGTTTGAAGTTACGGTTTCAAAATTCGAACTGCAGCGTCGTTATTCGATTTAATTTAATTATATTTATATTTATATATAAATATAAACGATTCTGCCGGTGTTTTCCTTCAGATTTGAATTAAACATTCCGGACAATCCAACCGTTGGATTTTTACAAGGTTGGTGCCGTTGGGAAGATATTTCCAAGGCGAACCCAGCGGTTGCGGTTTCGGGAAAATCCGATGGTCGGATTTCTCGTACTAATCGTTTCAAATTACGATTCCGAAACACGAACTGCACGGCTTCGATTCCTTTTAATTATATTTATATTTATATATATAAATATAGTTCATCCTATAATTCCCACTATAGCTCATTCTATATTTTCAACTTCGTTTTTACTTCAAATATTTCACTAACGCCTTAATATTTCGAAAAATTTCGCTATAACCTCCTTTGTACGGGGAGGGGTTTGGAAATTTATTGGGCCGTGTTAGGTACCCAATAAATCCTAAAGAGCATCCACATATTTATAGTGATATATTCTGGTGTTTACGGGGGAGCATGTATAGATAATCACTCCAGAGAATAAATTCTCGTCACCCCGTTTCCGTGTGGAAATAAATAGTCCATGTGCCGTATCTAATAACTAGAGGGACGTGATTATTGTCAACTCCAGACCTGTGTGGGGTTTTTTATTAATCTGGCAGTTTATCGTTATATTTTATACAGTCCATATCAGTCATCAGTTCAACCTGTAATATATAATCATCACCATACAAACCTCTCGCTCGTATGGTAAATCTTCCACCTCGTCACACAAGCTCCAATTGCTTATGTGGAATATGATGAAGTATGCCTATCGTCAAGAAGTATGCCATGTAGTGTAGTTCAAAATTAATTGTTACTATCCTATGGCGATATTTATTATTTCACACAAAATAACCAGCACTCCGCATCCAATGGCATTCACAGGAGTTGATATAAAAATAAAATTGCGCAGCCAACTCATCAAGGCTTACCTATTTGTCGGGCACGCAAATAATTTTTTTACTCTACAGCTAATCCATTTTTCCTGTTCAACACATGTATATATATGCATAACAAAGCTAATAATAATATTTCTAGCAAACTATTATTTATTTCAACACGTGTGTATTTTTATCAAGGCGTATACATGATAAAAGAAATATTTTTATCATCAAAAATATTTATTCAACACGTGAATGTTTTTAACACTTCATATTCACAATAAAAATGTAGTTTTTATTGTCGATTCATTTTATTTTAAAATACGATAACATTCAACACATGAATTTAAAATCGACGAACGAATTGCAACTCAACACATGAATATTCTATATAGTTTGTATATATATAAAAATGTGATTTTTATCGCTAAAGCTATTTGTTTAAATTCAAATAATATTCAACACATGAATTTCAACTCAATGAATGAATTGCAACTCAACACATGAATATTCGCTATGGTTTGTATATATATAAAAATGTGATTTTTATCGCTAAAGCTATTTGTTTAAATTCAAATAATATTCAACACATGAATTTCAACTCAACGAATGAATTGCAACTCAACAGATGAATATTCGCTATGGTTTGTATATATATAAAAATGTGATTTTTATCGCTAAAGCTATTTGTTCAAATTCAAATAATATTCAACACATGAATTTCAACTCAACGAATGAATTGCAACTCAACACATGAATATTCGCTATGGTTTGTATATATATATAATTGTGATTTTTATC
Organism: Allium sativum; assembly: GCA_030737875.1. NCBI lineage: Eukaryota > Viridiplantae > Streptophyta > Magnoliopsida > Asparagales > Amaryllidaceae > Allium > Allium sativum. The sequence goes on from CM060915.1 coordinate 953,752,100, forward strand.
GCTAAAGCTATTTGTTCAAATTCAAATAATATTCAACACATGAATTTCAACTCAACGAATGAATTGCAACTCAACACATGAATATTCTATATAGTTTGTATATATATAAAAATGTGATTTTTATCGCTAAAGCTATTTGTTTAAATTCAAATAATATTCAACACATGAATTTCAACTCAACGAATGAATTGCAACTCAACACATGAATATTCGCTATGGTTTGTATATATATAAAAATGTGATTTTTATCGCTAAAGCTATTTGTTCAAATTCAAATAATATTCAACACAATGGGGATCATGCATCTAGTTCGCACGCAGGCGACATGTTTTATTTTCAATTCCACAATCCTATTCTAATTTGTTTCAACCACAAGAGGGTATTTTTCAACCACAAAGGTATTTTTCAACCACAATATCAACCACAAACAATTATTTCCAACCATTCGTCATACCATATAATATCACGTCAATCACAAGCAATAAATATCGTCCATGGTCTGTGGACGAGGGGAGTATATATATATATATATATATATATATATATATATTATATTATAATTCGCTTGCATTTCATCACAATTCAAAGCATATATGTTTCATTCAACGCTTGTATAATTTATACATCGCTAATATAACTTATACAACACATGTACATGAGGTATACAATGCGTATATAATTTACACTTTGCTTATATAATTTATACAACACGATTCCATTCACACAATTTAGTTTAGATTCCTCACATTGGTTATTGCAGCGCTAAAAATCGTGGGAAGATCAGAAAAATCCGTGGCTTCTTCTAGAATGTAGAGAGCCTCCTTGCGGTCACGGTGTCTCCTGTTTCATCAAATTTCGTTAAAGAACGAAAAAGATATTATTTTTTAAAGTTTTGCAACGCTTTATAGTGTTATTTCCATTTCTGAATAATAAAGGTCGTACCTTTATTTTTGCTTCGAAACTAGGTTTGGGATTTTTGCAAAATCCGTGAAGTATGGGGATGATCGGCGGTGCTGACGTGGAAGGGGGCGGCGAGGGCTTCACGACGCTGGTGGTTTGAGGGGTTGCGATGGCGAATCGGGGCGGCGGCGGCGCTGGGAAGTCGACGACTTCCTGGCTTCGATTCAGGCTGAGGAGCTGATGATAGAGGGCGACGCTTGGTCGGATGTGGAGAGGAGGCGAAGGGCTGTCGACTGGTGGTGGTGGCGCGGCCTAGCGTCGCCTGTGGCGGTCGGAAAAGGGAAGAGAAGCGCGGAGCTTCCTGGATCGTCCAAATCGGCTAAGGCGGCTAGGGTTTTTCGATTTTTTTTTTAAAAAGAAAAATTCCTATTGGTCGAAGCTATATAGGAAATTTTAAATAGTGTTTTCACAAACGGACTCGAAATCAAACCCAACGAATGTCGCCCCTAGCTAAATACCCCCATTCCGGACACAATGGGATATGTTTCGTTGGCCAATTCGACTGTTACAGTCAGTTATTTTTCAAATTAAAATATAAAACATTCAATATTTAATTTGAACGTACATTTCAATTTGCCAGGGCCACAAACTGAATCGAAAAATTCCAGAAAAATAAATATAGCTTTGTTTTGACGATACGGACCTAACAAAACCAGTTTCGTCGAATTCTGAGCTCGTTTGAAAAACGGCCATTTTTAGGTCGACCCATTTTAACAAAATTTGACCAATTACATTTTCTTTTGCCCCGCTCACATACTAGCTTCAAAAATTATGAAATTTGAAACTTAGCAATAATTTGACTTTCCGGACCAACAAATGTGGTTTCGTCGAATTCCGAGGTCGTATGCAAAATATCAATTTTCAAGGGCTATTTATGCTATATAGCGACCTTTCTGAAAATTCATTCGGCCATAACTTTTGATTCCCGTTATGAAACTTCGATTTTTCAGATTCGTTAGAAAGGTATTCATAAACAGATTTAAATATTTTCAGTATCGCTAAAATCCGTTATATTTTCCACCCGGTACAGTCAGACAAAGTTTGTATTCAAAATTTCAAACTGCAATACTATACCCAATTCTCTATTTTATTGGAATAGGCTATTTCAACTATTCAAATTCTTTGGTAATAACCAAATTTAAAAATTATAAATTGGTTCACATTTTCCGGGTTATTACATTTTCTCTTCCACCACCTACATTGCTTCATTTGCATAGTCTTTCCATTGCACCTTAATGCATTTTTCTTCTTCTTCTTCCTTTTCTTCTTCACTTCATAGCATTGAATCTGTGTACGCATGTGATGAATAAATGCCTCTCTCTCAATCTGTACAATCTAAAGTAGACTAGGCTCGACTACCTCAGCTGAATCATGTAAGCACTTTCACGAGTGCGAGACGAAATATTTTATTGACTAAAGAAAATTTCGTAGGTAGTCTAATTCTAAATGCCATGTTTCCTACTTTGGCCATAGTGGAGAATGGTCCTACGAATCTGGGGATGAGAATCCCCATTAAACTAAACCTTACCACATTTCAAAGTGGCGACACCTTCACAAAAAACTAATTCTCTATGTTTGAATTATATACCCCTCCTATCGGCATAGGATTTTTGTCGGCCTTAGGCCATATTCATCATTTTTTTATTAAATTGATCTTCTCTAAGGTCTCTCACCATAGAATGACAGGACGAACCTACCAGTCGTCTCTTGCCAACAAAAGGATGGTCTGCAAAGTTGTCCATAAATTTCCTTGAAAGGAGCTATACCTATACTCGTATGAAGGATATTGTTATAAGAGAATTATGCCAAGGATAGATGCTTCACTTTTGCCTCTCGAAAATCTAGGATGCATAACCTTGGTAAATCCTTAAGAATCTTATTCACCCTCTTAGTCTTTCCATCAGTTTGAGGGAAATAAGTCGTATTTAACCTAAGCGGAGTTCCTAGTGCTTCTTGCAAATGCTTCTAAAACTCACAAGTGGAAATGGGATCTCTATCATTCACAATGCTGGTAGGAATACAATCGAGTCGAACAATTTCTTAATGTACACTAAAGCAGACTATGATGTCGTCCTCTTGCTCTTAACTAGGATGAAATGGACACTCTTCATCAATTAGTCTACTGCTGCCCAAATGCTAGTGTTTTAATTCTTTGCCAAAGGCAAAATTTTGACAAAGACCATGGATACACTCTCCCACTTCCATAATGGCATATCTAATGGTTGGAGAAATCCACCAAGTTTCCATTGCTCAGACTTTGGTCTTTGACAAACCATGCACTTGTCCACATAACCAGTTATGCCCTTCTTCATGTGAGTCCAAAAAATACTCTCTTATGTCCCTATACATTTTGTCACCACATGAATGGATTGTCATCCAAGAGTGATGCGCCTCTACAAATACCACACTCGTCCAATCACCAGTGCAGGGGACACAAAGTCTACCATCCTTCCTTAGCTACCATTATTCATCTACAGAGTAACATTAGAGATTCACAAGGATTCCTCTCGGCTAATTCTCTAAAAAATATCAATAAATCATGATCCTCTTGCTTTCTCGAGCCAATACAATCAATGAGGGTGGGCTAAATCTAAAGCAAAGCAAACAACTTAGGTGTAAAGTCCATCGCAGACTTAAAATTAAACGTGGAAATGTGCTTTAGACTCTTTCATTCCACAAATATTGGGCTAAGATCATTCTTCTTCCTACTAAATACGTCAGATACGACATTGCCCTTTCCAGGTATAAGCAATCTCAAAATCATATGATGCAAGGAAATCCATCCAATGTTGCGGTCTGAGTTTAAGTCATTCTAAGAGAATAGGTAAACACATGACTTATGGTCTACGTAGAATTCAAACTTCTCTCTTAACAAATAATTACTCCACGTCTTGAGAGCTAAAACTGTAGCAGTCAACTCTAAATCATGGGTATTATTAAGTTTCTCGTGATCCTTCAATTGCCTACCATTGTAGCACACTCCCCATCCATTCTACATTGACAGCGCACTGCACTCATACACACTATAAAAGGCTTAGCTCCATCTGGTAATACCAATACTGTTGTGTTATTAACGACCTGCTTAAGCATAATGAAGGATTCCTCACAAGCTACGTATCACATGAGAGCCAATTTACCCAATTTATTAAGTGGTGTAGATATCTTGGAAAAATGTCAACTTCCTATAGTGTATGTCTAAACCTAAGTACCCTAAAAAGGTTCTTATTACGCGGCATTCTCGGGTGCCTTCCAATATTAAAATGTTGCTACTTTAGCAGGATTCATTTTTAACCTTTATCTCAAGACTATGTTCCCCATGAAACGCACCTTATATCGCCAAAAGTGCATTTCAAAATTTTTGATTTCAAACTATGCTTTCTTAAGGTGCCAAGAACCTCCTCAAGAGGAATTGTAGCTTCTCTCTACTCAAAAGTCAACAATGTCATCTATGAACACGACAATAAAAGACTTGACTCACTAAATCAACGAAGTAAGCCGGGGAATTAGTCCAGCTAAATAGAACGACTGACAGCTCAAAAATTCTATCTGGTGTACTAAATGCAGTACTTTTAATAATATCATCTACAACTCAGAGCTAATGAAACTTAATGTCTGATTTTGGCTAAAAAAAATAAGGAGACGCCAAAAAATGGTCGAAAAGATTATTAATCCTAAGAAGTGGAAATCGATTCTTCTTAGTGAGCTTACTCAGCTCTCTATAATCAACAAAAAGCCTGAGGGTACCATCCATCTTCATGGCAAAGACAACTAATGCCCCCCCTCTGATATGTTACGCTAAATAAAACCTTTCTGTAAAAGCTCACTAATCTTCTTACTTAATTCAATCCTATCCCTAGGGCCACACAAAAAAATGGTAATGCTACTGGCTTTACATTATCACTTAAATAGATGTGAAAATCAATCTCTCGCTTAGGATGTAAACCCTTAACCTCCTCGAAGATGTATAGAAAAGTTCTGACTATTGGAACAAAATCTATATAGGCTGAAGATATATCATGGGATTAAAGGAAACTAAACATAAATGACCCATATGGGTCGCAAATAGCTTGAGAGTCATACTACTACAAGTTTCTAGTAATATTACTTTCCTCATGCAATCTAGTATCGCTTATACAATGCTAACCAATCAATCCCAAGTATCATCCCATACCAAAAAATCCTAAAACATAGGCGGTGCAACCAAACTCAATAGCTAAATTAAAATCCTTAAACCACTTAAAACATAGACAATTGTGTCGGTCCTTCTATGGGGTTCTAAACAACTATCAGGTCTAAAATACTAATGTACTTAAGTGCATATTATCAACTAAAGAGATCGAAATAAAGGATTGTGATGCTTTCGCATCAAAGAGCGCTTGATTTGGAAAATTACAAAAGAGTAATAAAACTTTTAACTAAGATTTTCCCTATATCCGGCCCATTAATAGATGGTGCTGGGTCGACTACCTGAATCAGCACCACTTGTGCACTAGCTCTATAAGCTCCATTGCACTTTTGAAGGCATGTTGTGCTATGGTGTCTAGCCTAACTGCAATTGTAGCACTTGCCTCTCATGGTGTTCCTCTTACAATCCTTAGCATAATGGCCCACCAATCCACAATTAGGGCAATTAATATCTTTCTAAATCCTTCGTTTCTATGGAGCACTTCCTTTCTTCTTATCCTTCCATCATTTCTTATTAGTCATAGTTGCTTTGGAAGCTCTTTTACTTCCTCACTATTGTCATAAAGATTCGAAGGTATTTCCCATGAGTGCGCGGGTTAATGTCATCCCTTAGAGGGGTTGGTTCAAGCCCTTTGCAAACTTAATAGCCTTCCTTTAGGGAAACCAAATCTGACCCAAACTATGACACCCCATGTCCGTTAATGTCACTCACTAAGGGAATGCATTAAGTTTCATGAAGCGTTATAGGTAAATAAGAACATAATAGCACAAGACAGACATGTAAAATAGCAGTGAAATTAAAAACTTTATTTAAATCAAAACACCATGGTCCCAAATACTGAGTTTACATCATATGTAACTAATTACATTAATAATCTGTATTTCCAAAAACAACAGAGTACAAAAGCATAAAACCATATTTCCCCTGCAAAGCCATAAGAGAGTTGACAAGAAGTCAAAACAGTACATTGTATCCAAAATCCAAGCCAAGCTGAAAGAATCCAAATCAACTCTAAGCACTTCCACCCTGAGAACCTGGGGGGAAACGGAAGAGAGAGAAGAGGAAACAAAAGGGGTCAGACATAAAGTCTGGCGAGTCCAGTTACTTTTAAATATAAATAAATAAAATTATCATGGCAGGTATATACAAAACTGGAAGAACAAGATAATAGTAACAATAACAAGTGTGAACTGAGCAAGATAAGACGAATAAGATATATTGCGCTTCTAAATTACATTTCTCTGCACCTAGCAGATACTAGTTTATTAGAAATAGAATGATCCCTACTAATACCATTCCATTACATTTTCTTGATTTTTAGGTTACTTGGGTTAATAGCACTCAAGATTTATACGCGCATCATACCCATTTACTTTCCCATGGACCAACCAATACAACATATGTAGCCATCTCTCAATATTGAGATACACCCCATGGTAACCCACTCGCACGGTCTCCACCGTAGTGAACGCAGCCCCTCATCCTACGCCGGAGTGGTGTATGGATGTATATATATATATATAACAATGTTACGTTCCGCATATATCTGTCATTACTATGCTACGTAAGTGTACGGACTGCCACCATCGATCGAATCAGATTCTTTATCGGAATAATGCCCTCTAGTCTACGATACACCACCCAGAGAAGATATGCATATATCTAGACTGTCCCATGTATGTACTGTAATTGTAGCCCGATGCCTCAATCGCACGTCCTCTAATGTGCATCGAGTTCCGTGGTAGGGCTAAACTAGAAACACAGAACTCGGCTGGGAGCTTTTCCATACCTGTACAGGCTTCCTTTAAGTGCCTCCAAATACAGATATTCCTCGGGTCTGTTTTCCATGGTGGCTATGGCACCACCTCTGCCCCTCCCTCAACTAGTAAAGACTACAAGAGCTAAGCGACCACCCCTAATACAACCAATCTAAACATCCATGTGGCGTCTACCCTCAACCCTGTACCTCGATAGTGAAAGGTGAAGTGATATCTTGGGTTTAGCTCTAGTCTTTTTGCATCCCGTTGGCTTTCGATGACGGATATCCGATGTTCTACTATACTTATTGGTTGTGACCCTCTCTACCTCCTCGTGAGGCAACCATCGAATCACCCTGGTGTCACCTCGTCACAACATTCTGACTGCATAGCTACATCTGCAGTCAAGGACCACCCACCTAGTAGTTACAGGCAGACCCAACCTCTGCGAGTATAGCCTAAGACATCTGTCACCGCACAAAGGACTACTAGGATCACCTTATGTACTTCACGAAGCCGCGTGCTTCCCCTTCTAGTCCTTTGGAGCCGTCATAACTATCAGATGAATGTGCGCTACCGTCGTGTCTTATAACACCTCGATGATCTACCCCGTTGGGTTATTCACCCTCAAACGTACGGACTAGTCCAAGCACCTTTCTTTAATATATTGTTAGACCCTATGTCTAAACATTCTTTTACGTGCTTGCCATACCTCACCAGGTTCCAATTTAACTTGGTTATTCCCGTTTATATTGAATTCTTATTCCAATTTACCAAGTTTCTCTTGTTCATTAATTTCAATCATATAACTTAATCCATTTAAGTCTATTAATAAGCCCACAACATGTTATTCTCTAGATTGTGGCCCAAGGTCTGTAATCCACAATCTATTTTATATTCTTGCTTGGTTTCATCATTACAATAACATGTCATCCTTAATACGTTATTAAGTATATCTCAATTCACATGTTTCCTAATCACTTACCGTTTATGATTAAATATAACTTATTTATTTTACAAGCTTTCCTCATTCTTTCTCATTTAATCATAAATTCAATTTACACCGTCACTACAACTTATTGTTGTTTACTTAGCAGATTATTACGCATATCTAATTCTATCAATTCTACAAGTTATGCTTACCCTACAAGGTGTCTTTAATTACATAACTTTATTATATTTTCCATCGGTTATGTATACCACTAGGTGTCTTTAATTACATAACCTTATCGGGTTAAGTTTATGGGCCTAAATGTAAATATTACCCGCCCCCTCAGATTTGCTTAGCCCACCCACTGTCCAATCAATTTAACCCCAACTTTAGTTAATATTAATACAACCCCTATGGATTAATTAGGTTAAGAAGTCCAATTCACTACCATGTTTATTTATGGTTTATGATGGGCTAGACCACCCACATTAGGCCTACAACGTGTGGATGCTGGATATGCCGGTCGGGTCCGGGCAGTCTTATTCCACAGTTGGGTCTAACCTCGTGTCTTAGCCCGATTCATATTTGCACACTTAGACCTCTCACATTAGGTTCAACATTAGTGGCCGTTGGATACGCCGGTCGGGTCCAGGCAGACTTCCACAACTAATGCAACCTAACCTCATGTCATAAGTGCAATTACAATTCCTAATTGTAATTACTAGACATTCCATTTTTACCCAGACCTACCTATGTCATTATAGTTTATTATTTCCCTTTTTCCCCATATTTAATTATATGCCCAATTCACTATTCAAATCATAGACTTTTACATCCCTTTTCAATTCACTTTTTAATTATGCACCATATGCTCTTTTTCTCAAGTTATAGTCAAGGCATATACATATATATGTTATGCACAAACCCAAATCTACATATTTTCCAATTTATGTCCCTAGTCCATATTCGCCCATTTAAATACAGGTTATACCCAAATACATATTCGCATATTTTCCAATGTATGCCTAAAATTCATATTCACATATGTCCCAGTTTATGTCCCAAATCAGTACTTATACATGTCCCAATTTAGGCTCAAATTATATTTTCCAACGTACGCCTAAATTCATATTATCCAACAAGACATATGCCCCCAAACCCATATTCGTATATTTCCAAATTTATGCCCAAATTTATATCCATATTTTCCAATATCAATTATGCCCCAAATTATGTCTTTTCCCATTATTCCCAATTTCGCATGTTCTCATTTTTCAGCGTTAGGCCTAGGATCGAAGGTAGCCTGGCTATATAAAAATAAAAAGGGAAAAAGAGTGAGAGAAGAGAATCAAGAATAGGCATAATAATGAACCATTAATAAACTGATAGAAATAGGCATAAACTGAATAGGCATATTATGACAAGATTTAACATGGCGACAGTATGAACATATAAAAGCAGATCTGATAGTTATGTCATAATAGAACTTATCAGGAACCGATTCAAGATCCAATTTTTATATACATATCAAGATTACTATTTAAATATTCAGATCTAAAAATAACATGAACTCATAGTGAATAGATCTAAGGGAATGGATCCAAATTACTTCGAAGAACATGTTGAATAAGTTGTTGTAGCCATCGCTGAAATTGTTGTAGCAATCTTCGAATATGTATAATCTTCTTTGAATTGATTTAGAAGAAGACCATTTTAATTTTCGTTGCAGCAGAGCTTCGCCGTCAGCATTATTTTTAGATAAATAAAACCTAGGTCTAGGGTCCTTTATATAGCCCAGGGTTCAATGAATCTTGCTCAGAAAGGTGTCCAGATACAAAACGAAGTATTTCGCCCAGATCTGTCAGGGGTGGGTCGACCCCCCTTTGAGTGGGTAGACCTACCTAGGCGGGAAATCTGCCGCATTCCCCAATTTCGAATTTTGAACCGAATTTCGAATTTCTGGACCCATTTTTGAATTTCTGAACCTATTATATATATATATTCTTCCTGTGCGTATACAAACTTCAAACCTTAATAACTTCTTCATACGATGTACGATTTAAGCAAACCAGGTGTCTATCTTGACCAGAATTTCGAGACAGACACAATGACACAGTCCGTTTTTACTTAATTCTGATTATTAAATAGAGTTTTCCTTAATTCATTGTTAATAGTGTATTTCACAGTAATTATTCTTTAATTCATCATCTTTAGTGTCGTTAAAATTCCGTGGTGTTACACAAGCTGTGATAGCTCATTAGATTGGTTGATGTATTATTTGATGGATAATTCTCTCTGTTTCAACTGAATGAATTTTTCCAATTGTTTTCCTTTCTCTTCTTGAGATAAAAAACTTTATCTCTAACCTATCCATGATTTGATCTTAATACATAGCTCTTGCCTCAGCCTCTATGATCTCCAACCAATAGAAAACCCCTTAGTTTAACTTCCATGCAGAAAGATGGACTCTATCTCGATATGCAAGCTTCATAAGGCCAAAATTCCATTTCGTACAATGTAGCCATGTCCAAGCCTCAACAAAAGTCTCTATACAAAAGAATTTCTTATCTCTAACGCTAGAAAAATTATTACAGAGTCTAGGGAAATCATCTTTTTCTTATGGTTGAGCCGGGGCTTCGTGAGCCGATGTTGGATCCCGCACTGGTTCCTATGGCAGATCCGCTAGTGCCACTATCTGAAGGTATCTACAAAACTAGTAAGGTATTGTCATGCTCTTTTTTAAGATTAGGGGCATACATCATACTATACAAGAGAATATATAAGAATTAAGATTCATAGGAGTCAAAAGAATGTTTTAAAGACTTGAAGGGATAAGACTCCTTATATCTTTAAAAATAGTGAGTTCAAAAATATATTTTCTTTTGTAAACCATTAACTTTTAAAATAAGTTTTTAGAATCCTATTACCTTAGGCTCTAATATCAAATGAAACACTCTACACCCCTTAGTATCCCTAAACTAAGAACACTAAAGATTGCGTAATATTTATAGGTATAACTGAATAACATCACGGAGACTAAAGTGTATAAGATACATAAAATAGATACAGCGAAAACATAAAGATAATATTGCTTATTATTTATTTTATAAAATAATCATCTTCTCATAAAGTCAATAACAGATGATAATAATAATAATATCATGCCGAAAACTACATGTCTCACTCGGCCTAACCAATAAATCAGAGTACATGAAATCAAAATTCCCTCTTATGCAGCAGTACAAACCAACCAACTAAAAATGATAAAAGAAAATGAGATACATAAAAAAACTCTATTTTGCCTTTTCTATAAGAAAATATGAAATAATCAAAATAAACCCTAAGACCCCGAAGGGGGAAAAGGGATCAAAAAGGATAAGGTCAGACATAAAGTCTTGTGAATAAAGTAATAACCAGCATGACAAGTAACTAAAAGTCTAGACTTGATAACAGTTCTGTGTTAGTGCACAAAAGAGATAACTACCAGCAATAATTCGTATATCTGAGATTCTTATTTAGTTATTTGCACTTTTACTATTGTGAATACTTTAGTTTGAATTAGCTTTCCTAATTCTAACCTTTTATCTCCCTTGTTTTCATCTGTTGCCATCCTTATGGCCTTTATCGTGCCACTAATAGGTCATGCCCACTAGCGAAAATACACGTAAACTAAGGCATGTCATAGCAGTCTCTAACTAAAATCTACATGCTTAGAAAACACTGGATGCCTAGTAATCAAACTCTAACGATATCTTATATCATTTTTTCACTTAAGCACACCCAAACTTCTTGAAGCCATCCGAACCTATTTGAAAAGAGAAAGTAGTCGGACGTGTCCCATCAACAATCATGACAAGATTTTTGTGCCCTAACCCAATTTTATTCTTTTGACCTCTTGCAACCATTGTACTACCTAAGCATTCCCTGTTCTTCTGAGGCCGTCATATGCTTTTCTGAAATGAGAGGTGTTAGGACTGGGTCCTAGATTACTAATTTGTGTTCACTTTTATTCTTATCTCAATCCTAGATATAGGCCCAACTTTATGATCCTGTTTCCGACTGAGTAATAAGACAATATGTTTTGCTACTTTTCTCTTTATTATGATCTGTCTACTCTTTTAATTTCATAATATTTTACCTACTTTCTAAGTGTCTTATGAATTGTAATATTGGTTATAATTCATTGCAAATTCTATAAATGAACAAAATTTATCCAATTTCCTTTTTGGTATAGATTTGTAATTATTTACATATAACACTACAAATTTAGATACTTTTTATTTCAATCCATCTTCTCGCATCCTATGTGATTATTCTAATCCAAGAAAAAAAGAAGAATAAAAGCTGTGTTTGTAAACTAACATTTACAGCTCTAAAAATGGTAAGAGAATGCAGAAAACTAAAATAACCAGTTGAAATAATCACTAAGGAAAAAGACAGAAAAGAGAGAGACTCATAATAAAAAACAGAAAAAGAAGGATTTACAGAACTTAAGTAAATAAAATAATTTATAAGAGAAACAATAAACTAGTTACAAAAAAAGATAACTAAATGATTCTGAATAAACTGTAAGTAGAACTATTAAAAGCTCTAAAATTATAAGCCATTTATAATCTAAATAATTACAGTACTCACCCATTGTTCTATGATCTTTCTCCATGACTGGTGCAGATTTCACCTCAAATAGGATTACATAAATATCTTAATGTATAAATTCCTTCCTTAGAAATTTTTTGATCTAGTCTGTCTCAAAAAGAGAGAATCCAATGGGGAAACAATGTATTGTGAGGGAATAGTCAGGTCTGTGTAGCCTAAGGATCTCAAACCATTGGATTTCTAAAATAAATCTAGGCTGGTCACGTCATTCAGTTAAACAAAATAAGCCACATCATCCAAAATTACAAAAACATCCAATTGAAATTAGTCACGTTAGCCCGCATTTAAAACTTACGTGTTCGCTACGTGTTGGACGCAATTTGCATCTAGACCCATACATGGGTCGAACCCTCCTATACATGGGTCGATCCAAGGGTCAACACATGGGTCGACCCCGATGCATGTGTATAAATATCTTGTTTCTACAATATCTTTTTCGTTTTAGCTCTGATTCCTACAAAGTATGTACGCAAATTAATAAGAAAATTGCCACGAACATTATGGTGCAACTTCCATAGCTAGTTCTAACAATTTCAGAAACTTATTTTCTTAATTAATTACTGTAACTTAAAATTTGGGTTGTTATACTACCACTCCATACTAACCAATTATGACCACTTTGATTAAGCATTTAACGAAAATTAGTTAAATGCACATTCGGTGAAAGCATTGGGAATTATTTGCAAAATCCAATCTCATCTCCAAGTCCACGTTCTGTCTTTAGATCCATCGCCAGATTATTGTGTTACTTCTTCTAATCCATCGCTAAGCTCTGAAGATGCTTCATTGTCAAAACTGTAGATATGCTCCAATGCCCCTCCGTCTTCAAATTGGTCTTCACGTTCCATACTCCTTCATGGATCTATCCCGTCTATTTGAGTCTATCATTATTTATCATGCAAGCAATATGCACATCATGTGCATTTGGTTGATATACCAAACTTTAGCATATTAAGTTTTCCTATTCCTAGGTCATCCATAAATAGCAGTTTCAATCAAACTACTTAAACAAGTAACCATGCAACCAAAAATCCTATAATTATTTCAATAACATACAATCATTCATAATGGCATCCATGGTAAAAAAACATATCTAATGTGGTTAATGTGGATTTGATTTCAAAATATTTCAAATCTTATGGAAGTGTCAAAATAACCCGTAATAGCGTGTTAAATAGGTAAAAAGATGATATTTAGGTTTAAAGTCACCAAATTGGTTTTCTAATTTTTTTTATTTTTATTTACTATTTCAAAGATCATGGAAATATAATTTTAAGATTATATATGACTTTAAAATATCGAAAATTCATCGTATAAATAATTACAGTTTAGTGAGAAACAATATCACTCACTTTCGGTTGTAGTCGCAGATCTCAAAAATCTTTCTAGAATTGAAATGGAGTAGTCAACCAAATGGATTCCTTCCTCCCTTAAGTTCTGGATCCTTCTCTCTAGGTATAGATTTAAATTATCTTCTTTTAATTTGGCTAGAGATTGTGTTGTTTTTATGTTTAAACTAAAGAAATGTTTTTAATGGGGGTTGAGGAAGGTTTTCGGAAGAATACAAATAGGAAATTGAGGTTATGGCGTTTTCCCCTTTTAATCTCAAAATTATAAAAGGGAGTTAGCCCATTGTTTATGACTCTTAATGGCTGATTTGGGTTGTTTCTTAATTCAAAATTCCTTTAAACTAATTTATCTCTCTAATGTCTAGAACGTTTTTAACATATAATCACTTTTATAGAAAGGAAAATCATCGTCCAGATTTAATGAAAGGTGTAAGGTCCGAATTCCACTCCAATGAAAAATTTTGTGGACAAAATAAGATTTCTTCAAGAGCAAAAATGGTCATAAAAATATTGAGAAAAATCACATATGTGGAAAATAACTCCATTAGTCATTTCGTAAAATAGTGGAATCATGTGACCTCATATGAAAGTAATATTTCTTAATTACGCTTTATAAATGCATAAAACAATGGGATGTTCCAAATGCTCAAAGCAAAACACATTTGAGTCGATGCTCAAAGCAAAGAAAATTTGGATTGGTGGAGGCGAAGTGACTTCGGATCAAGCGAAGCGACTTTAGGTGTATACACTTCAGATTCATTAGCCATTACGCATGTTGAATAGTGACTTGAGATAATAATTAGTTATACACCTAGAGGTGAAGGTGGAGATTATTAAGTCAAGAAGATGAGACTACTAGTTAAACTCATAGTATTGTACGAGGAGTTCATGAGAGTATGGTATTCAATGACATACGATGAGTCTAGAGTGGTCTCAAATTAAAATGTCTTTTGAAGGGAGCTATTAGTCCAAAGGTGACTTTACTACTTAGAACATGAGCAAATGGATTGTTGATAGCATAAGGTTTTTCTAAGGAATGTGCCTTTCTTAGTACTAAAGATGACACTTAATACACCCTCGGTATTCCTGTACAAATCATTTAGTAATTCGAAAAGCAGTTCATTTGGGGAAAAAGAAGAAGATACAAACTAGAATTTCCAGCGAAATGAAAATTTATATTATAATAACAATCTTCACACGGACAAAGATTGAGAATTGAATATAATATCAGAGAATTAATCTACCAATCAATCTGGACAGATATAGCATCCTTTCTTTATAATGATGAAGAATACAAAAACAGACACAATGGATAAATACAAAAATATAGAAGAATACATCTTGTTCCTTTAACTCCTTGCCTAAGCTTCAAAGAAGCTAAGCAACCGGGAAAAAATGCTTGGTCGACTTGATCGTTATTGCATAAAATACCTAGGTTAGGCTAGAAAACTAGCGTGAGTGAGCTCAAATCATGATTAATTTATTTCCTTAGATTATAAACCTTTGAAATCAAAAGTATCTTAAAAGATCACGTTGCACCTAAATATAGATGGATTTTTATCTTACCATATACGAAATACATTTATTATGAATCCAGTGGTATCATAACAATGTCTAAAATCCACATATAAAAGTACTAAAATAGCCAGAATGCTTGCATCTCAGTTCGAACATAAAGTTATGCAATCAATTTCATGGGCTCATATTGGAGAATGGATTCAAATTATGAAATGGTACGGGTCTTGTAACACCCCGAATTTTGGGTTAATACTAAGATTCACTAATTACAAGATAAATAATCTCAGATGTGGGAATTGGGGGTAACGGGCTGCGTCATTGCGTTCGTCTCGGAAAAAATACGCGAAATAGAGTCCGAGTTTTCGAAAATCGGAGTCCGTATGGCCCAGTTAAGGCCCAATGAAGTTGGCAGAAAAATTAGAGCTTAAAATAGGTTTAGGAATTTAAATTCAGATTTTATATTAGAACCAGCGGGTCCAGGCGGGAAGGTTCCCGCCCTAAGCATGTCGACAGGGCTGTCGACAGGCCTGTCGACAGGGGTGTCGACTTGCCTGTCGACATGGCGTGTCGAGCCAGGGTGCTTGGGTGCACCAGATCTGGTTTTCTGGCTAGGGCTGGGCTTGGTTCTAGAGGTTTCCTAAATCTAAGGGTCCTAAACCAATCTAGGGTTAATCTAAGGGTCTAAAATGCAACCTAATCCTATAAATAAGACCCTAACCCTATCCTAATTCATTCATAATTAGGTTTTGTAACTAAACTATGGCAAAATGAAACTTGGTCATGGCCTCCACAATTCAATGAAGAGGAAAGCAAGCTCTAATCAACCTCTAATCCATCCTAAGCATCTTAATCTTCTTCATTAGCTTGCTAATTGTGTTTTGGTGAGTTTCTATGGCTTTAATAATCAATTGTTAAATTGATTATGGTAGGATGTAATAAGACATGGCTATGTTTGTGTATAAATGTATTTATGCAAGTTTGTGTGATATGTGATTTGCAAGTTTTATGTTAAATGCAAGTTTAAGGCCATGTTTTATGATGCTAAACCCTATGTTAAACATTTATGCATATGTGACATGTTATGCAAACTATATGTGAGAATATATGCAAGTTATATGTAACATGATATGCAAGTTATGCATGTGATTTTATGCATGCTAAGTAGTTGGTGTTATGCATGTAAAGTGTTTGACGTTATGCATGCTAAGTATTTGATTGTATGCATATTAAGTGTTGGGTTTTATGCATGATAAGTGTTTGGGTTTATGCAAGTTAAGTGGTGGGTTTATGCATAATAAGTATTTGATTTCATGCATGATAAGTAAGTGGTTTTATGCATGCTAAGTGGTTGGTATTATGCATAAATCATAACATGCAAGTTTACCCTTTTAAATATGATGCATACATATGCAAGATGATACCCTTATATGCTCATGCAAGTATGTGAATGCTCATGCAAGTATGTGAATGCTTATGCAAGTATGTGAATGCTCATGCAAGTATGTGAATGATCATGCAAGTATGTGAATGCTTATGCAAGTATGTGAATGCTCATGCAAGTATGTGAATGCTCATGCAAGTATGTGAATGCTCATGCAAGTATGTGAATGCTCATGCAAGTATGTGAATGCTTATGCAAGTATGTGAATGCTTATGCAAGTACGTGAATGCTCATGCAAGTATGTGAATGCTTATGCAAGTATGTGAATGCTTATGCAAGTTATGTGTATGCTTAAATGCATGTTTAACATGTTATGCAAAATATGTGTATGATAATATGCAAACTCATATGTCATATGTTATGCAAATCATGTGTATGATAATATGCAAGTTTGGGTTATATGTAGTTGGGTTAATATATGTTCATATATGCAAGTTGACATCCTCTTAACCCATGACAAAGTTGTATGCTAAACCCAAAATATTTGTGATGATCTTCCCCTTATTTATGTCATAAAATGAGAACGATTTACGTGGGGAACGATGGGGTTGGTAAGTATGTTAATAAAAGTATGATTGGGTATGATTAAGCATACCATGAAAATAAATTAACATAAGTGGGAATTTACCTATTGAGTTAGGTCTACCCCATGGGAATTTACCTATTGAGTTAGGTCTACCCATGTTATGAAAAATGTGTAATTAATTAGGGATAATTAATTGTGGGGGGAATGATTAATTAGGCGTAATTAATCAACTAAGACACGAGGTTGGACCCTTTTGTAGCGGAA
This sequence comes from Allium sativum, assembly GCA_030737875.1. Lineage (NCBI taxonomy): Eukaryota > Viridiplantae > Streptophyta > Magnoliopsida > Asparagales > Amaryllidaceae > Allium > Allium sativum. The sequence goes on from CM060915.1 coordinate 953,769,688, forward strand.
GTCTGCCCGGAACCGACCGGCCATCCAGCGGCTACAAATGATTGGCCCAATGTGAGAGGTCTTAGTCACAAACTAAATACGTGATTAACGTAAAGACACGAGGTTAGACTCGGTTATGACGTAAGGCTGCCCGGACCCAACCGGCTTAACCAGCGGTCATAAAAGATAGTCTAATGTGAGAGGTCTTTAGGAGGATCACGGTCTTAATTAATTAAGAAACACTTAACCAAATTAGCATGTAGTGGGACATGAGGGTTAAGTGGGTGCCTTGGGTGGCATGTAGTAACTAGTGGGGGTGCCTCGGGTGGCATGAGGAAACTAGTGGGTTGCCTTGGGTGGCAATAGAAAATACGATTAGAATACTTAACCAAAGTAGAACATGTAATTAAACATGATTAAAGGGTTAAGTAAGTGCCTTGGGTGGCATGTGAGAATCAAGTAAGTGCTTTGGGTGGCATGTGGAAATCTAGTGGGTGCCCTTAGTGGCAATTGAAATATGATTGATGACTTAACCAAAACTTAACATGTAAGTGGGCATGATTATAAAGAGGGGTTAAGTGGGATGCACTAGATATTTGACAAGCTTAAGTGGGTAGCTTGTGGGGGCCCATTTCAACCAATATCCCAAACGTATCTTTGTGGGCTCGACCCATGTCGAGTGACGGGACACGCATATTGGGCTTGACTATAAGAGGCCAAAACGGGTTAGCGGTGGCAACGCAAGTCCAACGGGCTTCATATGCGTGTGTGGGCCCGGGCTGGTAGATAAGCCGTTGTTGCATCGTGTAGATATAAAGCCGTGCACCGTTGATAGTATTTGGCTGCCACTTTAGGGGAGTGATACACCCCACTGTGGGACCAGCACGGGTATCTACGGTAGGGAGCCGATCGATGGGGGTAGTGGGTACACCTAATAAAGATAGGGGCAGACGGCACCTATGTAGGGGTACACTAAACTACTGGGTAAAATTGCTAGGTACACCTAGTGGAGATAGGGGCAGACGGCACCTATGTAGTGGGCTAGGAGTACACGAAATTACTGGGAAATTTTCTAAGTCTTTAGGAGGGATCAACCTTTAAGTAGGAATTACCCTTGGGTGGGTAGAACTGGTGTGGTGCAGTGTAGAAATCATCCTTGGGTGGATAGGTCTGGGGCGGTGTAATCTAGTAATTATCCTTGGGTGGATAAATGCGTCTTTTCGGTTATCGTAGTACATCCAGTGTTTGGTTGGCTACTTAGTGTAGTCATTATCCCCAGAGGTACCGTACCTTATTTATGTCATACCCTAATTACTTTAATGGTGGTATTGTTAGGGCTATAGGACTCACTCAGACTTATGTCTGACCCCGTTGTTTTTTTATCTTTTTCCCAACCCTCAGGTTATCAGAGTGGGCCTAGCACTAGTGGGCTTGGATCAGACCGCTATATCTATCTTTTGGGCTTGGATCGTAGAAGTAAAGCTCGGTTTATCTTTTCTATAATGGCTATTGTCTATGTAGTGGGATTATGTACTTCTATTTTATCAAGATGGATATTATGTACTTGACTCTTGTTATGGTTTTGTGATGTAACCAAACATGTTTTACTTTCCGCTGAAATGAAATGATGATTTAAATTTTCAAGTATTACTTATATCTGTCTTGTTGTAATTTTTCTGTTCTATATTCACATAAAATACTCCATCAATGTTATGGCATTCCCTTAGTGAGTGTCCGTAGCGGGTGTGGGGTGTTACACGTGGTATCAGAGCTTAAGGTTACCGGAACAGATAAAATTTTTAGAAAAACTATTTTCTAAGAATATTTTTGGAAAGGAGTATTTTCAAAAACATGTCTTTTAAGAGAAAAGTTTTTGAAAGAAAAGCATAATCCCCAATAGCCATATCTTTATCTTTCGAATTCTCCATTTTGAATCTCTTCCTTTCTCTCATTTTGAGTTTCCCCTCCGCGTATAGATGATCTTTCTAAGATGGATAAGGATGGAAAACCACTTCAAGGGACTTAGACGTTAGTCGGATTAGAAGTTGGTTCAAGAAGGAGGAGGACTGGTAGGTATCTGTTGGATAGACGATGGGAGGAAGGCTCAAATAGCTGTTGGGTTAATGAAGGATGAAATCTCATTGGTGGGAAGTTACGAGTGGGGGATAGGGAAGAGGAAGGCAAGTGGTTATCCTTTTGAGAGGAATAGGACACCTTATTAGGATTGTCCAAAGAAGCAAGGGCAAGATATGGAATCTTCTGGAGGGTAGTTGTATTCCCTCGCGACTAGGGTACCAGATGGGGATAGGACCGTCTAGACTGGAGGTTGGATTTCCTTATCATCCAATTCGAACTTTATTTGATTCTGACGCATCGAGTTCGTTTATCTCATCATTGTTAGTTGAGTCACTGCACTTAGACACCAGTTTGGTAGATGATCCCTTAGTTGTTTCAAACCCAATTGGGCTCCATGATGTGTTTGGGTTTGAAAGTTTCTATACTTAGCGTTGAGTTTGGATGTGATGCTTGTTGGGCTTCACGGGCTATGGGCTAGTTTTGGGCATGGACTGGTTATCCAGTAAAGGTGCCGTTCTTGATTTTGAAGGGAGAGGGTTGTTAGGCTTATGACCCGCTTGGGTAACACTCTCGAGATCTTTTGTAATCCCATAGAATCTGTTATGCTAAGTAATCTAGAATCGCTTGACACGTCGGTCTAGAGTTTGCGATCTGTTAGAGTGGTCCGAGAATACTCGGATGTGTTTGAGAAGGTGAAGGGTTTACCTCCGGAGCGGGGGATGGACTTCCGAAAATATCGGGTAGATAATACCAAACCAGTATCTTGGCCAGTGTGCCACACGGCTCCTCATGAGAGGAGGGAACTCGATAAGCAAGTAGGTGGTTTGCTTAAGATGGGGTTCATAAGACGAAGTATATTGGAGTGGGGTGCTCCAGTAGTTTTTGCCACGAAGGCGGATGGGTCCCCCAGACTTTGTGTAGGCTAAAGAGAACTAAATAAACTCACAAAGAAGAATAGACACCCATTGTCGAGGATGGATGATCTCTTTGATCAGTTAGTGGGCGCCTCAGTATTTTCGCAGTTGGACTTAGCCACGAGGTTTCGTCAGTTGAGAGTGGCTGAGGATTGCATAGAAAAGACTACCCTTAGGACTCCGGATGTTTTTTTTAGGAGTGGCTGGTGATGCCATTCGGTTTGACGAACGCCCCCGCATACTTTGTTGATCAGATGAGAAGGGTGTTCAGGGAGTACCTAAATAAGTTCGTGATGGTCTTTGTGGATGACATCTGGGTCTTTTCTAGGAGCAAAATAAGTTTTCGTATGTGCTCAATGGGGTGAGCAAAGCCAGTTATGGCAAAACGATGGTTTTGGAGCGAGACTGGGAAGAACATCCAAAGTTGGTCAAGCGCTTAATTATTTAGCCATTTTTATTAGTATCATCTCACGTAGGTCGTCTGAATTCGAAGGAGGTATCCCTTGGGTGTTTGTCTGATATTGGTTTAGGCCTTTGGGGCTTGCATTTGGGGGATGCCGAATTCGACTAGGGTGGTCTGCGTGGGAGACAGTTGTGATAATTTTGGATGATATCCTGGTGGAGAAGAGCATGCCCTACATATTAGGGAAGTGTTGGAGACTCTTCGAGCGCATAGTCTTAGGACAGCAAAAGTGGATGGGATCCTTAGCATCCTATGAGTAAGGGTATCATGGTAGCGGACGCCTTAAGTAGAAAAAGGTTGTCCTTGAGTTCATTGTTCATTAAACGGCGGAGCTTAGAGTTTATTTCTAAGTTTGATTTCAGACCTTCCATTGATTATGTACCCGGTTTGCTAGCTTCCTTGGAAGTTAGGCCTACTCTTTTGGGGCGGATTGGGGAAGCCCAGAGGGACGACCCACAGTTGGTTGAGTTGATAGGGAAGCTCATAAGAGGGGAGTCGTCCAGCCATTTGAGTAGGTACACCCTAGTCGACAGGGGGTGTTTACGTAGAGACGGTAGACTTTGTGTACCGCAAGACGAGGGTTTGAGGAAGGCTAGTCTTGATGACGCATACCGTTCTAGGATGACCATTCATCCCGGTGGGGATAAGATGTACCAAGACATGAAGAGGGTTTTCTTCTGGGCCGGTATGAAGAAAGATGTGGCCGAGTATGTCGCTCGAGGTTTGGTGTGCCAGCAAGTGAAGGCGGAGCAAAGGAAACCAGGTGGGTTGCTTCACCCATTGGAGGTTCCGCAATGGAAGTGGGATAGCGTCTCGATGGATTTTATTGACGGGTTACCCAGGTCGAGGAAGAGTAATACAGGAATTTGGGTGGTGGTAGATAGACTTACTAAGAGCGCCCATTTCATACCTGTGAAGAGCAAGAGGACTGCTCCATGGCTAGCTTCAGTATATCTTCGAGAGATAGTTCGATTACATGGGGTACCCTCTAGCATAGTAAGTGATCGAGATCCTATCTTCACTAGCGAGTTCTGGAAGAGTTTGCAAGAGGCGGTAGGGACTCAGATGTGTTTGAGTACCGCATATCATCCTCAGACGGACGGCCAGACCGAGAGGGTGAATCATGTCCTAGAAGACCTTTTGAGGCTTAGTATCTTAGATTTTGGAGGAACATGGGAAGAGCATCTTCCATTGGTGGAGTTCGCGTATAGTAATAGCTTTCAGTCTAGTATTGGTATGGCACCTTTCGAAGCTCTTTATGAAAGGCCTTGTCGATCACCTACACGTTGGTAGGAATCTACGGATGAGATCTTGCTTGGGCCGATAAGGTTAGAAAGACTTCGAGAAAAGATTGATTTGATTCAAAGAAGGATGAAAGCGTCGCAAGATAAACAGAAATCTTATGCGGACAAGAGGAGAACAAAGCTTGAGTTTGATATTAGGACATGCTTTTTATCAAGATATCTCCGTTACGGAATGTGGTTCACTTTGGATCTGTTGGGAAGTGAGTACCAAGGTTCGTTGAGCCGTTTCCTATTAAGGAAAGGATTGGACAGATGACATATAGAGTGGAGTTGCCCGACAGGCTTAGTGGTGTACATGATATGTTCCATGTGTTACATTTGAGGAAGTTCCTACATGAGACCGCAGAGGCGGTAGAGCCGAGCCTGCTTAGAGAAGTGGAAGTAGAGCGTGATGCGACGATTCGACGAGCTCCTACTTGCATCCTTGGGTCAGAGATTTGGAAGTTGAGAAACAGAGAGGTTCAACTAGTCAAAGTACGAAGGGGAGATGAAGAGAGCGAAGCTACCTGGGAGACGGAAGCGAAGATGCGTTCGAGGTACCCTTTTCTTTCGGAGGGTATGTCCTTTTGCTTCTCCTTCATCGCATATCTTGTGCTTATCTTATTCTTAGTATGTCCTCTCGTTAGTACCTTTGACCTTTAGATAGGGTAAACCTATGGTTGAAACATGTGTTTGAGACATGTTATGGTTAATGGATGCAAGTGGATGCAAGTGTTTGCTAGTGGTTGCTCGTGGATGCATATACACACACTCTAGACACTAGATCGGCTCAATCACTTCATATTGCATATTGCATAAAAATTGTGTGTAGGAAACTATATTGATGGATGTGTAATGTTTGTGTTATCATGTGGATGATGCATTTTGGTGAATGATTGTGCACTCATGTAGATATTGTATGTGTCGATAGGGTTTTCTCGCATACATAATGGATGCATGGCACTATCATGGTTTGCATATGTTCATACATTAGATAGGGAACATATACACACACTTTTTGCATATGCTCATACATCATTAGAAATTGTTTTAAGGACAATGGATGCCAGTGGTTGACGGATTGAGTAGATGGTTGTTTGGATGGTAGGATATGCATTCTCCTTAGCTTAGAGATTTCGGGGACGAAATCCTTTAAGGAGGGGAGAATGTAACACCCCGAATTTTGGGTTAATACTAAGATTCACTAATTACAAGATAAATAATCTCAGATGTGGGAATTGGGGGTAACGGGCTGCGTCATTGCGTTCGTCTCGGAAAAAATACGCGAAATAGAGTCCGAGTTTTCGAAAATCGGAGTCCGTATGGCCCAGTTAAGGCCCAATGAAGTTGGCAGAAAAATTAGAGCTTAAAATAGGTTTAGGAATTTAAATTCAGATTTTATATTAGAACCAGCGGGTCCAGGCGGGAAGGTTCCCGCCCTAAGCATGTCGACAGGGCTGTCGACAGGCCTGTCGACAGGGGTGTCGACATGCCTGTCGACTTGCCTGTCGACATGGCGTGTCGAGCCAGGGTGCTTGGGTGCACCAGATCTGGTTTTCTGGCTAGGGCTGGGCTTGGTTCTAGAGGTTTCCTAAATCTAAGGGTCCTAAACCAATCTAGGGTTAATCTAAGGGTCTAAAATGCAACCTAATCCTATAAATAAGACCCTAACCCTATCCTAATTCATTCATAATTAGGTTTTGTAACTAAACTATGGCAAAATGAAACTTGGTCATGGCCTCCACAATTCAATGAAGAGGAAAGCAAGCTCTAATCAACCTCTAATCCATCCTAAGCATCTTAATCTTCTTCATTAGCTTGCTAATTGTGTTTTGGTGAGTTTCTATGGCTTTAATAATCAATTGTTAAATTGATTATGGTAGGATGTAATAAGACATGGCTATGTTTGTGGATAAATGTATTTATGCAAGTTTGTGTGATATGTGATTTGCAAGTTTTATGTTAAATGCAAGTTTAAGGCCATGTTTTATGATGCTAAACCCTATGTTAAACATTTATGCATATGTGACATGTTATGCAAACTATATGTGAGAATATATGCAAGTTATATGTAACATGATATGCAAGTTATGCATGTGATTTTATGCATGCTAAGTAGTTGGTGTTATGCATGTAAAGTATTTGACGTTATGCATGCTAAGTATTTGATTGTATGCATATTAAGTGTTGGGTTTTATGCATGATAAGTGTTTGGGTTTATGCAAGTTAAGTGGTGGGTTTATGCATAATAAGTATTTGATTTCATGCATGATAAGTAAGTGGTTTTATGCATGCTAAGTGGTTGGTATTATGCATAAATCATAACATGCAAGTTTACCCTTTTAAATATGATGCATACATATGCAAGATGATACCCTTATATGCTCATGCAAGTATGTGAATGCTCATGCAAGTATGTGAATGCTTATGCAAGTATGTGAATGCTCATGCAAGTATGTGAATGCTCATGCAAGTATGTGAATGCTTATGCAAGTATGTGAATGCTCATGCAAGTATGTGAATGCTCATGCAAGTATGTGAATGCTCATGCAAGTATGTGAATGCTCATGCAAGTATGTGAATGCTTATGCAAGTACGTGAATGCTCATGCAAGTATGTGAATGCTTATGCAAGTATGTGAATGCTTATGCAAGTTATGTGTATGCTTAAATGCATGTTTAACATGTTATGCAAAATATGTGTATGATAATATGCAAACTCATATGTCATATGTTATGCAAATCATGTGTATGATAATATGCAAGTTTGGGTTATATGTAGTTGGGTTAATATATGTTCATATATGCAAGTTGACATCCTCTTAACCCATGACAAAGTTGTATGCTAAACCCAAAATATTTGTGATGATCTTCCCCTTATTTATGTCATAAAATGAGAACGATTTACGTGGGGAACGATGGGGTTGGTAAGTATGTTAATAAAAGTATGATTGGGTATGATTAAGCATACCATGAAAATAAATTAACATAAGTGGGAATTTACCTATTGAGTTAGGTCTACCCCATGGGAATTTACCTATTGAGTTAGGTCTACCCATGTTATGAAAAATGTGTAATTAATTAGGGATAATTAATTGTGGGGGGAATGATTAATTAGGCGTAATTAATCAACTAAGACACGAGGTTGGACCCTTTTGTAGCGGAAGTCTGCCCGGAACCGACCGGCCATCCAGCGGCTACAAATGATTGGCCCAATGTGAGAGGTCTTAGTCACAAACTAAATACGTGATTAACGTAAAGACACGAGGTTAGACTCGGTTATGACGTAAGGCTGCCCGGACCCAACCGGCTTAACCAGCGGTCATAAAAGATAGTCTAATGTGAGAGGTCTTTAGGAGGATCACGGTCTTAATTAATTAAGAAACACTTAACCAAATTAGCATGTAGTGGGACATGAGGGTTAAGTGGGTGCCTTGGGTGGCATGTAGTAACTAGTGGGGGTGCCTCGGGTGGCATGAGGAAACTAGTGGGTTGCCTTGGGTGGCAATAGAAAATACGATTAGAATACTTAACCAAAGTAGAACATGTAATTAAACATGATTAAAGGGTTAAGTAAGTGCCTTGGGTGGCATGTGAGAATCAAGTAAGTGCTTTGGGTGGCATGTGGAAATCTAGTGGGTGCCCTTAGTGGCAATTGAAATATGATTGATGACTTAACCAAAACTTAACATGTAAGTGGGCATGATTATAAAGAGGGGTTAAGTGGGATGCACTAGATATTTGACAAGCTTAAGTGGGTAGCTTGTGGGGGCCCATTTCAACCAATATCCCAAACGTATCTTTGTGGGCTCGACCCATGTCGAGTGACGGGACACGCATATTGGGCTTGACTATAAGAGGCCAAAACGGGTTAGCGGTGGCAACGCAAGTCCAACGGGCTTCATATGCGTGTGTGGGCCCGGGCTGGTAGATAAGCCGTTGTTGCATCGTGTAGATATAAAGCCGTGCACCGTTGATAGTATTTGGCTGCCACTTTAGGGGAGTGATACACCCCACTGTGGGACCAGCACGGGTATCTACGGTAGGGAGCCGATCGATGGGGGTAGTGGGTACACCTAATACAGATAGGGGCAGACGGCACCTATGTAGGGGTACACTAAACTACTGGGTAAAATTGCTAGGTACACCTAGTGGAGATAGGGGCAGACGGCACCTATGTAGTGGGCTAGGAGTACACGAAATTACTGGGAAATTTTCTAAGTCTTTAGGAGGGATCAACCTTTAAGTAGGAATTACCCTTGGGTGGGTAGAACTGGTGTGGTGCAGTGTAGAAATCATCCTTGGGTGGATAGGTCTGGGGCAGTGTAATCTAGTAATTATCCTTGGGTGGATAAATGCGTCTTTTCGGTTATCGTAGTACATCCAGTGTTTGGTTGGCTACTTAGTGTAGTCATTATCCCCAGAGGTACCGTACCTTATTTATGTCATACCCTAATTACTTTAATGGTTGTATTGTTAGGGCTATAGGACTCACTCAGACTTATGTCTGACCCCGTTGTTTTTTTATCTTTTTCCCAACCCTCAGGTTATCAGAGTGGGCCTAGCACTAGTGGGCTTGGATCAGACCGCTATATCTATCTTTTGGGCTTGGATCGTAGAAGTAAAGCTCGGTTTATCTTTTCTATAATGGCTATTGTCTATGTAGTGGGATTATGTACTTCTATTTTATCAAGATGGATATTATGTACTTGACTCTTGTTATGGTTTTGTGATGTAACCAAACATGTTTTACTTTCCGCTGAAATGAAATGATGATTTAAATTTTCAAGTATTACTTATATCTGTCTTGTTGTAATTTTTCTGTTCTATATTCACATAAAATACTCCATCAATGTTATGGCATTCCCTTAGTGAGTGTCCGTAGCGGGTGTGGGGTGTTACAGGTCTACCTGTGATGGTCCGCCCCGGACCAGCCGACATTTCACCAAAATGCACTGTGCTAATGCCCGACTAGCACGGGATGGTCGTCAAAGGAAAAGGGTTTTGAAACTATGAATCACCAAGAACCTATAGTATATCTCACAGCGCATGGAATAAAATATAATAATAACATAACTTGATATAAAACAGGCGAGAGAGTACATAACCTGGAAACTAAACCATCATAGCAGCGGAATCCAAAACATAGCTTATGATCCAAACCATCATTATTACAACTTCAAAATATTGTCTCTAAAGAAAAATAGAAAAGGTACACTACTAATCCCCAAAGCAGTGACCAGCAACAACATAGGGAGAATATATGTAAATAGTACGTAAAAGCCTCCTGCTCATCTCCGGATAGCTACTCGTGCATAACCACCTAACCTGTCTCTAGTCTGCTCATTTAGGAGCACTCGAAGTAATAAGAAGAGACATAAAACTCTGGGTCAGACGAAAGTCTGGTATGCACGATAGCAGCAAAATAAAACAATAACAGGTATTAATAATCATACCTGAACCTGGACAAGGACCTGCAACCAAAGAGTTAGCACAACAAGATGTATAGTACTCTAAGGTAACACTAGCATATAGTGTAAAAATGGGAGTGTGCGTGTCATGGTGATAGCAAATTTCAAACATAGAAATCATCCTCACGTCTCTCACTCAGTGCGTAAAGCATACGATATCCACTGTTTTGATCACCAAATCTATTGGGGCCATGACGGCAACTCTGTACAACTATTGCTATGACCATACTTCCCTGGTCTATAGTCAATAACCCCACCCAGTCCACACATCCCTGGCTCTAGGTTGAGGGCCAACCAGTCCACACTTCCCTGGCTCTGGTTCGTCTACATGCCCCCTCTCTCAATGGTGGACCAAAGTTATAAATATCGATAACCCCTTTGCGCACGTCCCACAGCAGATCCCAACTCTAGAAGTTAGCTCGTCGGTTCCCATCTGGATCCTGAGTAATAACTTCTCATTTGGACTTCCTTCGCATCTCGGGTTTTGGTTAAATTGTAGTTAATCTTCAGAAAAGTTCACAATTGTCATCGTGTGGAAGAAGTTTGAATCTAGTTCGGTTTGGAGTCATCATCTTGGTTCGGGTCGTGGTCGGGGTCCTCGTTAGGGTCGGTTCGTGGCTCGTGACCTCCCCGGTTCATGACCATCCCCCCGGCTCGTGACCACCGCCTGGTTCGTGACCACCCCCCGGCTCGTGACCACCCCCTTTGGTTCGTGACCACCCCCCGGCTCGTGACCACCCCCTGGTTTGTGACTAACCCCCCCGGCTCGTGACCCCCCCGGGGTTCGTGACCATCATCTTGGAGCGGTTCGTGACCATCATCTTGGAACGGTTCGTGACCATAATCTTGGAGCGGTTCATGAGACATACCCCCTTCAAGAATTGAAGTTCTCCTGGGCGGTTCGTGAGGCATACCTCCTTCAGGAACCGGTTTTATGCAGTTTTTCCAGCAAGCTAATTTCGCCAAACGAAGGCGTTTTCAACCATTCAAAACTTACTATGAAGTCACAAACATACCAAACAGCAGTAGTAACATGTAAAATCAACCAAAAACACTAAAATATTAATCACATGAAATATTTAGATCAAACATACCCAAAAAGCATGATTTTCCCCTTAATCCCCTTAAGCATGTTTTAACTAGAAGATTAGCAAACTTAATCCAAATTAACCCAAATTTTAACCAGTGACATAAAATAATATTATAGAATTTCTACATATTTTTCCAGATTCTTATGATGCATAATTTCTCTACTTATCACTAATCACCCTTAATTAGCCGTAATTAGTGAATAAAAGTGCAAATCACTCACCTTAGCCACAAATAAATTATAGATCTAAAAACTCCACTGATTTAGGTCGAATTCTTATGTGTTCCAGCAGCTCTAGCTCGATTGTGATGCTAATATTTCTTGATTTGATGTAGTTTTGGTTAATTAAGATTAGAAAGCAATTAGAATGAGATTTGGAGGATGGAGGCCATGGTTAGGGTTCAAAGAAATGTTAGTGGCAGATGGAAAAATGAAAAAGAATAATTCTCTAACTCCTTTTAGCCCACCCATATCTCTAATCGCAAAATGGGTTATGGGCCTAACCACTAATCACCTAATTAAGCACGGTTAAGCTGTTTTCCATCTTCCAAACCTTATTTCAGCCATATCTCCCAAACGGTTAGTCCGTTTGATTAATGCGACCACTCTACGGAATGGTAAACCATCATTTGAATCCAATGGTAGTAGTTTCCGGTCAAAACTCTTTACCAATCAAAAGTTATAGGCAAAACAAGATTCTCTAAGGGCAAAATAGTCATTTAAAATTCGGCAAAAATCGTGAACATGGGAAATAAACCCAATAGTCATTTCCCAAAGTTACACGACCATAACGACTTCGTTTGAAAATAAAATAAATATTTTATGATCCTCCGATACGTAGAATGCGGGTCGTTACACTCTCCTCCCTTAAAAAATTTCGCCCTCGAAATTCCTTAATCAAGAAAACAACCGAAAGGTCCCGCATGCCTATCAACCGTTTACAAACTATCAAACATACAAAAATAACACAACAAGCCTTTCCTAGCATGCGGTTTACTAACAAGGGAATAACTATATTGCAATAAAAATCTTAATAGGCAAAGAGTTTGGGATACGACTATTCTCCTTTGTTTCCCAAGTACAGTCATTCTCATTATCGCTCCACTGAACCCAGACCAGTTTCACCGTCTTCCTTCGAAGTTGTTTTGTATCGTGTCTGACAATACGAATCATCCTGCGGCTCCCAACTGCCTCAGATTCTTCCTTGATATCATCCAACTGATTTGGTGATATAGTCATTTCAGAATCGTGCACGAACTTCCTTAACTAGGAGACATGAAATACGTTGTGAACTCCTGCCATCTTGTTACGTAATCCGAATTTATACGCTAAAGTCCCAACTTGTTCAAGAACTGGAAACAGACCAATAAACCTTGGTGCTAATTTACCTCTCCTACCAAACCGAATCACACTCTTTAATGGAGAAATCTTGACAAATAGCAAGTCGCCAACGAAGAATTTCTAATCTCTTCGCCTTTTATTAGCATAACTCTTCTGCCTATCTTGGGCAGTCTTCATTCGTTGTTGAATAACCTTGATCTTATCTGAAGTTTCTCTTATTACATCTGGCCCAAGCACAAATTTCTCACTAGTTTCCAACCAACATGATGGTGAGTTGCACGGTCTTCTGTACAAAGCTTCAAATGGAGACATACCAATAATGGATTGACAATTATTATTATATGCAAACTCAACTAGATGTAAATGGTCATCCCATGAACCACCAAAATCCAATATACAAGCTCTCAAGAGATCCTCTAATACAAGATTCACCCTCTCTGTTTGACCGTCGGTTTGAGGATGGTACGCGGTACTGAGATGTAATTCCGACCCTAAAACCTCTTGTAAGCTCTTCCAAAACCCACTAGTAAATAACGGATCTTGGTCACTCACAATACCTTTAGGTACTCCATGAAATCTCACTACCCACTTCATATACAGTTCCGCTAACTTAGTTGTCGTTCTATTCGACTTGACTGGTATAAACCTTGCTCTTTTGGTCAATCGATCCACAATCACCTAAATACTATCATGACCTGACCTAGTCCTTGACAAACCGTCAATGAAAACCATTGAGACTTATTCCCATTTCCATTCGGGAATTTCCAGGGGTTGTAACAAACCACTAGGCTTCTTTTGCTCGGCTTTAACAAACTAGCGGTTCATGCACTTGGATATAAACTTCCTAGAGTTTCTCTTCATCCCTTCCCAGTAGTGGGTCTGCTTCATGTCTCGAAACATTTTGTTACCACTATGATGTATAGTCAGTTTCGAGTGATGACACTCTATAAGCACTTCATCTCTCAATCCATTAACATTAGGTATAAATAGTCTACCATTCTTTCGAAGCCATCCATCTTGATCAAGCATGTACTTGTTCATTTCTTCATAATCGATATTCATCTCTACCTTGGAGATGATTTCCAATAGGTTAGGATCGTCCCTCTGACTAGAACCAAACCGTTCAATCAAAGTCGGTCTAATCGTCAAACTCGGTAGCATCTATGGATCTAATTCACAATTACGTCTGAAATCATATCCCGCGATACATTCTAGTTGCTTCCATTCCAGAAACATAGCCCCCAAACTGGCATGTCTCCTACTCAGTGCATCAGCTACCGCATTGCCCTTCCCGGGTGTGTATGCGATATTGAAATCATATGAAGTTAAGAACTCTAACCATCTCTGTTGACGAAGATTTAAATCCTCTTGAGAGAAAAGATAATTTAATGACTTATGATTGGTAAATAACTCGAATCTTTCTCCCAAGAGATAGTGTCTCCACATCTTTAACGCGAACACGATCGCTTCCAATTTTAAATCATGGGTATGATACTTTTTCTCATGCGGTTTCAGTTGCCGACTTGCATAAGCTACAACTCTACCTCCTTGCATCAGTACAGCACCTAGTCCGGTACCACAGGCATCCGTATATACCATCATCTCTTCGTTCCCCTTAGGAATAACTAACACTGATGCACACGTTAACTTCTCCTTTAGACTCTTAAATGGATTCTAACATCTTCTGTCCCAAACGAAAGCTTGATCCTTTTTGGTCAACTGAGTTAACGGTGCTGCTATCTTGGAGAAGTCTTGGATAAACTTACGATAATATCCAGCTAAACCCAATAAACTTCTCACATCCGTTGCATTCTTGGGCGTAGACCAATCTTGTACCTTAGCCACCTTCGCAGGATCCACGGCAATACCATTCTCTGAAACAACATGGCCTAAGAATCTCTCTTCCCTCCTCCAGAAGTGAGACTAAGAAAATTTTGCTCTCAATTGGTGTTTCCTCAACACCTCCATCACTGTCCTTAAATGTTCCTTGTGTTCTTCCTCTGTCGTCGAGTAAACCATGATATCGTCCACAAACACAAGAAAAAACTTATTTAATTGATCCTTGAAAACCCTATTCATAAGATCAACGAAATATGCGGGTGCATTGGTCAACCCGAATGGCATGACCAACCACTCATAGAATCCAGACGGCATCTAAAATGCGATTTTAGGTATACTCTCAACTGGTACTCTGAGCTGATGAAAACCTGTCGCAAGATCCAATTGCAAAAGCACTCCTGCTCCATTCAGTTGATCAAACAAATCATCTATCCATGGAAGAGGATACTTATTCTTTCTAGTCACCTTGTTCAACTCGCGGTAGTCTACACATAAGCGAAGGGAACCATCAGCCTTAGTATCAAATACAACTGGTGCTCCCCACTCGGAATCACTTCTTCGGATAAATCCTTTCTTCAAAAGATCGCTTACTTGCACCTCGAGCTCTCTCTGCTCCCTTGGTGCCATATGACGAAGTGGCATCACTATAGGTCTGGCATTCTTCATTAAATCAATCTGACACTTGATCTCTCGGCGTGGTGGAAGTCCGGTCATTTCCTCGAA
Organism: Allium sativum; assembly: GCA_030737875.1. NCBI lineage: Eukaryota > Viridiplantae > Streptophyta > Magnoliopsida > Asparagales > Amaryllidaceae > Allium > Allium sativum. The sequence goes on from CM060915.1 coordinate 953,784,866, forward strand.
GATGTCCGGATACACGCCAGCAATAGGCACATCTGATAAATCATCCTGTGGGATGTCGAAGAATGTAGAAAACTAGCCATCACCTAATCACTAAGTAGGCAACCCAATACCACCCTCTGCCCATCATCCGCTCTAATGGTCACCGAAGACCCCTCACAGTCTACCACCACCCCATATTTTTTAAGCCAATCGACTCCCAAAATAATGCCAAACCCAGTAAATCCCAAAACAAAGCAATTACAAGCAAACATACATCCATGACTCGATAAGACCAATTTATGACAAATCATGCAAGGGCTAGTCGAACGACCGATTGGGTTCATTGCAACTAAAGGTCTATCGACTATCTCGGGTTCCAATTCTAACCTATCTACCAGGTCACTAGATACGAATGAATGGGAAGCCCCGGTATCAAACAACACTCGAACAGAAATGTCATAAATAGAAAGCATACCTTGAATAATGACACCCTTTCCCTTCTGCGCCGTAGTTGGGGCATTTGACAAAGAAGGGACAACGTTGATAGCATATGCTTTCACGATCTGCTTCTCCTTAGGGGGTTGTGGATATTCATGCTTAAAATGCCCCACTTGGGCATAGTTGAAGCACTTCTTTTCTCCTAGCTTTGCTTGACACTCTTTGGCATATTGACCCTTCTTGCCACAGCTATAACACTCGATATCTTTCTTATTCTTCTTTTTCTGACCATCCTTGGTCTGATTCTATTTCCTTTTATTCTGGGAATTATTCTTGCCTCCACCGCTTGCTTACGGCTTTAGCTCTTCTACAGATGTAATAGAAATCTCGATCTTCAACTTAGGTAAAGGCTCTCAGATCTTTATGCCTTTCCACAATATATTCGAAAGTCACAGCGATATGGTTTTTGAGTCTCTCCCCCAAGTACTCATCTAGGTCAGTTATGAACTTCTCTTTCTTCTTCTCAATAGTATCGATAAGGGACAATCCATATTTCGATAAGGTATCGAATTCAGCAATATACTCTGAGACTGCCTTACTGAAACACCCCACCTCCGTTAAGGTCACTCACAAAGGGAATGCCTTAACTTCGGTGGAGCATTTTAGGTAAAAGATGCAGATAAATTACAAGACAGATAAATAAATCAGCGGAAAATAAAGTCATTTTATAAACAATGTGGTTCAGTTTAGCTTTTACAATATTTGTCTCAATCATACTTAAAAGTAATACATAGAACTTCTGTCTTGATTTAAAAACTTCCAAGTATAAAAGAAGCATAAAAATAACAATGATATTCCCCAATAAAGTATGAACCAGCCATAGCAGTGGAAGAGAGAGTCCAAAGCAATACATCGACTATTTGCGAGCTTGGAAAGAAAACTGGGCTAAGTGGTAACATTTCCTCCCTGCGAACCTTGGGGGGGGAGGAACAGATGAAAAAGGGCGGAACAAAACTAGGTCAGACATAAGTCTGGTAAGTCCAGTGACTTTCAGCATATGAACAGGCAAAAGCATCATGACATGAATAAACTGAATATAAGACAATACCGTGAGAACAAGGATAACAAGATAACATACGATTAGTATAGATATGATAAGGCAAGATAAACTGAATGCGCTTGTTAGACCAAAAAGTGGTTCTAACACCCAAATTGATTAAAAGCAAAATGAAATGAAATCAAAAATAAGAATGAACACACAGGATTTATAGTGGTTCGGCGAAGAAATGCCTACGTCCACTTGTCTTTCACTATATTCAATGATTCAGTTGCAAATACAATGAAATATTCACTTGATCTCTCTCACAACTCACTTACAATCACTCAATTAACTAAAACAAATAATGAAAGAAGATTTGGATTCTCCGGGAGTGCTGGAATTCGGGTTATGAAGGTGGTTGAATTCTCAAAATGCCAGAAAAGGATCCTTTTCTTTGTCTCCAGACGGGGTATTTATAGGTGAAAATTTGCTCAAAACCCGATCCGGATCGGAGCCACGTGTCATCCATCCCATTAGCCTCGGGTTCAGATGGATTTCTGTGTTGACAACGCATCAGAGTAGTGGACATTGAGGGTAGGAACTGGTCATGGCCGATCCGAATATCCAGGCGCTCATGCAGGAGAGTGACGTGGAAGACAGGTTCGGGTCGGAGAGGCATGCACAAGGGGTTCGGATCGGGGTACCCGATCCGACCCGGATTGACTTGGAACCAATTCTCTCTTCTCTTTATTCTGCTCCGCTCCGACCTATCTCTGTAGCAATTGGGTGACTTTCCGATCCGACTGGAAGTAGATTCCCCTCCGATTCGAATAGCCGTGTTTCTTAAATTCCAAGAGTAACAGTTCACCGATCCGAACAGCAGACTTTTCCCTATCCGAACCGCTGTCCTGCTCCGATCCGACCCGCTTCAGAGTTTTTCAAGTTCTTCAATATTTCATGTCTTGACTTTGTGTTGCCCAGTTCACAAAGTGGGCTAACATTTTGCCCCCTCAAAGGATGCTTCTGTTGGAGACGGAGCATGCTTTGACCATCAATGCATAGCGCTCTTCGAGGTAATTTCCCTTTTGATTTTCCTTGCGTTTTTATCTTTTCCTTCAAATTTCAATTCAGTTCGTTGCTGAGCTCAAGGACTTGGTTCGGTTTGGATTCTAATCCGAACAGACCCCTTCTCTTTTCTATTTTCCACTGGACTATTGGGCCAAGCTTCGCTTCTGCGCTGTCCATCCGATCCGAACGGGGGTCCTTCTATTGGGCTGCAGATCCGAATGGGGAGACGAATGGACATCTTACTCCTCTATATAAACCGATTCTTCATCCCTCTCTCATTCTTACTATTTTACTCTCGAGTTCTGCAAAGCGAGAAAGAAAAAAAAACATCTAACTCCCTGAACACCCAAATTTCTTTTAACTCTCAACGTGACTTTATTGGTAGGTTTTGAACCTTTGAACAATCTTTTTTCTAATTATTCCCGATTCGAATTTGTAGACGATTAGGATGAGTCGAGCATGATATTCTGATGAACTTTGCCGCCGTGACCCTCCCTCGTCATCATCACCAATAAACTTGTCGTCGTCTCGAGATTGGAACGCAGGAGATGATAATCTGTTGTTAAGTGCACCATCGTAGAATTGCTTGGCTTCGAGTTGGGTGAATGGCACGAGATTGGCCTCGGAATTGGATAGGGAAGAAAGAGGGTGAAGGAGAAGAAGAAGATGATGGAGAATCGGTTCGGTTCGGAAGGATATGGAAGGTGAAAAACAAAGGAAGAAGGAAGGAAATTCAGGAGGTCGGATCGGGTCGGGGCGAGCAAAGAAAGAAAAAAGAAACGAAATCTAGGAGATCGGATCGGGTCGTAGCAAGCACTTAAGACAGGAGGGAAGGAGCCTCCCTAACCGGATCAGATCGGATCGTAAAATGATGGAAGAGAAATATAACTACATGATCCGATCCGAACCGTTAGGGGACTTTGCTTCCGATCCGATCCGACTTCAATTTCTGAGCTTCAATAAGATTTCCAAACCTAAGGTCACGCCCCCGATCCGATCCCAGTGAATGAATCCGAACCGAACCGAAGCACAGTCTATCTTAACGCATAAAAACTCGTCTAACTGGCCCAATCAACTTTTGGCATGATCTTCACTTTAATGGACAGTTAGGATAGTGCCTTGCGAACGTAACTGGACATCAAGAATTACTTCCACTCTTTATATCTTGCCAAACTTTTTCGTTGCACTTTTAAACATTTACTTTGCACTTTCCGTATACACTGTTCACACTTTAGTTTGCACACACGCACGGGGGGATACGGGCTAATTTGCTCTAATTTGTGCTATTGCTTCTTCAATAGTTCTATGACCATGAGACCCAGACGTTCTTCCAGACTAGCTGAGAGGAAAGAAGCCCCGGAAGCCTCTAACAAAATCACTCTAGAGGACATATCTTCTCCGTCAGATCCAGAATGAGACAATGAGGGTCCAGACTACGGGGTTGGTAATCGGGAAAGCAACGAAGTGTCTTCAGAAATTGAAGTTTCTCTGGGTTTTGAGGAGGAAGGAGGGATTGGTGACGATCGAGCCCCCGATGAATTTGAATCGGCCGTTATATTGGAATCACCTCCAGATTCCGTTGAATCAACAATCGACAATGATCGACTTATCCGAATTTGCTTAAAGTACGGAATAATGAAAAGGGACACTCTAGTGCCTTCAAGCTCTGACCGTCCCCACAACCCTCCAGAAGGATATATGGCAGTCACTCGGTTGATGTGTATGGTCGGCGCTATCCCTCCGTTTTCTCCCTTCATCATTGACTTTCTAAGACAAATGCGGATTGCCCCCATGCAGCTGCATCCCAATTCTTATGCCTACTTGCACACTTTGTACATAGCATACCGTGAGATCTTAGGCATAGAGCTCACGTTCGATGACGTTCATTTCTTCTATAACTTCAAGCATCAGACTCGAGAGACTCCATCTTTCTGCTATTTTGAGTCTGTTCCTAAGACGAAGATAATCTCGGCGCCATTCAGCAGTAAAGCTGGAGACTCCAGACTGGAATGGTTCTATGTGAAGCGACAGCCTGGATGTGCCAGGAGGTGGACGAAATCAAGTAAAGCACTGATTTTCTAAATCCGGGCTCTATACACTCGAGTTATCACCTTAACTTGTTTTCCTTTTTGTTTGCAGTCGACAATCCAAAACAAATATCAGATCAGGTGTTCTTTGACCGGATGCACCAACTTCTTAATGGCGATCAAAAATTCTTGACTATTGACGAAGTCCTTAAAGACGAATATCTTCACTTTCATGGGCTGTTATCCGTTTTTCGTAGCATTGGTCATGGGACGGCTCCATACGCATATATTCCTCCAATGGATGTAGTCCCAGAGATAGGAGAAGGCTCAGGAGTTCCTATAGTGCCTCTTCAAACTTCACCTTCTCCATCTTCTACTCAGGATGATGAATTGGCTAACCTGGTCGAAAAGCATCGTGAAGGATATACTGCCCCCGAGGAGGCTACTTCTCTGGAAAAGTCAACATCCTCCCAAGAGTCGCCACTTAATGCTTCCGAGGGGGATGTCCCTAGTACTGATGACCAAATATTTCAGGGTTTGGGGGATCTCCCCTTACCTGAAACTATTTACACTTCAGAGGATTTTAGGAGGGATCCTTTAGTCTTCACCTCCTCTGAAGAGACCACTCCTGCTAAGGCCAAAGAGCCTGCCCGTACTAGTCTAGCTTCAGACTCGGGTTGGTTGGGGGAAACACACCACTTAGGACACACTTCATACAACAGCATTAGCATTCATTGCACCTCTTTCTCCGTGAATCCATTGATTCTGAATTTCGTTTGTCTTATTGTGCAGGTACAATGTCTCGATCCTACTATGATATCAGGAAGCTTCGCCGCAGCATGTCCAATCCACCTCAGGATATCGAGTATGATCGCCGCGATGATCGCGGAAGGGAAGAGAGAAGGCCTTATGAACCCTATCGCTCTCGAACCTCACGTTCTCGCTCACCCATTCGGCTGGAACAAGAGAAATACAAAGGCTATCAAGGCCGTAGGGAAGAGGACAGACGACAATCTAAAGACTCCACTTCTTCCCATGAAAAGCGCAGTAGAGAGAAAAGTCCTCCAAAAGAAACCGGGTCTCGAAGTAAGCACAAGGTCCCTGCTACTAAACGACCTAGGACAGACAAAGAAACTACCGAATCCTCCTCACACAGGGACACCGAATTGACAATCCCCGCTCCTCCCCCACTAGATGCGGAAACTGCAATAAAGCGGGCATACTTGAAGGAGCAATTTCTCGAACACTACTTCGAGACTTTGACTTTTTTACCTGCCCTTGAACCTATTTCTTCTAAGTGGGCAGATGAGGCCAAAGCAAAGATATATGCGGTGGAAAAACAGTATTCTGAGATGTTTAAATATTCACGCAACCTTTCCAGAATCATCCGTACTCTAATCACAAATACCGACTCAATGCAAAAGACCGCGGAGGAGGATGCCAAGGCTTTAAAAGCTCTAGGAAAAGATTTCGAAGACACTCAAGCTCAGCTAGCTGTCGCTCAAAGGGACGCTTCTAACTTCAAACAACAATTTGAGGACATGCAAAAACGTTATCATGACTTGCTTGAATCTCACACTCAAGAGCGTTCTGAGTTAAAAAAGCAAGCTGATGAGGCTAAGTCAGAAGCTGCTAAGACACGCCTTGCTTATGCTGACCTTGAACGGAAAAATGCCGAGTTAGCAAAGAGGAGTGCTGAACTAGAAAAGAAGAATGCTGACTTGGCTTCAAAGCTATTGGAGGCAGAGAACAGAGCTGCCCTGGCGGAGGGCAATGTTAAGTGTGCTATCAAATCTGCGGAGGAAGCCCGCAAACAATTATCTGAGGCGGAGGCCGATATTCAAGGTTTTGGCGAATTAATGATTGAATTCTTCGCACATATCATCCGTCGCCGAAATATTTCTTGGATCGAAGATTACCCATCCACTCTAGTTCAAGTATGGAACCAGATTGTTGAGTGGGAAAAAGAGGAGCTCAAAGTCGATTCTATCGATGAGGATAAGCTTATGGAAAAATACTTGAGAGATGATGAGCCCGAACGCCTAGCTGAAGGGCGCCGCCTCATCGCTGAGGCTATGGAAGAAGAGAGGAGGAGGATTAAACAGAAAAACATTCCCGAGACTGGTTCCTCTTATGCTGCCCTCGCGACTTCGGAAGTAGCGGGTATGATCCTGAAAATCCGGGAATTCCCCGAACAACTCTGCTATCCCCTATTCCTGAAACAGCATCAGAGGTAGTAGTCATCCCTGCCGAGAAGTCTTCGGAAGGTATCCCTACTTTTTCTCCTCAATTTGTCAAGGCTATTTCTACCTTTCGCCACGTGATTGAGCAATCGATGAAAAACCCATTGTTTTCGCCTGAGTTGATAACTGTTGCTTCTCATTCTGTAGGTATTGAGCCATCCGAAAAGACAGATGTGACTCAGGGAGCCACCGCCGGGGCAAAGCCCGCAGAAAAGGCCAAAAGAGGGGAGGACAAGGCTGCTCCTATAGACTTGGGAGAAGGAAGTGAGCCGACTAAGGTCGCCACTCCCCATGATGAAGAAATGATAGCAGCTTTAAAGGATGATGGCGGTGACGGAGGTCATGAGGAGGAACCAGAAGTTGCAATAGTCGGGGAGTCAAAAAATGCTGATGATGTTACTTTGGCTGCAATGAAAGCTGATCAAGACAAACGCTTGCAATTGAAAGCTGAAGAACTAGACCCTGAAGCCCTCAAGCCCCTCGCAGTTGTGGATGCGGGATCAAGGTTAGTTGTTAAGCTCTCAACTATGTCTATTACAGAGGAACTCGCTAAAAAATCTTCTCTTGATTCCAGCGCTCCGCCCTCCGGGAAGAAGTCTACCGGTTCCAGCACCGCATCTTCAGGAAAGAAGAAATCAAAACGAATCTTGACAGAGGCCGAGAAAGAAGCAAAGGATGCAGAGAAAGCTGCCAAGAAGTCCAAGGCTCACCCAAAATCTAAATAGTGGATTGCCTTGTGTCGTTTTAGCATTTGGTGAACCAACAATTGCTGCTACAAGAGCGGCTCTTGCACCTTCGTTTTTAGCTACCTTCCTGTACAAATTCATTCATTCGTAAATAAATAAAAAATAATTCATTTTCTGCAATGTCTGTTTGTTAGTAGTTTTGCACTTATGTAAAAATGCATGTCTTGCTATAGTTACGAAATGAAGTTACGGAGCGAGGAAATATGTGTATACATATATGCCCCCAGTCAATTCTCATAAATTATGAATGCTTAATCAAGCAATCTGAATGCTCCCGATTTTCTGACGGGATAACACTTCCTGTGTCGTCGGTACCTGTCGTTTTTTCTGGCATTTCTTTTATACTCTCTCTCTTTCTCTTGAGAGTTAGAGTTCGAGCTCAGCAATCTATTCATTCCCTGGTCTTTCAGCGGGGAAAGATTTCTTTCTCAGCGCTCAGTCGGAGACGCTTTTATACTCTCTCTCTCTGGAGAGCTAGAGTTAGGGGAAGAATTTCTTTTTCAGCGCTCAGTCGGAGACGCTTTTATACTCTCTCTCTCTCTGGAGAGTTAGAGTTAAGAATGTCGTTTTCTCATTCTTTTATGTCTTGTCACACAAATAGTCGCTGTGCTTTTTCGTATGTTTAAACTGTCTTCAACCTTTTCAGGTTTTGAATCATCCTTTATTCCATAATCACAACAGAATAATCGATGAATATATATATATATATATATATAATGCATAAAAGTAAATAACACACAATATTTTTATAGTGGTTCGGCTAAGTCGTAGCCTACATCCACTTTATAGTCCTTTATTCATATCGTCAGATTTTCCCACGGCAAGTCGTGCCTATTACAGAGTTCATAAGAAAAATAACAAAAAGTACAGCATTTCTAATCCAAATATCGCATCAAGTGTTGGGCATTCCATGCTCTAGGGACTTCTTCGCCATCTACGGTCGTTAACTTGAAGGTTCCTTTTCCAAGTTTCCGTTGGATGACAAAGGGTCCTTCCCATTTCGGACCGAGGTGAGGAAGGGATGGAAAGACTCTCTTTAGCACCAAATCTTCGGGTTCAAAAGTCCTGAGGCGAACCTTTTTTTCGTAATAGCGTGCCATCTGATGTCGATGTCTTGCCGCACGCAAATTTGCTTCATCCTTTTTTTCTTCGACCTCATCAAGAGACTCAAGTAAGAGTGCCCGATTCGTCATCGGGTCGTAATACGTCACCCTGTGGGAAGGAACTTCCACCTCAACTGGAAATACTACTTCTGAGCCAAAGGAGAGAGAGAAAGGGGTATGACCAGTAGCCGTCTTAAATGTCGTCCGATATGCCCACAAAGCTAGGGGCAATTCGTCAACCCATTTTGCCTTTGCACGCTCTAACCGTTTCTTGAGGATGGATTTTATTACTTTGTTTATTGCCTCTACTTGCCCGTTCGACTGCGGATAGGCAACTGCAGTATATCGCTTGTCAATCTTATACTTCTGGCAGAAATTTCTGAATTCAGTACTATCAAATTGGGTTCCGTTGTCAGTTATAATCGTCCTTGGGATCCCAAATCGGCATATAATATTTCTGACCACGAAACTTATCACCTTTCTTGCCGTGATTTTGGTCAAGGGCTCAGCTTCCACCCACTTCGTAAAATAGTCCACGGCCACTATTGCATATTTCGCTCCTCCTTTAGCAATTGGTAGAACTCCAATGATATCAATTCCCCATGTGGCAAATGGCCAAGGACTCACCATTGATTTAAGTTGGGTCGACGGTGCTCTGGGGATTTTGGCGAATCTCTGGCACTTATCGCAGCGTCGTGAATAATCAGCTGCATCTTTATTAATTATGGGCCAGAAGTATCCGTATCGCAATATCTTCTTTGCTAAAGTCTGACCTCCTGTATGATCTCCACACTCACCTTCGTGCACTTCTCTTAGTACACGTTTGATGTCGTCGTGTGCAATACATCGTAACAGGGGCATGGAAAATCCCTGCCTATAAAGAATATCATCTTGTATTACATATCTAGTAGCCTTGCGAACTATAGCCCTTTTCTCACTCTTCTTTGACGGGAGTGTTCCATCCTTAAGGAAGTTCTTAATTGGGGTCATCCACGACTCCTTCTCCGGTTCCGCTTCGAAAGCGAACTCAACTTCCATCGACTCAATGCTTGGCGATTTCAACGTTTCAATTGGAATTATTTCAGTCCCTTCTGGATTGTCGGAACTAGCCAGCTTTGCCAGCCTATCCGCCTTCTGGTTTTCATCTCTTGGGATATGTGTTATGTTGTACCGCTCCAAGCTACCCAATAGCTCTCTCACTTTCTTGAGGTAGGCGATAAGTCGAGGTCCCCGAGCCACAAATTCCTCTCGTACTTGGCAAACAACGATTTTAGAGTCACAGAATATGTCCAACGTTGTTATTCCGAGGTCTTTAGCAAGCTTCAGCCCGGCAATCAGGGCTTCATATTCAGAGTCATTGTTAGTCGCTGAAAATTCTAATCGTAGAGCGTAATACAACGACCGTCCTTCAGGAGTGACTAAGACGATTCCAGCTCCGGACCTTCGGTCGTTCTTGGCTCCATCTGTATATAGCTTCCACGGATCTATCTTTAACTCATCCTCAGACTTAACCACTCTGTCATCGATTACTTCCTCCTCTGGGATGGTAAACTCCGCTATAAAGTCTGCCAGAGCTTGCCCCCTGATCGACCTTCGTGGTTGAAAATTTAAATCAAACTGACTTAATTCTATATTCCATTTGATCAACCTTCCCGATGCTTCGGGTCTCTGCAACACCTGCCTCAGGGGCTGGTCTGTGTATATGGTTATGGGATGAGCTTGGAAATAGTGACGAAGCTTTCGGGATGCGATTAGGAGGCTGTAAGCGAGCTTCTCAATCTTTGGGTAGTTGCGCTCTGCCGCTGCTAATTTCTTGCTTACATAATATACTGGCCTTTGTACTTTGTCTTCTTCTCGAACCAGAGCTGTGCTTACGGCGTGAGCTGAGACTGCCAAGTAAACAAACAATTCTTCGTGATCCACTGGTTTTAACAAAATCGGCGGTTTCTCTAGCAGTTCCAATAAATTTCGAAAGGCTTCAACACAGTCCGGAGTCCACTCGAAGTTCTTCTTTCCTCTTTTAATCAAATCAAAAAACGGAACGCATTTGTCTGTGGCTTTTGAGATAAATCTACTCAGCGCAGCTACTTTCCCTACAAGACTTTGGACATCTTTAATTCTCCTTGGCTCTTCAATGTTTCTAATTGCTGCTATTTGGCTAGGATTGATTTCAATTCCTCGGGAGCTCACAATGAAGCCTAGGAACTTTCCCGATGCCACTCCAAATGAGCATTTCAAAGGATTCAACTTCATCCGATACTTTCGCAGGATTCCAAACATTTCCGCCAAGTCTTGCGTATGGTTGGAGGACTGTTTCGATTTGACAAGCATATCATCCACATAAACTTCCATAGTCTTTCCTATTTGATTATAAAACATTCTGTTCACCAAGCGCTGATAAGTGGCTCCGGCGTTTTTCAATCCGAATGGCATTACAACATAACAATATAACCCCAAATTCGTAATGAAGCTCGTATGCTCTTGATCTGGCACGTGCATAGGAATTTGATTATATCCGGAATATGCATCCATGAAAGAGAGAAGTTCATGACCTGCTGTCGAATCTACAAGCTGGTCAATCCTGGGAAGTGGGAAACTATCTTTTGGGCAAGCTTTGTTCAAATCTGAAAAATCAATGCAAGTCCGCCACTTTCCACTCGGCTTCTTTACCAAGACGGGATTCGATATCCAGTCGGGATATGTCGAATCTCGAATAAATCCGTTCTGCTTCAGCTTCTCCACTTCCTCTTTGAGAGCAGCCGACCTCTCTGGGCCCAGCATACGTCTCTTTTGCTTCACAGGCGGATGCTTCGGGTTTACATTTAATTTGTGACTTATAATGGATGGCGATATCCCACACATGTCAGCGTGGGTCCAGGCAAACACGTCCAAGTTCGCCTTCAAAAAGTCCGTTAGTTCTCTGGCCCGACGTGGATCCAATTGAGACCCAATATTCAAGACTCTTGTCGGATCAGCATCATCAATGGGAACTTCCACTGTCGCTTCATTAGGAGTTGCATTTCTAGTCTCTGGATCCTCGTCTTTTCTGGGATCCAAGTCCTCAGGCGTTCCTTTGGGCAACTCCTTCGGGGCCAATTTCTCTAATTGCTACGCCGAGCCCCCTTTTGGGGGAGGCGAGGCATCTTTACTCTCGATGTTAAATCCTTTCATCAACATCTTTAGTTCGGCCACCTAGCAGGCCCGTCCGGAAACTTGATCCCCTCTCATTACTCCAGTTCCGGCTTCGGTTGGGAACTTAAGCAATAAACACCAAGGGGCGATACAAATTCTGAATTCAGCAAGGGCAGGCCTCCCCAAAAATGCATTATAAGGCGAATCTACGTCCAATACTACGAACTGAAGCATCCGCACTCTTCTGCGTTCTCCTTGCCCCAAGGTCACGGGCAATTCTATGTATCCCATGGGAGCTGTTGACGCCCCATTGAAGCCTCTGATCCATCCTTCACATGGCTTCAAATCTTCAGATTCCAGCTTCATCTGATCAAATGACTTTTTAAACAAAATATTGACGGAACTTCCGTTGTCTACTAATACCTTATGAACCAAGGCCGGCCCAATGGTGGTAGTAATAACCAACGGATCATCAGTGGGTGATTGGATCCCAGTATTATCTCTGCTGCGGAACACCACGTCGTCAAACATGGTCTTCTGTTGTTTTATGGGGGTAATATCTTCCAGATCATCACCTTCATTCATATCTATATGCTTGGCAGCATTTACATATTGATCCATTGCTCTAAAGCTACGGATTGCTGGGTGAGGTCCGCCCACTATGGAGTTGATAACAATTCCCTTGCCTTTCTGCTGCGCTGTAGGCTTGGGAGCTGGTAGAATCTGTTTTGGAGCCTGGTCTCCTTGCTCCCTGTCCCTCGGGACAACCTTGTATTCATCCAACTTCCCTTCACGCAGCAGCTTCTCAATCACATCCCTCAAATGCCGACATTCATTGGTTGAATGCCCATGGGTTCCATGAAACACACAAAACTTCCCTGTCGCCATTTCTTTCTCGGTCGAATCACGAGGTGGCGGTCTTTTGTAATGCAAAACGTTGTACGTATCCAGGTAAATATTCTCCAGGGTGTCGTTCAATGGTGTATAATTCTCGTAGGTTTGGAATCGGGGCCTTTTGTTAGGATCACTTCCCCTATTTCTATTTTTTCTGTTACCGTTCGTATTACGGTTATTGTTGTTGCCCCCGTTTCCAGCATTGTTGTTTCCACCCTTGTTTCCCACATTTACTTCAACTTTTCCGGAACTTTCCCCAGACTGCTTGACGGCGACATTACTCTGCACATTTTCTTTTGAAGCCGCTTCAGACTTTCTCTGTCGGTTTGCCCTGGCCTCCTCTCGCCTTAAATAAATATCGGCTTTTTCATAGAATATCTCTCTTGTGGAGGGTGTCTTCCCAGAAAGGTAATCCCCGAACTCGGATTCAGGATCGACTCCTTCTTTCAATGCCATCAGAATGGTGGGCTCATAAGGGTCACTAACTTCAGTCACAGCTAGGTTAAAACGGTCAAGATATGCCCTCAAAGACTCTCCTGGTGCCTGCTTGATTCTTGATAATTCAATAACACTTTTGGACTTTCGGGCATGGAGTCGGAACTGATTCATAAAACGTTCGCTCAGTTCCCTGTAATTCGAAATCGAACGAGGGGGAAGTCGGGTAAACCAGAACAGCGCCACATCTTCTAAATAGATTGGGAATGCTTTGCACTTCACTTCATCAGGGGCGGAAGCAGCATTCATGAGCCACGAGTATCGCATCAAATGCTGTCCTGGATCAGTCCATCCGTTGTACTTGTCCATCTGTGACAAGTTAAAGCGCCAGGGAAACTGGAAGTCGTGGATATCGTCGGTGAAAGGAGTATGGCTTCGCTCAATGCCATAATCTTCATTTTTATAGTTCCGGCTCTCGGACATGATCTGGCGAACCATTGCCTGTACATCAGCATTAGTTAGGGGCCGCTCAGGTTCCCTGGCCCTAGTATCCGGATTCCTTCTGGGCTCTTGTTAAGGAGATGCCCTTCTTCTTCGAGCTGCTTCTGCTCTATTCCGTTCCCTACGCTCCCGGTCGATCTCGGGAGGAGGGGATTGGAGCCTTTGCCCCCGAGCGGGGTCATTGTTTCCTAGTGCTCGTGCAATATCCTTGCTAGACCCCAAAGATCCGAATGTCAGCTGCTCCACATTCTGAGGTCGTTCGAGTGGCCTTCGTTCACGGGGCCGCTCTTCCTCGGAAGATGAAGACTGATCCACTGGGGTGTGACGAACCGGTGATGGGGTTCTCTGTCGACGGAGTTCGCTAATCTCCCGGCTCATGAGCCTCATATTTTCCTGCATCATGAGATTAGTGCGCTCGTGGACTTTCATAGCCTCCCTAGTACTTTCAAGCATATCAAGTAGGCACGAGAAATCTCGCGCAGATGGATTGACCTGATCACTGACCCTGGCGGCTGGAATCGGAGCATTTGTAGGGACACGAGTAGAAGTTCCAACATCACCAAGAGTCGGATCGGATCGGAGATGGGTGGTCGGGTCGGTTCGGAGCTGGGGAGTCTGGTCGGGTCGGTACATGGCAAGCTGCTCGGGTCAGTTCAGATTGGGGGATTGCACTGCTTCAGAATCTCCGACCCGGATCGGATCGGAGCTCTCCCCCTGAAGACGGTTCGGATTTCCTGCATTGTTTCGTCCTGCTGCTGAACTCTGCCCACGAGACCTTGTTAAAACCGCATTTTGCTGATCTTCGCCAGCTCCATTTCCTCGACCAGATTGAACTTCTTTGCCTTTTCCTTTGGCCATGATTCTTCGACAATCACTTCAACAAATATCCAAGGGCGTTGAAACTTGAGGATTAACTTCTTTGAACTCAACGGTCCAAAAAGTAGAATGATAATCCCGGGAAACAAAGAATTCAGATGAGTTCTCAGTGAAAGCACCAAAATGTTAGACCAAAAAGTAATTCTAACACCCAAATTGATTAAAAGCAAAATGAAATGAAATCAAAAATAAGAATGAACACACAGGATTTATAGTGGTTCGGCGAAGAAATGCCTACGTCCACTTGTCTTTCACTATATTCAATGATTCAGTTGCAAATACAATGAAATATTCACTTGATCTCTCTCACAACTCACTTACAATCACTCAATTAACTAAAACAAATAATGAAAGAAGATTTGGATTCTCCGGGAGTGCTGGAATTCGGGTTATGAAGGTGGTTGAATTCTCAAAATGCCAGAAAAAGATCCTTTTCTTTGTCTCCAGACGGGGTATTTATAGGTGAAAATTTGCTCAAAACCCGATCCGGATCGGAGTCACGTGTCATCCATCCCATTAGCCTCGGGTTCGGATGGATTTCTGTGTTGACAACGCATCAGAGTAGTGGACGTTGACGGTAGGAACTGGTCATGGCCGATCCGAATATCCAGGCGCTCATGCAGGAGAGTGACGTGGAAGACAGGTTCGGGTCGGAGAGGCATGCACAAGGGGTTCGGATCGGGGTACCCGATCCGACCCGGATTGACTTGGAACCAATTCTCTCTTCTCTTTATTATGCTCCGCTCCGCTCCGACCTATCTCTGTAGCAATTGGGTGACTTTCCGATCCGACTGGAAGTAGATTCCCCTCCGATTCGAATAGCTGTGTTTCTTTAATTCCAAGAGTAACAGTTCACCGATCCGAACAGCAGACTTTTCCCTATCCGAACCGCTGTCCTGCTCCGATCCGACCCGCTTCAGAGTTTTTCAAGTTCTTCAATATTTCATGTCTTGACTTTGTGTTGCCCAGTTCACAAAGTGGGCTAACAGCGCTTCTACTGTTTCTCTGCTTCGCTACTACCTTGTCATTCTGATTTTTATATCTCTGCACCACCTAACTAGTGTCCCAACTAGTAATCTGTATAAAATGATAATACGATAATGTGATCCCAATCCCCGCAATTGTGGTAGCCTCCAGGTGTACATCTATTATGAGGATTCTGCCTCAATCTGCCTAATTGCGATAAATGTGTTAGATGTACCCTTACTACCCTATCGATCGGCTCCCTACTTGTATTAATTTATTTTGTGTCTGTGTTAATCGGCCCACTCTTGCGTGTAGATACCCTGTGTTGGTCCCACCATAAGTTGTATCAATCCTTATGATAGCGACCCGACGCGATTCAAGATGCACAGTGTGTAACTACTGATACCCAGTGCCTGCTTTTTCCCACTTCGGAGTACGTGCATGCCCGTAAACCGTCGGAACCTACACTGACGTACCCCCTGCCGCTGTTTTGACCGCTTATAATCAGCCCAGTAATCATGCCCCCACCCTGCCTAGTTCAGGGTACCATGATACATCTATGTGGGATACTACTGAAATGGGTCCCCATTACTAGGGTTTCCTACTGGTTAAGTTTTGTGGTCCTATGTATACAAATATTACCCACCTACACGAGATGTACTTAACCCTCCCACCGATTCAAGCATGTTTATTTAATGGTTATGTTTTGTGGTCCTATATTTACTAATATTACCCACCAACCCGATATGTACTTAACCCTCCCACTGATTTAAGCATGTTTATTTAATGGTTAAGTTTGTGGGCCTATATTTACTAATATTACCCACCCAACTTGATATGTACTTAACCATCCTGCACATTACGCAATATTGGTTAAGTGTTGTTCATTAATGTTAACTTAACTCACCTATTCTTCATGTCATGTTGGTTAAGTGTTTCTTATTAACTTAACCCTCCTCGCTTATCATGTTGGATCAGTTAAGTGTTTCCTATTAACTTAACCCCGTTCGTCCATAAACTTATTTTGGTCAAGTGTTTCTTGTTAACTTAAACCCACGTGTTCATCATGTTGTATTGGTCAAGTGTCATCAAACAATTCAAGATACTTAACCCACATACTCGTCATGTTACTCTGGTTAAGTGTTGCCTTCTTGTGTTAACTTAACCCTACCACCAATCAAGTTATATTGGTTAAGTGTTGCCCTCTTGTTTTAACTTAATCTTACCACAAATCAAGTTATATTGGTTAAGTGTTTCTTATTACTTAACCCTACCCATTCATCATGCTATACTGGTTAAGTGTTTCCTATTAACTTAACCCTGGTCATTCATCTTGTTATATTGGTTAAGTGTTTCTCATCAACTTAACCCTAGTCATTTATCTTGTTATATTGGTTAAGTGTTTCTCATTAACTTAACCCTAGTCATTCATGTTATATTGGTTAAGTGTTCTTATGAACTTAACCCTAGTCATTCATGTTATATTGGTTAAGTGTTCTTATGAACTTAACCCTAGTCATTCATGTTATATTGGTTAAGTGTTCTTATGAACTTAACCCTAGTCATTCATCTTGTTCATTAGCATTAATTGATTTATTAATGCACCAACCTCTCACATTAGATATGTGTTTTTGTGGTTACTGGATGTGTCGGGCGGTTCCGGGCAGTTTTACACCACAATCCAATCTAACCTCGGGTTTTCCTTGGGCATGATGCACTAACCTCTCACATTAGATAGGTGTTGTTGTGGTTACTGGATGTGCTAGGCGGTTCCGGGCAGTTTTACACCATAACTCAATCTAACCTCGGGTTAGGCATGTTCATCTTTAATTTACACATTTACCATATATACCCAAATCTAGATTTTACATGCTAATTACCAAATTCACCAAAACAAGTCATGATCCAATTCACAAGTTATGCCCAACAAATTCCAATTTCCAGTTATTAATCAAAATTGGGTATACCCTATCTTCCCTAAATTTGCAATAATAGTCATGCCCAAAATCACTATGCATTATGTTTGGCGTCCCAAATCAATAGTTAAGCCCAAGCCAAATTTAATATTCCAATTTACAGTTTATGCCCAAAGCTAGGTTTTTCATGCTAAATTTCATACTTTGTCGTTCATGCCAATTCTAGGTTCAATATGTCAAATTACATATTCCATAATTCATGTCAAATTTCCCCAAATTCCATCTTAACAGTCATGCCATAATACATGTTCCGAATTATGCCAAATAAATGTCAATTTCATGTTATACCCAATTACCCCCGCATTCATAACGTACGTATTTCGAGATTCAACGCAAGATTCATGAAATAAGCAGAGAAACAATATGGAACATAAGAGGCATAAGAATAGGCATATGACGATAAGAACTATTGGTCCAATAAATTTGATATACCAAATTGACAAGTTTTGCATAGAATACATCGCACGCATATAGATATGATATGAATATCATAATGAACCATCACAAACGTTTAGGTTTGACAAGAGTTATATCATGAACTTAAACAGGATTACAATTCCGATATACAACAAGTGTAGATATGATTGGACCGATTCCATAGTCAATAATGATTCCCAAAGGCATATACAAGCACGAATTCAAATGAAAGGATTACTTACATCAGGCATAAATCTAATGGATTAGATTTGAATAACATCGCAGGCATAAATCTAATTGATTAGATTTGATAAATCTAAAAGGATTATCTCATAATAAAGTATAGCTTAGATCCAGATTATTACATGGCAAGAATTTCAATTAAGAATTCACATCTGAAAGTAACTTGAACTGACAAAAAGAGAATGATTCTTGTATTTCTAGAATCTGTTTTCTGAAACCGAAAAGCGATCCCTTGACATAGATTATCGATTCTCTAATTTAGATTTGATTCTTAGAAAATAGTTGTTGACGTCGTTGAATTAGCCTTTGAATCTCTACTTGAATTCTAAACTTGATTGCTTGAAGAAATAGAGTAGCATAAGGACGTCTTTAATTTATTTTTGATATGAATTAGGGTAGAGTATAACAGTAATGGAGTTGTGTAGAGAAAACTGTAGCCTTAAGGGTGTTTATATAGCATAGGGATCATCGAATCTGGTCAGAACGGGCGTCCAAATGCAGAAAAATGAAACAGGCCTCGGATCTGGAAATAGGGGGGAGGTCGACCCCAGGTCAACCTCCAGGTCCCCAGGTCGACCTCCTGGTTGACCTATGTACCTAGGTCGACCCCTAGGTCGACCACCAGATCGACCCCCTATTCAACCTGGATCCTGGGCGGGAAATTTCCCGCCCAGCCCGGGTGTGTGATTTGAATTTTAAATCTGACCTGTTTTATTTTATTTAAATTCCTTAAATTTCTGAGGGCCATAACTTCCTCGTACGAAGTCCGATTTACGAAAAACTTGGACTCTATTTCAAGCAGAATTTCGAGACGAACGCAATAGCGTAACCCGTTTCCCTTAATTCTCACTTTAAAAATTAAGTATTCTTTAATTCATTCTTTTAATATTCTCAGAAAATACGAGGTATTACATTCTCCCCTCCTTAAAGGATTTCTTCCCCGAAATCTCTAAGTTAATAAGAATGCATATCCTAACATCCAACATCCATCTACTCAACCATTCAATCACAGGCGTCCATTGTCCTTAAAAAGATTTCAAATGCTTTCATGATCTTATGCATAGTGTGTGTACATGTCCTTATCGAATGCAGAATCTGGTGGTTTACTGATTCAGTTGACCTCCTCAATGTGAATTATGTCAGTGCCATGAGTCCATCAAGTATGCAATTATTCCTAATCGTACTTTATAACTTCTACATGAGTGCACAATCATTCATACAAATGCAACATCCATATGATAACACATCAAGTTTCAGTTCATATATATAAAAATTCACTCATGCATATGCAATATGAAAGTGACTGAGTCGATCTAGTGCCTAATGTGTGTATATGCATCCACTAGCAACCACTTGCAACCACCAATCATAACATGTTTCAAACACATGTTTACAACCATTGGCTTCTACCTAAGGATCAAAGATATGACCTAGAGGATATACCTAAAAAAAAGATAGAAACAAACATGCATAGAATTCCTAGAAAAAGAGATCAAGGATATATCCTCTAGAAAAAGGGTATGATGCGCGTGTCTTATCTTTAGTCTCCCACGTCGCGTCTGCTTGAGCTTCACTCCACTTTTCCTTAACTAATTTAACTTCACAGTTGCGAAGCTTCTTGGCCTCCATTTACAAAACTCACTAGAAAAGATAGGACCTCGATCACTTACTATGCTAGAGGGTATCCAATGTAGTTGAACTATCTTTCCAAGATAAACAGTTGTTAACCATGATACCAAGTGTATATACAAAGATGATCAGAGGTCTCTCCTCTACTTAGCTTATCCATCATGTCACAAATCTGAGAGTCTAAAGCTAAAGGTTGCTATGTACTTTTTACCTCTCTTAAGGTCAGTCTTACTTAAGGCACCAGCCACAACCATTTATTTATCATGCAAACCATCCTAGTCGAACTCAACATCCCTCAAGTACAAGCCCCAAAGGCCTAAACCAATGTCAGACAAGCACCATAGGAATACCTCCTCCGAATTTGGATGATTTATGTGAGATGATACTAGCAAAACAACCAAACAATTGAGAACTTAACCGACTCTGGCTATCCTCGCCAATCTTGCTCCAAAACTATCGTTGATCGCATAACTGGCTTTGCATTTTTAACTAGATATATGCGGAAGTCTATCTTGAGTTTTAGGGGGAAAACCCCTAACCTAATCAAAAACATCTGCGGACTATTCTAACGGATCGCAAATCGTCGATAGATGCATCAAGTGATTTAGGTAGCTAAGCCTAACTGATCCCCTCAGGATCGCACGAAATCTCGAGGGTATACCCGAGGCAAGTAAAAAGTCTAACTACCCTCCTTTCACAATTACTGGCTAACTAATCCATGCCTAGAATCAACCCATAGCCCATGAAACAAAAAACATAAGCATTACACTTAAACTCAATCATTAATATAAATATTCTCAAATCCTTACAAACCAAAGATAAATGAGCCGAACCACCAACCGGATTTGAGACAATAATGGGATCTTCTATTATACTAGTACTAAGGTGCAGAGACTCAACTACGGAAGCAGATATGAGCGAATGTGCAGCACTGAAATTAAAAAGAGTACGAATATGATGATCAAAAAGAAAAACTAAACTTTACTATCTTTCTCTCAGGTACGCTGGCGATGAAAGCATGCACTTACCTTCCTGAAAATCCTGTCCTTTGTCCTTGTCCTCCGGGAAATCCTTGATAAGATGCCCTGCCTCACCATGCTAAAAACAACCACTTGTCTTTTACTTCCTATAATTGAATGACACGCTATACCGTAGAAAAGATACTTCCTCTTGTTGCGGGATCTATTATTTCCTCCGCCCTTCTTATATTCCAATCCCTTGTTTGTGATTCTTCCCCTTTGGCCTCTTTCTCTTTAACTCCTTTGTAACACCCCGAATTTCGGTTAATGCTAAAATTCACTAATTACAGAATAAATAATCTCAGATGTGAGAATTGGGGGAAACGGGCTGCGTCATTGCGTTCGTCTCGGAAAAATACGCAAAATAGAGTCCGAGTTTTCGAGAATCGGAGTCCGTATGGCCCAGTTAAGGCCCAATGAAGTTTGCAGAAAAAAATTAAAGCTAAAAACAGATTTAAAAATTCAAATTCAGATTTAAAATTGAACCAGCTGGGCCAGGCGGGAAAATTCCCGCCCAACCCATGTCGACAGGGCTGTCGACAGGCCTGTCTACAGGGGTGTCGACTTGCCTGTCGACACGGCCTGTCGAGCCAGGGGGTTTGGGTGCACCAGATTTGGTTTTCTGGCTAGGGGCTGGGCTGGGTTCTAGAGATTTCCTAAATCTAACGGACCTAATCTAACCTAGGGTTAATCTAAGGGCCTAAAACACTACCTAATCCTATAAATAAGACCCTAACCCTACCCTAATTCATTCATAATTAGATCTTGTAACTAAACTATGGCAAAATGAAACTTGGTCATGGCCTCCACAAATCAATGAAGAGAGTTGCAAGCTAATCAACCTCTAATCATCATCTTCTTCATATTTAGCAACTAGTTCTACTTCATAAGTTTGCTAATCTAGGTTTTGGTGAGTTTCTATCACTTTGATGATCAATTGCTAAATTAAGTAGATGAGATATGATGAGATCTATGGTTTTGCATGCGGATTAATGGGTTTTCAAGTCATATGATATGATGTGAATATGCTAATCTATGTATAATATTAATCCTATGTTTATGCATGTTGAATATGTGAGTTTATGCATGTTGAATAAGTGAGTTTATGCATGTTGAATATGTGAGTTTATGCAAGTTGGATATGTGGGTTTATGCAAGTTAAGTATGTGGGTTTATGCAAGTTAAGTGGTGGGTTTATGCATAATAAGTAATTGATTTTATGCAAGTTAAGTATGTGGTTTTATGCATGCTAAGTGTTTGGTATTATGCATAAATCATGACATGCAAGTTTACCCTTTTAAATGTGATGCATACATATGCAAGATGACACCTTTATATGCTATGTATATATATATATATATATATATGTGCATGTTTACCCTCCTTTAAGATGCAAGTCATATATGCAAGTTCAACATGTTATTCAAGTTATGTGTATGCTTATATGCAAGCTCAACATGTTATGCAAGTTATGTGTATGATGTTACGTAAGTTATGTGCATGTTGTTATGCAAGTTCATATGCAAGTTATGTGTATGATGTTACGTAAGTTATGTGCATGTTGTTATGCAAGTTCATATGCAAGTTATGTGTATGATGTTATGCAAGTTATGTGCATGATGTTATGCAAGTTATGTGTATGTTGATATGCAAGTTATGTTTATGATATTATGCAAGTTATGTGTATGATGTTATGCAAGTTAGCATGTAACATGTGGTGCAAGTTCACACCTTTAAGACACATGCAAGTTCACCTTTGTATAACCTATGAACACTTATGCAAGTTGCCTTTATACATGACATATGTATGTTCATGCAAGTTGGGTTATTTAGTAATGCTAGTTGGGTTAATGTCATGATGTAAGTGGACACCTTTTAACCCATGTTAATGCTAATGTATGCTAAGTGAAACCCATGTTAATTGTGAAAGAATCTTCTCTTGGAAATATGTTGTGTTAGCATAAGTACGTGGGGAAACGATGGGGTTAATAGACATGTTAATGAAATGGTGTGAAATGGTTATGATTAAGCATACCATAAAATGAATAAGCATAAGTGGGAATTTACCTATTGAGTTAGGTCTACCCCATGGGAATTTACCTATTGAGTTAGGTCTACCCATGTTATGAAAAACTTGATATTAATTAGGGATAATTAATGTGGGGGTGATTAATTAGGTGTAATTAATCGACTAAGACACGAGGTTGGACTCATTTGTAGTGTAAAACTGCCCGGACCCTACCGGCTTAACCAGTTGCTACAAATGTCAGCCCAATGTGAGAGGTCTTAGCCATAAATTAAATACGTGATTAAAGTAAAGACACGAGGTTAGACTCTGTTATGACGTAAGACTGCCCGGACCCTACCGGCTTAACCAGTTGTCATAAAAGCCAGTCTAATGTGGGAGGTCTTTATGGGAGATCACGGTCTTAATTAATTAAGAAACACTTAACCATATTAGCATGTAGTGGGACATGAGGGGTTAAGTGGGTGCCTTGGGGGGCATGAGGAGACTAGTGGGTTGCCTTGGGTGGCAATAGAAAAATACGATTAGAATACTTAACCAAAGTGGAACATGTAATTAAACATGATTAAAGGGTTAAGTAAGTGCCATGGGTGGCATGTGAAAATACGATTAGAATACTTAACCAAAGTGGGACATGTAATTAAACATGATTAAAGGGTTAAGTAAGTGCCATGGGTGGCATGTAGAAATCTAGTGGGTGCCTTAAGGGGCAATTGAAATATGATTAGATGACTTAACCAAAACTTAACATGTAAGTGGGCATGATTATAAAAAAAGGGGTTAAGTGGGATGCACTAGATAAAATTGCAAGCTTAGGTGGTAGCTTGTGGGGGCCCATTTCAACCAATATCCCAAACGTATCTTTGTGGGCTCGACTCAAGTCGAGTGACGGGACACGCATATTGGGCTTGACTATAAGAGGCCAAACCGGGTTAACGGTGGCAACGTGGGACCAACGGGTTTCATATGCGTGTGTGGACCCGGGCTGGTTGGTAAGTCGTTGTTGCATCGTGTAGATATAAAGCAGTGCACCGTTGATATTATCAGGTGGCCACGTTGGGGAATGATACACCCCAATTGTGGGACCAGCACGGGTATCTACAGTAGGGAGCCGATCGCTTGGGAGTAGTGGGTACACCTATGTAGTCAGATAGGGGTACACGAAACTACTAAATTACTAAGTACACTTAGTGGGATCAACCTTTAAGTAGGAATGGCTGGTGTGGTGCAGTATAGTAATTATCCTTGGGTGGGTAGATGTGTCTTTACGGTTATCTTAGTTTGTCCTAAGTCTACCAAGCTGCTTAGTGTAGCCATTCATCCCCAGACGTTACCGTATATCAAGCTTATGTCTTCTCTGGTTACTTTAATGATTGTATTGTTAAAGTTATAGGACTCACTCAGACTTATGTCTGACCCTGTTGTTTTTATCTTTTTCCCCAACCCTCAGGTTATCAGAGTGGGCCCGGTACGAGTGGGCTTTGATCAGGCTGATCTATTCTCTTTTGGAGCTTGGACCATAGGAGTAAAGCTCAGCTTATCCTTTTCTTTTATGGCTATCAGTTCTCGCATATTGGGATTATGTACTTTTATTTATCAGGATGGATATTTTGTACTTAACTCTTATGATGGTTTTGTGATGTAACCAAACATGTTTTACTTTCCGCTGCAATGAAATGATGTTTTAAAATTTTCAAGTATTACTTATATCTGTCTTGTTGTAGTTTTTCTATTCTATACTCACTTAAAATACTCCACCGATGTTATGGCATTCCCTTAGAGAGTGACCATAGCGGGTGTGGGGTGTTACACGTGGTATCAGAGCGAAGGTTACCAGAACAGATAAAATTTTTAGAAAAACTATTTTTCTAAGAAAATTTTTGGAAGGAGTATTTTCAAAAACATGTCTTTTAAGAGAAAAGTTTTTGAAAGAAAAGCATAATCCCCGATAGCCATATCCTTATCTTTTTGAATTCTCCGGTTGAATCTTTCCTCTTTCGTTTCAGCATGGCTGAAGATCTTATTCTTCCGGACGATGTAGCGGTACCAGTATGGTATAGGAGGTTGTTAGAGGCTAGGACCGCCACTGCAGGTCCAACGAATGTTCCTCCACTACCAGTTACACCCGTTCCTCCTCGCGCGGATACTTTTGCTAAGACTTGTAAGGAATTTAAGGCTATGGGAGGGAAACCTTTTGTAGGAGCTAGGGATTGGCTCAACGAGACGGAAGAATTGATGGAAATCCTTGAAGTGGAAGAAGGAAAGAAAGTCAAGTTAGCCGCTTGGTTGATGGAAGGGGAGGCCTCGCTATGGTGGAAGGTCACTAATGGAGAACACCCTGTTGACTCTTGGGCAGATTTTAGGCAAAGGTTTGAGGCAAAGTTTCTTTCAAGAGCGGAGGAAAATCTGTACGTGGAAAGGTTCTTGAACTTAAAGCAAGGGAACTTGTCGGTGAAAGAATATGTTAACGAGTTTAACCAGTTAGCGAGATTCAACATAGACTTGGTAAACACACCGGAAGAGAAAGCTCTGAGGCTCGTTAAAGGCTTGAACGAACCGATGCGCGGATTGGCTATGTCTTACATCCCTATGGGGGCCACTTTTGAGAAGCTAGTGGACATGGCACTTATGCATGAGGAAGAGAAGGGTCCCAATGCTATTAAAGTACCCAAGAAGAAAGGAGATCAAAAGAGACTTCCGCAACAACAGCAAAACGAAGGTGGGAAAGGCAACGGTGGCAAGGGAAAGAAGAAGTGCTTCAATTGTGGAACACTAGGCCACCTAAGCAAGGATTGTCGCAAGAAGAAGAAGACTGGCTGCTTCCACTGTGACGAAGCAGGGCATCTAGTGAAAGACTGTCCTAAGAAAGGGCAAAGGACGGGGTCTACCTCAGGAGGACAGGTGCAAGTTCTTTTGGCACCAACTCAGGCAAGGGGGCAAGCTCAGGCTCTCGCGGTTCCACCGATTCAGGAAAGAGGTAGAACTATTTCCATTGAAAGTCTAGTTTTTCTGTTTGATTATCAGGGTCAAACTTTATTTGATTTTGACGCATCGAGTTCGTCTATTTCATTATTGTTAGTGAGTCACTGCACTGAGACACCAGTTAGTAGATGATCCCTTAGTTGTTTCAAACCCAATTGGGGCTCCATGATGTGTTTGGGTTTGAAAGTTTCTATACTTAGCGTTGAGTTTGGATGTGATGCTTTTGGGCTTCACGAGCTATGGGTTAGTTTGGGCATGGACTGGTTATCCAGTAGGGATGCCGTTCTTGATTTTGAAAGAGAGTTGTTAGGCTCATGACCCATTTGGTTAACACTCTCGAGATCTCTTGTAATCCCATGGAATCTGTTATGCTAAGAATCGCTTGACACGTCGGTCAAGAGTTTGCGATCTGTTAGTGCGGTCCGGGAATACTCGGATGTGTTGGAGGAGGTAAAGGGCTTACCTCCGGAGCGGGAGAATGACTTCCGAATATATCTGGTAGATAATGCCAAACCAGTATCTTGGCCAGTGTGCCACACGGCTCCTCGTGAGAGGAGGGAACTCGATAAGCAAGTAAGTGGTTTGCTTAAGAAGGGGTTCATAAGATGAAGTATATCGGAGTGGGGTGCTCCAGTAGTTTTTGCTGCGAAGGCGGATGGGTCCCTCAGACTTTGTGTAGGCTAAAGAGAACTGAATAAACTCACAAAGAAGAATCGACACCCATTGCCGAGGATTGATGATCTCTTTGATCAGTTAGTTGGCGCCTCAGTATTTGCGCAGTTGGACTTAGCCACGGGGTTTCGTCAGTTGAGAGTGGCTGAGGATAGTATAGAGAAGACTGCCTTTAGGACTCCGGATAGTTTTTATGAGTGGCTAGTGATGCCATTTGGTTTGACGAACGCCCCCCATATTGGTTTGATGAGAAGGGTGTTCAGGGAGTACCTAAATAGGTTCGTAATGGTCTTTGTAATGACACCTTGGTCTTTTCTGGGAACGAAATAAGTTTTCCTATGTACTCAATAGGTTGAGCAAAGTCAGTCAAAAAAAAAAAACGGTGGTTTTGGAGCGAGACTGGCAAGGACATCCAGGGTAGGACAAGGGGCTTAATTATTTAGCCGTTTTTACTAGTATCATCTCACGTAGGTCGTCTGAATTCGAAGGAGGTATCCCTTGGGTGTTTGTCTGATATTGGTTTAGGCCTTTGGGGCTTGCATTTGGGGGATGCCGAGTTCGACTAGGGTGGTCTGCGTGAGAGATGAACAGTTGTGATGATTTTGGATGATATCCTGGTGGAGAAGAGCATGCCCTACATCTTAGGGAAGTGTTGGAGACTCTTCGAGCGCATAGTCTTAGGACAGCAAAAGTGGATGAGATTCTTAGCATCCTATGAGTTTGAGATAGCGTATACCTATGGCAAGGGTAATGTGGTAGCGGACGCCTTAAGTAGAGAAAGGTAGTCCTTAAGTTCATTGTCCGTTGAACGACGGAGCTTAGAGTTAATTTCTATGTCTGACTTTAGACCTTCCGTTGACTTTGTACCCGGATTGCTAGCCTCCTTGGAGGTTAGGCCTACTCTTTTGGGGCGGATTGGCGGAGCACAGCGAGACGACCCACAGTTGGTTGAGTTAGGAGAGAGGCTCATGAGGAGGGGAGGGTCGTCCAGCCATTTGAGTAGGGACACCCTAGATGGTAAGGGGGGTGGTTGTGTAAAGACGGTAGACTTTGTGTACCACAAACAAGGGTTTAAGGAAGGCTATACTTATTAAAGCACATCGGTCATTCATTTAGGTGGGGACAAGATGTACCAAGACATGAAGCGGATTTTCTTTTGGGCCGGTATGAAGAAAGATGTGGCCAAGTATGTCGCTAGATGCTTGGTGTGCTAACAAGTGGAAGCGAAGTAAAAGAAACCCGGAGGGTTGCTTCACCCGTTGGAAGTTCCGTAATGGGAAGTGGGATAGTGTCTCGATGGATTACCGAAATCAAGGAAGGTTAATACGGGGATTGGGCTTATGGTAGATAGACTTACTAAGTGTACCCATTTCATACCCGGGAAGAGCAAGAGCACTGTTCCATGTCTAGCTTCAGTTTATATTCGAGAGATAGTTCGGTCGCAAAGGAAACATGACGTATTCCATGTGTCACGTTTGAGGAAATGCCTACATGAGACCGCAGAGGCGGTAGAGCCGGGCTTACTTAAAGAAATAAAGGTAGAGCGTGATGTGATTATTCGACGAGCTCCTACCCGCATCCTTGGATCAGAGATTAGGAAGTTGAGAAACAGAGAGGTTCGGTTAGTCAAAGTGAAAAGGGGAGAAGGTGAGAGCAATGCTGCTTGGGAGACAGAAGCAAAGATGCGTTCGTTATACCCGTTCCTTTTTGAGGGTATGTCCTTTAATTTCTCCTCTATCGTTTGTCTAGTACTTATCTTATCTTTAGTATGTCCTCTCGTTAGTACCTTTGACCTTTAGATAGGGTAAACCTATGGTTGAAACATGTGTTTGAGACATGTTATGATTGATGGATGCATGTGGATGCAAGTGGTTGCTAGTGGTTGCTCGTGGATGCATATACACACACTCTAGGCACTAGATCGGCTCAATCACTTCATATTGCATATTGCGTATAATTGTGTGTAGGTAGCTATATTTATGGGTGTATAATGATTGTGTTATCATATGGATGATGCATTTTGATGAATGATTGTGCACTCATATAGATACTGTATGTGTCGATAGGGTTCTCTCGCATACATAATGGATGCATGGCACTGTCATGGTTTGCATATGTTCGTACATTAGATAGGGAACATATACACACACTTTTCGCATATGCTCATACATCATTAGAAATTGTTTTAAGGACAATGGATGCCCGTGTTTGATGGATTGAGTAGATGGTTGTTTGGATGGTAGGATAGGCATTCTCCTTAGCTTAGAGATTTCGGGGACGAAATCCTTTAAGGAGGGGAGAATGTAACACCCCGAATTTCGGTTAATGCTAAAATTCACTAATTACAGAATAAATAATCTCAGATGTGAGAATTGGGGGAAACGGGCTGCGTCATTGCGTTCGTCTCGGAAAAATACGCAAAATAGAGTCCGAGTTTTCGAGAATCGGAGTCTGTATGGCCCAGTTAAGGCCCAATGAAGTTTGCAGAAAAAAATTAAAGCTAAAAACAGATTTAAAAATTCAAATTCAGATTTAAAATTAAACCAGCGGGGCCAGGCGGGAAAATTCCCGCCCAACCCATGTCGACAGGGCCGTCGACAGGCCTGTCGACAGGGGTGTCGACTTGCCTGTCGACTTGCCTGTCGACACGGCCTGTCGAGCCAGGGGGTTTGGGTGCACCAGATTTGGTTTTCTGGCTAGGGGCTTGGCTGGGTTCTAGAGATTTCCTAAATCTAACGGACCTAATCTAACCTAGGGTTAATCTAAGGGCCTAAAACACTACCTAATCCTATAAATAAGACCCTAACCCTACCCTAATTCATTCATAATTAGATCTTGTAACTAAACTATGGCAAAATGAAACTTGGTCATGGCCTCCACAAATCAATGAAGAGAGTTGCAAGCTAATCAACCTCTAATCATCATCTTCTTCATATTTAGCAACTAGTTCTACTTCATAAGTTTGCTAATCTAGGTTTTGGTGAGTTTCTATCACTTTGATGATCAATTGCTAAATTAAGTAGATGAGATATGATGAGATCTATGGTTTTTCATGCGGATTAATGGGTTTTCAAGTCATATGATATGATGTGAATATGCTAATCTATGTATAATATTAATCCTATGTTTATGCATGTTGAATATGTGAGTTTATGCATGTTGAATAAGTGAGTTTATGCATGTTGAATATGTGAGTTTATGCAAGTTGGATATGTGGGTTTATGAAAGTTAAGTATGTGGGTTTATGCAAGTTAAGTGGTGGGTTTATGCATAATAAGTAATTGATTTTATGCAAGTTAAGTATGTGGTTTTATGCATGCTAAGTGTTTGGTATTATGCATAAATCATGACATGCAAGTTTACCCTTTTAAATGTGATGCATACATATGCAAGATGACACCTTTATATGCTATGTATATATATATGTGCATGTTTACCCTCCTTTAAGATGCAAGTCATATATGCAAGTTCAACATGTTATGCAAGTTATGTGTATGCTTATATGCAAGCTCAACATGTTATGCAAGTTATGTGTATGATGTTACGTAAGTTATGTGCATGTTGTTATGCAAGTTCATATGCAAGTTATGTGTATGATGTTACGTAAGTTATGTGCATGTTGTTATGCAAGTTCATATGCAAGTTATGTGTATGATGTTATGCAAGTTATGTGCATGATGTTATGCAAGTTATGTGTATGTTGATATGCAAGTTATGTTTATGATATTATGCAAGTTATGTGTATGATGTTATGCAAGTTAGCATGTAACATGTGGTGCAAGTTCACACCTTTAAGACACATGCAAGTTCACCTTTGTATAACCTATGAACACTTATGCAAGTTGCCTTTATACATGACATATGTATGTTCATGCAAGTTGGGTTATTTAGTAATGCTAGTTGGGTTAATGTCATGATGTAAGTGGACACCTTTTAACCCATGTTAATGCTAATGTATGCTAAGTGAAACCCATGTTAATTGTGAAAGAATCTTCTCTTGGAAATATGTTGTGTTAGCATAAGTACGTGGGGAAACGATGGGGTTAATAGACATGTTAATGAAATGGTGTGAAATGGTTATGATTAAGCATACCATAAAATGAATAAGCATAAGTGGGAATTTACCTATTGAGTTAGGTCTACCCCATGGGAATTTACCTATTGAGTTAGGTCTACCCATGTTATGAAAAACTTGATATTAATTAGGGATAATTAATGTGGGGGTGATTAATTAGGTGTAATTAATCGACTAAGACACGAGGTTGGACTCATTTGTAGTGTAAAACTGCCCGGACCCTACCGGCTTAACCAGTTGCTACAAATGTCAGCCCAATGTGAGAGGTCTTAGCCATAAATTAAATACGTGATTAAAGTAAAGACACGAGGTTAGACTCTGTTATGACGTAAGACTGCCCGGACCCTACCGGCTTAACCAGTTGTCATAAAAGCCAGTCTAATGTGGGAGGTCTTTATGGGAGATCACGGTCTTAATTAATTAAGAAACACTTAACCATATTAGCATGTAGTGGGACATGAGGGGTTAAGTGGGTGCCTTGGGGGGCATGAGGAGACTAGTGGGTTGCCTTGGGTGGCAATAGAAAAATACGATTAGAATACTTAACCAAAGTGGAACATGTAATTAAACATGATTAAAGGGTTAAGTAAGTGCCATGGGTGGCATGTGAAAATACGATTAGAATACTTAACCAAAGTGGGACATGTAATTAAACATGATTAAAGGGTTAAGTAAGTGCCATGGGTGGCATGTAGAAATCTAGTGGGTGCCTTAAGGGGCAATTGAAATATGATTAGATGACTTAACCAAAACTTAACATGTAAGTGGGCATGATTATAAAAAAAGGGGTTAAGTGGGATGCACTAGATAAAATTGCAAGCTTAGGTGGTAGCTTGTGGGGGCCCATTTCAACCAATATCCCAAACGTATCTTTGTGGGCTCGACTCAAGTCGAGTGACGGGACACGCATATTGGGCTTGACTATAAGAGGCCAAACCGGGTTAACGGTGGCAACGTGGGACCAACGGGTTTCATATGCGTGTGTGGACCCGGGCTGGTTGGTAAGTCGTTGTTGCATCGTGTAGATATAAAGCAGTGCACCGTTGATATTATCAGGTGGCCACGTTGGGGAATGATACACCCCAATTGTGGGACCAGCACGGGTATCTACAGTAGGGAGCCGATCGCTTGGGAGTAGTGGGTACACCTATGTAGTCAGATAGGGGTACACGAAACTACTAAATTACTAAGTACACTTAGTGGGATCAACCTTTAAGTAGGAATGGCTGGTGTGGTGCAGTATAGTAATTATCCTTGGGTGGGTAGATGTGTCTTTACGGTTATCTTAGTTTGTCCTAAGTC
Organism: Allium sativum; assembly: GCA_030737875.1. NCBI lineage: Eukaryota > Viridiplantae > Streptophyta > Magnoliopsida > Asparagales > Amaryllidaceae > Allium > Allium sativum. The sequence goes on from CM060915.1 coordinate 953,816,654, forward strand.
TACCAAGCTGCTTAGTGTAGCCATTCATCCCCAGACGTTACCGTATATCAAGCTTATGTCTTCTCTGGTTACTTTAATGATTGTATTGTTAAAGTTATAGGACTCACTCAGACTTATGTCTGACCCTGTTGTTTTTATCTTTTTCCCCAACCCTCAGGTTATCAGAGTGGGCCCGGTACGAGTGGGCTTTGATCAGGCTGATCTATTCTCTTTTGGAGCTTGGACCATAGGAGTAAAGCTCAGCTTATCCTTTTCTTTTATGGCTATCAGTTCTCGCATATTGGGATTATGTACTTTTATTTATCAGGATGGATATTTTGTACTTAACTCTTATGATGGTTTTGTGATGTAACCAAACATGTTTTACTTTCCGCTGCAATGAAATGATGTTTTAAAATTTTCAAGTATTACTTATATCTGTCTTGTTGTAGTTTTTCTATTCTATACTCACTTAAAATACTCCACCGATGTTATGGCATTCCCTTAGAGAGTGACCATAGCGGGTGTGGGGTGTTACACGTGGTATCGGAGCGAAGGTTACCAGAACAGATAAAATTTTTAGAAAAACTATTTTTCTAAGAAAATTTTTGGAAGGAGTATTTTCAAAAACATGTCTTTTAAGAGAAAAGTTTTTGAAAGAAAAGCATAATCCCCGATAGCCATATCCTTATCTTTTTGAATTCTCCGGTTGAATCTTTCCTCTTTCGTTTCAGCATGGCTGAAGATCTTATTCTTCCGGACGATGTAGCGGTACCAGTATGGTATAGGAGGTTGTTAGAGGCTAGGACCGCCACTGCAGGTCCAACGAATGTTCCTCCACTACCAGTTACACCCGTTCCTCCTCGCGCGGATACTTTTGCTAAGACTTGTAAGGAATTTAAGGCTATGGGAGGGAAACCTTTTGTAGGAGCTAGGGATTGGCTCAACGAGACGGAAGAATTGATGGAAATCCTTGAAGTGGAAGAAGGAAAGAAAGTCAAGTTAGCCGCTTGGTTGATGGAAGGGGAGGCCTCGCTATGGTGGAAGGTCACTAATGGAGAACACCCTGTTGACTCTTGGGCAGATTTTAGGCAAAGGTTTGAGGCAAAGTTTCTTTCAAGAGCGGAGGAAAATCTGTACGTGGAAAGGTTCTTGAACTTAAAGCAAGGGAACTTGTCGGTGAAAGAATATGTTAACGAGTTTAACCAGTTAGCGAGATTCAACATAGACTTGGTAAACACACCGGAAGAGAAAGCTCTGAGGCTCGTTAAAGGCTTGAACGAACCGATGCGCGGATTGGCTATGTCTTACATCCCTATGGGGGCCACTTTTGAGAAGCTAGTGGACATGGCACTTATGCATGAGGAAGAGAAGGGTCCCAATGCTATTAAAGTACCCAAGAAGAAAGGAGATCAAAAGAGACTTCCGCAACAACAGCAAAACGAAGGTGGGAAAGGCAACGGTGGCAAGGGAAAGAAGAAGTGCTTCAATTGTGGAACACTAGGCCACCTAAGCAAGGATTGTCGCAAGAAGAAGAAGACTGGCTGCTTCCACTGTGACGAAGCAGGGCATCTAGTGAAAGACTGTCCTAAGAAAGGGCAAAGGACGGGGTCTACCTCAGGAGGACAGGTGCAAGTTCTTTTGGCACCAACTCAGGCAAGGGGGCAAGCTCAGGCTCTCGCGGTTCCACCGATTCAGGAAAGAGGTAGAACTATTTCCATTGAAAGTCTAGTTTTTCTGTTTGATTATCAGGGTCAAACTTTATTTGATTTTGACGCATCGAGTTCGTCTATTTCATTATTGTTAGTGAGTCACTGCACTGAGACACCAGTTAGTAGATGATCCCTTAGTTGTTTCAAACCCAATTGGGGCTCCATGATGTGTTTGGGTTTGAAAGTTTCTATACTTAGCGTTGAGTTTGGATGTGATGCTTTTGGGCTTCACGAGCTATGGGTTAGTTTGGGCATGGACTGGTTATCCAGTAGGGATGCCGTTCTTGATTTTGAAAGAGAGTTGTTAGGCTCATGACCCATTTGGTTAACACTCTCGAGATCTCTTGTAATCCCATGGAATCTGTTATGCTAAGAATCGCTTGACACGTCGGTCAAGAGTTTGCGATCTGTTAGTGCGGTCCGGGAATACTCGGATGTGTTGGAGGAGGTAAAGGGCTTACCTCCGGAGCGGGAGAATGACTTCCGAATATATCTGGTAGATAATGCCAAACCAGTATCTTGGCCAGTGTGCCACACGGCTCCTCGTGAGAGGAGGGAACTCGATAAGCAAGTAAGTGGTTTGCTTAAGAAGGGGTTCATAAGATGAAGTATATCGGAGTGGGGTGCTCCAGTAGTTTTTGCTGCGAAGGCGGATGGGTCCCTCAGACTTTGTGTAGGCTAAAGAGAACTGAATAAACTCACAAAGAAGAATCGACACCCATTGCCGAGGATTGATGATCTCTTTGATCAGTTAGTTGGCGCCTCAGTATTTGCGCAGTTGGACTTAGCCACGGGGTTTCGTCAGTTGAGAGTGGCTGAGGATAGTATAGAGAAGACTGCCTTTAGGACTCCGGATAGTTTTTATGAGTGGCTAGTGATGCCATTTGGTTTGACGAACGCCCCCCATATTGGTTTGATGAGAAGGGTGTTCAGGGAGTACCTAAATAGGTTCGTAATGGTCTTTGTAATGACACCTTGGTCTTTTCTGGGAACGAAATAAGTTTTCCTATGTACTCAATAGGTTGAGCAAAGTCAGTCAAAAAAAAAAAAAACGGTGGTTTTGGAGCGAGACTGGCAAGGACATCCAGGGTAGGACAAGGGGCTTAATTATTTAGCCGTTTTTACTAGTATCATCTCACGTAGGTCGTCTGAATTCGAAGGAGGTATCCCTTGGGTGTTTGTCTGATATTGGTTTAGGCCTTTGGGGCTTGCATTTGGGGGATGCCGAGTTCGACTAGGGTGGTCTGCGTGAGAGATGAACAGTTGTGATGATTTTGGATGATATCCTGGTGGAGAAGAGCATGCCCTACATCTTAGGGAAGTGTTGGAGACTCTTCGAGCGCATAGTCTTAGGACAGCAAAAGTGGATGAGATTCTTAGCATCCTATGAGTTTGAGATAGCGTATACCTATGGCAAGGGTAATGTGGTAGCGGACGCCTTAAGTAGAGAAAGGTAGTCCTTAAGTTCATTGTCCGTTGAACGACGGAGCTTAGAGTTAATTTCTATGTCTGACTTTAGACCTTCCGTTGACTTTGTACCCGGATTGCTAGCCTCCTTGGAGGTTAGGCCTACTCTTTTGGGGCGGATAGGCGGAGCACAGCGAGACGACCCACAGTTGGTTGAGTTAGGAGAGAGGCTCATGAGGAGGGGAGGGTCGTCCAGCCATTTGAGTAGGGACACCCTAGATGGTAAGGGGGGTGGTTGTGTAAAGACGGTAGACTTTGTGTACCACAAACAAGGGTTTAAGGAAGGCTATACTTATTAAAGCACATCGGTCATTCATCTAGGTGGGGACAAGATGTACCAAGACATGAAGCGGATTTTCTTTTGGGCCGGTATGAAGAAAGATGTGGCCAAGTATGTCGCTAGATGCTTGGTGTGCTAACAAGTGGAAGCGAAGTAAAAGAAACCCGGAGGGTTGCTTCACCCGTTGGAAGTTCCGTAATGGGAAGTGGGATAGTGTCTCGATGGATTACCGAAATCAAGGAAGGTTAATACGGGGATTGGGCTTATGGTAGATAGACTTACTAAGTGTACCCATTTCATACCCGGGAAGAGCAAGAGCACTGTTCCATGTCTAGCTTCAGTTTATATTCGAGAGATAGTTCGGTCGCAAAGGAAACATGACGTATTCCATGTGTCACGTTTGAGGAAATACCTACATGAGACCGCAGAGGCGGTAGAGCCGGGCTTACTTAAAGAAGTAAAGGTAGAGCGTGATGTGATTATTCGACGAGCTCCTACCCGCATCCTTGGATCAGAGATTAGGAAGTTGAGAAACAGAGAGGTTCGGTTAGTCAAAGTGAAAAGGGGAGAAGGTGAGAGCAATGCTGCTTGGGAGACAGAAGCAAAGATGCGTTCGTTATACCCGTTCCTTTTTGAGGGTATGTCCTTTAATTTCTCCTCTATCGTTTGTCTAGTACTTATCTTATCTTTAGTATGTCCTCTCGTTAGTACCTTTGACCTTTAGATAGGGTAAACCTATGGTTGAAACATGTGTTTGAGACATGTTATGATTGATGGATGCATGTGGATGCAAGTGATTGCTAGTGGTTGCTCGTGGATGCATATACACACACTCTAGGCACTAGATCGGCTCAATCACTTCATATTGCATATTGCATATAATTGTGTGTAGGTAGCTATATTTATGGGTGTATAATGATTGTGTTATCATATGGATGATGCATTTTGATGAATGATTGTGCACTCATATAGATACTGTATGTGTCGATAGGGTTCTCTCGCATACATAATGGATGCATGGCACTGTCATGGTTTGCATATGTTCGTACATTAGATAGGGAACATATACACACACTTTTCGCATATGCTCATACATCATTAGAAATTGTTTTAAGGACAATGGATGCCCGTGTTTGATGGATTGAGTAGATGGTTGTTTGGATGGTAGGATAGGCATTCTCCTTAGCTTAGAGATTTCGGGGACGAAATCCTTTAAGGAGGGGAGAATGTAACACCCCGAATTTCGGTTAATGCTAAAATTCACTAATTACAGAATAAATAATCTCAGATGTGAGAATTGGGGGAAACGGGCTGCGTCATTGCGTTCGTCTCGGAAAAATACGCAAAATAGAGTCCGAGTTTTCGAGAATCGGAGTCTGTATGGCCCAGTTAAGGCCCAATGAAGTTTGCAGAAAAAAAATTAAAGCTAAAAACAGATTTAAAAATTCAAATTCAGATTTAAAATTAAACCAGCGGGGCCAGGCGGGAAAATTCCCGCCCAACCCATGTCGACAGGGCCGTCGACAGGCCTGTCGACAGGGGTGTCGACTTGCCTGTCGACTTGCCTGTCGACACGGCCTGTCGAGCCAGGGGGTTTGGGTGCACCAGATTTGGTTTTCTGGCTAGGGGCTTGGCTGGGTTCTAGAGATTTCCTAAATCTAACGGACCTAATCTAACCTAGGGTTAATCTAAGGGCCTAAAACACTACCTAATCCTATAAATAAGACCCTAACCCTACCCTAATTCATTCATAATTAGATCTTGTAACTAAACTATGGCAAAATGAAACTTGGTCATGGCCTCCACAAATCAATGAAGAGAGTTGCAAGCTAATCAACCTCTAATCATCATCTTCTTCATATTTAGCAACTAGTTCTACTTCATAAGTTTGCTAATCTAGGTTTTGGTGAGTTTCTATCACTTTGATGATCAATTGCTAAATTAAGTAGATGAGATATGATGAGATCTATGGTTTTTCATGCGGATTAATGGGTTTTCAAGTCATATGATATGATGTGAATATGCTAATCTATGTATAATATTAATCCTATGTTTATGCATGTTGAATATGTGAGTTTATGCATGTTGAATAAGTGAGTTTATGCATGTTGAATATGTGAGTTTATGCAAGTTGGATATGTGGGTTTATGAAAGTTAAGTATGTGGGTTTATGCAAGTTAAGTGGTGGGTTTATGCATAATAAGTAATTGATTTTATGCAAGTTAAGTATGTGGTTTTATGCATGCTAAGTGTTTGGTATTATGCATAAATCATGACATGCAAGTTTACCCTTTTAAATGTGATGCATACATATGCAAGATGACACCTTTATATGCTATGTATATATATATGTGCATGTTTACCCTCCTTTAAGATGCAAGTCATATATGCAAGTTCAACATGTTATGCAAGTTATGTGTATGCTTATATGCAAGCTCAACATGTTATGCAAGTTATGTGTATGATGTTACGTAAGTTATGTGCATGTTGTTATGCAAGTTCATATGCAAGTTATGTGTATGATGTTACGTAAGTTATGTGCATGTTGTTATGCAAGTTCATATGCAAGTTATGTGTATGATGTTATGCAAGTTATGTGCATGATGTTATGCAAGTTATGTGTATGTTGATATGCAAGTTATGTTTATGATATTATGCAAGTTATGTGTATGATGTTATGCAAGTTAGCATGTAACATGTGGTGCAAGTTCACACCTTTAAGACACATGCAAGTTCACCTTTGTATAACCTATGAACACTTATGCAAGTTGCCTTTATACATGACATATGTATGTTCATGCAAGTTGGGTTATTTAGTAATGCTAGTTGGGTTAATGTCATGATGTAAGTGGACACCTTTTAACCCATGTTAATGCTAATGTATGCTAAGTGAAACCCATGTTAATTGTGAAAGAATCTTCTCTTGGAAATATGTTGTGTTAGCATAAGTACGTGGGGAAACGATGGGGTTAATAGACATGTTAATGAAATGGTGTGAAATGGTTATGATTAAGCATACCATAAAATGAATAAGCATAAGTGGGAATTTACCTATTGAGTTAGGTCTACCCCATGGGAATTTACCTATTGAGTTAGGTCTACCCATATTATGAAAAACTTGATATTAATTAGGGATAATTAATGTGGGGGTGATTAATTAGGTGTAATTAATCGACTAAGACACGAGGTTGGACTCATTTGTAGTGTAAAACTGCCCGGACCCTACCGGCTTAACCAGTTGCTACAAATGTCAGCCCAATGTGAGAGGTCTTAGCCATAAATTAAATACGTGATTAAAGTAAAGACACGAGGTTAGACTCTGTTATGACGTAAGACTGCCCGGACCCTACCGGCTTAACCAGTTGTCATAAAAGCCAGTCTAATGTGGGAGGTCTTTATGGGAGATCACGGTCTTAATTAATTAAGAAACACTTAACCATATTAGCATGTAGTGGGACATGAGGGGTTAAGTGGGTGCCTTGGGGGGCATGAGGAGACTAGTGGGTTGCCTTGGGTGGCAATAGAAAAATACAATTAGAATACTTAACCAAAGTGGAACATGTAATTAAACATGATTAAAGGGTTAAGTAAGTGCCATGGGTGGCATGTGAAAATACGATTAGAATACTTAACCAAAGTGGGACATGTAATTAAACATGATTAAAGGGTTAAGTAAGTGCCATGGGTGGCATGTAGAAATCTAGTGGGTGCCTTAAGGGGCAATTGAAATATGATTAGATGACTTAACCAAAACTTAACATGTAAGTGGGCATGATTATAAAAAAAGGGGTTAAGTGGGATGCACTAGATAAAATTGCAAGCTTAGGTGGTAGCTTGTGGGGGCCCATTTCAACCAATATCCCAAACGTATCTTTGTGGGCTCGACTCAAGTCGAGTGACGGGACACGCATATTGGGCTTGACTATAAGAGGCCAAACCGGGTTAACGGTGGCAACGTGGGACCAACGGGTTTCATATGCGTGTGTGGACCCGGGCTGGTTGGTAAGTCGTTGTTGCATCGTGTAGATATAAAGCTGTGCACCGTTGATATTATCAGGTGGCCACGTTGGGGAATGATACACCCCAATTGTGGGACCAGCACGGGTATCTACAGTAGGGAGCCGATCGCTTGGGAGTAGTGGGTACACCTATGTAGTCAGATAGGGGTACACGAAACTACTAAATTACTAAGTACACTTAGTGGGATCAACCTTTAAGTAGGAATGGCTGGTGTGGTGCAGTATAGTAATTATCCTTGGGTGGGTAGATGCGTCTTTACGGTTATCTTAGTTTGTCCTAAGTCTACCAAGCTGCTTAGTGTAGCCATTCATCCCCAGACGTTACCGTATATCAAGCTTATGTCTTCTCTGGTTACTTTAATGATTGTATTGTTAAAGTTATAGGACTCACTCAGACTTATGTCTGACCCCGTTGTTTTTTTCTTTTTCCCCAACCCTCAGGTTATCAGAGTGGGCCCGGTACGAGTGGGCTTTGATCAGGCTGATCTATTCTCTTTTGGAGCTTGGACCATAGGAGTAAAGCTCAGCTTATCCTTTTCTTTTATGGCTATCAGTTCTCGCATATTGGGATTATGTACTTTTATTTATCAGGATGGATATTTTGTACTTAACTCTTATGATGGTTTTGTGATGTAACCAAACATGTTTTACTTTCCGCTGCAATGAAATGATGTTTTAAATTTTTCAAGTATTACTTATATCTGTCTTGTTGTAGTTTTTCTGTTCTATACTCACTTAAAATACTCCACCGATGTTATGGCATTCCCTTAGAGAGTGACCATAGCGGGTGTGGGGGTGTTACATCCTTTGTGAACCATGTTGACAAGCCTTTCGAACATTGCCTCCATCGCATGGGAAACCATACAAAGCTTGGAAGAGTTTTAGCCGCAGATGAAACTACTACGATTATGGATGGAGGTTGAGCACTTCTTCTCCCTTTGACAGGTGTCGTAGTCTCATCGAGCCTACGGAACCATGCTACGATGAGGTTACCTCCCAGAAAGCCAGGAGCCCCGAAGACTCAGGAAAGAAGGAAACAAGGATTCAAACAGAGGATTAAAAGATAGTGCATATGGCTTTGGGAATATGCCTTTAAACTGTGACACCCCATCTCCATTAAGGTCACTCACAAAGGGAACGCCTTAATTTTGGTGGAGCGTTTATTGTGTATAGAATAGAAAAGTAAACAAGACAGATAAATATATTGGTACTTGGAAAATAAAAACCACTTTTTATTGCAGCGGAGAAATAGTTTGGTTACATTACATCAAAAACCAACTATAAAACCAAATACACTTATTATCCATCTTGACAAATAAACTCTGAGTACATAAAATAAAAGACATAACCCCAACATAAAATAGCCATAAATAAGATAGGCTGAACTTTACTTCAGAGATCCAAGCAACTTCCAAAAGAATGAGATATAGCTGTCCAAATCAAGCTCCACTAGAACTAGTCCCACCTTGAGCACCTGGGGGGAGAGGAAGAAAAGAGGTGGAAACAAAGGGGCCAGACATAAAGTCTGGCGAGTGCAATAACTTTAACAATATAATCATTAAGTAACTAAAATAAGGCATAAGCTGGAAAATAAGAAAATGACTTTGAACAATGGGCATGACAGAGCAAACAATGGAAATTAGATGAATAAAGATAACGTTAAAGGCACACCTAATCACATAAGATAATTACTACATTGCAGCACACCAAACACCCTAAAAGTTGATCCCGCCTACCAAACTTAATAATGATAATGGTAGTTTCGTGTACCCCTAGCTGCCTTCATAGGTGCCGCCAGCCCCTATCTCCACTAGGTGTACCCACTACCCCCTATTCGATTGGCTCCCTAACTCGTAGATACCCATGCTTGCCCCACAATGGGGTGTATCACTCCCCAAAGTGGCAACTCGATACCACCAAGAATGCACGGCTTATATCTACATGATGCAGCAACGTCTTACCTACCCGCCCGGGCCCACACACGCACATGACCCCGTTGGACTTGCGTTGCCACCGCTAACCCGTTTTGACCTCTTACAATCAAACCCAGTACGCGTGTCTCGTCCTCGACTTGGGTCGAGCCAACAAAGATACTTAATGGGTTACTGGTTTGAAAAGGGCCCCCATGTATGACACAAGCTTTCCACCTATGCTTGGTCCCCTCTAAGGTTTTCCCCACTTAACCCCATTCTTATTCATGTCTTCTTACATGCTTCAATCTTGGTTAAGTTCATCTAATCGTATTTCACATGCCACCCAAGGCACCCTCTTAACTTCACATGCCACCCAAGGCACCCACTTAACCCCCCATGTCCCACCACATGTTTATCTGGTTAAGTGTTTCTTACTTCATTAACACCGTAACTTTGTAAAGACCTCTCACATTAGACTGGGATTTGTGTCTGCTGGATTTGCCGGGCGGGTCCGGGCAGTCTTACACCACAAACGAGCCTAACCTCGTGTCTTTACAACTGTTACGCATTTAATTCATGCCTTTGACCTCTCACATTAGACTGGCATTTGTGGCTGCTGGATTTGCCAGTTGGGTCCGGGTAGTCTTACACCACAAACGAGTCTAACCTCGTGTCTTAGGCGGTTCATTATTACATATCTTTATTTAACCCCAAAGTGGATTAATATCCCTAATCAAATTTGTAAATAAATTCCAAATATAATTATGTCCATAATTATCACCTAAACTATGTCCATAAATTCCATTTTTTCCATTTTATGTCTTAAATTAATTATATGATTTTTTAAGGCCATTTATGCCAATTCTCAATATGTGTATATTCAATATTACCCCCATCGTCCCCACGTTGTTCGTTCGCTTATCATGATATATATATATATATATATATATATATATATATATATATATATATATTAGACTAGCAATTAGTCTAACACATAAAAGGGAAAAAACATCGCAAATTTGCATAACACACAAAATGGATCTAACTTGCAAATAAGGATTACAACATAACTTGCATAAACTTTATATTATCATGAATCCAAACATAGGCATAAAGCTGTGAACTTGCATATATATATATATATATATATATATATATATATATATATATATAATATATAATTTTTCACCTAAAACTTGCATATATGAATATAGTTTTCATCCAAAACTTTCATAGGCCATAGTCACAAACTTGCCTAAAATTATGCATGTCATAGATCTAAATCTAAAGGGGTAAACTTGCATATATGTGAATCCAGTTCCTACCTAAACTTGCATATAGTCACTTTATTTGATTCACATGTAAACTTGTGTACAATTCACATAGAAACTAGCATATAATCTACACCCAAACTTGGAGATAGAATGATGTCAAACATGAATCAAGTTGAACATAGGTGATTGGGCATATACAAAGGAATCTACAACAAAAACTGTCATTATGAACAACTAACATATATTCACAAAATATCACATTTTCCAATGTTTCACAAACATAGCCATATAACCCAATTTATATCTTAACCCAATTAACTTGTTAATTATCTTATTAAAGAAACTGAACTCACAACTCAAAGAAGGTCTTGAGTTCTGGGATCTGAGTTCTGAAATTAATTTAGCTTGCCTATGAAGAAGACAAATTCGTCGTTGTTGTTATTATTGTCTTGAGTTCAATTGAGTTGATTAGCTTTACTTTTCCTCTAGTTGATGACGGCTATTCTAGGTTGCAAGGTGATGGCATGACGGCCATGGTTCTAATTTTGATTAGGTTTTAGGGTTTGAGTCTACATGTGTTTATATAGAATTTAGGATTAATTTAGGCCATCCGATCAACCTAGAATCAATCAAGACCATTCAGTCAAGATAGGGTGACACCTCAGCCCTAATGACTCAGCACTGAGTCACAAAATCGTCATCTTTCAGATCTGCCGGGGGGGGGCAGGTCGACCCCCAGGTCGACCTGTAGGGGGGAGGTCGACACTAGGGTCGACCCCCAGGTCGACCTGGGTCTTGGGCGGGAATTTTCCCGCCCAGCCCGCTTCTGACTTCTGATTTGAATTTTGAATCTGTTTCGAGCTGTTTGAATTTATTTGAATTTTCTGGAAACTTTCGACAGCCATAACTTCTTCATACAACGTCCAATTGACGCAAACTCAGACTTTATCTCAACCAGAATTCCGAGACGAACACAATGGCGTAACCCGTTTCCCTTGATTCTCATATTTGAAATTAAGTATTCTTTAATTTGTTAACTTTAATATTTAAAATTACGGGGTGTTACATTCTCCCTTCCTTAAAGGATTTCGCCCCCGAAATCTCCAAGTTAAGGAGAACGCATATCCTAACATCCAATCATCCATATACTCAATCATCAAACACATGCATCCATTGTCCTTACAAGATTCCTAATGCTGTATGAACATATGCAAGGAGTGTGTGTATATGTTCCTTATCTAATGCAAAATCAGGCGGTCTACTGATTCAGTTGACCTCCTTAATGCGAATCATGATAGTGCCATGCGTCCATTATGTATGTGAAAGAATCCTATCAATACATATCTATTACTTAAATAGGAAAGGAAGATCCACATTCTTGGTTATTCGACACCTGTCCATTTTTACATAAAACAATTGGAAAAATAGTGATCCCTAAAACGTTCGTTTCATTTTGACTCATTGTTTCTCTTTGACGGTTATTACTTATTACTCCTCTCTGTCTCAGGTCTATCAATTCCAAAAAAAAAAAAAAACAATTCCAAAAATATACTGAAATGAAACCTAATGATGTGAGAAATCCCAATTGACATTCTCACTTCAGACCTCCACAAAAATAACATCCCGACGTCCGTAAGAGTCGCCTAAATCTCTCTGTCTCTGACGATGATGAAGTTTGAAACTTCTCCCTTCTGACATTGAATTCATTGCCGCTTTTCAGGTAACTGAATCCAAAACTTATTATTTTACCATATATAAAGTTTACCCATGGAACCATCTTCGTATGCTTTCGTGAATATTGTTTTTAACAAACTAGGGCAGGAAAATACGCTTTATATGACGTAATCATAACTACGTTCCATTTTCGACTGATATTTTGTTGGAGATTACAGAAATTGAGTTATAATACATAAACTAGTATGTGTAGCTCTAGCAAAAAAGAAACTTATATGTAATTACAACCATCACTTTGGGAGCACCGACTGGATTTTACATTTTTAGAATTGAAAGTTTTATTTTCATAGCACCTTTGATTTTAGTTGATTAACGATTATAATTTAATAAATGAATAAAATGACTTTATTGCTTACTGTATTCAGCAGTGGAAACAATGTCTAATGTTGATGACGATAGGCTCATTATGACACATCTTTGTAGGTTATTTATTTTGTAATGATTTGGAAGCCTTTCAGTTACAACTTCAGTTATATTGGTTCCCACCAGTTTATTGTTTGGCAAGCGACTTAGGCATTCTTTGGCTTTCCATACCTGGAAGGTGAGATATTTATCATAAGTTCATAAATAAAACAAAGGTAGACAGTATAGAACAATGAGCGTATCTATCTCCATAAAAGATAAAAAATAAAATCCAAAGTTATCATAGTGTCAACATTGGGCATAAAATATTAAATGTAATTGTATTTTAAAATTTGGTTATTAAATGTGTGCAATCAAATCCAAAACTCTTAAGGAACATTTTCCAACTGATAAAGTGTAGTTTTCATGTCTCGACGATTATGCATGTTATTCCATTAGTTAAATAAGTAGTTTAATTTCTAAACATGTACAAGAGGCAGTATAAGATAAATGGATTTTTAACAAAATTTTATTTAATATACTTTGTACATATAGCGCATACATTTTTGATTCTTTCAGACTCACGAAATTTATTTGACTATTGCAATAAACAATTTTATCCTCACCATCAATACATATTATTTTTACATGTGTGCACAACCATTCATCAAAATGCAGCATCCATATGATAACACAACCATTATACATCCATTAATTAAATATGCACACACATTTATATGCAACATGAAGGTGATTGAGCCGATCTAGTGCCTAAGGTGTGTGTATATGCATCCACGAGCAACCACTAGCAACCACTTGCATCCATTTGCATCCATCAAACATAACATGTCTCAAACACATGTTTCAACCATAGGGTTCTTCCTAACTAAAGATCGAAGATGTCATCGCAAAGATAACACTAAAAGATAGAACAAGTATCAACAAAGCGGTAGAAAAAGGAGAAAATAAATCATACCATCAAAAAGGAAAGGGTACAACGTCCGCATCTTATCTTCCGTCTCCCAAGTCGCGTCTCTTTGATCATCTCCCCATTGCACTTTAACCAACTTGACCTCTTTGTTGCGAAGCTTTTTGACCTCCGATCCGAGAATGCATGTAGGAGCTCGTCTGATCGTGGCATTGCGCTCTACTTCCACTTCTTCGAGCGTGCTCGGCTCTACCACTTCCACCGTATCGTGCAAATACTTATGCAAATGTGAAACGTGAAACACATCATGAACTCCGCTGAGCTTTTCCGGTAGCTTTACTTTATACGCCATCTGCCCAATCCTCTCTTTAATTGGAAAGGGTCATACGAACCTTGGTGCCAACTTCCCTGCTGATCCAAAATGAACTACGTTTCTTAATGGTGACACCTTAATAAAAACCATGTCCCCAACATTGAACTCAAGATCGGTTCGTCTCCTATCAGCATATGATTTTTTTCGGTCCGGCGCCATCTTCATTCGCCGTCGAATCAGGTCTATCTTCTCCGAAGTCTCCCTAATCATGTCGGGTCCAAGAAAAACCTTATCCGTGGATTCCCACCAACATGTAGGTGATCGCCACGGTCGTCCATAAAGAGCCTCAAAAGGTGCCATGCCAATGCTAGCCTAAAAACTATTATTATAGGCGAACTCTACTAGTGGAAGGTGCTCTTCCCATGTTCCTCCAAAGTCTAGAATGCACAGCCTCAGAAGGTCTTCTACAACCCGATTTACTCTCTCGGTCTGGTCGTCCGTTTGAGGATGATAAGCGGTACTTAGGCATAAGTGCGTCCCAACCGCCTCTTGTAAGCTTTTCCTAAATTCGCTTGTGAAAATAGGATCTCTATCGCTCACAATGCTGGAGGGTATGCCGTGCAAACGAACTATCTCTCGAAGGTAAACAGATGCTAACCATGCGGCGGTCCTTCTACTTTTAACGGGAATAAAATGGGCACTTTTCGTAAGTCGGTCTACAATTACCCAAATCCCCGTATTACCTTCCTTGATCTTGCTAACCCATCTACAAAATCCATGGAAACGCTTTCCCATTTCCAAAGCGGAATCTCTAAAAGATGGAGCAAACCTCCGGGCTTCTTTTGCTCCGCCTTAACTTGTTGGCACACAAAGCATCTAGCAACGAACTCGACCACGTCCTTCTTCATTCCGGCCCAAAAGAAAACTCGCTTCATATCCCTATACATCTTATCACCACCGGGATGTATGGTCATCTTAGAGCGATGTGAGTCTTCAAGAATTGCCTTCTTCAAACTTTCATCTTGTGGTACGCAAAATCTCCTATCTCTGCGTAGCCAACCTCTCTCATCTATAGCATATCTATCAAGATGTCTTGAGGACTCCCCTCTTATAAGCTTGTCTACTATCTCAACCAACTGTGGGTCGTTTCGTTGTTCCTCTCCAACTCGACCCAAAAGTGCAGGTTGCACCCTTAATGATGCCAATAATCCGGGTACATAATTGACAGGGGGTCTGAAGTCAAAGGAAGATATATACTCCAAACTCTGCCGCTCTACAAACAAAGGACTTAATGTTAACTTCTTTCTACTTAAGGCGTCGGCTACAACCTTACCCTTGCCAGGGGTATATGCAATCTAAAAATCGTAGGATGCCAAAAACTCCATCCATCTCTGCTGCCTCAAGTTTAGGTCCTTCTGAGAGAATAAGTACTTTAGCGACTTATGGTCTGTATACAACTCAAACCTCTCGCCAAGCAAATAATGACACCATGACTTAAGCGCAAAAACTATGGCCGCCAACTCCAAGTCGTGGGTAGGGTAATTTTTCTCGTGGGCTTTCAACTGTCTTCCACCATAGCATATCACCCTTCCCTCTTGCATAAAAACTGCGCCAAGCCCTGTCCCGCAAGCATCGGTATATACAGCGAATGTCTTACTCCCGTCTGGCAAAACTAAGACTGTAGCTGTCATCAAAGCCCTCTTCAGACGTTGGAAAGCATCGTCATAGTCAACGTCCCAAGTAAAAGTCAAATTCTTTTTCGTTAATCGAGTGAGAGGGGCTGATATCTTCGCGAAGTCCTTAATGAACTTCCTATAATGACCAGCCAGCCCTAAAAATCTTCTTACTTCTGTTGCGTTCTTAGGCGTTTTCCAATCTTGGATTGCCACTACCTTAGCGGGATCCACAGCTATCCCTTCCTTAGAGACCACGTGTCCTAAGAACCTCACTTCTTTTCTCCAAAAATGGCACTTGGAGAACTTGGCTTTAAGTTGATGCGCTTGTAGGGTCTCTAAGACTTCCCTAAGATGTAGGGCATGCTCTTCTTCATTTTTAGAGAAAACCAGAATATCGTCTACAAAGACTACCACAAACTTGTTCAGAAACTCCATAAACACCCTACTCATTAAGTCAACAAAGTATGCGGGTGCATTCGTCAAACCAAAAGGCATGACGAGCCACTCGAAGAAACCGTCAGGAGTTCTAAATGCAGTCTTATCGATGCTATCTTCAGCCACCCTTAGCTGATGAAACCCTGTAGCCAAATCCAGTTGCGAGAAAACCGAAGCACCCACCAACTGATCGAATAAATCGTCTATCCTCGGTAACGGGTGTCTGTTCTTCTTTGTTAGCTTATTCAGCTCTCTATAGTCCACGTACAATCTAAGTGAACCATCAGTTTTTGTACCAAAAATGACTGGAGCACCCCACTCTGAAATGCTTCTTCTTATGAACCCCTTCCCAAGCAACTCTTTCACTTGCTTACTGAGTTCTCTTCTCTCTCTCGGAGCCATGTGGCGCACTGGTAATGCAACTGGCTTTGCATTATCTACTAAGTATATTCGAAAGTTTATCTCATACCTCGGGGGTAAACCTCGAACTTCATCGAATACATCCGAGTATTCACGGACCACTCTAATAGACTACAAATCCTCAACAGACGCGTCTAGCGATTCTAGATAACTTAGCATAGCAGAATTCATGGGATTACAAGAGATTTCGAGAGTGTTGCCCAAGCGAGTCATAAGCCTAACCTCTCTCTTTTCACAATCTAGGACGGCTCCATTACTGGATAACGAATCCATGCCCAGAATTAACCCATAGCCCATAAAGCCCAAAACATAAGCATCACATCTAAACTCAACGCTAACTATAAAAATTTCCAAATCCAAACAAATCATCGACAAATAGGCTGAGCCCCAAATTGGATTTGAAACAACTAAGGGATCCTCTACTATATTGGTGTTTAGGTATAGTGACTCAACTAAAGCAGTAGATATAAAAGAGTGCGATGCGCCGGAATCAAAGAGTGTGCGAACAAGATGATCGAAAAGATAAACTAAACTTTCAACGGAAATCGTTCTACCTCGTTCTTGCAGCGGTGGGACCACAAGAGCCTGGACCTGCCCTTTTGCCTGCCCTGGTGCCACGAGAGCCTGAATCTACCCTCAAGAGGTAGGCCCTGCCCTCTGCCCTTTCTTTGGGCAGTCCTTAATCAGATGTCCTGCCTCGCCATAGTGGAAACAACCAGTCTTCTTCTTCTTCCTACAGTCTTTGCTTAGATGGCCTGGTGTCCCACAGTTAAAGCATCTTTTCTTTCCCTTGCCATTGTTGTCTTTACCACCCTTCTTGTTCTGCTGTTGTGGTTTCTTTTGATCCCCTTTCTTCTCAGGTGCCTTACTAGCATTGGCGCCTTTCTTCTCTTCATGCATAAGCGCCATGTCAACTAGTCCTTCAAAGGTGGCCCCCATAGGGATGTGGGTCATAGCTAACTCATGTAGCAGCTCGTTTAAACCCTTAACAAATCTCAGGACCTTCTTTTCGGGTGTATTCACCAAGTCCAAGCCAAATCCCGCCAACTGATTGAACTTGTTGACGTACTCTTTCACTGCTAGATTTCCCTGCCTCAATGCCAAAAACCTTTCCATGTATAGATTCTCTTCGGCCCGTGAGAGGAACTTTGCCTCAAACCTACGCTTGAAATCCGGCCATGTATCAACTGGAAGCTCTCCATTAGTGGCCTCCCACAAAAACGAGGCCTCATCCTTCATTAACCAGGCAACTAATTGGACCTTTCTTCCATCTTCTACCTCAAAGAATCCAAACAATTCTTCCACCTCCTTTAGCCAATTTCGGGCTTCAACAAACGTCTCCGACCCGTGAAAAGGTTTTCCGCCCATTGCCCGAAAGTCCTTGCATATCTTTGCGAAAGTATCAACACGGGGAGGAGGAGGAGGAGCATTTGCTGGGCCTACGACATGGGCCCTAGCTTCCAGATACCTTCTAAACCATCCTGGTATTGGTATCCCCTCGGGTATCTCGGGAATTCCAGACATGCTGAAAAGAAAATGAAGAGATTCAAACGGAGAATTCGAAGGAAAGATATATGGCTCTTGGGGGTTATGTTTTAAAAATAAACTTTTCTCTTAAAAACACTTTCCTTAAAACATATTTTTTAAAGTATTTCTTTATAAAATGCTTTTTGAAAAATAGTTTTTCAAAATATCTTATCTGTTCTGAGAACCTTCAGCTCTGATACCACGAGTGACACCCCATCTCCATTAAGGTCACTCACAAAGGGAATGCCTTAATTTTGGTGGAGCATTTATTGTGTATAGAACAGAAAAGTAAACAAGACAAATAAATATATTGGTACTTGGAAAATAAAAACCAATTTTTATTGCAGCGGAGAAATAGTTTGGTTACATCACATCAAAAGCCAACTACAAAACCAAATACACTTATTATCCATCTTGACAAATAAACTCTGAGTACATAAAATAAAAGACATAACCCCAACATAAAATAACCATAAATAAGATAGGTTGAACTTTACTTCAGCGATCCAAGCAACTTCCAAAAGAAAGAGATAAAGCTGTCCAAATCAAGCTCCACTAGAACTAGTCCCACCCTGAGCACCTGGGGGGAAGGAAGAAAATAGGTGGAAACAAAGGGGGTCATACATAAAGTCTGGCGAGTGCAATAGCTTTAACAATATAATCATTAAGTAACTAGGGTAAGGCATAAGCTGGAAAAATAAGGAAATGACTGTGAACAATGGGCATGACAGAGCAAACAAAGGAAATAAGACGAACAAAGATAATGTTAAAGGCACGCCTAATCATATAAGATAATTACTACATTGCACCACACCAAACACCCTAAAAGTTGATCCCCTCTACCAAACTTAATAATGATAATGGTAGTTTCGTGTACCCCTAGCTGCCTTCATAGGTGTCGCCTGCCCCTATCTCCACTAGGTGTACCACTACCCCCTATTCGATCGGCTCCTTAACTCGTAGATACCCATGCTGGCCCCACAGTGGGGTGTATCACTCCCCAAAATGGCAACCCGATACCACCAAGAATGCACGGCTTATATCTACACGATGCAGCAACGTCTTACCTACCAGCCCGGGCCCACACACGCACATGACCCCGTTGGACTTGCGTTGCCACCGCTAACCCGTTTTGACCTCTTACAATCAAACCCAGTACGCGTGTCCCGTCCTCGACTTGGGTCGAGCCCACAAAGATACTTAATGGGTTACTGGTTTGAAAAGGGCCCCCATGTATGACACAAGCTTTCCACCTATGCTTGGTCCCCTCTAAGGTTTTCCCCACTTAACCCCATTCTAATTCATGTCTTCTTACATGTTTCAATCTTGGTTAAGTGCATCTAATCGTATTTCACATGCCACCCAAGTCACCCTCTTAACTTCACATGCTACCCAAGGCACCCACTTAACCCCCTCATGTCCCACCACATGTTTATCTGGTTAAGTGTTTCTTAATTCATTAACACCGTAACCTTGTAAAGACCTCCCACATTAGACTGGCATTTGTGGCTGCTAGATTTGTCGGGCGGGTCCGGCCAGTCTTACACCACAAACAAGCCTAACCTCGTGTCTTTACAACTGTTACGCATTTAATTCATGCCTTTGACCTATCACATTAGACTGGCATTAGTGGCTGCTGGGTTTGCCGGACGGGTCCGGGCAGTCTTACACCACAAACGAGTCTAACCTCGTGTCTTAGGCGGTTCATTATTACATATCTTTATTTAACCCCAAAGTGGATTAATATCCCTATTCAAATTTGTAAATAAATTCCAAATATACTTATGTCCATAATTATCACCATAAATACCAATTTTTCCATTTTATGTCTTAAATTAATTATATGCCTTTTTAAGGCCATTTATGACAATTCTCAATATGTGTATATTCAATATTACCCTCATCGTCCCCACGTTGTTCGTTCACTTATCATGATATATATATATATATATATATATATATATATATATTAGACTAGCAATTAGGCTAGCACATAAAAGGGAAGAAACATCGCAAATTTGCATAGCACACAAAATGGATCTAACTTGCAAATAAGGATTACAACATAACTTGCATAAACTTTGTATTGTCATGAATCTAAACATAGGCCTAAAGGTGTGAACTTGCATATATATATATATATATATAATATATAGTTTTTCACCCAAAACTTGCATATATGAATATAGTTTTCATCCAAAACTTGCATAGGCCATAGTCACAAACTTGCATAAAATTATGCATGACATAGATCTAAATCTAAACGGGGTAAACTTGCATATATGTGAATCCAGTTCCTACCTAAACTTGCATATAGTCACTTTATTTGATTCACATTTAAACTTGTGTACAATTCACATAGAAACTAGCACATAATATACACCCAAACTTGCATATAGAATGATGTCAAACATGAATCAAGTTGAACATAGGAGATTGGGCATATACAAAGGAATCTACAACAAAATCTATCATTATGAACAACTAGCATATATTCACAAAGCATCACATTTTCCAATGTTTCACAAACATAGCCATATAACCCAATTTATATCTCAACCCAACTAACTTGTTAATTATCTTATTAAAGAAATTGAACTCAAAACTCAAAGAAGGTCTTGAGTTCTGGGATCTGAGTTCTGAAATTGATTTAGCTCGCCTTTGAAGAAGACAAATTCGTTGTTGTTGTTGTTGTTGTTATAGTCTTGAGTTGAATTGAGTTGATTAGATTTACTTTTCCTCTAGTTGATGACGGCTATTCTTGGTTGCAAGGTGATGGCATGACAGCCATGGTTCTAATTTTGATTAGGTTTTAGGGTTTGAGTCTACATGTGTTTATACAGATTTTAGGATTAATTTAGGCCATCCGATCAACCTAGAATCAATCAAGACCATTCAGTTAAGATAGGGTGACACCTCAGCCCTAATGACTCAGCACTGAGTCACAAAATCGTCATCGTTCAGATCTGCCTGGGGGAGGGAGGGTAGGTCGACCCCTAGGTCAACCCCCTGGTCGACCTGAAGGGGGGAGGTCGACACTAGGGTCGACCCCCAGGTCGACCTGGGTCCTGGGTGGAAATTTTCCCGCCCAGCCCGCTTCTGATTTGAATTTTGAATCTATTTCGAGCTGTGTGAATTTATTTGAATTTTCAGGAAACTTCCGACAGCCATAACTTCTTCATACGAAGTCCAATTTACGCAAACTCGGACTCTGTCTCAACCAGAATTCTGAGACGAACACAATGGCATAACCCGTTTCCCTTGATTCTCATATTTGAAATTAAGTATTATTTAATTTGTTAACTTTAATATTTAAAATTACGGGGTGTTACATAAATAAAACCTTTCTTTTGAAAATGCTTCTTTTAAAACCGTTTTGAAAATAATTTTTCAAATCTTTTATCTGATCTGGTAACCATCAGCTCTGATACCAAGTGAAACACCCCACCTGCATTAAGGTCACTCACAATGGGAATGCCTTAACTTCGGTAGAGCATTTTAGGCAAAAGATACAGATAAATTACAAGACAGACAAATAAAGCAGCGGAAAATAAAGTCATTTTATAAACAACGTGGTTCAGTCAAGCTTTTACAATAGGTTTCTCAATCATACTTAAAAGTAATACATAGAACTTCTGTCTTGATTTAAATACTTCCAAGTATAAAAGAAGCATAAAAATAACAATGATATTCCCCAATAAAGCATGAACCAGTCATAGCAGTGGAAGAGAGAGTCCAAAGCAATACATCGACTATCTTTGAGCTTGGAAAGAAAACTGAGCTAAGTGGTAACATTTCCTCCCTGCGAACCTAGGGGGAACGGAAGAAAAGAGGCGAAACAAAACTAGGTCAGACATAAGTCTGGTAAGTCCAGTGACTTTCAGCATATAAACAGGCAAAAGCATCATGACATGAATAAACTAAATATAAGACAATACCGTGAGAACAAGGATAACAAGACAACCTACGATTAGTATAGATATGATAAGGCAAGATAAACTGAATGCGCTACTCTTTCTCTGCTTCGCTACTACCTTGTTATTCTGATTTTTATATCTCTGCACCACCTAACCACTGTCCCAACTAATAATCTATATAAAATGATAATATGATAATGTGATCCCAATCCCCGCAATTGTGGAAGCCTCCAGGTTTACATCTATTATGAAGATTCTACCTCAATCTGCCTAATTGCCATAAATGTGTTAGATGTACCCTTACTACCCTATCAATCGGCTACCTACTTGTATTAATTTCTCTTGTGTCTGTGTCAATTGGCCCTCTCTTGCGTGTAGATACCCTGTGCTGGTCCCACCATAAGGTGTATCAATCCTTATGATAGCAACCTGACACGATTCAAGATGCACAATGTGTAACTACTAGTACCCAGTGCCTGCTTTTTCCCACTCCGGAGTACGTGCATGCCCGTAAACCGTCGGAACCTACATTGAAGTACCCTCTGCCGCTGTTTTGACTGCTAATAACCAGCCCAGTAATCGTGCCCCACCCTGCCTAGTTCAGGGTACCATGATACATCTATGTGGGTTACTACTGAAATGGGTTACCATTACTAGAGTTTCCTACTGGTTAAGTTTTGTCAGCCTATATATACAAATATTACCCACCTACACGAGATGTACTTAACCCTCCCACCGATTCAAGCATGTTTATTTAATGGTTCAGTTTTGTGAGCCTATATTTACTAATATTACCTACCAACCCGATATGTAGTTAACCCTCCCACTGATTCAAGCATGTTTATTTAATGGTTAAGTTTGTGGGCCTATATTTACTAATATTACCCACCTAACTTGATATGTACTTAACCCTCCCGCACATTATGCCATATTGGTTATGTGTTGTTCATTCATGTTAACTTAACCCACATATTCATCATGTCATGTTGGTTAAGTGTTTCTTATTAACTTAACCCTCCTCACTTATCATGTTGGATTGGTTAAGTGTTTCCAATTAACTTAACCCTATTCGTCCATCAAGTTATATTGGTCAAGTGTTTCTTGTTAACTTAAACCCACGTGTTCATCATGTTGTATTGGTTAAGTGTCATCAATCAATTCAAGTTACTTAACCCACCTACTTGTCATGTTACTCTGGTTAAGTGTTGCCTTCTTGTGTTAACTTAACCCTACCACCAATCAAGTTATATTGGTTAAGTGTTGCCCTCTTGTTTTAACTTAACCTTACCACAAATCAAGTTATATTGGTTAAGTGTTTCTTATTACTTAACCCTACCCATTCATCATGCTATACTTGTTAAGTGTTTCCTATTAACTTAACCCTGGTCATTCATCTTGTTATATTGGTTAAGTGTTTCTCATTAACTTAACCCTAGTCATTCATCTTGTTATACTTGTTAAGTGTTTCTCATTAACTTAACCCTAGTCATTCATGTTATATTGGTTAAGTGTTCTTATGAACTTAACCCTAGTCATTCATGTTATATTGGTTAAGTGTTCTTATGAACTTAACCCTAGTCATTCATGTTATATTGGTTAAGTGTTCTTATGAACTTAACCCTTGTCATTCATCTTGTTCATTAGCATTAATTGATTTATTAATGCACCAACCTCTCACATTAGATATGTGTTGTTGCGGTTACTGGATGTCCCGGGAAGTTCTGGGTAGTTTTACACCACAACTCAATCTAACATCGGGTTTTCCTTGGGCATGATGCACTAACCTCTCACATTAGATAGGTGTTGTTGTGGTTACTGGATGTGCCGGGCGGTTCCGGGCAGTTTTACACCACAACTCAATCTAACCTCGGGTTAGGCATGTTCATCTTTAATTTACACATTTACCATATATACCCAAATCTAGATTTTACATGCTAATTACCAAATTCACCAAAACTAGTCATGATCCAATTTCCAAGTTATGCCCAACAAATTCTAATTTCCAGTTATTAATCAAAATTGGCTATACCCAATCTTCCCTAAATTTGCAATAATAGTCATGCCCAAAATCACTATGCATTATGTTTGGCGTCCCAAATCAATAGTTAAGCCCAAGCTAAATTTAAAATTCCAATTTACAGTTTATGCCTAAAACTAGGTTTTATATGCTAAATTTTATACTTTGCCGTTCATGCCAATTCTAGGTTCAATATGTCAAATTACATATTCCACAATTCATGTCAAATTTCCCCAAATTGCATCTTAATAGTCATGCCATAATACATGTTCCAAATTATGCCAAATAAATGTCAATTTCATGTTATACCCAATTACCCCCGCATTCATAACGTACATATTTTGAGATTCAACGCAAGATTCATGAAATAAGCGGAGAAACAATATGGAACATAAGAGGCATAAGAATAGGCATATGAAGATAAGAACTATTGGTCCAATTGAATTTTTTTGCATAGAATACATCGCAGGCATATAGATATGATATGAATATCATTATGAACCATCACAGACGTATAGGTTTGACAAGAGTTATATCATGAACTTAAACAGGATTACAATTCCGATGTACAACAAGGGTAGATATGATTGGACAAATTCCATAGTAAATAATGATTCCCAAAGGCATATACAAGCACGGATTCAAATGAAAGGATTACTTACATCAGGCATAAATCTAATGGATTAGATTTGAATAACATCGCAGGCATAAATCTAATAGATTAGATTTGATAAATCTAAAAGGATTATCTCATAATAAAGTATAGCTTAGATCCAGATTATTACATGCCAAGAATTTCAATTAAGAACTCACATCTGAAAGTAACTTGAACTTACAAAAAAGAGAATGATTCATGTATTTCTGGAATCTGTTTTCTGAAACTGAAAAGCGATCTCTTGACATAGATTATCGATTCTCTAATTTAGATTTGATTCTTAGAAAATAGTTGTTGACGTCGTTGAATTAGCCTTTGAATCTCTACTTGATTTCTAAACTTGATTTCTTGAAGAACTAGAGCAGCATAAGGACGTCTTTAATTTATTTTTGATATGAATTAGGGTAGAGTATAGGCGTAATGGAGTTGTGTAGAGAAAACTGTAGCCTTAGGGGTGTCTATATAGCATTGGGATCAATGAATCTGGTCAGAATGGGCGTCCAAATGTAGAAAAACGAACCAGGCCTCGGATCTGGAAATAGGGGGGAGGTCAACCCCCAGGTCGACACCCTGGTCGACCTATGTACCCAGGTCGACCCCCTGGTCGACCCCTTGGTCGACCTGGGTCCTAGGCGGGAAATTTCCCGCCCAGCCCGGGTGTGTGATTTGAATTTTAAATTTAAATCCGAGCTGTTTTATTTTATTTAAATTCCTGAAACTTCTGAGGGCCATAACTTCCTCATACGAAGTCCAATTTATGAAAACTTGGACTCTATTCCAAGCAAAATTTTAAGACGAACGCAATGGCGTAACCCGTTTCCCTTAATTCTCACTTTAAAAATTAAGTATTCTTTAATTCGTTCTTTTTATATTCTCAAAAAATACGGGGTGTTACACCTTCCATTCTGCCTAAGCTCCAAAAACTTCTTGAGCAATTCTGATTTCTGAGCAGTTGGGATAAACTTACCGCTGAAGCGGGTCTTAAACTGATTTCTAGTAATTTGATCCTCGGGAGTAGCTGCTATAATAGCAATCCACCAATTCATTGCTTGTCCTTGAAGTTGACGCAATGCTAGCTTTCTCTTCATTACTTCCTCGATCCCCAGATCCTCGAAGATGCGCTCATAACTATCCATCCAATCTTGAACCTCCATAGCCGATTCCGTTCCTTGGAACGGCTTCCACCAAGATTAGTATAATCCTTGCTGAGCTTGGCGAAATCGGCCCTAGGCGCTTGCACTACTGCACCACCACCGTTAGCAGCATTAGGAACTGCTCCATGAACATCCCTAAGCATCTCTCGCATGAAGGTAGTAAACATCGTCCTCATATCAGGGACATTCCTATCATTGGCCCCTGAACCCGTACTCCTAATATTTCGGCTCATAGTTCAATCCGTAAAGAGAAACGATTAACCGTCTCCTTAGTGGTGCCAGTGTAGTACGACTTCATCCTTAGATATGCTAATAGTATATATACATTGTTTTTGAAAACGCAAATATAACAAATACGTTCTCTCATATAACTATATTATCTCTCCCTGATGTCTTCCCCTAGGTTGAAATATGCAACCTAGGCTCTGATACCAAGTGTGACGGCCCGTCTCGGACCATCCGACATTTCCGTGAAATGCACTGTGCTAATGCACGACTAGCATGGGATGGTCGTCAAAGGAAAAGGGTTTTCAAACTACGATATAAATCAGGCGAGACAGTGCATAAGTTGGAAACCAAACCATCATAGTAGCGAAATCCAAAATATAGCTTATGATCCAAACCATCATTATTACAACTTCAAAATACTATCTCTAAAGAAAAATAGAAAAGATACACCACTAATCCCCAAAGCAGTGACCAACAACAACATAGGGAGAATATATGTAAATAGTACGTGAAAGCCTCCTACTTGTCTCTGGATAGCTTCTCGCGCATAACCACCTAACCTATCTCTAGTCTACTCGTTTAGGAACACCCAGAGTAATAAAAAGAGACATAAAACTCTAGGTCAGACAAAAGTCTATGTAACACCCCACGTCCATTAATGTCACTCACTAAGGGAATGAATTAACTTTCATGGAGTATTATAAGAGTATAGAATAGAATATCACAAGACAGATATATAAAATGGTACTTAAGAAAATTCAAATTTATTCATTGCAGCAGAAAAGCAAAACATGTTTGATTACAACATCAAAAACACATACTAAAGCCAAGTACACAAATATCCATCCTGTACAAAATTATTATCAGAGTACGTAAAAAAAAAACCATAATCCCACTCCAAATTCCCATAATGGAAAAGAGATAAAGCTGAGCATTACTTTCAACACTTCCAAGAACTTCAAGAAGAAAGGAATCCAAGTCAAGCTTCACTAATCCCACCCTGAGGACCTGGAGGGGAAGAAAGAAAAGAGGCGAAACAAAAAGGGGTCAGACATACGTCTGGCAAGTCCAGTGAGTATAACAATATGATCAGCAAAGTAACAGGACAAGAACATAAACAGGATAAAAGAGATGACTGTAACATAAGCAGATATGACAAGGTAAACAAGATGAACAAGATATAACGTTGATTGCGCTTCTAATCACTATAAGATAATTCCTACACCGCACCAATACTAGTTGCATACTGAAAGTTGATCCCTCTTACTAAACATAATAATAATAGTAATAATGATGGTAGTTTCGTGTACTCCTAGCTGCTGTCATAGGTGCCGCCTGCTCCTATCTCCACTAGTTGTACCCACTACCCTCCCCATTCGATCGGCTCCCTAACTCGTAGATACCCATGTTGGTCTCTCAGTAGGGTGTATCACTCCGTAAAGTGGCAACTCGATACTACTAAAAGGCACGGCTTATACCTACACGATGCAACAACATCTTACCTACCAGCCCGGACGCACGCACGCACATGACTCCGTTGGGCTTGTACTGCCATCGCTAACTCTTTATTGACCTCTTACAATCAACCCAGTAGGCGTGTCCTGTCCTCGACCTAATTCGAGCTCACATAGATACTAAATGGGTTACTGGTTGAAAAGGGTCCACCCACTTGGCACAACTTGGTCCCCACTAGGATTTCCCACTTAACCCCTTTTTTTATTCCCATGTTTTCTTACATGTCTCATCTTGGTTAAGTGCCTTGATTTTATTTCACATGTTACCCATGTCACCCACTTAACCCTTTATCATAACCATGTCTAATCACATGTCTTATCTTTGTTAAGTGTTCATTAATTTATTATAACCGTAATCTTGCAAGACCTCTCACATTAGATTGTCGTTTCGCGGTTGCTGGATATGCCGGGCAGTTCCGAGAAGTCGTATACAGCAAACCGAATCTAACCTCGTGTCTTTGCATTATTACACATCTGATTTCTGCCTTTGACCTCTCACATTACATTACCAAATTGCGGTCGCTGGATGTGCTAGGCGGTTCTGGGCAGTCTTATACCGCAATTCGAATCTAACATTGTGTCTTAGGCGTTCTTTTTAGTTTCTTGGTTCAAGTCCCAATTTTAAATCTTGGATTAAAATATACTCCAATTACCCATAATTTCCAATCTAAATTATGTTTATAATTTTAATCCAAATTAGGCCTATAATCTTATGTATACATGTTATGCCGAATTACGCCCAAATTAATTTGCGTTCATTGTTATTAACAATTCATGCCAAACTTCATGTATACAAATTATATCCAATTGTTCCCAATCCAACTTATGCCAAATCTCATGCATACAATTTATACAAAAATATGCTCAAATTGATTTATGCCAATAATTCCATCTTATTACAAATTTCCCAAAACTTTTCCCAATCGTTCAAACGTTATTCGTACGCAAATCTCAATGTAATATGTTAGGCTCGAAGTTAGCCAAATCTCATAAAAAAAAAGGGAAGAGAGTCATGTCATCAAACTGTCATAAAAGAGGCATATGAAACATGAACTGGCATAGAACAATAAAATAGATCCAATTAGGCATATGACAACAGTAATTTGGGTATGAATCTGAAAGGTAAGAATCTACAAAACTTGATATGATTCGTCTTACATACAGGCATGATCATTAAATTCAATTTACAATCCTACCACAATTACTTTTTAATTATATGTGAAAGAAACATAGACTCACAGCGATAGGATTTAGAATAGAGAATAGATCTGAATTCTGAATTTGATTAGCTAAACCGTTGTTATATAATTTGATTCTTATCTTCCAGTTTGAATACTCCTATTCTGATTTGCTTTGGAGAAGAGAGGCTAGTTTTAATTTAGATTAGAGTAGCATGGATGGGCAATGAATTAGTGTAATGAAATTAGGGTTAGGTTTAGGTGTGTTTTTATAGATGTATTAGGGCCTTTAGATTTGATTAGAGATCATCTGAACCATCTGACCAGAAAACACGTCATCCAACCAATCCCCGAAGGACACGTCATCAGAGAACTCTCCAGAATTCTATGCAGGTTTTGCCTCGGCACGGGCGCACTTCCTAGGTGCGCCAGTGCATTTTTGATCTGGCGCACTTCAGAAGTGCGCTACTTATCCCAGCCTGTTTTCTCCCTTTTCTGCTCAACTTCTATCGTCCATAACTTCTTCGTACGATATCTGTTTTACGCAAACTCGGACTCTATCTCAAGCAGAATTCTGAGACGAACGTAATGGCGTAACCCGTTTCACCTAATTCTTCTTTTAAAAATTAACTATTCTTTAACTATCTCTTATGTCATGTTTTGAAATTATGTGGTGTTACAGTCTGGTATGGGCGATAGAAGAAAAATAAAACAATAACAGGTATGAATAATCATACCTGAACCTAGACCTGGACCTGCAACCAAAGAGTTAGCATAACAAAATGTACAGTACTCTAAGGTAACACTAGCATATAGTGTAAAAATGGGAGTGTGCATGTCATGGTGATAGCAAACATCAAACATATCAATCATCCTCATGTCTCTCACTCAGTGCGTAAAGCATACGATATCCACCGCTTTGATCACCAAATCTATTGGGGCCATTAAGGCAACTCAGTGCTACTATTGCTATGACCATACTTACCTGGTCTATAGTCAATAACTCTACCCTGTCCACACATCCCTGGCTCTAGGTTGAGGGCCAATTAATCCACACTTCCCTAGCTCTATTTTGTCTACATGCCCCCTATCTCAATGGTGAACCAATGTTATAGATATC
This sequence comes from Allium sativum, assembly GCA_030737875.1. Lineage (NCBI taxonomy): Eukaryota > Viridiplantae > Streptophyta > Magnoliopsida > Asparagales > Amaryllidaceae > Allium > Allium sativum. Next base: position 953,846,459 of record CM060915.1, read on the forward strand.
GATAACCCCTTTGCACACATCCCACAGCAAAGACCAACTCTAGAAGTTAACTCGTCGGTTCCCATCTGGATCCTGAGTAATAACTTCTCATTTGGACTTCCTTTGCATCTTGGGTTTTTGTTGAATTGTAGTTAATCTTCAGAAGAGTTCACAATTGTCGTCACATGGCAAAAGTTTGAAACTGGTTCCGTTTGGAGTAATCATCCTAGTTCGGGTCGTGGTCGGGGTCCTCGTCAGGGTCTGTTCGTGCCTCGTGACCCCCCGGTTCGTGACCACCTCCTCGGTTCGTTAGCCCCCCGGCTCGTGACACCCCCCGGTTCATGACCCCCCGGGCTTGTGACCACACCCCCGGGTTCGTGACCACCCCTTCTCATGACCACCCCTCCCCCCTCGGTTCGTGACTACCCCCCGGCTTGTGACCACCCCTCCGGTTCATGACCATCATCTTGGAGCAGTTTGTGACCATCATCTTGGAGAGGTTCGTGAGACATACCTTCTTTAGGAATCGATGTTCTCCTAGGCGGTTCGTGAGGCATACCCCCTTCAGGAACCGGTGTTTTGCAGTTTTTCGAACAAGATAATTTCGCCAAACGATGGCGTTTTCAACCATTCTAACCTTACTATGAAGTCACAAAACATACCAAACAACAGTAGTAACATCTAGAATCAACCAAAAACACCAAAATGTCAATCACATGAAATATTTTAGATCAAAATACCCAAAAAGCATAATTTCCTCTTAATCCCCTTAAGCATGTTTTAACTATAAGATTAGCAAACTTAATCCAAATTAACCTAAATTTTCACCAGTGACATAAAATAATATTTCAGAATTTCTACATATTTTCCCATATTTTTACGATGTATAATTTCGCTAATTTACACAAATCACCTATAATTAGCCGTAATGAGTGAATAAAAGTGCAAATCACTCAACTTAGCCACAAATAAATTATAGATCTGAAAACTCCACTGATTTGGGTTGAATTCTTATGTGTTCCAGCTGCTCTATCTCGATTTTGATGCTAATCTCTCTTGATTTGATGTTGTTTTGGTTAATTAGTGATTGGAAAGCAATTAGAATGAGATTTGAAGGATGGAGGCCATGGTTAGTGTTCAAAGAAATGTTAGTGGCAACTGGAAAAATGAAAAAGAATCATTCTCTAACTCCTTTTAGCCTCCCATCACCCTAATCTCGAAATGGGTTATGGGCCTAACCACTAATCACCTAATTAAGCCCGGTTAAGCTGTTTTCCATCTTCCAAACCTTATTTCAGTCATATCTCCCAAACGGTAAGTCCGTTTGATTAATGTGACCACTCTACGGAAAGGTAAACCATCATTCAAATCCAATGGAAGTGGTTTTAGGTCAAATCTCCTTACCAATCAATAGTTATAGACGAAACAAGATTCTCCAGGAGCAAAATGGTCATTTAAAATTCGGTAAAAATCGTTAACATGGGAAATGAACCCAATAGTCGTTTCCCAAAGTTACACGACCATACGACTTAGTATGAAAATAAAATAAATATTCTACGATCCTCTGATACGTAGAATGCGGGTCGTTACACTACCTTTCTACCCATCAAATCTATAAACCTGTACATCAAATGCATGGGAGGCTACAACATGTTGCAACTCAGCTACCGAGGACTGGCAACATTCCACACTGGATATCCCCGAATATGATCAACCTCGTTGATAAACAACCACTGGTCCCCGAAAAAAATGATGGGATGGACACTAGATATGGAATAATCATATTGTAATGTATGCAGCCCACATAGCCTTGCGGCTTTCCCCTGCTTTGTTCGTATACCTCATGATGAGGCTAAAGGTCATGTTTACCTTATAAATAGCAGAACATCTTGGAACACTAATATTGCCTTCCAAAGAGATATAATGCTAACATTCATCCATACAAGTTTGTTTTGGGTTTGAACGAAACATAATAACTCTATCTTCAATATTCTTCATAATATTTTAAATTTCAAACACATCAGCTAGATCGAAGTGTCGTCCAAGCAAGCTAGCCATATCATGGTCTCTTCGAAATGATAATTGAAATTTGCACCCAAATTTGATAGTTGATTATTTAACTATAAAATATATTAACAATAATCATCCTAGGATTTAATTTCCTATAATTATCACCAAGTATTTTTAAAATGATTCGTTCATTTATAAAATCTCATTCAAAAATATTTATCTGAAATATTTATATATTTATTTCTTGATCTACCTATATTTGCAAAGCATTATATTTTTAAAATTTAGAAAATATATTCATAACTTATATTACCAATAAGTGAATTATAAAAAGTAGTCTTGTTCCAAATCATATTCAAAGAATTAAAGAAGCGTTTTTAAAAAGAAACAGATATAAGAATAATCTCAAACAAAATTCCTCCGATGTTAAGTGCAAACAAATTTCCATACCACCTTTTTTAGAAAGATCAAATCTAGGGGAATCAATTCCCAATTCCTTTTATAAATTTCTTTGATAAATACTTCTATAATATATCTTGTTAAAAATACATTCATATTTTTAAAACACTTTTTTAACTATATTCTTAAAAACAGTTTATATTTAAAATACTTCACTTTAGTGATTATTGTTCTCAATATAAAAATAAGTAATAATTGCACTTAAAACCCAAGTTGAAGGGTAATGAAATCATTGTAAATACAAACACTTATGAAACCACATAAATGAATGATTTCTTATTTTAAAACAAAAACACTTAAGAAAGATTATTCTATCTTAAAATATCTTTAATGGATAATTAAAAAAATCCCCAAACCATTATGAATAGATGATCATTGAATTTTAAACCAACTGAATAACAGTCATTACTATATATAAAGATACTAATTTTTATAGTCATTACTATAAATAGAGACACTAATTTTTAAAAATTCTTATCAAGTACATAGCAATTTCTTTATATTTTAACAATGTAAATTGTTAAATTATAATCATCATTAATAAACAAATATTATACTCAAAACACAATTATTTAACTTTAGTTCTTGTTAACAAAGAAATAATTTAACCTTTAAGTAATAATTGTAAATTATATGATCTTCATTTAAATAAAAATTTATTAACTTCAAAGCATACTATAAAATAATTTAAAACACTTTTAAATAAACAATTATTAACTTGAAAACATGATTTTATAAATAAATCAACTTTATTTTAAAACCCTATTAAAATCTTTAACACCCCAAATTTAAATCAACAATAATTATATAAAGGTGATTAATAAAACAAATATTAATTAATTAAATATTCAAAACTAGATAAAATGGACTTTACCGTTGTGTTCTTTACAAATTTCCGAGTTAGACAGACTTTTCGTTTGCTTAAAATGAACTAAGTTTGAACAAGTTATGATTAAAAGAAGTTTGGATTAAATTAAAATAATATAAATAAATTAACTCAGGAGAAACAACGGTCACTGGGCGAACCGACAATACATGATTCGACCCATGTGTCAACCTATGGGTCGATACTGCTGTCGACCTAGGTAGAAGGAGGGTCGACCCACCCGAGCCAGGCAATGTACATGTACCTGATCATATTTCTGGTAATGTTCTTTTTGCTGACTCAGCATGATGTGTATTCTACGGTTTGATTTGAAAACCTATGATCCTATGGGTTGTGTTATCCTAGAACACCTATATATAAACTAGCAACCCTCACTAATTTCCAAAACAAACATTTCTTTATCTCCTGCTCCACAAAGCAATGTTCTAAAATAAAAATAAGCAAAAGAGTAAGGGTGTTGTCAAGACATAGATTGAAAGGATAATTCTTCTTTTACTCCAATTTCAAAGACCTTTTTAGGATCTATTACACATCTCTTTGAGTTCTACGTTCTTTCAGATTAGTAATCTAAATAAAAATGGATAATTAACAGTGAAATATTGAATATGAAAGTCAGTGTTTATATGTTCATCTTTAACATTTTATTATTCATGTAATTACTATAAGTTACCTATTCCTTTCTCAGTTGTTAATTGATTATATGCGCATCCTTCTTCCTTATTCCCTTTCTGTCATAGTTTGACTTACAACCTTATTATACTTATTTTTTCTATATGTTTATTTCCGATTTTGGATTTGTTCTCCGTTTTCTTTTATTTTGCGCTAAGCCTGGGCCAACGAGAGCCTAGGCCATTACCGTTTGAGTTGCATAAAATTCAAATGATTTGGATTAACAGTAAAAAGTGGATTTGAACATACTGGAGTTTGTGAATCTTAGACTGTAAAATTAGTGTAATTAAAAAGGAAGAATACGCAACAAATGAACCAGAATAGGTTGGACTTAATTACATATTAAGTGGAGATGTCATGAGGATTGGGGTAAATGTACTTAATTATACATTAAGTAGAACATGTTATTGTAACTTGTAAACATGTAATTAGACAGTAAATGACATGCTAATAATGTAAAAAAATTGTAGATTACTTTAGTGAATTACAATCTAGGGAATGCATGTTAATATGCTTATTAATGAACTTAAAAAGGTTAAGTTAAAAACACTAGATTAATAAGCTAGGAAAAAGGGGTTGTAGATTACTTTCATTATTACAATCTGAGGGTATAGAAGATTGTAGATTGCTTTCGTTAATTACAATATACGGAATAATAAGTTATAGGATTATTAATGAACTTAAAAATGTTAAGTTAACACACTGGATAAATAAGAAAGGAAAAAGGGTTGTAAATTACTTTCGTTAATTACAATCTGAGGATATAAAAGATTATATATTACATTTGTTAATTACAATCTAAGTAATAACATGTTATATGCTTATAAATGAACTTAAAAAGATTAAGTTAAAGCACTGAATTAATAAGCAAAGGAAAAGGGGTATAGATTAATTTTGTTAATTACAATCTAAGGTATAACATGTTATATGCTTATTAATGAACTTAAACGGGTTAAGTTAAAACATTGGATTAATAAGCTTGTGGAAAACCTGGTTAGCTTGGGGATCAAGTATCGAGGAGGCTTGTGTCATGTACATTTTTGTGGGATCCATATCAGTTAGCATCCTTGATTATCAACGGCGACTCGTACTAGGTAGAGGTCAAGGCACACTTATACTGAACTAGGTAGTAAGAGGTCCAAACGTGAGGTGTTACACGCGCGTTCCGGTGGAGTCATGAGCGTGCATGGGTCTGAAGGTGGAAGATAAGACATTGTAACACATGTGATTAAGGTTGTGTCTATCTTAGTCGATAGGTTCAGGAGTGATAACCCCGAATGTCATGGCTGACACAGATTATTCACATCCTATTTAAGAAGCCAATCACTGGGTAGAAATTAGGAAAGGAATAATCTTCACAATATGATAGTTGGTGTAGAAATTCTGGGATATGAATGAGAAGCTGAGCTTATCTTGTTTTTCGGGTTTCCTACTTTACTGTGTTTTTATGTCCAGTATTATTGATCTGTCTTGATACTTCTTTATCTCATTGATTATGCTAAAAATCACGGGGACTAGCCAGACTTTATGTCTGACCAATTTGGTTTTTCCTTCTCTCTCTTCTTTCCTGCTAGGTTCTCTGTGTGTTGGATTGCAGCAATGACCGTGACTCTTTGATTCAACTTGTACTTGGATTATTCTCTACTCCATGTATTATTTCGATTTCTGTTCTATGAGTCTTGTTATGACACTTAAGGGATATGACTTTCATCGATTTGTACTTGTACTCTGATTTTCCATGAGACATGTTTTATGACTTTATGGTATTTGAAAATGTAATGTTATGATGTTGGTTTAATAATAATAAGAGTTTTGTAAGTTTCTCGCTACATTTTATATTCTTTCTTGCACATTTTAGCCTCTGTGCTACTACTTTATACTTATTTCACTTCACAAAACTTAATGCATCCTCACACATGTGACATTAAGGGATGTGGGGTGTCACATTTGGTATTAGAGCCTAAGGTTACAAGATCAAAGAAAAAGTTTTAGAAAAAATGTTCAAAGCAAAATGATTTTCAAGTAAAGCCTATTTTTGAAAAATATATCCCATCAATTCAATTACAATATTCCTTCAATCTCTTTTTGAATCCTTGTTTCTTCTCTTTTCAGCATGTTTGGGGATTCTAATTTCCCCGATGGCATTCTCATTCCAACATGGTTCCGTATATATGTAGAGGCTACGACACCTGTACAAGGAAATGTCCCACCCCTAGCTGCAGCCATAATAGTTCCACCCAATCTGGTAGTAAACTTCTCTGAGCTATGTAAGGATCTATATGCGATGGGCGCCAGGCCATTTCGAGGAATAGAGAGTTATGTGGAGGCTTGCAATTGGCTTAGGGAATCGGAGAATGTGTTTGGATGGATGCAACTAGAGGATATAAGGAAGATTCATTTGGCCGCTTGGTAGTTGAAAGAAGAAGCATCTTATTGTTGGAGGTAACTCAGGTGGGGCAGATGATGGCCACATGGGACGAATTTAAGAATAGATTTGAGATGAAGTTCACATCGCAAGTTGAGGAAGGAATGCAAATGGAGAAGTTCTTAGTTCTGAAACAAGGAAGTATGACAGTGAAGGAATATGTTAATAGCTTTAATCAATTGGAAAGATTTGGCTTCGATTTAGTAAACACTCCTCATAAGAAGGCTTTAAAATTCACGAGAGCATTATATAAACCTCTCCAAGGATTGTATATGATGCATATCTTTATAGGAGCTATATTTGAGAGATTAGTGGATATGGCCTTGAAGGATGAGGATCAGAAAGAGAACAAGAAAGAAGCTAAGACTAATGAGGCCAAGACCAATACTGGTAAGAAGAAGTGGTGGCCCAAAAAAGGAGCAGGGAAGAAAGGAGGAAAACCTAAGCAAGCACAAATCAAGCAGAGGTTAAGTGTCATGGTTATGGGAAGACTAGACAATTCGTCAGAAACTGTAAGAAAACTAAGAATGCTTGTTTCAATTGCGGACAAAAGAGACACTTTAGCAAGCAATGCACTCAAAAACAGGGTCGGGGATAGGATCATCTGAAGCACAAGTTCATGCGCTAGAGGATAGTAGCCAGGACCGAGGTAGGAAAGTCACTGTGGAAGGTTTGATTTCTCTTTTTGACTCTCTTATTAGGACTTTATTCGATTCTAGTGCTTCTCATTCATTCATATCAAATTCTATTGTTAGTAGTATGTAGCTAGATACTTGTATAGTTTCTGATCCGGTAGTGCTCTCAAATCTTATGGGAGTTATGGCTCACTTGTCTATGATATGTAGGGGTTTGAGAATTTCTATTATTGGCGTTGAGTTTCAGTGTGACGCATATATTCAAGGCTTTATGGGTTACGGGCATATTCTAGGAATGGTTTGGCTAGCCGGGTACGGTGTCATTCTTGATTGTGAAAGGAGAGTTATTAGGCTTTTGACATGCCATAGTAGAACTCTCGAGATTTCTTTTGACCCACGGGATCAGTTATGCTTAGTTTCTAGATTCCCTTGATGCTTTTATTGACATTCTTATATCAGTACCCATAGTCAGATATTTTCCAGACATGTTCCATGAAGTGAAAGCACTACCTCCCAAACAAGATATAGATTTTCAGATATATCAGGTAGAGAATGCAAAGCCCGTTGCTTTACCAATGCGTCACATGGCTCCTAGAGAGAGAAAGGAGCTTAGTAAGCAAGTGGGTGAATTATTTGAGAAGGGATTCATTAGACGGATTGTGTAGTTAATGCCCCGTTATTACCTCGCTATAACCCTGCTATATCCCGTAGAGGGTTACCATCGCTACGCTTTTCCCAAATGTCCTCTGATATAGTCTCTCCACTTTAAGCCCTATTATATTCCGCTATTCCCGATATATCCAGTTATTTCTGCTATATTACGTTATTCCCGCTATAACTTTGATGAAAGAAATGAACTAAAAAAATGATATCCGTGCATTTTGAAAATTATGAAGTTAGGTTTATATACTTTAGAATAAAAAATACTCTATATTCTATAAAATTTAATTAAGTTAAATAGAAATTTACATATATTTATAGATATTTGCGCATGTTTTTTTGTTTATAATTAAGAATGTTCTAATTATAGTTAAACTAAGTGCAAGTTTTTTGTTTAATTATCATTTTTACATTCGTAAAAACATTACAAACAAGTTATATAAGCTATTTTAGATTCATCCGCTATATCCTACCATTTCCTCATTTTATCCCCGCTATGACTTTTCGGATCTCTACCGCATTGGATCCACTAAGAGTTTAACTACACAGAGACGGAGTATTTCTGAGTGGGGGTACCAGTCGTCTTTTCTACCAAGGCAGATGACTCTCTCCATCTATGCATGTACTATAGGGAGTTGAATAAACCCACCAAGAAGAGTAGGCACCCACTACTACGGATAGATGGCTTGTTTGACCAGTTGGTGGGCGCTTCAGTTTTCTCACAGTTGGATCTACCCACAGGATTTCATCGGCTTAGAGTGGCGGATGACAGCATAGACAAAACTACTCTCATGATTCCCGATAGTTTCTTTGAGTGGTCGTTTATGCCTTTTGGGCTGACCAATGCACCCGCGTACTTTGTGGATTTTTTGAGTCGGGATTTAGGGAGTACCTGAATAAGTTTGTAGTGGTTTTTATGGATGATATTATGATTTTCTCAAGGAGTGAGGAAGAGCATGCTATATAATTAAAAAGTTTCTCCGCGCTCTCAAATCACATTAGCTAAAAGCTAAGTTTTCTAAGTGTCATTTCTGGTGAAAGGAAGTAAGGTTTCTCTGGCATGTTGTCCCCAAGGATGGAATATTGGTAGACCCTGCTAAAGTTGTCACGGTTCAAGATTGGAAAGCCCCTAAGAATAGGATAGAGGTTAGAAATTTCTTAGGATAGGTGGATTATTACAGAAAGTTCATTAAGCACTTCGCACAGATCTCAGCTCCGCTTACCCGTTTGATGTAGAAGAATCTAGTTTTTTCTTGGGATATAGATTGCGAGGATGTGTTCCTGAGGTTAAAGAGGGCTCTTGTAACACCCCACCTCCGCCAGGGTCACTCGCAAAGGAATGCACTAGCTTTGGAGGGGCATTATTGGTAAACATGCATAATGATATAGCAAGGTAGGACATGACATATATATATATGTAAATAAACAGAGTAAGTAAAAAAAAAACAGCGGAAGATTTATAAACCATTTCAAAACACAAGTTTGGTACATCAAAATGTCACTTTTCCAAAATTACAAGTCTAGATAAATACATCATCTGATATACTGAAAATACATAAGTACTATCCCCAAATAAGAGTGATAAACCATAGCGGCTCAAGTCCAAAGCATACTTGAGCTATCCAAGGAAGCAGCTAAAATCCAAGCTAGGCTCCAGTATTCCCTCCTTGAGAACCTGGGGGGGGAAACGGAAGAAAAGAGGCGAAACAAAACGGGTCAGTCAAAAAGACTGAGTAAGCCCTGCTACGATCAGTCTATAAACTAATAAAGTTAACAGCATGATGGAAACTGAGATGATCATAGATAACAACATACTGGCATGATAAATCAACTACAAGATAGATAGAGGTGTCATCGCATAAAACAAGGTTAAGTTTTGCACCACGGTGTACTAGCAAACCAACACAACAGGCATTGATCCCTTGGCCCAAGCTTTGGCCCAATAACATGAAGTGACCTTAGTATAAGGTCCAGCCCCACGGTCTAGTCGATCGGCTCCCTATAAACCTAACACGTCAAGTGTTGGTGTCCATATGGCCCACGTATGGTTGTAGTTAGACTGTGCTGGGTCCCCCTTTTGGGTGTATCAAGCCCTCAGATGTCAACCCCAGACACTTAAGCAATAATGCACAGCTCTAATCTACTGGTACCCGTGCCTCGAGTTTGTCCAATATCGGACTACGTGCACGTCCGTAGCCCGCCGAACCCGCACCGCTGTACCACTCGGCCATCGCCCTTTGGTCGCTTACATCTGCCAGTAATCGTGCCCCGCCCTAGCCTAGCTTCTAGGGTTGTGAATGATACCAAACTGGGATTACTGTTAGAACAGACCACGTTGCTAGGGTTTCCCAAGAGGGTTAAGTGTGATTTAACCCTTCACTAATCCTGGATTAGACTGGTTAAGTGTGGCTTAACCCCATTCTAATCCCTTGTATTCCCAACTTGATTAAATTGGTTAAGTGTAACTTAACCCCATTCTCATCCCTTGAATCCCCAAATTGGTTAAGTATTAGTGGACCCTGACTTAACCCTAACCATGAGGCATTAATTAATTTAATGCACCTCAACCTCTCACATTAGACCTTGTTGTGGTTACTAGTTAGGCCGGGCGGGTCCGGGTAGCTTTACACCACAACTTGGTCTAACCTCGGGTCTTGGCACCCCATGACCAACTTCTCACATTGGGTCCTATTGTTTGTAGCCACTAGTTAAGCCGGTCGGTTCCGGGTAGAATTACGCTACAAACTCAACCCAACCTCGAGTTGGCCACACTTATGTTTTCTAAGTGTCATGTCCACTTTATTTCAAAACATAATTACAAGTCAACAATTACTTGGGTAGACCTAACTTAATAGGTAAATTCCCAAGGGGTAGACCTAACTTAATAGGTAAATTCCCAATCTTGTATTTTCATGTATTTTAAGTTTACCCAAAACCCCCAACGTCATTCTATCGCTTACATATTCGTAATAACGCATAAAGGATAGGGAGAGGGAACTTGGCCCAACATACATGATAAACTTGCACAACAACCATGCATAACATGTTAGACTTGTACAACTTAGCATAGTGAACTGGCATATTACCATAAACATGCATAACATGTAAAATATGCACAACTTGTCATTTTTAAACTTGCATTAGCATGCATAACTAAATAATCTTGCAAATCGTGGCTTAGTAAACTTGCATAAACATGCATGACTCAATTAACTTGTAAATCATGACTTAGCAAACATGCATAAACATGCATAACTCAATTACCTTGTAAATCATGACTTAGCAAACATGCATAAACATGCATAACTCAATTAACTTGTAAATCATGACTTAGCAAACATGCATAAACATGCATAACTCAATTATCTTGTAAATCATGGCTTAGCAAACATGCATAAACATGCATAACTCATTTAACTTGTAAATCATGTCATAGTAAATCCGCATATGCATGCATAACTTGTGAAACATGTAAAACATGGCATAGTAAATCCGCATATGCATGCATAACTTGTGAAACATGTAAAACATGGCATAGTAAATCCGCATATGCATGCATAACTTGTGAAACATGTAAAACATGGCATAGTAAATCCGCATATGCATAACTTGTGAAACATGTAAAACATGGCATAGTGAGTTCGCATAAGCAAGCATAATCAAATAAACTCACATAAATCTCAATTTTCACCACATATTAACTTTAGAGTTTACAAAGTGAAGGTAAGAGGGCTTACAATGCTTATGCGGGCTCAAATGACTATAGCAAATGTAAAGAACCCCTTATGCAACTAATTACAACCCCCAAATGCAAGCAAACTTGATCAAAACTCCTCTTTTATGGTGCCAATTGAAAAACAAGCCTTTAATGCAAGCTAAGGAGGATCATACAAGCCTAAATATGCTTGTATGCATGGAAAATCACTTAGGAATTAAGTTAGGATTTGTATGAAGAGGGTGGAGGCCATGAGAGTTTGAATTTTGGCATAGTTTTGTTGCTAGAATGATTAATGAGGCTTTAGGGTAGGATTAGGGGTATATTTATAGAAGATTAGGGTGATTTAGACCATAGGATTAACCCTAGGATAGTTTTGGCCCGTCAGATCTCGGAACTCTCTAGAACCAAGCCACCCAATCAAGCCCAAATCAGAAATGGTGCACCAGGCTAGACTGCCTGGGCACCCCCTGTCGACAGGGCTGTCGACAGGGCAGTCGACATGCCTAGGACCCTGTCGACAGGCCTGTCGACATGCGGGTCCTGGCGGGATTTTTCCCGCCTTGGCCCAGCTGGCCCAACTCCTTGTTTTTAATTTAAATTTAAGTCTGTTTTTACTTAGAAATTTTCTGCAAACTTCAACGGGCCTTAACTGGGTCATACGGACTCCGATTTTCGAAAACTCGGACTCTATTTCGCGTATTTTTCCGAGACAAACGCAATGGCATAGCCCGTTTCCCTTGATTCAGATTTTAGAATTAAATTCTGCCTCAATTTCCATTATTACAGGTTATTGAAAATACGGGTTGTTACATTCTCCCCTCCTTAAAGGATTTCGTCCCCGAAATCTTCAAGTTAGGAAGAACGTATCCTACCATCCAATCATCCATCTACTCAAAGCATCATCCACGAGCAATCATTGTCCTTACAAGATTCTAAATGCTGTATGAACATATGCAAAAGTGTGTGTATATGTACTTACCTAATGCGAAAATCAGGCGGTTGCTGATACAGTAAACCTCCTTAATGCATATGTATGTAAATCAGGCGGTTACTGATACAGTAAACCTCCTTAATGCACATGTATGTCAGTGAAATGAATCCATATGTATGCAAATTCCTAACATAATGTATAATGTCTACATGCGTGCTCAATCATACATCCATATGCAACATCCATGTGATAGCATACGAATTCCATCCAAGAATAAGCATAAACACTCATGCACATGCAATATGAGGAGTGTGTGAGCCGATCTAGTGCCTAATCGTGTATAATGCATCCACGAGCAACCACTTGCAAACACTTGCAACCACTTGCAACCATCAAGCATAACATGTTTTAAACACATGTTTCAACCAAAGGGTTTCTACCTAAGGTTCTCATGACACGATAAACATGATAAACTAGATAAACTAGATAAACATGGACAGAGAGATATGCTTAGAAGATAAGCAAGATAAACTCCTTTTTGGATTTCAAGAAATCCATTCAAACTCTGACATTCAGTACTAACCGATGAGTCTTAACCCCTTTATGGAGTTTACAACAGAAATAAGATCGAGAATGGGACCGAGAGGATATATACAAAAGATAACTTGCAAGCAAGTTCCACAGGAAAACAAGGATCAAAGATGCACTCTTAAAAAGAGATATGATGCGCGTGTCTAGTCTTCACTCTTCTTAGTCATGTTTCCTTGAGCTTAACTCCACTGTGCTTTGACTATCTTTCACTTCATGATTCCTGGGCTTCCTAACTCCTATTTCTCAAATTCGAGTTGGAACTCGTCGCCTCTCGTCTTTCTTTTCCACTTATTCTCCTTTCTGCATACTTGGGTTAAACCTACTATAACTTCATGATCTCATGCCAGCTCTCCAAAATTCGCCAATGAATCCTGGATCTCGCCCACTTACTATAAAGTATTCCACGCAGCAGAACTTTTCTTGAAAATACCCATCCTTGTTGCCAATTGCCCTTATATACGTGATTCTCTATAACTCAGGCTTAATCGATATGAACCACTCGCCTATAGGCCATACCTAGATTCAGTTGCCTACCCATGGCTTGTAGGCTCCTTCAAAACTGGCCAACTTCTTGAGGGTAAACCGTCACTAATCATGATGCAGTCCTCTCGCTCTTCACCGGACTGAAATGAGCACTCTTTGCGAGTCTACCTACTATGACCCACATACCCATATTCCCTTTCTTTGATCTAGGTAGCCTATCCACATAATCCATCGAGATGTTTTCACACTTCCCTTGCGAAACCCCCAATAGAGGTAATGGCCCGCTGGGCTTCTATGACTTGGCCTCAACCTGGTGGCACAACATGTATCCTGAAACCAACTCGGCCACCTCCTCGAGTGACGCGCATCTTCAAGAACCTTCTTTACCAAGTCTTTCACTCGAGGAACACATAATCTCTCATCGCCTTAGTCATCCCTTGTTATCTATAATATATCTAGCAAGGTGACCTAACATCTCGCCCTGAATCGACTGGCCCATGTTCTTGACCAACGGCGGGTCTTCTTCCCATGAAACCCCCTTCTTGATCCAGAAGAGTAAGTCTAAGCTCTGGGAATGCTAACTAACTAGCCAAACGGAGGAAGCTTCTTGCTTCAGTTGCCCTCCTCAGAGTTTTCCGGTCTTAAACCGCAACCACTTTAGCGGAATCCACCGCTAAACCTTACTTAGGAACTATGTGCCCAAGAAATCCAACTTCTTTCCTCCAAAGTGACATTTGGAGAACTTGACCTTCAACTGGTGGCTCTAAGCGTATCCATCACCTCCTTGAGGTGTCTGGCATGCTCTTCCTCATTCTTTTAAGGAGATCAAACTATCGTCTACGACGACCACGACAAACTTGTTCAAGGACTCCCTAAACACCCTACCTATCAAAATCACGTAATATGCGGGTGCATTAATCAAACCAAATAGCATGACTAGCCATTCTAAAATCCATCTAGAGTCCCAAACGCAGTCTTGTCAATTCCATCCTCAGCCATCCTAAGCTGATGGAATCCGTTAGCTAGATCAAAAGAAAACAGATGCTCCTACAAGCTGATCAAATCATCGATCCTTGGTAACGGTTGTCTTACGATAATCAACACATAAGCAAAACAAACTGTCCACATCAGTAACGAATACTACTGGAGCACCCTACTCGAAAATGCTTTGTCTCAGGAAGTTCTTCTCAGGCAACTCCTTGACTTGCTCTCTTAACTCTCACCTCGTGAGGTCATGTGCCTAACCGGCCACGAAACTGGCTTGGTGTTATCAACCAAATAATGCGGAAATCTATCCCCAGATATCAGGATATTCTCGGACCACCCTCACAGATTGCAAACTATCGATAGACGAGTTGAGGGATTCAAGATAACATAACATGACGGGACCCATAGGGTTACTAGAGATTTCTAGGGTATTACCGAGGCGAGTCATGAGCCCCACACCCTATATACAAAAACCCAGAATGGCCCAAGACAGGACAACCATTCCATGCCCAAAACCAACCCATATCCCCTGAAACCGAGAATATAAACATCCCACGAGAATTCTATACTCAAGATAGAAATTTTCAAATCCACTCAGACCACAGACAGGCGGGCAGAACCCCCAATTGGATTTGAAACACATACGGGATCATCAGCTAGGCTAGTACTTAGGTGCAAAACTTTCCACTAGATCGGATGAAATAAAACTATGCGATATGCCAGAATCGAACAAAGTTCGAACAGGGAAAATCAGAAAATGTAAACCAGATTTTCAACAGAAACACTACCTCTATCATAAGCTGGAAGAACGGTGTTGAGGGGATGAACTCGCCCTCCAGATAGTCCTACACATTGAGTCTGACCTTGCCCTTGTTTCCTCGGGCAATCCTTGCTGAAATGTCCAAACTCACCACAATCAAAGCATTCGCCCCGCTTTCTCTTCTCCTTCTTCCTACATTCCCTGGTTATATGTCCAACTTCACCACAGAAGTTACATTTCATATTCTTGCCCCGTTTCCCGGAATTTACTCTCTTGCCTTGAGACTCATTCGCCTTGACCTCTTTCTTGTCATTGCTACCTTCTTCTTGAAGTAGGGCCAAATTCACTAAACTCTCGAAGGTCGTCCCCAAGGGTATATGAGACAGGGCCAAATCACGTAATGGCTCGTTTAATCCTAGAGCAAAGTGTAGGGCCTTCTTCTGAGCTGTATTAACCAAGTCTAAATCGACACGAGCCAGTTGATTAAACTTATCTATGTATTCCCTAATAGACATGCCCCCTTGCTTCAGTGATAAGAACCTCAGTCCATACCTTCCTCTAAAGTCATCCCAAGTCTCAATTGGCCTAGTAGCAGTGGTGACTACCCACCAACGTGCAGCTTCTTCCTTTAGCAACCATACTGCCAATAGAACCTTCCTGCGGTCACCTATATCTAAGGTGGCTAAAAGATCTTCGGTCTCTTTCAACCAATTCCTTGCCTCTACTAAAGTCTCGGTTCCAAAGAAATTCTTGCAACCCATCATCTTAAAGTTCTTACAAGTTTCCACAAAATCCGCTTGTGTAGGCTGAGGGAGAAGAGGAACATCAGCTACGGAAGGAGGAGGAGGAACAGCGGCCTTGACTGGAAAGACAACATTAGAGACACCCAGGATCGGTGCCGTGACTTCCAAGTACCGACGAAACCAATCGGGTATTGTTACTCCTTCGGGCAAGATGAGATTATCAGACATGCTGGAAACGAAAAGAAAAGAGTTCAAACGAGGGATCAAAGGATAGTGCTAATGGCTTTTGGGGAATAGCCCTTTAAAAATAACTAGACTTTTCTTTGGAAAATACTTAATACTTGGTTTTGAAAATAGTTTTTCAAAAGTTTTTAAAACCTTTTTATCCCTTCTCGTAAACCATATGCTCTGATACCAAATGTAACACCCCACCTCCGCCAGGGTCACTCGCAAAGGAATGCACTAGCTTTGGAGGGGCATTATTGGTAAACATGCATAATGATATAGCAAGGTAGGACATGACATATATATATATGTAAATAAACAGAGTAAGTAAAAAAAAAACAGCGGAAGATTTATAAACCATTTCAAAACACAAGTTTGGTACATCAAAATGTCACTTTTCCAAAATTACAAGTCTAGATAAATACATCATCTGATATACTGAAAATACATAAGTACTATCCCCAAATAAGAGTGATAAACCATAGCGGCTCAAGTCCAAAGCATACTTGAGCTATCCAAGGAAGCAGCTAAAATCCAAGCTAGGCTCCAGTATTCCCTCCCTGAGAACCTGGGGGGGGAAACGGAAGAAAAGAGGCGAAACAAAACGGGTCAGTCAAAAAGACTGAGTAAGCCCTGCTACGATCAGTCTATAAACTAATAAAGTTAACAGCATGATGGAAACTGAGATGATCATAGATAACAACATACTGGCATGATAAATCAACTACAAGATAGATAGAGGTGTCATCGCATAAAACAAGGTTAAGTTTTGCACCACGGTGTACTAGCAAACCAACACAACAGGCATTGATCCCTTGGCCCAAGCTTTGGCCCAATAACATGAAGTGACCTTAGTATAAGGTCCAGCCCCACGGTCTAGTCGATCGGCTCCCTATAAACCTAACACGTCAAGTGTTGGTGTCCATATGGCCCACGTATGGTTGTAGTTAGACTGTGCTGGGTCCCCCTTTTGGGTGTATCAAGCCCTCAGATGTCAACCCCAGACACTTAAGCAATAATGCACAGCTCTAATCTACTGGTACCCGTGCCTCGAGTTTGTCCAATATCGGACTACGTGCACGTCCGTAGCCCGCCGAACCCGCACCGCTGTACCACTCGGCCATCGCCCTTTGGTCGCTTACATCTGCCAGTAATCGTGCCCCGCCCTAGCCTAGCTTCTAGGGTTGTGAATGATACCAAACTGGGATTACTGTTAGAACAGACCACGTTGCTAGGGTTTCCCAAGAGGGTTAAGTGTGATTTAACCCTTCACTAATCCTGGATTAGACTGGTTAAGTGTGGCTTAACCCCATTCTAATCCCTTGTATTCCCAACTTGATTAAATTGGTTAAGTGTAACTTAACCCCATTCTCATCCCTTGAATCCCCAAATTGGTTAAGTATTAGTGGACCCTGACTTAACCCTAACCATGAGGCATTAATTAATTTAATGCACCTCAACCTCTCACATTAGACCTTGTTGTGGTTACTAGTTAGGCCGGGCGGGTCCGGGTAGCTTTACACCACAACTTGGTCTAACCTCGGGTCTTGGCACCCCATGACCAACTTCTCACATTGGGTCCTATTGTTTGTAGCCACTAGTTAAGCCGGTCGGTTCCGGGTAGAATTACGCTACAAACTCAACCCAACCTCGAGTTGGCCACACTTATGTTTTCTAAGTGTCATGTCCACTTTATTTCAAAACATAATTACAAGTCAACAATTACTTGGGTAGACCTAACTTAATAGGTAAATTCCCAAGGGGTAGACCTAACTTAATAGGTAAATTCCCAATCTTGTATTTTCATGTATTTTAAGTTTACCCAAAACCCCCAACGTCATTCTATCGCTTACATATTCGTAATAACGCATAAAGGATAGGGAGAGGGAACTTGGCCCAACATACATGATAAACTTGCACAACAACCATGCATAACATGTTAGACTTGTACAACTTAGCATAGTGAACTGGCATATTACCATAAACATGCATAACATGTAAAATATGAACAACTTGTCATTTTTAAACTTGCATTAGCATGCATAACTAAATAATCTTGCAAATCGTGGCTTAGTAAACTTGCATAAACATGCATGACTCAATTAACTTGTAAATCATGACTTAGCAAACATGCATAAACATGCATAACTCAATTACCTTGTAAATCATGACTTAGCAAACATGCATATACATGCATAACTCAATTAACTTGTAAATCATGACTTAGCAAACATGCATAAACATGCATAACTCAATTATCTTGTAAATCATGGCTTAGCAAACATGCATAAACATGCATAACTCATTTAACTTGTAAATCATGTCATAGTAAATCCGCATATGCATGCATAACTTGTGAAACATGTAAAACATGGCATAGTAAATCCGCATATGCATGCATAACTTGTGAAACATGTAAAACATGGCATAGTAAATCCGCATATGCATGCATAACTTGTGAAACATGTAAAACATGGCATAGTAAATCCGCATATGCATAACTTGTGAAACATGTAAAACATGGCATAGTGAGTTCGCATAAGCAAGCATAATCAAATAAACTCACATAAATCTCAATTTTCACCACATATTAACTTTAGAGTTTACAAAGTGAAGGTAAGAGGGCTTACAATGCTTATGCGGGCTCAAATGACTATAGCAAATGTAAAGAACCCCTTATGCAACTAATTACAACCCCCAAATGCAAGCAAACTTGATCAAAACTCCTCTTTTATGGTGCCAATTGAAAAACAAGCCTTTAATGCAAGCTAAGGAGGATCATACAAGCCTAAATATGCTTGTATGCATGGAAAATCACTTAGGAATTAAGTTAGGATTTGTATGAAGAGGGTGGAGGCCATGAGAGTTTGAATTTTGGCATAGTTTTGTTGCTAGAATGATTAATGAGGCTTTAGGGTAGGATTAGGGGTATATTTATAGAAGATTAGGGTGATTTAGACCATAGGATTAACCCTAGGATAGTTTTGGCCCGTCAGATCTCGGAACTCTCTAGAACCAAGCCACCCAATCAAGCCCAAATCAGAAATGGTGCACCAGGCTAGACTGCCTGGGCACCCCCTGTCGACAGGGCTGTCGATAGGGCAGTCGACATGCCTAGGACCCTGTCGACAGGCCTGTCGACATGCGAGTCCTGGCGGGATTTTTCCCGCCTTGGCCCAGCTGGCCCAACTCCTTGTTTTTAATTTAAATTTAAGTCTGTTTTTACTTAGAAATTTTCTGCAAACTTCAACGGGCCTTAACTGGGTCATACGGACTCCGATTTTCGAAAACTCGGACTTTATTTCGCGTATTTTTCCGAGACGAACGCAATGGCATAGCCCGTTTCCCTTGATTCAGATTTTAGAATTAAATTCTGCCTCAATTTCCATTATTATAGGTTATTGAAAATACGGGTTGTTACAGCTCTTACATCAGCTTCTGTTTTGACTCTTCCTGATGTTACTAAGATGTTTTCCATCTATAGGATGCTTGTGGCTTGGGGTTAGGTGCAATACGATGCAGGAAGATAGGGCAGTCTACTACGGGAGTATATAGTTTAGGGTGCAGGAGAAGACTGCCCTACCCACGATTTAGAGCTGGCGGCAATAGTGTTTGCACTCAAACCTTGGAGGAAATACATACATGGTGAGAGTTTCGAGTTTTACACGGATCACAAGTCACTTATGTACTTGTTCTCGTAGAAAGATCTCAGTTTGCGACAACAACGTTGTATGGAATTCCATGCATCTTATGATTTTGAGATAGCGTATACCCCAGAGAAGGGGAATGTGGTAGCAGACGAATTGAGTAGGCGAAGGATGACCTTGAGTCCTTTATTCGTAGAATGGTAGAGTTTGAAGTTTATCTCAACATTTGATTTTAAACCATCTACGGATTTTACACCCAGTTTGTTGGCATCATTGGAGGTGCGACCTACTCTTTTGGAGTGCATTAGATCCACTCAGCGCAAGGATCAATAGTTAGTGGACATCTTAGATCGACTTAGTAGAGGATAGACCTATAGCCATCTTGCTAGATATTCGGTGGATGAGAAGGGGTGGCTACATCGAGATGGAAGGTTGTATGTTCCTATAACACCCCAAAAATATAATACACTATAACCATGATAAATATTCAGAATTAACTGAAACCGGCATTACCGTTGCATTCATCTCGGAATTCTGGTCCAAACAGACCGCAAGTTTGCATAAAACGGACAACGTATGAAGAAGTTATAGGCTCTAAAATTTGTATAAATGCAAGAGGCCTATGTATTTATAAGTCAAAAATAATTTCTAGAATTTCAAACCTTACGAGAGGGAAACGGAAGCGGGAAATCAACCCGTTAAGGGACAACCCGCTCCAACCTAGGTCGACCCATGGGTGGCTGGGTCAATCCAG
This sequence comes from Allium sativum, assembly GCA_030737875.1. Lineage (NCBI taxonomy): Eukaryota > Viridiplantae > Streptophyta > Magnoliopsida > Asparagales > Amaryllidaceae > Allium > Allium sativum. Next base: position 953,867,021 of record CM060915.1, read on the forward strand.
GGGTAGGTGGGTCGACACCACTGGATCCATATGAATTCCTGCCGATGAACCTTGCATGTTTTATGTCTACATTCATGCTAACTCAGCATGACATGTACGGTTCAGATTTAAAACCCAGATCTAAAGGTTGATGTAGATCCTGTAACTCTATAAACAGATAGCCTCCTCCATAGCCAATTCACACCAATTCTTCACCTCTTACTCTACCTCTAAATTATTCTGAAAAATATATGCATTTAATGGGGGATTGCTGCTAGAAATTGAATTAAAACGAAAGCAATATTAATCAAGACTTGCATACAACATGGAACTGATTTGGACTGGAATGGCTATGACCAAGTGTTATATACATATTTATCTTCACTAAGACTCACTGTGAGTTACAGTTATGTACAGATCTGGTTTCTTAGGCCTTGAACATGACAGTTAAATGAAACTGGAAAGGATTTATAGTAAAATAAATATACATGATTCACTGTTATCACCTATGCCATTGTAATATATTATATGTTTGTATTATTAGTTAAACAAACTATACATATGCCTGTGATGTTGCAAGTTATATACAAGCATATGATGTAAATAATACAATCCATACATGCATGCAATGTTTTAAATATGTTATATACACGCCTGTGATGTTTAAACAAGTTATATGCATGCTTGTAATGTTAATTAGACAAGTTATGCCTGTGACATTGGATACATAACAATTAAAATTTATCTATCTTCCTTTCCCTATTTTCCATGTTTATTTCCAGTTTTATATGCCTATGTGATTCTACTCCTTCTCTCTCCATTTCATTTTTACTTTACGCCAAGCCTAGGCCTTTGGAAGCCTAGGCTATACCCAAATAAGGTATATGTATGATTAGGGCAATAACTAAATGACATAAAAAGGAAGTTAGGCATATTGACTACTTGGGAATGGTTGAATGTATACATGTTATGCTTGTAGTAATATGTATACGCTATAACTTGGTAACCTGTGTATGCTATAAATTGAGAAAAAGGATAAGTATACATGCATAGACTTGTTATAGGCACTTGCTGTAAATAAACCTTATGCATGAACCTATAACTTGGGAATGTAGTTAATAAATAGTATGCATAAGAAATAGACAAGTTAACTTTGACTTAAACGGACATTAAGTAGAGGACATGTTAAGAATAGGTTTGTGTTAATACCACAATTAAATTCAAGACCAGCTGGCGATGAAAGGGTGTCGGGAGAATACAAGCGCAGAAAAATATTCCGAAAGCGAAAATCCAAGCAGTAGACATAACCGAAGGCCGGGAAGAGTGAATTGAAAGTAGCAAAAACCGACACCGTTCTGAAGGGGAGATGCTAAAAATCTATAGAATAATGACAAGGCATCCGATAGGGTCCTTCTAATAGGACCTATCTGGTAGAAAAACCAGTGAAAAAAGTCCCTCTAAGTCAGAAAATAAGAAAGAAGAAGACATAATCTTCGATCTTTAAAACCCGGAGGGGTTATCAGTGTTAACCTGCTCAACGCCGATACTCAAGGAAGTACTAAAGACACCAAACCATGAATATGCAAGAGTCGTCTGGAACCTATTCCAGAAAACAACCATCATGCAAGTATCAGAAAGTCACGATTAAAACACAACAGAAGCATGGCCAGAAGCTACCGCTCGGGAGATTAGACCAACCCAATAGCTCCATCGAAAAGCTAACCAGGACCCAAGCGGTGATACAGGCTACTCGTACTAATTTACCAAGTACAGAGACCAATAGCGGTTTCGAATCGGCCGGCCTCCACGTACGCCGTAAAGACAAGCTCCTCTAAGTATCCATGAGAAGGCCGAAAGCCAACATCCGAAAGCTTACATCCAAAAGCCTACATTCATGAGCTGCCACTGAAAGTTCAAATGTCATCCGAGAGCCACTTCATCAACAAGTTCCAAGCTATGCCAAAAGAGTCCGATTGACCGGGACTCCCACTATTTAGACTATAATTAAAACCACGGGGGCGGCCGAAACCTAAACATTCGAAGTCAAGAAGCGACCAACAAAGACCTGTGCAGGCCCAATAGCCCAATAGCAAAGGGGGCTACAAATCCCCTACAAATAAGACTCTAGGGGTCACACTGCGGGGAGAGGGACTTTTCAGATTTTCAGATTCTCGATATTAAGGAGAATTCTAAATTGCAAAATTAGTAAGAAAATCTTGCTCGAATTCTTGTATTCATCCACTTTAAACCCTAGCATAAAAAATAGATCGATAAAATTTCCTCGATACTGTTCTTGTATGTAAAGTGAAGATATTAATAAAGAGCAAATCCACATCTATGGTGCTGTCTGCGAGTTTATCGTGATTTTCCTTAATTAATTCCGTTATAATTTACTGTTTGCTACCTATGTATGTGCGGATTTTCATCCAAGCCTATACTGATGACCGGAGAGAGCTTCCCCTGCTATTCATTCAATCCTCCCAACAAACCTAAGTCCCCTCTGTAGAATTCAGCCTCTCCGTGAGATTGATCTGGATACGAAGGGACATTGACCTGACTCGAACCCGCTTAGAGCAAACAACCTAACTATCCCTTAAATTACTCTTCTCCAACCTACTTACCGGTGTTGACGAAAAATATCGTTAGCATTTTAGCGCTAGAAGAAGGGCCTGAACCTCTGATCCTTTGGTTAACCCAACCACATACCTACCTGATTTAATCCATCCCAGAGTGGACTGAAGCTTTGAAAAAGCGAAATTATGGGTAAGAGGTTCCGACAGAAATATTCTGAATCCCGAATGGATAGGTCAAAAACCACCGACCCTGAAGTTACAATGGAGCAAGGGTTGAGATCAGAAGCCTCACGAATAACAAAGCAGAAAATAGAACAACATGCTCACGACATTGGAAATAATAGCTTTTCCTGTACAGGACCAACCGTAACACCCATTCAAAGTGATTCTACATCAGAGGATACTAGCGTCTTCTCTTACCTTAAGAAGAATCTCAACAAGAGGGTCAGGGGAGCAACGTTTGAACAAGAGATAATGAGGGATTTTAACCACTTCACCAATAAATGGTCCAAGCGGATGACCTCTCAATCTCAGTATACCTTGAGAATTAGAGACAGAGATGTAGGGGGAACGATAGGATTAAACCGCATAAGGTTTAGTCTCCAATGACCTAGAAAAGAGGAACATGACATGAATACTTAAGGGATGTTACTTTACCACCTCGATGGAAAATATCTATTTCCTTACCAAACACGAACTAAACTATTGGCCGTCCATGAAGAAAAAGCCCAGATATGAAAGGAAGACAGGAGTACCTTATTGTTACTACCATATGCAAAATGGACCTGACACCAATCGATGTAGAATCCTTGAGGGAAGGATCATCAAACTCGTCCGCCAAGGCCAACTACGAGAGTTCATAACAAGATCGATTTAGGATCAATGAAAATCCTTAGGAAAAGGATTATCAAATACAATCGAGGGTATGGAAAACCCCATCCGAAGTTTAAAAGGAACCCAAAAGGGGTCAAATCGTAAATGGATCAAATCCCTTGTCCCCACCAAATTAGCCTTGGCAAGGCAACCTCGGAGGGGGATTGTGTGTTAGTATTTCTTTGTGCCCAAATCATAGGGGGGTAGGTTAAAGCATCAAAAGCGTAATCCGCCGTTTCACACCAGCAATGGTCGTGGCGGTGAATCTAAAGTTAGCATGCACTGCCTCTGCCTGCAGAAGAGTACGCCCTGCCTCTGCTAGTACTAAGCATGCCCTACCTCTGCTCGCAGAAGAGCATGTCCTACCTCGGCTTATGTTCGGCGTTACCCGTAGAAGGGAACACCAACCCCTATCACCACCTACGATAGTCATGATAGGGCACCTCTCGGAGGGTGGTGGCATGTAAGTCTCTGTCAGTACCTATGATGGTCAATACAGAGCATCAATGGAGTAAACCTTAGTTCTATGTCTACAATGGCCCCGTCTAAGTTTCTAATGAAAAGGTCGATGTGTATGATTTAAAGAATCTATGTGGATATAGCGAAAATATATGTGATATGCTAGCCAAATAATATGCAATAGTTAAGCAAATAAAACCTAAGTTACAGAGATATATCACAAATAAAGTAAATGCGGAAAATAAAGTAAAGTGACACCAGGAGTTTTTATACTGGTTCAGACTTCCCGCCCTACATCCAGTCCCGAAGCTCCTCTTCGGAATTCACTAATAATGCCCTCTCTTAAACCAAAGGAATAGGCCTGTACACCCGGGCCCCAACAAGGATGCCTCTCGCTTGAGCAACTGTTTGCGAACAAATTTTACAATTGTAAACAACTATAAAATCCGTTCGGCTTTCCTAAACAACAAGGATTGTTGTAGAGGGTGTCGAACTCTGGGACCGAAAATATTTTAATTAATAAATCCAATCAAGTTATTTTAGGATTTTGATTGACTGAAAAACATAGAAAATAACAGCAATTAAATAAAAAGAGAGATTTATATAATAAGAGAAAGCAATTAGGGGATAATGACATAGATTGGATTCACACTCATCAATAACCTACAAATAAATATAGATCTAATTCATGTCTCTGTCACACACATGAATCAACGATAATTAGGTTCTTAGAAACAAAATAAGTAACTAACGACAAGCATAGCCTATGCAGGAGCTGAGCTCTTAAACAACCATAGACTATCAGGACAAATTCACTAATTAATTTCTAAAACCCTAAAATTAGATCTAAATCTGATAATTGTTAGATCGAACACGAATATACCCTGTGAAGGAGCACAACTCTTAAACGACACAGAATATGAAGGTTCAGATCTAACCCTTCATGCAAATCCAGATCTACATGTATAAAGTCCTCATCTATTGGCTATGTGATTCATGTTGAATCATATCTATTAGCGTCATCACCCACTAATCAAAGGGGATTAGCATGACATAGCTAAAGAAGAAGAGAAAAAGAAACTAATTAACATGAACATAAATAAAATAAAATAACAACTAAGAGAAAGGGAAAAGAAGAGTTTTATTCCAAGAAGAGAATTACAGAATAAAACTAATTGTGTTTTTACATGAATAAGATACAAGGTATTTATAGTTGTATTGGCCAAGGCTAAGAGGCTCATTACACAATATGGGACTAAATCCCTTTTTCAAAATAACCAAGTAGCTAAGTATGAACGCATGTGAATGGAAGGCTTTTCAAATGAGCCAATGTGAATGCAGCATGAGAGAGATGCCTTGCAAATGAGCTAATGTGAACGCGTATGAATAGATTTGCAATTGTAATAGCCTGCGGGCATAAAACAGCATCAATTTCAATAATTTTGAGCATGAATAGGAACTCCATAACATCTGCAACAAGCTATCTTTATGAAAAGGCATTGGATTAACATATGCGGCAGAAGGTGGCTGAACAACAACATTTCTTCAAGCTTTAATCTTACTCTCAAAATCAACACTCTTCATACACCAATTCTTCAAGCTTTTCAACAATTACGTGCATTAATCCATTCATCATAAATAATCTGAAAACACAACTATAAATACACAGTACCAATTATTTTAAATATAAAATAAGATAAATAAGCGGATAAAATATACACATTTACGTGTATATCAAATACCCCCACACTTATCTTTTTATTCGTCCTCGAATAAACTAAACTAAGATATGTCACACTTTCGTAGGAAACACGATTGCATTTAGCATATGCAACAAGCCGTTAAACCCCTAGGTGTCCCTAGTAGGACGAGTGTTGTCTCGTGAGGGTTTTCAGCGGATACTACCCAGAAAATCTAAAGCGTCTTGTGTACGCGGATTAATCAAACAATATATTTAAGGTCTTTCATATTCCAAGGATTTCACCTAACTTCAATAGTAACGGTTTAGCCCCAAATTGTCCATCCCATAATTGGTGCAAAAATGAATAAAAAATTTCAAGCTGAATCGTAATTCCTTGATAACACTGTAATTGTCTTGAAGGTTAAGAGCGTGGTGTCAACCAAAGTTCTACACATCGACAATGCGCACCCAATCATTTATTCTTTTTTTTTTGAACAATTTTGCACCAGTGCAACTGTAGTGTATTGGATGTGAGTTATGCATAGATGAAGGAAAATTTTGTAAGTTCTAAAAGTATTCTAGATATGCGGGCAAGTGTATTAGTTGAACTTCAAATTACAAAAGATAAAGAAATACTAAGGCACATATGAACATTTTTATTTCCTTTCATCTCCTCTACTACAATCCTCACTTCCAAGTACGGTATAATGGATGTGGATGGAATGGAACTGAATGCTTTATAGTCAAGAATGATGAATGACTATTTTATTCTGAGAGACTCTCTCTTTATTTCAATTTTTTTTTCTTTTCCTTTTTTTCATTTTCTTTTCCTTTTTTTTGCATGATGAATGGAGATAGAATGGAATGATACCGTACATTATTTCATTTGATTCCTCCTCTACTAAGCTAATCATAACAAACACTTCATGAAAGGAAAGTTTTGTGCCCCAGTTACTCTACTTCTATAACCTTAATTCAACACACAAGTCTAGATTGATGTTATACAAAAAGCTGAAAGGAATGATAAGCAAAGTTTGTAAAATAGATAACCCATATAAAATAAGATGTGGTATATGGTTATCCTACCTTAAAACAAGTACGGAGTGGGTAGTGTAATATTGGTATAAAAAGTGACGTTTCTGGACCTTTGAAAATAAATCAGTACAAGGTTCTTAAGTATACCAATATAAGAAAAACTTGTCGAAACATGGATGTAATTCGACTAAAAATTGGGTTTGAATAATGTGTGGTATCGAAGAAGAACGCTACAATGAGTCATTTCTCCTTAATTGGGCCAAGTGGACTTTAGAACTTACAAGTTTGAAAAAATTGAGTGAGAAAAATATTATGCATGAAAACGAACTCAGAATATCCAACAAATGTAGGTGCAAAATCTTTTTATTTCATGATTTTTTTATTTTTTTTATTATTTTTACTTGCACATTCTAACATGTATAACAAAGGTTGACACGCTTACTCCAGAACACAGCTAACGTCTGCACAGTCTCAAGCTAGCATCTTAAAAAGACACATTACGACTCAATGAATAAATGATATTCATTCCCATCACCCAACAATTCAACTTATCAAACAAGAACCAAGGTGTTATTTATGAATTTAAGTTAATCCTTGTTCAATGAATGACCTAGTTCATAAAATTTGATTGCTGATGTAATGTAAATTCCCCCCACACTTGAGTGTGACTGTGTCCTCACAGTCTTAATCAGACATATCTTAGTGAAAGGAAAAATAAGAGACTATTTACATATGTACAAAAGAGGGTTAGTGCGTCTAACCGAATGTAATGTGGCTCATGGAGGACTATGAGCTCTTCCTCTTGGTTTGGTATTGGTTCCAAGTAAGGTTTAAGGCGTTTACCATTGACCTTATAGGATGATCCATCGGTTGGATTCTCAATTTCTACCGCACCATATGGAAAAACAGTCCGTACAGTGTAAGGTCCTGTCCATCTAGATTTTAACTTACCCGGAAATAAATGCAATCTTGAGTCATGTAACAAAACTTTTTGACCTGGCATGAAAGTTTTATGTAAAATGGATTTATCATGAAAAACTTTCATTCTGTCCTTGTAAATTCTTTCATTTTCATAGGCATCATTCCGAATTTCATCAAGTTCATTAAGTTGAAGCTTCCTATGTTCTCCTGCTTGCTCTAAATCAAGATTCAATGTTTTTATTGCCCATAACGCCCTATGTTCTAGTTCAACTGGCAAGTGACATGGCTTACCAAAAATCAACCGATAAGGGGACATACCTAAGTTTGTTTTAAAAGCAGTGCGGTAAGCCAAAAGAGCGTCGCTTAACTTTTGGGATCAATCTTTACGATTTCGATTCACAGTTTTCTCAAGGATTTGTTTAATCTGCCTATTCGATACTTCAACTTGCCCACAAGTTTGAGGATGGTAAGGAGTGGATAACTTGTGGGTTATCGAATACTTTCTCATGAGAGCTTCAAAAGAACGATTACAGAAGTGTGTACCATTATCACTGATTATTGTGCGAGGTGTGCCAAACATAGAAAAGATGTTTTCTTTCAAGAAGCGCACAACAACCTTGTTATCATTTGTCTTACATGGAACAGCTTCGACCCATTTAGAAACATATTCTATAGCTAAGAGAATGTAAAGGTTCCCAAAAGAATTAGGGAAGGGTCCCACGAAGTCTATACCCCAAACATCAAAATTTTCGACCTCTAGAATAGGGTTTAGGGGCATCATATTCCGTTTAGAAATTTTCCCTAAGAATTGACATCGATCACAAGTTTTGCAAAATTCATACGCATCTTTGAAAAGGTTGGGCCAGTAGAAACCCGATTGGAGAACCTTTTCGATTGTCTTTTTGGGACCGAAGTGACCACCACAGGCTTGGTCATGACAGAAAGAGAGGACACTGTGAGTTTCATTGTCGGGAACACACCTTCGAATGATTTGATCGGGACAATACTTGAAAAGATAGGGGTCGTCCCAATAAAAATATTTCACTTGGGAAAGAATTTGTGTTTATCCTGCTTAGACCAAAAAGAAGGGGTCTGCTTGGTGACTAAGTAGTTGACAATGTCAGCGAACTAAGGATCAGTGGACAACGAAAAGAGTTGTTCATCCGGGAAGTTCTCATTGATCGGAAGAGAAGAAGACGGGGCATTTGGAAGCCGAGACAAGTGGTCTGCAATAACATTGTCAGATCCTTTTTTATCCTTAATGGTAAGGTCAAATTCTTGAAGTAGAAGGATCCAACGAATGAGATGAGCCTTAGCATCCTTTTTAGAGAAAAGATACGTAAGTGTAGAATGATCGGTATAAACCGTGATGTGTGAGCCAACTAGATAAGGCCTGAATTTTTCTAGAGCGAAAACAACTGCCAAAAGTTCTTTTTCAGTGGTCGTATATTGATTTGGGTATCGTTCAAAGTCTTACTCACGTAGTAAATAACATGAAGAATCTTATCGATACGTTGTCCTAAGACAGCACCAACAGCAAAATTCGAGGCGTCACACATGATTTCAAAAGGCAGCTTCCAATTAGGAGAGCAGATGATCGGGGCGGAGACAAGTTCATTTTTAATATGCTCAAAAGATGAAATGCAACCAGAATTGAAGTCGAAAGGAACATCCTTACCAAGAAGACTGGTCAAAGGTCGAGTGATTTTGCTAAAATCCTTTATAAAGCGACGATAGAAGCCAACATGACCTAAAAAGGATCGGATGTCCTTAACGGATTTGGGAATAGGAAGATTCGAGATAACCTCAATTTTGGCTTTGTCTACTTCAATTCCTTTATTAGAGATGACATGTCCTAAAACAATGCCATGTTTGACCATGAAGTGACACTTTTCCCAATTAAGCGTTAAGTGTTTATCTTTGCAACGGTTAAGAACAAGATCCAGGTGATGTAAACACTCAGTGTAGGAATCCCCGAAGATGGAAAAATCATCCATGAACACTTCCAAAAATCGCTCGATCATATCAGAAAAAAATGCTAATCATGCACCTCTGAAAGGTTGCAGGTGCATTACAGAGACCAAAAGGCATACGTCGGTACGCAAATGTACCAAATGGACAAGTGAAAGTGGTTTTCTCTTGGTCCTCAAGAGCGATAGGGATTTGATTATAGCCCGAGTACCCATCAAGGAAACAATAGTACTCGTGACCGGCTAGCCGTTCTAACATTTGATCGATAAATGGAAGAGGGAAATGATCCTTACGTGTTGCAGCGTTAAGTTTCCTATAGTCAATGCGGACACGCCAACCGGTCTGGGTGCGGGTTGGGATAAGCTCGTTAGCTTCATTTTGGATCACTGTAATCCCTGATTTCTTAGGTATGACATGAATCAGACTAACCCATTGACTATCGGAAATTGGGTAGATGATTCCATTATCAAGACATTTAAGGATTTCAGCATGATATGCTTCTTTCATGATCGGGTTTAGTCGACGCTGGGGATCATTAGTAGGTTTGGCATCATCTATAAGGTGGATTCGATGTTGGACTATAGAAGGACTAATCCCCTTAATATCAGCCATGGACCAACCAATTGCTTCCTTATTTTTCTTAAGGATGGGAAGGAGCAATTGTTCTTGCTCTAAAGTAAGGTCAGAAGTGATAATGACAGGAAAAGTTTCATTGTCTCCTAAGTAAGCGTACTTAAGATGAATGGGCAGCACTTTGAGTTTAAATTTTGGGGACGACTCAACTGAAGAAACTGGTTGAGGGATAGATTCAATTGTGAGAGGCTCGACAGGAATCGAATCAGAGACATTTTCGGGAATATCTTGAAACAAAGTTTCGTAATTTGATTCAATTTCGTTATTCATATGGTCGAGCTCAGATTCATTATCGTGGACAACATGGATTTCAGAAAACTGGTCCACATAAGAGTTAGGAGAGTTTTTGGTTCTAAAGATGTTTAGCTCGACAGTCATGTTACCGAAAGAAAGTTTCATAGACCCATTTCTATAGTTGATAAGCGCATTAGAGGTTGCTAAGAAGGGTCGTCCTAGAATCAAAGGGATCTGGTTTGCAGGATTGCTTGCCTGTTGAGTTTCTACGACAATGAAATCAACTGGAAAGATGAATTCGCCTATTTTGATCAAAACATCCTCAATTTCGCCCACAGGTTTCTTAATTGAACGGTCAGCAAGCTGAAGGGTAACCTTGGTGGGTTTCAGTTCTCCTAGCCCTAATTGGCGATAGACGGAATATGGAAGCAAGTTAACATTAGCACCTAAGTCTAGCAGGCATCTATCGATTTTATTGTCCCCAATAGTACATGATATTGTGGGGCAGCCTGGATCTTTGTATTTCACTGGCATTGATTGGGATAAGACCTCGCTTAGAGTTGCTGCCAGAAACACTTTCTTAGGTACATGTGTATGACGTTTTTGAGTGCACAAATCTTTTAGAAATTTTGTGTACTGTGGAACTTGTTGTATAATATCTAAAAGTGGAATGTTCACTTTAACTTGCTTAAATATTTCAAGGTTCTTTTCTAGCTGATCCGTCTTTTTCCTAGGTCGGATTCTCTGAGGAAATGGAGTAGACAACTCAGTAGGTTGGGCTACTTGAGTTTGAGGATGGTCCTTGTCAGAAATTGGCTCAATGTTTTGATCTGAGTTGGTCGAATTTTCGAGAGGGTTTGGAAGATCGTCCGGTAAAGCATTTGGGTTGATCACATGGTTGTCGATTTTTTTGCCAGATCTAAGAGTCGTGACAGCATTCAATTGACTAACGTTTGAATCTTGAATGATGTGAATTTGGTTGGGGTTTGAATTTTGTCCTCTAGGGTTTTGAATGGGTTGACTTGGAAACGTACCCTTTTCCCTTTCACTTAATCTAGCATTAAGTTCAGACATTTGTTTTTGAAGTTCACTCATTTGTTGATTCGTGTTTTGCATATATGATTGCAAGGAGTTGTCTAACTTGTTTTGATTCTCAACACTTTGCTTAGTCATTTGCGCTAATAGGTTGCTCACCTCAGATAAATTCTCCTCAATCGTAGAAAGGCGTTTTTCATATTGGGGTGCAACCGTTTGATTGTGGAAAGGCGCCTGGTTCGAAGTGTACTGACTTTGCCTAAAAGGAGGGTTCACAACATTGTTCGGAAATGCTCGATTCGAAGGTCTGTTCATCAGAGGGTTATTCGGACCATAAGAAAGATTTGGGTGGTTGTTGGGTCTGTTGAAAGCGTTTACTTGCTCAAGGGACTGGGGACAGTCATCAGCCATGTGATTAGTATCAAGACATATGTGACACATAGCTTGGGAAACATTATTAGACTGAGTGTGTGTTCTAACAACGTTCAGAATGGCATCAACAAAAGTATTAGAAGAAGAAGAAGAATAAGAAAAGGATTCAACAAAATTATTACTGGATCGTGAATAGAGAGATTTTTCATTGGTTTTTTCCCATTGTTTCGATTTTTCTGCTAACTCGTCTAGAAATTCCCAAGCTTCTACGTCAGTCTGTTTTAGAAAATTGCCCTGACACATGGATTCTAACATTTGTCTAGAACTATTATCGAGTCCATCGTAAACAGTTTGACATAACGACCAAGTTTCATAACCATGACGGGGACAACTTAACAACAGTTTTTTAAATCTTTCGAAGTATTGCCAAAAAGATTCACCCCCTTTTTGGTGGAAATTGGTGATTTCGTTTCTGACTCTAGCTGTTTTTTCTGGGGGGTAGAACTTTTTTAGGAAAACTGCTGTAAATTCATCCCATTTTTTAATCGAATTTGGGGGCAAGCTGCGAAACCATTTTTCTGCGGAGTCAGTTAGTGCGAATGGAATCAAACGAAGTTTAATACCATCCTCACATAACTGTTGTAATTTAAAGGTTGCACAAGCATATTCAAATTTCATTAAGAAGCTATATGGTTCATCATAAGAAAAATTTTCGAATTTGGGAAGGATGTTTATCTGACTCGACCGGATTTCAAAGTGATTACCCACAGGATTGGGTAACTGAATGCAAGAAGGGACAGAAACTCTATCGGGAAGAATTCTGTCCATCAGGGTGCGAGGTGCTGGCTCGTTGGCCATTTCTAAAGGTTGGTTGTAACACCCCGAATTTTAGTTAATACTAAAATTCACTAATTACAGGATAAATAATCTCAGACATGGGAATTGGGGGTAACGGGCTGCGTTATTGCGTTCGTCTCGGAAAAATACGCGAAATAGAGTCCGAGTTTGCGTAAAACGGGTACCGTATGAAAGAGATATGGACGAACGAAGTTAGGCAGAAAAACCAGAAACATGCCAGAATTGCACTGGCGCACTTGTGAAGTGCGCCAGAACAAAGATGCACTGGCGCACTTGTGAAGTGCGCCAGTACAAAGATACACTGGCGCACTTGGGAAGTGCGCCCGTGCCGAGCCAAGAAACCTGCACAGTCTCTAGAGAGTTCTGTGGTTGGGTGCACCAGTTTGGGGTTTGGGCTTGGTCTTAGGGCTAGTTTCTGGAAGGTGCCGAAATCTAAGGGTCCTAAACCAATCTAGGGTTAATCTAAGGGTCTAAAATGCAACCTAATCCTATAAATAAGACCCTAACCCTATCCTAATTCATTCATAATTAGGTTTTGTAACTAAACTATGGCAAAATGAAACTTGGTCATGGCCTCCACAAATCAATGAAGAGGAAAGCAAGCTCTAATTAACCTCTAATCCATTCTAAGTATCTTAATCTTCTTCATTAGCTTGCTAATTGTGTTTTGGTGAGTTTCTATGGCTTTAATAATCAATTGTTAAATTGATTATGGTAGGATGTAATAAGACATGGCTATGTTTGTGGATAAATGTATTTATGCAAGTTTGTGTGATATGTGATTTGCAAGTTTTATGTTAAATGCAAGTTTAAGGCCATGTTTTATGATGCAAAACACTATGTTAAACATTTATGCATATGTGACATGTTATGCAAACTATATGTGAGAATATATGCAAGTTATATGTAACATGATATGCAAGTTATGCATGTGATTTTATGCATGCTAAGTAGTTGGTGTTATGCATGTAAAGTATTTGACGTTATGCATGCTAAGTATTTGATTGTATGCATATTAAGTGTTGAGTTTTATGCATGATAAGTGTTTGGGTTTATGCAAGTTAAGTGGTGGGTTTATGCATAATAAGTATTTGATTTCATGCATGATAAGTAAGTGGTTTTATGCATGCTAAGTGGTTGGTATTATGCATAAATCATAACATGCAAGTTTACCCTTTTAAATATGATGCATACATATGCAAGATGATACCCTTATATGCTATGCATGTTTACCCTCCTTTAAGATGCAAGTTCATGCAAGTTATGTGTTTGAGATTATGCAAGTTATGTGCATGATGCTATGCAAGTTATGTATATGCTTATATGCAAGTTTAATGTGATATGCAAGTTATGCATGTTCATGCAAGTATGTGAATGCTCATGCAAGTATGTGAATGCTCATGCAAGTATGTGAATGCTTATGCAAGTTATGTGTATGCTTAAATGCATGTTTAACATGTTATGCAAGTTATGAGAATGCTTATATGCAAGTTCAACATGTTATGCAAGATATGTGTATGATAATATGCAAACTCATATGTCATATGTTATGCAAATCATGTGTATGATAATATGCAAGTTTGGGTTATATGTAGTTGGGTTAATATATGTTCATATATGCAAGTTGACATCCTCTTAACCCATGACAAAGTTGTATGCTAAACCCAAAATATTTGTGATGATCTTCCCCTTATTTAAGTCATGAAATGAGAACGATTTACGTGGGGAACGATGGGGTTGGTAAATATATTAATAAAAGTATGATTGGGTATGATTAAGCATACCATAAAAATAGATTAACATAAGTGGGAATTTACCTATTGAGTTAGGTCTACCCCATGGGAATTTACCTATTGAGTTAGGTCTACCCATGTTATGAAAAATGTGTAATTAATTAGGGATAATTAATTGTGGGGGGGTGATTAATTAGGCATAATTAATCAACTAAGACACGAGGTTGGACCCTTTTGTAGCGGAAGTCTGCCCGGAACCGACCGGCCATCCAGCGGCTACAAATGATTGGCCCAATGTGAGAGGTCTTAGTCACAAACTAAATACGTGATTAACGTAAAGACACGAGGTTAGACTCGGTTATGACGTAAGGCTGCCCGGACCCAACCGGCTTAACCAGCGGTCATAAAAGATAGTCTAATGTGAGAGGTCTTTAGGAGGATCACGGTCTTAATTAATTAAGAAACACTTAACCAAATTAGCATGTCGTGGGACATGAGGGTTAAGTGGGTGCCTTGGGTGGCATGTAGTAACTAGTGGGGGTGCCTCGGGTGGCATGAGGAAACTAGTGGGTTGCCTTGGGTGGCAATAGAAAATACGATTAGAATACTTAACCAAAGTGGAACATGTAATTAAACATGATTAAAGGGTTAAGTAAGTGCCTTGGGTGGCATGTGAGAATCAAGTAAGTGCTTTGGGTGGCATGTGGAAATCTAGTGGGTGCCCTTAGAGGCAATTGAAATATGATTGATGACTTAACCAAAACTTAACATGTAAGTGGGCATGATTATAAGGAGGGGTTAAGTGGGATACACTAGATAAAATTGCAAGCTTAGGTGGTAGCTTGTGGGGGCCCATTTCAACCAATATCCCAAACGTATCTTTGTGGGCTCGACCCATGTCGAGTGACGGGACACGCATATTGGGCTTGATTATAAGAGGCCAAACGGGTTAGCGGTGGCAACGCAAGTCCAACGGGCTTCATATGCGTGTGTGGGCCCGGGCTGGTAGATAAGCCGTTGTTGCATCGTGTAGATATAAAGCCGTGCACCGTTAGTATTGGGAAGCCACTTTAGGGGAGTGATACACCCCACTGTGGGACCAGCACGGGTATCTACGGTAGGGAGCCGATCGATGGGGGTAGTGGGTACACCTAATAAAGATAGGGGCAGACGGCACCTATGTAGGAGTACACGAAACTACTGGGTAAAATTGCTAGGTACACCTAGTGGAGATAGGGGCAGACGGCACCTATGTAGTGGGCTAGGAGTACACGAAATTACTGGGGAAATTTTCTAAGTCCTTGGAGGGATCAACCTTTAAGTAGGAATTACCTTGGGTGGGTAGAACTGGTGTGGTGCAGTGTAGAAATTATCCTTGGGTGGATAGGTCTGGGGCGGTGTAATCTAGTAATTATCCTTGGGTGGATAAATGCGTCTTTTCGGTTATCGTAGTACATCCGGTGTTTAGTTAGCTACTTAGTGTAGTCATTATCCCCAGAGGTACCGTACCTTATTTATGTCATACCCTAATTACTTTAATGGTTGTATTGTTAGGGTTATAGGACTCACTCAGACTTATGTCTGACCCCGTTGTTTTTTTTTTTTTCCAACCCTCAGGTTATCAGAGTGGGCCTAGCACTAGTGGGCTTGGATCAGACCGCTATATCTATCTTTTGGGCTTGGATCGTAGAAGTAAAGCTCGGTTTATCTTTTCTATTATGGCTATTGTCTATGTAGTGGGATTATGTACTTCTATTTTATCAAGATGGATATTATGTACTTGACTCTTGTAATGGTTTTGTGATGTAACCAAACATGTTTTACTTTCCGCTGAAATGAAATGATGATTTAAATTTTCAAGTATTACTTATATCTGTCTTGTTGTAATTTTTCTGTTCTATATTCACTTAAAATACTCCACTAATGTTATGGCATTCCCTTAGTGAGTGACCGTAGCGGGTGTGGGGTGTTACACGTGGTATCAGAGCTTAAGGTTACCGGAACAGATAAAATTTTTTAGAAAAACTATTTTCTAAGAATATTTTTGGAAAGGAGTATTTTCAAAAACATGTCTTTTAAGAGAAAAGTTTTTGAAAGAAAAGCATAATCCCCAATAGCCATATCTTTATCTTTCGAATTCTCCATTTTGAATCTCTTCCTTTCTCTCATTTTGAGTTTCCCCTCCGCGTATAGATGATCTTTCTAAGATGGATAAGGATGGAAAACCACTTCAAGGGACTTAGACGTTAGTCGGATTAGAAGTTGGTTCAAGAAGGAGGAGGACTGGTAGGTATCTATTGGATAGACGATGGGAGGAAGGCGAGTGGTTATCCTTTTGAGAGGAATAGGACACCTTATTAGGATTGTCCAAAGAAGCAAGGGCAAGATATGGAATCTTCTGGAGGGTAGTTGTATTCCCTCGCGACTAAGGTACCAGATGGGGATAGGACCGTCTAAATTGGAGGTTGGATTTCTTTATCATCCAATTCGAACTTTATTTGATTCTGACGCATCGAGTTCGTTTATCTCATCATTGTTAGTTGAGTCACTGCACTTAGACACCAGTTTAGTAGATGATCCCTTAGTTGTTTCAAACCCAATTGGGCTCCATGATGTGTTTGGGTTTGAAAGTTTCTATACTTAGCGTTGAGTTTAGATGTGATGCTTGTTGGGCTTCACGGGCTATGGGCTAGTTTTGGGCATGGACTGGTTATCCAGTAAAGGTGCCGTTCTTGGTTTTGAAGGGAGAGAGTCGTTAGGCTTATGACCCGCTTGGGTAACACTCTCGAGATCTTTTGTAATCCCATAGAATCTGTTATGCTAAGTTATCTAGAATCGCTTGACACGTCGGTCTAGAATTTGTGATCTGTTAGAGCGGTCCGGGAATACCCGGATGTGTATAGGGAGGTGAAGGGCTTACCTCCGGAACGGGAAATTTGACTTCCAAATATATCTGGTGGGTAATGCTAAACCAGTATCTTGGCCAGTGTGCCGCATGGCTCCTCGAGAGAGGAGGGAACTCCATAAGTAAGTAGGTGATTTGCTTGAGAAGGGGTTCATAAGACGAAGTATATTGGAGTGAGGTGCTCCAGTAGTTTTTGTCACGAAGGCGGATGGGTCCCTCAGACTTTGTGTAGGCTAAAAGAGAACTAAATAAACTCACAAAGAAGAATAGACACCCATTGTCGAGGATGGATGATCTCTTGGATCAGTTAGTGGGCGCCTCAGTATTTTCGCAGTTGGACTTAGCCACGAGGTTTCGTCAGTTGAGAGTGGCTGAGGATTGCATAGAAAAGACTACCCTTAGGACTTCGGATGTTTTTTTAGGAGTGGCTGGTGATGCCATTCGGTTTGACGAACGCCCCCGCATACTTTCTTGATCTGATGAGAAGGGTGTTCAGGGAGTACCTAAATAAGTTCGTGATGGTCTTTGTGGGTGACATCTGGGTCTTTTCTAGGAGCAAAATAAGTTTTCGTATGTGCTCAATGGGGTGAGCAAAGCCAGTTATGGGAAAACGATGGTTTTGGAGCGAGACTGGGGAGGACATCCAAAATTGGTCAAGGGCTTAATTATTTAGCCATTTTTATTAGTATCATCTCACGTAGGTCGTCTGAATTCGAAGGAGGTATCCCTTGGGTGTTTGTCTGATATTGGTTTAGGCCTTTGGGGCTTGCATTTGGGGGATGCCGAATTCGACTAGGGTGGTCTGCGTGGGAGACAGTTGTGATAATTTTGGATGATATCCTGGCGGAGAAGAGCATGCCCTACATCTTAGGGAAGTGTTGGAGACTCTTCGAGCGCATAGTCTTAGGACAGCAAAAGTGGATGGGATCCTTAGCATCCTATGAGTAAGGGTAACATGGTAGCGGACGCCTTAAGTAGAAAAAGGTTGTCCTTGAGTTCATTGTTCGTTGAACGACGGAGCTTAGAGTTTATCTCTAAGTTTGACTTTAGACCTTCCGTTGACTTTGTACCCGGTTTGCTAGCTTCCTTGGAGGTTAGACCTACTCTTTTGGGGCGGATTGGAAGAGCATAGAGGGACGATCCACAGTTGGTTGAGTTGGTAGAGAAGCTCATAAGGGGGGAAGTCGTCCAGCCATTTGAGTAGAAACACCCTAGACGATAGGGGTGTTTGCGTAGAGACGGTAGACTTTGTGTACCGCAAGACGAGGGTTTGAGGAAGGCTAGTCTTGATGACGCACACCGTTCTAGGATGACCATTCATCCCGGTGGGGATAAGATGTACCAAGACATGAAGAGGGTTTTCTTCTGGGCCGGTATGAAGAAAGATGTGGCCGAGTATGTCGCTCGATGTTTGGTGTGCCAGCAAGTGAAGGCGGAGCAAAGGAAACCAGGCGGGTTGCTTCACCCATTGGAGGTTCCGCAATGGAAGTGGGATAGCGTCTCGATGGATTTTATTGACGGGTTACCCAGGTCGAGGAAGGGTAATACAGGAATTTGGGCGGTGGTAGATAGACTTACTAAGAGCGCCCATTTCATACCTGTGAAGAGCAAGAGGACTGCTCCATGGCTAGCTTCAGTATATCTTCGGGAAATAGTTCGATTACATGGGGTACCCTCTATCATAGTAAGTGATCGAGATCCTATCTTCACTAGCGAGTTCTGGAAGAGTTTGCAAGAGGCGGTAGGGACTCAGTTGTGTTTGAGTACCGCATATCATCCTCAGACGGACGGCCAGACCGAGAGGGTGAATCATGTCCTAGAAGACCTTTTGAGGCTTTGTATCTTAGATTTTGGAGGAACATGGGAAGAGCATCTTCTATTGGTGGAGTTCGCGTATAGTAATAGCTTTCAGTCCAGTATTGGTATGGCACCTTTCGAAGCTCTTTATGAAAGGCCTTGTCGATCACCTACACGTTGGTAGGAATCTACGGATGAGATCTTGCTTGGGCCGATAAGGTTAGAAAGACTTCGAGAAAAGATTGATTTGATTCAAAGAAGGATGAAAGCGTCGCAAAATAAACAGAAATCTTATGCGGACAAGAGGAGAACAGAGCTTGAGTTTGATATTAGGACATGTTTTTTTTTTATCAAGATATCTCCGTTACGGAATGTGGTTCACTTTGGATCTGTTGGGAAGTGAGTACCAAGGTTTGTTGGGCCGTTTCCTATTAAGGAAAGGATTGGACAAATGACATATAGAGTGGAGTTGCCCGACAGGCTTAGTGATGTACATGATATGTTCCATGTGTTACATTTGAGGAAGTTCCTACATGAGACCGCAGAGGCGGTAGAGCCGAGCCTGCTTAGAGAAGTGGAAGTAGAGCGTGATGCGACGATTCGACGAGCTCCTACTTGCATCCTTGGGTCAGAGATTTGGAAGTTGAGAAACAGAGAGGTTCAACTAGTCAAAGTACGAAGGGGAGATGAAGAGAGCGACGCTACCTGGGAGACGGAAGCGAAGATGCGTTCGAGGTACCCTTTTCTTTCGGAGGGTATGTCCTTTTGCTTCTCCTTCATCGCATATCTTGTGCTTATCTTATTCTTAGTATGTCCTCTCATTAGTACCTTTGACCTTTAGATAGGGTAAACCTATGGTTGAAACATGTGTTTGAGACATGTTATGGTTGATGGATGCAAGTGGATGCAAGTGTTTGCTAGTGGTTGCTCGTGGATGCATATACACACTCTAGGCACTAGATCGGCTCAATCACTTCATATTGCATATTGCATAAAAATTGTGTGTAGGAAACTATATAGATGGATGTTTAATGTTTGTGTTATCATATGGATGATGCATTTTGATGAATGATTGTGCACTCATGTAGATATTGTATGTGTCGATAGGGTTCTCTCGCATACATAATGGATGCATGGCACTATCATGGTTTGCATATGTTCATACATTAGATAGGGAACATATACACACACTTTTTTGCATATGCTCATACATCATTAGAAATTGTTTTAAGGACAATGGATGCTCGTGTTTGATGGATTGAGTAGATGGTTGTTTGGATGGTAGGATATGCATTCTCCTTAGCTTAGAGATTTCGGGGACGAAATCCTTTAAGGAGGGGAGAATGTAACACCCCGAATTTTAGTTAATACTAAAATTCACTAATTACAGGATAAATAATCTCAGACATGGGAATTGGGGGTAACGGGCTGCGTTATTGCGTTCGTCTCGGAAAAATACGCGAAATAGAGTCCGAGTTTGCGTAAAACGGGTACCGTATGAAAGAGATATGGACGAACGAAGTTAGGCAGAAAAACCAGAAACAGGCCAGAATTGCACTGGCGCACTTGTGAAGTGCGCCAGAACAAAGATGCACTGGCGCACTTGTGAAGTGCGCCAGTACAAAGATACACTGGCGCACTTGGGAAGTGCGCCCGTGCCGAGCCAAGAAACCTGCACAGTCTCTAGAGAGTTCTGTGGTTGGGTGCACCAGTTTGGGGTTTGGGCTTGGTCTTAGGGCTAGTTTCTGGAAGGTGCCGAAATCTAAGGGTCCTAAACCAATCTAGGGTTAATCTAAGGGTCTAAAATGCAACCTAATCCTATAAATAAGACCCTAACCCTATCCTAATTCATTCATAATTAGGTTTTGTAACTAAACTATGGCAAAATGAAACTTGGTCATGGCCTCCACAAATCAATGAAGAGGAAAGCAAGCTCTAATTAACCTCTAATCCATTCTAAGTATCTTAATCTTCTTCATTAGCTTGCTAATTGTGTTTTGGTGAGTTTCTATGGCTTTAATAATCAATTGTTAAATTGATTATGGTAGGATGTAATAAGACATGGCTATGTTTGTGGATAAATGTATTTATGCAAGTTTGTGTGATATGTGATTTGCAAGTTTTATGTTAAATGCAAGTTTAAGGCCATGTTTTATGATGCAAAACACTATGTTAAACATTTATGCATATGTGACATGTTATGCAAACTATATGTGAGAATATATGCAAGTTATATGTAACATGATATGCAAGTTATGCATGTGATTTTATGCATGCTAAGTAGTTGGTGTTATGCATGTAAAGTATTTGACGTTATGCATGCTAAGTATTTGATTGTATGCATATTAAGTGTTGGGTTTTATGCATGATAAGTGTTTGGGTTTATGCAAGTTAAGTGGTGGGTTTATGCATAATAAGTATTTGATTTCATGCATGATAAGTAAGTGGTTTTATGCATGCTAAGTGGTTGGTATTATGCATAAATCATAACATGCAAGTTTACCCTTTTAAATATGATGCATACATATGCAAGATGATACCCTTATATGCTATGCATGTTTACCCTCCTTTAAGATGCAAGTTCATGCAAGTTATGTGTTTGAGATTATGCAAGTTATGTGCATGATGCTATGCAAGTTATGTATATGCTTATATGCAAGTTTAATGTGATATGCAAGTTATGCATGTTCATGCAAGTATGTGAATGCTCATGCAAGTATGTGAATGCTCATGCAAGTATGTGAATGCTTATGCAAGTTATGTGTATGCTTAAATGCATGTTTAACATGTTATGCAAGTTATGAGAATGCTTATATGCAAGTTCAACATGTTATGCAAGATATGTGTATGATAATATGCAAACTCATATGTCATATGTTATGCAAATCATGTGTATGATAATATGCAAGTTTGGGTTATATGTAGTTGGGTTAATATATGTTCATATATGCAAGTTGACATCCTCTTAACCCATGACAAAGTTGTATGCTAAACCCAAAATATTTGTGATGATCTTCCCCTTATTTAAGTCATGAAATGAGAACGATTTACGTGGGGAACGATGGGGTTGGTAAATATGTTAATAAAAGTATGATTGGGTATGATTAAGCATACCATAAAAATAGATTAACATAAGTGGGAATTTACCTATTGAGTTAGGTCTACCCCATGGGAATTTACCTATTGAGTTAGGTCTACCCATGTTATGAAAAATGTGTAATTAATTAGGGATAATTAATTGTGGGGGGGTGATTAATTAGGCATAATTAATCAACTAAGACACGAGGTTGGACCCTTTTGTAGCGGAAGTCTGCCCGGAACCGACCGGCCATCCAGCGGCTACAAATGATTGGCCCAATGTGAGAGGTCTTAGTCACAAACTAAATACGTGATTAACGTAAAGACACGAGGTTAGACTCGGTTATGACGTAAGGCTGCCCGGACCCAACCGGCTTAACCAGCGGTCATAAAAGATAGTCTAATGTGAGAGGTCTTTAGGAGGATCACGGTCTTAATTAATTAAGAAACACTTAACCAAATTAGCATGTAGTGGGACATGAGGGTTAAGTGGGTGCCTTGGGTGGCATGTAGTAACTAGTGGGGGTGCCTCGGGTGGCATGAGGAAACTAGTGGGTTGCCTTGGGTGGCAATAGAAAATACGATTAGAATACTTAACCAAAGTGGAACATGTAATTAAACATGATTAAAGGGTTAAGTAAGTGCCTTGGGTGGCATGTGAGAATCAAGTAAGTGCTTTGGGTGGCATGTGGAAATCTAGTGGGTGCCCTTAGAGGCAATTGAAATATGATTGATGACTTAACCAAAACTTAACATGTAAGTGGGCATGATTATAAAGAGGGGTTATGTAGGATACACTAGATAAAATTGCAAGCTTAGGTGGTAGCTTGTGGGGGCCCATTTCAACCAATATCCCAAACGTATCTTTGTGGGCTCGACCCATGTCGAGTGACGGGACACGCATATTGGGCTTGATTATAAGAGGCCAAACGGGTTAGCGGTGGCAACGCAAGTCCAACGGGCTTCATATGCGTGTGTGGGCCCGGGCTGGTAGATAAGCCGTTGTTGCATCGTGTAGATATAAAGCCGTGCACCGTTAGTATTGGGTAGCCACTTTAGGGGAGTGATACACCCCACTGTGGGACCAACACGGGTATCTACGGTAGGGAGCCGATCGATGGGGGTAGTGGGTACACCTAATAAAGATAGGGGCAGACGGCACCTATGTAGGAGTACACGAAACTACTGGGTAAAATTGCTAGGTACACCTAGTGGAGATAGGGGCAGACGGCACCTATGTAGTGGGCTAGGAGTACACGAAATTACTGGGGAAATTTTCTAAGTCCTTGGAGGGATCAACCTTTAAGTAGGAATTACCTTGGGTGGGTAGAACTGGTGTGGTGCAGTGTAGAAATTATCCTTGGGTGGATAGGTCTGGGGCGGTGTAATCTAGTAATTATCCTTGGGTGGATAAATGCGTCTTTTCGGTTATCGTAGTACATCCGGTGTTTAGTTAGCTACTTAGTGTAGTCATTATCCCCAGAGGTACCGTACCTTATTTATGTCATACCCTAATTACTTTAATGGTTGTATTGTTAGGGTTATAGGACTCACTCAGACTTATGTCTGACCCCGTTGTTTTTTTTTTTTCCCAACCCTCAGGTTATCAGAGTGGGCCTAGCACTAGTGGGCTTGGATCAGACCGCTATATCTATCTTTTGGGCTTGGATCGTAGAAGTAAAGCTCGGTTTATCTTTTCTATTATGGCTATTGTCTATGTAGTGGGATTATGTACTTCTATTTTATCAAGATGGATATTATGTACTTGACTCTTGTAATGGTTTTGTGATGTAACCAAACATGTTTTACTTTCCGCTGAAATGAAATGATGATTTAAATTTTCAAGTATTACTTATATCTGTCTTGTTGTAATTTTTCTGTTCTATATTCACTTAAAATACTCCACTAATGTTATGGCATTCCCTTAGTGAGTGACCGTAGCGGGTGTGGGGTGTTACATTGGTCGATTCTAACTGAACGACGAGATTCTTGGTCACGGGTCCAAGTTTGCATGCACCAGAAAGAAGAAGAAGAAGAAAGTTTGCCAGAAAAGAGTTTTGAAAATGGGACTTTTTTTTGGAAAAGTACGATCTACAGAATTAGCAAGGTTTAAAAAAAATTATTTGTTTTTGTTTTCCAAATTTTTATTTGCTTTTGAGGAATTTTGATTTTTTTTTTTTTTTTTTTGCAAAACAATCACACGCAGAAATTAGCTACAATGAGATTTTCTGTCCTTAATAGCTCCTAACCCAAAATTATATAATGACACGTTTGATTACTTAAATCAAAAGATTTCTCAACCAGTTAACGGACAGGAGTTATAGGTGCACCAGGAATCACCCTAGCAATGCAGCCGAAGGTTTAAGTACCTTCAGAGTAACAACCGATATAATATTTATGAATCATCGTAATATTTATAAACAGTTATTTCTCTGTCGTAGTCTAGACACCAAGAAATAATTCGTTCCAAATAAATCAACTATCAAAATACAATTAAGCCCTAGATGAGCCCGCGACTCCCTTAAGTCCAACGTCTAACCGTTGTTAATTGTCAGATTCTACGATGAAATGCACTTTGTGGGCTCAGGAAAGGGTGATGAAATCCCTCACCTTATGTGAATTGGGGTATTGCCCATAACAGAATGAATACACATGCAGAAATAATAATCACAGAAATTAAAATATTTTACAAGCAAGCCGCTGCCCCTGCAGAAGATTTTTACAAGCAATGTCTATATTTTTTTTATTTGCAGCAGTAGTCCCTGTAGAGTTTAGAAAAAATCTCACATAGATCGGCAGTCCGTCCAGTGCAATTGAGTCGTGCTAGCGCGTTCACACCCCACTTGGTGTGCAACCGCTCCAACCCTGAATTGTACGCCGCTTTATGTTGTTGTCGCCTCCTATTAATTTCCACTGTACCTGCTTTCGAAAAAATTTCTCCTTTTTTTTATTGAGAAGCAAGTGAAAGCTAAAACCAAATCAAAGCGAGATTTTTAACGAAAATGAAAGCAAACCTTTTTTTTAGCAGCTCAAGTGAATGTAAAAGAAAATTAATCTACCAAGAAAATGAAAACAAAACCAAATGAAAGATAATCACTCAAACAAAGTTAAAACAATCACTCATATTAAGTCGGCCCGCACCACAAAACAAGCCCAACTCGAATTTCTTTTAAACCGACAATCCAAATTCTTGCATCTCGAAACTCACAGTTCTCTCTCTTTTTTTTATAGTAAAAATACCGGAAAAAAAAAATCAACAATTCGTTTCAGGAGTCGAAAAACAATCTAAAATCGGTTGCGATGTGAAGTTTTTGGCGGTTTCGATTTGTGGATTTCTGAATTGTTTCTTGATATTGGAAGTTTGGGGGTTTCTATTGGGTATGCGGTTACTGGTAATTCGAAGGGGGGTTGTCGATTATGGTGTGATCGTGGGTGGTGAATGATGGCTGTTGTTTCCGTGGTGGAGGCTTGCGTTAAAGGGTTTGTGGTGTGGGTTTTGCTGAGTGCGATTTGGGGGAAGGTTATTCGGTGGCCAGGTGATTTGAAAGAGAAGGGGTTGGTGGGGTAGGAGCTGACGGGTGATTTTGGAAATTGGCAGTGGGAGTTTCTGAGGGAGGTAATGGCAAATAGAAGAGGGGATTTTTGGGTAAGTAGATGTTGTGAACTATGGTGGAGGTGATGAGAATTTGGCACGGGTGATGCGTGAGTGGCAAGGGGATCTTACGGTTTTGGTCTGTGAAGGGTAGCAGTTCGGATAGAGGTAGTGATGAGAGGATATGGGTTTTGTGGATGCAGCGGTGCTTTGGTGGACGGGGAAGATGTTAGTACAATTTGCTTTGATGTTTCGATTACATATGTGGTGAATTTGTGGTTAGTGGAAGATGATCCTGAAGGGTGCTTTCAAGTGGTGCTCACGCTGGTTATGGGTATGAATGTATGGACTTGTGCGTCTTGGGAATTAGAGGAAGGACGGTGATCAGCAGTGTAGGTTTTGGTGGTTCGTTGTTGTAGATGATCGAAGGGGATTGAAGGAGGCGGTTGGGGAGATTGTAAGGCCTGAGTATTTGTGAGGTAAGATACAGGTATTTGTGATGGGGAGTACGTGCTTGTCTATTTTAGGCAAAGAAGAATGGTGGTAAGAAGTTGTATGTTATGGGTGGTGAAAGAAAAGGGTGAGATGATGTTGAAGTGTGATCTGAGGTGAAATTTGTTGTTCAGTAGAAAAAGGAAAGAAAAAATTGTAAAAGGATTTTTTTTCTTTTAATTTGTAAGATATGTAGAAAGGAAATTGTATAAGGAAAAGAAGAAAAGTGGCAAGTGTTTTTTTATTCTTTTTATTGTTGTAAAAGGAAAATAGGAAAGAAATCAGAGAGGGAAATAGGAAAGAAGTCAAATGGACATAAATTAGGAAAAAATGGCCAATTTTTTTTAAGAAACTTGGAAAGAAATCAAACTGTGAAACAATTGGAAGGAGGAAGAGAAATAGATGAGAAGGAAAGCGGATCATAAAAAAAAATTCTTCTAAATGATAGAAATCAAAAGGAAAAATAAAAATAAAATTTTTGTTGTTTTTTTATAAAGGAAAAATAAAGAGAAAATAATAAACAAATAAAAAAAATAAAAAAATACAACACGAAGGATTTACTCAGAAAAATTATTTTGGTCCCCGGCAACGGCGCCAAAATTTGTTTGCGAACAAATTTTACAATTGTAAACAACTATAAAATCCGTTCGGCTTTCCTAAACAGCAAGAATTGTTGTAGAGGGTGTCGAACTCTAGAACCAAAAATATTTTAATTAATAAATCCAATCAAGTTATTTCAGGATTTTGATTGACTGAAAAACACAGAAAATAACAGCAATTAAATAAAAAGAGAGATTTATATAATAAGAGAAAGCAATTAGGGGATAATGACATAGATTGGATTCACACTCATCAATAGCCAACAAATAAATATAGATCTAATTCATGTCTCTGTCACACACATGAATCAACGATAATTAGGTTCTTAGAAACAAAATAAGTAAATAACGACAAGCATAGCCTATGCAGGAGCTGAGCTCTTAAACAACCATAGACTATCAGGACATATTCACTAATTAATTTCAAAAACCCTAAAATTATATCTAAATCTGATAATTGTTAGATCGAACATGAATATACCCTGTGAAGGAGCACAATTCTTAAACGACACAGAATATGAAGGTTCGGATCTAACCCTTGATTCAGATCCAGATCTACATGTATAAAGTCCTCATCTATTGGCTATGTTATTCATGTTGAATCACATCTATTAGCGTCATCACCCCTAATCAAAGGGGATTAACTAGACATAGCTAAATAACAAGAGAAAAAGAAACTAAATAACATGAATATAAATAAAATAAAATAACCACTGAGAGAAAGGGAAAAGAAGAGTTTTATTCCAAGAAGAGAATTACAGAATAAAACTAAGTGTGCTTTTACATGAATAAGATACAAGGTATTTATAGTTGTATTGGCCAAGGCTAAGAGGCTCATTACACAATGTGGGACAAAATCCCTTTTTCAAAATAACCAAGTAGCTAAGTGTGAACGCATGTGAATGGAAGGCCTTTCAAGTGAGCCAATGTGAACGCAGCACGAGAGAGATGCCTTGCAAATGAGCTAATGTGAACGCGTATGAATAGATTTGCAATTGTAATAGCTTGCGGGCATCAAATGGCATCAATTTCAATTATTTTGAGCATGAATAGGAACTCCATAACATCTGCAACAAGCTATCTTTATGAAAAGGCATTGGATTAACATATGCGGCAGAAGGTGGTTGAACAGCAACATTTCTTCAAGCTTTAATCTTACTCTCAAAATCAACACTCTTCATACATGTAACACCCCACGTCCATTAATGTCACTCACAAAGGGAATGCATTAACTTCCATGGAGGTTTTAAGTGAATATAGAACAGTAAAATTACAACAAGACAGATATAAAATAGTACTTGGAAATTCAAAAACTTTATTTCATTGTAGCAGAAGTCAAAACATGTTTGATTACATCATAACACCATATTCAATGTCAAGTACAATATCTATCTTGATAAAACAAGTACATAATCCCATTACATGAATAGCCATTAAAAAGAAAGATAACAAGCTGGACTCTACTTCAGCAGTCCAAGCTTTCCAGAAGATAAGCGATCCAACTAGACTCCACTAGAACTTGGCCCAACCTGCGGACCTGAAGGGAGAAAAAGGATGGAAAAGAGGGGGTCAGACATAAAGTCTGGTGAATATGATAATTCTACAATACTATTACCAAAATAACTGGACTAAGGCATAAGCTGGAAAACAAGAAAATGTCTATGAAGAGCAGATTAAGGACATAGACAATCGCTAAAGGCAACGTTATAGGCGCTCCTAAATACTAAAGGATAAACACTATACTGCACCACACCAGTCACCCTAAAGATTCATCCCACTTAGCTTCACTTAGAAACTTTCCCAATGGCTTTACGTACCCCTAGCTGACTACATAGGTGCCGCCTGCCCCTATCTCCACTAGGTGTACCCTACTTCCCATTATTTGATCGGCTCCTTAACTCGTAGATACCTGTGCTGGCCCCACAGTGGGGTGTATCACTCCCCTAAAGTGGCAACCTGATACAACGGACATGCACGGCTTATACCTACACGATGCAACAACGTCTTACCTACCAGCCCGGGTCCACACACGCATATGAAACCCGTTGGACTTGCGTTGCCACCGCTCCCTGTTTTGGCCTCTTATAGTCAAACCCAGTATGCGTGTCCCGTCCTCGACTTGGGTCGAGCCCACAAAGATACGTTTTGGGATACTGGTTGAAATGGGCCCCCACTATTTACCACAAGCATTCCACCTAAGCTTGTCCCCATTAGTCCATCCCACTTAACCCACTTAGTCATGTTCATTTACATGTGTGTTTGGTTAAGTCTAATCGTATTTCAAATGCCTCTAAAGGCAACCACCAGATTCCTCATGCCACCCAAGGCACCTACTTAACCCCCATGTCCCACCTTACATGCTTATCTGGTTAAGTATTTCTTAGTTCATTAAGGCCATAACCTCATAATGACCTCTCACATTAGACTGGCATTTATGGCAGCTGGATTTGTCGGGCGGGTCCGGGCAGTCTTACACCATAAAAGAGTCTAACCTCGTGTCTTTACAACTTGTATGCTTTAGTTTGGGCCTAGGACCTCTCACATTGGGCCGACATTTGTGACTACTGGATTTGCCGGGCGGGTCCGGGCAGGTTTACATCACAAACGGGTCCAACCTCGTGTCCTAAGCATTGATTATTAATAATAATCCACTTTCCCCCAATTTTAATAATTCCCTACTTGAATTATTAATTACTTCCAATTTTTAACAATGTCCATAATTGACTCAATTATGGACATTCATTCATGGTATGCAACATCTTACAAAATTGCACCCAATTTATTAATTCCTAATATTACCCCTACCCCACGTTTGAACGTTTATTCGCAAAATATATGTTAGACTCGAATAGCCTAACTCATAGCATAAAAGAGATTATCATAATAACAACATGTATATGTGACCAAATGAATCATAATAAGGGGTGAAACTTGCATATGTCCAACTTGCATAGATTAT
The DNA here is from genome assembly GCA_030737875.1 of Allium sativum. Classification (NCBI taxonomy): domain Eukaryota; kingdom Viridiplantae; phylum Streptophyta; class Magnoliopsida; order Asparagales; family Amaryllidaceae; genus Allium; species Allium sativum. The sequence goes on from CM060915.1 coordinate 953,896,800, forward strand.
ACATGTCATGGATCTAAAGGTGTCAACTTGTTCAAAATTCACCTAATATGATCTCAATCAATTTTCATAAACTTACATATGAACATGTGTGAATCAACATCATCTAATTTTTTTAACAACATGGTTTTATATGGGTACACCTAACTCAATAGGCAAATTCCCATAATCAAGTTTTATTTAATTATAGTTTCAAGTTTATGGGTACACCTAACCTAATAGGCAAATTCCCATAAACAAGATCCATTTAAATTAAGAAAAAAAACATAACTTTAAGCATGATCCAACAACATCATGATTTTTCAACATAATATAGCATGATTTATAACATGGCATAGTATGATAGTATAACATAGCTTGACATGATTCTCAACATAGCACGACATAGCATAAGAGAATTTACAACATAGCATATATAATTTACATCATACGACAGCATAATAACATAATAAGAGATCCACAATATATAGAATTTACAATTACAAATCACATCACTTTCTTGTGATCCATTCATAACTGAGTCAAATTAGTTTGTAATAGTCTTGTGAGAATCATCATACTCACCAACAAAAGAAAAGAATTAGAGAAAGAGAGATCTTTTGATTTGATTTGTGTAGATTTAGTTGTAGATGATTAGGCTTCCTCTTCTTAGTTTGTGACGGCTATGCTGAACTCCATGGCAGCAGCATGACGGTAGCTTCTCTAATTTTACAAGTGATTTAGGTTTAGGGTCTACCCACTTATTTATAGATTTTAGAATGCATTTAGGCCATTAGATTTAACCTAGAAATAACCGCAGCCGTTCAGATAAAATGGGGTTTATCTTGTTGACCCAGCAATGAGTCAGAAGTGACTCAGCAAACACTCAGCAAATTAATTCTATTCATGTTTGCATTAACTGCCCATATATATATATATATATATATATATATATATTCTACAATGTACACATTAGATACATCCCCCCCCTTTTTACACACTTATTATTGTTTTTATATACATATTAGATACATCCCCTCTCTTACACACTTATTAATATTTTTATATTCATATTAGATGCATCCCCTCTTCTACATGCTTATTAATATTTTTATATTCATATTAGATGCATCCCCTCTTCTACACACTTATTATTATTTTAGCAACTTTAGTGTTAATAGAAAATTCGGGGTGTTACATTCTCCCCTCCTTTTAGGATTTCGTCCCCGAAATCTTCAAGTCTGGAAGAATGTATATCCTACCATCCAAACGTCCATCTACTCATCCATCATACACAGGCATCCATTGTCCTTACAGACTTCTAATGCTTTCATGTTTAAATGCACAGTGTGTGTATATGTCCGTATCTAATGCAAAATCAGGCGGTCCACTGATTCAGTTGACCTCCTTAATGCAACTATGATCGTGCCATGCATCCATTATGTATGCAAAAGATTCTTAATGCTACATAATACTTCTATATGCGTGCACAACCATCATCTGAATGCAGCATCCACATGATAATACAACCATCGTTCATCCATTTTACTAAATACATCCATATATATGCAATATGCAATATGTAGTGACTGAGCCGATCTAGTGCCTAAAGTGTGTGTATATATGCATCCACGAGCAACCACTAGCAAACACTTGCATCCATTTTGCATCCATCATACATAACATGTCTCAAACACATGTTTCAACCATAGGATTATCCTAACTAAAGGTCAAAGGTACTAATGAGAGGACATACTAAAGATAAGATAAGCTAAGCGATAAAGGAGAAATTAAAAGACATACCCTCAAAAAGAAAAGGGTACAACGAACGCATCTTCTCTTCTGTCTCCCAAGTTGCGTTGCTCTCATCATCTCCCCATTGCACTTTAACCAGTCTGACCTCTCGATTCCTCAACTTTTTGATCTCCGACCCAAGAATGCATGTAGGAGCTCGTCTAATTGTTGCATCACGCTCTATTTCCACCTCTTTAAGCAAGCTCGGCTCTACCACCTCCGCGGTCTTGTGCAAACACTTCCTCAAATGTGATACATGGAATACGTCGTGTACTCCACTAAGTTTCTCAGGCAACTCCACCCTATATGCCATCTTCCCAATCCTGTCTTTTACAGGAAACGGCCCTACAAACCTTGGTGCTAATTTCCCCACGGACCCAAAGCGAACAACATTCTGTAACGGAGATACTTTGATAAAAACCATGTCCCCAATGTCAAACTCAAGATCTGTCCTCCTCTTATCAGCATACGATTTTTTCCTATCTTGTGCTGCTTTCATCCTCCTCGAATCAACTCAATCTTCTCCGATGTTTCCCTAACCATATCGGGCCCAAGTAGGATTTTATCGGTAGATTCCCACCAACATGTAGGCGAACGGCAAGGCCTTCCATAAAGAGCTTCGAAAGGTGCCATGCCAATACTAGACTGAAAGCTATTATTATATGCGAATTCTACTAACGGAAGGTGCTCTTCCCATGTACCCCCAAAGTCTAGGATACAAAGCCTTAAAAGATCCTCTAGAATGCGATTCACCCTCTCGGTCTGGCCGTCTGTCTGAGGATGATATGCGGTGCTCAAACATAGCTGAGTCCCTACCACCTCTTGTAAACTCTTCCAAAATTCGCTAGTAAAGATGGGGTCACGGTCGCTTACTATACTAGAAGGAATACCGTGCAAACGAACTATCTCCTTAATGTATACAGAAGCCAACCACGGAGCAGTCCTCTTACTTTTCACGGGAATAAAATGGGCGCTTTTAGTAAGTCTATCTACTATAACCCAAATCCCCGTGTTACCCTTCCTTGATCTTGGTAATCCATCCACAAAATCCATTGAGATGCTTTCCCATTTCCATAGTGGAACTTCTAATGGGTGAAGCAACCCACCGGGTTTTTTTTGTTCTGCTTTAACTCGTTGGCACACCAAGCATCTAGCGACGTACTCGGCCACATCCTTTTTCATACCGGCCCGAAAGAAAACCCGCTTCATATCTTTGTACATCTTATCCCCGCCGGGATGAATGGTCATTTTTGAGCGATGAGCATCATCAAGAATGGCCTTCCTTAAGTCTTCGTCTTGTGGTACACAAAGTCTATTATCCCTTCGTAACCAACCCTTATCGTCTAGGGTATACCTACGAAGATGGCTTGACGACTCCCCCCCTTTGAGCTTTTCTACTATCTCAACCAACTGTGGGTTGTCTCGCTGTGCCTCACCAACCCGTCCTAGAAGTGTAGGTCTAACCTCCAAGGATGCTAGCAGACCGGGTACTAAGTCAACGGAGGGTCTAAAGTCAAACATAGAGATGAATTCTAAGCTTTGTCGTTCGACAAACAACGGACTCAAGGACAACCTTTTCCTACTTAAGGCGTCTGCCACCACGTTACCCTTGCCCGGGGTATATGCTATTTCAAAATCGTAGGAGGCTAAGAATTCCATCCACCGTTGCTGCCTTAAATTCAAATCCTTCTGAGAGAATAAGTATTTTAATGATTTGTGGTCAGTGAGCAGTTCGAATTTCTCACCAAGAAGATAGTGACGCCAAGACTTAAGCGCGAAAACAATTGCGGCTAGCTCTAAGTCATGCATGGGGTAATTCTTTTCATGATCCCTCAACTGCCTTCCACCATAGGCTATTACTCTTCCCTCTTGCATGAGGACCGCGCCAAGTCCCGTCCCACAAGCATCAGTATAGATGGTAAACGGTTTATTCCCGTCTGGCAGCACTAAGACTGGGGCTGAAGTTAAGGCTCTCTTTAAACGTTGGAACGCATCATCGCAATCTTTGTCCCACGTAAAAACCAGGTTCTTCTTCGTTAACCGTGTTAATGGAGCTGATATTTTTGCGAAGTCTTTGATAAACTTCCTATAATAGCCAGCCAACCCCAAGAAACTTCTTACTTCGGTTGCATTTTTAGGGACCTTCCAATCTTGGATGGCCACCACCTTTGCGGGATCCACTGCTATCCCTTCTTTGGAAACCACGTGCCCTAAGAACCGTACTTCCTTCCTCCAGAAGTGACACTTAGAAAATTTTGCCTTAAGGTTATGCGCTCGAAGGGTTTCCAACACTTCCCTAAGATGTAGGGAGTGCTCTTCTTTATTCTTAGAAAAGACTAAGATGTCATCCACAAAGACTACCACGAATTTGTTAAGGTATTCCCTAAACACCCTACTCATCAAATCAACAAAATATGCAGGGGCGTTTGTCAAACCAAAGGGCATCACTAGCCATTCATAGAATCCGTCAGGAGTCCTAAAAGCAGTCTTATCTATACTATCCTCAGCCACTCTCAGTTGATGAAAGCCAGTGGCTAAGTCCAACTGCGAAAACACTGAGGCGCCAACTAACTGATCAAAGAGATCGTCAATCCTCGGCAGTGGGTGTCGGTTCTTTTTAGTAAGCTTGTTTAATTCTCTATAGTCCATACAAAGTCTAAGAGACCCATCCGCCTTTGTGGCAAAAACTACTGGAGCACCCCACTCCGATATACTACGTCTTATGAACCCCTTCTCAAGCAACTCCTTTACTTGCTTATTGAGTTCCCTCCTTTCACGAGGAGCCATGTGGCGCACTGGCAAAGATACGGGTTTAGCATTATCCACAAGATAAATTCGAAAGTCTATCTCCCGCTTTGGAGGTAAGCCCTTCACCTCCTCAAACACATCCGGATATTCCCGGACCACTTCTACCGATCGCAGGTTCTCTACAGACGCGTCAAGCGATTCAAGATAACTTAGCATAACGGAATTTATGGGATTACAAAAGATGTCGAGAGCATTACCAAGGCGAGTCACAAGCCTAACTACTCTCCTTTCACAATCAAGAATGGCCCTATTTCTAGACAACCAATCCATTCCTAAAATTAGCCCATAGCCCGTGAAGCCCAATACATAAGCATCGCATCTAAATTCAACGCTAAGTATAGAGATTTTCAAATCCAAACATATCATGGTCAAATGAGCCGAACCCCCAATTGGATTTGAAACGACTAGGGGATCCTCTACTAAACTGGTGTTCAAGTGCAGTGATTCAACTAATGATGCAGAGATAAACGAATGAGATGCGCCAGAATCGAATAAGGTACGGACAGGATGATCAAACAGAAAAACTAAGCTTTCAACAGAAATTGTTCTACCTCTTTCTTGCAGCGGTGGGGCCGCAATAGCCTTAACTTGCCCCCTTGCCTGCCCTGGTGCCATAAGAGCCTGCACCTGTCCTCCCGAGGTAGACCCTGCCCTCTGCCCCTTCTTTGGACAGTCCTTCACTAAATGTCCCGCATCTCCACAATGAAAACAAACAGTCTTCTTTTTCTTTCTACAATCTTTGCTGAGATGGCCAGGCGTCCCACAATTGAAGCATTTCTTCTTCCCTTTGCCATTATTGTTTTTACCACCCTTCTTATTTTGCTGTTGGGGTTTCTTCTGATCCCCTTTCTTTTCAACTGCCTTATCCTCATGCATAAGTGCCATTTCTACTAGCTTTTCAAAGGTGGCTCCCATAGGGATGTGGGTCATAGCCAACCCTTGCAACGGTTCATTCAAGCCTCTAACGAACCTCAAAGCTTTCTTCTCTGGCGTGTTCACCAACTCCAAGCCAAACCTTGCTAACTGATTAAATTTATTGACATATTCCTTTACTGATGAGCTCCCTTGCTTTAGTGCCAGGAATTTTTCCATATTTAAGTTCTCCTCTGCCCTTGAAAGAAACTTTGCCTCAAACCTTCGTCTGAAATCCGCCCATGAATCAACTGGACGTTCCCCGTTAGTGACCTCCCACCAAAACGAGGCCTCTCCCTTCATTAACCAAGCAGCTAAACGGACTTTCCTCCCATCTTCCACTTCAAAGATATCCAACAATTCCTCAGTCTCCTTAAGCCAATCTCTGGCCTCCACAAACGTCTCAGTCCCTTGAAAAGTTTTTTCTCCCATAGCCTTGAATTCCTTGCACGTCTTTGCAAAAGTGTCAACACGAGGAGGAGGAGGAGGAGGAATGGGTGCAACTAGGGGTGGAGGAGTATCCGCTGGGCCTGCAGTGGTGGCCCTAGCCTCCAAGTATCTCCTAAACCACCCTGGAATCGTCACACCTTCTGGGAGATTAAGATCTTCAGCCATGCTGAAACGAAAAAGGAAAGATTCAAAATGGAGAATTCGAAAGATAAAGATAAGGATATGGCTATTTGGGATTATGTTTTTCATAAAAACTCTCTTTAAATAACATGTTTTTTTTTTTGAAAGCACATCTTCCAAAAATACTTTAGAAAAAAAAATATTTTTCTAAAATTTTTTTTTTATCTGTTCTGGTAACCTTATGCTCTGATACCACGTGTAACACCCCACGTCCATTAATGTCACTCACAAAGGGAATGCATTAACTTCCATGGAGGTTTTAAGTGAATATAGAACAGTAAAATTACAACAAGACAGATATAAAATAGTACTTGGAAATTCAAAAACTTTATTTCATTGTAGCAGAAGTCAAAACATGTTTGATTACATCATAACACCATATTCAATGTCAAGTACAATATCTATCTTGATAAAACAAGTACATAATCCCATTACATGAATAGCCATTAAAAAGAAAGATAACAAGCTGGACTCTACTTCAGCAGTCCAAGCTTTCCAGAAGATAAGCGATCCAACTAGACTCCACTAGAACTTGGCCCAACCTGCGGACCTGAAGGGAGAAAAAGGATGGAAAAGAGGGGGTCAGACATAAAGTCTGGTGAATATGATAATTCTACAATACTATTACCAAAATAACTGGACTAAGGCATAAGCTGGAAAACAAGAAAATGTCTATGAAGAGCAGATTAAGGACATAGACAATCGCTAAAGGCAACGTTATAGGCGCTCCTAAATACTAAAGGATAAACACTATACTGCACCACACCAGTCACCCTAAAGATTCATCCCACTTAGCTTCACTTAGAAACTTTCCCAATGGCTTTACGTACCCCTAGCTGACTACATAGGTGCCGCCTGCCCCTATCTCCACTAGGTGTACCCTACTTCCCATTATTTGATCGGCTCCTTAACTCGTAGATACCCGTGCTGGCCCCACAGTGGGGTGTATCACTCCCCTAAAGTGGCAACCTGATACAACGGACATGCACGGCTTATACCTACACGATGCAACAACGTCTTACCTACCAGCCCGGGTCCACACACGCATATGAAACCCGTTGGACTTGCGTTGCCACCGCTCCCTGTTTTGGCCTCTTATAGTCAAACCCAGTATGCGTGTCCCGTCCTCGACTTGGGTCGAGCCCACAAAGATACGTTTTGGGATACTGGTTGAAATGGGCCCCCACTATTTACCACAAGCATTCCACCTAAGCTTGTCCCCATTAGTCCATCCCACTTAACCCACTTAGTCATGTTCATTTACATGTGTGTTTGGTTAAGTCTAATCGTATTTCAAATGCCTCTAAAGGCAACCACCAGATTCCTCATGCCACCCAAGGCACCTACTTAACCCCCATGTCCCACCTTACATGCTTATCTGGTTAAGTATTTCTTAGTTCATTAAGGCCATAACCTCATAATGACCTCTCACATTAGACTGGCATTTATGGCAGCTGGATTTGCCGGGCGGGTCCGGGCAGTCTTACACCATAAAAGAGTCTAACCTCGTGTCTTTACAACTGTTATGCTTTAGTTTGGGCCTAGGACCTCTCACATTGGGCCGACATTTGTGACTACTGGATTTGCCGGGCGGGTCCGGGCAGGTTTACATCACAAACGGGTCCAACCTCGTGTCCTAAGCATTGATTATTAATAATAATCCACTTTCCCCCAATTTTAATAATTCCCTACTTGAATTATTAATTACTTCCAATTTTTAACAATGTCCATAATTGACTCAATTATGGACATTCATCCATGGTATGCAACATTTTACAAAATTGCACCCAATTTATTAATTCCTAATATTACCCCTACCCCACGTTTGAACGTTTATTCGCAAAATATATGTTAGACTCGAATAGCCTAACTCATAGCATAAAAGAGATTATCATAATAACAACATGTATATGTGACCAAATGAATCATAATAAGGGGTGAAACTTGCATATGTCCAACTTGCATAGATTATACATGTCATGGATCTAAAGGTGTCAACTTGTTCAAAATTCACCTAATATGATCTCAATCAATTTTCATAAACTTACATATGAACATGTGTGAATCAACATCATCTAATTTTTTTTAACAACATGGTTTTATATGGGTACACCTAACTCAATAGGCAAATTCCCATAATCAAGTTTTATTTAATTATAGTTTCAAGTTTATGGGTACACCTAACCTAATAGGCAAATTCCCATAAACAAGATCCATTTAAATTAAGAAAAAAAACATAACTTTAAGCATGATCCAACAACATCATGATTTTTCAACATAATATAGCATGATTTATAACATGGCATAGTATGATAGTATAACATAGCTTGACATGATTCTCAACATAGCACGACATAGCATAAGAGAATTTACAACATAGCATGACATAGCATATATAATTTACATCATACGACAGCATAATAACATAATAAGAGATCCACAATATATAGAATTTACAATTACAAATCACATCACTTTCTTGTGATCCATTCATAACTGAGTCAAATTAGTTTGTAATAGTCTTGTGAGAATCATCATACTCACCAACAAAAGAAAAGAATTAGAGAAAGAGAGATCTTTTGATTTGATTTGTGTAGATTTAATTGTAGATGATTAGGCTTCCTCTTCTTAGTTTGTGACGGCTATGCTGAACTCCATGGCAGCAGCATGACGGTAGCTTCTCTAATTTTACAAGTGATTTAGGTTTAGGGTCTACCCACTTATTTATAGATTTTAGAATGCATTTAGGCCATTAGATTTAACCTAGAAATAACCGCAGCCGTTCAGACAAGATGGGGTTTATCTTGTTGACTCAGCAATGAGTCAGAAGTGACTCAGCAAACACTCAGCAAATTAATTCTATTCATGTTTGCATTAACTGCCCATATATATATATATATATATATTCTACAATGTACACATTAGATACATCCCCCCCCCTTTTTACACACTTATTATTGTTTTTATATACATATTAGATACATCCCCTCTCTTACACACTTATTAATATTTTTATATTCATATTAGATGCATCCCCTCTTCTACATGCTTATTAATATTTTTATATTCATATTAGATGCATCCCCTCTTCTACACACTTATTATTATTTTAGCAACTTTAGTGTTAATAGAAAATTCGGGGTGTTACAATACACCAATTCTTCAAGCTTTTCAACAATTACGTGCATTAATCCATTCATCATAAATAATCTGAAAACACAACTATAAATACACAGTATCAATTATTTTAAATATAAAATAAGATAAATAAGCGGATAAAATATACACGTTCACGTGTATATCAGCAACTACACATGTCTTCAACAACTACAAGTGTTTGACTTCTGATTTGTGTTCATGAATCAACACGGACAACCAATAGTTTAAGTACAACCTTCCTATAATCTGATCCTCGAGTATATGATTTGAATGTGAAGATTTAAGGAGAAGATTGCTTGTTGAATCAAATGATATTAAAATGATTCAAGGACTCAACAAGTATTTGACCTGGAGAGCTTTTATTTGTAAAGAATGTAAATGGAGAGAATAGAAAGATGATTAGAAAATTTGGTAAAATTCGAGTAAATTAGGTTATTGTAAAACATGATTGAAGTTGTTTATATAATAGTATAGGAGTAGCAATCCTTCTTGAATAGTTTCTATAAAAGGTTATGTCCATTTCCTTTGATTAATGAAGAGGATTCTCTTCATGAAGGATGGTGACTCTTCACATAATAGTTTCTGGGTTGAATCAATCGACTGGTTAAAAATCATCAGTTGACTGGTAGAATTAAATCTTTTAAATATTTTTTTGTCAAAACTAGCTGTTATATGCAAAAACAGCTTGACCAGTCGACTGGTCCATTTCCTACCAGTCGATTGGTAGGCCAGTTTCTGCATATATCTGGCTTTTATAAAGGTTTATAATTAAATATGTATATATATATTACTTTGTTTAGCACATTCATGTATACTTGAGGATAGATTTTAACATAATTCTAACACGACTCTATGTATATATATAACCCTATCTTTATGATTTGATTCCCATAGTAGCTTCATTCGTTGGCATTGATCAAAATCTTGTTATCAACATTCTCCCCCGTTTTGATTGATGACAACACTTTGGATTTTCTCCCCCTGAATGTATAGCTCCCCCTGTATTTCTGCACAATTTTGTTAGTTCATAATTTTATAACCTTACCATTTAATTCCTGTATTCACAAATGTTAGCACAATTTTCCAATAGTATGGAAAATATAAATAATAACATGGAAACATAAAAATGGTATATTTATCCCCTTTTTCATCAATTAAAAAGAAATAAAGATATTATAAGCACATGATAACCATATAACATTTTAGAGATCATTAAATGATACAATTCCTAACTCTCGTCAGAGTTTAGTAAAAGATTTCTCTAAATTGTAAAGATATCAGCAATTTGATTTTCTAAGTTAACAAATTCTAAATTAATTGTTTGTTTTTCAATATTATCTCTTAAGAAGTGATGTCTGATATCAATGTGTTTGGTTTTGGAATGGTTTACCGGATTCTTAGATAAATTTATTGCGCTAGTATCGTCACAATAGATAATGGAATTTGACAAACTTACATTGAAATCTTTTAGTGTTTGCTGCATATATAATACCTGAGCACAAGCTAGTGCAGCAGATATGTATTCAGCTTCGCATGTTGATAATGAAACACAATTTTGTTTCATGCTAAACCATGATATAAGTGATTTACCAATAAAGTGACATGTTCCACTTGTACTCTTATGATCCGTTCGTGATCCTCCAAAATCAGCATCACTATATGAAACTAATTCAAAGATACAGTCTTTCGGATAGAAGAGTCCAAAATCTTTGGTACTACTTAGATATCGTAATATTCGTTTAGCCGCTCTTAAATGTGACTCTTTTGGATTAGCTTCAAATTGAGCACATAAGCAAACACTCATCGTGATATCTGGTCTACTTGTAGTTAAATACAGAAGTGAACCTATCATGCTTCGATATAAGTTTTGATCGACATTTTTACCATTTTCATCTTTATCTAAATGTGTCAATGTACTCATTGGTGTAGGTTTACTTGACGTGTTTTCCATTCCAAAACGTTTTATTAAATTAGTACAATATTTTTCTTGATTAATGAAAATTCCATCTGGAAATTACTTAATTTGTATTCCAAAAACTAAGAAAGTTCTCCTATATGTGACATTTCAAATTCCTTGGTCATTATTTTTGAAAATTCTTGACATTATTGATCATTTGTTGATCCAAAGATAATGTCGTCTACATATATTTGAACTATTAGAATATCTTTATGGTCTTTCTTGATAAATAGTTTTTGATCAACCTTTCCAATTTGAAATTCTGAATCTAACAGGTAAGTTTTGAGACGTTCATACCAAGCACGAGGTGCTTGTTTCAAACCATATAATGCCTTTTTCAGTTTATAAACATGATCATGATATTTTTCATGAGCGAATAGTGGAGGTTGTTCAACATATACTCGTTCTTTATGTAACCATTTAAGAAAGCGCTTTTAACGTCCATCTGATATAATTTGAAGTTATGATGACAAGCGTATGCTAATAATATTCGAATTACTTCTAGTCATACAACTAGAGCAAAGGTTTCTTCATAATCTATGCCTTCTTCTTGATTGTAACCTTGTGCAACAAGTCTAGCTTTATTTCTAGTGATATTTCCCAATTCATTTGCTTTATTTTTGTAAACCCATTTTGTTCCAATAACATTTTGATCATTTGGTCCTGGCACTAATTCTTAGACTTCATTACATTCAAACAGGTTTAATTCTTCTTGCATGGCAATTATCTAATTTTCATCTGTAGATGCTTCTTTAGGATTTTTAGGTTTGATATTTGACAAGAAGGCTACATTACTTACCAAATTAAGTTGACTTCTTGTTCTAACATTTGAAGTTATTTCTCCAATAATATATTGCGTTGGATGATCTCATAATATTCGCAGTGGTGATCTGACTTCATTAATAGGAATATTTTGATTATTGATATTATCTTGTGTTTATGTAGTATTATTCTCTTTGTTGTTATGAACAATGTTTTCATCTTCTCTATATATTATTAGATCATCATCGTGAGAAGTGTTATTTGTTATAACTTTTGTTTTTAAGGAATTTTGAATAAAATTTTCGTCAAACGAAACATGAAGTGATTCTTCTATTTTACTAGTTCTTTTATTGAAAATACGATAAGCTTTGCTACGCTAAGAATATCCCAAGAATGCTCCTTCATCAGATTTTGAATCAAATTTTCCAAGTTGATTTTTTGTATTTAAAATGAAGCATTCTGAAGCAAAGACTTTAAAATAAGATATATTTGGTTTTCTACCAGTAAAAAGCTCGTATGGATTTTTTTAGTAAGAGGTCGAATGGAAACGTGATTCAAAACATAACAAGATGTTGCGACTGCTTCAGCCCAAAAATGTTTTGGTAGTGTACTTCCATTTAATAGTGTTCTCGCATATTCTTGTAAAGTTCTATTCTTACGTTCTACAACTCCATTTTGTTGTGGAGTTCTAGGAAATGAAAAATTATGAAAAAATACATTCTTTTGACAAAACAAATCAGAATTTTCATTTTCAAATTCTCTTCCATGATCACTTCGTATATTTTTTATTTTTAAATAAGTTAAATTTTGAATTTGTTTGACAAAATTCTTAAAAATATCAAAAGTATCGCTTTTATTCTTTAAAAACAAAGTCCAAGTGTATCTTGAAAAATCATCAACAATTACAAACACATATCTACTATGGTTTATGGACTGAACTTAGTCCGAATAAATCCATGTGAAGTAACTCAAGTGGTTGTAATGTTGATATGACCTTTTTAGATTTAAAAGTGGATTTGGTTAACTTTCCGAGTTGACAAGCATCACATAAATTTTCAGTTTTGAATTTTATTTTGGGTAATCCTATACAAGATCAATTTTAGATAGTTTTTTTATTGTTTTAAAGTTAATATGGAAAAATCATTTGTGCCATAACCAAGGATCATTATCTTTGGCTAATAATCACATGCTTGGATTATATTAATTGCCATATTTAAAATATAAATATTTTTGTCTCGATTTGAATCAAAAATACTGCATTTATTTTCATAATAAGTTATTTTAAAACCTTTATCACATAATTGACTTATACTTAATAAATTTTGCTTTAAGTTCTTAACTAATAAAACATCTGAAATAAGAGGTGAATTAGATATACCGTAATTGCTCACATCACCTTTGCTGATGATGTATCCTTTGGAATTATCTTCAAATGTAACAGGTCCTCCTTTTGAGAAAGTGATATTTGATAGCATTTCCTTATATCCTATCATATGTTTTGATTAACCACTATCTAGTATCCATTTTCCTCTATTTTTGTTGAGTGGGACCTGCAAAAAATAAATCAAAATTTTCATTGGTACCCACTTCCTCCGTTAGGGACCTACGGTTTAAATCTTAGGAAGCCAAATCCAAGAGGGCTTAGGTTCCTTTTTGAAAAAATAATTACTATTATAATGAACAGAATCTAAAAAGGTTTTAATATATTTATTCCTAATAAGAATATTATTTGCCTTCGGAATCCATATACTAATATTATCCGAATATTTTTTCTTAGCAGAAATATTTATTTTACTACTAGAAATTTTGGTTTAATATTAGAATTTTTTTAATTGGATTTCCTTTTTGAATTTATTTTATAATCACATCCAAGTCGTTTTTTAATAAAAACCGATTGAGAATTTTCTAAAATTTTAGATAAATTTTCTCTACCTTTGTTAAAAATATTTACATTTAGAAATGCTTTCTAACTTAGTTTTTAGAATAGTATTTTCTAACTCTATAATTTTTATTTTAGTATTTAAATCATGATTTTCAGAATTTAACAAATCATTTTTATTCTTTTAAGTCTCGATTTCTTGACTCAACAAAGAAATTTGAGAATTTGCAATTGAAAGAGAATCTTGTAATTTTCTAATTTCTTCTTCTAAGATTTCTTTTTCATCTTTTAAAAGGTCTCTCTCAAATTAGGCTTTATTTTTGTCTTCATTAGCTTGTTTAAATTTTCTCTTAAACATTTTTCTAGATTCTAAGATTTCAGTATTAATTTCTACTAAATCACCAAAAGTAAAATCACTTGCATCATTGTCCTTAGCCATGAAGCACACATTTGCTTGCTCACTATCACTATCGCTATCATTTTCAGAAGATGAGTCTGAGTTGTCCCAAGTGACTGAAAAAGCTCGTTTCTTTGATTTTTCATTTTTGCGATTTCTCTTTAGCTATGGACAATTCTTTTGATACTGTCCGGTCTCGTGACAGTTGAAGTATTCTATTAAAGCAGGATCAGGTTCTTTTGATGAATTCTTCATTATATTTTTGCTTTGACATTTTCTGTATTTTAGAATTTTTCTAAAATTCTTAGCAACAAATGCTATATCTTCTTCATCTGAATCTTTTTTTTCTACATGGAAAGCTAAAATTTTCTTATCTTGTACCTGTGCTTTCTTTGCCTGCAAATTCACTTCATAAGACATTAGATTACCGATCAACTCTTCCGGTTTCATGGAAGAGAGATCATTAGCTTCTTCGATCGCTAATACTTTTCTCCCCCATTCATCCGTTAAAGAATTCAAAAATTTTGAAACTATGTCAAAGTCGGAATACTTTTCTCCTAGTCCTAATAAAGAATGATAAATATTTTGAAAACGTGAATACATATCATTTATGGATTTATTTTCATTCATCTTAAAATTTTGAAACTGATTCTTGAGCATAGATATTTTACTTTGTTTAACTTTGTTAGTTCCTTCATGAGTAATTTTAAGTGTTCTCCAGATTTCATATGCAATGTTGCAGATACAAATCCGATTGAACTCATTTCTATCTAGAGCACAATGTAGCATGTTCATGGGCTTAGCATTTGCAGTAGCTTCATTTTTCTCAATATTTGACCATTTAGTGTATGCAGTAGTAGGTGATGTATACTCTTTTTGAGTAATATTCCATGCATCATAACTATTTGCTTGCCTGTATTTTCTCATTCATGTAGCCCAGTAACTATAATTCATGCCATTAAAGAAGGGTGGTCTAGCAGTTGATTGCCTTCAGAATATCTGGTGTTATTGCTAGTGCTAGTGTTATTATCCATATTATCTAAATATCAAATAACGTTTTATGCTTATATGATAGCCTTGCTCTGATACCAATTGAAAAGGTCGATGTGTATGACTTAAAGGATCTTTACGGATATAGCGGAAATATATGTGATATGCTAGCTAAATAATATGCAATAGTTAAGCAAATAAACCTAAGTTACAGAGATATATCAAAAAAAAGTAAACGTGGAAAATAAAGCAAAGTGACACTAGGAGTTTTTATATTGGTTCGGATTTCCCGCCCTACGTCCAGTCCCGAAGCTCCTCTTCGGAATTCACTAACAATGACCTCTCTTAACCCGGAGGAATAGGTCAGTACACCCGAGCCCCAACAAGGATGCCTCTCGCCTCAGCAACTACGTAGGTCTTCAACAATTACAAGTGTTTGACTTTTGATTTGTGTTCTTGAATCAACACGGATAGCCAATAGTTTAAGTACAACCTTCCTATAATCTGATCCTTGAGTATATGACTTGAATGCGAAGATTTAAGGAAGAAGATTGCTTGTTGAATCAAATGATATTACATTGATTCAAGGGTTCAACAAGTATTTGAATTGGAGAGCTTTTATTTGCAAAGAATGTAAATGGAGAGAATAGAATGATGATCAGAAAAATCGGTAAAATTCGAGTAAATTAGGTTATTGTAAAACATGATTGAAGTTGTTTATATAATAGTATAAAAGTGTAGCAATCCTTCATGAATAGTTTCTATAAAAGGTTATTACCATTTCATTCGATTAATGAAGAGGAATCTCTTCATGAAGGATGGTGACTCTTCACAAAATAGTTTCTTGGTCGAATCAGTCGACTGGTTAAAAATCATCAGTTGACCAGTAGAATTAAATCATTTAAATATTTTTTTATCAAAACTGGCCGTCATATGCAAAAATAGCTTGACCAGTCGACTGGTGCATTTCCTACCAGTCGACTGGTAGGCCAGTTTATGCATATATCTGTCTTTTATAAAGGTTTATAATTATATATATAACTTTGTTTAGCACATTCGTGTATATTTGAGGATAGAATTTAACATAATTCTAACACGACTCAATGTACATATATATGTAACCTTATCTTTAGGATTCAATTCCCATAGTAGCTTCATTCGTTGGCATCGATCAAAATTTTGTTTTCAACATCTAAGACCTTATCACTACCTATGATGGTTAGAATAAGGGGCCTCCTGGAGGGAGGACATGTAAGTCCTTGGGCCCTGCTTGTGGATAAGCTAGCCAAGCGCACCGAACGCATAGGCCCAGAGAGTGGCTGACAGAGCACGTACACCCTCTGTTTTTACATCGAAGGCCCAGGGAGTGGCTTAAGAAGCATGTAAACCTCTGCTTCACAAACCAAATATTGGAAGGGTTCCGTTCTTTCATATATTAATACACGAATATGGGTCGATTCGGCTCCTCATAATACTGGAAGTGATCTCGGGCCTCAGATACTTAATACCAGAAGGGGTTTCCCGGCCTTCAATCTTCTACCTGAATAAAAGTTGGTTCGGGACTTCTATCTAATACTGGAAGGGGTTTCCCGGTCTTCAATTTTTAATTATCCGGATAAAGATGAGTTCGAGACTTCTATACAACACTGGAAGGGAGGAACCGGACATCGATATTTACAATGCCTGGACAAAGAACGATTCAGGACTTCTATTAATACTAAAAGACAAACTCTAATCCAAAATCTTCAACACCCGAATCTGGGTCGGATCGTTTTCTCATAAGTACCGGAAATGGATCCCGAATTTCTTACACTTATAATTCGAACCCGGGCGAGATCAGATTTTCGCAAATACCGGAAGGGTAATCATGGTTGACTCAAAAAAAAGAAGTGGACCCTCGGCCTTATATCTCAAGACCTAAACCCGAGACAATCCTGAAGTAAGTCACAACCGAATGAGGTGTTCCAGTTTCATCATGAACATCCCCAAACTCGGGCATAGTCGAGCTCTTCAATCTGAACAAGAAGGAATGGCACGTCCTCCCCTTCGGAAATTCATATACGGCTCAGGATTGTACTTTAGGCACTATTAAGGGCGGGCTTAGGATTCTCTCAGGGAAGAACCTTAAACATGTGTACTCATTAATTTATTTTTCGATGTACTAACTATTTGCATATGAAACAACGCGTTAAAACCTCAGTTCAGGATAGAATTGGGAAAAGGATCCCAAATATTTTTAGTAAAATCATGCAGCTAGTGCTATTACTTTCTCCAAAAGTTTTATCTGACGCTCAGCGCAGATAAGCCTACTCTCACGGCGATGCCATGCATTAGGACAAAACCATTTTTTACAAAAGCAATACACCATACCAAATTACACAATCCACAAACACACCCGCTAACAAACAATTACGTGAACACGATCACTATCTTAAAGCGATACACATTGCAAACATATAAGAAAAACATATCACTTTGAATCTGGGTTTTGTAAGGAAAATTCCAAAGAAGCATAGTTTTCCTTAACTCTTCTTAGTTCATCTTCCAACTTGTCAATTTGTTGATATAGTCTACCCACTTCTGCATCAGTATTGATGAAGGACTTTGTTGTTAGCCTATGCTGCAGATTATTGATGATCTCATCTTTCTCCTCTAGTTGTCTTTCCAAGAAGGACCCTTGTTCCCGAAGATTCGTGACACCCACCTTCTGGAGATAGTACATCTTTTTATAACTCGAAATTGGAGCTCCTCCAAAAATATCTTGATGACTGACAACATTCTAAATTCCCTCCCCAAACTGCGAAGAGGGGATCTGAAATTGGTCCTCCTAGTCATAGTTAAGATGAATATCTAATACGTAAAACACAAGAATCAAATATACATTGTAGTATCATGCATCCATAGAAGGACAATCGTCAATTCACATACACATACACATAACATCCACATTGACATATCAATACAACATAGTAAACCACCAAAATGTCATGAAAATAACACTATTCGTGGACAAAGTAAGAGATAATGTAAACTTCCTACATTAAGACTTAAAATCCATGGATTTTAATGACATTCACAAAATCAAATTCCTGGAGGTTCCCATGTTTTCAAACGTAAAAGCTAAAGCATTGCTATAACTTACACCTTCGGAGGAGAAGAAAAGTGCTGAAATACGAGAATGCTAGTCATTAACGAAGTTTAGAAGGAGTGTAAATATTTCGAAAGCGAGAGCCATACCTATGAAACATGAACATCGGTCCGATCAAGAGTCCTATTCCTTAGAGGATCTTAAGAATAACCTTCATTGGAAGGTGACTCGTTCGCTAGGAGAGGGGACGCTCTATCGCCCCTCCCGGGTCCGCCGTGCTGCTCCATGAATTCTCCTACCTTGCCTTCAACTGCGTTCTCTTCCTCCATCTCTTCCTCGAAGTCCTCAGAAAATTCATCGATATACAAAAGTGACGCGGGATCTACCTTGTTCATCGGAGGAGCCTTGTGTTCCCGCCGCACTTGCTTGGTCTTTCGCAAAACTCTATCTCGAACAGAGGGATCGATTGAGAAAAAATCAAATTCCGGAAGCTTTTCATAGTTATCTGAAAAAGCAAGGTTAAGGGCATCTTCATAGTACTCTGAAATTATTTTGTTGAAATGAACATTCAAGAAACTGGCAATTCTGTCACTGGCTTCATAGATAATCCTTTTTGCGGTAGAAAGTTGAGCATTTAGTTTGTCCAACTCAGCGGCATGATAATCCTCCATCGCTAACTTTTATTTCCTAAGATCTTCAATGTGCCCTTCCAACTCAACATTGACTTTTCTCTCCCCCTCCAGAAAACTTGTCAAATCATTACACTCATTTTAACCATCTGTTTTCTCTCGCAACAAAACATTAAACCTATCCAGCAACGCCCTATTCTCCTCCCATAAAGTGTTGACCTCGATTGTGAGGTAGATGTTAATCCCTGGGAGACATACCAAGTTTTTATCTTCTAAAGAAGGAGATGTAGACCACAAAAAAAAAGGAGTACAAGTATATATAATACCAAGAGGTGATCCCTTATACGTTGTCTATGGAAATCGTCTGAATCTAAAGAGGAAGGAGTAGGGGTAACATTAGCAACTTCGGGAGATAAAAGAACAATTTCTACAAGATTACCAAAGTCTGAGACTGGCGGAGGAGGTACCGGGAAAGAAACAGGCTGAGAAGAGGATGGTGCCAAAAGATCAGGCCTCCTCATACCTGTCTCATCAAAAGTATCGAAAGGAACGGGGCTGCTCGTGGACTTGCCTTTCGAGAAGAATTCGGGGGAAGTATCAATATCAACCACCAGCTCATCTAGAAAGATCAAAGTCTTCCTCGTTTTCGGAGTCACAACAGTATCTCCTAAGAAGTCAACCGACTTGTCGCATTTGGACTTCTTCGATGCGGAATCAATGGCGGACTAACCAATCCTCTTTATCGCCTGGACAATGGACCGGTTATAAGCTGCAAGGGTCGTTTTCTCCTGAAGGGCTGAAGATCCTAAACAAAAGAAAGTAGGATTAGAGAATGCGACAACCAGCGAACAAAAGAAAGAATTAGAGTTGAACAGTAATCCTTTAGGGCCAGAGTATTGGATAGGAGGTTGACCCAGTATCTTCTATCCGGAAGGAAGCAAGCCATATTTACGAAGCCTGTCGGCAGTTAAGAGAAATGACCAACACATATGTTTCGCGGGCACTTTGAGTATAGCCTCGACCACTCGAGCCTCCTCTGGGGTTAGAATCACGTCTTTAGAAGGGGGTTCTGCAATAAGAGGAAAATACAGATAAACTAATATTATATGTATGGGACATTTTACCTTCCAATAAAAGAAGCCTACCATCATCAATAAATTCGCCTGATTTACCGAGGGGACATCTGACAAGGAAATATTGATCCTCCCATGGCCTTGTTTTGTTAATGCCATCACTAACCAATATCTTTACGGGATTGGCCCTCCATATAAGCGACTCGGAGCTCTTCGAAAATCGGATCATATAGCGGATAAGTTTGGGACTTAGAGAACACTGACCTGCCGTAAGCGCTAGAGCCTCTAGACACAGGAGGGTTGTGTATGTATTAGGTGAAAGTTGGATAGGAGTGACTTTCAAATCAACCAGGAGCTTGTGTAGAAAAGGGGGAAAAGGAAGGAAACCTCTGTGCCAAATATGAATTGTCGAATATGCAAAGTACCCTTATGGGGGATTCTTGACGAAGTTCGGAGAGGCAGCTATTATAACATCCATATCCATTATGCCAAAGCCATCCAATATGGCATCCACGGAACATTAAGAAATGATTAGGGATGGTCTGGGTGCAAATGCTTTCTTAGGACGGGATTCCTTGGAGTCGTGGGTCTTCTTCTTAGCAGGGCTTCTACTAGACATGATCCTACTAAGTAATATTGTTTCATAACAATGCAATTAATACACTTATCTCTTAAACAAATACACATATTACAATCAAACATTGGCAAATGCCACTACATCTTTTTAAAGAGGGTCAGCTGGACGAGGATCCGAATCAAATCCAAAATAGGGGGAATTAGGAGAATTATATCAATTGTAGTTCAGTTGGCGTATGAGTAAGACAAACATAATCGCCTCAAAAACCTAGACGAATCGGCACTAATAATGTTGGAACCATTTCATTTCGTAACAATGGCATAGAACTTTAATTTGTGAGGAAACATTCCCTCCTTACCTCGTGGAGTGTCTTATATCCTCCTGAATGGGATAACCCACGAGGCAAATGATCACTAATATCGAATATTAAGTACGACAACAAAAAGATTGATGCCTAAGCCTACTTTATGATCAGCGTGACCCTAACCAGTTTTCATATCAATTTTTACGCATAATAAAAATTGCGATTGACAAGAAAAGTAAAAATACTCAGAAATAATTGGGATTGGATCTTCAAAAAGGAAAATTTAAGCAGCTTTTTAGAAGATCAGTAATCTTGTTCAAGAATTTGGTTTGCAGGTGAAAGACGGGGATGAGGGAGAAAAAGAATTTATGTTCAAATTTCAAGATCCATCTGGGCCGTACAGGCAAGGATCAATCAACGTTTCTAATCGAGGGAGATCAAAAGACCCTGAAGTGACACTTCGGAAAAGACAAGAAGATTGACTTGAAAAGTCAAAAACACCCCTTCACTAGGGGGAAAATGCTAATACCACAATTAACTTCGAGACCAGCTAGCAATGAAGGGGTGTCGGGAGAATACAAGTGCAAAAAAGTATTCCAAAAGAGAAAAGCCAAGCAGTAGACAGAACCGAAGGCCAGGAAGAGTGATTTGAAAGTAGCAGAAACCGACACCCTCCTGGAGGGGAGATGCCAAAAATCTATAGAATACTGACAAGGCACGTCCGATAGGGTCATTCCGACATGAACTATCTAGTAGAAAAACCCATGACAAAAGGCCCTCTAAATCGGAAAATAAGAAAGAAGAATACATAATCTCCACTCCATAAAACCCAGAGGATTATCAGTGTTAACTTGCTCAATGCCGATACTCAACGAAGTATTAAAGACATGAAACCACGAATATGCAAGTCGTTTGGAACCTGTTCCCAAAAACAACCGCCACGTAAGTATCGAAAAGTCGCGATTAAAAGACAACAGAAGCTACCTCCAAGAAGATCAAACCAACCCAATAGCTCTATCGGAAAGCTAAACAGGACCCAAGTGGTGATACAGGCTACTCGTAATAATTTACCTAGTACAGAGACCAATAGAGGTTTCGAATCGGATGCCCTCCACGTATGCCATGAGAACAAGCTTTTCTAAGTATCCACAAGAAGGACGAAAGCATACATTCGAAAGTTTACTTCCGAAAGCATACATTCATGAGCTTCCACCGAAAGTTCAAATGTCATTCAAGAGCCACCTCATCGACAAGTCCCAAGCTATCCCAAAAGAGTCTGATTGACTAGAACTCCCACTATGAAGACTATAATTAAAACCACAGGGGCGGCCGAAAGCAAAAAATTCGAAGTCAAGGAAGAAGCGACCAATAAAAGCCTGTGCAGGCTCAATTGCCCGTTAGCAGAGGGGCTCCAAATCACTATAAATAAGACCCTAGGGGTCACACTACGGGGAGAGGGAATTATCAGATTTTCAGATACTCTATATTAAGGAGAATTCTAAATTCCAAAATTAGTAAGAAACTCTTGCTCAAATCCTTGTATTCATCCTTTTTGAACCCTAGAATAAAAAATAGATCGATAAAATTTCCTTGATCCTGTTCTTGTATGTAAAGCGAAGAGATTAATAAAGAGCAAATCCACATCTATGGTGTTGTCTGTGAGTTTATCGTGATTTTCCTTAATTAATTCTGTTATAATTTACTGTTTGCTACCTATGTATGTGTGGATTTTCATCCAAGCCTCTACCGATGACCGGAGAGAGCTTCCCCTTCTATTCATTTAATCCTCCCAACAAATCTAAGCCCCTTTGTAGAATTCAACCTCTCCATGAGATTGATTTGGATACGAAGAGACATTGATCTGACTCGAACCGCTTAGAGCAAACAACCTAACTGTCCCTTGAATTACTCTTCCCCAATCTACTCACCGGTGTTGACGAAAAATACCGTTAACACATTGTATACACCTAACATTACAACCATGCTTATTAATAAAACCTGAACCTTTTTAGTTGAATATAAGTATTAATAAGCAAAGAGGTCCCCCGTCTTCTATGGTATCAAGTTTTGGGGACTCTTAAATCCGGGTTACTTGGGGACACAAGCTTAGGGAGGGTTTCGCTTCTATAAATTTGCTGTTTGGATCCCTTATCAGTTAGTATCCCTGTAGGTATCTTATTTGAGGGTCCCGCACTAGGTAGCGGTCAGGGCATGCTTTACTGAACTGGATAATAAGAGGTTCAAAAGTTTTGCGGTGTTAGGGGCGCGTTTCTGATGGAGTAATGAGCGTGCATGGATCCGGTTATGGGACCTAAGGCGTCAAAACACCTATGGATATTTCTATAAGCCGTTGGGTTAAGGAGTGATACACCCTACTACCGGGGCTGACACAGGACATTCGGGTAATAGGGAGCTGATCGCTTGGGTAGTATTTAGGGTACACCTAATCATGTTTTTATGTAAATAGGTTAACACCTTATCCTGTTATGTAATTAGGGTATACCTAATCTTGCTGTTAATCCTGCTGTTATTCTTGTTGTTATTCCAGCTTTTACTAATCCTATTGTTAATCCTTTGATACATAATCCTGTTAAACTTGTATACTAGTATTGGTGCAGACTTGGATTTTAAATATAAAACATCTATGTTCATACGTTTACCCGTTTTAGGATACAAATGTGAAGCATTACCCGACCATAAGTTATTTATGTTATTTTGTCCATCCTATAATTCTGTTTAGATTGTAAAATTATACCTTTCTTACCCAGTTTTATTTACCTATCCTGACATTTCTAATTCATGCATATTTGTAAATCACTGGAACTCTCCAGACTTTTTTTTTGACCTTTTTCTTTTGCCTCTTTCTTCCTTTCCCCTCCCCCTCGGGTTCTCAGGGTGGTGGTACTCAGTGGTAACTAGGATATCGCTTCATCTTGGACTTGGCTTGTAATGTATCGCTTTGATCTGCTTTCCACTTTAGTTTGGCTTGTGCTATGGGACATGACTTTATGTACTTTGGTATTTTATTTTTTTTATTGGCTTGAAAGACAAATTTGAAACTATTTGTTGGTTTTTAGTGGTTTTAACATATTTCTGAGACTATGCTTTACTTCTAGTATAATAAAGTTTAAAATTTTACCACTGCTTATTTTATATGTCTTGTGTACTCTATAATGATTGTCTGTTGCGCCTCACAGAACTTAACACATTCTCTTATGAGTGATGTTAACGTGTGTGCGGTGTCACATTTGGTATAAAAGCTGAAGGTTACAAGATCAGAGTAAAAGTTTTTAAAACCGTTTTCATAAAGTAAGGTACTTTCAAGAAAATCCTATTTTTGAAAAACATATCCCGCAAGTCATAGCCAATAATCTCTCGATCTCTTGTTGAATCCTTTTTCCATCCTTTTCAGCATGTCTAGGGAATCCAATCTTCCAAAGGGCGTTTAGATACCGGCTTGGTTCCGTATATATCTTGAGGCTACGGCACCTGCTGGAGGCTAGGGAGATGCCCATCCCCTAGCTGCAGCCGCTGTTCCGACACCTACGTGAGTAGATAATTTCTCTAAGATATGAAAGGACTTCTGCGCTATGGGAGGAAAGCCATTCCATGGGACTGAAAGATTTGTGGAAGCACGGAATTGGCTATGAGAGACGGAGAACTTATTTGGACCTTTTGAGTTAGACGATCGAAGGAAAATACAATTGGTTTCATGGCAACTTAAAGATGAGGCTTCCTACTGGTGGGAAGTAACACAAACTGGAAAATCGTTGGTAACTTGGGAGGACTTTAGGCAAAGGTTCGAGATGAAATTCTTATCTCAGGTAGTAGAGGGAATCCAAATGGAAAGGATCTTGGCTTCGAAGTAAGGAGACATGCCGATTTAGGAGTATGTGAATAAGTTTAACCAACTAGTGAGGTTTGGACTAGAGTTGGTGAATACGCCCCAGAAGAAGGCACTCAGATTTGCGGGAGGGTTGAAATAACCTCTCCAAGGAATTGCTTTGTTTCATATACCGATGGGGGCAACTATTGAAAGGCTAGTTGATATGACGCTTATGCAAGAAGAAGGCAAGGGAGAAAAGAAAGAGACCAAGACTGTGGAGATCCAAGATAAGGGCGAAAAGAAGAAATAGTGGCCCAAAAAAGGAAAGCAACAGAAGAAAGGTGGAAAACCCGACAAAGTCCAAATCAAAAAGGACGTAAAGTGTCATGGTTGTGGTGGAATGGGTCATTTTGTAAAAGACTGCAAAATGACCAAAGGAGCTTGCTTTAATTGCGGACAGATGGGACACTTCTCCAGGAAATGCCCTAATAAGCAAGGGCAAGGAGTAGGAACTTCTAGACAAGTGCATGCTTTGAAAGCAAGTAGACCTAATCGATATAGGAAATTTGAAGGTTTGATTTCTCTTTTTGACTATCATGCTCGAACCTTGTTTGATTCTGGTGCTTCATACTCATTTATATCTAGTTCTTTAGTTGATAGTCAGCCCCTAAATACTAGTATAGTCTCTGAATGTATAATAGTCTCAAACTTTATAGGAGGATCGGTTCTTCTATCTATGATTTGCAGGGGTTTAGGGATTTTTATCTTGGGCGAATTTGAATGCGATGCATACGTACTGGGCTTTATGGGCTATGGTTTGATTCTAGGATGGATTGTCTAGCCATGTATTGTTGTATATAACAGTGTTGTATACACAATTATATGATTTTTTATTTGATGATAACAACCAAAATATTATTTTAATGTGTTTGATATTGTACTGTTATTGTACATCACAGACTGGAATATAATATTTATATTTAAATAAAATACAACTGTACAGAAATTTAAATATTCACAGTATTTTATTTGAATAGAATATTTTATTTGAATATCAAACAGTACAAATTTTATACTCCACTATTTGTTCATCTCTGTATTACACTTCACGCCATATCAGATTTCATATATACAGCTCCTCATTACAGATTAAGTCAGTTACTCTTTTTGTACATACATTCAGTCTCAACACTCATATTTACATACATACACTTTGACACATTCACTGACACTACACACTGTCTTCTTATATTCAGTCTTATGTCTTCACAGCTCTCTGTCAGTCCAGTCATCTACACCTGTCATACACAGAAACACACACACACACAGTACATTGCAATAGAAATAAAAACTGTACACATGCAAATATTTTTTATTTTAAAAAAAAATTATTTGCCTCAGTTTCTGGTGTGTTTCTCATCCTTTTTCATGACTTGATCTGACCTGTGTCTAGCTAGTTTTGTATATGAACAGGGACTGAAAATATTGTCTGATGGCTGCATATACACACGTGCATATTTATACACGTGTGCACTGCCACGCCAATCAGCGTGCAACTGAGTAGCCACGTGGACCATCTCGACTCAGTGCACATGTCAACAAATAATCAACTCAACATATCACAAAAAGTTCAAGGGTCAAACAACAAAGTCAACACAGCCCAAACTAGTCAACATGTTCATGGATGGTCACACAGCAATGTCACAAATAAATCAACAAAGTGTCGAGCTCAACAAGAATTGTCAAGCAAAAATGGTGTATGGCAACATATATAAGTGAATCAGGTGCAACATAGCAAGAGGCATCAAGTATGGAAACACAAAACAAGTCCAATGCCAAAGTGGTCAAATTTTTATATACATGTTACAAGTCAGTACAGTTGTGTGGTCGAGCTCAAGTATGCAAGAAAACTTAACAGCATGATTTGCAAACATACATATGGGTACATATCAGCATATGAAAGCATGTAGGAGGACAACAACAAAATAAATGGTAGCAGCTACTACAAGTAAACAAAGCAGCAAAGGTTCAAGAATACTCAAGCCATTAAGACAGCTCGACATAGCCAAGAAAGCAAGGCCAAGCAATGACATAGACAAAAGAATTTTCAGTGCAAAAGTGTTCAAGTGTACACATGATCAAGACATGGTTCAGAGAGCAAGTCAGAGCAGGCAACAAGTGATGGTGGACCAAGAATTCAAGTGACAAGGACAAGTCAGCATGCACAAACAAAATCTGTACAAGTACACAGCATGGTGGAGCAGGTGTACTGTGTTCTAGCTAAGCAAATCAGGGTTCAATGAAGAATGTCAATGTCAAGCAGTGCAGCACTATGGTCTGGTCGAGCTAAGTGAAATTCAAGTGCATGTATGAGTTACAAAATACATATATATATTGGCAACAAAGTATATGTGTGCAAAAGCTTTTCAGGAATGGTATAGCATATGCACAACTCAAGTTAGCATGAGACAAGAACACATTGGTGATCAAGTTAACATGGACAAGCCAATATCAATAGTGAAAAGCAAAGTGATCGAGTGTCGAGCAAATCTTACATGAAGCACAGCAAGGTGTCAAAACAGCACGGTAATGGTACATCATTCATACTTGTTCAAGACAGTGTAACGTGGTGAAAATGGACTCATATATATGTGCACAAATATGATCAAGTGTTAACACACACGTCCATTTGAAAAAAAAAATTCAGAGATCAAGGATTTCAAACAATAAATCAAGAAATCTGCAAATCAGTTTTTGGCATAAAATAAATTTCCAGCAATTATATGGATGGTGAAATTTGGAAAGGTTCAGAAACCAAATTGCTTTCAGAAATAAAACAAATTGCAAAACAGTTTCCGGAAACAAAGTATTTTATTTGGCAAGTAGGAAATCAGTGCATGACCAAAAAGATAACCACTGGTTCAGGAAATTAACTCACGAGCAAATGATTTGGAAAACAATCAATTGTTTCCAGTTTTGGCATCACACATTCAAAGTCAAGATTCAATCACACAAAATATATTGGGCAAAGTTTTTAAATGTTTCCTGAAATGCTCATGCTGTTTTCTAAAGTCAGGAAATCAAACAAAGACTTTTCATTTCGATCAAAATGGAATTTTGCACTGCTGGCAGTAGTCAAAATAGGAATCATATTCTCACAAATCAATTCTCAGAAATTTTATCAATTCAACATTCACGCAAGACAGTAAAGCCCAGAATTGCAAAAGGGGAAACGGCAAATCAGTCAAGCCATTTATGGTGAAATCAGAGTTTAGGGTTTTTGATTCTACCCTATATTTATTCACACCATTTTCATCATAGGCTTTAATCGAAATCCAAGCACCAATTATTAAAAAGAACAGAGAGATTAACATTCAGATTTACTCACAGTTTACAGACTGTTTCGATCTCGAGAGAAAGAGCAAAGCCCAAAATCAAAGCACCAGATATCGACAGGGATTCGAGCATCAGAAGCTTCATCCGGATTTGAAGACGCATCAAGCAATCGATCGATTTAGGGGCAAGAAAGAAAAACCCTAGGCCGCCATTTTTATTCTCCAGAAAACAAAAGGGGATCAGGCAGTTGAATTAAAAAAAACGGGCCGGCCTATTTTCTATTTTGACTAGGCTAAGTTTAAAAAGGGATGACCCCTTATTTTTGACTCCTCCTTACACCTAGGGTTTTAAAGCTTCCTTTCTTTTTGTTTTTATTTTGTATTGTATTTTAATTTGCTTTGTAAAAATCATCTGAACAGTTTTCTAGTGTCTGTATAAACTAGAGTGAATCAGTCAGGGTGTTGACTGTCAGTTTCAGAGTCTGTAAAATTCTGGGATACATATTACAGGGTTGTAATTCGGTAAATCTGGTCGAGGGGATATCGTCCAGTCTAGGGTTTTGAGCGTAGGTTTAGGATAGGAGCGAGAGTCGCGAGTGTACATGGTCTTGTATGCGGGATCTGTTCTATCACCTAGTAGAAACCTTAGGAATGCAGCAGTAGGCAGGGTTTTGCCGAAGCTGGGTATCTCTGTGTGTTATTTCCTTTCTGCACTTTTATTTCTGCTACGTTCTGTGATTTGATTATTATTTAATATCCTGTAATTATTAAACTCTGCGATAATTTGTGATAAACCCTATTCACCCCCCCCTCTAGGGTTATGCTAGATCCAACAAGTGGTATCAGAGCAGGTTATTTCATTAACTCTAGAGATGGTGTTCCCTAGTTGTCAACCGATAGAGAGTCAGTCCAGTTCATCTCCAACAATTTTCGATGGAACAGATTTTTTAAACTGGAAATCCAAAATGGAATTTTATTTAAAATCTGTTAATATTAAATGTTGGGATGTTATTATCAATGGGTACGATAGGGTAGATAAAGTTTTTAATTCTCGTGCTACACATATTCTATATTCCTATCTTGATGATGATCAATACTGTCTGATTTCCCATTGTTTAACTGCGCAGGAAATCTGGGATACTCTCAATACGAAGTATGGAAAATCTGACAACAGCTCAAAACCCCAGAATGTCAACTCAGATTCAGAATTCTGTTTAACAGGATTTACAAATGAAAATTCAGAAGGATCATATGATGGAGAATCAACGGATGCTGAAGCTGAAAATTTCTCATACGAAGATTTGGTTTACATGTGTCTTGATTTAACAAAATCTGTTGATAAACTCCAACTGAAAAATAAGTCTCTGAAATCTAAGAATTTTGAGTTGACCAGCAAAATTGATGATTTGGAATCACAACTTGAATATGTTAAAAATTCTTCAAATTCAGTTTGCAAAAATTGTTTGAAATTGAAAACCAACCTTGTTCATCTCAATAAAAATATTCAAAAGTTTGAAGATGAAATTTTGATCTTAAATGAGAACAAGACTGAGTTATCAAATTTTAACAACCTTCTGCAAAAAGAATTTGAAAATTTTAAAACAGATATATATTCCAAATTTGAAATTGCTGAAAATGAAAATTTGTTGAAATCAAATTTGATTTTAGAAGAACTTGGAAATGAGATTGAAAAATCCAAGAATTTTGAATCTGAAAAACAAAAACAATTTGAACTTAAAATTTCCGAATTCCAAGCCAAAATTGAATTGCTTGAAAATGAGAATTTGTTTTTGAAACAGACCAATGCTGAACAGAAGATCGCTATAAATAATTACTCAAATTTATTAAAAGAGAATAGTGATCTAAAGTTCAAAATTCAACGATTAGAATCAACTTTGGATAAATTTTCTAATGGGGAAAAATCGTTGAATATGTTGTTACAAAACCAAGTTTCTATTGGAAATAAATCTGGTCTTGGGTTCTGGAAAAATGATGTTCTTGGAAAAACAAATGAGTTTGAAAAACGGAATTCATTTGGTTTTAAAAATCCTTCAAATCACTTTGGAAATGTTTGTTTTGAAAATTTGAACTCTAACATTCTCAAAGGATTCTTAAACAAAAAACGTGATGTGAATTTGATTGATAACAAATCATTTAAACAATCTTGGACCCCAAATAAAAGTAAAAGGGCCTTGACTAAATTCAAACAGGTTTGGGTCCCGAAAGGTACAAAAGTAGATTCGAATTGTTTGTTATATAAACAAGTTTGGGTAACAAAACAAATGAATACAACTATGAGTGGTTTTACTAATTTTGTTAGACCACTTAACCCTCTTAACAGTTAGGTACCAGAGGAGGTTGAGGAACTGCTGTGCTAAAAGAAACCGAATTCAAGCTGCTCAATATTTCTGTAATACTTCTCAGTTCCTTAGCCAAGTTGGTTGAGTTAGAGATTCATTTGCTTACATGGATTTCAGGTATATCTCTATACTCATTCTTCTGTATATCCTTTGTTTTTTTTCCTCCTTCTATCTCTTTTGCCTATTTTCTTTGATTTGTCTCTACCATAATTTTATTTACTCTTGGGTTTCATTAACTTCCAATTGAAGTAATCATGATCTTCTGGAAATTTGCTTTAGTTGAATATAATTCTGATATTTTAATCATTTCCAGACCTTGTATTTAAAATTGTAAATATCTGCAATTGTTTTGAAGTTTGTTTTCTAATTCTCTGAATTCATAACAGTGTTGATGTATTCTTGTCAAATCTTGAACACTGTTAATTAAAATTCTAAATTTTTGAAGATCTGAAAAACAATTGAAATATCACACATCTCTGCTGTTCTGAGTTTATTCTAATTCAGTTTAGAAAGGCTTGAAAATTTATACTCATTACAGCACACTGCTACTTCTCAGCTGTGATAATTTCTTTAATTTTTTCAGATTGGCTTGAATTTCTTTTAATTGACTTGAATTATTGCTTACATCTTGAAATTCATCGTTATTCATGATCGTCTGGTTTAGATTTTTGTTTGTTTGAGATCATTTGAAATTTCTGATATTTTGAATCTCACACACTTCTCAGATGTGAAGTCATTAACTATGTGTGATTGATTCATTGTATCTCATGACTTACAGTTGTTCAAGTGATTTTGAAATAAACCATTATTTTTTGGATCATGAGTTATTGCTCAAACTTGATGTAAATATTCTGAAAAAATTCTTTGTGCCTGTCAGAAATACTTGTGAAAATTTCTTTGAAAATTTGGTCTTAAAATTCTCTATTATTTCATGGTTATTTGATTTTAATATATGTTTGTTTAAAATGATTTGAAATTATTGATTTATTGAATCGCACACATATCTTGAATCTGAAATATAATATTGTGTGATTGATTCGTTAAATCCTGATATATTCACATCTCTTCAAATGATTTAAAATAAACTAAATTTTATAATCATGGATCATGGAATATATTGTTTTTTTTGTGACCTTCAGAAACATCGTCTGACAAGTCTGTTGTGATATTGATTTTTCTGTGTTGCTCTGATACTGTTTTAAAATGTTAATTCTGGAATCACTTACTTGCTGCTCTGATACATGTGCATAATCTATTATCTCGTCTGTTTGGGCTTAGTACTTAATTATTCCTTTGTCTATAACATTCTTGTTCAGTATCATGATAAAATTCCTGGTAAATAGAGACAACAAGTGGTATCAGAAGCGCCTTATATTTGTCTCACCCATCTGTACTGAGATTCAAATTCTCACCTTGTATAGACCCATACATTTTTTTTTGCCTTATAAAAATAAATGTGCTAAATTTGTCTGGCTGGGTTTGTGTTTAATTTTCTTTAGTCTGAGATGTCCATGATAGTCCATCAGGGTGTAATTAAATTCCTCGATAAGCGAGAACATTTGGTATCAGCCTTTTTCACTCATCTGTTTTTTGAATTATCACCCTGTATAGATTCATTTTTTTTGTATAAATCTGTATAAATTCTTCTTGTAATTGATTTTCAATTTTAAAATTATTTATTGATTAATCATTCAGAAATTGAAATCAATATCCATATTGAACTGTATTTGTAATTCATCAAAATTATTATTAGATTTTAAAATTGTGATGAATTGTGACTGCAGTATGTTTCACAAAAAGAGGAGAATATATTTGGATTTTCATGATGGTTGAATATTAATTATAATATCTTTGAACTGGCAAATATTTCACGACCATCTCCTTTATCTATCACCCGTCTGCCATCCATCATGATTTTATATTAATATGGAGAGTTTTTTTTTATTAAGAAAAATCATCCTGTTTTAAAACAGTGAAAATTATTTGTACTATATTATTATTCAGAATTAGTGAGAATTGAAAATTTTCAATAATCCCTGTACAATCGAGCTTATTTCATAATATAATCAATTTAGAAATTTATTTCACAGTCCATTTCTGTGCCTACCACATTTCTATCATCCATAATGGTTTCATATACCGAGGAGTTTTTTTTTTCTTTTTCTTTTATAAAGCTGAAAATGATAAAAATATAATTAATATATAAGAGTGTCTCTAACCTCATTTAAAAATCCAAGCTCTGGTTATGCACGGTTATGAGACGTCTTATAATTTAAGCTGCGACTGATCCCATTTAAAAATTCAAGCTCTGGTTATGCGTGGTCAGTGTGCTCTTGAATAAAAAGGAAATAAAGTGCTAAAAATAGAAATAAAATTTGAAATTCTCCTCTGAGTATAAAAGCCAGCCTATCAATCCATCTTCTATTCTGTGAAATATGTTGAAATTTTATGACGTATTATGATTTGTTGATTGATAGGTATTGGGATTTGAGGTTATTCGATCTTGTCACTTAAATTGGATTATTAATTATAGTCCAAATTCCACCTCTGTTTTTGAACCTTATTTTTTTAAATAATTGGAATATATTTTTTACTCTCCCCATTTTATATAAAATTCATCGTAAATCCGTCATTTTCTACAATGTGAAATATGCCACCTGTTCTTAGAATATTATGATTTTTGTTTGACTGATTGAGATTTATGATGACTGTTCTTCCTCTTATGCTGATATAGTATTTGTTAGTCATTTTTCATCTATATTTTAAATTCTGTATCTTTTTTATGATAACAAAAGGGGGAGAATGGATAGAGATTTTGATTTATGAGTGAATATTTTATAAATATTTTTAATTTTGAAAACTTATTTTTTTAATTTTGAAAATTTATTATTATTCATACATTTCACTCATGCACAATTATAGGGGGAGTTGTCTGTTGTAGGGGGGGCTAACAAATAGGGGGAGTTCTATATTCATTGTCAAACACATCTATTGTATACAAAATCTTTTAATTGTTTGTCATCATAAAAAGGGGGAGATTGTTGTATATAACAGTGTTGTATATAAATTATATGATTTTTTGTTTGATGATAACAACCAAAATATTATTTTAATGTTTTGATATTGTACTGTTATTGTACATCACAAACTAGAATATAATATTTATATTTAAATAAAATACAACTGTACAGAAATTTAAATATTCACAGTATTTTATTTGAATAGAATATTTTATTTAAATATCAAACAGTACAAATTTTATACTCCACTATTTGTTCATCTCTGTATTACACTTCATGCCATATCAGATTTCATATATACAGCTCCTCATTACAGATTAAGTCAGTTACTCTTTTTGTACATACATTCAGTCTCAACACTCATATTTACATACATACACTTTGACACATTCACTGACACTACACACTGTCTTCTAATATTCAGTCTTCTATCTTCACAGCTCTCTGTCAGTCCAGTCATCTACACCTGTCATACACAGAAACACACACACACATAGTAAATTGCAATAGAAATAAAAACTGTACACATGCAAATATTTTTTATTTAAAAAAAATAAAAAATTATTTGCCTCAGTTTTCTGGTGTGTTTCCCATCCTTTTTCATGACTTGATCTGACCTGTGTCTAGCTAGTTTTGTATATGAACAGGGACTGAAAATATTGTCTGATGGCTGCATATACACACGTGCATATTTATACACGTGTGCACTGCCACGCCAATCAGCGTGCAACTGAGGAGTAGCCACGTGGACCATCTCGACTCAGTGCACATGTCAACAAATAATCAACTCAACATATCACAAAAAGTTCAAGGGTCAAACAACAAAGTCAACACAGCCCAAACTAGTCAACATGTTCATGGATGGTCACACAACAATGTCACAAATAAATCAGCAAAGTGTCGAGCTCAACAAGAATTGTCAAGCAAAAATGGTGTATGGCAACATATATAAGTGAATCAGGTGCAACATAGCAAGAGGCATCAAGTATGGAAACACAAAACAAGTCCAATGCCAAAGTGGTCAAATTTTTATATACATGTTACAAGTCAGTACAGTTGTGTGGTCGAGCTCAAGTATGCAAGAAAACTTAACAGCATGATTTGCAAACATACATATGGGTATAGATCAGCATATGAAAGCATGTAGGAGGACAACAACAAAATAAATGGTAGCAGCTACTACAAGTAAACAAAGCAGCAAAGGTTCAAGAATACTCAAGCCATTAAGACAGCTCGACATAGCCAAGAAAGCAAGGCCAAGCAATGACATAGACAAAAGAATTTTCAGTGCAAAAGTGTTCAAGTGTACACATGATCAAGACATGGTTCAGAGAGAAAGTCAGAGCAGGCAACAAGTGATGGTGGACCAAGAATTCAAGTGACAAGGACAAGTCAGCATGCACAAACAAAATCTGTACAAGTACACAGCATGGTGGAGCAGGTGTACTGTGTTCTAGCTAAGCAAATCAGGGTTCAATGAAGAATGTCAATGTCAAGCAGTGCAGCACTATGGTCTGGTCGAGCTAAGTGAAATTCAAGTGCATGTATGAGTTACAAAATACATATATATATTGGCAACAAAGTATATATGTGCAAAAGCTTTTCAGGAATGGTACAGCATATGCACAACTCAAGTTAGCATGAGACAAGAACACAATGGTGATCAAGTTAACATGGACAAGCCAATATCAATAGTGAAAAGCAAAGTGATCGAGTGTCGAGCAAATCTTACATGAAGCACAGCAAGGTGTCAAAACAGCACAGTAATGGTACATCATTCATACTTGTTCAAGACAGTGTAACATGGTGAAAATGGACTCATATATATGTGCACAAATATGATCAAGTGTTAACACACAAGTCCATTTGGAATTTTTTTTTTCCAGAGATCAAGGATTTCAAACAATAAATCAAGAAATCTGCAAATCAGTTTTTGGCATAAAATAAATTTCCAGCAATTATATGGATGGTGAAATTTGGAAAGGTTCAGAAACCAAATTGCTTTCAGAAATAAAACAAATTGCAAAACAGTTTCCGGAAACAAAGTATTTTATTTGGCAAGTAGGAAATCAGTGCATGACCAAAAAGATAACCACTGGTTCAGGAAATTAACTCACGAGCAAATGATTTGGAAAACAATCAATTGTTTCCAGTTTTGGCATCACACATTCAAAGTCAAGATTCAATCACACAAAATATATTGGGCAAAGTTTTTAAATGTTTCCTGAAATGCTCATGCTGTTTTCTAAAGTCAGGAAATCAAACAAAGACTTTTCATTTCGATCAAAATGAAATTTTGCACTGCTGGCAGTAGTCAAAATAGGAATCATATTCTCACAAATCAATTCTCAGAAATTTTATCAATTCAACATTCACGCAAGACAGTAAAGCCCAGAATTGCAAAAGGGGAAACCGCAAATCAGTCAAGCCATTTATGGTGAAATCAGAGTTTAGGGTTTTTGATTCTACCCTATATTTATTCACACCATTTTCATCATAGGCTTTAATCGAAATCCAAGCACCAATTATTAAAAAGAACAGAGAGATTAACATTCAGATTTACTCACAGTTTACAGACTGTTTCGATCTCGAGAGAAAGAGCAAAGCCCAAAATCAAAGCACCAGATATCGACAGGGATTCGAGCATCAGAAGCTTCATCCGGATTTGAAGAAGCATCAAGCAATCGATCGATTTAGGGGCAAGAAAGAAAAACCCTAGGCCGCCATTTTTATTCTCCAGAAAACAAAAGGGGATCAGGCAGTTGAATTAAAAAAAGGGGGCCGGCCTATTTTCTATTTTGACTAGGCTAAGTTTAAAAAGGGATGACCCCTTATTTTTAACTCCTCCTTACATCTAGGGTTTTAAAGCTTCCTTTCTTTTTGTTTTTATTTTGTATTGTATTTTAATTTGCTTTGTAAAAATCATCTGAACAGTTTTCTAGTGTCTGTATAAACTAGAGTGAATCAGTCAGGGTGTTGACTGTCAGTTTCAGAGTCTGTAAAATTCTGGGATACAAATTACAGGGTTGTAATTCGGTAAATCTGGTCGAGGGGATATCGTCCAGTCTAGGGTTTTGAGCGTAGGTTTAGGATAGGAGCGAGAGTCGCGAGTGTACATGGTCTTGTATGCGGGATCTGTTCTATCACCTAGTAGAAACCTTAGGAATGCAGCAGTAGGCAGGGTTTTGCCGAAGCTGGGTATCTCTGTGTGTTATTTCCTTTCTGCACTTTTATTTCTGCTACGTTCTGTGATTTGATTATTATTTAATATCCTGTAATTATTAAACTCTGCGATAATTTGTGATAAACCCTATTCACCCCCCCCCTCTAGGGTTAAGCTAGATCCAACATGTATGGTTTCATCATTGATTGCGAAAAGAGAGTGGTTAGACTTCTTTCCTGTCATTGTATGACTCTCGAAATTTCCTGCGACCCACGGGGGTCGGTAATGCTCAGCTTTCCAGAATCACTTGATACTTCTGTTGATGACTTACGATCTGTGCCCATAGTTAGAGACTTTCCAGATGTGTTCGAGAAGGTTAAGGGACAACCTCCAAAGTGTGAGATAACTTTCAGATTTACTTGGTAGAGAACGCGAAGCCAGTTGCTTTACCAGTGCGCCACATGGCTCCAAAGGAAAGGAGGGAGCTCAGTAAGCAACTAGGGAGCTATTCGAGAAAGATTTTATTAGGTGAAGCATTACAAAATGGGGAGTTCTAGATGTCTTTGCAACTAAGGCAGAAGGCTCACTTCGTCTGTGTGTGGATTATAGGGAGCTGAATAAGCCGACTAAGAAGAATTGGCACTCGCTACCAAGAAATGATGATCTTTTTGACTAGCTAATTGGTGCGTCAGTTTTCTTGTAGATGGATCAAGCCATAGGGTTTCATCAGTTAAGAGTGGTAGAAGACAACATTGATAAGACTGCATTCAAAACTCCAGATGGCTTCTTTGAATGGTTGGTTATGCCTTTTGGGCTGACCAATGCACTGGCCTATTTTGTGGACTTGATGAATAGGGTGTTTAGGGAGTTTCCAAATAAGTTTATGGTGGTTTTTGTGGATGACATTTTGATCTTCTCAAAGAATGAGGTGGAGCATGCCCAACAATTATGGGAGGTTCTACGTACCATCCGATCACATCAACTCAAGGCAAAGTTTTCCATGTGTCACTTTTGGAGAAAGGAAGTAAGGCTCCTAGGGCATGTGATCTCCAAGGATGGGATAACAGTGGATCCCACAAAAGTCGTTGCAGTTCAAGATTGGAGAGTTCCAAATAATGCAATGGAGGTGAGAAGTTTCCTAGTGTTGGCGGGATACTATAGAAATTTTATCAAAGGTTTTGCAAGAGTATCAGCCCCACTCACCCGACTGACGAAAAAGAACTTGGCTTTTTCATGGAGCATTGATTGTGAGGATGCCTTTCAGAGGTTGAAGAGGGCTCTAACAACATACCATGTTTTGACTCTCCCAGATGGAAGAAAGATGTTTACGGTTTACACCGATGCTTGTGGCATAGGGATTGGTGTCATCCTGATGCAGGAGGGAAGAGTAGTATTATATGGAAGCAGACAGTTGAGATTTCACGAAAAGAAATGCGCAACCCATGATCTAGAGTTGGTTGCTATAGTGTTTGCATTGATGTCCTGGCGACACTGTCTACTTGGAGAAAAGTTTTAGTTATATACAGATCATAAGTCAATCAAATACTTGCTCTCATATAAGGATATCAACTTGAGGCAGCAAAGGTGGATGGAGTTCCTAGCGTCCTATGACTTCGAGATAGTTTATACCCTTGGCAAGGGTAATGCAGTGGAGGACGCACTGAGTAGGTAGAGGATGACTATAAGTCCTCAATTTTTAGAAAGGAGGAGCTTGGAGTACATCTCGGCTTTTGATTTTAAGCCTTCGATGGATTTCGCAGAGGGATTATTAGCAACGTTAGAGGTTCGGCCTACTCTATTGGAGCAAGTTGGATCCATGCAGCGGGAGGACCCGCGGATTTCAGACATCTTGGACAAGCTTGATAGAGGAGAGACTTCTAGTCACCTTGCTAGATATACCGTGGATGATAAAGGGGTGGCTAAGACAATGCGGAAGGCTATGTGTCCCTAAGATTAGGGAATTGCTTAAGGTTGTACTTGAGGAAGCTCATCATTCTCGGATGACTACCCATCCAGACTGCAACAAAATGTATCGGGACATGAAGAGGGTTTTCTTTTGGGCTGTCATGAAGAAAGAGTAGCAGAGTTTGTAGCTTGATGCATGACTTGCCAAAGAGTAAAGGCTGAACAAAAGAAACTGGCGGATAGCTTCAGCCTTTAGATATCCCGTAATGGAAGTGGGAGAGTGTCTCTATGGATTTCATCAATGGATTGCCACAATCAAGGAAGGGCAATACGAGCATTTGGGTGATCATGGATAGACTTATAAAGAGCGCTCATTTTATTCTGTAAAGAGCAAGAGGATGGCGTCTTGGTTGGCATCAGTTTATCTCCATGAGATAGTTCGATTGCATGGGGTACCTTCCAGTATAGAGAGTGATCGCGACCCCACCTTTACCAGTGAGTTTTGGAAAAGCTTGCAAGATGCGTGAGGTACACATCTACAATTAAGCAAAGCAAACCAACCCAGACAAATGGACAGACTGGGAGGGTGAACAGGGTTCTCAAAGATCTTCTAAGACTATGTATCCTAGACTTTGGAAGGACTTGGGAAGAACACCTTCCTTTAGTGGAGTTTTCCTACAACAGTAGTTGCCAATCCAGTATAGGCATGGCACCCTTCAAAGCATTATATGGATGACCTTGTAAATCGCCGACTTGTTGGTGGGAGTCTACCGATAGACTTCTGCTTAGGCCAGACATGATTAGAGATACTTCAAAAAAGATCAATCTCATCCGACGAACGATGAAAGCTGCTCAAGACCGACATAAATCTTATGCCGATGAAAGGAGGGCCGACTTGGAATTTGAAGTGGGAGATATGGTCTTCATTAAAGTGTCACCACTAAGGAATGTAGTTCTCTTTGGCTCAGTAGGAAAGTTGGCACCAAGATTTGTGGGGCCATTCCCTATTGTAGAGAGGATAGGGTGGATGGCTTATAGAATCAAGCTACCGGACAGACTGGCAAGCGTGCACGATGTATTCCACGTTTCCCATCTAAGGAAATGTCTACATGATACAGTAGAGATAGTAAAGTGGAGAACTCTTGAGGACATAGAAGTTGAGAAGGAAGCATATGTAAGACGAGTTCCTACTCCTATCCTTGGATCAGAAATCAAGAAGCTTTG
This sequence comes from Allium sativum, assembly GCA_030737875.1. Classification (NCBI taxonomy): domain Eukaryota; kingdom Viridiplantae; phylum Streptophyta; class Magnoliopsida; order Asparagales; family Amaryllidaceae; genus Allium; species Allium sativum. The sequence continues at coordinate 953,936,568 of CM060915.1, forward strand.
CAATAAGGAAATCAAGTAGGTTAAAGTACAATCGGGGGAAGACCGTGAAGATGCGACATGGGAACCCAAAGATAGGATCCGCGCTTCTTATCCATTTCTCTTTGAGAGTACGTTCTTATCTTCTTTTCCAAGCTTTTACTTTGCACTTGCTTCTATCATTCGAGTTTATTTAGCCTATCGTTCGAATCTTTCAATCCTTTGGAAGAAATTAATGGTTGAAACATGTGTTTGAAACATGTTATGTTTGATGGTTGCAAGTATTTGCTAGTGTTTGCTTATGGATGCATATACACGCACACACTAGGCACTAGAATTGCTTAATCACTTACATGTTGCATATGGATGTGTGTGCATTTTAGTTTTTCTGTGGATGGAAATGGATGTATCATAATATGGATGTTGCATTTGGATGGATGATTGTGCACACATGTAGAGTTCACATGATATAATAGGACTATTTGCTTACAATTTGGATTCATGGCACTAACATATATTGCATTAAGGAGGTCAGCTAAATCAGTCGACCGCCTGATTTTCGCATTACGGTAAGGCCATATACACACAACAATTTTCATAAGTTCATACAAGCATTAGAAATCTCTTAAAGACAATGGATGCCCATGAATGATGGATGAGTAGATGGTTGTAGGTGGATGTTAAGATAGTAACATTCTCTAAGACTTGGAGATTTCAGGGATGAAATCCTTTAAGTAGGAAAGAATGTAACACCCCAAAAATATAATACACTATAACCATGGTAAATATTCAGAATTAACTAAAACTGGCATTACTCTGCATTCGTCTCGGAATTCTGGTTCGGATAGACCCTAACTTTGCGTAAAACGGAAAACGTATGAAGAAGTTATATGCTCTAGAAGTTTGTATACATATAAGAGGCTTTTGTATATAAAAATATAATTTCAAGAATTTTGAACGTTATGAGAAGGAAACAGGATCGGGAAATCATCCCGTTAAGGGATGAACCGCTCCAGCCTAGGTCAACCCTCGGGTCAACCCAGGGGTAGGTGGGTCGACCCTACCAGGATCCATCTGAATTCTTGCTGATGAACCTAGCAAGTTTTGTGTTTGTTTCCATGCTGACTCAGCATGACATGCACGGTTCATATTTAAAACCTAGATCTAAAGGTTGGTGTTGATTCTGTAACTCTATAAAAAGAGAGCCTCCTCTATAGCCAATTCAACAAATTCTTCACCTCTTACTCTGCCTCTAAATATTCTAAAAAATATATGCATATAATAGGGGATTGCTGCTAGAAATTAAATTAAAACATAAGCAACATGAATCAAGACTTGCATACAACTTGGATCTTATTTGGCCTGGAATTGTTATGCCTTGTGTTATATACATATTTATCTTCACCAAGAACTGCTGTGAGTTACGGTTATTTACTGATCTGGTTTCTTTGGACTTGAACATGATAGTTAAATGAAACTGGCAAGGATTTACAGTAAAATAAATATACCTGATTCACTATTATCACCTTTGTCATTGTAATCTATTATATGTCTGTATTATTAGTTAAACAAACTATATATATGTCTGTGATGTTGCGAGTTATATTCATGCCTGTGATGTTAATAAAACAAGTCATACATGCCTGCGATTTTTTAAATAAGTTATAAACATGCCTGTGATGTTTAAACAAGTTATATACATGCCTGTAATGTTAATTAGACAAGTTATGCTTGTGATGTTGGATAAATAACAAGTAAAATGTATCTATCTTCCGTTTCCCATTTTTCCGTGCTTATTTCCAGTCTTACATGCCTATGTGATTCTACTCCTTCTCTCTCCGTTTCCTTTTTATTTTATGCCAAGCCTAGGCCTTTGGAAGCCTAGGTTATACCCAAATGGGGTATACATATGATTGTGGAAATAATGAAATGACATAAAAAGGAAGTTAGTCATATTGATTACTTGGGAATGATTGATGTATACATGTTAGGCTTGTAATAATATGTATACTCTATAACTTGGTAAACCTGTGTGTGTTATAAATTAGGAAAAAAGATAAGTATACATGCATAGACTTGTTATAGACACTTGTTGTAAAAAGACCTTATGCATGAACCTATAACTTGGGAATGTAGTTAATAAATAGCATGCATAAGAAATAGACATCTTAACTTTGACTTAAACGGACACTAAATTAAGGACATGTTAAGAATAGGGTTGTATACACCTGACATTACAACCATGCTTATTAATAAAACCTGAACCTGTTTAATTGAATATAAGTATTAATAAGCAAAGAGGTCCCCCCCTCTGTTGTGGTATCGGGTTTTGGGCACTCTTAAATCCTAGTTACTTGGGGACACAAGCTTAGGGAGGGTTTGGCTTGTGCTAATCTGCTGTTTGGAACCCATATTAGTCAGTATCCTTGTAGATATCTTATTTGGGAGTCTCACACTAGGTAGGGGTCAGGGCTCGCTTTACTGAGCTGGATAGAAAGAGGTTCAAGTTTTTTGGGGGTGTTAGGGGTGCGTTTCTGACAGAGTCATAAGTGTGCATGGATCTGGATATGGGGCCTAAGACATCAAAACACATGCAGATATTGTTGTGTTCTATAAGTTGATGGGTTAGGAACCCTACTGTCGGGGCTGACACAGGATATTCGGGTAATAGGGAGTCGATCGCTTGGGTAGTAATTAGGGTACATCTAATCCTAGTATTATTTAATTAGGTTAACACCTAATCATGTTATGTAATTAGGGTACACTTAATCCTGTTGTTATTCCTTCGGTTAGTCCTGTTGTTATTCCTGGTGTTATTATTCCTGTTGTTAGTCCTATGATACATAATCACGTTAAACTTGTATACTAGTATTGGTGCAGACTAGGATTTGAAATATGAAATGTGTATGTTCAGACATATATGTTCAGACATCTACCCATTTTAGGATATAAATGTGAAGCATTACCCAACCATAAGTTATTTCTGTTATTTTGTCCATCATATAATTTTGTTTAGATTACCTATTGTAAAACTACACCTTTCTTACCCAGTTTTATTTACCTGTCCTATCATTTCTAATTCGTGCATATTTTTAAATCATTGGAACTCGCCAAATTTTTTGTCTGAACTATTTCTTTCGCCTCTTTCTTCCATCCCTCCTCAGATTCTTAGGGTGGTGTTACTCAGCGGTAACTAGGATATCACTTCAGCTTGGCTTGTAATGTATCGCTTTGATCTGCTTTCCACTTGTTTGGCTTATGCTATAGGATATGAATTTATGTACTTTGGTATTTTATTTCCTGTATTGGCTTGAAAGACAGATTTGAAACAGTTCGTTGGTTGTAACTAGCTTAACATATTTCTGAGACTATGTTTTACTTCTATTATAATAAAGTTTAAAATTTTACCGTTGCTTTTTTTATCTGTCTTGTGTATTCTCTTTAATGATTGCCTATTGCGCTTCGTGGAACTTAACGCATTCTCTTATGAGTGACGTTAACGGATGTGGCGTGTCACAGTTCCCAGATTCAGTGATTTGTTGAGAACAGTTCTTAAGGAGGCTCATCACTCTCGGATGACTATCAGTCCAAGTGGTGACAAAATGTACCGAGATATGAAGAATTTTTTTTGTTGGACTGGTAGAAGGATGTGTCGGAGTATGTGGCCCAATGTTTGACTTGTCAGCAAGTAAAGGCTGAACAAAGAAAACTTGGTGGATTACTTCAGCCTTTAGACATACCATAGTGGAAGTGGGAGAGCATCTCTATGGGTTTTGTTGATGGTTTGCCCAGATCGAGGAAGGGCAACATCAGTATTTGGGTTATAATTGAAAGATTGACTAAGAGCGCTCACTTCATCCTAGTCAAGAGTAAGAGGACGACAGGTTGGTTAGCATCGATACACTTAGAGAGATTGTCCGACTTCATGTTCCAGTATTGTTAATGACAGTGACCCCATCTTTAGAAGTGAATTTTGGAGTAGCTTGCTGAAGGCACCAGGGATATGGTTACGACTTAGTACCTCCTATCACACTCAGACAGAAGGACAGACTGAGAGGTTGAAATGGGTCCTCGAGGATTTATTGAGACTGTGTATCCTAGACTTCGGAGGGACTTGGGAGGAGCACCTCCCATTAGTAGCATTGCCTACAATAATAGTTATCAAACAAGTATTGGTATGGCCCACACCGAGGCACTTTATGGATGACCCTGCAGATCACCTACATGTTGGTGGGAGTCTACAGACACACTTCTACTTTGGCCTGAGATGGTTAGAAAGACTTCTGAGAAGATAGACCTGATTCCTAGATGGATGAGCAGCTCAGGGAAGGCAAAAGTCATACGCTGATCAGTGGAGAACTGACTTAGAGTTCGAGGTAGGATATATAGTCTTTATCAAGGTGTCACCACTAAGGAGCGTTATTTGCTTTGGCTCGATGTGGAAGTTGGCGCCAAGGTTTATAGGGTAATTCCCCATAGTTGATAGGATAGGTCACATGGTGCTATCCCACAAAATCACAATTACAAGATGGATCAAATCAAAGGATATGGGTTGGTCTTGAATCCTCAAAAGTGGATCGGTCTCATCTGAAAAATAACGGGTCGGTCTAGTTTTGAGATAGCGGGTCGGTCTAGTTTTGAGACAGCGGGTCAGTCTCATTTAAGAAGCATCAGGTCAGTTTGACCTACTGTATGTCGGTCAGCCTAGTCCTTGGAGCAATGGGTCGATTTCACTCCAAATACCCTAGTCGGCCACATCTCTTAATATCCTGGCCGGTCGAGACGAAATCCCTGGTCGGTTGGGTCCAATGCTCTGGTCGATCGGGTTAATGTTCTGGTCAGTTCGGACGAAATGCTCCGTTCGGTCGGACTGATTATGACAACTGTACACAGATGTAAACTAAGCCAACGGTACTTATGTAAATAGTTTTGAGCTGACCCAAAACCTGCACACTACATTTTGGACATTCCTCACACCTATAAATAGAAGGTGACCTCTACTCTAATGGGGATCGATTTCCATCACCCCAAAGGGTTGCCAAATTGCATTCTCTCCGGTTCTAAGGGATCCTAACACCTGCCATTTCAAGGCAAAGATCAAGCATTGAATTCATCATGGAATCTACCAAAAATGCTCAAGAATCTTAGAGATTGAAGACTCTCCACCGTTTTCCTTGCATTTAGTGAAATCCACTAATTTTTCGGGGATTTGTATAGATTAGAGTGAATACCGCTCATGCTATATCTTCTCAGATAGATCATATAGAAAATGCGAGTTCATCCTCTTCGAGTCGAAATCGAGGAAATTCTATCCAAGAGGTTGTTGATCCTAATGATCCTCAACATAAAGAAGCTAAACCACCTATGCGTAATCATTTCGATAAAGCAACCTCTTGACAAGCGTTTGGAACCACAAAGGGAAACCTCCCCAACTGAGAGGCCCAGGGCCCCGGAATCTAAACCATGACCGTTTTAGGAAAACATTCGACAAGGATGATCGTGCCCGTCCCGTGGACCAGCTCAACGAAGAGGAGCGATATCGGAAATGGTCCACAAAATCATGGAAAAGAGCTTGAGAAAGTAAGACGGTGAGAAGGAATGAGGGTTCGCTCCTACCAAAACCCCACTCACAGAGAGGATCAAGATGGCTCTATACCCAAATAAGTTCAAACCTCTGACGGTGCAAGCCTACAATAGGACTAGTGATCCCAACATGTTCTTGTTCAAATATGATCAACATATGGATGGAGCACGTGCCACCGATGAGCTGAAATGCTTGTACTTTCCATCTTACCTTGAAGGGGTGGCTTCACTTCGATTCACAAAGTTACCACCCAAGTCTGTGGATGATTTTGCTACTTTGGCCAAGTTATTCAGAGAGCATTTCAGACTCCAAGCTACGAAGGTGCGAGATGTCATGGAGTTGAACGAGCTTGAGCAAAGGCCAGGAGAACCCATCAGGGCTTTTCTCACTCGCTTCAACACTTCCGCAGCTGCGGTTGCGAATTACGAGCCTCGTTTGGCTTTAATGGCTTTAAAGGGAGCCATAAACAAAAAGACCAACCTTGGACGATGGATTAAGAAGAAGAAGCCAAGTACGCTTGAGGAACTGTTTGACAAAGCTGAGGAATATATAGGTGTGGATGAGGATCTAACCTATGCCCTGGATGTTCCTGAAAGTAGCACACAACCCAAAAAGAAAAATAATGATGCAGAAGGCGGACAGAAGAATTCAGATGGTCAGAAAAGGGGCAATGATGGAAAAGATAATCGAGCTAACAAGAAATTTCGCTTCTTTAAAAATTCAGAATTGACACCTCTAAACGACACCATAGAAAATTTCTTTATGACAGCTAAAGATACTAATAAGTATCCAACACCGAAGCAAGCAAAGGTCAGTGATGCCGCGATAAAATCAGAAAGGTTTTGTCGGTTTCATAACCAATCGGGCCACAATACAAATGAGTGTAGATATTTGAAGAACCTTATTGAGGAATTGATAATTAAGAACATACTCCAACAGTATACAAAGAGCCCCAGAATGCTCAGACCGGTCAAGGACAAGGGACATATGTGGGACAGCCTAGGTAGAATGAAAGTGCTTCGGTTGATGTCATTCCAAGACTGATCGTCAATACCATTTCATGTGGGCCTCACCCAGCCGGAAGAAGCTGCGGGACATTGTGAAGTACACTAACGAGATGAAGTACCATCCTAAAGAAGAAGAACTCATGATCATGCACGAAGCCTTTCCGGCAAAGATGCCAAAGACTCCATGAGATGATATTGTGTTCCAGGATAGAGACTCAGACGGACTTCTAACACCAATGGTAGATCCAATGGTGATTACCATCGGTTTGAGTCCGGCCATAGTCAGGAGAGCCTTGGCTAACAGTGGGGCATCCGTCAATATCCTTTTCATTAATGCATTAAATAAGATGAACCTTTCCGTGGATGATGTGAAAGCGTGTCAGAACAAGATCCACGGGTTCATGGGGCAACCCACTCAACTAATTGGCATCATCAACCTGCTCGTCGAACTCGGAGAAGGAAAACAGATGGTTGCCATAAAGTAAGATTTTGAAAAAGTCGATGCGTTTTCGGCTTATAATGCCTTCCTTGGGAGGCCAACCCTGTAACAAACCGAATTTTAACAACATGTTAAAATCATAAATCAAAGCAGAATTAAATTTCAAGATTAGAATCAAGGGAAAACGGGTTACGCCATTGCGTCCATCTCGAAATTCTGCTTGGAAACGAGTCCGAGTTTGCGAGAATCGGAGTCCGTATGAGGGAGATATGACCCTCCGAAGTTTCAGGAATTTTCAGAGTTCAAAACAGCTCGAATTCGAGTTCAAAATTCGAATTTCAAAACCCAGACAGACTAGGCAGGAAATTTCCTGCCCAACACCCAGGTCGACTGGGGAGTCGACTGGGCAGTCGACACCCCCAAGACCAGGTCGACTGCGTAGTCGACTTGGGTGTCGACCTGGTCCCCGAATCTGCTTTTGGGCCTGGGTGCATTCTGATGTACCTGGTCTCGTTTTCTGCCTGGGTTCTCCGCCTAATCCTATATAAACAGCCTCTTGTCTCATTCTCTCTACACCATTTCATTCTGTCCTTATGCTGCCTCTGAGAAAATGAATAAAATAATACATAAGTCTGAGACGAGGATATGCTTTTCAAGTCTTTCAAGAGGAGATTCAAATCTAGTTAGGATTCAAGTAAAGATTCAACGGCTTCAAGCAACAACGCCTAGACCATATTGAATCAAATCAGAAGATTAATCAAGTTAGATGTTTCAACGCGACAACGAATCAATTTGTCCTCTCTTAGCCAATCAATGTAAGTTCTAGTTACTTTTTAGATTGAAATGCTTAATTATAATATGGCCATGGAATAAAGTGTAATTGGATGTAAGCATGTTCATCGGTTCAAGTCTATTTCTGCTTCCTCTTGAATCTTGTGTTTTGGGCTTTTCTATATTTATTCTTTTGTCAAGTTCATGATCTATTCAGCCTGTTGTAAATCAGTTCATATTAATGTTATTCTCAAGATCTATCTTTTATGCCTGAGATGACGTTTTTATGCCAGTTTCCTCTCTATACCTATTGTTATACAAATTCTACCTTCCCCTATTTATTTTCTTTGATGAACCTAGATCAATTTCGGATCTAGGCCTAAACCGCGATTTGCGTACGATTGAATACGGGGGAATCTTGGGATAATACCTATTTGGATATATGTGTTTGGTGGAATTGATGGCATAACATAAAAATTGAATATTTGGGTATTATCATTATAAGAGTAATTGCAAGAATGGGGATTGGCATATGTAATTTGACATGGATTTTGATATATGTAATATGACATGGATCTTGATATATGTAATATGGCTAGAACTCGTTATGGGTAAATTGGTGTAAACATGTTATACATGTAATTTTGGGTATAAAACTGGATCTATGTAAATTGAGCATAGCTTTGTAAACGTGAAAATCATGAATCTTGACACATGTAAAACGATATGAATTGAACATATGTAAATCTGGTATGAATTGGGCATATGTAAAAACTGTCATGTAACCTAGGACTTGGGCATATGTTAATTATGTAAAATTTGGATTAGAAACATATATGATAATTTATGACTTGGAGAAAGTTTAATAAGAACGCGCCTAAGTTGGGTTCTGGGTAGTTGGTATGTATTGGACATCTAGAAGGCACGTAAACATGCTTATGAACTTGAAACATGAATTGGTTATGAATATGAATCATTAACTTGATAATAGGCATAAGTGAAAACATGAAACTTGACATGAAACTCGCCATGAAACTAGACACGAACTTGACATGAAACTTGAACATGGACATGACATTTAGAATGAACTAGAAAATGGCCAACTCGAGGTTGGGTTGAGTTTGCAGTGTAATTCTGCCCGGAACCGCCCGGCAAATCCAGTTACTGCAAACAATAGGATCCAATGTGGGTAGTTGGTCATATCGCACTTGAAAACCCGAGGTCAGACCGAGTTGTGGTGTAATTCTGCCCGGAACCGCCCGACATATCCAGTGACCAAAACAACATGTCTGATGTGAGAGGTTGGGGTGCATAAATGAATTAATGACTTGATAGGGTTAAGTCATGAACCGCTTGAATATACTTAACCAATTTGACACGATGACTTGATAGGGTTAAGTCATGAACCGCTTGAATATACTTAACCAATTTGACACGATGACTTGATAGGGTTAAGTCATGAACCGCTTGAATATACTTAACCAATTTGACACGATGACTTGATGGGGTTAAGTCACGAACCGCTTGAATATACTTAACCAATTTGACACGATGGTTTGGTAGGGTTAAGTCACGAACCGCTTGAACATACTTAACCAACATGACACATGATTCGTGGGGCTAAGTCATGAACTTGAACGACAACACTTAGCCAATTTGACATGACACGTAGACGGGTTAAGTCACGAACTTGAATGACCACACTTAACCAACTTGACATGCTAGACTGATGGGGTTAAGTCTCGAATTTAAATGACAACACTTAACCTGCTGGACGGAAACCCTAGTTACGCGGTCCTTTTCAGCAGTAACCCACTGGATGTATCATGGTACCCTGGAACTAGGCAGGGTGGGGCACGATTACTGGGCTGATTGTAAGCGACCAGAACGACGGCTGAGTTGGTGCACCATTGTAGGTTCAGGCGAACTACGGTCGTGCACGTAGTCCGGAGTTGAAAAAGCAGGCATTGGGCACCAGTAGGTTTACATTGTGTGTGCTTGATTCGTGTCGGTGGTTGGCACCCTAGGGCTTGATACACCCTATGGTGGACCTAGCACAGGTGACTACATTCGTGATAGGGCCGTATGACACAGACACATGAACGAGATAGGACTTGTAGGGAGCCGATCGATTCATAGATCGTTTCATGAGACCAAGTAATGGATCATTTCATGACATTGGGCAAGGGATCATTTTATAGTCAACACATGACACAGGTTGGGATACTAGTACGGTTGGTGCAGAGCAAATAGATATCATAGAAATATTTTAATGGTGAAGCAGAGAAATCTTGCGATGCTTGTTAGAAATCTTGCGAAATTATACTTAGTTTATCTTGAATGGAAACCTGGCGATGTTATACTTGACAAAAACCATATGAGGTTATTCTTAGTTATCTTTCCTGTAGCTTATCTTGTCATCATGCTTATGTTTACTTTCAGTTTATTCATGCCATGTTATCTTTACCCGTTTTTATGTTGAAATTCACTAGGACTTACTCAGTCTTTATGACTGACCCGTTTTGTTTCGCCTCTTTTTCTTCCGTTTCCCCCCCCCCCCAGGTTCGCAGGGTGGGAATACAGCTTAGTTCGGATCTTACAAAGCTCCAAAGCTCTTTCATGTACGGCTTGGATTTCTCTTGGCTATGGCTTGCTTTGCTTTATTGGGGAATGATTTATAACTATGGTTTTATGCTTCTTTACTATTACAAGACAGATTTCGATGTAATTGACTTAATAGCATTTTGATGTAAAAGGCTTTAGACCTTACTAGATTTTAAAGCAATGAAATTTGGGTTTTCCTTCCGCTGTTTTATTTATGTTCTGTCTTGTAATATTTCTGTGTATGTTTACCTAGATAATACTCCACCAAAGCTAGTGCATTCCCTTTGTGAGTGACCCTAGCGGAGGTGGGGTGTTACATTTGGTATCAGAGCAGAAGGTTACCAGACTGGGCAAAAGCTTTTAAAAAAACTTCTGAAACTATTTTCAAAACGTTTACAAAGAAGCATTTTTCTAAAGAAAAGTTTTGTTTTACGAAAGGCATGTTCCCCAAAGCCATATGCACTATCTTTTGATTCTCTCCTTGAGTCTCTTCTATCTTTCTTTTTCACCATAGTTTCGTAGGCATCCGACATATGTCAGAGGGCGAAGAAGTGCCCAACCTCCATCTGTAGCCGCAGTAGTTCCATCTGTGTCTAATCTTATTTCAAGCTGTGTAGAGTTGCCGTGCGATGGAGGTAGATTTCGAGAAACTTGTCAACAAGCTATACAAGGATAGTAAGAACGAGGATAAAGAACACAAGCCTAAGGATGAGAAACTTGTTGATAAGGCGTAATCCACAAAGGAGGAAAAGGTGAAAGGGAAGAGGTCAAAGTAAAAGAATAATAAAACCCATGACAAGAAAGAACATCGTTGGTATGGTAAAAAGGGACATGTAGTTAAGTATCATAGGACAAGGACAAGGGCAAAGAACAAGATCGTCGAGAGGGCAATTGTATGCTCTCACTACTAGCATACCTAAGAGAGGTGGTAACGTTTCTGTTAAAAGTTTAGCTTCTCTTTTCTATCATACCATGGGAACTTTGTTTTTATACATCGCATCCTTTTAATTCTGCCTCGATAGTTGAGTCTCTGCACCTTAGTACTAGCATAGTAGAGGATCCCATTTTTGTCTCAAATCCTGTTGGGGAATCGGCTCATGTATTCATGATTTGTTTGGATTTGAGAATGTCTATGCTAAGTGTTGAGTTTAGAAGTAATGCTTATGTTTATGTTTTGGGCTATGGGTTGATTCTAGCGATGGAGTAGTTATCCAGTAAGGGTGACATTCTCGGTTTTGAAAAGAGGGTAGTTAGACTCTTGACTTGCCTCGGTAATACCCTCGAAGTCGCGTGTAACCTTTAGGGTTCTCTCATGATTAGTTACCTAGAATCTCTTGATACATTTATTGATCCGCTCGAGTAGTGTTCACCACTAAGGCGGATGGTTCATTTCACTTATGCATGAGTTGTAGAAAGTCACCTTAGTAAGTACATTTGGCAACATGGTTGATATTTGTTATTTTCAAGAGATAGTTCTTTTGCGTGGAATACCTCCTAGTAAGTGAACGAGATCCAAGATTCACTAGTGAATTTTGGAGAGCTTGCATGAAACCATGAGTACGTATTTAAGTTTGAGCCGAGTATACTAGAAGGAGGATAAGTGAAAGTGGAACGAGAGGCAACAGTGAAATGAGTTTCAACTCATATTTTGGGAACAAGAATTAAGAATCTGTGAAGTTAAAGACGGTCAAAGCACAATGGAGTTAAGCTCAAGGAAACACAACTTAGAAGATTGAAGACTAGATACGTGCATCATATCTCTTTTTAAGAATATATCCTTGGTCCCTCTTTTCCTGTAGAGCTTACTTGCATGTTATCTTTTTCCTCTCGGTCCTATTCTCAATCAAATTTCTGTTGCAAACCCCATAGGGAGTATGACTCATCTGTTAGTAATACATTTTGGGGCTTGAGGGTGTCCGAAGGGTTGACTAAACTCTTTGGGTTTTATAGGATACAGGTTGGTTTTAGGAAGAGATTCCCTTGTGACCTAAAAGGAGTCCATCATGCTTAGTTTCCTCGAAACGTATATTGGTTTGATTGAGTAATTCTTTGGGTGTCAGCCTGATGTTGATTTCGGTCTCCGGGGCTGGTGCTTAGGGAGTTCTTCTCCTGATCAGTATATATGTGACATATATTTCCAGTTTTGACATGGCCTAATGGGCACAAGGTTTTTACTTGCTTCTATCATTCGGCTATACCTTTAGGTAGGAACAATTGGGTGTAAACATGTGTTTGAGACATGTTATGATTGATGGTTGCAAGTGGCTGCAAGTGGTTGCTAGTGATTGCTCGTGGATGCATTTACACATTAGGCACTAGATCGGCTCAGTCACCTTTCATATTGCATATGCATGAGTGTTTATACTTGTTTATGGATGAATTTGAATGTGTTATCATGTGTATGTTGCATATGGATGGATGTTTGTGCACACATGTAGTGTTATTGTGACTAGGACTATTTGCATACATGTTGGACTCATGGCACTAGACGTATTTTGCATTAAGAAGATCAATCAGGCCTTATCATTTGCATTAGACAAGGAACATATACACACACTTTCTGCATATGTTCATACAGCTTTAGAAATATATTAAGGACGATGAATGCCTGTGATTGATGATTGAGTAGATGGATGATTGGATGGTAGGACACATTCTCCTTAACTTGAAGATTTCGGTGACGAAATCCTTTAAGGAGGGGAGAATGTAACAAACCGAATTTTAACAACATGTTAAAATCATAAATCAAGGCAGAATTAAATTTTAAGATCAGAATCAAGGGAAAACGGGTTGCGCCATTGCGTCCATCTCGAAATTCTGCTTGGAAACGAGTCCGAGTTTGCGAGAATCGGAGTCCGTATGAGGGAGATATGACCCTCCGAAGTTTCAGGAATTTTCAGAGTTCAAAACAGCTCGAATTCGAGTTCAAAATTCGAATTTCAAAACCCAGACAGACTGGGCGGGAAATTTCTCGGCCAGCACCCAGGTCGACTGGGGAGTCGACTGGGCAGTCGACACCCCCAAGACCAGGTCGACTGCGTAGTCGACTTGGGTGTCGACCTGGTCCCCGAATCTGCTTTTGGGCCTGGGTGCATTCTGATGTAACTGGTCTCGTTTTCTGCCTAGGTTCGTCCGCCTAATCCTATATAAACAGCCTCTCGCCTCATTCTCTCTACACCATTTCATTCTGTCCTTATGCTGCCTCTGAGAAAATGAATAAAATAATACATAAGTCTGAGACGAGGATATGCTGTTCAAGTCTTTCAAGAGGAGATTCAAATCCAATTAGGATTCAAGTAAAGATTCAACGGCTTCAAGCAACGACGCCTAGACCATATTGAATCAAATCAGAAGATTAATCAAGTTAGACGTTTCAACGCGACAACGAATCGATTTGTCCTCTCTTAGCCAATCAATGTAAGTTCTAGTTACTTTTTAGATTGAAATGCTTAATTATAATATGGCCATGGAATAAAGTGTAATTGGATGCAAGCATGTTCATCGGTTCAAGTCTATTTCTGTTTCCTCTTGAAACTTGAGTTTTGGGCTTTTCTATCTTTATTCTTTTGTCAAGTTCATGATCTATTCAGCCTGTTGTAAATCAGTTCATGTTAATGTTATTCTCAAGATCTATCTTTTATGCCTGAGATGACGTTTTTATGCCAGTTTCCTCTCTATACCTATTGTTATACAAATTCTACCTTCCCCTATTTATTTTCTTTGATGAACCTAGATCAATTTCGGATCTAGGCCTAAACCGCGATTTGCGTACGATTAAATACGGGGGAATCTTGGGATAATACCTATTTGGATATATGTGTTTGGTGGAATTGATGGCATAACATAAAAATTGAATATTTGGGTATTATCATTATAAGAGTAATTGCAAGAATAGGGATTGGCATATATAATTTGACATGGATTTTGATATATGTAATATGACATGGATCTTGATATATGAAATTTGGCTAGAACTCGTTATGGGTAAATTGGTGTAAACATGTTATACATGTAATTTTGGGTATAAAACTGGATCTATTTAAATTGAGCATAGCTTTGTAAACTTGAAAATCATGAATCTTGACATATGTAAAACGACATGAATTGAACATATGTAAATCTGGTATGAATTGGGCATATGTAAAAACTGACATGTAACCTAGGACTTGGGCATATGTTAATTATGTAAATTTTGGAGTAGAAACATATATGATAATTTATGACTTGGAGAAAGTTTAATAAGAACGCGCCTAAGTTGGGTTCTGGGTAGTTGGTATGTATTGGACATCTAGAAGGCACGTAAATATGCTTATGAACTTGAAACATGAATTGGTTATGAATATGAATCATTAACTTGATAATAGGCATAAGTGAAAACATGAAACTTGACATGAAACTCGCCATGAAACTAGGCACGAACTTGACATGAAACTTGAACATGGACATGACATTTAGAATGAACTAGAAAATGGCCAACTCGAGGTTGGGTTGAGTTTGCAGTGTAATTATGCTCGGAACCTCCCGACAAATCCAGTTACTGCAAACAATAGGATCCAATGTGGGTAGTTGGTCATATCGCACTTTAAAACCCGAGGTCAGACTGAGTTGTGGTGTAACCGCCCGACATATCCAGTGACCACAACAACATGTCTGATATGAGAGGTTGGGGTGCATAAATGAATTAATGACTTGATAGGGTTAAGTCATGAACCGCTTGAATATACTTAACCAATTTGACACGATGACTTGATAGGGTTAAGTCATGAACCGCTTGAATGTACTTAACCAATTTGACACGATGACTTGATAGGGTTAAGTCATGAACCGCTTGAATATATTAAACCAATTTGACACGATGACTTGATAGGGTTAAGTCACGAACCGCTTGAATATACTTAACCAATTTGACACGATGGTTTGGTAGGGTTAAGTCACGAACCGCTTGAACATACTTAACCAACTTGACACATGATTCGTGGGGCTAAGTCATGTACTTGAACGACAACACTTAGCCAATTTGACATGACACATAGACGGGTTAAGTCACGAACTTGAATGACCACACTTAACCAACTTGACATGCTAGACTGATGGGGTTAAGTCTCGAATTTAAATGACAACACTTAACCTGCTGGACGGAAACCCTAGTTACGCGGTCCTTTTCAGCAGTAACCCACTAGATGTATCATGGTACCCTGGAACTAGGCAGGGTAGGGCACGATTACTGGGCTGATTGTAAGCGACCCGAACGATGGCTGAGTTGGTGCGCCATTGTAGGTTCAGGCGGACTACGGTCGTGCACGTAGTCCGGAGTTGAAAAAGCAGGCATTGGGCACCAGTAGGTTTACATTGTGCGTGCTTGATTCGTGTCGGTGGTTGGCACCCTAGGGCTTGATACACCCTATGGTGGACCTAGCACAGGTGACTACATTCGTGATAGGGCCGTTTGACACAGACACATGAACGAGATAGGACTTGTAGGGAGCCGATCGATTAATAGATCGTTTCATGAGACCAAGTAATGAATCATTTCATGACATTGGGCAAGGGATCATTTTATAGTCAACACATGACACGGGTTGGGATACTAGTACGGTTGGTGCAGAGCAAATAGATATCATAGAAATATTTTAATGGTAAAGAAGAGAAATCTTGCGATGCTTGATAGAAATCTTGCGAAATTATACTTAGTTTATCTTGAATGGAAACCTAGCGATGTTATACCTGACAAAAACCATATGAGGTTATTCTTAGTTATCTTTCCTGTAGCTTATCTTGTCATCATGCTTATGTTTACTTTCAGTTTATTCATGCCATGTTATCTTTACCTGTTTTTATGTTGAAAGTCACTAGGACTTACTCAGTCTTTATGAGTGACCCATTTTGTTTCGCCTCTTTTTCTTCCGTTTACCCCCCCAGGTTCGCAGGGTGGGAATACAGCTTAGTTCGGATCTTACCAAGCTCCAAAGCTCTTTCATGTACGGCTTGGATTTCTCTTGGCTATGGCTTGCTTTGCTTTATTGGGGAATGATTTATAAATATGGTTTTATGCTTCTTTACTATTGCAAGACAGATTTCGATGTAATTGACTTAATAGCATTTTGATGTAAAAGGCTTTAGACCTTACTAGATTTTAAAGCAATGAAATTTGGGTTTTCCTTCCGCTGTTTTATTTATGTTCTATCTTGTAATATTTCTGTGTATGTTTACCTAGATAATACTCCACCAAAGCTAGTGCATTCCCTTTGTGAGTGACCCTAGCGGAGGTGGGGTGTTACAAACCCTTGCAGCGTTTAGAATAACAATGGCTTCATTGTGCCTGACTAAGAAGTTCCCTACTGAAAATGGGGTCGGCGTGATTAAAGGCGACCATCAGGCAGCAAGGGAATGTTATATGGCGGAACTCGTTGAAGCTTGAAAGAAGGAATTGAACAAGGATGTGGAGCCTCCGCTCCGCATTCATGACACCCCTTTATGGCAATTAGGGAGGGTCCCTCACACTGGTGAGCATAGCGGAGCTCAGAAAGAGATCAATCCAAGAAAAGCCAGTGTGAGGGAAGATAGAGCAGCACCAGCTGAAGCCACAATCTCTATCCCAGTGCATGATAAAGACCTCGACAGATTCTTAAAAATAGGTTCTCAGCTGGGCCTAAAGCTACATAAAGATTTAATCTTGTTTTTAGAGGAAAATTTAAATGTTTTCACTTGGACACATTCCAATATGTGCGGAATATCACCTGATGTAATTGTGCATAAGTTTAATATTAATCCAAGTTTAACTCCAGTAAAACAAAAAAGACAAATTCAAGGACTTGAAAGATCTGTGGAATTAAAAGAAGAGGTGGATAGGTTATTCAAGAATAACTTTATACGATAGTCTACATATCCCGATAGGGTTTCCAACCCAGTTCTTGTGAAAAATTCCAACGGTAAGTGGAGAGTGTGCATAGACTATTCTGACCTCAATAAGGCGTGTCCCAAAAACAGCTTCCCGTTACCTAGAATTGATCAACTTGTTGATGCGATGACGAGACATGAATTGTTATCCTTTATGGACACATAATCCGGGTATAATCAAATCATGATGCACAAGCCAGACAAAGAGAACACAAGTTTAATAACAAATAGATGCTTGTATTGCTATAAAGTTATGTCATTCGGACTAAAGAATGCAGGAGCAACATACCAGCGCCTTGTGAACTCCATGTTCAAATCCCAAATCGGAAACACAATGGAAGTCTATGTAGATAATATGCTGGTAAAATCAAAGAAAGCCAACGATCATCTGGAGAATCTGGCTGAGATGTTTCATATCCTCAGAAAATACGGGATGAAGCTAAATCCGCTCAAATGTTCATTTGGAGTCTCATCAGGAAAATTTCTTGGGTTCATAGTCAATGTCAGGAGCATAGAAGTGAATCCTTCTCAAGTCATAGCCTTACGGAAAATGCGTGCTCCAAGGACAAAGAAAGGGCTTCAAATCCTAAATAGGAAAGTAGCTGCGCTTAACCGATTTATCTATAAAGCAACAAATCGGTGCATTTCGCTCTTTGATGCTTTGAAGAAAGGAAAGAAAGATCTCCAATGGACTACTGAATGTCGAAAAACCTTCGAAGAGTTGATTAAACACACAGAGTCACCACTGATGCTCTCTAAATCCAAAGATGGAGAGGATTTGTTCCTATATTTCGCTGTCTCATCACATGCCTTAAGCGTCGTGCTTGTCCGGGAAGATGCCAAAGTTCAATGGCCATTTTATTACATCAGTAAAAGGCTTGCTAGGGCAGAACTAAACTAGCCAAAGTTAGAAAAACTTGCGTATTACCTGCTTATCGCCACAAAAAAGATAAGGCCATATTTCCAATCCCATCCTATAATAGTTCTCACCGACCAACCACTAAGACAAATTCTCTTTCGCCCAGAAACTTCGGGAAGGTTATTGAAGTGGAACATTGAGCTCAACCAACATGACGTCACTTATCACCCTCGAAGAGCTATTAATGGGAAGGCTTTAGCAGATTTCATCGCCAAGTTCATGGATAGGGGAGAGGAAACAGAGGAACCAGCAGAGACGGTGGCTAGTTGGAAGCTATACATTGATGGATCCATAGATGATTACTATTCAGAGGCCGGAATTGTCCTAGAAACTCTCGATGGCCATTCCATATGCTATGCCTTAAGATTGGAATTATCATCAACCAATAATGAGGCCGAATATAAAGTATTAATTTCAGGTCTAAAATTAGCAAAAGAATTGTATCTGAGAACCTTGCGAATCCTTAGTCACTTGTAGTTGGTAGTATGTCAAGTCCTAAAGGAATTCCAGACCAAACTCGGAAACCTTCCTGCTTATCTTAAAAAAGCTTTGGAACTTCTCGATGACCTTAACTACTACACTATATCTCACGTTCCTAGGGAAGGAAATTCAAAGGTGGATTCTCTCGCCAAGTATGCCAGTTCCTCAGATGCACAGTTGCTGGGTCTGATTCCCGTTGAAGTCCTTTCAACCCCCTCCATTGAAGAAGCAGATGTTGATTAGATTATGGAGATTGTTAAGGAACCTGTGTCCTGGATGACTCCAATCAAGGAGTATATACTCAACGGAACACTTCCAAAAGAGCCAAAAAAGCTGAGGAAGATATTGCGCAAAGCTCTATTATATCTTATCCAAGATGGAAGTTTATATGGAAGAGAGTTCTCCATGTCGTTGCTGCAATGTGTAACCAAACAGGAGTCCAGAACAATCTTGGAAGAATTACATGAGGGGAAATGAAGTGGTCATACAGGCGGTCAAACACTAGCCAAGAAAATTCTGCGATATGGCTACTTTTGGTCCGATGTGAACCTGGACGCGGTGTCCTATGCCAAGAAATGTGATAGATGCCAAAGATTTGCGAAGATTCCAAGAGCACATCCCATAGAATTGACTCAGATGATTAGTCTAGGCCATTCACGGTCTGGGGCACAGATTTGATCGGAACATTTCCCACAGCTAAGTCAAATATGAAATATGCAATCGTGGCAGTGGACTACTTCACTAAATCGGCCGAAGCTGAACCGTTGGCAACTATTACCTTGAGGTTATCAATTTTGTTTTAAATGACATTATCTACTGATTTGGGGTACCTCAGAAAATAACCACTGATAACGGAACTCAATTCGAGAGCAGTGAATTCCTAGATTTTTGTTCTAAATACGAGATTAAGAAGAGTTTTGCAGTTGTTGCTCATTCGCAAGCCAACGGGCAAGTCGAAGCAATCAACAAAATTTTGAAGTCAACCATCAAGCAGTTGGGCACACTCCATTCTCACTCGCATTAGGATCTGAGGCTATGATTCCGGTGGAGCTGGAAGTTCATACTCACCGAAGAATCCACTTCAACCAAGAGGAGAATGAGAAACTGCAACTCGAAGCACTTCATTTGCTTGAACAAAAAAAGAAGAAGTAGAACTCAGAATCGTTGCACATCAAAGAAGGATAGATCGTCATTTTTATGCTATTGTATGTTGGAGAACCTCTCAAGCTGGAGACCTTGTTCTAAAGAAAATCATGACAGGAACTAGAGTACTTGGACCCAACTGGGAAGAGTCGTATATTATAAGCCAAAAATTCTCAGATGGCACATTCGAGTTGAAGACGACAGATGGGATCCAACTCCCGAGTGCTTGGAATAGTATACATCTTCGTCATTACTTCATTCGATAATTCTTTCATTCTGCAAATTGTAAACATCATGCATTGTAAATACGATGCAACGTTGTCTCAAGTTTTGTACATATTAATGATAGAAATTACTTTACTTGCCTAAATCGTACATTTTCAAATTCTTGTTTACAAGTTGCTTAAACTCGATTTTGATTGCAGGTCCCCCAATAGAACGTTGACGCGTTCACGACCTAGTAAAGCCTGGTGACCATTACATCACATCCCAATTGGGATAGCTCATATGCCCTTTGCACAATGCTCAAAACATCATTTGCAACAAATACAAAGGTGTGGAGCATAATATTGCAAATAAAGGACACCAGGAACTGAATGGTCAAACGTTGTTGCGTTCAAATTACAAATGAAGTTGTGAGTTTCACTAAAGGGGCACCATTGTAATTGCAAGGTCCATGGCCCTAGTTCTAATAAATCATGATAAAGCCCAATAAATGAACTACTGTCTGCCTCGTAAAACGATGCAACCCTAAACCAAAGACCTCCCCAATGGGTGTCTAGTTGATCGTCAGTGCCATTATTACATGGCCTGATTACGGCAAAAACTGGGCCTTCGAACCGAAGACCTCCCTGAGGGGCACTCAGTTGATCGTCAGTGCCATTTATACATGGCCAGATTGCGACAAACACTGAGCTTTTAAACCAAAGACCTCCCCAAGGGGCATCCAGTGAATCATCAGTGCCATTTATACATGGCTCACTTACAACAAATGCTGGGATTCAAAAGACCCCTTCGGGGGCATCCGACCATAAGCCAGATCTTCCAAATTCCGTTATTGACGGACCCAAAGACCTTTTCGAAGGCGCCCTACAATTTCTGCAAGTGGCTAAATCATTCAAACACAATAAATAACGGGTTTACAAAAGACCTCTATGAAGGCACGGAAACCAAGACCTCTCTGGGGCATATGTTCAAATCTGATCTCCAAAGGGCCTGGATTTCTAGGTTAGCGAGACACATGATTGAATATACTATAAATATAAGACCTCTCAAGAAGGGGCACAGTAACAAAGATTCCTCTCTACTAAAAAGGTATGAGCTGGATCGACTAATACCGAAAAACCTCAATCATGATCATGCCAGGAAATTTCAAAATGGCAAAAACACATGACTAGGGGATTCCGAATAAAATCGATCACAGATGGCATCCCCAACCTTTAAAGCCTATGACAAATTTTGGTATGGGGGGCATTACCATCGCATTAAGTAAATTCAACAATGTTCACTTAAACATACCATGTGCTCATCACAATTCTACACTGAAGGTTTGGCACCTGCAAGGATTACTCTGACCAACAAAGTTGAACCTTGAAATGGCTAAGGCAAACTCAAAAACATCGATACCGTGAAGATCACAAAAGTGGTTAGTCATGGGAAAGAATTATCGGTTATTGCTCCAGTCAATACCAAGGAAATTTAACAAAATTGGTCAATAAAATCCAGCTAATAAAATTTGTAATATCAAACATTGCAGTAACAAATGACTTGTAGCACAAAAATTTGTGTTGTGAACATTAAAAAAACAAGTGTGGAATGCAAGGCAACAAAGTACGATAAAGCTAAAGTAAAAAGCTTAAAGTACAGCAAGCAGAACACAAGTTCATTACAGCAACACAGATCCAGGTAGCAGAATCACAAGTCAAGTCACAAAGTCACGAATCTAATACAGAGTTTCAGACATAGAGTAACATAAAGCAGTTAGCAGGAATCGGCACCAACATATACAACCGATTTGAATACAACATAAAAATAAAATAGTCTAGAAGAAAAATAAACTGGTTCTGAGCACTACTTCTTCTTATCACTTGATCTTAGAGTTGGTTTGTTGGGAGGAGTCTCTGCCACATCGCTTGGATTCTCCTGAGAAGACAGAGTGATGGCTTTCGTATTCTAATAGCATGCTTCTTCTTCTTCTGGCGCTTCGTAGATGATGAGGACTTGGCAACTTTCTTTCCTTTACCCTTAGCGACATCTTTCGGGCTTTCATTTGTTTCTGTGGCCTCGGGATTATTGCTAAGAGTATACTCGAAATCATCCTCTAAGTCAGAAAGCACACCAATTTTGGTGTCCTATGATCCCGGAGTTGTAATGACAAGTAAGGATGCGCCATTAGGAGGAGGGGGAGTGATAACAGAAGCGAGGGAAATAGTCATAAGCGGTGAATCAGTTATAACAGCTTCAAGTGTCATTGTCTTGCCTATGGTAGGAGAAGATAGGGGTGTAATTAAACCTAGATTATGGAAGCAATGAGCATAATAGGCAAGAGACCCAGCGAATCAAAAATAGATTCTAAGTATGACACGGTATAGTCAATTTCAATTTTACCTGCATCTAGAAGGTTTTCCTGGCATCTCTATGCTCAATCCTCCAGTTGTCTATGTTTTTCATCATCGCCTTCATTGTCTTTACCACGTTCCTTGACAACATTCTCTGTAACAATGCGCTCTTTAGTGCCTATGTCTTTTTCTGTTAAAGCAATAGGAGCATTCACACGAATCAGTGAACTAGAAGTTTCGATACACGTAGGATCGACAAGAGGATCAATGTTAGTTGGACTCTGAACCTTCTCTCCAGAAGCACCAGCCCTATCATTCTCCAACTGGGCCTTTCCCTCAGCTAGTGCCTTCTTGGACTTAAGTACTTGTTCCTAGACGAGTGCCAAGGTAGTTGGAAAGGCGTCCCCTAAATAGTGTAAAATCCCACGGCTTATGATGCTGAAAACATAAAAACGAAATATGTCAGCATTGGTGTGACGGTCCGCCCCGCACCAGCCGACATTTTCCTTGAAATGCATTGTGCCAATGTCCAACCAGCACAGGACGGTCGTCAACAGAAAGGGATTTGAAACCATGAATCGTCAAGAACCTGTAGTATATCTCACAGCTCAAGGAACAAAGTATAATAATAACATAACTTGACATAAAACAGGTGAGACAGTGCATAAGCTGAAAACTAAACCATCAAAGCAGCGGAATCGAAAATACAGGTTATGATTCAAACCATTATTACAACTTCAAAATATTGTCTCTAAAGTAGAATAAAAAAGGTACACCACTAATGCCCAAAGTAGTGACCAACAAAAACAAAGGGAGAATATATGTAAATAATACGTGTAAGCCTCCTACTCGTCTCCGGACAGCTACTCGTGCATAACCACTTAACCTATCTCTTGTCTGCTCCTTTAGGAGTACCCAGAGTAATAAGAAGAGACATAAAACTCTGGTCAGAAAAAAGTGTGATCTGAGCGATAGCAGAAAAATAAAATGATAACAGGTACAAATAATCATACCTGAACCTGGACCTGCAACCAAAGAGTTAGCACAACAAGATGTACATTACTCTAAGGTAACACTAACATATAGTGTAAAAATAGGAGTGTGCGTGTCATGGTGATAACAACCATCAAACATAGCAATCATACTCACGTCTCTACCTCAGTGCGTAAAGCATACGATATCCACCGCTTTGGTCACCAGAACTATTGGGGCTATGACGGAGTCCCATTCCGTACAACTATCACGACGACCACTTTGCCCCTTTGGAGCCCTGATGGAGTCCAACTCCGTAAAACCTCTGACCCCACTGCACTAGTCCATAGTCAATGCCACCCCTCTCAATAGTGAACTAAAGTTATAGATATCGATAAACCCTTTGCACATGTCCCATAGCAACGCCCAACTCTCGAAGTTAACTCGTTGGTTCCCATCTGGATCCTGAGTAATAACTTCCCATTTGGACTTCCTTTGCATCTCGGGCTTTAGTCGAATTGGAATTGATCTTCAAAAGAGTTCACGATCGTCATCGCTTCGTCACCTCGGTTCGATTCGGTCATCCTTGGTTCAGTTTGGATCATCAAGTCGGCTCGGCTCGGTGTCACGATGACCTGGTTCAATGCGTCACGTCGGTTCGGTTTAGTATGCTCGGTTCGGTTCGGGGTCCTAGGCTCGGGTCAGCTTATCCGATCCAATCCCCTGCTCCAATTCAATCTGGTTGGCCTTCATTGTTGCCCTTGCCTTTGTGCGCTGCTGAAGATGCCACCACTCTGGTTTGGTTCATTTATCCGATCTGATCCGACTTATCCGATCCGATCCAGATCTCTACAGCATTTCCAGTAAACTTGTTTCGTCCATTCTCGCCATACGCCGGTGTTTTCAACCATTCCAACTTTACTAAACAATAATAAAACATCACAAACAACAGTAACAAGATATTGGTTCAATCAAAAAGATCAAAACATCAAGCCTATAGGTTATTTTAGATCAAACATGCCCAAAACCATGATTTTCCCCTTAACCATGTTTAACTATATCTAATAATAGGATTAGCAAACTTAATCCAAGTTAACCCAATTTTTAACCAGTGACATAAAATAATATTTCAGAATTTGTGCATATTTTTCTGAGTCTTAATTTCGCTAATTATCACTAATCACCCCTAATTAGCCGTAATTAATGTAAAAACATGCAAAATCACTCACCTTAGCCACAAACAAATTATAGATCTGAAAACTCCACTTATTTGGCACGGATTCCTAGGTATAGCAGCAGCTTTATCTCTGATTTGATGCTAATTTGACTTGATTACATGTAGTTTTGCTTAATTAGTGATAAAAAGGTTATTAGGGAGTGATTTAGAAGATGGTGGCCATTGCTAGGGTTAGAGGAATGTTTGTGGCGGTTAGAAAAGTGAAAAGGAATCATTCTCTTTTTAGCCCTCCCATAACCCTAATCCTGAAATGGGTTATGGGGCCTAGCTGCTAATCACCTTGTTAAGCCCAATTATGTTGTTTTTCATCTTCCGAACCTTATTTCTGCCATATCTCCCAAACGGTAAGTCCTTTTGATTAATGTGACCACTCTACGGAAAGGTAAACCAACATCTGAATCCAATGGAAGTGATTTCAGGTCAAAACACTTTACAAATCAAAAGTTATAGGCGAAAAAAGATTTGCCATGGGCAAAATGGTCATTTAAAATTCAACAAAAATCGTGAACATGGAAAATTACCCCAATAGTCGTTTCCAAAAGTTACACGACCATATGACATCGTATGAAAATAAAATAAATATTCTACGATCCTTTGATACGTAAAATGCGGGTCTTTACACTCTCCCCCCTTAAGAAATTTCACCCTCGATATTCCTTAATTAAGAAACATACAACGGTGTCCTACATGCCGATCAGCCATTTGCCAACAATCAAACATACATATTACCACACCAAGCCTATCCTAGCATGCAGTTTACTAACATGGGAATAACTATATCGCGATTAAAATCTTACCAGGCAAAGAGCTCTGGATATGACTTCCTTATGCTCTCCTCGGTTTCCCAAGTATAGTCATTCTCATTATCACCCCACTGGACCTTAACCAGTTTCACCGTCTTCCTTCAAAGTTGCTTCGTATCATGTCCGATAATACGAATCGTTTTGTGGCTCCCAACTGCCTCAGATTCCACTTCGATATCATCCAACTGATCTGGTGAAATAGTCATATCAGAATCGTGCATGAACTTCCTTAACTGGGAAACATGAAATACGTTGTACATTCCCGCCATCTTGTCTGGTAATCCAATTTTATACGCTAAATTCCCAACTTGCTCGAGAACTGGAAAGGGACCAACAAACCTTGGTGCTAATTTACCTCTCCTACCAAACCGAATCACACTCTTTAACAGAGAAATCTTGACAAATACCAAGTCGTCCATGGAGAATTTCAAATCTCTTCGTCTTTTATTAGCATAACTTTTCTGCCTATCTTGGGTAGCCTTCATTCGTTATTGAATAACCATGATCTTATCTGAAGTTTCTCTTATTACATCTGGCCCAAGCACAAATTTCTCACCGGTCTCCAACCAACATGACGGTGAGTTGCATGGTCTTCCATACAAAGCTTCAAATGGAGCTATACCAATACTGGATTGATAACTTTTATTATATGTGAATTCAACCAGATGTAAATGGTCATCCCGTGATCCTCCAAAGTCCAATATACAAGCCCTTAAGAGATCCTCTAATACACGATTCACTCTCTCTGTTTGACCGTCGGTTTGAGGATGGTACGTGGTACTGAGATGTAATTTTGATCCTAAAGCCTCTTGTAAGCTCTTCCAAAACCCACTAGTAAATAACGGATCTCGGTCACTCAAAATATCTTTAGGTACTCCATGAAATCTCACTACCCACTTCATGTACAGTTCTGCTAACTTATTTGTTGTTCTATTCGACTTGACCGGTATAAACCTTGCACTTTTCGTCAATCGATCCACAATCACCCAAATACTATAATAACCCGATGTAGTCCTTAGTAAACCATCGACGTAATCCATTGAGACTTGTTCCCATTTCCATTCGGGAATTTTCAGCGGCTATAACAAACCACTTAACTTCTTTTGCTCGGTGTTAACTAATTGGCAATTCATGCACTTGGATATAAACTTCCCACCGTCTCTCTTCATCCCTTCCTAGTAGTAGGTCTTCTTCATTTCCCGATACATTTTGTTACCACCGAGATGTATAGTCATTTTTGAGTGATGACACTCTCCAAGCACTTCATTTCTCAATCCATTAACGTTGAGTACAACTAGTCTCCCATTCTTCCGAAGCCATCCTTCCCGATCAAGACCATACTTGTTCATTCTCCCACAGTCGATACCCATCTCCACCTTGGAAATGATTTCCAATAGATTAGGATCGTCCCTCTGACTGGAACCCGTCCGCTTAATCAAAATTGATCCGATCGTCAAACTTTCTAACATATCTGGATCCAACTCGCACTTAGGTCTAAAATCATATCCTGCGATATACTCTAGTTGCTTCCATTCTAGAAACATAGCCCCCAAAATGGCATGTATCCTACTCAATGCATCCGCTACCGCATTGCCCTTCCCGGGTGTGTATGCGATATTAAAATCATATGAAGCCAAGAAATCTAACCATTTCCGCTGACGAAGATTTAAATCGTTTTGAGAGAAAAGATACTTTAAAGACTTATGATCGGTAAACAATTCAAATCTTTCCCCCAAGAGATAATGTCTCCACATCTTCAACGCGAACACGATCACTGCCAATTCCAAATCATGGGTAGTATATCTTTTCTCACGCGGTTTCAGTTGCCGACTAGCATAAGCTACAACCCTACCTCCTTGCATCAGTACAACACCTAGTGCGGTACCACAAGCATCTGTGTATACCGTCATCTCTTCGTTCCCTTTTGGAATAATTAACACTGGTGCAACCGTTAACTTTTACTTTAGGCTCTTATATGCATACTCACACCTTCTGTCCCAGACGAAAGTTTGATTCTTCTTGGTCAACTGAGTTAACAGTGCCGCTATCTTGGATAAGTCTCAGATAAACTTACGATAATATCCCGCTAACCCCAAGAAACTCCTAACGTCCGTTGCATTCTTGGGCGTAGACCAATCTTGCACCATAAGCACCTTTATAGGGTTCACGGCAATACCATTATCTGAAACAACATGGCCCAAGAACCTCACTTCCCTCCTCCAGAAGTGACACCTAGAAAATTTCACTTTCAATTGGTGTTTCCTCAACACCTCCATCACTGTCCTCAAATGTCCCTTGTGTTCTTCCTCTGTCCTTGAGTAAACCAAGATATCGTCCACGAACACAAGAACAAACTTATTTAACTGATCTCTAAAAACCCTATTCAAAAGATCCACGAAATATGCAGGTACATTGGTCAATCCGAATGGCATGACCAACCACTCATAGAATCCAAACAGCGTCCGAAATGCCGCTTTAGGTATACTCTCAGCTGCTACTCGGGGCTAATGAAATCCTGTCACAAGATCCAACTGGTAAAACACCCTTGCTCCATTTAGTTGATCAAACAAATCATCTATCCGTGGAAGAGGATACTTATTCTTCCTAGTCACCTTGTTCAACTCGCGGTAGTCTACACATAAGCGAAGGGAACCATCTGCCTTAGTGGCAAATACAACTGGTGCTTCCCACTCAGAAACACTCCTTCAGATAAATTCCTTCTTCAAAAGATCGTTTACTTGCACTTCGAGCTCTCGTTGCTCCCTTGGCGCAATACGACGAAGTGGCATCACTATCGGTCTGGCATCATTCACTAAATCAATCTGAAACTCGATCTCTCGGTGTAGTGGAAGTCCGGTCACATCCTCGAAGATATCTGGATACTCGCTAGCAATAGGCACATCTGATAACTCATCCTGCGGGATGTCAAGGGAATGTAGAAAACTAGCCGTCGTCTAATCACTAGGTTGGCAACCCAATACCACCCTCTGCCTATCACCCGTTCTAATGGTCACCAAAGACCCCTCACAGTCTACCACCACCCCATATCTTTGGAGCCAATTGACTCCCAAAATAATGCCAAACCCAGTAAAGCCCAAAACAAAGCAATCACAAGCAGACATACATCCATGACTCAATAAGACCAAATTATGACAAATCATGCAAAGGCTGGTCGAACCACTGATCGGGTTCGTCACATCTAAAGCTCTATCGACAATCTTGGGTTCCAATTCCAACCTATCTACCAGGTCACTAGACACAAAGGAATGGGAAGCCCCGGTATCAAACAATATTCGAACAGGAACACCATAAATCAAAAGCAAACCCTAAATAACGACACCGTTTCCTTTCTCCACCACAGCTGAGGCATTTGACAAAGAAGGAATAGCGTTGATAGCATATGCTCTCATAATCTTCTTCTCTTTAAGAGGTTGTGGACATTAATCCTTATGATGTCCCACTTGGCCACAATTGAAGCATTTCCTGTCTGCTGGCTTTGCTCGACAATCTTTGGCATAGTGGCCCTTCTTGCCACAGCTAAAACACTCTATATCTTTCTTATCCCTCTTTTTCTGACCATCCTTGGTCCGATTCTATTTCCTCTTATTCTGGGAATTTTTCTTGCCTTTACCGCTTGCCTACGGTTTTTGCTCTCCTATAAATGCAATAGCAACCTCGGTCTTCGACTTAGGGTAAAGGCTCTCTGATCTCAATGCTTTCCCCACAATAGATTCGAATGTCTCATTAATGTGGTTTATAAGTCTTTCCCCCAAGTACTCATATAAGCTAGTTATGAACTTCTCGTTCTTCTTCTCAGCAGTATAGATAAGAGATAATCCATATTTAGACAGGGTATCGAATTCAGCAATATATTCCGAGACTACCCTACCATTCTGCTTAAGATCCAAAAACTTCGTAAACAATTCTGATTTCTGGGCATCTAGAGTAAACTTGTCACTGAAGCGAGTCTTAAACTGATTCCAAGTAACTTGATCTTCAGGAGTGGCCGCTTTAATAGCATTCCACCAATTCATTGCCCGTCCTTGAAGTTGACGGGATGCTAGCTTTCTCTTCATTGCATCATCGGTCCCCAAGCCCTCGAAAATGCGCTTACAACATTAAGCCAATCCTAAACCACCGTAGTCGATTCCGTTCCATGGAACGACTTCCCACCAAGGCTAGTAGATCAGCTCTAGGCGCCTGCTCTACTGAACCACCACCGTTAGCAGCATTAGGAACTGCTCCCTGAGCATCCCTAAGCATCTCTCGTATGAAGGTAGTAAACATTGCCCTTATATCAGGGACATTCCTATTGTTGGCCCCTGAACCCGTACTCCTCTTATTTCGGCTCATTGTCCAATCTGTAAAGAGAAAACGATTAACCACCTCCTTAGTGGTGCCAGTGCAGTGCGACTTCATCCTTAGATATACTAATAGTATATATATATAATTTTTGAAAAACAAAATATCTCAAATACGCGCTCTCATATACGTATATTATCTCTCCCTGATGTCGTCTCCTAGGTTAACTACGCAACCTTGGCTCTGATACCAAGTGTGACGGCCCGCCCCGTACCAACCGACATTTCCCTTGAAATGCGCTATGCCAATGTCCAGCCAACATGTGACGGTTATCAAAAGAAAGGGATTTGAAACTATGAATCATTAAGAACCTATAGTGTATCTCATAGCACGTGGAACAATGTATAATAATAACATAACTTGACATAAAACAGGCGAGACAGTGCATAAGCTAAAAACTAAACCATCATAGCAGCGGAATCCAAAATACAGCTTATGATCCAAACCATTATTACAACTTTAAAATATTGCCTCTAAAGTAGAATAGAAAAGGTACACCACTAATGCACAAAGTAGTGACCGACAACCAACACAGGGAGAATATATGTAAATAGTACGTGGAAGCCTCCTGCTCGTCTACGGACAGCTACTCGTGCATAAACACTTAACGTGTCTTTAGTCTGCTCGTTTAGGAGCACCCAGAGAAATAAGAAGAGACATAAAAATCTGGGCCAGACAAAAGTTTGGTATGAGCAATAGCATCAAAATAAAACGATAACAGGTATAAATAATCATACCTGGACCCGCAACCAAAGAGTTAGCACAATAAGATGTACAGTACTCTAAGGTAACACTAACAAATAGTGTAAAAATAGGAGTGTGAGTGTCATGGTGATAGCAACCATCAAACACAGCAATCATCCTCACGTCTCTCACTCAGTGCTTAAAGCATACGATATCCACCACTTTGATCACCAGAAATATTGGGGCTATGAAGGAGTCCACTCCATACAACTATCACAACGACCACTTTGCCCCTTTGGAGCCCTGATGGAGTCCAACTCCATACAACCTCTGACCCCACTACACTGGTCCATAGTCAATGCCCCCTCAATAGTGAAAAGTTATAGATATCGATAACCGCTTTGCACACGTCCCGCAGCAACGCCCAACTCTCGAAGTTAACCCGTTGGTTCCCATCTGGGTCCTGAGTAATAACTTCCCATTTGGACTTCTTTTGCATCTCGGGTTTTGGTCGAATTGGAATTGATCTTCAAAAGATTTCACAATCGGCATCGCTTCGTCACCCCGGTTCGTTTTGGTCATCCCTGGTTAGGTTCGGGTCATCAAGTCAGTTCGGCTCGATGTCACGATGCCTTGGTTCGATGCGTCACGTCGGTTCGGTTCAGCTTGCTCGGTTCGGTTCGGGGTCCTAGGCTCGGGTCGGCTTATCCGTTCTGATCCCTTGCTCCAATTCAATCTGGTTGGCCTTCCTTGTTTCCCTTGCCTTTGTGCGCTGCTGAAGATGCCACCACTCCGGTTCGGTTATCCGATCCGATATGATCTGTAACAACCCGTATTTTCAATAACCTGTAATAACGTAAATCGAGGCAGAATTTAATTTATAAACCTGAATCAAGGGAAACGGGCTTTGCCATTGCGTTCGTCTCGGAAAAATACGCGAAATAGAGTCCGAGTTTTCGAAAATCGGAGTCCGTATGAGGAAGATATGGACGAACGAAGTTAGGCAGAAAAACCGAAAACAGCCAGAATGTACTGGCGCACTTGTGAAGTGCGCTAGCACAAAAATGCACTGGTGCACTTGGGAAGTGCGCCCGTGTCGAGCCAGAAACCTGCACAGCTTTCTAGCTTGACCCTGGCTGGCTTGGTGCACCTTTTTTGGTTCTCTGGTCGGCCCAGGTCGGCCTGGTGCACCATTTTGGCTGTTTTGACCTATTTTGTTGGCTAGTGACGGGATTTGATGGCTTGGATTGAATCTAGGGTTAATCCAATGGCTAATACTATCCTAATCTTCTATAAATAAGACCCTAACCTACCCTAAATCATCATTATTCATTCTAGCAACCAAACTATGGCAAAATTTTACCTCTCATGGCCTCCACTCTCTTCATTAAATTCCTAAATCAATTCTTAAGTGATTTTCCATGCATACAAGTGTTTTTAGACTTGTATGATCATCATTAGCTTGCATTCAAGTCTTATTTCTCTATTGGCATCTTAAAGGAAGAGTTTTGATCAAGTTTGCTTGCATTTTTGGGGTTTAATTAGTTGCATAAGGGGTTTCTTACATTTGCTATACTCATTTGAGTCCGCATAAGCATTGTAAGCCCTATTCCTTTCATACTTAAACTCTAAAGTTAAAAGTATGTTATGCAAGTTTGTTTATGCAAATATGATATGCAAGTTGACATATGTTATGCAAGTTTGTTTATGCAAGTATGATATGCAAGTTGACATATGTTATGCAAGTTTGTTTATGCAAGTATGATATGCAAGTTGTCATATGTTATGCAAGTTTGTTTATGCAAGTATGATATGCAAGTTGACATATGTTATGCAAGTTTGTTTATGCAAGTTTGATATGCAAGTTGTCATATATTATGCAAGTTTTATTATGCAAGTTTGTTATGCAAGTGTCATATGATATGCAAGTATGTTATGCAAGTTTGGGATGGTCATATGGTTCATGTTATCATGTTATGCAAGCTTATTTTGAGTATGTGAACATAAAGCTTCAAGCTTTATGCCAAGGGTTGCATTTTGGCAACATGTAAGTTATCATATCACTTATGATAACTTGCATGTGAGGCTAAATGCGAACTTGTGGCCATTTTTACATGTCATTTAGCACCATGTATTATGAATATGCCAAGTTTGGTTTTATGCATGTTTTTGGGGCCTAAAAATGTGATATGCAAGTGTATGAACACATGAACCTTTCATATGCCACCATGTTGAACTTGTGGCTTTAACATTTTTATGTCATGATTATGCCAAGTTCCCTCTTTCTATCCTTTATGCGCTATTGCGATATGTAAGCGATGGGATTGCGTTTGGGGTTGGGTAAACTTAAAAGACATAAAAACATAAGCTTGGGAATTTACCTATTAAGGTAGGTCTACCCTTTGGGAATTTACCTATTAAGTTAGGTCTACCCAAATGCTTGAAAACTTGTAACATGTTTTGGAAACATGATGGACATGACACTTAGAAAAGATAAGTGTGACCAACTCGAGGTTGGGTTGAGTTTGTAGCGTAAACCTACCCGGAACCGACCGGCCTAACTAGTTGCTACAAACAATAGGACCCAATGTGAGAAGTTAGTCATGTTGTACCTTGGACCCGAGGTTAGACCAAGTTGTGGTGTAAAGCTACCCGGACCCGCCCGGCTTAACTAGTAACCACAACAAAGTCTAATGTGAGAGGTTAAGGCGCATTAATTAATTAATGCCTCGTGATTAGGGTTAAGTCATGGACCATTTAATACTTAACCAATTTCGGCTTGGTAGATTAATCGGGGTTAAGTCGTGAACTCATCGTTACACTTAACCAAGTTAATCCATGATTAGTGAAGGGGTTAAACCGTACTTAACCCACTAGAAAAATCCTAGCAATGGGGGTCCACTCCGACAGTAATCCCTAGCTTGTATCATTATGGCCCTAGGGACTAGGCTAGGGTGGGGCCACGATTACTGAACTGGGGGTAAGGGACCAAAAACGACGGCAGAGTGGTACGCCGGTGTAGTTCCGGGCGGACTTATGGTCGTGCACATAGTCCGAAGCCGGGGAAATCATGCACGGGTACCGGTAGATCAAGACTGTGCACGCATGTTTATGGTGTCCAGGGTTGCCACCCTAGGGCTTGATACACCCGACGGGAGACCCGACACAGTCTGACTACAATTATGTTTGGGCCGTATGGACACCAACACTTGACGAGTTAGGCTTATAGGGAGCCGATCGACTAGACCGTTTGAAGTGGACCTCGTGTTAGGGTCACTTCATGTTATTGGGCCAAAGCTTGGGCCAAGGGATCAATACTTGTTTATTCAAGTCATGTTAGTTTGCTAGTACACCTGTGGTGCAAAAACCTTAATCCTGATTATGCGATGACACCTTTATCTACCTTGTTAATTAATCATCATGCTAGTATGTTGATATCCTTATGTTCTTACCTGCTGCTCATGTCGGTTAACTTTATCAGTTTACATTGATTGTAGTAGGGCTTACTCGGTCTTTTTGACTGACCTGTTTTCTTTCGCCTCTTTTCTTCCGTTTCACCCCCCCCCCCCCAGGTTCTCAGGGAGGGAATACAGGAGCTTAGCTTGGATCTTAGCTGCTTTTCTTGGATAGCTCATGTGTGCTTTGGACTTGAGCTTGCTATGGTTTTTCACTTTGGGGATAGCTACTTTATGTTTTCCTTTTCAGTTCTCAGATGATGTTGTTTTATGTACTAGACTTGTTTATTTGGAAAATTGACATTATGATGTACCAAACTTGTTTTGAAATGGTTTAAATCTTCCGTTGTTTTATCTATGTTATTTACTCTGTTTACATATATACATATGTTCTTGTTCTGCCTTGATATATCATTATGCATGTTTACCTGATTCAAACGCCCCTCCAAAGTCAGAGTGCTTGCAAGAGCCACCCTGGCGGAGGCGGGGTGTTACATTTGGTATCAGAGCATATGGTTTACGAGAAGGAACAAAAAGGTTTTTAGAAAACTTTTGGAAAACTATTTTCAAAACAAAGTATAAAGTATTTTCCAAAGAAAAGTCTAGTTTATTCTAAAGGCTATTCCCCAAAAAGCCATTAGCAAAATCCCTTCGTTTTTCTCCATTCTGAATCTATCTTTTTCTTCGTTTCAGTATGGCCGACAACTTTGCCATTCCGGAGGGAGTACATGTACCTGTTTGGTATAGGAGACTTTTGGAGGTTAGGGCGACCGAAGCCGGCCCCGCAAATATTACTCCTCCTCCGGTAGTTGATGTCCCTCCTCCTCCTATCGCTGAGGTTCCTCTTCCTCCTTCCCCTCAGCATCCTCAAACTGACTTCGCAAAGATTTGCAAAGACTTTAAGGCGATGGGTTGCAAGAATTTCATTGGAACCGAGACTTATGTAGAGACAAGGAATTGGTTGAAAGAAACCGAAGATCTTTTCACCTTCTTTGATATAGATGACCGTAGGAAGGTTTTATTAGCAGTATGGTTGCTAAAGGAAGAAGCTGCACGTTGGTGGGTGGTCACCACCGTTACTAGGCCAATTGAGACTTGGGATGACTTTCGGGGAAAGTTTGGACTAAGGTTCCTATCACTGAAGCAAGGGGACATGACTATTAGGGAATACATAGATAAGTTTAATCAACTGGCTCAGTTCGGTTTAGACTTGGTTAGCACATCTCAGAAGAAGGCCCTATACTTTGCTCTAGGATTAAACGAGCCATTACATGGTTTAGCCATGTCTCATATACCCTTGGGGGCAACTTTCGAGAGCTTGGTGAATATGGCCCTACTCAATGAAGAGAATAGGAGTGACAAGAAGGAGATCAAGATGAATGATACTCAAGCCAAGAAGACTGATTCCCAGTGGAAAGAAAATCAGGGTAATCCAAGCGATCAGAGCAGTCAAGGCAACAAGGGCAATAACGACAAGAGGAAGTGCCATTATTGCGGTTCAGTTGGGCATCTTATTAAGGATTGTAGGAAGAGAAAAAGGAGGAGTGGTGAATGCTTTCATTGTGGTGAGTTTGGACATTTCAGCAAAGATTGCCCGAAGAAGCAAAGGCAAGGTCAGACTCAGTGTGCAAGACCATCTGGAGGGCGAGTTCATCCCCTCAACATCGTTCTCTCAGCTCGTGATCGAGGTAGTGTTTCTGTTGGAAGTCTTGTTTACATTTCTGATTTTCCAGTTCGTACCTTGTTTTATTTTGGTGCATCGCATAGCTTTATCTGATCTTGTTGATAGTTTGCACCTAAGTACTAGACTAGTTTATGATCCCGTGTGTGTTTCAAATCCAATTGGGGGTTTCGCCCATTTGTCTATGATCTACGTGGATTTGAAAGTCTCTATCTTTGGTATAGAGTTCTCATGTGATGCTTATATTCTCGGTTTCATGGGGTATGGGTTGATTTTGGGCATGGATGGGTTGTCCAGTTTTGGAGCCATCCTTGGTCTTTGGGTATATGGTTGGGAGGCTCATGATTCGCCTCGGTTATACCCTAAAAATTTCTAGTAACCCTATGAGTCCCGTCATGTTGTGTTATCTTGAATCCCTCAACTCGTCTATCGATAGTTTGTAATCGGTGAGGGTGGTCCGAGAA
Source organism: Allium sativum (assembly GCA_030737875.1). Classification (NCBI taxonomy): domain Eukaryota; kingdom Viridiplantae; phylum Streptophyta; class Magnoliopsida; order Asparagales; family Amaryllidaceae; genus Allium; species Allium sativum. The sequence goes on from CM060915.1 coordinate 953,972,604, forward strand.
TATCCTGATATCTTGGGGGAAGTGAAGGGGGTTACCCCTAAACGAGAGGTAGATTTCCGCATTTATCTGGTTGATAGTGCCAAGAAAGTTTCGTGGCCGGTAAGGCACATGGCCCCGCAAGATGAGAGTTAAGAAAACAAGTCAAGGAGTTGCTTGAGAAGAACTTCATTAGATGAAGTATATCTGAATGGGGAGCGCCTGTAGTATTTACTACCTAGGCAGATGGTTCTCTTCGACTTTGTGTTGATTATCGTGAGTTAAACGAAGAGAATAAACAACCATTGCCAAGGATCGATGATTTGTTTGATCAGCTTGTAGGAACATCTGTTTTCTCTTGATCTTGCTACTGGATTCCATCAGCTCAGAGTAGCTGAGGATAGTATAGACAAGACTGCGTTCAGAACTCCAGATGGATTCTTAGAATGGCTGGTCATGCCATTCGGTTTGACTAATGCACCCGCCTATTTCGTGGACTTGATGAGTAGGGTGTCTAGGGAGTTCCTGAACGAGTTTGTGGTAGTCTTTGTAGACGGTATCCTGACTTTCTTAAAGAACGAGGAAGAACATGTTAGACATCTCAAGGAGGTGATGGATACGCTTAGAGCGCATCAGTTGAAGGCCAAGTTCTCCAAGTGTCACTTTTGGAAAAGGGAAGTTAGATTCCTTGGGCATATAGTATCTAAGCAAGGCTTAGCGGTGGATCCTGCTAAAGTGGTCGTGGTTCAAAACCGAAAAGCTCCAACGAGGACAATTAAAGTAAGAAGTTCTCTCAGTTTAATTAATTAGTTAGCGTCCCTTGAGTTTAGACCTACCTTTCTGGATCAAGTAGGGACTTCACAGAAAGAAGGCCCGCAGTTAGTCGAGATCATGGACAAGTTGATTCGAGTCGAGATGTTAAGACACCTCGCTATAGATGACAAGGGATGGCTAAGACGCGATGAGAGAAAGAAGGTTCTTGAAGATGCACATCACCCGAGGAGGTGGCCGAGTTTGTCCCAAGGTGCATGTTGTGCCAACAGGTTAAAGGCCGAGTCATAGAAGCCCGGTGGGCTATTACATCCATTGGAGGTCCCCGAAATGGAAGTAGTAAAGCGTCACGAAGGATTTCGTGGATAGACTGCCTAGATCAAGGAAAGGGAATACGAGCATGTGGGTCATAGTAGGTAGACTCACGAAGAGTGCTCATTTCACCCCGGTAAAGAGCGAAAGGATTGCATCACAGCTAGCGATAGTTTCAAGAAATCAAGCGGTTGCACGGGGTTCCCTAAATTATAGTTAGTAACCATGGCTCAGTCTTCACTAGCCAGTTTTGGGATAGTCTACGGGAAGTCATGGGAAAACGACTGAATCTAAGCACGGCCTGTCATTCGCAGGTGAATGGTTCATTGGCAACGTGGATTGGTATTTTCAAGAAAAGTTCTGCTGCATGGAATACTTTATAGTAAGTAGACGAGATCCAGGATTCACTAGTGAATTTTGGAGAGCTTGCACGAAACCATGAGGTCATAGTTATGTTTAAGCCAAGAATGATAAGAGAGTAAGTGAAAAAGAAGACGAGAGGCGGTAATGGAATGGGTTCCAACTCATATTGGGAAATAGAAGTTAAGAAGCCAAGAAATCATGTGGTAAAAGACGGTCAAAGCACAGTGGAGTTAAGCTCAAGGAAATGTGACTTAGAAGACTGAAGGCTAGATACGCACATCTCTTTCTAAGAGTATATCCTTTATCCTTGTTTTTCTGTGGAACTTACTCGCATGTTATCTTTTTACGTATATCCTCTCGGTCCTATTTCTGTTGGGAGGTATAACTCATCAGTTAGTAGTACATGTCAAGGTTTGAAGGGGTCCGATAGGTTGACTAGACCTTTTGGGCTTTTATAGAATATGGGTTGGGTTAGGAAAGGATTTCTTGTAATCCGAAAGGAGTATATCCTGCTTATCTTTCCGATCTCTTTGCAGCATATCTTTTGATATCCAAGTTTGTCTTGATTATCTAGTTTATCGTGTTAATCCTGTCATGAGAACCTTAGGTAGAAACCCTTTGGATGAAACATGTGTTTGAAACATGTTATGCTTGATGGTTGCAAGTGGTTGCAAGTGTATGCAAGTGGTTACTCGTGGATGCATTATACACGTTAGGCACTAGATCGGCTCACACACTCCTCATATTGCATATGCATGAGTGTTTATGCTTATTCATGGATGAAAATTTGTGTGCTATCACATGGACTTTGCATATGGATGTATGTTATGTGCACACATATAGATGTTATACATTATGTTAGGAATTACATACATATGGATTCATTTCACTAACATAATTTGCATTGATGATATTTGCATTAGATAAGTACATATACACACACCTTTGCATATGTTCATACAACATTTAGAATCTTGTAAGGACAATGATTGCTCGTGGATGATGTTTTGAGTAGATGGATGATTGGATGGTAGGATACGTTCTTCCTAACTTGAAGATTTCGGGGACGAAATCCTTTAAGGAGGGGAGAATGTAACAACCCGTATTTTCAATAACCTGTTATAACGTAAATCGAGGCAGAATTTAATTTATAAACCTGAATCAAGGGAAACGGGCTTTGTCATTGCGTTCGTCTCGGAAAAATACGCGAAATAGAGTCCGAGTTTTCGAAAATCGGAGTCCGTATGAGGAAGATATGGACGAACGAAGTTAGGCAGAAAAACCGAAAACAGCCAGAATGTACTGGCGCACTTGTGAAGTGCGCCAGCACAAAAATGCACTGGCGCACTTGGGAAGTGCGCCCGTGTCGAGCCAGAAACTTGCACAGCTTTCTGGCTTGACCCTGGCTGGCTTGGTGCACCTTTTTTGGTTCTCTGGTCGGCCCAGGTCGGCCTGGTGCACCATTTTGGCTGTTTTGACCTATTTTGTTGGCTAGTGACGGGATTTGATGTCTTGGATTGAATCTAGGGTTAATCCTATGGCTAATACTATCCTAATCTTCTATAAATAAGACCCTAACCTACCGTAAATCATCATTATTCATTCTAGCAACTAAACTATGGCAAAATTTTACCTCTCATGGCCTCCACTCTCTTCATTAAATTCCTAAATCAATTCTTAAGTGATTTTCCATGCATACAAGTGTTTTTAAACTTGTATGATCATCATTAGCTTGCATTCAAGTCTTGTTTCTCTATTGGCATCTTAAAGGAAGAGTTTTGATCAAGTTTGCTTGCATTTTTGGGGTTTAATTAGTTGCATAAGGGGTTTCTTACATTTGCTATACTCATTTGAGTCCGCATAAGCATTGTAAGCCCTATTCCTTTCATACTTAAACTCTAAAGTTAAAAGTATGTTATGCAAGTTTGTTTATGCAAATATGATATGCAAGTTGACATATGTTATGCAAGTTTGTTTATGCAAGTATGATATGCAAGTTGACATATGTTATGCAAGTTTGTTTATGCAAGTATGATATGCAAGTTGTCATATGTTATGCAAGTATGATATGCAAGTTGACATATGTTATGCAAGTTTGTTTATGCAAGTTTGATATGCAAGTTGTCATATATTATGCAAGTTTTATTATGCAAGTTTGTTATGCAAGTGTCATATGATATGCAAGTATGTTATGCAAGTTTGGGATGGTCATATGGTTCATGTTATCATGTTATGCAAGCTTATTTTGAGTATGTGAACATAAAGCTTCAAGCTTTATGCCAAGGGTTGCATTTTGGCAACATGTAAGTTATCATATCACTTATGATAACTTGCATGTGAGGTTAAATGCGAACTTGTGGCCATTTTTACATGTCATTTAGCACCATGTATTATGAATATGCCAAGTTTGGTTTTATGCATGTTTTTGGGGCCTAAAAATGTAATATGCAAGTGTATGAACACATGAACCTTTCATATGCCACCATGTTGAACTTGTGGCTTTAACATTTTTATGTCATGATTATGCCAAGTTCCCTCTTTCTATCCTTTATGCGCTATTGCGATATGTAAGCGATGGGATTGCGTTTGGGGTTGGGTAAACTTAAAAGACATAAAAACATAAGCTTGGGAATTTACCTATTAAGTTAGGTCTACCCTTTGGGAATTTACCTATTAAGTTAGGTCTACCCAAATGCTTGAAAACTTGTAACATGTTTTGGAAACATGATGGACATGACACTTAGAAAAGATAAGTGTGACCAACTCGAGGTTGGGTTGAGTTTGTAGCGTAAACCTACCCGGAACCGACCGGCCTAACTAGTTGCTACAAACAATAGGACCCAATGTGAGAAGTTGGTCATGTTGTACCTTGGACCCGAGGTTAGACCAAGTTGTGGTGTAAAGCTACCCGGACCCGCCCGGCTTAACTAGTAACCACAACAAAGTCTAATGTGAGAGGTTAAGGCGCATTAATTAATTAATGCCTCGTGATTAGGGTTAAGTCATGGACCATTTAATACTTAACCAATTTCGGCTTGGTAGATTAATCGGGGTTAAGTCGTGAACTCATCGTTACACTTAACCAAGTTAATCCATGATTAGTGAAGGGGTTAAACCGTACTTAACCCACTAGAAAAATCCTAGCAATGGGGGTCCACTCCGACAGTAATCCCTAGTTTGTATCATTATGGCCCTAGGGACTAGGCTAGGGTGGGGGCACGATTACTGAACTGGGGGTAAGGGACCAAAAACGACGGCAGAGTGGTACGCCGGTGTAGTTCCGGGCGGACTTATGGTCGTGCACATAGTCCGAAGCCGGGGAAATCTTGCACGGGTACCGGTAGATCGAGACTGTGCACGCATGTTTATGGTGTCCAGGGTTGCCACCCTAGGGCTTGATACACCCGACGGGAGACCCGGCACAGTCTGATTACAATTATGTTTGGGCCGTATGGACACCAACACTTGACGAGTTAGGCTTATAGGGAGCCGATCGACTAGACCGTTTGAAGTGGACCTCGTGTTAGGGTCACTTCATGTTATTGGGCCAAAGCTTGGGCCAAGGGATCAATACTTGTTTATTCAAGCCATGTTAGTTTGCTAGTACACCTGTGGTGCAAAAACCTTAATCCTGATTATGCGATGACACCTTTATCTACCTTGTTAATTAATCATCATGCTAGTATGTTGATATCCTTATGTTCTTACCTGCTGCTCATGTCGGTTAACTTTATCAGTTTACATTGATTGTAGTAGGGCTTACTCAGTCTTTTTGACTGACCTGTTTTCTTTCGCCTCTTTTCTTCCGTTTCCCCCCCCCCCCCCCAGGTTCTCAGGGAGGGAATACAGGAGCTTAGCTTGGATCTTAGCTGCTTTTCTTGGATAGCTCATGTGTGCTTTGGACTTGAGCTCGCTATGGTTTTTCACTTTGGGGATAGCTACTTTATGTTTTCCTTTTCAGTTCTCAGATGACGTTGTTTTATGTACTAGACTTGTTTATTTGGAAAATTGACATTATGATGTACCAAACTTGTTTTGAAATGGTTTAAATCTTCCGCTGTTTTATCTATGTTATTTACTCTGTTTACATATATACATATGTTCTTGTTCTGCCTTGATATATCATTATGCATGTTTACCTGATTCAAACGCCCCTCCAAAGTCAGAGTGCTTGCAAGAGCCACCCTGGCGGAGGCGGGGTGTTACATTATCCCCCTTATCCGATTTGATCCGGATGTCTATAGCATTTCCAACAAACTTGTTTCATCCATTCTTGCCATACGGCGGTGTTTTCAACCATTCCAACTTTACTAAACAATCATAAAACATCACAAACAATAGTACCAACATATGGGTTTAATCAAAAAGAATAAAGCATCAAGCCTATAGGTTATTTTAGATCAAACATGCCCAAAACCATGATTTTCCCCTTAACCATGTTTAACTATATCTAATAATAGGATTAGCAAACTTAATCCAAATTAACCCAATTTTTAACCAGTAACATTAAATAAGATTTCAGAATTTGTGCATATTTTTCTGAGTCTTAATTTAGCTAATTATCACTAATCACCCCTAATTAGCCGTAATTAGTGTAAAAACATGCAAATCACTCACCTTAGCCAAAAATAAATTATAGATATGAAAACTCTATTGATTTGGCATGGATTCCTATGTATAGCAGTAGCTCTGTCTCTGATTTGATGATAATGTAACTTGATTTGATGTAATTTTGCTTAATTAGTGATAAAAAAGGTGATTAGGGAGGATTTAGAAGATGGAGGCCATTGCTAAGATTAGAGGAATGTTTGTTGCAGCTAGAAAAGTGAAAAGGAATCATTCTCTAACTCTTTTCGGCCCTCCCATAACCCTAATCCCGAAATGGGTTATGGTCCTAGCTGCTAATCAACCTGTTAAGCCCAATTACGTTGTTTTTCATCTTTCAAACCTTATTTCAGCCATATCTCTCAGACGGTAAGTCCGTTTGATTAATGTGAAGTGGTTTTAGGTCAAAACTTTTTACCAATCAAAAGTTATAGGCGAAACAAGATTCATCAGGGGCAAAATGGTCATCTAAAATTCGGCAAAATTCGTGAACATGGGAAATGACCCCCAATAGTCGTTTCCCAAAGTTACACGACCATAAGACTTCGTATGAAAATAAAATAAATATTCTACGATCCTTCGATACGTAAAATGCGGGTCGTTACAATCGGCCTCGTCTATAGACTTTTTGAGAGTTTCCTCAGCAGTCCTCTTATCCCTCTCGAGATATTCAACCTTAGCCATCAGCATATGATTGGAAGCTTTCAAAGAATTGACGGTTTCTCTAAGCTGGGCAGCTTCATCCCGAAACTGTTTAGAAAAATCCTTTTCCACAGATAAAGTAATCTCAGCGTTGCATTTGGCAGTTAAGGTTTCCTTTTCCTTTTGTTTAGCAGCTTCAAGTTCTTCCCCGGGTCTCTTATTCTCGGCATCCAATCCCTCCAGTTCCGCATTTCTTTTAGTAAGAGAAGCAATGGTTGTCTCACGAGAACCTAAAACTTCCTCACACTTTGCCCTATTACTCTCCAACTCCATGATCTTAGCAAAATTAATGTCATTACGCCTTTGGAGATCGTCGCCAAATTTGTTCCATCTGCGCAACTTTCTCCTAGCATCGTCCCTGACAATACTTAGCTTCGTGTCGAGTTGGCTCTTAGCAGTGTCAAGTTAGTTATGTGTTTGCCTTATTACAACATCTACTTCATCAACTATGTCATCAACATCAGTGGGATTCACACCAAAATCGAAAAGTAACCCTTTCAGATTCCAACCCTTGAATCGTTCGAAGAGAGAAACGTTTGCTGGTTCAAGTTCATAATGAGGCTTATAAATGATTGAGTGAATTTCAGTAGAAGGACCAGGGGGACCAGAGGATGGAACCGATTGGGGGATAATAGGAAGCTTCTCCAACCGAAGGCGCTTATATGGTCCATCCTTCCCCAGACCGTCTTTCCCACGCTTTTCTCCGCGATCCTCTTCATCTGCAGTATCATCCCTGAACCAAGCATGCCTTCTTCTTTCCTCATCTTCTTCCTCACGTATCTTCCGCCTTTGCTCCTCAGTCAATTCCAATTCTGATACATGTGAAGGCTTGTGAGAAGATTTTGGAGGAGGGAGAGGGTGAAACTACTTGAAATGATGCGGCGGTCGCGAAGGGTCAGATTATAACAAATGCTTTGGGGTTGTATGCTTTACTCTTCTTCCTAAAGTCTAACAAACGTTTCTTGTGCATATTTGAACCTGAAACAAAATAAAGAGGATTTCCGGTACTTAAACTACAAAGTACTGGGGCAAATTATGAAAGCGGTGAAGGAATTTTAAAACATATGCATATTAGACTTGTTTTCTAAAGTTTTTCCATTGACAAACCAGTTCTATTTGGTTCTAGGAGATTCCTAGAGATGCGAGGTATTTTCCTGGCCGAGTGGTAGCAGCATCCCTTATTTCGGTTCCTATGGTTTGAGGCTTAGATAATTGGGAAACAGTATCGCCTTGGCTAAGATACTTAGCCGATTTAAGATCACCCAAATTGTCAATGGTGCCTGTGGAACCTTCCTCTGTTGCATTTTGAACAAAAGGGTCCTTAGCCCTCATTTCAATATTCGGATCAATCTCCAGTGCGGTTTCACCTTCCTCGTATGTTTGGTGTCATGTGCAGATTCTCAATCATTGCCTTCTCTGTCATCTCTCTCAATTAGTTCGCTTTTATCCTTGTGATGTTCAAACTCCCTTTCTCTAACGGAGGTCTATTAGTGTTTAGGAGGCGTTTTTCTACTGCCCGCAATATCCGAGCATTTCTTTAAAGAGGTTTTCTTAGTAGGGGATTTTTGGCAATCTCTCTCTTAAAGGTCAGATCTAACATATGGTTTCGGGAAGGGTCAAGTAGATGATATTGACAAAGGAATTGTTCTACAATCAAAAACCTTCTACTTCTTTCTCCTTCGGCAACGGTACTCAAAATATCAAACAACTCTTATCCAGCGGTGTCATTTGGATCAGAAGAAGGAATTTCTGCAAAACAAAGAAGGGATTTAATACTCAGAACTTAAATGCAAAAACAAATAAAGGGATATGTGGTAATATGTTTTCACCTCCTTCCATCCACCTTCCGTAAAAGCTATTGGGCACCGCACGAAGCAGTAATAATCTGAGAATCCCTTGGCACTATCTTGCAGATCAGTGATAAGCTTTGGATATTTTCCTTCAACAAAAAAGATCGATGGCTTATCGTGCCTCTTTTTAAAGACATACAAGGAGCAAATCTCTTGAAATGTAGGAGCACGTTGCTTAACCCTCATGAAGAGTACATAGAGACTGGTTAGAATGACATAGCTATTGGGGTGTAACTACATGGGAGCAATTGTTAAACGCTTGACGATCATTTCCAGGAATTGATTAAAAGGAGGTATACCTCCCATTGTTAGCATATATCGGTTAACCGTAATGTACCCAAGAGGTGGGAAGTCGGTAAACTCATTCTCCTCAGGAAGTTGGGCCTTGGTTTCTAAAAATATGAACTGAGCACATATACACTTGTTTGAACGCTCAGAAAGTTGGGATTGTTTTCTATCATCAGGAACCCCAGCGAGAGGCCTCGGCGTAGGGAATTCCGGACTGATGTTTAATCCGGAAGTATTAGTTGCGTCTACATTATCTAATTGGGAAGAAGTACCTGCCTGTGTGGACTTTGACGCTTCCTTATTATGTTGATGAGACTTTTGTCTGGTATCCATTTCTACACAAATAGTTGTACTTGAAAAACAGATTATAGGTCAAAGGAACGTTGCAGATAAAGCACATCCAAGAAACATAAGGCAAGGGGAATTAGTCATGACCAACTCAGGGCATGTCAGTTTGAATTGATTTTGAGTGATCGGTCTAGTCCAAATCAATAAGTGTTGGGCCTTAAACTAAGTTACATTGGTCATTGCCTAACTGACAAGTCTTGGTCGGCCTCAAGCAAACCTACATGGGTTTATCCCAAACTGGCAGGTCTTGGTCAACCTCAAATTTAATGAACTGGTCGGCCCTAAACCAACTCGTCCCAGTCGGTCCCAAAATACTACACTGGTTGGCCTCAAATGGATACACCCAAGTCGGTTTTAAACAAAATCATGCTGGTCGGCCTTGATGAATGGTATTGAACTTGACCGACCCAAACAGGTCAGTGGCAACCAAAATATTTTGTTTCCTCGTAGCAAATACAGTCAACACAGCAAGTATGTAACATGAACAATGTGAAAGCATGATTACAACAATAAATTAAATGCCCGAATGTGAGTCATTTACACAGTTATAATGATTCAAGCATTTCAACGAACACATCAAGTGCATCACTACAAAATCAAAGTTCAATGGGTACTCTACAACTCAGATTCACTACATACAACGTCAAACCTGTTTAAATAAACCCCTATTCCACTTCAAGATGTTCTAAAATTGAAGAATTTATGATTCAAAAACTCTAATACACTCCAATAATCACATCGGTTCAATATCAATCCAATTCGAACACAAACGCAAGGATGGTCAGATTCAAATACAAATTTCATAAAGAATCCATACTTGTGATAGTCGAATTTGGGTATCAGAAGAACATATTGGGATTACCGGTGTTGGAGAATATTTGATTTAGACAATTTCAATCCGGAGAGGATGGCTCGATCTGATTGTGTGCGAGATAATGGATTCGATTGCAAGAAAGAAGAATTGAAGATTTTCAGTTGAATTTCCTTCAAAGACCTTCGACCGCCATTATGAAAGCTTTCAGCCGAAATGAAGTAGAAATGATGAGGAGCAGTGGGCCAAAAGAATTTATATGATGACTGCTCGCATTTTGGCCGACCCGCTCCAATGTAATTGCGCCGACCAGGCTGCTAAAATAAAGGCGTCTATTCCTTTCAAATAAAAAATGATTGACTCGTAACACCGCATGGAAGATCCATCAAAGTATAGTGTATTTAAAATATTCAATTCGGAGCTTATGATTATTCACAAATTAAAAATTTTATACTCCGATGGGCAAAATGTTATCCCACAAAATCACACGTAAAAAGATGGATCAACTCAAAGGATACGGGTCGGTCTTGAATCCTCAAAAGTGGATCGATCTCATTTGAAAAATAATGGGTCGGTCTGGCTTTGAGACAACGGGTAGGTCTCATTTAAGAAGCATCGGGTCGGTCTGAACTGTTGTAGGTGGGTCTGCCTTATCCTTGGAGCAATGGGTCAGTTTCATCTCCAAATACCCTGGTCGGCCTCATCTCCTAATATCCTAGTCGGTCGAGACGAAAGCTCTGGTCGGTCAGGTCCAATGCTCTTTTCGGTTGGGTTAATGTTCTGGTCGGTTGGGATGAAAAGCTCTGGTCGATCGGGACTAATTGTGACAACTGTACACAACTGTAAAGTAAGCTAGTGGCACTTCTGTAAATAATTTTGAGGCCGACCCAAGTTTAAGGCCGCCAAAACCCGCAGACTACATTTTGGCCATTCCTCACACCTATAAATAGAGGGTGAACTCCACTCTAATAGGGATCGATTTCCATCACCCCAAAGGGTTGCCAAATTGCATTCTCTCTTGTTCTAAAGGATCATAACACCATCTACTATTTAAAGGCAAAGATCAAGCATTGAATTCATCATGGAATCTACCAAAAGTGCTCAAGCATCTTTGAGATTGAAGACTCTCCACCATTTTCCTTGCATTTGGTGAAATCCACCTAATTCTTCGCTGATTTTTCTATATTAGAGTGAAATCTATGTGTAGGATAGAAGATGAATGTATTTTTGAGTGAATCTAAGCTTGTAACTCTTGAGATGCTAATGGGAATTATTGCCAAAGTGGACGTAGATCTTTCCTAAGATCGAACTACTATAAAAATCTATGTTCTTCATTTTTTTTCTTTCTATTTTGTGATTGCGGTCTCACTCTAACCATTAGGTGAAGTGTTTGCATAACACCCTTGGTGTTGAAATCAAAGTAAGGTTTTAACAGATAGCCTACAGAGTTAGACTACCAGAGAGACTAGCATGAGTTCATGATGTTTTCTGTGTTTCCTACTTGAGGAAGTGTCTACATGATTCCACAGAGGTAGTAAAGTCGAGTGCATCTGAGGATATTGAAGTTGAAAAGGAGGCAATTATCATAAAAGTTCCTACCTGCACACTTGGATCGGAAGTTAAGAAGCTACACAATAAGGAGATGAAGTTGGTGAAGGTGCAATAGAGAGAAGAACATGACGATGCGACATGGGAACTCGAAGACAAGATTCACGCTTCTTACCCGTTTCTCTTTGAGAGTGTGTTCTTAATTCCTTTCTAAGATTTTGAGTTTGAATCTATTTTTTTCATATCACTTGAACCTTAGTTCTTAGGTAGAAACCTATGGATGATATTAATGGTTGGAAACGTGTTTGAGACATGTTATGTTTGATGTTTTCAAGTGGATGCAAGTGTTTTCTAGTGTATCCAGATACACGTACTGGGCACTAGATTAGGGATTGGCTTAACTAAAGCACTTACATTTGCATATAAATGTGTGTGCGTTTTAATTTATTTTCAATATAGATGGAAATGGTCGAATCATCACTTGGGTGTTGCATTGTGGTGAATGGTTGTTGCACATATATAGATTTATATGTATCATTTGGACTCTTTTGCATACATATTGGATACGTGGCACAAACATGAATTGCATTAAGAAGGTCAACTGAATCAGTAGACCGCCTGATTTCCATTAGCTTAGGGATATATACACAACACCTTTTCATATGTTCATGCAAAACAACAAAAGATTTAAGGAAAATATATTCCTGTGGTTGATGGATGAGTAGATGGATGTGGGTAATGGTTGTTAACATTAATAACATTTCTCTTAACTTGAAGATTTCGGTGATGGAATCCTTTAAGGAGGGGAGAATGTAACAACCCAAATTTTAATCAACAATAAGTATATAAAGGAGATTAATAAAATGAATTTTAATTAATTAGATACTCAAAATTGGATAAAATGGACTTTACCGCTGTATTCGTTATGGAATTCTAAGTCAAATGGACTTTTGGTTTGCTTAAATCGGACTAAGTACGAACAAGTTATGATTAGAAGAAGTTTGGATTAAATTAAATTAATTTAAATAAATTAACTCTGGAGAAACAACGGTCACTAGGAAACCTGACCCAACATGGTTCGACCCATGTGTCGACCTATGGGTCGACAGTAGTGTCGACCTAGGTAGAAGGTGGGTTGACCCACCCGAGCCAAGCAATGTACCTAATCGGATTTCGGGTAATGTTCTTTTTGCTAACTCAGCATGATGTGTATTCTATCGTTTGATTTGAAAACCTAAGATCATATTGCTTGTGTTATCCTAGCATACCTATATATAGACTAGCAACCCTCACAATTTTCCTACGCAAACATTTCTTCATCTTCTTCCTCCATAAAACTATGTTCTAAAATAAAAATAAAGAAAAGGGTTAGGGTGCTATGAGGACATAGATCGAAAGGATAATTCTTCTTCTACTCCAATTTCAAAGACCTTTTTAGATCTATTACATATCTATGTAAGTTCTACATTTTTTAGATTAGTAATCTAAATAAAAATGGATCATTAATGATGAATTATATTGAATCTGAAAGTAAATGTTTATATGTTCAACTTTAGCATGTTATTATTCATGTTAATTACTATTATTTACCTATTCTTTTCTTGGTTATTAATTGGTTATATGCACATCCTTTTTCCTTATCCCCTTTCTATCATAGTTCGATCTACAGTCTTATTATGCTTATTTGTTCTACTTGTTCATTTTTGATTTTGGATTTGATCTCCGTTTTCGTTTATTTTGCGCTAAGCCTAAGCCTAAGCCAACGAGATACTAGGCCATAACCATTTGAGTTGCATAAAATTGGAATGATTTCGATTAACAATAAAAGGGGATTTAATCATATTAGAGTTTGTGAATCTTGGACTGTAAAATTAGTGTAATTTAAAAGGAAGAATACGCAAACAAGTGAATTGGAATAGGTTGGACTTAATTACATATTAAGTGGACATGTCATGAGGATTGGGGTAAAATGTAGTTAATTATACATTAAGTAGAACATGTTATTGTAACTTATAAACATACAGTTGGACAGTATATGACATGGTAATATTGTAAAAAGATTGTAGATTACTTTCGTTAATTACAATCTAGGGAATTACATGTTAATATGCTTATTAATGAACTTAAAAAGGTTAAGTTAAAACACTGGATTAATAAGCTAGGAAAAAAGGGTTATAGATTGCTTTCATTAAATACTATCTGAGGGTATAAAATATTGTAGATTGTTTTCGTTAATTATAGTATAGGGAATAACATGTTATACGCTTATTAATGAACTTAAATTTGTTAAGTTAAGACACTTTTTTAATAAGAAAGGAAAAAGGGGTTGTAGACTACTTTCATTAATTACAATCCAAGGGTATAAAAGATTGTAGATTACTTTCATTAATTACAATCCAAGGGTATAAAATATTGTAGATTACTTTCGTTAGTTACAATCTAGGGAATAACATGTTATATGCTTATAAATGAACTTAAAAAGGTTAAGGTAAAGGATTGGATTAACAAGCGAAGGAAAAGGGGTTGTATATTACATTCATTAATTACAATCTAAAGGATAACATGTTATAGGATTATTAATGAACTTAAACGGGTTAAGTTAAAACAATGGATTAATAAGCTTGTGGAAAAACAAGTTAGCTTGGGGATCAAGTCTCGGGGAGGCTTGTGTCGTATGCATTTTTGTGGGATCTGTATCTGTCAGTATTCCTTGGTTATCAACGTGGCCTTGCACTAGGTAGATGTCAAGGCACGCTTATACTGAACTGGGTAGTAATAGGTCCAAGTGTGAGATGGTACAGGCACGTTTCAGTGGAGTCATGAGTGTGCATGGGTCCAAAAGTGAAAGATAAAACGTTGTAACACCTGTGATTAAGGATGTGTCTTTCTTAGTCAATGGGCTCGAGAGTGATAACCCTCAATGCCATGGCTGGCAGAGATTATTCACATTCTATTTAAGAAGCTAATCACTAGGTAGAAATTAGGGAAGGCATAATCTTCACGATATAATAGTCGGTGCATAAATTTTGGGATATGAATGAGAAGCTTATCTTATCCTATTTTTCGTGTTTCCTACTTTACTGTTGTCAAGTATTATTGATCTGTCTTGACACATCTTATCTCATTGCTTATGCTAAAAATCACTAGAACTCGCCAGACTTTATGTCTAACCTATTTTGTTTTTTCTTCTCCCTCTTCCTTTCGCCCTCCAGGTTCTCAGGGTGGTGGATTTAAGCAGTGACTGTAACTCTTTGATTCAGCTTGGACTTGGATTATTCTCTACTCCATCCATTATTTCGATTTATGTTCTATGACTACTGTTATGACTCATGAGGGATATGGTTTTTCTGGTTTTGTACTTGTACTCCGATTTTCCATGAGACAGATGTTTTATGATTTTATGGTATTTGAAACTGTAATGTTGTGATGTTGGTTTACTAATAATAAAAGTTTTGAAAGTTTTCTGTTACATTTTATATTCTATCTTGTACATTTTAGCCTCTGTATTACTACTTTGCACCTACTATGCTTCACAAAACTTAATGCATCCTTGTATGGGTGACACTAAGGGATGTGGGGTGTCATAAAAACAATGATTCTTCTTTTTGAAATATTATGAGATATACATATATAATAATTTCTAAAACATTTGCTTCAAATGACTAGGTGGCTACAGTTACGCAATGTTTACATCTCTAACTCAGACGAACCATTAGCAACTATAGCTCAAAATTCATATATCTAAAACATTTATTCTTTAAGGCTGAGAAATCACAATAGTACTTAAATAAGCTACCATATATTCAGTTTATCATCTAGTCAACATGCTATTTACGTAAATAGACATGTGTAAAAAATTTACAATTAGAAAATTTATAGCTAATATAACACTTGCCAAATAACAATTAAAATGGCATAAACAAAATGCCCAAAATAATATAAATAATAAAACAGAGATTTATTCTGCTAACAAGATGTGAAGTAAGAAAAAATTAATAAATTTCTAAATAGTGTTTGTTTTACTAAATAGATAACACCAAGCATGTGATTTAGATTAACTATGCTATAATAAATGATGTAATCAATAATATCTTATTCAGACATTCACATAAAACCAAACGCTTGCAACAATTATTGAATATAAAATAAACTTAAAATGTCTAACAGAAATTCGAGATGCTAAATAGTGATCATAATAAGTTTCAACCAAACTAATATCATTTGAAGATGTTATCTTGTGATCCCTGATTTGATTAATTTCAACAATCCCAACATAAAATTATAATATGATAATTTATTTAAACAAACAAAACACAAATTTTCAAAATCAAGCAGATAATAATTATTTTTATCTACTAAAAATTATATTGGTGGATCTAAGTGGTGAGCTCTACTTATCTTTTTCTCCAGTCATCGATTAAGCATTCTGAATCTGATAAATTCTGAAGGTGTTCAAATCCACCAAAATCCAAGCTTTCTCCAAATGCTAATTAATGAATTTCACTCACAAAGGGAATGCATTAACTTTCATGGAGTATTATTAGTGTATAGAACAGAATATAACGAGACAGATACATATATTATAAGTGTAATTTAATAGAAATTTGAAACAACTTCATTGCAGTGGAAAACTAGTTTGGTTACAACACCATAACCAACAATAAAACCAAGGACACTTAATATCCATCTTGACAAATTATTTTCTGAGTACATAAAACAAAAAGCATAATCCCAACATAAATACCCATAAAAAGAGATAAGCTGAACTTTTACTTTCAGCAATCCAAGCACTTCCAAAACAGAGAGAAAGAGATCCAAATCATGCTCCACTAGGCCCACCATGAGAATTTGGGTGGAAATGGAAAGAAAAGAGGTGAAACAAACGAGGTCAAACACAAAGTCCGGCGAGTCTAGTCACTTTAACAATATAATTATTAAAGTAATAGAATAAGAACATAAACTGGAAAGTAAGAAATGACTGAAACATGAGCATGTATGATAAGGTAAGCAAGATGAATAAGATAAACATTAATTGCGCTTCTAATCACTATAGGATAATTACTACACTGCACCAACCCTATTTACTCTGAAAGTTGATCCCTCTTACTAATGATAATGATAATAATAATAATGTTAGTTTCGTGTACCCCTAGCTGCTATCATAGGTGCCGCTTGCCACTATCTCCACTAGTTGTACCCACTACTCTCCCCATTCGATCGGCTCCCTAACTCGTGTGTATTTATTACTTATGTCATTCGGCCCCGCTTGTTTGTAGATACCTGTATTGGTCCCACCATGGGGTGTATCAATCCCTATGATGGCAACCCGACACAATTCAAGATGCACATTGTATAACTACTGATGCCCAGTGCTTGATTTTTCCACTCTGGAGCACGTGCACGCCCATACTACGTCGGAACCTACACTGACGCACCAGTCGCCGCTATTTTGACCGCTTATAATCAGCCCAGTAATCGTGCCTCACTTTTAAAATTAAGCATTCTTTAATTCTTTATTTTTAATATTCACAGAAAATACGGGGTGTTACAATCTACGTCGATATTAGTGCAACAATGAAAATTGCACCTCAATTGGATCTCGTACGAGCTATATACCAATTTAATAAGAATTCAACAACTAGATTTATTAACTAGCCTAATTAAAATTTGATTACCCTAATTTACGTCGATTCATCTTCCTTAAAATAGAAAACTCGCTCCAGTTCTAAATCATCTCCAGGTCTGTGACATCGACTCTTTATTTCCACTCCAACTTTCCATGAAACAACACATCAACTTAACAATTTTCTTTCTCTCATGCAAGCTATCCTCTGGTCACCATCACCCTGAACTCGACCTTCCCTTCTAAATCGCGACACTGGATTCTTCACATATGCACAACAATAGGGTGGGACAATTTTTGTCATGAAACCCTAGCAAAATAAATGGCAAGGCGATAAGTTTGCTTACAAACCCAAAATCAACCTCTAAATCCTCAATCTACCATCATAATTTCCTAAAAATAAACCAAAGCTGCAAAGCATCCATGGCCAAAAGTCGAGCAACCAAAATTAAAGCCTCGCCTTTCAAACTTCATGTAAATTTTAAGATCTCGACGTTGTGAACTCAAATTCTTCAGTTTGGAAATTATCGCTTTGTAGATTATGAGAAAGTGAATTGTGAAATTAAATGGTTTCCATTTTTTTTAGGCTTTGCTTGAAAAGAAGTGTACATGGATGGTGGAAATGAAATGAAACTTTTTGTGTTGTCTAAATCTTGGAGAGGTTAAGTTTACTTTATTACAACATTGTCTATATTTCGTGATATAGAATTAAATTTGCAAACGAACTCCGAATGACCTAGATGGAATATCAACCCAATTAGGATAACTACACAACCTTGAATAAACAGTAATATACACCAATTATTGAATTTTGAAAAATCACAAAAACACTACAATTCCATAAAAAATCAATTTGTAACACTATGATTTAAATCGCTAAACAATACACATTTATATCACGCACAATCATACAATGAGTTTGATCATCGTGAAATTTGAAATCCTACAATAATTTAACATTTTGAATCCGAAGAAACTAATTTTCTCAAATTTTGAAATTAATTGCATAATGACTATTTTTATATGCTAACCGAATTGAATTACTATAAATAGAATTCAAAATAATGTACCTTGTCTGTTAGACCAAAATCTGGGCCTAACACCCAAATGCATATCACAGATCACAAAATGCAGATAAAGCAGTAAAAATGGGGAACACACAACGTTTTTATAGTGGTTCGGCTCAAACCAAGTCTACTTCCACTTTATCTCTTCTTAAATCCTAAGAAGTTACAAGTACAATTATCTCGGTTTATACACGAAATCCTCGTGTTTACAATGAAGAAATGGAGAATAGAAATTGATTTTATACATGATAACCTCATGTTGGAATGATTAGAAATGGCCTTCCGCTGTTCGCAAAGTCCTTGCGTTGATAATGGTGGAAGCCCTCAAGATCAAGTGCTAAAAGTCCCTTTAAATGGCCATGTTTCGGTGTATTTATAGGTGTAGAGGAGCATCTGGGAGGACCGGTTCGTGGTGGGGTACGTGGCACCTGATCCGGAAAAGTAGGAGCATGAGTAGCCTTAAGAATAGGTCAAAACAGTGGGCGTATCTGCAGGTCTGGAGATTGGTTCGTGGTCATGGGTCGGATCGTGATATGGCTATCACGATCCGGGTCTGGTTGCGAGCTGGAGTGAAGTGTTGGCGATCGGGTCGTGGTCTCCATGTGTACTAAGAGTGGGTCGCGATCTGAAGGTATACCACGAGCCGAGGGAGGCGATTCGATGAGGGGCGATCCGAGGGTGCATGAGCCATACTCCGATCATGTGACGCTTCGTTGCTTTATCCAGGAAATTGCCAGATTACACCAGTTTACAGAAACAGGCATAACTTTCAAACCGTAAGTCCGATTGAGCCAAACCAAAGCTCAAACTGAAGCTAATTCAGAGATCTACAAGAGTTATAGAGTTTAGCTCTATAATCTCTGTTTTCTGTCCCAAAAAAGGTCATCTGATAGGAGTTTCGGGTCTTTCTTTGTTCGTGATGCGACTTTGACCAAATCGTTGCCTGTCTTCTGACGATGTTCTCTATATCCGAGCGCGATGTCATCCAGATATTCAGTGTGACAGCTTTTACCAACATTGTCGATAACATACTTAAGTTTAGATCAAATTTAATTTCATTTTGAACTTAAAGTCCAAATTTCACATAAATCCAACATTTTTTATTTTTGTTTTTAAGTTTAATACCAGTCATTTAATTTCAAAACTGATCGTTTCCATGTTTAAATTAATTAAATATTAATGCATTAAAAATCTAGGTTGTTACTTTTTTTAGGGTAATTATGAAGCTAAGGTATCTTATGGTGTTATCCATTTGTGACATAACGACCCTCGGATTCTTCACTAATGATGACCCCTACGGATACGATATCCCCTAAATATTATGATGAAAAACTATTATACCATTGATCTCGTATGATGAGCAATTCAGTTTCCAAGCCTATTAAGTAGCATGGATTTTGAGTATCGAGGAACTAAATGTTATCGTATATCAGATGCACTGAGTGAGTGCATATGATGATGAATGACGAATCTTATGCTAATATGGTTGGAAATCAGTTTAGGGATGTTGCACAACATAAATATCACTATTGCAAATATTTAGACGCCTCTAGTACTCTAATATAGTGTACAACCACGTTGATGATGTCATAGAGTGATATATACTTTTATTTGCTAACTCTATGGATGCGAGCCGTTCAGATTTGTTTTTTCATAATAAGAGTTCTAGCAGTTTATAGCGTTTGAGATTTTAGCGCTCACACCAAACTATCGCATAAATTAGAGTTTTATTATTTGCTTCTTATTAGTATAAGTGCTCTAAAATAAGTAGATTAGAGATAGGTTTGGTGAGCAAGTATAGCTAATTGGGTGGTGAGAAGAAGGCTACTAATGTATTATTATGTTTATACTTTTCCTATCACGTTGTTCGGCACTACAAACCTTATTAGTGCTTTTGTTTTGAGAGACATGATTTATGAGTTACGAGATGTACAACACTACTTACAATGCTGTATATTATTGTGGAGCTATTGTTATGATGTTGAGATTTATTTCAGCATTTACTATCTCATTTATTTTATAAGTCTTATGTATACTATTGTACTTATTCCACACGCTGTGAGATATACGATGGTACTATATTTTTAGGTATATTTTATCTTAATGTTGATGATCGCCATGCATTATCTTAGCACTGTAATAGAGCACGCTCTGAGTATTCTGGATATTGGAGGTGTAGGATAGTCAAAATATAATGAAATCAAGATACCACTTTTATCCTTTTACCAATAAGTTGAAATTCATGTCCATGTTTTTCCCATTAAAAATGTAGAATGATGTTTGGTACATAATTCACATTCTTTATATTTAAGATATTGATCTTGACTTAATAATAGTAAAGTTTGAATAGTCGGTTTAATTTTTATAATAATATTGAGAACTTCAAGTTCTTTAAGCTTGTCGTTGAATGGATAATAGTATGTAACTTCAGTTACCGAGTAGGTTAATTTATTTGGATTTTATATTACAAATTCTGAAAATACTATAATAAAATTTTAAGTATTATTATAAGTTATGCAGTATTAATATATCTCAAATTAAAGTTCTTTCTCCAAAAAGCACTTTTACTCATATATGAGAATCATTTTACTACTTTTCTACTAAAGAATAGTATTTATTATAACTGTAATGGTCTTTTCGAATTTTAAATCCTTTAAGAAATTGTGACACCCTACGTGACACGACCCGAACTTCCCCGGTAAGGAAAACACGGATTGCGTTGAAGACAAGACAAAATAAAACGCAAACGGAAGAACATTTCATTGTTATTACAACAATTCCATCAGAATACAAGAATATACAGAGTATGAGTACACAAAATACATTCGATAAATATCAGAGATTACACTAAATTACATAGCAGCGGAAAAATAATAAAAATACAACTGAAAGTAATACACGGATACAGAGCTTTCCGAGCATCGTTCCAGTTGTAAATCAGGATCCTGTGAATATAAATATGCAAAACCAAAACTACTAGCTGCCCGTGTGGAAAATAGGGGCACCCAGAGTTTAGGTTAAAACAATAAACTCCAAGTCAGTCATGAGACTGGTGTGTGAACGAAAACAGTTATTAATATTTATTTTAAAGAAGAGTAATTCAAGGGACCATGCCGTATAACACGGAACGGGTTTCCTCCCAAGAACACTAGTGCAAATAACAAAACAGCGCAATGCTTTTTGGAAAAATGAAGCTATTATAAGACCCAGGTCCCATCACACAATGCAACGCAAGCCGGAGGATAGGGTTTTCCCTTATAATAGCCAAACATGCTTGGTACGTTCAAAACAAATCATTTGATACAATTATAAGTGTATAGTGTCAAAACAATTTCAATTATAAATATCAATCATAGACGGCATGGGTACCATATATCATGTCGCCATACTAGTTATACAAATAAAACCGCAATATCACGTATTGGAAATTGGATTTCCGTCATGAGTCGAGGCAAGGGGCAAGCTCATGTCCGATTCGAGACACTCTAGCAAATGTCCCAGGACCGCACACAGCAATCCTTGGATCTTCAGGGCCGGTCCTCTCTTACTTTTGAGGATTAATTATTCCTAAACACACGTTTCCCGGTCCTAACAGACCTATATCCGAGGCGCCTCATATCCAACAACCATACAGGTGAAAAGTATATAAATGTCAACCAGTTTTAAGCACTGACACCACCCCTAGCTAGAAAGAAACGTCATGCTCTCCCTGCAGTCACTATCCCGTTTTTGACTCATACCGAGGTGTGAGGCTCACGAATTCACGCTATACACAAAGCTGCGCCACACAGACCGTGCTTTGATCATCAACCACAAGACTTTGCTTTTCAACAGAAGACTTGATCAATTGCCACTTACGCGTGCCACACTGGAAATTCACTCCATGCGACTGATGTCCATCGATATACAACCTCTGAGCTCGTACGTCTCAGAGAAGGGCGTTAAGCAAGAGAATAAATTCTCGGCCGCCAAACAGATGTATATTTAATAGAGATCAATCAACACAGAATAAAATCCAATGTCAGACACACAATCCATTTACAAGTTCGTTCTGGGTCTGAACGAAACCGGAGGCACTTTCCTCGCATATCCATCGATCTCCAAGTACGTCTGGACGATCACCAACGGTTTTCCTCATCTTGGGTGTACAGCCCAATCAAGATCATCAGTAATCACCCAAACGATGTGAAGACTTCCGGTCTTCAACCACCGTCTTCATCTTTGACTTATCGCCGAATCAGTTATTCAGAATGGGTATAAACCAGGCCTTTCCGAATAACCCGCGTATATAATAAACATGTGTTACACAAACACAACATACGCCTCATTCCAATTCAGAATATTCTTTTATTCAAATTTTCACACTCTTAGGGAAAGGTTCCCATTAATTTTATCAAAGATAAATTCTTCTAAATTTATTCTTTAATCTTCCTTTGGATATCATTTCAAACCATATTATGGTTTTCCAAACTAGTCGGGATTAGCGAACCACACCGAAGTAATTATTTATTTTATTTCCCAATCCCAACCTATTCATCCCCTGGAGCAAAACTGGTAATACTCCATATCTAACACCACGGTGTTATCGGTAAATATTAGTTACCACTTCACGTTCAAATCTAATTAAAGATTTAACTATCGCTTTGGAGCAAAACTGGTGGTACTCCATTCTCGATCACCTTTCAGATTTGATAATTTAAATAATCAATTCACTTTCAATCTAATTAAAGATTAATTAAAACTCCACTTAGTTTTAATCTTTTCAAAAATCAATATCCTGTCTTTAACTGGGTTAAAGAACCAATGTCACCTAAAACACGATTCACGATAAACCCAAAATCACTTTTGATATTAAATACAAGGCTCTGAATAGAAAATATACCGGCTTATATTCAATATCAAATTCTGAAACCAACAAATATCGTATTGGAAATAACGATATAAAATATATCTTTCAAATTTCCGCAACCATATCTGTATAATCACGAAACCCAACATCGAAATATTCCGAAGATAATTTCGATTCAAATCCATTTCAATTCGTATATTGGTAATTCTGATTATTTTTAAAACCACATTCAAATTCAATTTATTTATTTCAAAAATAAATTGATTTTAATTCTAGTTCAAAACTGGTTCATTTTGATAAAAATCTATTTTTATCCTTTCAAATATGGAAATTTTCATCCTAATTTTCCCCTAATCATTTCTTATGATTTTACACAAATTATTGATATTTTTAATAATTTTATCAAGGCCCGTACAGTCGATTTCCATCAACGGCCATCGAACTGCACTTACAGCGACCTTTTCCAAATTTGATTTGGACATAATTCCAAATCCAATAGTTAGATTTCAAATTTCTAATATTCATTGGAAAGCTCTTTTCGATACAAACCCAACGGTTCCGGTTTTAGGAGAATCCGACGGTCGGATCTCCCGCAACGTCAATTCGAAGTCAATGGTCGAAATTCACGAACTGCCGCAGCGCGGCGCGTTCTATTCAGGCCATTATATATATAATATATATATATATTATATATATATCGTCGATTTCCTTTCAAAACGTATTTTATAAATCGTTTTAAATTCGTTTTCGAAACGATTTCAACTTCATATTCAATTCTGAATCAAAATTGAATATTCCACATCATCGATATACAAATGATAATATTTTCAAAACGTTATATTTTGAAATCATTTCCTTTTCTATATTCATTTTAAAAACGAATATAATCGATATAAATATCGCTCACGTCAAAATGGCGCAACTCTAATCAACACGGCTTTATATATTTCAATAAATTTGCTATTCTATTCAACAAATGAATATTTATTCTATTCAACACATGAATATATATTTCTTTCAACAAATGATTACTCTCAACACATGAGCACTGTCAACACATGACTATTTATATTATTTAATATATATTATCAAATTATGGTATCTATCATTTGATTTTTAAATCAGACTCCAACTGTAAAGTAGTAAGAGAATGAATCCCTAGGTATTAACGTCGAAGGCCGGAACCAATATCAGATCAATACCCTGGAAACCACTCATCTTATCTATTTTCCAGTTAGTTTCTAACTTTAAATATGATAAAGATGTAAATTTTATTGTTAAAATATTTCTTTCAACACATGATTATTCTTTATTTTCCCAATTGGAATGAGGCCCAATCAATTACCATATAATGTTAGTTATATGGATTCCATACAACACATGTATATAATAGCACTGACAAATAATCGACCATCATCCAAAGTGCACTACACTGTATAAGCATCAAATATAGATATCTAACGCTTATAACAGCCTGTCAACCAATCGATCGACATACAACTAATCAATCGGGATGAGTGGACTTCAAATATCATCCCAACACCCGTGTGGGGTTTCAAATCAACAAACACATATTTTTATTCACACACACACGTTAAAAATAATAATTTTAACGATAAAATATTTTATTTCATTTCACATCACACAATCAATTTTCAAAACACATCAAACAATCAAACATACAAGCCATCCATGGTCTATGGACGACGGGTGTCGGGTGCTACTAAGCACCGTCTGCATCCTAGTATATATTTTTAACTAGAAAAGAAGATTTAAAGTGAGAAGTTCTCACCCAAGCTAAACCAAACGCCACGAATCTTCTTATGTAGAAAACCTTCGCCGTTCTCGCCCTTCTGTCAATTTCGTTGCCCGTAGCCACTACATATATAAAAATCACATTTTTATATTGTTGCTATGTATATTAAAATCACATTTTTATATTGTTGCTATATGGATAAAAATTCTATTTTTACACCGCTACTGTATAGATAAAAATTCTATTTTTATAACGGTGTTCATATAATAAAGATTATATTTTTATCACGCTATTCTCTATATAAAGATTTCGCCTTTTCAAATATAAAGATCTCGACTTTTCATTTATAAAGATCTCGACTTTTCATTTCATCACTGTAAAAATCACATTTTTACTTCATTATATATATAATGAAAATCAGATTTTTATTTCGTTACATATATAAAGATCAAATTTTTACTATCTATATAATATAAAAATCGTATCTTTATTCTTTCTACAATATAAAAATCATATTTTTAATCTTCTACAATAATAAAAATTATTTTTTTAATCTTCTACAATAATAAAAATTATATTTTTAATCTCTAACTACATGATAGAATTCATAACTTTGCTTCTATAAAAATCTAAACTTTCCTTATATTAAAAATCAAAACTTCATATAAGTAAAAAAAACATTAAAGAAATATATAAATACTTACAGTATAATTAGCGGGGGGGGGTCTTCGCTGAGATGAATCGCGGCTTGGAGGGGTGCCTCGCGGTGGTGTAGGTCATCGGAGGCAGGGAGGGGGTCGGCGGGGCCTGAGGGGAAGTCGGCGGGGCGGAATTGGGTGGAGGCGCGGTTTAATTCGAGGAGGGAGGGAGCGGTAGAGAAACGAAGAGGGGGAAGAGGGGGTACGACGGAGGGCCTCCGACGAAGGAGAGGCGGCGGCGGTGGCAGCAGCGCCGCTGCTGCGGCTTTGAGGAGGCGGCGCCCCTCCGTCCTTTTCTTTCTCCCTTTTTTTTAATTTCGATTTAAAAATGAATCGGGGGGGTGCTGAACGATTAAAGGAGGAAGGGGAGATTTTTATTTTATTTAATTAATTTAATTTCAAAAAGGTACTTTTTATTTCGTCCTCGAAACGGGACACACCGCCTGTCGTCCCTAGCGTTTTACCCCCATTCCGAACACAATAGGAGATGTATCGTAAGCTGATTCGACCATTTCGATCAGTTTTCGTCAAAATCAACATATAACTCTATATATTGAATTTGAACATGCATTTCAATTTACTGGGATCACATACTAACTCGAAAAATATTTTCTAGCTTCGTATTGACGATATGGTCCTAACAAAACTAGTTTCATCGAATTCTGAGACCGATGGAAAAATGGCCATTTCCCAGTCGATTAAAATCAACTAAAACTGGTCAAACACGTTTTCCTTTACCACGCTCACATACTGATTCAAAAAATTATGAAATTTGGAATCTAGCAATAACTTGACATCACGGATCCAACAAAAGTGGTTTCGTCGAAATCCGAGGTTGTTTGCAAAATGGTTATTTCCAAGGACCTGAATTACATAGCGACTATTCCGAAATTTCAACTGGACATATCTTTTTATCCCCGCTATGAAATTCCGATTCTTCGGATTCGTTGGAAAGATATTCTCAAATAGATTCTAATATTTTTGGTTTCACTAAAATCTGGTTTATTTTGCACCCGGTACATTCATTTGAAGTTTGAAATCGAATTATCGAACTACCGCGCCATTTTCAATTCCTTTTATAATTATAAATAATTATTTATATTCTAACGACGATCTATATAAATATATACGCTGGAATTCTATTCAAAATAAATTTCTTATCGATATTATTTAAAATAATCTATTTTAAATATTCAAAATTCGTTAGAATTGCCGAAATAAAAAATTTAAACTGGCTCGCATTTTCCGGGTTGTTACAATCTCCCCCACTTAAAACTTTTCGTCCCCGAAAAGGAACGAATCTGAAAGTTGTTTAACTAATCAACTCAACTTTCACTATTTCGTTACGGCTTAAGTTCTTCAACTTTTCAGTTTCTCAGAACTTTTCAAAATTTTCAAAAATTTGGCTAACACCCTAAATTTTCGAAAAATTTCGCCATAACCTCCCCTTCACCGGGGACTTCGGGATATTTCATATAGCCTCCCATGGCCTTCTTCAACTCAAAAGAAAAAGAAAAAGCCAAGCAGCTAGCCAATCGGCTCATAAAATCATCATCACCCAAACAAAACAGTAAATTATGGTAAACATGTACCTATTTGTCAGGCAAACAAATTTTATTCTTCTGCTTTAGCCTCCTTGCTATGACCTGTTCAATGTAAGTACATGTATATGCATGCAAATGCGACCAATCCACAATACAATTCAAAATTCGGTTCAATTAGGCTAAATGGTTCAAAATTTCAAACAAATAAACAAACAACAAAACCAGCAATCAATTAGTGGATTAGAATTTCAAAAACATAACTTTAATACATAGTCAAAAATCATGTTTTTGATGCCAAATCACAACAAATAATCCTAAATAAATTTTGGTTCTCACACCAGTCTAATGGAAATATATAGAAATCACACCTTCGAAACACGAACATAAATACTGATGATGTCCGGACATCACCAAAATTATCCCCGGGAGTCTAAAATGTGATTCTATATCTATCCAGTATATTAAAACTTCGAATTTACGTTCATGACGCGTATATGCAAAACCTTTATATACTCGATTGTCCAAATTCAATATAAATAAAATATTCAAATACGTGTAAAACGATTTAAATTTTCAAAACAATATTGTTTTCATTTGAAAAAATATACTCTTCACACTCATTCTAGGATACTACTGATCCCATCTCTAACGAGTTATTCTAATTGGATATTACTAATCCAATTTCTGATGAATTCTTTCGTTCGTTTCTAATGTGTCTTGTTCTCGAGCTCTGTAAACCAAAGCTATGATACCAAACTAACACGACGCGAACTTCCCCGGTAAGGAAAGCACGGATTGCGTTGAGGACAAGACAAAATAGAACGCAAACGGAAGAACATTTCATTGTTATTACAACAATTCCATCAGAATACAAGAATATACAGAGTATGAGTACACAAAATACATTCGATAAATATCAGAGATTACAATAAATTACATAGCAGCGGAAAAATAATAAAAATACAACTGAAAGTAATACACGGATACAGAGCTTTCCGAGCATCGTTCCAGTTGTAAATCAGGATCCTATGAATATAAATCTGCAAAACCAAAACTACTAGCTGCCCGTGTGGAAAAAAGGGGCACCCAGAGTTTAGGTTAAAACAATAAACTCCAGGTCAGTCATGTGACTGGTGTGAGAACGAAAACAGTTATTAATCTTTTTTTTAAAGAAGAGTAATTCAAGGGACCACGCCATATAACACGGAACGAGTTTCCTCCAAAGAACACTAGTGCATATAACAAAACAGCGCAATGCTTTTTGGAAAAATGAAGCTATTATAAGACCCAGGTCCCATCACACAATGCAACGCAAGCCGGAGGATAGGGTTTTCCCTTATAATAGCCAAACATGCTTGGTACGTTCAAAACAAATCATTTGATACTATTATAATTGTATAGTGTCAAAACAATTTCAATCATAAATATCAATCATAGACGGCATGGGTACCATATATCATGTCGCCATACTAGTTCTACAAATAAAACCGCAATATCACGTATTGGAAATTGGATTTCCGTCATGAGTCGAGGCATGGGGCAAGCTCCTCTCCGATTCGAGACACTCTAGCAAATGTCCCAGGACCGCACACAGCAATCCTTGGATCTTCAGGGCCGGTCCTCTCTTACTTTTGAGGATTAATTATTCCTGAACACATGTTTCCCGGTCCTAACAGACCTATATCCGAGGCGCCTCATATCCAACAACCACGCAGGTGAAAAGTATATAAATGTCAACCAGTTTTAAGCACTGACACCACCCCTAGCTAGAAAGAAACGTCGTGCTCTCCCTGCAGTCACTATCCCATTTTTGACTCATACCGAGGTGTGAGGCTCGCGAATTCACGCTATACACAAAGCTGCGCCACACAGGCCGTGCTTTGATCATCAACCACAAGACTTTGCTTTTCAACAGAAGCCTTGATCAATTTCCACTTACGCGTGCCACACTGGCAATTCACTCCATGCGACTGATGTCCATCGATATACAACCTCTGAGCTCGTACGTCTCAGAGAAGGGCGTTAAGTAAGAGAATTAATTCTCCGCCGCCAAACAGATGTATATTTAATAGAGATCAATCAACACAGAATAAAATCCAATGTCAGACACACAATCCATTTACAAGTTCGTTCCGGGTCTGAACGAAACCGGAGGCACTTTCCTCGCATATCCATCGATCTCCAAGTACGTCTGGACGATCACCAACTGTTTCCCTCATCTTGGGTGTACAGCCCAATCAAGATCATCAGTAATCACCCAAACGATGTGAAGACTTCCGGTTTTCAACCACCGTCTTCATCTTCGACTTATCGCCGAATCGGTTATTCAAAATGGGTATAAACCCGGCCTTTTCGAATAACTCACGTATATAATAAACACGTGTTACACAAACACAACATACACCTCATTCCAATTCAGAATATTCTTTTATTCAAATTTTCACACTCTTAGGGAAAGGTTCCCATTAATTTTATCAAAGAAAAATTCTTCTAAATTTATTCTTTAATCTTCCTTTGGATATCATTTCAAACCATATTATGGTTTTCCAAACTAGTCGGGATTAGCGAACCACACCGAAGTAATTATTTATTTTATTTCCCAATCCCAACCTATTCATCCCTAGAGCAAAACTGGTAATACTCCATATCTAACACCACGGTGTTATCGGTAAATATTAGTTACCACTCCACGTTCAAATCTAATTAAAGATTTAACTATCGCTTTGGAGCAAAACTGGTTGTACTCCATTCTTGATCACCTTTCAGATTTGATAATTTAAATAATCAATTCACTTTCAATCTAATTAAAGATTCATTAAAACTCCACTTAGTTTTAATCTTTTCAAAAATCAATATCCTGTCTTTAACTGGATTAAAGAACCAATGTCACCTAAAACACGATTCACGATAAACCCAAAATCACTTTTGATATTAAATACAAGGCTCTGAATAGAAAATCTACCGGCTTATATTCAATATCAAATTCTGAAACCAACAAATATCGTATTGGAAATAACGATATAAAATATATCTTTCAAATTTCTGCAACCATATCTATACAATCATGAAACCCAACATCGAAATATTCCGAAGATAATTTCGATTCAAATCCATTTCAATTCGTATATTGGTAATTCTGATTATTTTTAAAACCACTTTCAAATTCAATTTATTTATTTCAAAAATAAATTGATTTTAATTCTAGTTCGAAACTAGTTTATTTTGATAAAAATCTATTTTTATCCTTTCAAATATGGAAATTTTCATCCCAATTTTCCCCAAATCATTTCTTATGATTTTACACAAATTATTGATATTTTAATAATTTTATCAAGGCCCGTACAGTCGATTTCCATCAACGGCCATCGAACTGCACTTACAGCGACCTTTTCCAAATTTGATTTGGACATAATTCCAAATCCAATAGTTAGATTTCAAATTTCTAATATTCATTGGAAATCTCTTTTCGATACGAACCCAACGGTTCCAGTTTTAGGAGAATCCGACGGTCGGATCTCCCGCAACGTCAATTCGAAGTCAATGGTCGAAATTCACGAACTGCCGCAGCACGGCGCGTTCTATTCAGGCCATTATATATATAATATATATATTTCGTCGATTTCCTTTCAAACGTATTTTATAAATCGTTTTAAATTCTTTTTCGAAATGATTTCAACTTCATATTCAATTTTGAATCAAAATTGAATATTCCACATCATCGATATACAAATGATAATATTTTCAAAACGTTATATTTTGAAATCATTTCCTTTTCTATATTCATTTTAAAAACGAATATAATCGATATAAATATCGCTCACGTCAAAATGGCGCAACTCTAATCAACACGGCTTTATATATTTCAATAAATTCGCTATTCTATTCAACAAATGAATATTTATTCTATTCAACACATGAATATATATTTCTTTCAACAAATGAATATTCTCAACACATGAGCACTGTCAACACATGACTATTTATATTATTTAATATATTTTATCAAATTATGGTATTTATCGTTTGATTTTTAAATCAGACTCCAACTGTAAAGTAGTAAGAGAATGATTCCCTAGGTATTAACGCCGAAGGCCGGAACCATTATCAGATCAATACCCTAGAAACCACTCATCTTATCTATTTTCCAGTTAGTTTCTAACTTTAAATATGATAAAGATGTAAATTTTATTGTTAAAATATTTCTTTCAACACATGATAATTTTCAACACATGATTATTCTTTATTTTCCCAATTGGAATGAGGCCCAATCAATTACCATATAATGTTAGTTATATGGATTCCATACAACACATGTATATAATAGCACTGACAAATAATCGACCATCATCCAAAGTGCACTACACTGTATAAGCATCAAATATATATATCTAACGCTTATAACATCCTGTCAACCAATCGATCGACATACAACTAATCAATCGGGATGAGTGGACTTCAAATATCATCCCAACACCCGTGTGGGGTTTCAAATCAACAAACACATATTTTTATTCACACACACACGTTAAAAATAATATTTTTAACGATAAAATATTTTATTTCATTTCACATCACATAATCAATTTTCAAAACACATCGAACAATCAAACATACAAGCCATCCATGGTCTTTGGACGACGGGTGTCGGGTGCTACTAAGCACCGTCTGCACCCTAGTATATATTTTTAACTAGAAAAGAAGATTTAAAGTGAGAAGTTCTCACCCAAGCTAAACCAAACGCCACGACTCTTCTTATGTAGAAAACCTTCGCCGTTCTCGTCCTTCTGTCAATTTCGTTGCCCGTAACCACTACAGATATAAAAATCACATTTTTATATTGTTGCTATGTATATAAAAATCACATTTTTATATTGTTGCTATATGGATAAAAATTCTATTTTTACACCGCTACTATATAGATAAAAATTCTATTTTTATAACGATGTTCATATAATAAAGATTATATTTTTATCACGCTATTCTCTATATAAAGATTTTGCCTTTTCAAATATAAAGATCTCGACTTTTCATTTATAAAGATCTCGACTTTTCATTTCATCACTGTAAAAATCACATTTTTACTTCGTTATATATATATATATATATATATATAATGAAAATCAGATTTTTATTTCGTTACATATATAAAGATCAAATTTTTACTATCTATATAATATAAAAATCGTATCTTTATTCTTTCTACAATATAAAAATCATATTTTTAATCTTCTACAATAATAAAAATTATATTTTTAATCTTCTACAATAATAAAAATTATAATTTTAATCTTCTAATAATAAAAAATATATTTTTAATCTCTAACTACATGATAGAAATCATAACTTTGCTTCTATAAAAATCTAAACATTCCTTATATTAAAAATCAAAACTTCATATAAGTAAAAAAAAAACATTAAAGAAATATATAAATACTTACAGTATAATTAGCGAGGGGGGAAGGGGCTTCGCTGAGATGAATCGCGGCTTGGAGGGGTGCCTCGCGGTGGTGCAGGTCATCGGAGGTAGGGAGGGGGTCGGCGGGGCCTGAGGGGAAGTCGGCGGGGTAGAATTGGGTGGAGGCGGGGTTTAATTCGAAGAGGGAGGGAGCGTGAGAGAAACGAAGAGGGGGAAGAGGGGGTACGTCGGAGGGCCTCCTACGAAGGAGAGGCGGCGGCGGTGGCAGCAGCGCCGCTGCTGCGGCTATGGAGGAGGCGGCGCCCCTCCGTCCTTTTCTTTCTCCCTTTTTTTTATTTTGATTTCGATTTAAAAATGAATCGGGGGGGGGGGGGCTGAACGATTAAAGGAGGAAGGGGAGATTTTTATTTTATTTATTTAATTAATTTAATTTCAAAAAGGTACTTTTTATTTCGTCCTCGAAACGAGACCCACTGCCTGTCGTTCCTAGCATTTTACCCCCATTCCGAACACAATGGGAGATGTATCGTAAGCTGATTCGACCATTTCGATCAGTTTTCGTCAAAATCAACATATAACTCTATATATTGAATTTGAACGTGCATTTCAATTTACTGGGATCACATACTAACTCGAAAAATTCCCGAAAAATAATTTCTAGCTTCGTATTGACGATACGGTCCTAACAAAACTAGTTTCATCGAATTCTGAGACCGATGGAAAAATGGCCATTTTCCAGTCGATTAAAATCAACTAAAACTGGTCAAACACGTTTTCTATTACCACGCTCACATACTGATTCAAAAAATTATGAAATTTGGAATCTAGCAATAACTTGACATCACGGATCCAACAAAAGTGGTTTCGTCGAAATCCGAGGTTGTTTGCAAAATGGTTATTTCCAAGGACCCGAATTCCATAGCGACTATTCCGAAATTTCAACTGGACATATCTTTTTATCCCCGCTATGAAATTTCGATTCTTCGAATTCGTTGGAAAGATATTCTCAAATAGATTCTAATATTTTTGGTTTCACTAAAATCTGGTTTATTTTGCACCCGGTACATTCATTTGAAGTTTGAAATCGAATTATCGAACTA
This sequence comes from Allium sativum, assembly GCA_030737875.1. NCBI lineage: Eukaryota > Viridiplantae > Streptophyta > Magnoliopsida > Asparagales > Amaryllidaceae > Allium > Allium sativum. Next base: position 954,006,231 of record CM060915.1, read on the forward strand.
CCGCGCCGTTTTCAATTCCTTTTATAATTATAAATAATTATTTATATTCTAACGACGATCTATATAAATATATACACTCGAATTCTATTCAAAATAAATTTCTTGTCGATATTATTTAAAATAATCTATTTTAAATATTCAAAATTCGTTAGAATTGCCAAAATAAAATTTTTAAACTGGCTCGCATTTTCCGGGTTGTTACACTACGTCCGTTAATGTCACTCTTTAACAGAATGCATTAAGTTTTGTGAAGTATTATAGGTAAACAGAAACAGAAACATCATAAGACAGATATATAAAAACAGTAGAAATTAAAACTTTATTTTCCAAATAGAAAACACCGTGGTCCAAAACCCAGTTACAATATAAGTCTGAAGTATAGAAAACATATTACATCAAATAAAAATGTATGCCTTGAATTAAAATCATCAGAGTACAGTAATATAAAAGCATAGTCCCCAAAAAGAAGCCATACCGAAGTAGACAGGAAATCAAAGCAATACATCTAAGGAGCTTCAAGCAGAACGAAAGATAGAATCCTAATCAAGCCTGAGTATTCCCACCCTGAGAACCTGGGGGAGAAAGGAAGAGAGAGAAAAGGAAAAAAATTGGTCAGACATAAAGTCTGGTGAGTCCAGTTACTTTTAGCATATAAATAAGTAAAAGCATCATGACAGGCATGTAAACTGGATGAGAGAGATAATAGTATCATAAGACAAGTATAATAGACCGAGTAAGATAAATAAAGTAAACAAAATAGAATATATTGCGCTTCTCAAGTACATTCCTCTGCACCAATACTACTATAACATAAACAGAATGATCCCAACAGAAACATATGATAGACTTAGGTGTACTTCTAGTGACGGGTTTTACCCCCAACAATAATAACAAGCATCCCAACAGAAATTACAGTTGTTACCCCATTGACAATAACGGGCTCCTAAACAAGCAGGACTAGATGTACCCTAATTACTACCCCAATCGATCGGCTCCCTATCCAGTAGATACCCTATGCTGGGCCCAGGTAGGATGTATCACATCCTAAGGTGGCAAACCCTTTTTTTCGAGAGGCACAACCATATATACTGATGCTACAACGTCTTATTATCCCAAGCAAGCGGATTCATGCATGCACATGAATCTGACGGAATGCGCCATCAGGTCCCCCACTCAAATGAACCTTTTATAATCCGCTCAGTAAGCGTTCCCTGAGCCTTACCAAGTTCAGGGTCTTCCATTTGATATCAAGATGGGTTACTTACTGATACAGATCCCATACAACAGAGGATACTATTGGAGAATGGAGTTTTGATGACAACAACCTTATTTCAATGTAAATTGATTAAAAAAAATATACTAACACTCTATCTAGAATATATATACACACATATGCAATGTAACACCCCGCACTTTTAGTGAAATTAAAATTGTGGAAATATGTATATATATTATATGCATAGATATATTTAAGAGAAAAATTAAATAATGACAATAAATATTTCATGTAATAAGTTCATGTAGTGAAATTAAGGAAAAATTAAGTGCAATACATGAAATGCGAAGAAACGCATGCGAACAATTAAATAAAAAAGAAAATTTTGAAGAGCTTCAGGAATTTGGTCACGAAATTAGCGTCATTGCATTATGGCAATTTTCTGATCAATTTAGACCTTTGGTTTGCAGAAAACCGATTTAAAATGAAGAAGATATCTTTAAATTAAATATTGCAGCAAAACATGAAAAAGAGGAATGAGAAAAGAATAATATTTAGCATTGTTCTAAGGTTTGTAAGCAAAAGACTTAGTAGCTCATTTGGTTAGAACATGTGACTTGCATACAAGAGGTACAGGGTTCAATCCCCGCCAGCGCCATATTTTTGTTTTAGGGGAATGGCTAAAAAGTGGCTTAGTGTGAACGCAGTTCAGAAAGTGGTTTAGTGTGAAAATGGTTAATTGGGAAGATAGCTAAAATGAAAAATAAATAAATAAATAAATATATATATATATATATATATGACGTGTACGCATCATGTGGCACACGTGGCGCATTTTTGTTGGTCAAGGATTGTTTTTTTTTTAACGTGGCTTTTTCTGGTTGGTTGGGTGACGATTTTTCTTGTATTAGGCTGATATGGCTTTATTTGATTGGTCTGGTGAGGTGTCTTTGTGTCATGATGATTTGGATGGATCCTAGGTTGATCCAAAGGCTAGAATTAATCCTAGACTTCTATATAATCAACTCAAACCCTAAACCTAAAACACATAAACATATTCTACGAAGCCGTCATGTTGTCTCTCTCTGAACTAGCGTAGCCTCCATTTTCTTAAAATTAGAATATCTTCTTCAACTAGAAATCAATTAGAAGAACATCAATAGTCTACATCAAAGGAATAGCTTAACAAATTCAGAAATCGGATTACAGAATACAAGAACTGTTCTTTTTCTGTAAGTTCAGTTATATTTCAGATTTAAATATATAAAAGTCATGACTTGAAATAAATCGAATCCAGAACTGTACCTAATTGTGATTCTGATTCATGTTTATCCTTATGACAAATCTGAAATTAACTATGCCCATGAGACTATTGTGATTTGTATAATTGGACCTATCGTATTGTATATTAATTTGGTGATGCTTTTATGTTATGTTATGTACATGTTCATAAGCTAAGTGATGTTCATATATGCTTATATGTTTAGATCTACACGCTTGCTTTTATGTTATGTTATGTACATGTTCATAAACTAAGTCATGTTCATATATGCTTATATGTTTAGATCTACATGCTTACATGTTTAGATCCAAGTTAATACATATGTTTAAGATATATGTAAATTCCTGTTTATATGCTTAAGTCTATGTTAATTAGATCTAAGTCAGGTACAAGTTCACATAAATATGCTTTATTAAGTTTATATTGTTCACGAAAAATTTGTATTACACATGCTTAGTTAGATTCATATTATTTTGTGCTGTTGGAATACAACATGTTCCTTTGTTTTCCCTTTTGTTTATGAGTTAGGCTAATTTGCAAGCCTAACGTTCTATGTAAATTATGCTAACGAATAACGGGGGAAACGTTGGGGTAAAACATTAAATTACATGCTAATGGCATAGATTGGCTCATAATCATGTAAATGATTAATAGCATGAAATGGTATAATTTATATACCATTAATTATGAACATAATTTAAATAGTAAATGTGACATGACAACACTTGTGGATAATTTACATATAAACTTGACATAAATGACGAATATGTAAATTAAATAAAGGATGAACATGCCTAACCCGAGGTTAGATTGAGTTGTGGTGTAAAACTGCCCGGAACCACCCAGCACATCCAGTAACCGCAACAACACCTATCTAATGTGAGAGGTTAGCGCATCATGCCCAAAAAAACCCGAGGTAAGATTGAGTTGTGGTGTAAAACTGCCCGGAACCGCCCGGCACATCCAGTAACCGCAACAACACAGATCTAATGTGAGAGGTTGGTGCATTAATAAATCAATTAATGCTAATGAACATGACATGTTAAGAATGGTAGGGTTAAGTTAACTAAGGCAACACTTAACCAGTACAACATGTTAATTAAACAAATGGTAGGGTTAAGTTAACTAAGGCAACACTTAACCAGTACAACATGTTAATTAAACAAATGGTAGGGTTAAGTTAACTAAGGAAACACTTAACCAGTACAACATGTTAATTAAACAAAATGTAGGGTTAAGTTAACTAAGGCAACACTTAACCAGTACAACATGTTAATTAAACCAATCGTAGGGTTAAGTTAACTAAGACAACACTTACCGATATAACATGATGTATGGTAGGGTTAAGTAACACAAGAAGGCAACACTTAACCAATATATAACATGATGTATGATAGGTTTAAGTAACACAAGAAGGCAACACTTAACCAATATAACATGATGAACGAGTAGGATTAAGTTAATAGAAATCACTTAACCAATACAACATGATGTGTGGGTGGGTTAAGTTAACATGAATGGACAACACTTAACCAATATTACATAAACGAAGTGGATAGGGTTAAGACAAGCTTAACCAATAATAGGTATTGACTTGATCAGTGGGAAGGTTAAGTACATCTCGTGTAGGTGGGTAATATTAGTATATATAGGCCAATAAACTTAACCATTAAATAAACATGCTTGAATCGGTGGGAGGGTCAAGTACATCTCGCGTAGGTGGGTAATATTAGTATATATAGGCCCACAAACTTAAATGTTAAATAAACATGCTTGAATCGGTGGGAGGGTTAAGTGCATCTCATGTAGGTGGGTAATATTTGTGTATATTGGCCCACAAACTTAACTGTTAAATAAACATGCTTGAATCGGTGGGAGGGTTAAGTGCATCTCGTGTAGGTGGGTAATATTTATATATATAGGCCCACAAACTTAACCAATAGGAAACCCTAGGAACGGGGACCCATTTCAGCAGTAACCCACATAGATGTATCATGGTACCCTGAACTAGGCAGGGTGGGGCACGATTACTGGGCTGATTATAAGCGGTCAAAATAACGGCAGGGGGTACATCAGTGTAGGTTCCGACGGTTTACGGGCGAGCACGTACTCCGAAGTGAAAAAAAGCAGGCACTGGGTACCAGTAGTTACACACTGTGCATCTTGAATCGTGTCAGGTTGCTATCATAAGGATTGATCACCTTATGGTGCGACCAGCAAAGGGTATCTACACGCAAGAGAGGGCCGATTGATACAGACATATGGAACATTAATACAAGTAGGGAGCCGATCGATAGGGTAGTAAGGGTACATCTAACATCTTTGTGGCAATTAGGCTGATTGAGGTAAGATCCTCCTACTAGATGTACACCTGAAGGCTACCACAATTGCGGGGATTGGGACCACGTTGTAATATTATCATTTTATACAGATTACTAGTTGGGACACTAGTTAGGCGGTGCAGAGATATAGAAATTAGAATAACAGGGTTGTAGCGAAGCAGAGAAAGAGTAGAAACGCATTCAGTTTAACTTGCCTTTTCTTGTCTTAAGTTATTTTGTTTTATGGTATTATCCTATTTTCAGTTTATTCATGTCATGATCCTTTATCTTGTTTAATGATGAAAAATCACTGGACTTACTAGACTTATGTCTGACCTGTTTTCTTTCATCTTCTTTTCTTCCGTTCCCCCCTAGGTAGTCGGGGAGGGAATAGCTCAGCTTAGTTTGAACCGTTCCTCTTTCCAAGCTCGGAGATTCTGTGATGTATGGCTTGAAACCTCTTATCTTTGGCTATGGCTGTGATTGCACTTTAATTTGGGAACTTATGCTACTTTGCTATGTTTTATGCTTCTTATATACTTGGAAGTTTTTGAATCAAGACAAAAGTTTTATGTAATACTTTTAAGTATGATTGAGTCAATTGTTGTAAAAACTTGACTGAACTACGTTGCTTATAAAATGACTTTATTTTCCGCTGCTTTTTTTGTCTGTCTTGTAATTTATCTGCATCTCTTACCTATAACGCTTCACTGAAGTTAATGCATTCCCTTTGTGAGTGACATTAATGAACGTGGGGTGTTTCACTTGGTATTAGAGTTGAAGGTTACTAGATCAGATAAAAGATTTGAAAAATTATTTTCAAAACGGTTTTAAAAGAAGCATTTTCTAAAGAAAATTTTTGTTTTAAAGGCATATTCCTTAAAGCCATGTGCATTATCTTTTGATCCTCTGTTTGAATCCTTGTTTTCCTTCTTTACTGAGTCCCCGAGGCTCTAGGCTTTCTAGGAGGTAACCTCATCGCGGCATGGTTCCGTAGGCTTGATGAGACTACGACACCTATCAAAGGGCGAAGAAATGCCCAACTTCCATATATAGCCGCAGTAGTTTAACCTGCGGCTAATTTTCTTTCAAGCTTTGTAGGGTTTTCCATGAGATCACTACTACAAAAGTGGGCATATTCGACACTATTCTTCTGTGGCCGTAGATCAAAAAAGCGTTGCCGTAGGCCCTTTTTTCAAATAGGCAACACCAGGGGGGTGTGGCATCCGCGGCCGTTGCATTAGCCATCTAATGCAACGCTTTTGTCCGTCTACGGCCACAGAAAGAAAGCGTTGCCTTAAGTAGAACTTTTGCCCTATTGCAACAGCATATCCATGTAATGCAACAACATACAGCGTTGCCTTAAGTAGAAGCCAGATCCTGGCTTCCAGCTCATGATACTGGGGTCCGCATTGACTTTCCACGTCAGCTGTCAACGTGGCACATGCCACGTCAGCTCGCCACGTCAGCTGCACATGTGTCACATGCCACGTCAGCTATCCACGTGGCGCTACGTAAGCTGTGGGGCCCACGTGCCGTACCATTGTGGAATTAATAATGTTAAACTTAATGCAACACCACAGCACAGTCTAATGCAACACCACAGCACAGTCTAATGCAACACCACAGCACAGTCTAACGCAACACCACAAAAATCAAATGCGACACCAGGAAAAAATCAACTGCAGCTGTAATACAACCCTGTAATTACAGATTATGCAGTACATATATTCAATCCAAAACATTGTACCACATTCATACATATATACCAAAATATTCATACATCAATTCCTCCCAAAACATTCATCACCACAGTCAGACCAACCAATTATATATACCAACTCACAAGTATCATCACCAACACATTCCACAAGTACTGCCATCACCAAAACATACCACAAGTACTGTCATCACAAACACATACCACAAGTGCCATCATTTAAAAGAACAATCCGAATATATCACAAGTGCTAACACATACCATCCAAATACTTCAGTCAGTTGCCGGGGTTGAAGGAGTACAATTGTCAGCATCTTCATCACTTGTTGTGGTGACACAAAGGTCTCCGACATCTAAATTTAGATCTGGATTGGCTTCACCTAGCTTTTTTAACACCCACAACACGTTCTCTTTAACTTTTCTATTCACCTTTTCCTCCAAGTCCGCCTCCAGCTCTTGCCTTATTTTTTTTGTCAACTCTTGGACATAGCTGTCCAAAGAACCAGGATTTGGAGACTTTTCGGCCAATTTGCCTCGCCTTCCTACAAACCAGTTACGCGTGTGCCTCTTCCCACCAGAAACCAGTGCATCTGCCTCAGCAATGTTTCCAGCATCCACCATTGCTTGCACCTTCGCCTACAAAATGAAAACCAGGCAAGCATATAGATAAATAGGCAGCTGGCAGGAATGAATTTATTAACAGAACTGGTTCTCTTTCAAACTAACTATATATGTGTTCGATTTAATATGCAGCTCCAACAAACGTACAATGTGCCAATTATACTGACACAAGTATTGCTATTTCAGTATCTAATTATATATGTACTCACGTATTTGGCCTTCATTTCATCCGTGTTAGTCTTGTAACTTCGACCCGGTTCTCGTTTATAAGTTTCTAGACAAACCAAGGCAGCGGATGGGGAGGCTTTTTCTGGGTCCTTCTTTCTCTGTCAAGTATTAGGATTACCAATAATTCAATGATATAACAAATTAGAATTATCATGTGGTCAATTCAACTCTATCACAATAAAAAATAACTTAAGTTCAGAAAAACACATACTATCTTTTCTTTGGCTACTGCATGAGTTTTGGGACCCATGGTATGTGTCTCATTCAACGAATTACGATGCGTGGAATTAGAATCAGCTAGGGCCTGGAAATCCAAAAAAAAATAGCACTAAACAAGGATAATGTGAACTACTAAAGATTAGCATTAAACAAGATAATGTGAACTAATAAACATTATACAAATGTGAATATCATTAAAGCCGTACCTGAACTGCTTCATCCCCCCAGTAGTCCAAAAGCATTTTAAAATCCTCCAATGGAATTGTACTGGGCCTATTTGCAAGCCTTTCCTCATCAGTTGAGTATTTTTTATAATACCTTGTTTTGATGCGAGACTTGTACTGCCTCCAAGAGTCGTTAAGCGTGTTCAAGACCCACTTGTGTTCTTCTTCCGGTATGACATACCTAGCCAACAATATAGCAATCACAAAATTCAGGAAACAAACTAATTAAGTAAAACCAAACATTTAGGAAGTCAGTTGAACTGTATATGGTTAAGGAAATTAGATTGTACCAGAGCATAATCCAACATTTGTCGCTTTAATTGATCAGGAACCACATGCCAATTGATGTAAGTAAGAGACACATTATCCTTTGCTAGTGTACCAAGAAAATTGCTTAACTCTGTAATATTATCAGAAACTGGCTGGCCATCCTCATTCAACTCAATGACTACTTTATCATCAGGGGTTCTAGCATGCACCTTGGTCATTTTTGACTTCCCTCTAGGATTTTTAGGACCTTGTACTTTATCTACCAGGTTCAAAAATGTGAATAGAAAAAGGACACACTCAACAGTGCAGTGCAGTGCACAGATAAAGAAACATTATTATTTATATATATACCTGTACCTGCTTCATCTTCCTGTGCAATCCATTCCTGCTCTAATCAATCGGTAAGATTTTCCATTGTTAGAGGCGCTTCAACGTTCTTCTTTTGACGTTTCCGCATCGCTAAATAAGCAGCAACTGAACCAGCAGCTTCACATGAACTGGTTGATTGTTTGAACAATTTGCTACATGTAGGTTTTAAAACGGATGGCCGAGACGTTGTAGGTTTTATAACTCCTGAAAAAGACGGTGTAGGGTTCGTAAGTTTCTTTAATGTTTCTGTTTGTTTCTCCCGGTTACTGAGTTTCTTTGGAGTGGGAGTGAATGTCAGGATCAAATCCTTGTTGGAGCCAGCTTTCTTTGGAGGGGGAGTGCGCTTCATCGCTTCCTTCTCAATTTCAATGGCTGCATTGGTTCGCGCACGAGTTCTCGGTCCAGGTAAAAGATCCTTTGACTTAACAATTTTGATTCTCTACAATTAAGTTGAAGTTCAAGATTTTTTACGTTCATAAAGGCAAATACAATAAGTAATAAACAAATAACTTCTTTATACCTCCGAATCTGATGAATCATCAGTGACGTCTTCACCAGCATTGTCTGGGATGTATTCATCACTTCCAGCAACATCTTTACATTTATCTTTCTTATTTCGTGCGGCAGCCTCTTTCATACAACTAACCAATGAAGGCACCCCAAGTGATCTACTAACTGCATCATTTTCTTGCATGCGCGCGATTCGCTCTTGTTCATACTTCGTCAAAACTGATGGTTGTGAGAACTGCAAGCAGATTGGCATTATTACTCACCATCGATGATAAATTTAAGCTAGTTTACCAAATAGAGTTGACGTATAAACAGTTCTTGCTATTTTGACAGAATGCATGCACAAAGAACAAACAGTTACTTGAATTAGCTGCAGCCTTCATGGTTGGAATAAGATTTCATCCGGATTAATAAAACTGAAATGAAAACTGAAAAATACCTGAACATCAGCTTCATTCTCTCGGGTAACATCATCTTTACCTGTTTCATTTTCTACACTTAATTTCCTCCGGGTTCCTTTGTCCGTCACTGTAACATCTTCTTCACCATTATCCATATCAGGCTCCGACGATAGTTTGTTCTGACCCACTTGAGTTGGGTTGTTTTTCATCATTTTGTGTTGCTGCTGAAGTCTATGTGCAGTAGTATACTTGCGCTTTGCAACCGTCTTCTTAGCAGAACTTGGAACAATAAAAATAATAACGATGGCCTCCTTCAAAGTTCTGTACACACACACAGAGATATATATAAGAATGGATCTATATTACATATACATATATACCTTGAATTATGTTTTTCCTTGGCCGTATGATTACATGTGGCTGCAGTTGAATCAACGGCTCACTGTCTTTGTCAATGGTGTTGTCGATGTAAAAAACCACGTCTTCTTGCTTATTGCAGCCCTGTACGTACTCGTTTACGTCCTTGTCATTCAGTATTAGCTGCCAGCCACCCCTCGTTCCTTTTCTGATGTAGACTCCTCCTATTTCAGTGTAATGGAGACAATCTTTAACAAAGTCCATAAGCACACTGTAAGAAAACCGGTCTACATCATATTTTGTTACTACGAAGGATTCTCCGCCAACGTAACATGCCCTTCGAAACTGTCCACCATGTTGCAGTCGGATATTAATAAGTTCATCCATCCTGTACAAAATGAATACATTAGAACAAGGTACATGCATGTTAAAGTGGACAAAAAACAACAACTATAACATTTTGGTCTATAACCAATTTCGATGACAGTAAAGAACATAGCATTAAATCATAAAACATGCGAACATTGTAGATTGCAATATGAGAAAAGAGTGCCAAATACATTCATCAAAGATAATAATTTCCAGCTAAAAAAAAAGTGCCAAATACTTCATGAATTAGACCAAATTAAAGCAATAGGAAAGAGGAATTTTTTGTCCTAACAAGACGGAACAGGATCAGGAACTTCTAGTTCTGTTTCTAGTTGTATTACGGGGACATCATCCCTAATCCAACCCCCATCAACAATTTCTGGTTCTAGTTCACCACCTATGCCCTTATCATGTGGTTGCGTATTGCTCATGTCTTCTTCCATTGCATTCTCATTTTCAGTATCACACCAATCTCTCGGCAATTTTTTAATAACGTAATGACTGTTCTTTTCAACTGCATCTTCCACATAAAATACTTGCTGCACTTGCGAAGACATGACATAAGGATCAGTTTTATGGCACTTGCTAAAATTTACTCGAGTAAGACCATATGAATCTTTTTCCTCTTGGTACCAACAACACTTAAAAAGGACCACTGTGAAAGCTCCCCAATAATCAAGCTCAAAAATTTCTTCGATTGATCCGTAGTAATTGACATCACCCACTATTGGGTTTTGGTCTTTCGAACTTGCAAAGCTGGTGGTTTTGGCAGTCAAAAATACACCACTATTTTGTGTAGTACATCGAGAATCTCTAAATTTTGTGTGGAATCTATATCCATTTACTATATAACCGGTAAACTTCCTAGCTACTCAATTAGGACCTAATACAAACACCTCTACATCTGTTGAAATCTTGTCCTTTTTCAGAACCTCTTCTTTAAGCCAATTCCAAAACTCTTCGAAATGTTCTCGTTCCCTCTTGTATCTTCTTCTATTTGCAAGACCATCCACAAAAGCTCGATGAACCCTAAATAATAATTACGGTCAAAAAACTACGAAATGCAGATGTTAATTTATAGTTAAGGAAAATGATATAGGAACTTAAGAACTTACTCGATCAAACTCTCAATTTCTTTATTACCGGAATTAAACAGAACATAGCGATGCGTTGCCTTCCAAACTGCATCTTTCAAATTGAACATCTTTCCATCTTTATTCTTCTTTGTTCCAATATGATATTCCAAATCTGTTTGACATCTTCCAAAATCAATCGACGTGTTTTCTGTTCCTCCATCAACGCTTAAAATCTTGAACAGAAGGTCACACACTCTTCTGCCAAGTAACCTTCTGCAATCGAACCTTCCGGTCTGTTTCTATTTCGCACATAAGATTTCAACTTTCCTAGATATCGCTCAATTGGATACATGCATCTAAGATGTTCAGGCCCACCGTATTCGAATTCTCTGGATAAATGAACAGGCAAGTGTACCATTATATCGGAAAAAGCCTGTGGAAAAATCATTTCAAAATGACAAAGTATCTCTACAATTTCTTTTTGCAGCCTCTTGATATCATCCACTTCAATAACCTTGCTCCATAGTCCTCTAAGGAATGCACTAAATCTGATCATTGATAACGCAACCTCGGGTTTTGACGCTTTCTTCACATCAAATTGTAACAAATAGTGGAGTATGAAATGAGCATCATGGCTCTTATATCCCACAACCGTTCTCTCTTTTACGTGCACATACCGACTAACATTCGAGGCACAACCGTAGGGCAGTTTGGCGTTCTTCAATATAGAGCAAAATATTTCTTTTTCCTTGTTTGTCATATCAAATATTGCAGCTCTAATTTCAACATGCTTTCCATCACCACATTCAACAGGATGAAGGGCCTTCCTTATGCCCAATTCCTGTAAATCCAAACGAGCGTTTAGGTGATCCTTCGACATGCGACCTATATTAAGTAAAGTACCTAATATTTTGTCGCATATGTTCTTCTCTATGTGCATGGCATCCAGGTTATGTCGAAGGGGATTATGACACCAATATGGTAAGTCAAAAAGTATTGACCTCTTTTTAAAAGGGCCGTCACTTTTACCAGGTTTCTTCGTCTTATCCCCAAACCGATTTTTGAACCCCCGCAATAACTCTTCAATATCAGTTCCTGATAATATTTCTGGAATGCTCCCCATTTCAGTTTCTCCATTAAATCTCCTCTTATCTAGCCTCCACTTATGTGTCGGATCAAGAAACTTTCTATGGTTCATATAACACATTTTTTTGCTATGCTTCAAATAATTTGAAGAAGTTTCGTAATGGCATACTGGACACGCTAGTTTCCCCTTCGTGCTCCAACCTGACAACATGGCATATCCCGGAAAATCACTAATGGTCCATAAGACGCATGCACGTAAATTAAAATTCCCATCAGTCAAGGAATCATATGTTTCGACGCCAACATTCCATAACGCTTTCAATTCCGCAATTAAAGGCTGCATATATACGTCAATACTGTTCTTTGGAGAATCTGGACCAGATATTAATGTTGAAAGAATCAAATTCTCTTGTTTCATACATAACCAAGGCGGAAGATTGTAGTTTACCAACACAATTGGCCATGTACTATAACTTGAATTCATTGAACGATATGGATTAAATCCATCAGATGCTAGACCCAATCTAACATTACGATTTTCTGATGAAAAATCAGGATAGCGAGCATCCATCATCTTCCATGCCACACCATCAGCCGGATGTCTTAATTTTCCATCTTCTTTTCGTTCCACTTGGTGCCATCTCATAAGCTTGGAAAATTCTTTGCACATAAACATCCTTTGTAACCTTGGTCTTAGAGGAAAGTACCTCATAACATTTGCCGGCACTTTGGGAATCGACTTTGGTGGATCATTATTATCAACGATGTCTTCCTTTTCTTTTACAGCCCATCTCGAAAAACCACAAATGTCACAAGCCTCTTTATCTTTATTCTCTGTCCAATATAACATGCAATGGTTTGGGCAGGCATGTATTTTATGGTAATTAAGACCTAAATCCTTAATGACATTCTTTGCAGCGTAGGAAGACAAAGGCAGCTGGGCATCAGGAAAGGCTTCTTTTATAAGCTTTAGTAATTCCCCAAACGCAGACTCGTTAATTCCATAAGCACACTTTAAATGATAAAGCCTGATCAAGAAACTTAGTCGAGAAAATTTAGTGCAGCCAGGATATAACGGTTTTTTTCCTTCTTTAACATGCCGATAAAATTTCTCGGCCTCTGGATTTGGTTCTACTACAAAGTCCTTGGGATTTTGACCAAATTTGTAACCCGCACACTTGAACATCACATCTAAATTATCCTCAAAATCCATCTCCGTTGCACAATCCATATGGTCATCAACACCTATTAATTTTGTCTGTGAAACTTCACAAATCCACCCGGTATGTAATGGAGAAGGGCCATTAAAAATAAGATGATCGTATATGACATTTTCACAATACCAATTACGTTCTGTACATTTTTTGCAGGGGCACTTCATCTCATCACCTACTTTATAAATGGGAAATGCATTTCTTAGAAAAGCTGTTACCCCTCTTACATATTCTGCGCTCGATCTCGGAAGTCCTATCCATATGTAATACTCACTATCCATTGCCACAATCTAACCACGGCTTAGTAAGACTAAATTTGATACCCCTAAGAGTTTCAAGACACGAACAAGGGCTACCCTGTAATGTTAGACTAAATTAGAAATAAAAACAAAACAAGTTAATAATTTACAAATATACATAATCAGTGTGATGATACAAGGACGATTGTTTTGATATGAATTATCACTGACTTTTGGAACTGAGTTACCAAGAGAATACATACATAAAACAAGCAACTAAGGATACTGAACACAAATGCATAACGTTACATGACTGCACCAAAACAAAACAGTACAGATACAAAGACTATACAGGTGATACATAGATGATACAGTTGTATCTAATACAAAGAACGATGCAATAATTTAATTTTGTCGTCTAATGTTTAGCCCTTGAAGCTGGTCGTTAAGTCTACTAACATCAGTTCGAAAACCAATAACATGATTCTGCAGCGTTGTAAGTTGATGTTGTATCTCATTTGCGTACTCAGCGGCTCGACTTGGAAACTGTTGGTCAATCCACTGCCAAAAGGTACACCCTGTGGGATAAACCCGACATCTAAAATAACGACGACCAATGTTGAATCTAATCGAAATAACATCTTCTGCAGCGGCATACCCACAATGACACATTATGATTGGTGAGTCAGCATGTTGTTCGTTAACCACTTGGTTGTTTTGATGCTGACGACGCAAACGAGTATGCCGTCACATCGCCCTTTCTTCACGTCGTTCTTCTTCTCGCCGTTGTCTTCGGAGTTCTTCTTGCTCTAGTTCATACTCAAGCAAATCATCGTAGTGCCTTTCTTGCATCTCTATATAAAAATCAATAGGAGTTTCTGGTGATGATGGGTTTGATAGTCCTAGATCACCCATGCCCAGGGTATCTTCGTAGTCATACGATGTAGGAAGAGATATAGGCATTATTTAACTACAAACAGAAATAGACATTTGAACATTCATATTGGATTTCTTTTATCCTCTAAATTTTGTTAACACCTTTGGAAATAGGCATTATTTACCAATACATCAATGGTTTGGCAAACATAAAAATACAGAACTTGCACAATTTCAACACATGCAAACATATAAATACAACACTTCAAGTATAAAAACCCTAATTTAAGGTAATCGGTATACCCAAATCACCCAGAGACTTTGAACGCAGATCAAAATAAGTTAGAGATGAAATCAACTAAATAAAACCTAAATGATGAAGCCCTAACTACCTGTAATTGTCATAAACGATCCAAATTGGAGGTGTAAAGTTCGTAAAATAGGAGCAATCGAAGGTTTATAGTTTGTAACCTGAGGAAGAGTAGCAATCGGAGGCGTTCTTAGACGTATTTCGTGGAGAGAGAAACGGACAGAAGGAAGAGTACCGGAGTAATTTGTTTTGGGGGGAAGTATTTCGTGAATGGGGAAACTGTCGCGCCAAATTTTCACTAAGCTGTAGCAAGGATCAGCTTGAACCATTGGATTAATCAACATCTACGGTTATTTATTTGTTTAAACTGATAACGTGGATCGTTGACCTGACATGTATTTATGTAATGCAACACTTTGAACTGGTGTTGCAAGGATCGGCAAGAACCGTTGGATTAATCAACATCTACGGTTATTTATTTGTTTAAACTGATAACGCGGATCGCTGACCTGGCATGTATTTATGTAATGCAACACTTTGAACTGGTGTTGCAAGTCACAGCACAAGAATTTCAACCGCAACACTGTGTTCACATCTAATGCAACAACAAATGAATGTTGTTGCAGAAGATCAAAGAATGCATAGCTTTCGCCACACTTTTCATGCAACGCACACAAATTAGTGTCGAATATGCCCACTTTTGTAGTAGTGGATGGAGGCAGCTTTCAAGAGACTTGTCAACAAGCCACACAAGGATGGCAAAGATGAGAATGAGGGAGTTTGGCTAAGGAGCACAACCCAAGGATGAGAAACTCATGGATATGGACTTGGTTCACGAAGGAGGAAAGAATAGAAAAATCTAAGACAAGAGGAAGTGTAGTTATTATGGTATAACGGGTCATATAATTAAGGACAAGGGCAAGAATAAAGGATAGGATTTTCAGGAGGGCAAGTGCATGCTCTCACTGCCAGCATACCTAAGAGAGAGGTAGTAGAGGTTCTATTGAAAAAGTCTAGTTTTTCTTTTTGATCATCCTGTTATTATTCTTTTTGATTTTAGCACTTCACATTCGTTTATATCTGCTTCCATAGTTGAGTCTCTGCACCTTAGTACTTGTACAGTAGAAGATCCCATTATCGTCTCAAATCCAATTGGTGGTTTGGCTCATTTATCTTTGGTTTGTAAGGATTTGAGAATAGCTATATTAAGTATTGAGTTTAAGTGTAATGCTTATGTTTTTGGTTTCATGGGCTATGGGATGATTATAGGCATGGATTGGTTAGCTAGTAATTGTGAAAGGAGGGTATTTAGACTTTTGACTTGCCTCGAGAATACCCTCGAGATTTCGTGCGATCTTAAGGGATAAGTTAGGCTTAGCTACCTAGAATCACTTGATGCATCTATCGAGGATTTGCGATTCGTTAGAGTAGTCCATGAATACGCATATGTTTAGGGGTTTATCCCCTAAAACGCAAGATAGACTTCCGTATATATCTAGTTGACAATGCAAAGCCAGTTGCATTACCTGTACGACACATGGCTCCGAGAGAGAGGAGGGAACTCAGTAAGCAAGTAGGGGAGCTACTTGAGGAAGGGTTCATAAGAAGAGAGCTTGAGGAAGACAATCCTTGAAGAAGCGTTTACATGATACCGCAGAAGTAGTGGAGTCGAGCATGCTTAGGGAAGTGGAAGTGGAGCAAGATGACACGATTAGATGAGCTCCTACATGCATCCTTGGATCAAAGGAAAAGAAGTTACGCAACCGAGAGGTCAAGTGGTTAAAGTACAATGGGGAGATGATCAAGGAGACGCGACTTGGGAGAGGAAGACAAGATGCGTACGATGTACCCTTTCTTTTTGGAGGGTATGTTCTTAACTTCTCTTTTTTTTCTATCGCTTTGTTTATACTTGTTATATCGTTCAGTATGTCCTCTCGATTACATCTTCGATCTTTAGGTAGGAATCCTATGGTTGTAAACATGTGTTTGAGACATGTTATGTTTGGTGGATGCAAGTGTTTGCTAGTGGTTGCGCGTGGATGCATTTACACACACATTAGGCACTAGATCGGCTCAATCACTTTCATATTACATATGAATAAGTGTACATAATTAATTTGATGGATGTATATTGAATGTGTTATCATATGGATGTTGCATTTGAATGAATGATTGTGCATGCATGTAAAAATGATATGTATCATTAGGATTCTTTTGCATACATAATGGACGCATGACACTATCATGAATTGCATTAAGGAGGTCGACTAAGTCAGTAGACCGTCTGATTTTGCATTAGAGTAATAACATATACACACACTATGCATATGTTCATGAAAAGCATTAGAAATCTTTTAAGGACAATGGATGCTTGTGGATGATGGATGAGTAGATTAATGATTGGATGGTAGGATGCATTCTTCTTAAATCAGAGATTTCGAGGACGAAATCCTTTAAGTAGGGGAGAATGTAACACCCCGCATTTTTAATGAAATTAAAAATGTGTAAATATGTATATATATTATATACATAGATATATTTAAGAGAAAAATCAAATAATGATAATAAATATTTCATGTAAAAAGTTCATGCAGTGAAATGAAGGAAAAATTAAGTGCAATACATGAAATGCGAAGAAACGCATGCGAACAATTAAATAAAAAAGAAAATTTTGAAGAGCTTCAGGAATTTGGTCATTAAATTAGCATCATTGCGTTCGTGGCGATTTTCTGATCAATTTAGATCTATGGTTTACAGAAAACCGATTTAAAGTGAAGAAGATATCTTTAAATTAAATATTGTAGCAAAACATGAAAAAGAGGAATGAGAAAAGAATAATGTTTAGCATTGTTCTAAGGTTTGTAAGCAAAAGACTTATTAGCTCATTTGGTTAGAACATGTGACTTGCATACAAGAGGTACAGGTTTCGATCCCCGCCAGCGCCATATTTTTGTTTTAGGGGAATGGCTAAAAAGTGGCTTAGTGTGAACGCAGTTCAGAAAGTGGTTTAGTGTGAAAATGGTTAATTGGGAAGATAGAAAAAAAGAAAAATAAATATATATATATATATGACGTGTACGCATCATGTGGCATACGTGGCACATTTTTGTTGGTCAAGGATTGTTTTTTTCGAACGTGGCTTTTTCTGGTTGGTTGGGTGACGATTTTTCTTGTATTTGGGCTGATGTGGCTTTATTTGATTGGTCTAGTGAGGTTTCTTTGTGTCATGATGATTTGGATGCTTTGGATGGATCCTAGGTTGATCCAAAGGCTAGAATTAATCCTAGAATTCTATATAATCAACTCAAACCCTAAACCTAAAACACATAAACACATTCTTTGAAGCCGTCATGATGTCTCTCTCTGAACTATCATAGCCTCCATCTTCTTAAAACTATAATATCTTCCTCAACTAGAAATCAATTAGAAGAACATCGATAGTCTATATCAAAGGAATAGCTTAACAAATTCAGAAATCAGATTACAGAATACAAGAACTGTTCTTTTTCTGTAAGTTCAGTTATATTTCAGATTTAAATATATAAAAGTCATGACTTGAAATAAATCGAATCTAGAACTGTGCCTAATTGTGATTCTGATTCATGTTTATCCTAATGACAAATCTGAAATTAACTATGCCTATGAGACTGTTGTGATTTGTACAATTGGACCTATCGTATTATATATTAATTTGGTGATGCTTTTATGTTATGTTATGTACATGTTCATAAGCTAAGTCATGTTCATATATACTTATATGTTTAGACCTACACTCTTGCTTTTATGTTATGTTATGTACATGTTCATAAACTAAGTCATGTTCATATATGCTTATATGTTTAGATGTACATGCTTACATGTTTAGACCCAAGTTAATACATATGTTTAAGATCTATGTAAAATCTTGTTCATATGCTTAAGATCTATGTTAATTGGGTCTAAATAAAGTACAAGTTCACATTGATATGCTTGATTAAGTTTATATTGTTCATGAAAAATTTGTATTACACATGCTTAGTTAGATTCATATTATTTTGTGTTGTTGGAATGCTACATGTTCCTTTCTTTTCCCTTTTGTTTATGAGTTAGGCTAATTTGCGAGCCTAACGTTCTATGTAAATTATGCGAATGAATAACGGGGGAAACGTTGGGGTAAAACATTAAATTACATGCTAATGGCATAGATTGGCTCATAATCATGTAAATGAATAATAGCATGAAATGGTATAATTTGTATACCATTAATTATGAACATAATTTAAATAGTAAATGTGACATGACAACACTTGTTGATAATTTACATATAAACTTGACATAAATGGCGAATATGTAAATTAAATAAAAGATGAACATGCCTAACCCGAGGTTAGATTGAGTTGTGGTGTAAAACTGCCCGGAACCGCCCGGCACATCCAGTAACCGCAACAACACCTATCTAATCTGAGAGTTTAGTGCATCATGCCCAAGAAAAACCCGAGGTTAGATTGAGTTGTGGTGTAAAACTTCCCGGAACCGCCCAGCACATCCAGTAACCGCAACAACGCAGATCTAATGTGAGAGGTTGGTGCATTAATAAATCAATTAATGCTAATGAACAGGACATGTTAGGAATGGTAGGGTTAAGTTAACTAAGGCAACACTTAACCAGTACAACATATTAATTAAACAAATGGTAGGGATAAGTTAAATAAGGCAACACTTAACCAGTACAACATGTTAATTAAACAAATGGCAGGGTTATGTTAACTAAGGCAACACTTAACCAGTACAACATGTTAATTAAACAAATGGTAGGGTTAAGTTAACTAAGGCAACACTTAACCAGTAAAACATGTTAATTAAACCAATGGTAGGGTTAAGTTAACTAAGGCAACACTTAATCGATATAATATGATGTATGGTAGGGTTAAGTAACACAAGAAGGCAACACTTAACCAATATATAACATGACGTATGATAGGGTTAAGAAACACAAGAAGGCAACACTTAACCAATATATAACATGATAGGGTTAAGTAACACAAGAAGGCAACACTTAACCAATATAACATGATGAACGAGTGGGGTTAAGTTAATAGAAAACACTTAACCAATACAACATGATGTGTGGGTGGGTTAAGTTAACATGAATGGACAACACTTAACCAATATTACATAAACGAAGCGGATAGGTTTAGGGCAAGCTTAATCAATAATACATATTGACTTAATCAGTGGGAGGGTTAAGTATATCTCGTGTAGGTGGGTAATATTAGTATATATAGGCCCACAAACTTAACCGTTAAATAAACATACTTGAATCGGTGGGAGGGTTAAGTACATCTCGTGTAGGTGGGTAATATTAGTATATATAGGCCCACAAACTTAACCGTTAAATAAACTTGCTTGAATCGGTGGGAGGGTTAAGTACATCTCGTGTAGGTGGGTAATATTAGTATATATAGGCCCACAAACTTAACCGTTAAATAAACATGCTTGAATCGGTGGGAGGGTTAAGTACATCTTGTGTAGGTGGGTAATATTTGTATATATAGGCCCACAAACTTAACCAGTAGGAAACCCCAGTAATGGGGACCCATTTTAGCAATAACCCACATAGATGTATCATGGTATCCTGAACTAGGCAGGTTGGAGCACGATTACTGGGCTGATTATAAGCGGTCAAAATAGCGGTAGGAGGGTACGTCAGTGTAGGTTCCGATGGTTAACGGGCGTGCACGTACTCCGGAGTGGGAAAAAGCAGGCACTGGGTACCAGTAGTTACACACTATGCATCTTGAATCTTTTCGGGTTGCTATCATAAGGATTGATACACCTTATGGTGGGACTAACACATGGTGTCTACACGCAAGAGAGGGCCGATTGACACAGACATATGGAACATTAATACAAGTAGGGAGTCGGTCGATAGGGTAGTAAGGGTACATCTAACATCTTCGTGGCAATTAGGCTAATTGAGGTAAGATCCTCCTACTAGATGTACACCTACAGGCTACCACAATTGCGGGGATTGGGATCACGTTGTAATATTATCATTTTATGCAGATTACTAGTTGGGACACTAGTTAGGCGGTGCAGAGATATAGAAATCAGAATAACAGGGTAGTAGCGAAGCAGGGAAAGTGTAGAAGTGCATTCAGTTTACCTTGCCTTATCTTGTCTTAAGTTATCTTGTTTTATGGTATTGTCCTATTTTCAGTTTATTCATGTCATGATCCTTTATCTTGTTTACATGCTGAAAAATCACTGGACTTACCAGACTTATGTCTGACCTGTTTTCTTTCGTCTTCTTTTCTTCCCCCCCCAAGGCAGTCAGGGAGGGAATAACTCAGCTTAGTTTGAACCATTTCTCTTTCCAAGCTCGGAGATTTTGTGATGTATGGCTTGGAACCTCTTATCTTTGGTTATGGCTGTGATTGCACTTTAATTTGGGAACTTATGCTACTTTTCTATGTTTTATGCTTCTTATATACTTGGAAGTTTTTGAATCAGGACGGAAGTTTTATGTAATACTTTTAAGTATGATTAAGTCAATTGTTGTAAAAGCTTGACTGAACTACGTTGCTTATAAAATGACTTTATTTTCCGCTGCTTTTTTGTCTGTCTTGTAATTTATCGGCATCCCTTACCTATAACGCTTCACTGAAGTTAATGCATTCCCTTTGTGAGTGACATTAATGAACGTGGGGTGTTTCATGCAAGATTTACATACACGAAATATTACTGAAGACTATACAATTTAAAGATGTTAGAGACTCAGAATTCAGAGATGTTTCAAGACTCATGAGTACTCAAGATTTCAAGAGTTCCAAAGTTCAAGAGTTCAAGATAAATATAGTTATAGAGTCTAGATTATGTAAGAATCTAAATAGCACTCCAGGTTCAAATTAAAATTAATTTCAAATTCTGTTTTTCAAATTATATTTTCAGTCTCTTTCCTCTCTATTTTATTTTCTATTTTTATTTGATTTTAAACTTAAGTTTTATAAGTTTATACTTTATAAATTTTATATATTTATATTTTATATACTTTACATTTATATAGCTTTAAACTCTATAATTTTATAAATTTGTTTATATAGTTTATGTTTATGTTTCTATATGATTTTCTACTTTATAATATTTATTTATAACATTATATTTTAATACAAGAATTTCTAGAATTAGATTTATATCAAAACACTTGAAAAAATTTCAAATTACAATTTTGTACCTATATATATCGACATACATATACATACATGTTGACATATAACTGTCATTTTTTTTCAAATTTGAAAGGAAGAGTCTTTTCATTATCTGTGACAGTTCTGAAGCGTTGCAACCTTTCACACATTATGAAAATGGCTTGATTTTGAATTTTTAATAACTTCTTCTTCTCCCTTTCCACTCTCTTTCACTACACCATTTTTTTCATTTTTTTAAGATTTCTACACCTATACTATGCCGAATTCAATTCTGTTCTCACTAATCTTCTTCTCTCTACACTCTCTACTCATTACTCTCTAAATTAAGTGCTATTGAAGAGTTATAGGGCTGTTTGTAATAGTTAGAGTTGTGTAAAGGAATCGGTGGTATCCCTTGTAGCCGTGAAATCAAGGACGGGTAATCGGTGGTATCCCTTGCAGCCATGAAATCATGGAGGATATACTTGATCAAGTGTGTGGGTGGAATCGGTGGTATCCCTTGTAGCCGTGAAATCAAGGAGGGTTGTAATCGGATATTGATATAATAAAACTCTACGCAATCCAGCATTGCGTGGGACTGAGCGTAGGAGCACTAAACCAGTATAAAATCCGATGTGTTCTTTCTTTTTCTGTACTTTACTTTTGTTTTTCTTTGCATTTATGTTTAGTTCCATGTCTATGATTGTTTCTGTAGTGTTTGATTCATATAGAAGTTCAAATAAGTTTGGGTTTTTTTTTAATTCTCAAAAAAACACTATTTACTCCTTCTCATGTTTGTTTTTCCTTAACGATCCATTCCGCAATCCCTAACAATTGGTATCAGAGCAAGGTCTTACAAAAAGTTCTTAATCTAATTTTTGAAAATTTTTAAATGGCAAATTTTGGAATATCTATTAACACTGGTGTCAATTCATGCATTGTATCAATGTTGAAAGAGTCTGCATATAATTATGTTGAAAAGTCATGTGGTCTACTGAAATATTGTTCAATTCAGGAAAAGATGTGTTTTATGACTTTTGAAAAGTCAGAAGTTGAAAAGATGGGTAAAGTGGTCATTGGCAATTCAAATTCTGAAATGGTGGCTTTTGGAAATTCAAATTCTGAAAAGGTGGTTGTTGGAAATTCAAATCCCGAATAGGTGTGTAACATGGTTGTTGATAATTCAAACTCTAGAAAGTAATTGGTGGAAATGAAAAAGGATAAATGGATATTGGATAGTGGTTGTTCGAGACATATGACGGGAAACCCTGAATTACTCAATAATCTAAAATATGAAGATGGTGGAATGGTGAACTTCGGAGATAACTCTAAAGGATACATTATTAGAATCGGCAATGTCGGTAATTATGAAACTCTTACTATTTCTGATGTTTTTGTGATAACCCCAAACTCCGTGTCACGGAAGCAAGGATTATAATTGGAATATAACACATAGATAATAACAACAGAACAGAAATATAGAATTACATCAGATAAAGTATCACAAATTACACTGGAAATAATATATCATCAGAGTTACACAGCATACTAGGATCATACTTATTACATAATACAGTTTCACCTTAATATGAAATGTCTGCAGCGGAATCAACATAATATACCAAATGAAGTCTGAACAACATAACAGGAATGATAGTATCCATCTTCAGCTCCATAGCCATCCAAAATGAGTCTGCTAAAACCTGAATACAAGGCTGTCCGTGTGGAAAGAGGGCACCCGAGTTTGCAAAGTGAAACAAACTACGAGTCAGTCATGGGACGGGTATGAGAAATCTTACTTAACCTATTTAATAATAAGGCTAATCACAGGACCACGCCGCTAACGCGGAACAGGTTTACTCTATTGGATTGCCAGTGCATGAAATAAAGTAAATCGTTAAACAACGCAACGCTTTTTAGAAAAATGAAACCATTATAAGACTCAAGTCCTAACACACAATGCAACGCAAACCGAAGGATAGAGTTTTACCTTATAATGGTCAAAAATGCTTGATACGATAAAACGGGTTTGATATTATTATTAATGTATATATGTTTCAAAAACATTTCAATAATAATATATCAATCATAGACGGCACAGCTACCATATACTATGTCGCCATACTAGTTTTACAGTCAAAACCGCATGGTTTCGTATTGGAAGTTGGATTTCCATCATGAACCAAGGCAAGGGATCGTCCTTACCGAATTCGAGACCCTCTAGCCCGAGCCTCAGGATTAGCCGCAACTACACCTTGGATCTTCAGGGCCGGTCCACAAATACTTTGGTGGATTGGTAATTCCTGAACAATACGTTTCCCCGCCCTATGGGGCGTAAATAAAGAGCCACTAGGGTCTCAAATCCGAGGCGCCTCATTCCATCATCCACATAAGTAAAAATGTCTGGGCTCTATACCATGACACCACTCCTAGATAGAAAGAAACATATGTCCTCCCTGCAGTCCTCTCCCGTTTCTGGTTCATACCGGGCTGTGAGGCTCGCGAAGTAATGCTATACACAAAGCTATGCTAATTAAAGATGTTCTTTGATCATCAACCTCAAGAATCTTCTTTTCAACAAAAAGCCTTGATCATCTGCATCTTGGCATGCCACACTGACAATTCACGCCATACGACTGATGTCTACCAATATATAACCTCCGAGCTCGTACGTCTCAGAGAAGGGTGTTAAGCAAGAGAATAAATTCTCCGCCACCAAGCAGATATATATTTAATAGAAATCAATCAGCATAGAATAAAATCCAATGTCAGATATACATCCATTTACAAGTCTGTTCTGGGTCTGAACGAAACCGGAGACACTTTATTCCTCGTTCCATATGTTCAATACGGGAGAGAGGCTCTCGCATATCCAAACAATCAACAAGTACGTCCGAACAGCTACCACTGTAACCCTTTTAAGGAAGCAACTCCAATCAAAGGCATCAGTAGTCATCCATTCAATGTGAAGATCGTCGGTCTTCAACCACAGTCTTCAAATCTTCAAATCATCGATCAATTATTTGAATTGAGAATTAACTCGGCCTTTTCAAATAATTTGCGAATATATATAATTCCAATCATTTCTTTTCATTCCATTTCGTTTATAATATTTTATAATGATTTATCGCTATTTTTATTTATATAAAAATAGCCACTTTAATTAAACGACGCTTCGGGTCATTACACAGCCCTGGCGCTGTTTTCATCCAAAATTGATTTGCACATTTCTCAAAATCTAACCGTTGGATCTTAGCAAATTTTATATCGTTGGAAAGATCTTTCCGAAGCGAACCAAACGGTTCCAGTTTTGGGAAAATCCAACGGTCGAATCTCTCAGTATAATCGTTTGAAGTTACGATCCCAAATTTCGAACTGCAGCAGCGCGATTCGTTTTATTTTAATTTATATATATATATATATATATATATATATATATATATGTATATATATATATATTAATTTGTTCGACGATTTCAAATTATTTATTCTTTAAATAATTTCCTACACTTTATACGCATGTTAAAAAGAATATTTTATCTAACGAAAACATATTTTCACACATGACTCTTTTTCTAACTTTGCTAATATGTCAACGATTAATGTTTTGATTTAACAAAACATATTTACCAAATGATAATTTTTTTTCTTCTTACATTAAAAATGTAAATTTTTAATGTTAACAATTTTTCAAACTTGAATCTTTTCCCTATGAATCATCTTTACATTAATAATGTAAAATTTTAATGTTAACATATTTTTAATGTTAACATATTTTTCATTTCTAGAGTCTTTTTAAATACATCATTCTTACATAAAAACGTAAATTTTTATGTCAACTCATTTTATCAAACAATGGATCTTTTCTAATAATTCATTTACAATAAAAATGTAAACTCTATGTTAACTCGTTTTATTAAACAATGAATCTTTTCTAATGATTCATTTACATAAAAAATGTGAATTCTAATGTTAACTCATTTTATTAAACAATGAATCTTTTCTAATGATTCATTTACATAAAAAATGTGAATTCTAATGTTAACTCATTTTATTAAACAATGAATCTTTTCTAATGATTCATTTTTCATATTACTCAATTACAATAAAAATGTAATCTTTTTATATTACACAAAAATGTAATCTCTTTTATATTGCATAAAAATGAAATCTCTTTTATATTACATAAAAAATGTAATCTTTTTAAATCATTTTATATTACATAAAAAATGTAATCTTTCTACATTACATAAAAAATGTAGTCTTTTTATCTTACATAAAAATGTAATTCTTTTTAAGTTAACCATATTTTTCTTTTCAACAAATGATCATTTTTTACTTTACAATAAAAATGTGAATTTATTGTTAAACAATCTTCATTCTAAATAATGATCATTTTTAATCTTTTCTTATGTACAATAAAATGTGAATTTTTATTGTAAGTATATTTTCATTTCAAATTAATGAATATTTTAATCTTTTCTTATGTATAATAAAATGTGAATTTTTATTGTAAATATATTTCCATTTCAAATCAATGAATATTTTAATCTTTTCTTATGTACAATAAAATGTGAATTTTTATTGTAAATATATTTTCATTTCGAATCAATGAATATTTTAATCTTTTCTTATGTACAATAAAATGTGAATTATTATTGTAAATATATCTTCATTTCAAATCAATGAATATTTTAATCTTTTCTTATGTACAATAAAATGTGAATTTTTATTATAAATATATTTTCATTTCAAATCAATGAATATTTAATCTTTTCTTCTGTACAATAAAATGTGAATTTTTATTGTAAATATATTTTCATTTCAAATTAATGAATATTTTAATCTTTTCATTTACATAAAAATATAAATTTCAATGTAAAGACATTTTCATATAAAAATGATTCTTTTTAATTTACAACAAAAAATGTGAATTTAAATGTAAAGAAATTTCATATAAAAATGATTCTTTTTAACTTACGGCAAAAATGTGAATTTCAACGTAAAGACATTTCATATAAAAATGATTCTTTTTAACTTACGGCAAAAATGTGAATTTCAATGTAAAGACATTTCACATAAAAATGATTCTTTTTAACTTACAAAAAAAATGTGAATTTCAATGTAAAGACATTTCATATAAAAATGATTCTTTTTTAACTTACAACAAAAATGTGAATTTCAATGTTAACCTATAATGATCATTTTATATATAAAAAATAAAATGTATTTTTATTATTAAACAATTTTTCTATTCATACTATGATCATTTTCATATTCAATAAAAAATGTATTTTTTTATTGTTAATCACTTTTTCTATTCAACTATGATCATTTTCATATTCAATAAAAATACAATAAAAATCTATTTTTTATGGTCCAAATAATTTTATATCATAACATGAATATTTTAAAACACATGAATATTTCAAAAAAAATCGACAGCATAATGGAAGGGTAATTAAAACCGGCATCGTCCCTTGTACGGCTCTTCTGCTAACCTAGGCCTCGCGGCGATACTAGAGTTTAATTTTTCCTAATACAATTTCTTTTCACTATACAATGAATTTTCCACAAACACGATCGATTTCATTTCAACCACAATTACAATCAAATTCACACCACAATTCAATCAAGTCGTCCATGGTCTGTGGACGACGGTGTCGGGAGTTTCTAAACTCCGTCTGCAACCTAATATAATTTTATTTATTTATTTTGGATTCAGAAATCTCACTTTGCTTTTTTACTTCTTCTAAAATTGTATAAAGCTCCAAAAATCCTCCGATCTCTTCTGAAATGTAGATCTCGAATTTATGGTCCCAACGCTTCCTGTTTCATCGAATTTCGATTTCGTATGAGAAAGATGTGATTTTTACAAATAAATTCCAATTCGCAACGCTTTAAAGTGCAATAACCTTATTAATTTAGATATAGTCGTTACCTTCCAGAGATGTTCAAAACTTGGTTTGAAATTTTTGAGCTCCACATTCAACTAGGCGACGATCGGGTTATACGACATCGAAGGGGGAGGAGAGAGCTTCCGATCGCCGGTGGTGGTGCTCCGATCGACGGCGCCTGGTGGTTGCGGCAGCGGTCAAAACGCAGCGGCTTTGGAGAGGCAGATCTCGAGGTTCGCGCAATTACAGGGATCGAAATTTATATGTAGTCGAAGAGGATGGAAATCTCTACAAAAACCTCTACTGGAGTGATTGATTTTATCAGGCGGATTAGGAGTTATCTGGAGGGGAAGAACCGAGCTGTAGCCGCCATTGAATTTGAAAGGGGATCGGGTTTGAAAGATAAAGATGCGCTTTTTTATTATTTTAATATATATTTATTATTTAATATAATTTTAATTTACAAATTATTTGTTTATCGGTCCAGACTCCAAACGAGGCCCAACGACTTTCGCTCCTAACTAATTACCCCTATTCCGGACACAATAGACTAGATCTCATCAGACCATTTGATCGTCTCAGCCCATTTTTCTTTAAATTAAAATATAAGACATTTAATTATTTAATTTGATCGTACATTTTAATTGACCGGGGTCACATACTGACTCCAAAAATACCCGAAAAATAATTCTAGCTATGTTTAGAAGATACGGTCCCAACAAAATTAATTTCATAGAATTTGGAGACCGTTTGGAAAATGGTCATTTTCTGGTCTATCCAATTTGACTGAAATTGACAAAACACATTTTCTTTTGTCACGCTCACATATTAATTCCAAAAGTTATGAAAATTGGAAACTTGCAATAAATTGACATTCCGGATCCAACCAAAGTGGTTTCGTCGAAAACGGAGGTCGTTTGCAAAATGGCTATTTATAAGGGCTATATATTATATGAAATTCCATAGCAACTATTCTGAATATTTAATTGGCCATAACTTTTTATTCCTTCTATGAAATTTCAAATTTTCAGATTCTTTGGAAAGATATTTTTAAACAGATTTAAATATTTTTGGTTTTATGGAAATCCGATTTATTTTTAATCCTGTACATTAAGTCAAAGTTCAAATTCAAATTTTCAAACTACCGCACTATTCATTCGTACTAACTTCGATTTAAATAAATTTTTAATCGTTATTATTTGAAATATATTATTTTGACTATTCAGAATTATATAAAATAGCCAAAATAAAAAAAAAATGGTTTTGGTTTTCCAGGTTGTTACAGTTTTACAAGCTAGGAATTTTAAATATAATTTGCTAAGTATAAGTCAACTTTGCGATAAGGGTTATAAAATAAACTTTGAAAAGCATAAATGTTTTATAGAAGATAGGAATTCAAAAGTAATATTCGAAGGAGATAGAAAGAAAAATATCTATATGTTGAGTATAAAAATCTCCAGCGATAACCTATGTCTTATGGCCGATACAAGTGACCTATGGATCTAGCATAAGAGATTTGGTTATATAAATTTCAAACACATTTCTAGGATTTCTAAATTAGATTCAGTTAGAGGATTACCCAAAATGAAATTTAAAGTTAATAATTTATGCGATGCTTGTTAGTTCGGAATATTAAAGAAAAGTTCATTTAAATCAAAAGAGGTAATTACTACCTTAAAGCCATTAGAACTAATTCACATGGATTTATTTGGTCCATCTCAAGTTCAATCAATAAATATGTTTACGTAATAGTCGACGATTTTTCTATATTTACATGGACTTTGTTTCTTAAAAATAAAAGTAATGCTTTTGATCAATTTAAAACTTTTTCTAAAAGAATTCAAAATTTATTATCACTAAAAATCAAAACAATACGAAGTGATTATGGCAAAAAATTCGAAAACGAAAATTTTGAAAAATATTGTAACAAAAAGGGAATAACCCATAATTTTTCAATTTCGAGAACTCCTCAACAAAATGGAGTAGTTGAATGTAAAAATAGGACAAGAGTGTGCGAGAACTATCTTATCTGATAGTAATTTACCAAGAAATTTTTGGGCTAAGACAGTAGCAACAGCTTGCTGTATTATAAATAGAATCTCAATTAGACCTTTAACTCATAAAACCCTATATGAAGTTTTGTATAATAAGAAACCAAAAGTATCATATTTTAAAATGTTGTGAAGTAAATGTTTTATACTTAATACTAAAGACAATCTAGATAAATTTGACTAGAAATCTGATAAAGGAGTATTTATTGGGTATTCAGAAAGAAGTAAAGCATATAGAGTTTTCAATACTCGAACCCATACCATAGAAGAAACATTAAACTTATCTTTCGATGAAAATTATAAAAATATAACTCAAAGCAATGAAGATGAATGTGAAAATGAAATAAATGAAATAAATGAAATAAATGAAATAAACCATGAAGATAATCAACTAAATAAACGAATTAGATTACTTAGAGATCATCCTATTGAAAATATCTTAGGAGATATTGAATCTGTTGTTAGAACTTGTAATCAGTTAAATAATATGAGTAATACTACATTTATTTTCAAATATTGAACCTACGAATCCAAAGGAAGCATCTTCCGATGATTCATGGATACTTGCTATGCAAGAAGAACTGAATCAGTTTACTAGGATTGATGTATGGGAACTTGTTCCTAGACTAGAGAATAAGACTAAAGTAGGAACCAAATTGATTTATAAAAATAAAATGAATTAACACGGTGAGGTTGTAAGAAATAAAGAACATTTAGTAGCACAAGGATATACCCAAGAAGAAGGAATAGATTATGACGAAACTTTTGCCTTCGTAGCAAGACTAGAAGCTATTAGGATTTTACTAACCTTTGCAAACCATAATAATTTCAAATTATATCAAATGGATGTAAAAAGTGCTTTTCTAAATGGATTTGTCAAAGAAGACGTATATGTTGAGAAACCACCTATATTTCAAGACGAAAAATTACCGGATCACGTATACAAGTTAAAGAAAGCGTTATATGGATTAAAACAGGCTCTTAGGGCTTGGCATGATGATTACGAAATTATTTGTTACAATCAAATTTTGAAAAAGGAAAATTAGATGATACTTTGCTCATTAAAAAAAATAAAAAGGATATTCAATTAGTACAAATATATTCTGACGATATAATTTTCGGATCAACAAATGATAAGATGAATAAAGAATTTTCAGACATTATGACCCAAGAATTTGAAATGAGTCATATGGGAGAACTGCCATTCTTTTTAGGATTACAAATTCGTCAATTAAAGAATGGAATATTTATTAATCAAGAAAAATACGCAAGAGATCTAATTAATAAATATAATTTAACAATAACAAATGGGAGACCAACACCTATGGCGACTAATATAGCATTAAGCAAAGATGATATATCTAAAGACGTTGATCAAAAACTATATAGAGGAATGATAGGGTCGTTATTATATATAACTGCTAGTTGACGAGATATAATGCATAGTGTATTTCTCTATGCAAGATATCAATCGCAACCTAAGGAAACACATTTAAAAGTCGTAAAACGTATTCTAAGGTATGTAAAGCGTACATCAAACATTGGTTTATTTTACCCTATGGATAATTCATTCGATTTAGTTTCTTACTGTGACGCTGACTACGTAGGATGTTAATTCGATCGTAAAAGCACTAGTGGAACATGTCACTTCTTAGGACATTCACTGGTTTCATGGTTTAGTAAAAAAGCAAAATAATGTATCTCTGTCAACAACTGAAGCATAATATATCTCTATTGCTTTGGCTTGTTCACAAGTAATATATATGCAACAAACTCTAAATGATTTTGGATTAAAAATAAATAAATCACCAACATAGTGCGATAATACGAGTGCAATAAATATTTCTAAAAATCCAACTCATCATTCAAGAACTAAACATATCAATATAAAACCTCGTTTTCTAAGAGATAACGTAAGTAAAGAGAAAATTTCACTCGAATTTATAGAAACAGATAAACAAATAGCAGATATATTAACAAAACCATTAAACGAAGCAACATCCACTAAATTTAGAAGAGAATTAGGCATATGTTCATTAAGTCAGTTAGAATAATTAAATATACTATTATATATATAAATAACATAAAAAATTAGAAAAATAAAATTTTAAACACAAGTATGTCGACATACATTTATGCATATGTCGACATATAACTGCTAATTTAATTCCCACCTAAAGTTAGTTATATCAGTTATTTAAACCTTCTACTTCGACTTTTCTTCTTCATTTTCATTTCTCTTCTCTGTAAAAATTCTAAACTAAAATAAACAATGGCCTCCACTAATTTTAAACACCCAAATCGATCCCCAGTCGTCCGCTGGACCATCCAAGGGTCCTTTTCAACGATCTACGCTATCTCGGGTCATCAAAATCAAAGAAAAGATGGAGTATGCTCTGCAAATAATGGTTGAAATACAAGTACTACTAATTAGGATTAGCCAAGGACAAAATAGGCAGCGGAAAATAATAAGGAGTCTTCTTAAATTCATAATGGATAATCAGGCTAATCCGATTATCATCGATGATGATAATCAAGCCATGGAAGAGGAGGAAGAATCAAAGGAAAAATCAGAAGAGGAAGAAGAGATGAAAGAGGAAGAAGAGACGATAGAGGAAGAAGAACCTCAAGAGACTCAACCTACGATTATGGAAGAAGATGATAAGGTTGTAAGTGCAGGAGAGGTCTTATTCGACCAAAATCGGAATGTGATTGAATAGAGTGGGGATTTTTGTCTCCATTATCCAAATTGTCCAATTCACATATCTCCCATTTTAAAGAATAATTAGTATTTAAGGTTTTCTTCGGTTTTTCGATGTATCGTGCTTGTATAAATCCGTGCACTACTGCTTGTACTAATTTAAGTTTAATATAATAATTGTTTATGTTTATCATAAGTTTAAGTTAATTAGTTTAATTAGTTGACATTTATAAATCTTAGCATAAAGTAATATGAATATAAAATTAAAGGGGAGTATAAGAATTATTAAAGGAATATTATACTTACGGGGATTATTTTACTTTGAATTAGAAGATACTTAGGTTCTTATAGGTTTTATTTAGATAGCTATACAATTTAGGGGAAGTAATTTTAGAATTACTTTTTGATAATGCCAAAGGGGAAGAAATTATAAAATATAGGACATAGTTTATAGGATTTATATAGACAGGAGGAGTATTTGAAGGATTATCATCAACATGTATATACAAGTATGATATTTTATAAACTAAGGTTGTCATCATCAAAAAGGGGGAGATTGTTGGGGAATGGAGTTTTGGTGAAACAACCTTATTTCATTATTAATTGATTATAAAATATATACTAAAACCTTCATCTAGAATATATATACACATATGTAGGATTTATATACAGGAAATATTACTGAAGACTATACAGTTTAAAGATGTTAGAAATCCAGAATTCAGAGATATTTCAAGACTCATGAGTATTTAAGATTTTAAGAGTTCAAGATAAATATAGTTATAGAGTCTAGATTATGTAAGACTCTAAATAGCACTGCAGGTTCAAATTCAATTAATTTCAAATTGTAATTTTCAAATTCTGTTTTCAAATTCTATTTTAATCTCTTTCCTCTCTATTTTATTTTCTATTTTTATTTGATTTTAAACTTAAGTTTTATAAGTTTATACTTTATAAATTTTATATATTTATATTTATATAGTTTTAAACTCTATAATTTTATAAATATGTTTATATAGTTTATATTTATCTTTCTATATGATTTTCTACTTTACAATATTTATTTATAACACTATATTTTAATACAAGAATTTCCAGAATTATATTTATGTCAAAACACTTGAAAAATGTTTAAATTTCAATTTTGTACCTATATATGTTGTCATACATATATACACATGTTGACATATAACTGTCATTTTTTCAAATTTGAAAGTAGGTGTCTTTTCACTATTTGTGACGGTTCTGAAGCATTGCAACCTTTCACACACTATAAAAAGGGACTGATTTCAAATTTTTAATCACTTCTTCTTCTCCCTTTCCAATCTCTTTCATTACACCATTATTTTTCATTATTTTTATGATTTCTACACCTATACTCTGCCGAATTCAATTCTGTTTTCACTAATCTTATTCTCTACACTCTCCACTCATTACTCTTGGATTCAAGTGCTATTGAAGAGTTATAGGGATGTTTGTAATAAAATGGGTTGTGTAAAGGAATCGGTAGTATCCCTTGCAGCTGTGAAATTAAGGACGGGTAATCGGTGGTATCCCTTATAACCATGAAATCAAGGAAGGTATACTTGAACAAGTATGTGGGTGGAATCGGTGGTATCCCTAGTAGCCATGAAATCAAGGAGGGTTGTAACTGGATATTGATATAGTAATAAAACACTGCACAATCCAGCATTGCATGGGACTGGACATTGGAGCAATTCTGAACCAGTATAAAATTCGGTGTGTTCTTTCCTTTTTTTGTACGTTACTTTTGTTTATCTTTGCATTTGTGTTTGATTCTGCGTCTGTGATTGTTTCTGTAGTGTTTGATTCATATGTAAGTTCATACAAGTTTAGATTTCGTTTAAATTCTCAAAAAAACACTATTCACCTCCCTCTAGTGTTTGTTTTGCCATAACGATCCATTCCGCAATCCCTAACAGATACAAGCCACCCCTTAGGCTTGTATTCCCACTACTAGGATTTTGACAGGTTATGCCTAATAAATTAACAAGCCCGCATAACCCAACCATACAAAACTGGTTAAGTTTGTCGGGTCCATATAACCCGCCCCCATAGATTTAACAGATTAACTTAACACCTCATTGATTCAAGCAAGTTTACTTAACCCTTACACAATTTGACAGGTTCATATATAACCCCAACAAATTTAAATAGGTTAAGTATTACAGGTTAATAGGTTATTATCATTATTCCATTCATGTATGTTAATGCACTAGACCTCTCACATTCAGTCGACCAGTTGTGGATGTTGAATATGTCGGGTGGTTCCGGGCAGACATCTACCACAAGTCAGACTTAACCTCATGTCTTAGCACCGTTACGTGTACATTTATGAACTAGACCCCTCACATTAGATTACCCACTTGTGGACGCTGGATTTGTCGGGCGGTTCCGGGCAGACTTCTACCACAAGTGTAATTTAACCTTTTGTCTAAGTGCTGTTACGGTTTCTATTTACTGTAAATTTAGGCATGTTCATTCTTAAATAATTTGTCATGTTCATTACAGGTTTTTCATGCCCCAAATCCCAGTCTTATTCATGATACAAGTTATGCCCCCAAATTAAAGTTTTAGATCAAGGTATAGACTATGCCCCCAAATCCCAATCATGTTTTACTGTACAAGTTATGCCCCAATTTATCATTCCCAACCATTCCCAATTTCTTTCGTTTGCATATTTCCGCGGTAGGTCTAGGCTCGAAGGTAGCCTGGCTATAAAAATAAAAAGGGAAGGAAGCAGAAAAGAGAACTTAAATAGGCATAATAACAAAATAGGTATAAGTTGACAAAAATAGGCATAACAGAATGGGGATATGGTGACAGAAATAGGCATAGTAGAAGAACGGGCATATGATGACATAATAACCGAAAAGGCATATCAGAAATATGCATATGAGAACTAAACAGAGGATCAGATGTACAAGTAATGGCAGATTTGTTTAGTTATGATTTTGGTTATTAACTAGCACAGGTTTAGATCCAAACTTATAAACATGTCAGGATTACTTATTAAATGTTTATGTCTAAAAGCAACATAAACTCACAGGGACTTGATATAAAGAATAGAGAAATGACTGTTGATGTTGCAATAGAGATTCTTGAATAGGTATAAGTTGTTGTTGTAGGAGAATAAGCTAATTCAATCTGAGTTGGGGCAGCACCTCATTGTTTCCATTGTTTTTGATAAATAAAACCATAGAAATGAGGTCCTATTTATAGCCTATGACCAACGGATTTGGTCAAGAATCAAGTCCCGGTTTACAGAATAGATCTGCCCCAGATCTGGGTTGGGTCGACCCTAGGGTCGACACCCTCTTGTAGGGGTCGACCAATGGGTCGACACCCCTAGGGTATGGGGTCGACTCCTAACGGGACGATTTCCCTCCCTTTCTCTCTCTTCGAATTTTTATTTTCTGCACTTGATTATATATATTTTTTACTTATGTGTATAAAAACTTCAAACCTTAATAACATCTTCATACGATGTCCGTTTTACGCCAACTCGAAGTCTATCTTAAGCAGAATTTCGAGACAAACGCAATGGCACAATCTGTTTTACTTAATTCCCAATATTTAATTAATTATTATTTAGTTTATCATTATAGTGTTCTTTAAAATTACGGGGTGTAAAATTCTCCCCTACTTAAAGGATTTCGTCCCCGAAATCTCCAAGTTAAGAAAAATGTATATCTTAACATCCATCATCCATCTACTCATCCACCAATCACAAGCATCCATTGTCCTTAAAATATTTCTAATGCTTATATGAACATATGCAAAGGTGTGTGTATATTTCTCTATGCTAATGCGAGAAATCAGGCATTCGACTGATTCACTTGACCTCCTTAATGCAATTTATGTTCGTTCCATGTAATCAAAATGTATGCAAATAATCCTAGTATAACATGTAAGTTCTATATGTGTGCACATTCATTCATCCAACTGCAACATTCAAATTATGATACACCCAATTCCATTCATAAAAGAACAAAAATGAACACGCATCCATGTGCAGTATGAGAGTGATTGAGCCGGTCTGGTGCCTAATGTGCGTATATGCATCCACGAGCAACCGCTATCAATCACTTGCATATCCACTTGCATCCATCAAACATAACATGCCTCAAACACATGTTTACATCTATTGGTTCCCCACCTAAAGGTTGAAGATTCGATCGATAGGATATACTTAAATGACAGAAGCAAATACGAATAAAAGCCTTGGAAAAGAAGTAAAGAAATACCTTTGAAAAGAAAAGGGTAAGAAGCGCAAATCTTGTCTTCAGTCTCTGAAGTTATATCCTCGTGGTCATCTCCCACCTGAACTTTCATCAACTTGACCTCTCGCTTGCATAGTTTTTTAACCTCTGATTCAAGAATATGAGTAGGAACTCGTCCAACTGTCGCCTCTCGTTCCACCTCTACTTCCTTAGGCAAACTCAGCACAACTACTTCTATGGTATCATGTAGGCACTTCTGTAAATGAGAAATGTGGAAAACATTATGAACACCCATCAATCTCTCTGGTAGCTTCACCCTATAAGCTATTTGGCCAATCCTTTCTGTTATGGGAAATGCCCTTCAAAACTTGGTGCCAATTTCTCTACAGATCTAAAGTGAACCACATTCCTTTAAGGTGATACCTTGATGAAAACCATGCTCTCACCTCAAACTCAATATCAATTCTTCTCTTATCTGTGAGCTATCTTCATGCATCTGCGAATAAGATCATTCTTCTTTGAAGTTTCACTAATCATCTCAGGTCCAAGTAGAAGCCTATCTATAGACTCCCACCAACAAGTCAGTGATCTACAAGGTCGTCCATACAATGCCTCGAAGGGTGCCATGCCAATACTAGCTTGATAAATGTTGTTGTAGGCAAACTCTACTAATGGAAGATGCTCTTCCTAAGTCCCTTCAAAGTCTAGGATACACAGTCTTAAAAGATCCTTAAGAACTCTATTACCCTTTCTGTCTGCCCATCGATCTGAGGGAAATAAGTGGTTCTCAAACACAACTATGTACCTAATGCCTCTGGTAAGCTCCTCCAAAACTCACTAATGAATATGGGGTCACGATTACTCACTATATTGGAAGGTACTCCATGTAGACGGACTGTCTCACGAAGATAGACTGCTGCCAACCATGCTGTCATCCTCTTAATCTTAACAGGAACGAAATGAGCACTCTTAGTAAGCCTGTCAACTATAACCAAAATACTGTTGTTGCCTTTCCTCGATCTAGGAAAACCATCAATGAAATCCATAGAGATGCTCTCCTACTTCGAATGTGGGACCTCAAAATGATGAAGTAAACCGCCGGGATTCTTTTTCTCAGCTTTGGCTTGCTGACAAATCAAACATCGAGAAACAAACTCCGCTACATCTTTCTTCTTCCCAGCCCAAAAGAAAACCCTCTTCATATCTCTATACATCTTATCCCACCTGATGGATAGTCATGCTAGATTGATGGGTTCCTCAAGGACTGTCTTCGATAGACCCCCAACTCGGGGAACACAAAGCCTTCCATTTCATTGCAACCACCCTCCGTCATCCGTGGAATATCTACTAAGGTGACTAGAAGTCTCCCCTCTACTTAGCATATCCAAGATGTCTACTATCTGTGGGTCCTCTTGCTGTGAAGTTTCTATCTGATCCATAAGAGTAGGTCGCACCTCTAAGGATGCCAAAAAGCCGGGTATAAGATCCGTAGATGACCTAAAATCAATGGTCGATATATACTCCAAGCTCCGCCTCTCTACAAATAGTGGACTCAAATTCATCCTCTATCTACTCAGTGCGTCCGCCGCCATATTACCCTTGCTAGAGGTATAAGCAATCTCAAAGTCATAGGACGCTAGGAACTCCATCCACCTATGCTGCCTCAAATTGAGATCCTTCTACGGAATAAATACTTGAGAGATTTATGATCGGCATACAACTCAAACTTCTCTCCAAGTAGATAATGGCGCCAAGTCTTAAGTGTGAACACAATGGCAGCCAACTCTAAGTCATGGGTAGGGTAGTTCTTCTTGTGAACTCTCAACTGTCTACCTCCATAACATACTACCCTTCCCTCTTGCATCAAAACAGCACCAAGCCCTGTACTACATGCATCAGTGTATACTATGAACGCTTTATTCCCATCAGGCAAAGTCAAGACTAGGGCTATTTTCAGAGCCCTCCTCAATCGCTGAAAAGCATCTTCACAGTCTATATCCCAAGAAAAAGTTAATTTTTTCTCCGTCGGTCTGGTGAGTGGGGTTGATATCTTTGCGAACTCCTTAATGAACTTCCTATAATAGCCCGCTAAACTAAGAGAACTTCTCACCTCCGTTGCATTCTTTGGAAACTTCCAATCTTGAACTACAACTAGTTTTGGCGAGATCCACTGCTACCCTATCCTTAGAGACCACATGCCCTAGAAATCTCACTTCCTTTGTCCAAAAATGACATTTGGAGAATTTTTCCTTAAACTGATGTGCTCGGAGAGTCTTCAAAACCTCCCTTAAATGTAGGGTATGCTCTTCCTAACTCTTCGAGTAAATCAAGATGTCATCAACAAAGACCACAACGAACTTATTTAGGAACTCCCGAAACACCCTACTCATCAGATCCACAAAATAGGCGGGTGCATTGGTCAACCCAAAAGGCATGATAAGCCACTCGAAGAAACCGTCTGGAGTTCTAAAAGCAGTCTTGTCTATACTGTCCTCGGCCACCCTCAAATGATGAAACTTCATGGCTAAGTCT
Organism: Allium sativum; assembly: GCA_030737875.1. NCBI lineage: Eukaryota > Viridiplantae > Streptophyta > Magnoliopsida > Asparagales > Amaryllidaceae > Allium > Allium sativum. The sequence continues at coordinate 954,045,730 of CM060915.1, forward strand.
AACTGGGAGAAAAAGACGCACCAACAAGCTGGTCAAAAAAATCATCTATCATCGGCAGTGGGTTCCTATTTTTCTTAGTGAGCTTGTTCAACTCCCTGTAATCCATGCATAAGCGAAGCGAACCATCCGCCTTAGTGGCGAATACTACTGGAGCACCGCATTCAGATTTTCTTTGCCTAATAAACCCTTTCCCAAGTAGCTCCCCTACTTGCTTGCTGAGCTCCATCCTTTCTCTCAGAGCCATATGACGCACAGGCAATGCAACTGGATTTTCATTGTCCACCAAGTATATTCGGAAATCTATCTCGCACCTCGGTGGTAATCCCTGAACCTCATCAAAAACATCAAGATACTCACGGACTACTGGTACAGATCGTAAATCATCGATAGAAGCGTCAAGCGACTCTCGGAAACTAAGCAAGACAGACCCCTTAGGGTCGCAAGAAATACCGAGGGTCCTCTCATGGCAAGTCAAAAGTCTAATGATCCTCCTCTCACAATCCAGAATGGCACCATACATGGCTAGCCAATCCATCCCTAGAATCAAACCATAACCCATGAAACTAAGCACGTATGCATCGTACTCAAACTCGACGCCCAACATAGATCATTGAAAATTGAGTTGCACCTCTAATGGGGTTTGAGAAAAAAACCGGATCCAAAACCATACTAGTACTAAGGTGCAGAGACTCAACCACAGAATCAAATATAAAATATTACGAAGTGCCAGAATAAAAAAGAGTTCTAACAGGATGATTGGAAAGAGAAATCAAACCTTCAACGGAAACTTTCCTACCTCTATCCGGTACACCGGCCATGAGAGCATGTATTTGCCCTCTAGAATATCTTGTCGTTTGGCCCTGTCCTTGCTTCTTCGGGCAGTCCTTAATAAGGTATCCGACCTCCCCATAATGGAAACAAGAATTCTTCCTTTTTCTGCAATCTTTTCTCAAATAACCCATGTGTCCACAAGTATGGCATTTCCTCTTTTATCGGGCTTTGTCATTCTTTTCGCCTTTCTTTTGTTGTTGTTCTTTCTTGGGCCATACTTTCTTATTTTGTGTTTCATCAATCTTAGCCTCTTTCTTTTTACCTTTATCTTCTTCGTGCATCAATGCCATATCAACGAGTTTCTCGAAGTTAACCCCATCGGAATATGACACATAGCCAATCCATGGAGGGGTTCATTCACCCCTTTTGCAAACCTCAAAGCTTTCTTGTGCGGGGTATTCACTAGCTCCAAACCGAACCTCGCCAATTGATTGAACTTATTGACATACTCTTTGACTGACATGCCTCCTTGCTTAAGTGCCGGAAACCTTTCCATTTGCATACTTTGCTCGCTTGAGAAAGAAACTTCATCTCAAATCTCTATTAGAAGTCATCCCAAGTCTCAAATGGACGCCCTGCTTGTATCACTTCCCACCAGAATGTAGCCTCATCTTTCAGCTGCCAAACAGTCAACTAAATCTTCCTACGGTCGTTAACCTCAAAGATCCCAAACAAATCCTCCATCTCTTTAAGCCAATTCCTTGCTTCTACAAAAGTCTCGGTTCCTTGGAATGGCTTTCCTCCCGTAGCACAGAAATCCTTGCATATCTTGGAGAAATTATCTGCTCGTAGAGAAGGAGGAGGAACAGCGGTTGCAGCTGGGGGAGGGGCGTCTGCTTGGCCTCCGGCAGGCATCGTAGCCTCAAGATACCTACAGAACCAAGAAGGTACCGTAACGTCCTCGGGAAGAATTGGTTCCCCAGACATTATAAAAAGAAAAGGTAATGGGATTTAAACAGAGAGTCGAAAGATGTTTCACATGGCTTTGGGGGCTATGTTTTACAAAATAGACTTTTCTTTTGAAAATGCTTTCTTCTAAAATCTTTTGAAAATAACTTTCAAAACCTTTTTATCATATCTGGTAATCTTCAGCTCTGATACCAATTGTGGCACCCCACGTCCGTTAATATCACTCTTTAACAGAATGCATTAAGTTTCGTGAAGCATTATAGGTAAACATAAACAGAAACATCACAAGATAGATATGAAACAACAACGGAATTTAAAACTTTATTTTCCAAATAGAAAACACTCTGGTCCAAAACCCAGTTACAACATAAGTCTGAAGTACATAAAACCCATTACACCAAATAAAAATGTCTGCCTTGTACTAAAATCATCAGAGTACAGTAATATAAAAGCGTAGTCCCCAAAAAGAAGCCATATTAGAGTAGATAGGAAATCAAAACGGTACATCTAAGCAGCTCCAAGCAGAAAAAAAGAGAGAATCCTAATCAAGCCTGAATATTCCCACCCTAAGAACCTGGGGGGAAAGGAAGAGAGAGAAAAGGAAACAAAATGGGTCTGACATAAAGTTTGGCTAGTCCAGTTACTTTTAGCATATAAATAAATAAAAGCATTATGGCAGGCATGTAAACTAGATGATAGAGACAAATCATAACACAGGTATAATAGACTAAGCAGGAGAAACAGAATAAAAAGAACATAATATATTGTGCCCAACAATAATAACAGGCAGCCCAGTAGAAATGATAGGTGTTACCCCCAACGATAATAACGGACTCCTAAACATGAAGGACTAGATGTACCCTGATTACTACCCCAATCGATTGGCTCCCTATCTTGTAGATACCCTGTGTTGTCCCCACAGTAGTATGTATCACTTTCTAAGGTGGAAACCCCTATTTTTTTGAGAGACACAGCCATATCTACTGATGCTACAACGTCTTATTATCCCTAGCAAGCGGATTCATGCACACACATGAATGCGACGGAATGCACCATCTGCACCCCCACTCAGATGAACCTCTTATAATCAGCTTAGTAAGCGTACCCTGGCCCCTACCTAGTTCGGGGTCCTCCTTTTGATACCAAGATGGGTTACTGACTAATACGGGTCCCACACAACAGATGATACAAGCCACCCCTAGGCTTGTGTCCCCATTACTAGGATTTTGACAGGTTATGCCTAACAGATTAATAAACCTGTATAACCCCACCATATAAAACAGGATAAGTTTGTTGCGTTTATATAACCTATCCCCATAGATTTAACAGATTAACTTAACCCCTCATTGATTCAAGAAAGTTTACTTAACCCTTACACAATATGACAGGTTCATATATAACCCCCACAGATTTGCATAGGTTAAATATTATAGGTTAACAGATTATTATCATTATTCCATTCATGTCTGTTAATGCACTAGACCTCTCACATTAAGTCGACCACTTGTTGATTCTAGATATACTGGACATTTTCGGGCGGAGTTCTACCACAAGTCGGACTTAACCTCGTGTCTTAGCACCATTACATGTACATTTACGCACTAGACCCCTAACATTAGATTAACCACTTGTTGATGCTAGATTTGCTGGGCGGTTCCAGGCAGACTTCTATCGTAAGTGTAATCTAACCTCGTGTCTAAGTGCTATTACAGTTTCTATTCACTGTAAATTTAGGCATGTTCATTCTTAAATAATTGTTCATGTTCATTATAGGTTTTTCATGCCCTAAATCCCATTCTGATTCACGATACAAGTTATGCCCCAAATTAAAGTTTTAGATCAAGGTATAGACTATGCCACCAAATCCCAGTCATGTTTTACAGTACAAGTTATGCCCCCAATTTATCATTCCCAACCATTCCCAATTTCGTTCGTTCGCATATTTCCGTGGTAGGCCTAGGCTCAAAGGCAGCCTGGCTTTAAAAATAAAAAAGAAGGAGAGAGAGAAGAGAACAAAAATAGGCATAATAACAAAGCAGGTATATGATGAAAGAAATAGGCATACTAACAGAATAGGCATATGGTGACAAAAATAGGCATAGTAGCAGAATGGGCACATGATGACATAATAACAGAATAGGCATATAAGGAGCAGGCATATGAGAACTAAACGGAGGATCAGATGTACAAGTAATGGCAGATCTTTTTAGTTATGTTTCAGGTTATGGACATGCACAGGTTAGATCTAAACTTATAAATATGTCAGTATTACTTATTAAATGTTTATAACTAAAAGCATCATAAACTCCCAGGGACTGGATCTAAAGAACAGAGAAATGACTGTTGATGTTGCAACAAAGATTCTAGAATACGTATAAGTTGATGTTGCAGAAGAATAGGCTAATTCAATCTTGGTTGAGCAGCACCTTGTTGTCTCCATGGTTTTTGATGAATAAAACAATAGAAATGAGGTTCTATTTATAGCCTATGGTCAACGAATTTGGTCAAGAATCAAGTCCCGGTTCACATAAAGTATCAGCCCCAGATCTGGGCGGGATAGATCCCCTTGCAGGGGTCGACCCATGGGTCGACACCCTTAAGGTATGGGGTCGACCCCTAACGGGTCGATTTCCCTCCCTTCCCGCTCTTCGATTTTTGATTTTCTGCACTTGATTATATATATATATATATATATATATTACTTATGTGTATACAAACTTCAAACCTTAATAACTTCTTCATATGATGTCCGTTTAACGCAAACTCGGAGTCTATCTTAAGAAGAATTCCGAGACGAACACAGTGGTGCAGTTTGTTTTACTTAATTCCCAATATTTAATCAAGTATTCTTTATTTTATCATTGTAGTGTTCTTTAAAATTACGAGGTGTTACAGAAATTATGTGTAATATCGAATTTAAACATACTTCTTGTATAATAGTTCTTCTATGATTTCTATTTTCCATTAAAGTCTTCCCTTTCAATGAAGCTTGAGATCCTTCATTATAGGGAAATATTAAATGCACTTATTTACTTTAAGACTTTATTTCCTCTTGTGAAAGTTTTAACTTTTAATCTTTATACATATGAACGTTGGCTTTGATTTTTCAAATACCGAAGAATTTGTTTAATTACTTTTTGATTTTTTTTCCAAATTTTATTTTGGTTATAAGCCAATATTGCTAAATTTTAAAAGCTATATGATGATATTTTGTACCTATATTTTGTTGCATATGACATCAAAGAAAAAATGAACATTTTTTCAAAAGTTAATCAGTCCTCCATCATCTCAAAAACAATTCACATGAAAAGTAAGGACGTGTGGATGAAAGATAAATCTAGATCCACATATGTATCCTAGTGGTCATTTTTTTTCAAAATGGTTATATTCTTTATTAGGCAAAATAGCCTTGGGAGATGTTCGATTAGAACATGATAAAATAAACCGCGTGTGCAGACATTTCATGTACCTATGATAATCTATATGTATATGTGAGTGTGTGTGTGTGTATTAGATCCAAAAAAGAAGTACCATACATCTATAAATATATTTAGGGTTTGAAAAAAAATAGATTTATTAAAACTTAAATCTAGATTTGAAGAAATAAGGAAATTGTTCTAGAAGTACGATTAAAAATTATAAAATAGAAATTGATTATTGCACAAATGTAAACATCAATAAATCAAGATTTGTCAAATAGAACAAACCAAAATTGTAGATATAAAAGACTTCAAATCTAGATATATACCTCTAATACATTTCCATGTTAAAAAGCTATGAAATAAACAAAATCACATGAAATAAACAAGAAGAGAAGAGAATAAAAAAGAATTATTTAGACTAGATCCCTTGGTACATCATTTACATTCGCTACAAGAAAGTACATCTATTCCGATGGCTGAAAAACGTTGGCAGTCGTCGGAAAAGACTGACGGTGTTACTATCGAATTTCGACACTGAAATAAGAGATTAGCGAAGGGGTATCGGAGAAAAGGAAACAAGTGCGGGTTGCGGAAACACAATACCGACACCAAATCACAGAAATAACCAATACCAAAAGCAAGAAGAGGAAGACTGGATTCACATGCTTTAGGCTTCAACACAAGCCATACAAACTCAGTGCCGACACAAGGAGGACAATGGCAGGGTGATTCCAGAAGCAACGTGTGAAAAGTGAATAGTTAAGAGTGGTTACAACAACACGACCGAAGGGCATCAACCTGGTATTGATTCAAATAACCGTTATTCCAGCTTTAACTCTGAGAGCACAAAATTTGACATCAAACTACTAAAGTAGGTAATACTGGAAGCAAACAATGGGAAGTAACCGAAACCGAACGATCCAATACCATAATATGGAACCAAGCCAAAATAGAGCGAAAGGGCTATCAAACTAACATGCTTAGTATCGATACTGACATCGGAAGGCACTTAGAAGCTAACAAATCAAGATTTGCTAACGAGGTTATCCACACCAATCTACCTCGTATTGATACACGATCGAAAGAAGAACTCAAGCCAACAACCACTAAGGACCGAAAACTATGCTTTGAAAGCTAGGGAGATCTAATAACAAAGCTTAGGGGAGGAAAGAAAGAAAGCCATACCAAAGGTCGAAGTATGAAAGTAATTCTTAAAAGATGGTAAATCAAGCAAAAGTCGATGAAAGGAAGGGTCATCCACACTAACATGCTTTGTGTCAATACCGAAATTAAAAGTCACAAAAGGAAGATAAAGGCCAAAATTGGCTATCAGAACTGCATCTTATCACCGGAACTGAAAGCCGATAGGAATGTTCAGAATGTGGGAAGCCGAAGCCCAATAAACGGCGCCGAAACCCGATAAAGCAGCCAACACCAAGCTTTTTCCTTATTAGCAAAGCCGAAAGCACTCCAAATGTTCTTCTGCTGAATCAAAACCAAAATGGGCCCTAATTTTCCTCTAAATAAGACCCTAGGGTCTCATTTTGGGGGATTTTTCCTCATTCTAAATTCTTGTGATAAGTTTCTTAGAGAGTAAAACCTTAATTCCTAAATCGATTTGGGGATTTTACCTAGGAATCTCTATGTACTAAACAAAGTGATCAATAAAGAGAGAATCAACACTTGAGAATTTCCTCAATGCTTATGCTAGCGATTTTTTTCAATGCTTTCTCCACGGAATTGCTTTCTACATAAACCAAATTACCCAAAATACCCTCCTACAAGCCGTTTAGCTTTCTAACTTACATTGCGCGTAGGGAACCCTTATCCCAAGGTAATTGTTGGTTTTTCAGTCTCGTAAGCATGATACTCACCTCTTTGAAGGAGAAGTAACCAATCTTCGAGCTTAAGACCTTGATATCTAGGAAAAGGTGAACTAACTCAAGCTTGTAGAAACAAAATAAACCCTTCAATACCTTTAGGTCCATATCCATAGACCTACTCCTGGTGTTGACGAAAAATATCGTTAACGTTTTGACGCTAGAAGGAGGGTCGTAACCTTCGATCATGTGGTTAACAATACCATATTTCTAACTGTGTTCTTCCATCCTGGTTTGGACTAAGCATTGAAGAAGCAAGAACAATGGGCAAATGGTCTCGACAAGAATCTTCCGAACCACAAATGGCTATATCAGATATTTCTGACCTGAAGGTGACGGAAGAGCAAAGGCTTAGGTTGGAATCCGTACAGATTAGGAACAAGAATAGAAACGTAAAGCCTTATGATCCTGACCATTGGAGCATTAACCCTTTCCACATAGGACCAACCCCAATCTTCGCTCTAAGAAACTTTGTGCCAATAGTGGATAACCTTTTCACTTGTACGAAGGAAGCCATCCATGCACAAGTTAAGGGAACTATATTTGAGCCGAGAACAGTGGAAAAATCCAAATAATTTACATCAAGATGGTCTAAGAAGGTTGCATCTCAATCTCACAACACAGCAAAATGAAAGCTTGAAGATAAAGAGGAACCAATAAAATTAAGTAATAAAAAGGTTAGGTCCAACATCAAAAGGGGTTTTTTGAGTCAAGATTACCAAAGGAGTCCAAGCACATCACATCTATTGAGAATGTCAATTTCCTTACCAAACATGAACTTAAATTTTGGCCATCACAAAAGAAGAAGCCCAAAAATGAAGCCAAGTTGGGAGGACCCTACTACTATTACTATATGATGAATGGGCATGAAACCAATCATTGCAGAGTCCTAGAAGGAATAATCGTCAAATTCTTTAGTCAGGGACAACTGAGCAGATATGTAAAGAAAATCTAGTCAACTACAACAATAGATTATTTGGAATAAGAACATACACATGGTTAAGGGTACGGAAACCCTCTCGTAACTTGAAATGAACCCAAATGGGTAGCACAACCTACAATGGTCAAAAACCCTTGTCACCGCCAAGATGACCATGACAAGGCATCTCGCAGAGGGAGGTGGGGTTTAATCCTTTATCCGCGTCCAAATCAGAAAGGTCTTGGTAAAATCATCAAAAGCGTAAGCCTTCGATCCATGCCAGAAATGGTCCGGACGGAGCATCTAATTTAGCATGCTCTGTCTCTGCTCGTAGAAGAGTACGCCATTCCTATGCTATGAACTAAGCATGTCCTACCTCTGCTCGCAGAAGAGCACCTCCTACGTCTGCTTATGTTCCTCATTTCCCATAGAAGGGAGAGAGTAAAGTATGCCCTGCCTCTTCTCGCAGAAGAGCACGTCCTTCCTCTGATTCGACTAAGCACGTCCAGCCTTTGCTTGCAAAAGAGCATGCTCTACCTCAGCTTATGTCTCTTCCCGCAGAAGGGAATAATAAAAGCATGTACATCCTCTGCTTTGAAAATCTAAAACCCAGAGAGTGGCTAACAAAACACGTCCATCCTATGCTTTGATAAACATGAGCCCAGAGAGTGGCCCAATGAGCACATACATCCTCTGCTCACATCTAATCCCGGGAGAAGGGATCAAAAGCTCTGGAGGAGCACTCAAAGCACGTGGTCTCCCTTGCTTACACAAGTACTCCACAGGAAGGGAACAACAAACAAACAACTTCTGCTCTAAAGAGCAAGCCTGGGATTGGCACAAACAATAGCAAATACCTGAATCTAGGTTATGATTCAGGCCTTCTAACTAGTTATCAGAAGTGGATTTCTAATCTTCTATCATCAATACCCGAATCTAGGTTATGGTTCGGGACTTCTATCAAAAACCAAAAGTGGATTTCTGATCTTCTATTACTAATACCTGAATCTGGATTATGATTCGGGCCTTCTAATAAAAAAGCCAGAAGCGGATTTCTAGACTTCCGTTAAATACCTGAATATGGGATGATGCGGAATGTCTAACTAATCATCAGATATTGATTTCGGGTTTTCTCTTAAGTACCTGAATCTGGGTTACGATTCGGGCTTTCTAACTATTGCCATAAGCAAGATGTTGGTCTTCAATCGTTAATACCCAAGTCTGGGTTCCAAAGCTTCTAATTATTGTTATTGAATACAGATTCCTAACTTCCCTCTTACAAAACTCCCGAATATAGGCTCATGTGTCCTATTATACTTTAAGGAAAAGTGTTCTAGACTTCCAACAAATACCCTAATATGGGTTCCAAGACTGAAGTTCTCCTTTCCAACAGAAGGTACTCCAAAACAATGCCTAAGATGGAATCTCAGAATTTAAATACTAATGCCTTCCAGCAAGAGGTTATCAAATCTCATATCTCACACAGGGAGATATTCTAAACTTAAACATGTAGGGTCACTGTTGATTATTCTATTAGAATACAAAAGGTTGCATTAGCCTATCACATATGCTTTACTCATTATAATGTTGCAACCCAAAGAGGGGTTTGCCTATTTGAGCAAATTGTCATATATATCATAGTGATAATGAAGGATTAGTATGGAAACATTGTGTATATAGCTTTTTGCAGAACAACGTAAGCGAAATCCCCGAAGAGGAGGTTAAAAACACGGGAAGACTCATGCATCAGGTGATATTTATACAATTCACAAACTTGATTATGCAATCACTCTACAAAATATCAAGTGAAAAATTATAGTAATATTAAGTGTTTTCGATTACACATTCATGTCATTCCAATCACCTCACCACAAGTCATCAAACAAAGAAGTTTTATGGCAACTATGCTTTTAGTCTGAGTCAGGATTCTATAATACGTATTCTAGGGATTTACGACTCGCGTTAGCATTCTCCAATTCAACTTCTAATTAGTTAATCCACTAGTGTAGTTTACTTATCTCCTCATCAAAATTAGTAAAAGGATTGGCGCTTAGCTGCCTCTTCAACTCAAGAATAGTCTCATCTCTTTCTTTCAGTTGATTCTTCAGAAAGAATATTTGTTTATTCTGATTCCTAGTTACCACCTTTTGAAGATATTATCGTCTTTCCCATTTTGTGGAAGGAAATCTTTAAAAATACTCTTTGACTTTGCAATTACTAATGAACCTTCTTCAGGTTGAGAAGGTGAAATCCCAAGTTGATCCCCGTATTCATACGAAAATCACAACTGTTTACAAATCCCATATGATTGATAAAATTAGATCTTTCATTAAGGGGAGCTTGTCACGAGGATACACATACAATAAGGGTTACAACAATAATACTGTTAGTAGAAACACATCTTCAATGTGAAAAGTTATCAATGGAAGTATGATAATCCTGTCAACAACTCAGCTTATTGGAAGTAGGGTTAAGTTATCTCCTTCTAGTTATTATTTAACCTCACATTATATAGAAACACCATGCTTTATCCTATTCATAAAATATTACAGGAAAACTGTTATTCAAGATTCAAAAGTTAAGGGAATGCTGCAAAAGAGTAAAAATTATACCTGAGCAATAGAGGTTATAGACCGAATGGGATGCACCAGATTTGTCAACCCATGATATAAGGGATCACTATCCTTGGTACAGGTTTTAGTTAAATCTAAAACTGAAAGAGTGCCTGAAGGACCAGGAATAATACCCTTAGAAACACTAATACCGCTAACAGGAAAAAGAGGAATGGTCTTCCCTCCATCTAAATCATCAGAAAGATCTTTGCCTTTAATACCAAGGTCACCACCATCGTCACCTCATTCGCTATCGGTTTTAGTAAACTCACCCTCTTCCTCATGTGAGTCGGAATCATTAGGAAGGTCCTCAATATATAAAAGGATTTCATGCTTCACTAGAGCCTCCTCAGGAACAACAACCTTTTTCTTGAGATAGTCTATCTTATGCATCACTTGGTCTGCAATGGAAGAATAAACCAAGGGAAATTCAATTTCAAGATACTTTCGATAATTTTCAGAACACGCCAATAAGAGAGCATTTTCAAAAGACTTTAGCACCACCTTCGGATAATAAGATTTCAAAAAGGAAGAGATTCTATTTTTGGTCTCGTATATTATACGCTTGGCATTGGAAAGCATATCTTGGACCTTAGAGATCTAGTCATCTTTCTCTTTTAACCTTTTGGTTTAATTAGTCACCATCCTAGCCTTCTCGTCCTAAACTTCTTCTTTGAACAAATTAAGTGCCAATACTTGGTCATTTAGGAGGAAGTTGTATTTCCTCACATCCTCATGTTCCGATTCGGCCTTCCAATAGGGGGCCCCTTAATTACGCACATTCTTTCTTGTGCTCCTCCGTCAAAGACTTAATCTTGGAGCTGAATTAAATACTCCCCTCTATAAGTGCCGTAACCTCCAAGGAAGGAAAAGTGGTTGTTTTCAGAAGAAAGTACCATTTCTAGGTAATCCGAGGAAAAGAAAATAAAGGTCAACATTGATGAAAAGGCAAAAGGTCAATAAAGAAAAGTAAAACTATACCAATAGTTGTTTTCAGTAAGTGACTACTGAAAACTCATCAAGTTCGAAGAGGAGGGTAACAAGGAACTATTAGCAATCTCATCAGTAGAAAGAGCAAGCATTACAAGTTGGTGGAGAACTGGCAGTACTAGCAGGCATGGTTAAAGATGTAGCACTAGGAGTCAAACCAATAAGAGGAACAGCCAAACCAACGGCCTGATGCTCACTGGATTCTACAATATCGTCTCTAGAAAGTATAGAAGGGATTGGAGACCTGTCCTTAAATCTTTTGGGGCTTGATTCGTCTACAATGGTGGCAAGACCTCTCTTGGCCACGATATTAGATTGGGCCAGGGCATCCAGAGTAGATTCCCCATCAAGAGCTTGAGAGACTAGCCAAAGTAATCTTCGAGTGAAAATTGAGTTAGGAAACATAAATATGGAACAAGCTTTTAAGAGTAAATAAATAAGGCACCCTTACTTGGAGTGTCGCGAAACAGAGGAGTTAAGTCTGTAAAGACGCCTGATCTTTAAAATATGTGTTTAGCACCGGGGAAATGAATGGGCAGTCTTCTTAAAATCTTTTGTCCAAGGGGAAAAATCCATACTTTCAAAGTTTACCCAATATTAGCAAAAGTGATTATTTTCCCAATTTCTCGGAGGCCTCGCGAAGAGCATCCACTACACGAACTTCCTCGTCACTCATGTCTTTTCCTGTGGGAACAGATACTGAAACAAGGAAAGGTTTAAACAAAGTCAAGAAAATGACATGACGAATACTAAAGAAGAAAGCTCACTAGGAGAGGTGAAAGTTCCAGTGATGTCCGGAGGGGATCTGATATAGAAGAATTTTGTCTCTTAGTCTGTAAATTGAGTGAGATTGTCCAATCAGTCTCCTCGAAGGGTTTGCATGAAGAATGGGTTAATTTGTATTCTTGACTTTTGACAATTGTAATAAGTAATGCAGAAGGCGAGGACTAAGGGAAGGTTGTCCCGACACAAGGGATAAGAGTTCAAGGCATAAAGGCCAAGTGTACGTATTCGGAGTCAGTTGAATAGTAGCCAATTTCAGATATTGCAAGAATTTTGAAATAAAGATCGGAAATGGGAAGAAACCACCGGGCCAAATGTGAACAACAGTATATGCAAAGAATCCCTCTGAGGGATTTCGAATAGTGCCTTTTCCGGAAGCAGATATGGTATCAAATTTGCTCATACCAAAACTTTCAATAATGGCTTTCACTTCATCTTGAGTTCGAAAAAGAAAAAGTCGTGGAATACTCTCCCTCTTTAGCTCAAAGAAAGAAAGGCTGCCTTAATTGAATTTATCAATATTCTCTTTTCACAAATAAAGCTTTCAGGTGATATCATTTCATAAAAAGCATGTTAACACAATAGCAACATGTAAGCAAATATGAATTACTCAGTTCAAAGTTATCATAGAACTTTTATGATACTTGTCATCCTACATTTTTCGGGAACTGGGATGCATTATAAGTCACTAAAATCAGTTACTTAACACGGTTCACATATGATCATGCATTATACATATATGTTGAACATAGCTTAGTCTTAGGTGCCGCCTATATAAACAGACCCGGCACTAAAACCGAGGGAATGGTTATAAATACCAAAGACTTAACTGATTAACAAGGAGTTCTAAAATTCGGTACCGACAAATTCAAAGCCAAATTAGTTTACAATTCTGATAACGACTTGACTAATTCTAACACATCAAGCCCTGCCGATACAAAGGAAAATTTCACCGATAGTGCTACCTACATTAACTTCATTATCTGCAGAACGGATGCAAAAATCAGCCGCAGATTAATGATGTAACACCCCACGTCCATTAATGTCACTCACTAAGAGAATGCATTAACTTTCATGGAGCGTTGTAAGAGTATATAACAGAACATCACAAGACAGATATATAAAATGGTACTTAAAAATTCAAAATTTATTCATTGCAGTGGAAAAGCAAAACATGTCTGGTTACAATATCAAAAACATATACTAAAGCCAAGTACACAAATATCCATCTTGAACAAAATTATTATCTGAGTACATAAAATAAAAACCATAATCCCACTCCAAATAGCCATAATGAAAAAGAGATAAAGCTGGACATTACTTTCAACTCTTCCAAGCACTTCAAGGAGAAAGAAATTCGAGTAAAGCTCCACTAATCCCACCCTGAGGACTGGGGGGAAAAGAAAGAAAAGAGGCGTAACAAAAAGGATCAGACATAAAGTCTGGCGAGTCCAGTGACTTCAACAATATAATTAGTAAAGTAACATGATAAGAACATAAACTGGATATAAGAGATGACTGTAACATAAGCAGATATGACAAGGTAAACAAGGTAAGCAAGATAGAACATCGACTGCGCTCCTAACCACTATAAGATATGCTCTGCACCGTACCAACATACTAGTTACATACTAAAAGATGATTCCTTCCTACTAATCATAATAATGGTAGCTTCGTGTACTCCTAGCTGCTCTCATAGGTGCCCACTTGCTCCTACCACCACTAGTCGTACCCACTACCCTTCCCAATCGATCGGCTCCCTAACTCGTAGATACTTGTGTTGATCCCACAATAAGGTGTATCACTCCCTAAGGTGGCAACCCCAATACTACTGAAATGCACAGCTTATACCTACACGATGCAACAATGTCTTACCTACCAGCCTGGACCCACACACGCACATGACTCTGTTGGACTTGCACTGCCATCGCTAACTCTTTATTTACCTCTTACAATTTACCCCAATAAGCATGTACCTGTCCTCGACCTAGTTCGAGCTCATATAGATACTAAAATGGGTTACTGGTTGAAAAGGGTCCACACACTTGACACAAGCTTCCCTCCTAAGCTTGGTCCCCACTAGGAATTCCCACTTAACCCCTCTTTATCCCCATGTCTAATCACATGTCTCATCTTGGTTAAGTGCATTAATTATGTTTCACATGCTACCCATGTCACCCACTTAACCCTTTATTATCCCCATGTCTAATCACATGTCTTACTTGGTTAAACGCTTTAATTATGTTTCACATGCTACCCATGTTACCCGCTTAACCCTTTATTATCCCCATGTCTAATCACATGTCATATCTTGTTTAAGTGTTCATTAATTCATTATAACCGTAATCTTGCAAGACCTCCCACATTAGATTACCGTTCTGCGGTTGATGGATATGTCGGGCGGTTCTGGGCAGGCTTATACCACAATCCGAATATAACCTCTTGTCTTTGCATTATTACGCATCAAATATCTGCCTTTGACCTCTCATATTAGATTACCATTTGCGGTTGCTGGATATGTCGGGCGGTTCCGGGCAGGCTTATACCGTAATCCGAATCTAACCTCGTGTCCTAGGCGTTCATTATTACTTTCTTGATTCAAATCCCAATTTCAAATCTTGGACTATAATATATTCCAATTACCCATAATTTCAAATCTAAATTATGATTATAATTTTAATCCAAATAATGCCTATAATTTCATGTGTAGTAGTTATGCCAAATTATGCCCAAACCAATTTTCATAATTATTAAAAGTTTATGCCAAATCTCATGTATACAAGTTTTGCTCAATTATGCCCAAAACAATTTATGCCAAATCTCATGTATACATGTTATACTCAATTATGCCCAAACCAATTTCCATATTCATCAACAATTTATGCCAATAATCTCATTTTATTACATATTTCCCCACTTTTCCCAACCATTCCAATGTTAATCATACGTAAATCTCAACGTAATATGCTTAGGCTCGAAGTTAGCCTAATATCAAAAGGGAAAAGGAAAAGAAGAAGAGGAGAGAATCAAAACATCAGAATTGGCATAAACATATAAACAGACATGTGAAATGAATAATGACAAAATAGATCAGATAGGTATGATAATAGCAATTGGGTATGAATCTGAAGGATAACAAATTACAAAACTTGATATGATTCATCGTATTTACAAGCATATACATCAGATCCAATTTACAATCCTACCACAATTACTTTTTAATTCAATTATATGTGAAAGTGACATAAACTCACAGCGATAAGATTCTTAGAAAAGAGAATTAGGTGTTGTTATAGCAATTCTGATCTTGAATAATCTCTACTTTGATTGTTTGTAGATCTGATCTTCTAATTGGAATACTCCTATTCTGATTTGTTTTGGTGGAGAAGAAAGGCTAGTTTAGATTAGAGCAGCATGGAGGCGCCATGGATGAAAAAAATGAGATTAGGGTTAGGTTTAGGTGTTTATTTATATGTGTATTAGGTGAATTAGGACCTTTAGATTAGATTAGGAACCATCTGCACCATCCATACCAGAATAACACGTCATCTAGCCAATCCCAGAAAAACACATCATCAGATACAGATCTGGCCGATGAGGGTCGACACCCTATAGGGGGGTCGACTCCCCAGTCGACTCCCCTTGGGGGGGGTCGACACCTATGAGGGGGAAATTTCCCGCTCAGATATTTTGGGTTGGATTTCGAATTTTGAACTGCTCTAGTTATTAATTATTATTTAATTAAATTCTGCTTTAAATTGAAATCTTCTAATCTTCATAATTTCTTCATATGATATCCGATTTACGCAAACTCGGACTCCATCCCAAGCAGAATTCCGAGACAAACGCAATGGCACGACCCATTTCCCTTAATTCTTCTTCTAAAAATTAAGTATTCTTTAATTTGTCATTTTAATATTTTAGAATTACGGCGTGTTACAAATAATGAATTGTTGGTGCTGAAGAAATAGAAACTTTTACTTCATAAAGGGGTAAAAACATGCATACATATGTTTTGGAATATTACACCCTAGAAAATAAGTTGAGGGGTAAGATGACAAATCCCCGTGAACCGCTATTAGTGATCATTAGAACTGCTCAGTTAATCTTTTTTTCCATCAAAAATTCATGGATCTCTAGCAATTTCATGGTCAAGTTCAAAAGAAAAAAGAAGTGGTTTTCAAAGCTTAAAATTAAAATTATTGAATACTTACAAAAATGCAGTTGAGATAGTACTTCTAAAAATGTGCGAAAAACAATGATCTTGTGCCCCAAAACAATTACTTGTAGGTGAAAGAGAAAGAAGGAGTAGAAATTATATATCAAAAGCGTCTTAGCCACACAAATAAGCATGGATCAACATACCAGATCGATTCAAGAAGATCAAAAGGCGGGAAGTCAAATCAATGGAATGAAGGGCAAAGCTTGACTTGAAAAGTCAAAAATACCCCTTCACTAGAGGTGGGTAAATGTTACTACCGAAATTTCCACACTGATACTGGAGAATGGAAAGGGGTATCGGAGCACAACAAGTAACAAGAGTGGGTTGCAGAAACACAAAACCGACACCAAATCACTGAAACATCCAATATTGAAAGCAAGAAGAGAAAGATTGGATTCACATGCTATTGGCTTCAACACAAGCCATACAAACTCAGTGCCGACACAAGGAGGACAATGGCAGGGTGATTCCGAAAGCAATATGTGAAAAGTGAACAGTTAACAGCGGTTACAACAGCACAACCGAAAAGCATCAACCTGGCATTGATTTCGGAAGCCGCTAATCCAGCTTTAACTCTGAGTACGCACAATTCGACATCACACTACTAAAGCAGCTGATGTCGGAAGCAAACAATGGGAAGTAATAGAAACCGAATGATCCAACTACAGAATATGGAACCAATCCAAAATAGAGTGAAAGGGTTATCGATACTAACATTCTTAGTATCGATACCGACACCGGAAGACACTCGAAAGCCAGTAAAGCAAGATTTGCTATCAAGGTTATCCACACCAATCTACTTTGTATTGATACACAATTGAAAGCAAAACTCGAGCCAAGAGCCAAAGCTATGCTCCGAAAGCTAGGGAGACCTAATAAAAAAGCTTAAGGGAGGAAAGAAAGCCGATACCGAAGGTCGAAGGTCGAAGATCGAAAATAACTCTTAAAAGATGGTAAAGCAAGCCAAAGCTGATGAAAGGAAGGGTCATCAACACTAAAATGCTTAGTCTCCATATCGAAATCAAAAGTCATAAAAGGAAGATAAAAGCTAAAATTGGCTATCGGCACTAAATGTTATTACCGGAACCGAAAGCCGATAGCAATGTTCAGAATGTGGGAAGCCGAAACCCAATAATTGGCACTGAAAGCCAATAAAGTGGTCGACACTAAGCTTATTCCTCATTACCAAAGCCAAAAGCACTCCTAATGGGCTTATGCTGAATCAGAACCAAAGGAGGGCCCAATTTGCCTACAAAATAAGACCCTAGAGGTCTGAATTTAGGGGATTTTTTTCCCTCATTCTCAATTCTTGTAACCATTTTCATAAAGAGTAAATCCTAGTTTCTAAATCGATTTGGGGATTTTACTTAGGAATCTCTATGTATTCAACAAAGTGATCAATAAAGAGAGAATCGACACTTGAGTATTTCCTCAATGCTTATGCTAGTGATTTCTTCAATGCATTCTCAATGGAAGTGCTTTCTACATAAACCAAATTACCTAAAATAACCTTCTACAAGCCATTTAGCTTTCTAACTTGCATTGCGTTTAGGGAACCCTTATCCTAAGGTAACTGTTGGTATTTGAGTCTAAGCGTGATACTTACCTCTTTAAAGGAAGAGTTACTAATCTTCGCGCTTAAGATCTTGATTTCAAGGAAACAGTGAACTAACTCAAGCGTGTAGAAACTAAATAAACCCTTCAATACCCTTAGGTCCATATCCTTAGACTTTTTCCCGGTGTTGATGAAAAACATCGTTAACAAATGAAAATTAAGGCGTTGCTGAGTAGATTTTCCGATGGATTCCGACAACATCCATCGTCTCAATTTTTGATGACTTCCTATGGCTTTTGATACGTGTCGGCAACCATTGAAAACCGTTGCTATTAAAAACACGAAAGCCGTCAGAAAATCTGCCGATTTTTTTATATTTCAGCTTCTACTTTGACTTTCAACCATAGTTGTCATAGATCACTGTTTCACAAATAATATATAATGTCAGTACACCATATAACAACCAAATATCAAAGTCAAACCAATTCGAACTCACGAAACTAAAAAATACATAAAATCAAGTTAAAGTTCACCATCAAATCAAACAACTAATTATACAACACATAAATATTTACATGCCCCAGAGTGTATCATCAAATATCAATAAATACAACAACTCATCAAGTCTGCCATACAACAACCAAGTCCACGATCAGATAATATATTCAAAACATCAACCCGTCATGTATAATCATCCATTAAGTCATACTGAACAAAAAAACATACCTATCACAGTAGTTAATAACTTCCAAAACCTCCAGAGTTAGTAGAAGAAAGAAAGCGGCAATCATACTATTACATGTGCTCCTAAATACGGTGATCCAGTAGTAGTGCCATCTGTTAACACTGAAAAATGAATGCTAACACATAAAGAGGTGTAAAGCCACCTTTCAATTGTAGCATAGCAAGGTTAAAAACAAAAAACAGTAGAAAGGCAAAGTAGAACAAAGGACTTATAGTGGTTCTGCCTCTATTTTGGTCTACGTCTACTTTGAATGCACACTTCATTGATTTCTCCGTTACAAGTACAACTTTGATCTCAATTTACAAAAATTACAATCTCTAAAGTAGAAAATGCAATCAAAATTCAAAAGTATCATTGATTATCGGATTAGATCTCGATAATCAATCTTGGTGAAGACGTTTGATGATTTTTGGAGAAGAATAATGCTTTGAGTAGTTTGAATGATGTTGGAGAGCTTGAGAATCAGTAATGGCATCCCTTTGGGACGAGAAAATCTAACCCCTTTTATGAATGAGGTGGTCTAGTATTTATAGGCGAAGGTACGAGCGTTGTGGAGTTTGAGTTGAAATGGGCATCGTCCATATATCATGATCAGCGATCCACGATCCATGGATCATGAGCGCTCCATCCATCTTCGGTGATCCATTTTTTTCCACTCGATATAGCATCTTTGTCGGTCCATAGGTATGTTATTTGACCCTTACTGACTAATCCATCGCTACTTTAACGCATGTGCATGTGGGATTCATCAGCAATCCATAGATGCGAACGGTCCATTGCTACAACTAGTGATCCATCATGTTGACTGATCCACATTGTACCCAAACATGCTATGTATCATGACCCGACATATGCATCTCTTATGAACGAACCATGCGCTGTAGGCTTTACAAATGATCCATGGATGTGCATCGATCCATCATATACATTCACTCGATTAATCATGCTTCGATTCGCTCCTTTTTTATGCGATCCATCACATATATACGATCCATACTTTGAACCATCATTATAACAATCACGACCCGATCCATACTTTTTACTGATCCATGGATCACTTAACATTGAACGACTTGGTCATGTCGTACAACGATCCATCTTTACGTGCGACCCTTTCGCTTACATGTGATCTGATCCATGTTATTTTAAACCGTTTTATACTTGTGCACACTCAATCCATTATAATGTCGATCCATCCATATATGCACTATTTTTAGAATGCATTAACACCATCTTAATAGTTGGCAGTGATTCTGATCCTCTAATTGCGCCACCCAAGCCCTCAACTCCTAGATCTCTGCTAAATCGATGTCAGCTCTGGCCTGCTTGCTTCATTTGTGACTGTTGGCCTGTAACAATTATTTAATAATATTTTATTCTGGTGTGATGACATTAATTATTTATGACTCATAAATGTTATTCTATTTCTAAATAGCAAATCATGGAAAAAAATAGCTGACTATAGACTTAAGAGATGACGTATTTGCATATTTTTCATAATCAAATTGGTTTTGTATTTTGAATGATAATAAAGTTTTGTGATTTCGATTAGATATTGGATGTCATACTGGTTTTTCTTATTAACTAAATATTTTTTGATGCATTGTGCAATATTCGTGTCAAAAGATTATTAAATTGTTATTTTCTAATTTATTATTGATTATCCCTTGATTGCCAAATTCATATCGTCTATTTCGAGACAATGGATGCATAACTAACTCAAATATAGCTTCCCCTTATCTGTGGTGAGCTGCTCTCGACTCCTATCTGCCAAGTATTTCGGGCATTGTTCAAGAAATTTTGCCTGCATGAACGAATAAGAATGCAGATGAAATTAATATCATGGTATATTATTTAATTATAATTTAACAATTAGAACAAATAATACTACTACATAAATCGGAATATGCTTACATGGCTTTTGCTGGATTTATCATCGTGTCGTGTATAGGAGACTGTCTTGTCCAGATTTATATGCTCGGCAGCATGTGTACAGGTACATACATCCACATATGGCACTGGACCCTGCGCCTCCACTTTCTTCATTTGATTATTATATATAATTATTGTAAGTTTTAAATTATATAGCATAATATAATTATTTAAAATTTGCATTTATTAAATTTATTGACTCCTACTAATATTGCGGAAATGTCTTTGACCCAACTCGATGAGTGACGGGATTTATATTTATGTCTGAGTTTCTTTCCGACTCTACTAGTACATTCGAAGTTTAATAAACTATTTATCAATCAAATATTTTTTTGATATTTACCTAACATATTCAAATATTTCAAAAGAGTTTAGTATACTTATCTTCACTTCGTTAGTATTGCAATATCTCAACCACCTTTCCCATATGCTCGTCCCCATGCAGTTTGGCTCTTGCATTTGTTTCCTTACCGACGATATGGAATCCTTATATTTTTTTCTCATCTTCTATAATTAGTAATGTTGGGCCAGATGCAAGTCGTTTGTATGTATATCTAGTTCAACCAATGTTTACCGATAAACAAACAACCAAACATTAAACAGTAAACGATTTGCAGTATATTAACGACAAAAACAAATTAAAAATGAAAAATAAAAGAATATACATACAAGGACATCCTTCCAAATACACTCTATGATGCGGGGCGAGATTTTATCCCACTTCGGCCAACATGCCGACATCCTAGCCTGATATGTTGCTTTTAACATCTAGAACAGTCTTTGGTGGCAATAAGTCGAACCATCTGTGTTAAATATGATATACATAAGTGCATAATTAGTAAATAAAAGTTTATTGCTAAATAAGTTTTATTGCTTACCTCTCATCTCTAGGTACTGAACTAATGATGGTATGCGGGGACTGCTGCGATGGATCACTACCATCGCTTTCGAATGAATGAGAAGATCTCCTACATCTCGACGACATGTATATACATGTCACATACACATCATTTTAAAAGAGAACAATAACATAATATTGGACTATATTCTATAATTAAATGATATAAATTGTTAAATAAATGATAGACATTTAAATGGATTGTATGTATCTAAATTAGACTAGGCATTATATTCCGAGGACAAGCATATTACATTGCAGTTTTAGTATAAATTGCTAAATACACAGAAATGCAATGACATAAAAGATACAAATAATGATTAGCACATTTTATAGTACATCAAAAATTCATATCCCCTAGGGGGATACGATTTTTCACATGAACTATAGATGGTATTCGAAATTCAAAGTATGGCCTTCTAGGGATACGAAATTCTGCTGTGTGGCCCCCAAATCCTACCTACTCCCACCTAACCCTTCACCTATAAATATCCACATGCTCATTCTTTACAAGGGTTGGATTTTTGTTGATTTGACGTCTCTTCAAGCTCCTAGAACTCACTAATGGCAGCCTAATTGAAGAGGAAGAAGAAGCATACAAATCACTTTTTTCCCAAGAATTAGCATATGACATCTATGACTCTGAAATACATGGAAACACTTATGAACGAATTTCATGATGAAGTTCAATGCATGTAACTCATTGTTGTGAATAAAATATCAGCAAACTCCTTTAAACTGGACATAGACCCCTCACAGACCAAACCACTATAAATCTCTATGTTATTTACTGCTCCAATGCAAAATGATATTCTTAAATAATTAAGAATCTTTGGGTGTTATGACATTTTTTTTCCATCAACATTCTGGTGCTTTCACTGAGAACTTACGCTTACTTCTTTTTTGCACATTTCTATCTTTAATTCGACGTGCTACTTAGGTTTCTTCCTAATCTGCCGCTTGAGCCCGCTTATGATGGTTAAGCGAGTAAAGAACACAATGGTAGGAACCTCCACAACCGCCGACACCGCTACTTCTCAACAACTCCAATCGGCGGGAAACCCAACAAAGACGGATCTCATCCCTCCTGCAGACCCCGATGCTCATGCAATTCAGGCGCAAATGTACGCGCTTAATAAGAAGTTGGAAATTAGATCTCTCGAGCTCAATGAGGCATTGAAGAATAAAATCAACCTTATGCGTCAACGTCTTATCGCTCAACTCCAGCTTTTCCGGAACAACGCTTAATTGCAGTACAACGTCTCAGAAAGTTCTTCTTCTGAAACTCGAGGTTTGAGAAAAAGAAGAAAGTTCATCCTCAACACTAACATCGTCGTCCGTAATAATGGAAATGGAAACGGCAACGGAAATGGTAATGGAACTACTATAACTTTCAATGAGGGAATATACTAATGTGATCGTTCTCGGTTGGTTATTAATGATGAACCAGGTCCGAGTAATCACCTCATCAACCATACCAGAATCAGGCGAATAATGCTGATGATATGGATGAGGACGAGCCTGATGTTCATCCCCGAAGACGTCCACGACCTGGGACCCTTGAGGTGAATAACGAATGCTATATTCCACCGACGGATGTTCATCCCACATATCTCCTCGACATGGTCCAAAGGATCATGAGAAATATGGAAAGGAACATCAGCAACATCTGGAAGATCCACATTACGCATAACCCATTAACTAGGGCCATGCACGAAGCTGAGTGGCCTCGACGCTTCAACATGCCACAACTAGGAATCTACGAGGGAACGACCGACCCATGTGCTTTCTTGAACTGCTAGGAGTGGCACAAGGACTCTAGAAGGGACACTGATGCCTTCAAATGCAAGTGCTTCTCGGTTTTTCGAGAGGGCTCAACTTTTCTCTGGTTTACCCACCTGCTGACTCTAGTGTATCTCCACCTTCCACCAGCTGGCAACCGAAATGGTCAGACGAATCAGGATGCATGTTCATATGCCGAAGAATACTCTCACTCTCTCCAACCTCTATCAGGTTCAGATAGAAATCCTCGAAATATACCTCGAATGTTTCAATACCACCCTTGCTGAGGTTGACGATCCTGAGCCACGCACTGTCCTCGTCCAGCTTACCAAAGGCATTCTTCCAGTTTCCAAGTTTGGTTAATGGTAAACAGAAAGCAACCCAAAACTCTGGAAGCTTTCTCCGAAAAAGGCGGACAATTCTTATGCCAAAAGGAAGCTCAACACAATAGGGCTGCTCTAAGCGACTACCCCACCAACCCACACACTGACACCGTCAAAGACAGTGTCAAAGGAAAGCAAGTAGGAGAATCTTCCAACAAGGGTACAGGGGTAGCCTAGTACAAGCCCAAGTCAAACAACGACAAAGCAGGCGGTCACAACAATAATTAAGCTCCTGGAAACCCCAAGAAAGAATGACCACTAGCCCAATTACTGGAACTATACACCGCTCAACCGAGAGTTGGAGGCCATCTACTTAAAGACCTGTAACACTCTATAGTACAAAAGGCTCAACACTATGGAATCTACCGACCACGAGAAGAACTCAGGAAAGTATTGCAGATTTCACGGCATTGTCGGGCACAACAGCAATAACATCCACCACCTTAAGGATGCGATCGAAAAAATCTTCTGAGAGAAACATTTGAAACAGCACATTTAGAACCCCACTCCTCCTGAAGTAGCCACCGGCCCCTTATCACCCTCTCTTCCTTCGGTTAATGCGTCCCTAAAGCCGCCCAACCAAAGGCCATGTGGCATTGTCATCAATACTATCTGTGGTGGCCCTCACCCCGCACATGACAGCTTTCGCAAGATGGAAGAGTATGCCAACTCATTAAAGCATGCCATCTACAAAGCTTGCACTTCTTTGGATGAATCTGTCCCCGCCAAGCTCCAGAAGACAATGCGAGACGATATCGTCTTCCATGAGAGAGAGAGAGTCTACGGGAATTGAAATCCCAACCATAGACCCACTCATCATCTCCGTGCAGATTAGCCCATTTTTTTTTGAAGAATTCTCATCGACTCATGAAGCTTCGTCGACATAATCTCCAAGGCGGCCTACGACCAGGTGAAATTGGAGGTCAAGGTTCTGAAGCCCTCCCATGCCATGATCCACAGCTTTAATGGTTCATCTAACCAATCTGTGGGCATGGTTGACCTTTCAGTAGAACTCAAAGAAGGGGATTGGAGCCGGGTCTGAATCCTCACCTTTGTGATCATCGACATTGTCTCTACATATAATGTCTTCTTTGGAAGTCCTTTCCTTGCAGAATTCCGAGTCTGCATTTCATCATGGTCCCTTCTAATTAAATTTCCGATAAGAGAATGGGATCGGCACGGTCAAAGGCGACTAAGCAACTGCGAGAGCCTGCTATCTCATAAAATGGAAGAACGCCCGCAATAAGGTGAAAGGAAAGACAGTGCCTCTACCTTCGTGAGCCAAAACCGCCTCCAGCTTAGACGCCACTACCGTATTTCCGACGATCTTCATCCGAGCGAGGATGAAGAGCCCTACATCGAGAGGGCTACCCCGGTAGAACTAATGGTGGACGTTCCCATCAACCCCGACGACCTGATCAAAGTCTTGAAAGTTGGATCACAACTCCACCCCCACAATAAAGGAAGTGCTTGTGGAATTCTTAAAAAAAACTCAAAGTATTTGCTTGGACCTACTACGACATATGCAGCATCGACCCAGGAATATTTTTCTACATGCTCAGTATCAACCCAAACTGTCTTCCAGTCAAACAGAAGTGTCAGATCTTGTGAACTGAAAGATTGGTTGCACTTAAAGAGGAGATGGATAGGCTACTTGATAACAGATTTATTCACGATGCCCTCTACCCCGAATGGGTCTCCAACCGAGTCTTGGTCAAGAAAGCAAACGCCAAGTGGCAAAAGTGTGTCGATTAATCAGAATTGAACAGAAAATGCTTAAAGGACAGCTTCCCACTCTCGAAAATCGACCAGCTTGTTGACTCAACTACCAGCTTCTCTCCTTCATGGATGCGTACTCAAGCTACAACTAGATTCCAATTTACCATCCAGATAAGGATCATACTTCTTTCATCACCGACCTTAGGGTCTACTATTATGTCATCGTGCCCTTCGGTCTAAAGAATGTTGGAGCCATCTATTAGTGGTTGGTCAATCGCATGTTCAAGAACTAGATCGGGAGATCCATGGAGGTTTACATGGACGTTATGCCCATGAAAATGAGGGTATCGAACAACCACGACGACGACCTCACTAAAATGTTCTGTGTCCTCCACAAATAATTCATGAAACTCAGTGCCTTTAAATGCTCTTTCGGCATTGCATCGGAAAAATTCCTGGGTTTCATTGTCAATTTGCGGGGCATCAAAGCCAATCCAGAAAAATTCAAGCAATCCGGGATATCTAAGCTCCTCAGAGCATCAAGGATGTTGAAAGCTTAAACCGAAAAGTGGCCACCTTAAGTCAATTCATCTTTAAAGCTAGAGATAAATGTATTCCCTTTTTTGATTTTCTCAGAAAGGGGAAGCGCAACTTCACATGGATGCAGGAGTGCATGGACGCATTCCAGGACCTCTTAAATCACTTATAGCGACCACCTATCCTGTCAAAACCCGTGGATCACACAGACTTATATCTCTATTTGGTTTTTTCTATGTAGGCAATTAGCTCAGCGCTTGTGCATACTGAAGATCATGTCCAAAGGACATTTGTTACATCAACTAGATGCTGACAGGTTCAAAAAAGAATTATCCAAAGCTTGAAAAACTTGCCTTTTGCCTATTAATCTCTTCCTGAAAGCTGCGACCATATTTTCAGTCTCATCCAATCAAAATCTACACCAACCAACCGCTATGACAGATCATGCAATGATCTAAGGCGCCTGGGCGACTTTTTAAATGGAATATAGAACCGAGCCAATTCGAGATCTCATTCATTCCACGCTGAGCCAACCTTGGACAAAACCTTGGAGATTTCATAGTAGAGTTCACTATTCCAAAAGATCCCCTTCCGGAAGACAGTGAAGCTCCAGACATTCAATGGAAACTGTCTACGGATGGATCATGTAACCGTCAATGCTCTGGTGTCGGAGTCGTACTTGTTACCCCTGAGAAATGCTCGATCTGTTATGCTCTAAAGCTGACTTCCCTGCCACCAACAACGATGCAAAATACAAAGCCTTGATTGCTGGACTTAGAATTGCAATTGAACTTGACATCAAGGCTCTACAGATCTACTCTGACTCACAACTCATTGTACGCCAGGTGCAGAATATCAAGACAAGGGGGCACGGCTTTCTCCTTACCTTGCTCAGGTCTACGAACTTCTCACTAACTTCGACCACTACATTATTGCGCACATCCCTCGAGAAAAAAAATGAGAAAGTTGATTCATTAGCCAAGAAGGAAGGCTTTGGGGATGTGCAAATAATGGGGTTAGCTCCAGTCGAATTACTTGATTCTCCGGGCATTGATCAGATGTAGACTGATCAGGTCGCAATGTTGAAGGTCGAGCTCAAGTCATGGATGAAACAAATCAAGAATTACTGGAATCCTCCCAGAGCTCTACAAAGAAAGATGAGAACTCACTCGCAAATCATCATGTTTCATCGTTCAAGATGGAGTGCTTTACCGAAGAGGATTCTCTGTCCCGTTACTCCGGCGTGTAGCCCACAACGATGCCGACCGTGTGCTATTAGATGTGCACAAAGGCAATTGTAGTGACCACACTAGTGGGCAAATTCTGGCAAGGAAGATCCTCAAATAGGTTGTTTCTAGCCCACACTCGACCAAGATGCCACGGACTATGCCCGTAAGTGCGACAAATGCCAGAGGTTTTCCAAGAATCCAAGAGCCCAAACAATCGAACAAACGTAAATGGTCAGCCCTTAGCTATTCTCCATATGGGGAATAGATATCATCGGAAATCTTTTGATAGCCAGAGGTGGCGCATGCTATGCTATCGTTGCAGTTGATTACTTCACCCAGGAGGCCAAAGCTAAGTCTCTCACTACAATCACTACCAAGAAGGTGATCAACTTCATCGTCCGCAACATCATCATTCAATATGGAGTCCCTCAAACTACATTTCCGACAATGGGACCCAATTCGAGAGCGCTGAGTTCTAGACTTTCTATGAATGGCACACCATCGAAAAGAGATTCTCTGCAGTAGCTCATCCACAAGCCAATGGGAAAGTCGAGGTTGTTAACAAAGTGATCAAGTCCATCATCAAGAAGCGTCTCGAAATAGCCAGAGGCTTATTGGTAGATGAGCTCCTTCTAGCTCTATGGGCCTACCAGACCACCAGTCAATGACTGGCCATACTCTCTTCCGCCTATGGATTCGAAGTCATCATTCCCATTAAGCTCAAACTTTAATCTCAAGGAGTCACTAACTACGATCCAAAGACCAACCAAGATCTTCTCTTGGAATCACTTGACTTACTCGAAGAGAAAAGAGATGAAGTTGAACTCCGAGCTATCGCCCAATGCCAATGAGTCACCTGATACTTCAACTCCAAAGTCCGTCCAAGTGACCTCAACGTCGACGACCTCTTCCTAGAAAGGATCTTTCCCACACCGAATGGTTCAGTACTCATTGGGAAGGTCCATACGTCATACAATGGAGGCTTGGAGATGGAACCTTCAGGCTAACGACCGTTGATGGCGCCAAACTCCCAAAGGGATGGAATGGTGAACAGCTCCAGCGCTACTTTACATAACTTAGTGTACATATTTACTGCTTTCTAACAAAGTTTTATTTTCTTCAAATTCAAGGCATTGTATAGTAAAGGCCATAGTCTCCAAAGTTATTAGTCAAAATAGTTTCCAATTCTCCAAGATTTTGGTAAGTTTACCTTTTGCGTAGTATGTTTGAGCAACTGTTACAACCGGCCTGCATATACGAACGCACAATAACAGATTGGCACCTCGGAGCCTGGGACCGATCCCCCAACTCGAGTCTCGAATCAACAACGAGACCGAGTATAAATAAGCTAACTTGTGTCTCAAATCAAGACGAGAACGAGTTTAAATAAACCAACTCGATTCTCGAATCAACAATGAGACTGAGTATAAATAAGCCAACTCGAGTCTCGAACCAACGACGAGACTTAATGCAAACAACCTCGTCCCTAAGTCTTCGGACTTGGGAGCAGCCCATTAGCCGGGTGAGTGTGACATCGAACACTAGTTTGACCCCTATCCGACCCGACAGGCCTGGATTCAGGCAACATTTGGTGAACCATCAGCACCTTCGAACTCTAATTCGGACTCTGCACACTTGGAACTCCACAACAAGGGAAATCCTAGAGGCGGAGTCGACGTATACAATCTTCGCACGACTTGGGAAACACAAGAGCGATGCCTGGAATAAAGTTTGCGTAAGTATAACGACAAGTATGTTTGTCCAAGTACAAGTGTTGGAAAGCATAAGACAAACATTTGAACACTTAACCCAAAATGTGGTATAAGAAAAGTCAACTAGCACTTTCATTTCACAACGCTAACGAAAACTACACATATTTGTCTATCTTTCTAACGTCATGGCATACATTCCTCCTAAAGAGAGGGCCATACTCGCGTATACTATCGGATTACATAACCAAATTGTAGATAACAATCTCTAGGACGATCCGTCTTTCTTCTTCTTCCTCTTCTTGACGGATTCAGCACTAGGTATTTCGTCACTAGTCTTTGTCCTTTTTTCCCGGAGCTAACTCTGCCTCGTCCTCCTTTACCCTTGGTTAGGGAGATGGACTTAAAGGAAATTAATTTATACTTTCCATCATCGTCCACGCCGGGATAACTTGCAATGGTTTCGAAGTGATACCTGTGGGAAGAGCTATCACGGCCCCAGTTCCTTCCTTCTATCCAGCATCCTTTGCCTTCTTAACTTCCAGTTACGCCTTCGTCTTAGCTTCTCGTGCGGACTTTTGTTCAGCTAGCTTTCTAGCCTTAAGCTTCTTATCTGCTTCTGCTTGGATCTTCCTGAATGCGTCTTCGCCCCCTTTCTTGGCGTTCTCGTCGACTTGTTTCTTCTTGGCCTCATCATTGGCCCTCTTCTTCTCAGCCTCTTCGACGACTTTCTTCCTTGTTATCTTGGCTTTGGCCTTCTCCTCAGTATCCTTCCTAGCCTTTACCTGAGCCTCCTACAGAGCTGCTCATCATCCTGCCTTTTCTCTTCTTTCTCCTCTGCCTTGGCCATCAATTTGGCTTTCTGCGATTGCACCAAGTCATACATCGTCTGCACACTCGCATCCACCGGGCCCATCACATAAACTCCTTGGCCATATACTATTTCCCCTTCCTCGGAGAGAAAATTCTTATAAACATTAGCATTTAGGTCCATATCCGAGAAAGTATCCATTGGACCGCCACCTTCTCCAAAATGTATCCCTTGCATCCTAGTTCAGTCTCTAGTAGTTGGAAAAGTGTCGAGGAAAATCTAGTTGCCATCTCCGCTCCAAAGTGGACTTCACAACAAAGAAGAAGGCTACTTAGACTCTTTTATCTTGGTGCTTATACCATTTTCAAGCATTCGTGATAATGACACTTTACCTCTAGAAACATGTGGCGCGGGAACGATAGGCAAAGTGCTCGCAGTTGTGGTTAGAGAGGAGCCCTCTAGTCCTAACCCCAGATAGTCGGGGTGATACTTGGTCATAGTAAGCATAGGGACCATGGGACTGCTGGCAGTGGAATATGGTGTAACTTGTTGCTGATAAGAACTCCCTTCCGCAAACTCGTGAGTGAAAATCACACTTCAGTAGGCATAAACTTCCCTTCCAGCAACATCTTGCGCTCGTTCTCGGTCAAGTTAGTGTCTATGAGTAGGAATTCATCTATGGCCTCCATCTACAGCCTCCAAGCCTCAAATTGCAATAGCCTTTCCCATGTCCGAGCCATCGCTCGGGGGTAATCATTGACCCACGATATTCCACGGAGTCTCAATGCTTTAACGTGCATAACCCAGATGGGTTCCTCTAGACACGCTTTCACCCTGGCCTCAGCATCCTCAATCTCCCCCTTGAGCTACTCTACCTCCTTATGACACCCATGTCCGCTAATGTCACTCTTTTAACATAATGCAATAAGTTCTGTGAAGCGTTATATGTAAACAGAAACATTACAAGATAGATATAAAATAGCAGCAGAATTTAAAACTTTATTTTTAAACAGAAAACATCATTGTCCAAAATCCAGTTACAACATAAGTCTGAAATACTGAAAACTCTCACTCTTTAACAGAATCCATTAAGTTCTGTGAAATATTATAGGTAAACAGAAACAGAAACATCACAAGACAGATATAAAATAGCAGCGAAATTTAAAACTTAATTTTCAAATAGAAAACATCGTGGTCCAAAATCCAATTACAACATAAGTCTGAAATACTGAAAACCTATTACATCAATTTAAAATATCTGCCTTATACTAAAAATCATCAGATTACAGTAATATAAAATCATAGTCCCCAAAAATAGCCATAGCAAATTACACAGGTAATCAAAGCGGTACATCTAAGCAGCTCCAAGCAGAAACATAAGAGAGAATCCTAATCAAGCCTGATCATTTCGACCCTGAGAACCTGAGGGGTGAAAGTAAGAGAGAGAGAGAAAACGAAACAAAATGAGTCAGACATAAATCTGGTGAGTCCAATAAGTTTTAGTAAATAACTAAAAGTATCATGATAGGCATATGAACTGGATGAGAGAGATAACAGTATCATAAGACATGTATAACAGACTAAGCAGGATAAGCAGAATGAACAGAGCAGAATAGATTACGCTTCCCAAATACTTTTCTCTGCACCAATACTAGTATAACAGATATGAATGATCCCAACAGAAACAAAATGGTAGACTTAGGTGTACTTCTAGTGACGAGTTTTACCCCCAAACCATAATAACAGGCACCCCGACAGCAATAACGGGCGCTACCCCAAATGATAATAACGGGCACCTAAACAGGCAGGACTAGATGTACTCTAATTACTCCTCCAATCGATCGGATCCCTATCCAGTAGATACCTTGTGCTGGTCCCACAATAGGGTGTATCACTTCCTAAAGTGGCAACCCCTTTCCCCGACAGGCACAACCATATATACTGGTGTCACATCGTCTTATCTTCCCAATCAGTCCGGACCCATGCACGCACATGACTCCATTGGAATACGCCGTCAACACCTCCACCCATATGAACCTATTATAATCAACTCAGTAAGCATACCCCTGACATCTACCTAGTGTGGGTCCCCCTATGATACCAGTATGTGTTACTGACTGATACGGGTCCCACGCCACAAATGATACAAGCCACCTTCTGGGCTTGTATCCCCAACTACTAGGATTTTGACAGGTTATGCCTAACAGTTTAACAAGCCTACATAACCCCAACATATAAAGCAAGTTAAGTTTATCTGGTTCATATATTCCCCCATTGATTACTAGATTTTCTTAACCACCACAGATTTACTTCTCCTCTTACCTTTAGATTGTAATTAACGAAAGTAATCTACAATCTTTTATCACTGGATTGTAATTAACGAAAGTAATCTACAATCTTTTATCCCCAGATTGTAATTAATGAAAGTAATCTACAATCTTTTATCCCCGGATTGTAATTAACGAAAGTAATCTACAATCTTTTATCCCTGGATTGTAATTAATGAAAGTAATCTACTATCTTTTATCCCCGGATTGTAATTAACAAAAGTAATCTACAATTTCTCACCCTAATTCGCATTTTCATATTTCCCTAAGTTATAGTTTAACGGTTTATATAACCCCCACGGATTAAACAGGTTAAGTATTATAGTTTAACAGGTTATTATCATTCCATATTCATGTATGTTAATGCACCAAATCTCTCACATTAAGTTGACCGCTTGTTGATGCTGGATATGTCGGGTGGCTCCGGGCAGACTTCTACCACAAGTTGGACTTAACCTCGCATCTTAGCACTGTTATGTGTAAATTTATGCACTAGACCCCTCACATTAAATTAACTACTTATGGTTGCTAGATTTGCCGGACGGTTCTAGGTAGACTTCTACTACAAGTTGAATCTAATTTCGTGTCTAAGTGCGGTTACAATTTCTATTTACTATAAATTTAGGCATATTCATTCTTGAACAATTATTCATGTTCATCATAGATTTTTCATGACCTTACCCTCAATTCATCAATCATTATATAAGATACGCCTCAAATAAAAGTTTAGGTCACAGTATAGGTTATGCCCCAAATCCCAGTCATGTTTTATAATGCAGGTTATGCCCCAATATATCATTCCCAACCATTCCCAATTTTGTTCGTTCGCATATTTCGGTGATAGGCCTAGGCTCGAAGGTAGCATGACTATAAAAATAAAAAGGGAAGGAGGGAGAGAAGAGAACAGAATTAGGCATAATAACATAATAGGCATATGATAATAGGAATATGCATAAAAGAGATAGGCATGTAAGGACTAAACAGTAGAATAGGTGTACAAGTAATGGAAGATCTGTTTAGTTATGATTCAGGTTACTAACATGCATAGGTTTAGATCCAAACTTATAAACATGTCAGGATTACTAATTAAATGTTTGTATCTAAAAGTAACATGAACTCACAGAGACTGGATCCAAAGATTAGAGAATTGAATGTTGATGTTGTAGCAGAGATTCTTGTATACGTATAAGTCGTTGCAAAGAAATGAATGTATGGGTTGATCCCAAGGTCGACCCCAATCGGTCGAATTCCTACGTGTCTTCCCACTCTTCGATTTTGATTCATTTTGAATTCTGGACTGGTTTTGTGTGTATATTTTTTTTTGCTTATATGTATACAAACTTTAAAGCTTAATAACTTCTTCATACGATGTCCATTTTATGCAAATTCGGAGTCCATCTGAAGCAGAATTCCAAGAAGAACGCAATGGTGCAGTATGTTTCCCTTAATTCCCAATATTTAATTAAGTGTTCTTTAGTTTATTATTATAGTGCTCTTTTAAAATTATGGGGTGTTACATTCTCCCCTACTTAAAGGATTTCGTTCCTGAAATCTCCAAGTTAAGAAGAATGTATATCCTAGCATCCATTATCCATCTACTCATCCACCAATCACAGGCATCCATTGTCCTTAAAAGATTTCTAGTGCTTATATGAACATATGCAAAGGTGTGTGTATATCTACCTATACTAATGCAAAAGATCAGGCGGTCTACTGATTCAGTCGACCTCCTTTATGAAATGTATGTTAGTGCCATGAATCCAGCATGTATAAAAATAGTCCTAGTATATCATGTAAGTGTTATATGTGTGCACAATCATCCATCCAAATGCAACATTCATGTGATGATACACCCATTTCCATCCAGAAAAAGAAAATTATGAACATATATCCATATGCAGTATGAGAGTGATTGAGCCAGTCTAGTGCCATGTGTGTGTGTATGCATCCAAGAGCAACCACTAGAAAAAACTTGCTTCCACATGCATTCATCCAACATAACATGTCTCAAACACATGTTTGCATCCATTGGTTCCTTACCTAAAGGTCAAAAATTCGATCAGTAGGACATACTTAGATGACAGAAATAAGTACAAATAAAAGCTTTGGAAAAACAAGTTAATAACATACCCTTGAAAAGAAAAGGGTACGAAGTGCGAATCTTGTCTTCAGTCTCCCAAGTCGCAACCTTGCAGTCTTCGCCCTATTGAACTTTCATCAATTTGACCTCTCGGTTGCGAAGCTTCTCAACCTCTGATCCGAGGATACGGATAGGAACTCGTCTAACTGTCGCCTCCCATTCTACCTTTACTTCCTCAAGCATACTCGACTCGACTACTTCTGCGGTATTATGCAGACACTTCCGCAAATGAGAAACGTGGAAAACTTCCGCAAATCTTTCTGGTAGCTTTACTATATAGGCCATTTGACCTATTCTTTCCACTATGGGAAATGGCCCTACAAACCTTGGCGCTAGTTTCCCTACAGATCCAAAGCGAACCACATTCCTCAAAGGTGATACCTTGATCAAAACCATGTCTCCCACCTCAAACTCAATATCAGTCCTTCTCTTATCTGCGTAGGTCTTATTCCTGTCCTGAGTTGTCCTCATGCATTTGCAGATAAGGTCAACCTTCTCCAAAGTCTCTATAATCATCTCAGGTCCAAGTAGAAGTCCATCTGTAGACTCCCACCAATAAGTCGGTGATCTACGGGGTTGTCCGTATAATTCCTCGAAGGGTGCCATGCCAATACTTGCCTGATAGCAGTTGTTGTAGGCGAACTCTACCAATGGAAGATGCTCTTCCCAAGTCCCTCTGAAATCTAGGATAAAAGCCTCAAAAGATTTTCAATAACTCTATTCACCCTCTCAGTCTACCCATCAGTCTGAAGATAATACGCAGTGCTCAAACATAATTGCATACCAAGTGCCTCTTGCAAGCTTCCCCAAAACTCACTGATAAAGATGGGACCACGATCACTCACTATGCTGGAAGGTACTCCATGTAGATGGGCTATCTCACGAAGATAAATTGATGCCAATCATGCTGTCATTCTCTTGTTCTTAACAGGAATGAAATGCGCGCTCTTAGTAAGCCTGTCTACTATAACCCAGATGTTAGTATTGCCCTACCTCGATCTAGGAAACCATCAATGAAATCCATAGAGACGCTCTCCCACTTCCACTGTGGGACCTCCAAAGGGTGCAACAACCCGCCAGGCTTTTGCTGTTCAGATTTAACTTGCTGGCATATCAAACATTGAGCTATGAAATCCGCTGCATATTTCATCATCCCAACCCAAAAGAAAACCCTCTTCATATCTCTATACATCTTATCGCCACCCGGATGGATGGTCATTTTAGAACGATGGGCTTCCTCAAGGACCGTCTTCAACAAACTCCCAACTTAGGGAACACAAAGCCTTTCATCCCTTCGTAGTCACCCTTTGTCATCCATGGAGTATCTGCTAAGGTGACTAGAAGTCTCTCCTCTGCTGAGCCTATCCAAAATGTGTGCTATTTGTGGGTCCTTTCGTTGTGAAGATCCTATTTGATCCAAAAGAGTAGGTCGCACTTCTAACGATGCCAATAAACCAAATGTAAACTCGGTAGAGGGCCGAAAATCGAAGGTGGATATATACTCCAAGCTCAGCCTCTCTACAAATAGAGGACTTAAGGTCATCCTCTGCCTACTCAACGCGTTCGCCACCACATTACCCTTACCAAGGGTATAAGCAATCTCAAAGTCATAGAATGCTAGAAACTCCATCCATCTCTACTGCCTCAAATTGGGATCCTTTTGCGAGAACAAATACTTGAGAGATTTATGGTCCGTGTATAACTCGAACCTCTCTCCAAGTAGATATTGTCGCTAAGACTTAAGCGCGAATACTATGGCAGCCAACTGAAAATCATGCGTAGGGTAGTTCTTCTCATGAACTCTCAACTGTCTACCACTGTAACATACTACTCTTCCCTCTTGCATCAAAATGGCACCAAGCCCTCGGCCACATGCATCAGTGTATAGTGTGAACATCTTGTTCCTTTCAGGAAAAGTCAAGACTAGGGCTGTTGTCAGAACCCTCTTCAATCACTGAAAAGCATCCTCACAATCAACGTTCCAAGCAAACGTCAGATTCTTCTTCGTCAGCCTGGTGAGCGGGGCTGATATCTTAGCGAATCCTTTAATAAACTTCCTATAGTAGCCTGCTAAACCAAGAAAACTTCTCACCTCCGTTGCATTCTTCCAATCTTGAACTGCAACTAGTTTTGCAGGATCCACCGTTATCCTTTCCTTGGAAACCACATGCCCTAAAAATCTCACTTTCTTTCTCCAAAAGTGGTAATTGGAGAATTTCGCCTTAAACTGGTGTGTTCTGAGAGTCCTTAAGACCTCTCCTAAATGCAGGGCATGTTCTTCTTCATTTTCGAGAAAATCAAGATGTCATCAAAAAAGACCACAACGAACTTATTTAAAAACTCCCAAAACACACTACTCATCGGATCCACAAAATAGGCGGGTGCATTCGTCAAACCAAAAGGCATGACGTGCCACTCAAAGAAACCATCTAGAGTTCTAAAAGTGGTCTTGTCTATACTGTCCTCGGCCACCCTCAAATGATGAAACCCCATGGCCAAGTCTAACTAGGAGAAAACAGATGCACCAACAAGCTGGTCAAACAGAACATCTATCCCCGTAAGTGGGTGCCCACGATCACTCACTATGCTGGAAGGTACTCCATGTAGATGGGCTATCTCACGAAGATAAATTGATGCCAATCATGCTGTCATTCTCTTGTTCTTAACAGGAATGAAATGCGCGCTCTTAGTAAGCCTGTCTACTATAACCCAAATGTTAGTATTGCCCTACCTCGATCTAGGAAACCATCAATGAAATCCATAGAGACGCTCTCCCACTTCCACTGTGGGACCTCCAAAGGGTGCAACAACCCGCCAGGCTTTTTCTGTTCAGATTTAACTTGCTGGCATATCAAACATTGAGCTATGAAATCCGCTACATATTTCATCATCCCAACCCAAAAGAAAACCCTCTTCATATCTCTATACATCTTATCGCCACCCGGATGGATGGTCATTTTAGAACGATGGGCTTCCTCAAGGACCGTCTTCAACAAACTCCCAACTTAGGGAACACAAAGCCTTTCATCCCTTCGTAGTCACCCTTTGTCATCCATGGAGTATCTGCTAAGGTGACTAGAAGTCTCTCCTCTGCTGAGCCTTTCCAAAATGTGTGCTATTAGCCTTTCATCCCTTCGTAGTCACCCTTTGTCATCCATGGAGTATCTGCTAAGGTGACTAGAAGTCTCTCCTCTGCTGAGCTATCCAAAATGTGTGCTATTTGTGGGTCCTTTCGTTGTGAAGATCCTATTTGATCCAAAAGAGTAGGTCGCACTTCTAATGATGCCAATAAACCAAATGTAAACTCGGTAGAGGGCCGAAAATCGAAGGTGGATATATACTCCAAGCTCTGCCTCTCTACAAATAGAGGACTTAAGGTCATCCTCTGCCTACTCAACGCGTTCGCCACCACATTACCCTTACCAAGGGTATAAGCAATCTCAAAGTCATAGAATGCTAGAAACTCCATCCATCTCTACTGCCTCAAATTGGGATCCTTTTGCGAGAACAAATACTTGAGAGATTTATGGTCCGTGTATAACTCGAACCTCTCTCCAAGTAGATATTGTCGCTAAGACTTAAGCGCGAATACTATGGCAGCCAACTGAAAATCATGCGTAGGGTAGTTCTTCTCATGAACTCTCAACTGTCTACCACTGTAACATACTACTCTTCCCTCTTGCATCAAAATGGCACCAATCCCTCGGCCACATGCATCAGTGTATAGTGTGAACATCTTGTTCCTTTCAGGAAAAGTCAAGACTAGGGCTGTTGTCAGAACCCTCTTCAATCACTGAAAAGCATCCTCACAATCAACGTTCCAAGCAAACGTCAGATTCTTCTTCGTCATCCTGGTGAGCGGGGCTGATATCTTACCGAATCCTTTAATAAACTTCCTATAGTAGCCTGCTAAACCAAGAAAACTTCTCACCTCCGTTGCATTCTTCCAATCTTGAACTGCAACTAGTTTTGCAGGATCCACCGTTATCCTTTCCTTGGAAACCACATGCCCTAAAAATCTCACTTTCTTTCTCCAAAAGTGGTAATTGGAGAATTTTGCCTTAAACTGGTGTGTTCTGAGAGTCCTTAAGACCTCTCCTAAATGCAGGGCATGTTCTTCTTCATTTTCGAGAAAATCAAGATGTCATCAAAAAAGACCACAACGAACTTATTTAAAAACTCCCAAAACACCCTACTCATCGGATCCACAAAATAGGCGGGTGCATTCGTCAAACCAAAAGGCATGACGTGCCACTCAAAGAAACCATCTAGAGTTCTAAAAGTGGTCTTGTCTATACTGTCCTCGGCCACCCTCAAATGATGAAACCCCATGGCCAAGTCTAACTAGGAGAAAACAGATGCACCAACAAGCTGGTCAAACAGAACATCTATCCCCGTAAGTGGGTGCCTATTCTTCTTTATGAGCTTATTCAACTCCTTGTAGTCCATTCATAAGCGAAGAGAGCCATCCCCCTTAGTCGCGAATACGACTGGAGCACCCCATTCAGATATGCTTCGCCTAATAAATCCCTTCTCAAGTAGCTCCCCTACTTGCTTGCTGAGCTCCCTCCTTTCTCTAGGAGCCATGTGACGCACATGCAATGCACCTGGCCTTGCATTGTCCACCAAATATATTCAGAAATCAATCTCACGCTTCGGAGGTAAGCCCTTAACCTCCTTAAAAACATCTGATTACTCACAGACTACTGGTACAGAATGTAAATCATCGACAGAAGCATTAAGTGATTTTAGAAAACTAAGCATGTTAGACTCCTTAGGGTCACATGAAATCTCGAGAGTCATCCCATGGCAAGTCAAAAGCCTAACGACCCTCCTCTCGCAGTCTAGAATGACACCATACATGGCTAGCCAATCCATCCCTAGAATCAAACCATAGCCCATGAAACCAAGCACTTATGTGTCGCACTCAAACTCGACGCCCAACACAGATATTCTCAAACGCCGACAAATCATAGACAGAAGAGCCATGCCCGCAATGGGGTTTGAGACAACAATGGGATCCAAAACCATACTAGTACTTAGGTGTAGAGACTCAACCAAAGTATCGGATATAAAAGAAAGCAAAGTGCCAGATCAAAAAGAGTTCTA
This sequence comes from Allium sativum, assembly GCA_030737875.1. Taxonomy (NCBI): domain Eukaryota; kingdom Viridiplantae; phylum Streptophyta; class Magnoliopsida; order Asparagales; family Amaryllidaceae; genus Allium; species Allium sativum. The sequence continues at coordinate 954,085,174 of CM060915.1, forward strand.
ATAGGATGATCGGAAAGAGAAATCAAACCTTCAACGGAAACTTTCCTACCTCTGTCCAGTACACTAGCCACGAGAGCATGCACCTGCCCACCAGAAGATCCTGCCCTTTAGCTCTGTCCTTGCTTCTTCAGCTACTCCCTAGAACAGTGTCCAACTTTGCCATAGTTGAAACAAGCATTCTTCCTTTTTCGGCAATCTTTGACCAAATAACCCACGTTACCAAAATCGTGACACTTCTTCTTTCCTTTATTTGAACTTTATTAGGGTTTCCTTCTTTCATCTATGTTCCTTCTTAGGCCACCATTTTTCTCATCCTCTGGTTGTGCTCCTTAGCCCTAACTCCCTTAATCTCCTTTTTACCATCCTTGTGTAACATGCTAACAAGTCTCTCAAAAGCAGCCTCCATCGCATGGAAATTCTTACGAAGCTAGAGAGAAAATTAGCCACAGGTGGAACTACTGCAGCTACAGATGGAGGTTAGTTACTTCCTTGCCCTTCGACAAATGCCATAGTTTTAACATGCCTACAGAACCATGCCGCAATGGGGACATCCTTGGGGAAGAATCAGTTCCCTAGACATGCTGAAAAGAAAAGGGATTCAAGCGGAGAATCGAGAGATATTTTATATGCCTTTGGGGAATATATTTTTCAAAAACAGGCTTTTCTTTGAAAAAACTTTCTTTTTGAAGCGTTTTGAAAACAATTTTCAAAACCTTTTATCTGATCTTTTAACCTTCAGCTCTGATACCAAATGTGACAGCCTACGTCCGTTAATGTCACTCTTTAACAGAATGCATTAAGTTCCATGAAGCGTTATAGGTAAATAGAAACATAAACATCACAAGATATATATAAATAGTAGCGAAATTTAAAATTTTATTTTTAAATAGAAAACATCGTGGTCCAAAATCCAGTTATAACATAAGTCTGAAATACTAAAAACCTATTACATCAATTTAAAATATCTTCCATGTACTAAAAATCATCAGAGTACAGTAATATAAAATCATAGTCCCCAAAAATAGCTATAGCAAGGTAGACAGGTAATCAAAGCGGTACATCTAAGCAGCTCCAAGCAGAAACAGAAGAGAGAATCCTAATCAAGCCTAAGTATTCCCATCCTAAGAACCTGGGGGTAAAGGAAGAGATAGAAAAGGAAACAAAACGGGTCAGACATAAATCTGGCGAGTCCAGTGACTTTTAGCATATAAATAAGTAAAAGCATAGTGATAGGCATTTAAACTGAATGAAAGAGATAACAGTATCATAAGACAGGTATAACAGACTGAGCAGGATAAGCAGAATGAACAGAACAGAATATATTACGTTTCCCAAATACTTTGCTCTGCACCAATACTAGTATAATAGATATGAATGATCCCAACATAAAGATAATGGTAGACTTGGTGTACTTCTAGTGATGGATTTAACCCCCAAATGATAATAACAGTCACCCCAATAGCAATAATGGGTCTTACCCCAAACGATAATAACGAGCACCTAAATAGGCAGGACTAGATGTACCCTAATTACCCTCCCAATTGATCGGATCCCTATCTAGTAAATACCTTGTGTTGGTCCCACAATAGGGTGTGTCACTTCCTAAAGTGGCAACCCCTTTCCCCGACAGGCACAACCATATCTACTGGTGTCACATCATCTTATTTTCCCGATCAGTCCAGACCCATGCACGCACATGACTCCGTTGGAATGCACCGTCAACACCTCCACCCATATGAACCTCTTATAATCAGTTCAGTAAGCAAACCCCCAACAACTACCTAGTGCGGGTCCCCCTATGATACCAGTATGTGATACTGACTGATACGGATCCCACACCACAAATGATACAAGCCACCTTCTGGGCATGTATCCCCAACTACTAGGATTTTGATAGGTTAGCCTAACAATTCAACAGGCCCGCATAACCCCAACATATAAAATAGTTTAAGTTTATCGGGTTCGTATAACCCCCCACTAATTTAATAGATTTACTTAACCACCACAGATTTACTTAACCCCTTACCTTTAGATTGTAATTAATGAAAGTAATCTACAATCTTTCATCGCTGGATTGTAATTAACTAAAGTAATCTACAATCTTTTATCCCCAGATTGTAATTAAAGCAAGTAATCTACAATCTTTTATCCCCAGATTGTAATTAACGAAAGTAATCTACAATCTTTTATCCCTGGATTGTAATTAATGAAAGTAATTTACAATCTCTCATCCTAATTCACATGTTCATATTTCCCTAAGTTACAGTTTAATGGTTTATATAACCCCCAATGATTAAACAGCTTAAGTATTACATGTTAACAGGTTATTATCATTCCTCGTTCATGTATGTTAATGCACCAGACCTCACACTAAGTTGACCACTTGTGGATGCTGGATATGCCGGGCGGTTTCGGGCAGACTTCCGCCATATGTTGGACTTAACCTCGTATCTTAGCACCGTTATGTGTACATTTATGCACTAGACCCCTCACATTAAATTAACCACTAGTGGATGCTGGATTTCTGGGCAGTTCCGGGCACACTTCTACCACAATTGAATCTAACCTCGTGTCTAAGTGCGATTACAATTTCTATTTACTGTAATTTAGGCATATTCATTCTTGAACAACTATTCATGTTCATCATAGGTTTTTCATGCCCCTACCCTCTAGTCATAAATCATCATATAAGATATGCCCCATGTTAAAATCTTAGATCACAGTATTGGTTATGCCTCAAATCCCAGTCATGTTTTATAATGCAAGTTATGCCCCAATATATCATTCCCAACCATTCCCAATTTCGTTCATTCGCATATTTCAGCGATAGATCTAGGCTCGAAGGTAGTCTGGCTATAAAAATAAAAAGGAAAGAAGGAAGAAAAGAGAACAGAATTTGGCCTAATAACATAATAGGCATATGATAATAGGAATGGGCATAATTGGGATAGGCATGTAAGGACTAAATAGCAGATCAGGTATACAAGTAGTAGCAGATTTGTTTAGTTATGATTCAGGTTATTAACAGGCATAGGTTTAGATCCAAACTTATAAACATGTCAGGATTACTTATTAAATGTTTATATCTAAAAGTAACACGAACTCACAGAGACCGGATCTAAAGAACAGAGACATGAATGTTGATGTTGTAGCAGAGATTTTTGTATACATATAAGTCGTTGTTGTAGAAGAATATGCTAATTCAATCCGAGATGGGGCAGCATCTCGTTGTCTCCATTGTTTTGGGTGAATAAAACAATAGAAATGAGTTCCTATATATAGCCTCAAGCCAATGAATCAGGTCAAGAAACAAGTCCACGTTCAGAGCATGAATCTGGCCGAATCTCGGGGTAGGTCGACACCCCCTTATGTGGGTCTACCCTAGGGTCGAACCCCATGGGGCATGGGTCGACCCCCACGGGTCAAATTCCTGCGTGTCTTTCTGCTCTTCTATTTTGATTTATTTTGAATTCTGGACTTGTTTTGTAAATATAATTTTTACTTATATGTATACAAACTTTAAGGCTTAATAGCTTCTTCATACGATGTTCGTTTTCATAAACTCGGAGTCTACACTAGGCAGAATTCCAAGAAGAACACAATTGTATAGTACGTTTCCCTTAATTCCTAATATTTAATTAAGTATTCTTTAGTTTATTGTTATAGTGTTCTTTTAAAATTACGGGGTGTTACACTACCTTTGATGCTCACCCCTTATTCCGTCCAGTGAGCTCAACACTTCTTTGTTGTTAGCTTTAGCGGCCTCCTTTTCCTTCTTGACCACTTCCAAGTCCCCTTTGGCTCATAATTCTCTCACTGAAGCCTTTGAATTTCTTCATTCTCGTCTTTTAGCCTCTGGTTCTCCTTCAGTGAGGCCTCGTTGTCTGTCTAGAGCTAGAACGCCTTCTCGTTCTCCTTAGTCAAACAGTTATTTTCCTCTATTAGCTTTGAGTTCTCCTTCTTAAGTCTCGCATTATCGGTCATCACCGAGGCCACGGTGTCTTTAAAAGTTGTCTCAATGTGTTATACCTCTCTCTCCAGCTTCTTATACTTCTCGTCAAGCTCACATGTTTCAGCAACAGAGAGTTAGCATATAAACATATTGCTCGAATACGCAGAAATAGGTACAACTTAAGGCATTGTCTTATGTAATGCCTCGTCCCGACTCTGAATAGTCATATATTCATCCTTGACCTCATGCGTTAGGTTTGCAATCTCTACTTTCTTGTTCCGGACCAACTATGAGAGATGACCTAAATACTTCCTAAACTCATCAGCCTGGTAAAAAAGTAGGGTACACCTTCTACCACACCATGTCGGTACCCTCTCGAGGAATTGGGTTAATGCCCGGGAGTCATTTTATTTCGTCGAAGTATCACTTGGGAAATCGCACCCTCGGTAGGGCCCTCCTCTGCTCTGTAGTAAACTCTAATGCTTTGGGTGCCTCTGGCAGTTTTCCCATTTTCTTCGACACTACTTTCTTTCTTTTTTTGTTCGGCGCAAGCTCCTTTCCTTCTGAAGAGGTGATGGGCATTGAGGGTGGAATATAATGAGGGGTCATCGAAAAGGGATGCACGGTGCCTGCGGTGACGTGTCTTATATTGTCCCAGATGACCGAGTGAATGAAGGAGCGAATTCAGAACATCGAGATTGTTCTGTGTAATAATACTCGTTGCCACGGTTTCTAGGGTGTGAGGGCTAATCAAACAAACTAGCATCTCTTCTATAATATCTAAGGAAACCACTTCTTGGCGGTCGATGACCCCGGACCCTTGGCCTCGGCCTCCACGTCCTCGAGCCATTTCACCTACGAAGGAATAGACTCAAGATTAGAGTCAAACACTCTACATACACAAACAAATGTTGTGTCATGCAGTGTTTATGAGTGTGTGTCCTAAGTGTTCTCTCAACAGACTAGTTAGTGGTCTGCTCGAAGGAGTGATCTCCCCAATGGTAAGTGTTAAGCCTACTAAACTTGTGCCACTAGGCCAAGGCGATGTGACAACAAGAGGGATCTTATTTAGCTTGTCAAACTGACCCTCCTTTTCCAACGAGATGGTGGTCCCGGAGTGATTTACTGAAGACTGCGGCCCAGGCGACACTTCTGTCCTTGCCTCATCTGCCGCAAGCAGGGTAGGAGTAGGCGACAGGCCCTCGTCTCTAGCAACTGCCTCATCGTTGTCGGTCTCATCCTCACTGGGTTTCCCCCTGAGTCTTGGCGGTCCATTTCCGCTTGGACACGATAGAGGATGCTTTTCTCTTACAACCCAAAGAGCTTCCGCCTCCCTTAGTTCCCGCTTTTCCCTTAACTCCGGCAAAGGCCGGCCTGATAACTGTGCGACCACTGAGAAGTAAGCCCGCGCGATGAAGCCACTCCTGATTCAAAAAAAACCTAGTAGATCTGGCACTGGCCTGGATGGACAACAATGACTTAAGGCGTTGTTGATACATGGTGTCTGCAGGAGCAAGAGGTATTCCTATTAACACAAAAGCAAAGTAAACTCAAAGATAATAACTCAACAAGCTCTAAATTCAAAACAAGCAAAAATACTCACTCCCATCCAGCCACACCCTTGCAGATATAGGCGGGCAGCGCAAAAAGAACTAGTCGTGCTTAAACACGCTAAGCTTACTTCGTTTCCGCTCAATGAAACTAGTACTCGACAGTGATTCAAGGTAATATAGAGAAGGTTGTGTGCTTGTTCTCCTCTTCTACTGAAAAAGATACTAGATGCTCTCTCCGATGGGCTTTATCTGCAGGTATTCCCTGAAGAGAATGCAGGTACCCAGGAGGGAAGCATATGCATTTGGATGAAGTTGTGTATGCCCCAAGCGAAAATAATGCAGCATATCTCAGATGAAGTTATTTGTCGGGGGCACGCACGTAGAAGTACATGCATGCCTGTTCTAGGCAGTGAACCCTTCAGGAGGTGCATGAGCCTTGTCGCCTTTTTGAGGCACCAGAACATCTCCTTAGGGAATGCTAAACTGTATCGCCATACTCCTTACCGCCATTTCATCCATGTGCAAGGCTACCGAATTCGGCGGATTCTCTATTATAACTGCCCCCGCCATCATATATGTCGCATCCAGAGTGCTTCCCTTTGTAATATATACGCGCTCTTCTCCTTCATATTCACCCCCAATCATTCCAAGCCATCCTTGCACCAGTGACTCTACAGAATGATCAACCATCAACTTTTGTCCTTCCGGCTGCACTCCCTAGTCGGGCTCTTTTAGCGGACCCATCGGTTGGGAAGGAGTTGACTCCCTAGAGGTCTTAAGCTTGTTGTCCCCTAAACTAGTACCCCTAGCTGAACTGGATTAGAACGGAGAGTGCTGCGAAGCTCCATCTTCTACAGTCTTTTGTTTCTTAGATCTTGTTTCCATTGCTAACTATACTTTCAATATAGTTGCATTAGATATCGCATTGTATAACCTGTACCACTCATGTTGGTGTAAACTAACATATAAGTGTAATGTCGTATAATGTTGGTACATTTATAACTTGAAAATTAGGACATGGAGACGATCACAAGTCCTCAAGACTGTAACCATTGTCATCATCGACCAATATCGTCAAATTTACGTCGAGTCATGTCTACACCACGATTAGAACCGAGGAAGCACGTTCGACGTTTGACAGTTCAGTCAGGTATTTACAACTTAGGTCTATGCTCTAACCCTATGTACAACTCTAAATTGTTGACTCAATCATGTTGAACAAAGAATTTGGTTTAATTGTGTAACGCTGCGGAAATGACGAGATTCCAAAGGTGAGTCGTCAGGAGCTCAAGACCTAATGGTAAATGCGAAATGTAACGAAAGTGGGGCTCGAAACGCTCGGGTTAGCAAAGAATCCCATATCCCCTCAAGGATACAAATTTCTGTATCCCTCCAAGGTTATGAAATATCGTATCCGTCCGGGGTTACTAAATTTCTTATCCCCTCTGGAGGGATATGAATTTCAATGGTTTCCAACCACAAACTTTGACTCTCCCCCGAAGTGTCGCACTCCACATTCTCCATACCAAATTTGACTCCCTTCCTCCTCTTTCGTCTCCAAACCTTCTTCCATAAATCTCCGATTCACCACCTTCGAATCCAAGAACATGATTTGATACCAACCCCTCAAGAACCACTTTTGAGCCTGAATCGGAGCTCAAACCCGACCCCCTCGAGCTCCAATGTCGAGTGCAAGAGCTTGGTCGAGTTCAAGCACGATTCAAGACTCAATCGTGGCCTCGATTCGAAGGATCGAGGCCGAGCTTGGTTCGAAATTCAAATGTTTATAGCGAATTAGCGTTCCCACTTGTAGTTGCGTTCGAGTTCAGTCAGTCACAATATTGGATTCTTAGGGCTCGGTAGGAAACAATGTGGAAAAAGGTGAAGAAGGCGTTGTGTGTCGAATTTATAGGAGAAGAGGGATATTAGGCCTGGCCCATCTGTCGTTTTGTATCCAATTGGGGTACAAAATTTTGTATCCTTTTGTAGGGATACGAGGTATATATAAAAAAGGAGGACTCATAAACATATGCAATGACATGCATATTTTTCACGCATATGTTTCCCTACCTCGAATGACCATGTGTACGTATATACTCGCATATATATATATATATATATATATGTATATATATATATGTATATATATACACATGTTCATGAAAGTATCGAAAAACGAGAACGAAGTCTCCAAGTTTGGAGAGATTTACGACTCATGATTCAACTATAGCCACGCGCACGTGGTTTCGACGTTATGACAATCGACACCGGTTCGATTTGCTAACTAATAGTACGCTCAAAAGTCCAGACGACTCGGGAATGTATGACAACGATTAAATCCACGACCCGATGTCGTTTCTCGAAATCCAACTTGCATAGTCATAAACCCAACACACATTTATTACTCATACATTATTTTATTTTCAAACTCCGATTGTATCGCACAAAACCACGTGTGAGCGTATATACGACACTACGTTGACAATGACTCGTTCATGTTACAACTAAACGAGAGTCGAGAACTAATGTTTAAATTCGTGAGTAAACAGGAATTATATGATCAACAAAAATAACAATTTCAACTCAAAGCACAACATGTCAAGACAGGACGTACTTAGGGAGGCAAATGTTAACCGGCCTTTTGGTCCAGTTCCCTAAATTACACCAGGCCCAGCACAACTCAACACATTGCATGGCATCAAAGCCCGAAGCATCGCCAAAACACTGAGGATTCCACCCCAAGAGGATTCATATGAACATAGCCTGGCAACTCATCAAAATAATGTTCCTAGCCTTTTTTCGAACCCCTTACTTTTGGGATTTCCAATCCCTCATTATGCTTATTTCAAACCCCTCAAAGTCAATGCATAACAAAACAGTTTATATCCCCCATCATGCAACAAGAAAGTTTGGCTCCATCTACCTCGTTCAGAATATTTCGAATCCCACCACACGAAGAGGCCCTCCAATGTATCCCTAAGGATACGAGTTTGTACCCCTTAAGGGATACGAAAAACTCGTATCCTATAGGGATGCGAAATAATCGTACCCCTCCGGATATGCTAATTTGTATCCCTTTGGAGGGATACGAAAAACTCGTATCCCCTAGGGATACAGAATAATTATATCCTTCTGTGGTACACTAATTTGTATCCCCTTGGAGGGATATGAAAAATTCTTATCCCCCGACGATACAAAATAATCGTATCCCTCCAGATATACGCTAATTTGTGTCCCTCTGAGGGTTACGAAAAACTCGTATCCCCTAAGGGATACAAAATATCTGTATCCCCCGAGGATACGTTATTTTGTATCCTAAGGGATACAAATTTTGTATCACTTGGGATACGGAATTCGTATCCCCCAAGGGGGATAAGATTTTTCACATGCAATGTAGGTAGGATTCGAAATTCAGACTGTGGCCTTTAAGGATTACAAAATTCTACTGTGTGGTCCCCAAATCCAACCTACTCCCACCTAACCCATCACCTATAAATACCCCCATGCTCATTCTTCACAAGGGTTGGATTTTTGTTGATTTGACATCTCTTCAAGATCCTAGAACTCAATAATAGCAGCCTAGTTGAAGAGGAAGAAGTAGCATAAAAATCACTTTTTCCCCAAGACTTAGCATGTGACAATTATGACTCTGAAATACTTGGAAACACTTGTAAACAAATGTCATGATGAAGTTCAATGCTTGTAACTCATTTTTGTGAAAAAATATCAGCAAACTCCTTTAAAGTGGATGTAGGCCCCTCACTGACTGAACCACTATAAATCTGCATGTTATTTACTACCATTTGCAGTTAATTTTCCCACATGAAACGATATTCTTAAATAATTAAGAATATTTAGGTGTTACGACATTTTTTGCCATCAACACCCACTGGTTTTTAAAGTGGCTGAAAACAATTTTATTATAACAAGTAATAAATACAAGTATTACAAGAGGATGGTGGTTACCAATCTACTAATTCGATTTTTAAAGTGGACCATCCACTACATACGTCATTTATAGTGGGTCGTCTACTAATCTAATCTAGATTAAAGTACATGAGCTAGCTTTTTCTGCTATACTATTATAAACTTACTTCTCCACGCAGGGATTCTAACAATTACATTTCAAGTCTAAATATTTAAGCTGAGATTGTAACACCCCATATTTTTTAGATAATAAAATAATAATAACTTAATTAAATAATGAGAATTAAGTAAAACGGACTGCGCCATTGCGTCTGTCTCGGAATTCTGGTCAAGATAGACACCTGGTTTGCTTAAAACGGACATCTTATGAAGAAGTTATTAAGCCTAGAAGTTTGTATACGCACAAGAGAAATATATATATATATATATATATATATATATGCAAACAAATTAAAATGTTAGCCTAGGAGGATTATGAATTCAAATCTGAAAAAGGGAATCAACGTTAAAAAAAAGATTATTGAATCATGAAAGCAAGGTAAACCTCTAAGAACCAATCTATTTAATTTTTTTTCTTTCCCTTCTCTTTTCATGAAATAATAAATCCATGGTCGTTAGGTCGTGAATCAAATTAAAGGGAAAAGGAAAACCATGAATGATAGAACGGATCAGATACAAAATTTGGGGAAAGCTTAAAGGTGAGTGGGTTTAAGCTATAGCCTTTAGATAATGTTATGGCTATCGTTTAGCATTCCCCTTTTTAATAAATTGTGAAATGGCCAGTTTAATTATAAATTGCTATTGTAACGAATTGAAATGTTGATATGAATATATCAGGAAATTCCTATGTTGAATTGGCTAAGTTATAAAATGTTTACATGTTGGAGAAAATAAACTTGTTTGGATATGTATAGCCAATTCAGTGATTGTAATTACATGCTTTACTTGGGACATATTATTGATTGAATGACATGTTAAAATAATTACCCGACTGAATGTTTACATGTCCTAGTAGAATTAAACATATGTTGAAAATGACATGCGACAAAATATAGGGAAAAAGTGGACGACATGTAAATTAGATTACTGTAAACTATATTACAGTAAAAAGGATAATATGTCTAAAATTTTCATGCAATGGGATTTTGGACCATAACATATATTATGTTTTGAGATTTTAATTTGGAAGCGCAATTTGATATGAACATAAGTGATTGAATGAAAATGAATATGCCTAGGATTACAATTAGAAATTGTAAATACACTTATGGCACGAGGTTAGGTTGCATTAGTGGCGGAAGTCTGCCCGGACCCGACCGGCATATCCAGCAGCCACTAATGTTGAACCTAATGTGAGAGGCCTAAGTGCAAGAATTAACAACATGTGCTAAGACATGAGGTTAAGTCAGCTTGTGGTAGAAGCCTGCCCGGACCCGCCCGGCAAATCCAGCGTCCACAAGTGTAGGCTTAATGTGAGAGGTCTAGTGCTTATATATATATATATATGTATATAAAAAGATATGAATAAATGGCAAGGATGGTAATTAAATGTCTAACTCAGAAAATAAGAAAGGAAGGGATGTAATGAACTGAGTTAGTGTGATAAGAGGGAAAAGTGATGTATTTCCCTAAATGACTTATTTCTGAAAACGTTGTTGCAAGTAAGCCACAATAAATATGGAAAAGTAAAGAAATTACTTGCTACCACGGATTTAGATGGGAAAACGTTATGAAAATAAATCATTGATTCCTTCTATCAAACTGATAAGGTGCATGAAGTGTTTTCCTTAATATAATGAGGAACATATATTATAGAGAATGAAGAATAATGGCTTACAACTGTAAATGGTTTAAAAGGGGAATGATAATAACCTATTATAAATAAATAACATTAAGGAAAATGTTGTATAATAGGTAGACTTGTCCTAGGGACAAGAGAATATTGTAACTTAGGTTATAATAAACTAATAAGGGAATGGGATAACTGGTGAATTAAGTTAAGTGACACTTAATTGTAAACTAAGTAATCAGAAAAGGGGAAAACATAAAACCAATTAAGAAAAAGGGGGGAAATATATTGTACTTAATTATAAATTAAGTAGTCTGGGAGTCTGAAATCCGTTGGTAAGAATAACATGTTTAGATTTGTCCTAGGGACAAGGAGAAATTATAACATAGTTTATAATAAATGGGTAGAGAAACTTATTAATAGGCCTTAGTTAATAGAACTAAGTTAATAAGTAAACAAGGGTAAGTCGTATTGACGACGTAAAGTGGGATTATGATTAAATTAGAAAGGATGAGGAAAACTTATGAAATGAAATAAGTTATATATAATCATAAATGGTAAGTGACATGTTAATTGGAAACATGTGAATTGGATATACTAAATTACATATTAAGTAAAACATGCTATTGAAATCAAACAAGAATATAAAAGGGATTGTGGATCACGGACCTTGGGCCACAATCTAGAGAATAACATGTTGTAAGCTTATTAATAAACTTAAATGGGTTAAGTTATAAATTGAATTAATAAGCAAGGGTAACTTAGTAAACTTGAAAAGGAAGTCAATGTGAAGGAGAATAACCAAGTTAATTGAGAAAACTCACGAGGTGGCGCAAGCGCGTAATTAATGCTTAGACATAGGGTCTAACAACATGATAAAGTAAGGTGCTTAGACCAGTCCGTACGGTTGAGGGTGATAAACCCAATAGGGTAGATCATCGACGTGTTATAAGGAAAGAGGGGTGCGCACATTCATCTGATTGTTTGATGGCTCCAAAGGACTGGAAGGGTAAGCACGCGGCTTCTGGGGACGTAGGGTACTCTTGGTATTCCTCTGTGAGTAGCAGATGATCTGCATGTACTCATAGAGGTTAGGTCTGCGTAGGTGAACCATTGAGTATGCCTTGATTGCAATAATAAGGGGCAATCAAAAGACTAAGATGGACCAGCGTGATTCGGCGAGACCAGTTAGTGCCCTGTGATAGCAACTCGTCGTCTACCTACCATCTTCAGTCAGTACGTAAAGCGGAAAGGCGGAGAACTCCAAAAGACCATATACTTTGCTACCTAGTTATGGGTGAGGTTGGCCAATAGGTTTGAAGGGCATAGGGGGCCAGGGTTAAGTTCTCATTCTTGATATTCTTGGGTGCCTTTCATTAGTTGAGGGAGGGGTCTAGTGGGACCATAGCCACTGTAAAAGCAGACCTTAGCATCTACAATCGGCAGATATCTGAAAGCTCCCGATCGAGTTCCGTGTTTCTTGATTAGCCCTGTAACAACCCGTATTTCGGTAACATGATTAAGACGAGAATCAAGGCAGAATTTAATTTTAAATTCTGAATCAAGTGAAACGGGCTATGCCATTGCGTTCGTCTCGGAAAAATACGCGAAATAGAGTCCGAGTTTTCGAAAATCGGAGTCCGTATGACCAAGATATGGCCTCGCGAAGTTTCACGAAAAATTCCCAAATTAAAGTATACTTAATTAAGTGAAATGGGTTGCGCAGAGAAATATATATATATATATTGATATATATATATATAATTGAAAATTAAATAAATAAATATGCAAAAATGTTCAAAACAGCGAATTGGGAGAGGGGAATAACCGAACCGGCCGATTTTTGAGGTCGACCCGAGCCCGCTGGGTCGACTAAGGGTTAATCCAGGGTGTTTGGCTGTCAACCCGTGGGCCGATTCGCTCAAATGCAGATTTTGCATTTGGATGGTTCTCATGGTTCATCTTTAATCTAAAGGCCCTAGATGGTTCCTACACTTGACTTCTTCCCCAAGACATGCTTTGATGGCTTGGATTGAATCTAGGTTTAATCCTATGGCCTAAAACACTTGCCTAATCTATAAATAAGCCCCTAACCTACCCCTAAACCCTCATTATTCACTCATGTAACTAAACTATGGCAAAATTGCTACTCTCATGGCCTCCACCCAACTATCCTAGCCTCCACTTCATTTCTATGAGAGGTTTCATGATCATGAGAGTATTAGAGAGTCCCTATGTTAGTATGAGAGCTTCTCAAGTTGATTTCAAGGCAAAAGCTTTGATCTTTGTTCATAAAGATGGTGTTTTTGTTGATTTGGAGCATCCATCTTTGGGTTTTTGGGTGATGGCATGCATAAGCTTCACCACAAGCTTTAGTTTAGTCGATTTAGGCCTTCATAGCAATGTAAGCCCTTTCCCTACTCTTAGATATTAACTATGAAGTTAAATGTTCATGTTGCAAGTTTGGGTTTGATCATTGAGAATGATACATGCTATCATGTTATGCAAGTTTATGAAGTCATCATCTTGACCTTATGAGCTAAAAGCTACAACCTTTATGTTGAAATGTTGCATTATGCAACATGAGAACCTTCATAATCATTATGTCAACTTGCATATGAAGTCATAACCCTTATATGATGATATATGCGAGTTTCTAGTCATCATTCCATGTCTTTTGTCACCATGATTCGCTTATGTGCCAAGTTTGGGTTTATGCATGTTTTTGAGGCTTAAGAATGTAACATGCAAGCTAATGAACACATTTGTGCCTCATCTGCCACCATGATTAACTTGTGGCTCAATATCCATTTTTATCATGCCTTTGTCAAGTCTCTTCTTTTAGTCCATTACGTTGTTGCGAACGTATATGCGAGTTTAAAAGCGTTGGGGTCACATTATGGGGAAAACATAATGACATGAACATGATTTGGGTAAATGGGTAGAAACATGACAACATGTAACGTTAAATATGACATGTGTTTATACTTGAAAACATGACTTGAAATATAACATGAAAGTTGACATGTAAGTATGCATAAAAATATAAGCTTGGGAATTTACCTATTAAGTTAGGTCTACCCATTGGGAATTTACCTATTAAGTTAGGTCTACCCAATTGCTTGAAAACTTGAATATGAACATGACACTAGACTAAACATGAAAGTGGCCAACTCGAGGTTGGGTTGAGTTTGCAACATAAAGCTACCCGGAACCGACCGGCTTAACTAGTAGTTGCAAACAATAGGACCCAATGTGAGAAGTTGGTCATGTTGTGCTTGAACCCGAGGTTAGACCAAGTTGTGGTGTAAAGCTACCCGGAACCGACCGGCTTAACTAGTAACCACAACAAAGTCTAATGTGAGAGGTTGGGGTGCATTAAGTAATTAATGCCACATGATAGGGTTAAGTTAATCGGATTAATGACTCTTAACCAAATATGACATGGATAAATGGGTTAAGTAAATTGATTAGGCTAATGATAGTTAACAAAACACGACAAGGTTGGGTAGGTTAAGTGATTTGATTTTCCTAATGACACTTAACCATTTTTATACGACTAGTGGACGGGGATTAAGTTAACCAACACTTAATCAATCCAACACGATAACTTGATAAGGTTAAGTAAATTTTCTTAGTAACACTTAACCGTTTAATACAGTTAATGGATGGGGTTAAGCCAACTCAGACCTAACTAATCTAAACATGGTAATTGGACGGGGTTAAGTTAATTTACACTTAACTAATCCAACTCGTTAGTTTGATGTGGTTAAGTGACCTATACTTAACCAATCTAACGTGAAAACATGATAAGGCTAAGTCACGAATCACTTGAATACGCTTGACCGATTTGACTCGGTAATTTGACAAGGTCCAGTTAATTTATATAATTAACCAATCTAAAATGATAATTAGACGAGGTTAAGTTATGGATTGCTTAATATACTTAGCCAACTTGACACATGGTTTGTAGGGTTAAGTCTTGGACTTGGATACTTAGCCAATTTTGACATGGTTTGTAGACGGGCTAAGTTATGAACTTAAGTGACACTTAACCCATTAGATAAACCCTAATTCGGAGGATTAGGTAAATAACCATAGTTAACAAGGATTATGGAAATAAGGCTAAGTGGTAAACCTTAGTTAAGGGAAACTAAGTAATAATTCTTAGTCAAGGAAATTTGGACCATTTCTTAGATAGATTAGTAACCCGATACGTTAGGTCAACGTTTAAGTATGCGTGTAGGAGCAGGCTATCTGATTTAGATAAAGGCTCCAACGAACTGGGTAACGAAGCAGCGGCTTCGGGGAACGTGAGGAAATTCTTGGGATCCCTCTGTGAGCTGCCAGGTCATTATACTAGGCTCACGAGAGGTTGAGGTCTGCGGTAGAAGAACCAAGAATATGCCTTGGTTGCTATGCGAGCGACCTAAAGACTGGGGTGGATAGCAGTGAGTCGACGAATACATAAGGTGCCCGAGATAGCAAGTTCGTCGATCATCTACCATCTTGAGTCAAGCGTGTACGTACGGAAAGGCAGGGAACACCCAACAGACCATAATTGCTATCTAATTATGGGTGAGGTAGGCCGTAGGATGTGGGCTGGCCGGAGTGTAGTTCTCATGCAAGATTTTCTCTTGTGTTGTCTTTC
Organism: Allium sativum; assembly: GCA_030737875.1. Lineage (NCBI taxonomy): Eukaryota > Viridiplantae > Streptophyta > Magnoliopsida > Asparagales > Amaryllidaceae > Allium > Allium sativum. The sequence goes on from CM060915.1 coordinate 954,101,046, forward strand.
ACTAGTTGAGGGAGGGGTCTCGTGGGACCATAGCCACGTGTAGAAAAGCAGACCTTAGTATCTGCATCGGCAGATAAATCTAAAGCTCCCGACCGAGTCCTGTATTTCTTGGTTTGCCCTGTGACAGGACTCGGATAGCACGATGTGATACATGTGCACACAGTCATGGAAAACGATTCACGATGAATGCGTGGGAAAAAGGGCGCGGTTGGCGGTTAGCGTAATCCCTAGTGGCCCTAGGTGGTTGAACCCAAACCGAGATACGAAAACGTGCAATAGGTAAGCGTAATCCCTAGTAGTCCTGGGTAGCATAAGTCCTAGTTGTACAGACGATAATTCATGTTGGAAGACCCTAGCTAGGTTTAGGGTAATAGTCCAAACCGATCTTAAGGATCATGGAACTATGTTAAAGTAATATAGAATCTCATGGGGAAGCCCGTATGGTTTACGGCAAGGGACTGAACATTTACATGTAATAAAGCATATGAGTTGAGTAACCTATATATGCGGCATATTAGGTTGACATGGACCATTACACGACTTTTGAGTAAGGGTCATTCACGGATAACACGTGATACAGTTGGGATACTAGTACGGTAGGTGCAGAGCAGGCATGCAAGATAGATACCATGGGACGTTATACGTGATAGATATCTTGGGAGTATTATACTTGATAGAAACCTGACGACGTGATACCTTGTTTTATCTTGACATCGTAATTTATCATGACACCTTAGTTTACCTGAGTTCAGTAGTTCATCCTGTTATTTTGATTTAGCTTATCTATCTTGTTATCATGCTTATGTTCATCTCAGTTTCTCATGACAGTTAGCTTTACTAGTTTTTATACTAATAGTAGATAGGGCTTACTCAGTCTTTTTGACTGACCCGTTTTGTTTCGCCTCTTTTCTTCCGTTTCCCCCCCAGGTTACAGGGAGGAAATACTGCTGTTTAGTTTGGACTTCTTCTGCTTGAAGGTCATCATGGATGGCTTGGACTTTTCTTGGCTATGGCTACTTTACTGTCTTTATTTGGGGAATAATTTATGAAAAAGTCTTTATGCTTCTTTACTATTGCAAGACAGGTTTTGATGTACTCTGATGTAAAAGGCTTTAGACCTTAATTATAAATGTTTATGAAAGTTCGATTTTACTTCCGCTATTTTATATGTTCTGTCTTGTGATATTTCTGTGCATGTTTACCAATAATGCCCCTCTAAAGCTAGTGCATTCCTTTGTGAGTGACCCTAGCGGAGGCGGGGTGTTACACGTGGTATCAGAGCAGAAGGTTACCAGACTGGGCAAAAGTTTTTAAAGACCTTCTGAAAACTATTTGAAAAAAAAAAGTTTACAAAGAAGCATTTTCAAGAAAATTTTCTTTTAAAAGAAAATGGCTATTCCCCAAAGGCCATTAGCACTATCCTTGTTTCCTTGATTGAATCTCTTTTCCTTTCTTTCCTCCATCTGTAGTCACAGTGGTTTTGACTGCGACTAGTCTTTCTAGCTGCGTAAGTGTTTCCCGTATGATGGAGGTGGTTCTCGAGAGACCGTTGCAGAGTTATGCATGAAAGGATAGTAAGAACAAGGATAAAGGATACGAGCTCAGGGATAAGCAACATGTTGGTATGGCTGAGTCCTAAAAGGAGGGAGAAAGATGAACAATGAAACCCATGACGAGAGAGTACCTTTGGCATGGTGAAACAGGACGGATAGTTAAGTATCATGGAACAGGGACAAGATCATTCAGAGGGCAATAGTATGCTCTCATTTCTAGGGTACCTCAGAAGGAGGGTAACGATCTTGTTAAAGGTTTAGCTTTTCTTCTCTATCATCCTGTCGGGACTTTGTTTTGATCATCGTATCATTTAAGTCTGCTTCGATAGTTGTGTCTCTGCACCTTAAGTACTAGCGTAATAGAGAATCCCATTTTTGTCTCAAAGTCCTATTGGAGAATCAGTCCATTTATACATGACTTGTTTGGATTTGGGAATGTCTATGCCAAGTGTTGAGTTTGGAAATAATGCTTATGTTTATAAGCTATGGATGGATTCTAGGGATGAAGTGGTTATCCAGTAGGGGGTGCCACTCTCGGTTTTGATAGGAGGGTAGTTAGACCTTTTGACTAGCCTTGGTAATGCCCTCGAAGTATCGGGTAACCTTTTTGAGGTTCTGTCATGACTAGTTACTTAGAATCCCTTGATGCCTTTTTTGGAAATTTGAAGCCCAATCGAGTGGTGTTCGCCGATAAGACGGATGGTTTATTTCACTTATGCATGGGTTATAGAAATCACCTTAGTAAGTGCGCTTGATAACCTGGTTGGCATCTGTTTACTTTCAAGAGAAAGTTCTTCTACGTGGAATACCTTGTGGTACGCGGTCCGAGATTCACTAGTGAGTTTTGGAAAGCTTGCATGAGATCATGAGTACGCAGTCATGTTTGCGTCAAGTATTTTAGGAAAAGGATAAGTGCAAGTGGAACGAGAGGCGACGAAGAAATGAGTTTCAGCTCATGTTATGGAAACAGGAAATAAGAAGCTACGAAATCGCGAAGTTAAAGGACGGTCAAGGCACAATGGAATTAAGCTCAAGGAAATACGACTTTGATGGTCAAAGACTAGATACGCGCATGATACCTCTTTTTGGGAGTATATCCTAGATCCCTGTTTTCTGTAGAGCTTACTTGTAGGCTATCTTTTGTGAGCATCCTCTCGGTCCTATTTTCTGTTACAAACCCCGTAAGGAGTTTGTCTTGTTTATCTTCTCGACCCTGTTTCAGGGAATCCTAGGTAGAACCCTATGGATGTAAACATGTATTTGAAACATGTTATGATTGATATGGTTGCAAGTGGTTGCTCGTGGATGCGCGAATACACATTAGATACTAGCTCGACTCGATCACATTTCATATTGCGTATGCACGAGTATTTATACTTGTTTATGGATGAAATCGAATGTGTTATCATGCGGTTGTTGCATATGAATGAATGATTATGCACGCATATAGTATCTATATGACTAGGACTATTTGCATACATGTTGGATTCATGGCACTATACATATTTTTGCATTAGAAAGATTATTCAGGCCTGATCATTAGCATTAGCTAAGGAACATGTACACACACGTTTTGCATATATTCATACAACATTAGAAATCATCTAAGGACAATGGTTGCTTGTGGATGATGTTTTGAGTAGATGGATGATGGATGGTAGGATATGTTCTTCCTAACTTGGAGATTTCGGGGACGAAATCCTAAAAGGTGGGGAGAATGTAACAACCCGTATTTCGGTAACATGATTAAGACGAGAATCAAGGCAGAATTTAATTTTAAATTCTGAATCAAGTGAAACGGGCTATGCCATTGCGTTCGTCTCGGAAAAATACGCGAAATAGAGTCCGAGTTTTCGAAAATCGGAGTCCGTATGACCAAGATATGGCCTCGCGAAGTTTCACGAAAAATTCCCAAATTAAAGTATACTTAATTAAGTGAAATGGGTTGCGCAGAGAAATATATATATATATGTATATATATATATATATAATTGAAAATTAAATAAATAAATATGCAAAAATGTTCAAAACAGCGAATTGGGAGAGGGGAATAACCGAACCGGCCGATTTTTGAGGTCGACCCGAGCCCGCTGGGTCGACTAAGGGTTAATCCAGGGTGTTTGGCTGTCAACCCGTGGGCCGATTCGCTCAAATGCAGATTTTGCATTTGGATGGTTCTCATGGTTCATCTTTAATCTAAAGGCCCTAGATGGTTCCTACACTTGACTTCTTCCCCAAGACATGCTTTGATGGCTTGGATTGAATCTAGGTTTAATCCTATGGCCTAAAACACTTGCCTAATCTATAAATAAGCCCCTAACCTACCCCTAAACCCTCATTATTCACTCATGTAACTAAACTATGGCAAAATTGCTACTCTCATGGCCTCCACCCAACTATCCTAGCCTCCACTTCATTTCTATGAGAGGTTTCATGATCATGAGAGTATTAGAGAGTCCCTATGTTAGTATGAGAGCTTCTCAAGTTGATTTCAAGGCAAAAGCTTTGATCTTTGTTCATAAAGATGGTGTTTTTGTTGATTTGGAGCATCCATCTTTGGGTTTTTGGGTGATGGCATGCATAAGCTTCACCACAAGCTTTAGTTTAGTCGATTTAGGCCTTCATAGCAATGTAAGCCCTTTCCCTACTCTTAGATATTAACTATGAAGTTAAATGTTCATGTTGCAAGTTTGGGTTTGATCATTGAGAATGATACATGCTATCATGTTATGCAAGTTTATGAAGTCATCATCTTGACCTTATGAGCTAAAAGCTACAACCTTTATGTTGAAATGTTGCATTATGCAACATGAGAACCTTCATAATCATTATGTCAACTTGCATATGAAGTCATAACCCTTATATGATGATATATGCGAGTTTCTAGTCATCATTCCATGTCTTTTGTCACCATGATTCGCTTATGTGCCAAGTTTGGGTTTATGCATGTTTTTGAGGCTTAAGAATGTAACATGCAAGCTAATGAACACATTTGTGCCTCATCTGCCACCATGATTAACTTGTGGCTCAATATCCATTTTTATCATGCCTTTGTCAAGTCTCTTCTTTTAGTCCATTACGTTGTTGCGAACGTATATGCGAGTTTAAAAGCGTTGGGGTCACATTATGGGGAAAACATAATGACATGAACATGATTTGGGTAAATGGGTAGAAACATGACAACATGTAACGTTAAATATGACATGTGTTTATACTTGAAAACATGACTTGAAATATAACATGAAAGTTGACATGTAAGTATGCATAAAAATATAAGCTTGGGAATTTACCTATTAAGTTAGGTCTACCCATTGGGAATTTACCTATTAAGTTAGGTCTACCCAATTGCTTGAAAACTTGAATATGAACATGACACTAGACTAAACATGAAAGTGGCCAACTCGAGGTTGGGTTGAGTTTGCAACATAAAGCTACCCGGAACCGACCGGCTTAACTAGTAGTTGCAAACAATAGGACCCAATGTGAGAAGTTGGTCATGTTGTGCTTGAACCCGAGGTTAGACCAAGTTGTGGTGTAAAGCTACCCGGAACCGACCGGCTTAACTAGTAACCACAACAAAGTCTAATGTGAGAGGTTGGGGTGCATTAAGTAATTAATGCCACATGATAGGGTTAAGTTAATCGGATTAATGACTCTTAACCAAATATGACATGGATAAATGGGTTAAGTAAATTGATTAGGCTAATGATAGTTAACAAAACACGACAAGGTTGGGTAGGTTAAGTGATTTGATTTTCCTAATGACACTTAACCATTTTTATACGACTAGTGGACGGGGATTAAGTTAACCAACACTTAATCAATCCAACACGATAACTTGATAAGGTTAAGTAAATTTTCTTAGTAACACTTAACCGTTTAATACAGTTAATGGATGGGGTTAAGCCAACTCAGACCTAACTAATCTAAACATGGTAATTGGACGGGGTTAAGTTAATTTACACTTAACTAATCCAACTCGTTAGTTTGATGTGGTTAAGTGACCTATACTTAACCAATCTAACGTGAAAACATGATAAGGCTAAGTCACGAATCACTTGAATACGCTTGACCGATTTGACTCGGTAATTTGACAAGGTCCAGTTAATTTATATAATTAACCAATCTAAAATGATAATTAGACGAGGTTAAGTTATGGATTGCTTAATATACTTAGCCAACTTGACACATGGTTTGTAGGGTTAAGTCTTGGACTTGGATACTTAGCCAATTTTGACATGGTTTGTAGACGGGCTAAGTTATGAACTTAAGTGACACTTAACCCATTAGATAAACCCTAATTCGGAGGATTAGGTAAATAACCATAGTTAACAAGGATTATGGAAATAAGGCTAAGTGGTAAACCTTAGTTAAGGGAAACTAAGTAATAATTCTTAGTCAAGGAAATTTGGACCATTTCTTAGATAGATTAGTAACCCGATACGTTAGGTCAACGTTTAAGTATGCGTGTAGGAGCAGGCTATCTGATTTAGATAAAGGCTCCAACGAACTGGGTAACGAAGCAGCGGCTTCGGGGAACGTGAGGATATTCTTGGGATCCCTCTGTGAGCTGCCAGGTCATTATACTAGGCTCACGAGAGGTTGAGGTCTGCGGTAGAAGAACCAAGAATATGCCTTGGTTGCTATGCGAGCGACCTAAAGACTGGGGTGGATAGTAGTGAGTCGACGAATACATAAGGTGCCCGAGATAGCAAGTTCGTCGATCATCTACCATCTTGAGTCAAGCGTGTACGTACGGAAAGGCAGGGAACACCCAACAGACCATAATTGCTATCTAATTATGGGTGAGGTAGGCCGTAGGATGTGGGCTGGCCGGAGTGTAGTTCTCATGCAAGATTTTCTCTTGTGTTGTCTTTCACTAGTTGAGGGAGGGGTCTCGTGGGACCATAGCCACGTGTAGAAAAGCAGACCTTAGTATCTGCATCGGCAGATAAATCTAAAGCTCCCGACCGAGTCCTGTATTTCTTGGTTTGCCCTGTGACAGGACTCGGATAGCACGATGTGATACATGTGCACACAGTCATGGAAAACGATTCACGATGAATGCGTGGGAAAAAGGGCGCGGTTGGCGGTTAGCGTAATCCCTAGTGGCCCTAGGTGGTTGAACCCAAACCGAGATACGAAAACGTGCAATAGGTAAGCGTAATCCCTAGTAGTCCTGGGTAGCATAAGTCCTAGTTGTACAGACGATAATTCATGTTGGAAGACCCTAGCTAGGTTTAGGGTAACAGTCCAAACCGATCTTAAGGATCATGGAACTATGTTAAAGTAATATAGAATCTCATGGGGAAGCCCGTATGGTTTACGGCAAGGGACTGAACATTTACATGTAATAAAGCATATGAGTTGAGTAACCTATATATGCGGCATATTAGGTTGACATGGACCATTACACGACTTTTGAGTAAGGGTCATTCACGGATAACACGTGATACAGTTGGGATACTAGTACGGTAGGTGCAGAGCAGGCATGCAAGATAGATACCATGGGACGTTATACGTGATAGATATCTTGGGAGTATTATACTTGATAGAAACCTGACGACGTGATACCTTGTTTTATCTTGACATCGTAATTTATCATGACACCTTAGTTTACCTGAGTTCAGTAGTTCATCCTGTTATTTTGATTTAGCTTATCTATCTTGTTATCATGCTTATGTTCATCTCAGTTTCTCATGACAGTTAGCTTTACTAGTTTTTATACTAATAGTAGATAGGGCTTACTCAGTCTTTTTGACTGACCCGTTTTGTTTCGCCTCTTTTCTTCCGTTTCCCCCCCAGGTTACAGGGAGGAAATACTGCTGTTTAGTTTGGACTTCTTCTGCTTGAAGGTCATCATGGATGGCTTGGACTTTTCTTGGCTATGGCTACTTTACTGTCTTTATTTGGGGAATAATTTATGAAAAAGTCTTTATGCTTCTTTACTATTGCAAGACAGGTTTTGATGTACTCTGATGTAAAAGGCTTTAGACCTTAATTATAAATGTTTATGAAAGTTCGATTTTACTTCCGCTATTTTATATGTTCTGTCTTGTGATATTTCTGTGCATGTTTACCAATAATGCCCCTCTAAAGCTAGTGCATTCCTTTGTGAGTGACCCTAGCGGAGGCGGGGTGTTACAAGCCCTGCCACGGGACTCGGGCACACATATATAGAACATGTACAATAGGCATCGAAAACGATTGACGATACGTACGTTGGAAAGTCTAGGTACACTCATGTCGCTCTGGGTGGTGTATCATAAGACTAGAGGGCATTATTCGAGGATGGAACCTAATTAGATCGAATGGTTCAAAGATGGCAGTCCGAACGCTGACGTAATATAGAAGTAGTGGTTCTTTGTAGACGTAGCGTTGATATATATACAGAAATCCGTACGACATTCAGGCGTAGGATTAGGGACTGCTATATTCCTGCGATGATACGGTGGAGACCGTGCGAGTGGGGTACCATAGGGTGTATCTCAATATTGAGAGATAGCTACATATACTGTATTAGGTTAGTTCGCTGGGAAGTAAATGGGTACGACGTGTGTGTAAGCCTTGAGTGTTGTTAACCCAAGTAACCTAATAAATAAGAAAATATGATTGAACTGTATATGTAAGATTATCCAAAGTGTATAGTTTAAATCTAGTCACCAGAAATTGTGTTCTGACCCCCTCCTCATAACATTCGCAGGTTAGGTTCATGACATAGACTGTATAGCTTTGGATACTGGTATCACAGTATTATTATTAAGGTAAAACTATGTTTTAATTACATTATATTTTATTCCTTCTGCTGTGAGATGTTTTCGAACTTTGACATGTTTCAGGTCCCTGTCTTTTCTGCAGGATACCAGTGCAAACCAACTCGGGTTTCGATGGATTGGGATTTTTGAAAAAATTCGGTACGTCAGAATCCGAGTTGTTACATCTGGTATCAGAGCTTAGGTTTAGGATTCCTATATAAATAATGAGTGAGCGTACTTGTATTTTCAAAAATATAAATATATTGTATATATACCTAGATCCATAGAGGAACCCACTAAATTGAAAGAGTATAATATGGTATGAAATGGGATGTTTGTTTTGTACACTTAAGGAATGAATAAGGAAATTTCATACCCTTAGGAAGTTTGGTTGGGAAGTGTACAATATACTTTGTACGAAAGGAAAGTAAATCCCATATGATTAGTATTTTGGGTTAGTGGGTTTGGCAGTAAAACCTTACAAATTGGAAAAGGTAGAACAAAGAAAAATAGATTAAGAATATACATAGTTGAGAGAATTGACCTTCGGGAGTGTCTAGGAGAACCTAGAAAAGTTGGAAACCCACTTTGAGTCTAACCCCATTATTAACTTGTAAGAACTTGAGATTATAAAAGTTTTGGGAAAAAAATTGGTTTATGGTGTTTTCAAGTTTTAATCTTAAATGTTATAGTTTTAAAATATGTAAAGAAGTACATATTGAGTTTTAAAGTAAAATTCTCTCAGTAAAAGGTGCATATTATAGAGCATGTATAGCTCACTAGTTTTTCTTGTTATATTTCATACAAGAATTTTTGATCGAGAAAGTTTTGAAGTCTCTATTCTTTTGACAATTATTTTTGATAAATTATTTAAAAGAGAATTTTGTTGGGTGGACAAAATAAGTTGTAGAAAATGAGAATAGAGTGGATGTTGGCACCTTGTAGTAGGAGACTGAGCCGACCTTATAGGTAAGAACAAGTCATAAACCCGATTAAGGAAAATAGTTGTTCGTATCTACTCCAGTTTTGCGATTTGAAAAAAAAATTTGCAAGATAAGACGAAAAAAAGAGCTACAATAATGAAAATTTTCTTATGTGGGATGTGCTTGGATTAGAAAATATGAAACTTTGTATAGAGTAGTTATGGGAAAATCCAAGTGCATTTAGAAAAGGAACATAAAAGAAAAACGGAAGATGTAAATTTTTCCGTTTTATAACTTTTTGTGACATAAGAAATCGAATTTAGAAAATTAGATTTTTCCTATAATTCGAAATTTAAAGATGGTTGGTAGGATTTTGGATGCAACAATTGGATGAACTATGCTCTTATTCTCTAAGAGTGTGGGGAAATTTGGATGAAAAGTGTTTTGATTTTCTAAAATATTACATTCATATAGAACTATAAGTATATTTAGGATGTGAGCATCATGTTTTGAAAGAGTTTTTGAGAATTTGCACACACATAGAAGGTACTGCTTAGGCATACATGCATTATTATGTTGTACTTCACTCTGCACAAGTGCACAATGTTTGCTAAAATTGGATGCACACATGATGGATGTATATTATGCGAGGGGTTAATTGATTTTATCCTTATTAAATTTCGGGGACGAAATTTCCTAAGGGTGGGAGAATGTAACACCCCGTATTTTTTAGATAATAAAATAAGAATAAATTAATTAAATAATGAGAATTAAGTAAAACAGACTGCGCCATTGCGTCCATCTCGGAATTCTGGTCAAGACAGACAACTGGTTTGAGTAAAACGGACATCTTATGAAGAAGTTATTAAGCCTAGAAGTTTGTATACGCACAAGAGAAATATATATATATATATATATGCAAACAAATTAAAATGTAAGCCTAGGAGGATTATGAATTTAGATCTGGAAGAGGGAATCAACGTTAAAAAAAAGATTATTGAATCATGAAAGCAAGGTAACCCTCTAAGAACCAATCTATTTAAATTTTTTCTCTTTCCCTTCTCTTTTCATGAAATAATAAATCCATGGTCGATAGGTCGTGAATCAAATTAAAGGGAAAAGGAAAACCATGGATGATAGAACGGATCAAATCCAAAATTTGGGGAAAGCTTAAAGGTGAGTGGGTTTAAGCTATAACCTTTAGATAATGTTATGAATATCATTTAGCATTCCCCTTTTTAATAAATTGTGAAATGGCCAGTTTAATTTTAAATTGCTGTTGTAACGAATTGAAATGTTGATATGAATATGTCAGGAAATTCCTATGTTGAATTGGCTAAGTTATTGAATGTTTACATGTTGGAGAAAATAAACTTGTTAGGATATGAATAGCCAATTCAGTGATTGTAATTACATGCTTTACTTGGGACATATTATTGATTGAACGACATGTTAAAATAATTACCCGACTGAATGTTTACATGTCCTAGTAGAATTAAACATATGTCGAAAATGACATGCGAAAAAATATAGGCAAAATTTGAATGACATGTAAATTAGATTATTGTAAACTATATTACAGTAAAAAGGATAATATATCTAAAATTTTCATGTAATGGGATTTTGGAACATAACATATATTATGTTTTGAGATTTTAATTTGGAAACGCAATTTGATATGAACATAAGTGATTGAATGAAAAGTAATATGCCTAGGATTACAATTAGAGATTGTAAATGCACTTATGGCACGAGGTTAGGTTGCATTAATGGCGGAAGTCTGCCCGGACCCGACCGACATATCCAGTAGCCACTAATGTTGAACCTAATGTGAGAGGCCTAAGTGCAAGAATTAACAACATGTGCTAAGACACGAGGTTAAGTCAGCTTGTGGTAGAAGCCTGCCCGGACCCGCCCGGCAAATCCAGCGTCCACAAGTGTAGGCTTAATGTGAGAGGTCTAGTGCTTATATATATATAACTAAATATATGTATATAACAAGATATGAATAAATGGCAAGGATGATAATTAAATGTCTAACTCAGAAAATAAGAAAGGAAGGGATGTAATGAACTGAGTTAGTGTGATAAGAGGGAAAAGTGATGTATTTCCCTAAACGACTTATTTCTGAAAACGTTGTTGCAAGTAAGCCACAATAAATATAGAAAAGTAAAGAAATTACTTGCTACCACGGATTTAGATGGGAAAACGTTATGAAAATATATCATTGATTCCTTCTATCAAACTGATAAGGTGCATGAAGTGTTTTCCTTAATATAATAAGGAACATATATTATAGAGAATGAAGAATAATAGTTTACAACAGTAAATGGTTTAAAAGGGGAATGATAATAACCTATTATAAATAAATAACATTAAGGAAAATGTTGTACAATAGGTAGACTTGTCCTATGGACAAGTGAATATTATAACTTAGGTTATAATAAACTAATAAGGGAATGGGATAACTGGTGAATTAAGTTAAGTGACACTTAATTGTAAATTAAGTAATCAGAAAAAGGGAAAACATAAAACCAAATAAGAAAAAGGGGGAAAATATATTGTACTTAATTATAAATTAAGTAGTCTGGGAGTCTGAAACCCGTTGGTAAGAATAACATGTTTAGATTTGTCCTAGGAGCAAGGGGAATTTATAATATAGGTTATAATAAATGGGTAAAGAAACTTATTAATAGGCCTTAGTTAATAGAACTATGTTAACAAGTAAACAACGGTAAGTCGTATTGACGACGTAAAGTGGGATTATGATTAAATGAGAAAGGATGAGGAAAACTTATGGAATGAAATAAGTTATATTTAATCATAAATGCTAAGTGACATGTTAATTGGAAACATGTGAATTAGATAAACTTAATTACATATTAAGTAAAACATGTTATTGAAATCAAACAAGAATATAAAAGTGATTGTGGATCACAGACCTTGGCCACAATCTAGAGAATAGCATGTTGTAAACTTATTAATAAACTTAAATGGGTTAAGTTATAAATTGAATTAATAAGCAAGGGTAACTTGGTAAACTTGGAAAAGAAGTCAATATGAAGGAGAATAACCAAGTTAATTGAGAAAACTCACGAGGTGGCGCAAGCGCGTAATTAATGTTTAGACATAGGGTCTAACAACATGCTAAAGTAAGGCGCTTAGACCAGTCCGTAGGGTTGAGGGTGAATAACCCAACAGGGTCGATCATCGACGTGTTATAAGGCAAGAGAGGTGCTCACATTCATCTGATTGTTTGATGGCTCCAAAGGACTGGAAGGGGAAGCACGTGGCTTCCGGGGATGTAGGGTACTCTTGGTATTCCTCTATGAGTGGCAGATGATCCGCCTGTACTCATAGAGGTTAGGTATGCGTAGGTGAACCATTGAGTATGCCTTGATTGCAATAATAAGGGGAAATCAAAAGACTAAGATGGACCAACGTGATTCGGCGAGACCAGTTAGTGCCCTGTGATAGCAACTCGCCGTCTACCTACCATCTTCAGTCAGTACATAAAGCGGAAAGGCGGAGAACTCCAAACGACCATATACTTTGCAACCTAGTTATGGGTGAGGTTGGCCAATAGGTTTGAAGGGCATAGGGGGACGGGGTTATGTGACGGCCTGGAATTTCGCTCGATCTGAATCAGTCGTTAAACCGACAAAGACCGTTCGAAACCCCTGAACGTTGAGAACAGGACAAATCAGAACACAAACAAAAGAACATTTCATTGTATATTGCAACAATTCCATCAAAATACAAGAATATACAGAGTATGAATAATTATACATTCAATAAATATCAGAGATTACAATACATTACATAGCAGCGGAAAATAATAAAAAGCACAACTGAAGGTGATACACGGATACAGAGCTTTCCGGATATCATTCCAGCTGTAAACCAGGATCCTGTGAATATAAATCTGCAAAACCAAAATAACTAGCTGCCCGTGCGGAAAATAGGGGCACCCAGAGTTTAGGTTAAAACAATAAACTCCAGGTCAGTCATGTGACTGGTGTGAGAACTAAAACAGTTATTTAAAACTTTACTTTAAAAGAGAGTAATTCAAGGGACCACGCCGTATAACACGGAACGGGTTTCCTCCCAAGAATACCAGTGCATAGAATAAACAACGCAATGCTTTTTCGAAAAATGAAGCTATTATAAGACCCAGGTCCCATCACACAATGCAACGCAAGCCGGAGGATAGGGTTTTCCCTTATAATAGCCAAACATGCTTGGTACGTTTAAAACAAATCCTTTGATACTATAATAAGTGTATAGTGTCAAAACAATTTCAATCATAAATATAAATCATAGGCGGCATGGGTACCATCTATCATGTCGCCATACTAGTTCTACAATTAAAACCGCAATACACGTATTGGAAATTGGATTTCCGTCATGAGTCGAGGCAAGGGGCAAGCTCCTCTCCGCATTCGAGACACTCTAGCAAATGCTCAGGACTACGCACACTGGGTAACCATTGGATCTTCAGGGCCGGTCCTCACTTACGTTAGAGGATTGGCAATTCCTGAACACACGTTTCCCGGTCCTTACAGACCTATAATCGAGGCGCCTCGCATTCCAACAACCACATAGGTGAAAAGTATAAAAATGTCAGGGCTGGTAAGTCACTGACACCACCAAAGCTAGAAAGAAACGTGTGCTCTCCCTGCAGTCCGTATCCCGTTTTTAACTCATACCGAGGTGTGAGGCTCGCGAATACATGCTATACACAAAGCTACGCCACAAGGGCCGTGCTTTGATCATCAACTACAAGACTTTTCTTTTCAACAGAAGCCTTGATCCATGCAACTCAGTATGCCACACAGGCAATTCATGCCGTGCGACTGATGTCCATCGATATACAACCTCTGAGCTCGTACGTCTCAGAGAAGGGCGTTAAGCAAAAGAATAAATTCTCCGCCGCCAAATAGATGTATATTTAATAGAAATCAATCAACACAGAATAAAATCCAATGTCAGACACACAATCCATTTACAAGTCCGTTCTGGGTCTGAACGAAACCGGAGGCACTTTCCTCGCATATCCATCCATCTCCAAGTACGTCTGGACGACCACCAACTATTTCCATCTTCTTGGGTGTACAGCCCAATCAGGATCGTCAGTAATTACCCAAACGATGTGAAGACTTCCGGTCTTCGACCACCGTCTTCATCTTCGACTTATCGTCGAATCGGTTATTCAGAATGGGTGTAAACCCGGACTTTCCGAACAACCCGCGTATATTAAAAACAAATGTTACACAAACACAACATACGCCTCATTCCAATTCATTAGTCACTAACCGCAAATTAGCAAGAGAACAATTTCCCAGATATTAACCCCGAAGGCCGAAACCAACATCAGATCAATACCCAGGAAACCATTCTTCTTAGCCAACCTACAGTTAGTTTCTAAATTCCACATTCTTAGGGAAAGGTTCCCATTAATTTTATCCAAGATAAATTTTTTAAAATTTATCTTGTAATCTTCCTTTGGATGTCATTTCAAACCGAATAATGGTTTTTCTAAACTAGTCGAGATTAGCGAACCACACCGAAGTAATTATTTATTTTATTTCCCAATCCCAACCTATTTATCCCATGAAGCAAAACTGGTAATACTCCATATCTAACACCGTGGTGTTATCGGTAAAATTAATTACCATTTCACGTTCAAATCTAATTAAAGATTTAACTATCGCTTTGGAGCAAAACTGGCGATACTCCATTCTCGCTCATTTCTAAATTTGATAATTTAGATTACAAATTCACATTTCAATCTAATTGTAGATTCGTTAAAACTCTTTTTGACTGGGTTAAAGAACTAGGTGTTATTTAAAACACTGTTCACGATAAACCCATTTCAAATTCAATCAAATATATTAGAAATTCGATCATTTAAAACCCCTTTTTAAATCTAATTCATTTATTTAAAAACAATTGGGTTTTAAATTTAGTTCAAAACTAGTTCATTTCGATAAAAATCCATTTTTATCTTTTCAAATATGGAGTTTTTCACCCCAATTTTTCCCACATCATTTCTTATGATTTTACACAAATTATTACTATTTTTAATAATTTTATTAAGGCCCGTACAGTCGATTTCCAACAATGGCCATCGAACTGCACTTACAGCGACCTTTTTCGAATTTGATTTGGACGTATCTCCAAATCCAACCGTTAGATTTTGAATTTCTAATATTCGTTAGAAAGCTCTTTTCGATACGAACCCAACGGTTCCGGTTTTAGGAGAATCCGACGGTCGGATCTCCCGTAATGCCCGTTTGAAATAAATGATCGAAATTTACGAACTGCCGCGGCGCGGCGCGTTCTATTCAGGCCATTATATTATATATATAATATATATAATATATATTTCGTCGATTTCTATTTAAAACGAATTTTATAAATAGTTTTGAATTCGTTTCAAAAATCATTTCAACTTCCATTTCAATTCAAATCAAAATTGAATTCTTCGTTATAAATTCGTTTTAGGAATTCATTTCTATTCAATTCGAATTTCAATTCAATTTGAATTCATTTCAATTCGCTTTTAATTCAATTTGAATTCGTTTTCAATTCGATCCAATTTCAAAGTCGTTTTCTATTCGATTCAAGTTCATTTTCTATTCAAATCAAATTCGTTTCGTTTTCTATTTGAATCAAATTCATTATATATTCAATTCAAATCAAATTGGTTTTCTATTCCATTCAATTCGAAATCGTTTTATATTCAATTCAAATCGAAGTCTTTATATATTCAATTCAAATCGAAGTCGTTATATATTCAATTCATTTCGAAATCGTTATATATTCAATTCATTTCGAAATCGTTATATATTCAATTCATTTCGAAATCGTTATATATTCAATTCATTTCGAAATCGTTATATATTCAATTCATTTCGAAATCGTTATATATTCAATTCATTTCGAAATCGTTATATATTCAATTCATTTCGAAATCGTTATATATTCAATTCATTTCGAAATCAATAAAATCGATATAAACATCGTTCGCGTCAAAATGGCGCATCACTATTCAACACGGCTTTATATATTCTATTTCAAATATTTCTTTTTGTCAACACACGACTAATCTCAACGAATGAGTACCGTCCATGTGTGACTATTTTTGTTAAAATATTTCGTTCAACACATGACTAATCTCAACGGATGAGTACAGTCAACACATGAACCTTTATTTTATATTGATAAAGATGTAAATTTTATTATAAAAATATTCGTTCAACACATGAATAATCTCAACGGATGAGTACAGTCAACACATGAACCTTTATATTATATTGATAAAGATGCAAATTTTTATTATTAAAAATATTCGTTCAACACATGACTAATCTCAACGGATGAGTACAGTCAACACATGAACATTTATTTTATATTGATAAAGATGTAAACTTTATTATAAAAATATACGTTCAACACATGACTAATCTCAACGGATGAGTACAGTCAACACATGAACATTTATTTTATATATTCTTAATTTTCTAAATTGGAATGAGGCCCAATCAATCACCATATAATGTTAATTATATGGATTTTCATACATCACATGTATATAATAGCATTGAAAAATAATCAACCATCAACCAAAGTGCACTACACTGTATAAGCATCAAATATAAATATCTAACGCTTATAACAGCCTGTCAATCAATCGATCGACATGTTTAATTAATCAGGATGAGTGAACTTCATATTTCATCCCAACACCCGTGTGGGGTTTCAACCAATCAAACACAGATTTTATTTGTGCAGTTGGGCGATGTGTAAAATTTATCGACCCAATCAATGTCCTTCAAATAGGTGTACACAAACAAACCGTCCGGTTTGTAAATGAATATTTTATTTTATTCACTTCAACGTTAAAACTATATTTTTAACGATAAAATATTTTATTTAACTTATGAATGCTCTATTCAGTTCATTTATTCAATAAAAATGATATTTTTATTTTTCTAACATATTTTAGAAAATTTCGGCGGCATAACGGCACGATACTAGAAACGGGACGAGGCCTAGCCTTATCCCCGGTCTAGTGAAGGCCCACACCATTCACACATCAATCAAATCAATTTCAATTCACCAAATAATTCAATTCAACCCAAATATTCTAACTAACTACACAACCAAACAATTTTCAAACAAGCCATCCATGGTCTGTGGATGACGGGTGTCGGGTGCTACTAAACACCGTCTGCATCCTAGTATATATATAACTAGAAAAATTAAATTGAATGGTGAGAAGTTCTCACTTATAGCTATCCAAGCTCCACGGCTCTTCCTTTGCAGAAGTCTTCGTCGTTTCGCCTCGTTGCCCGTAGTCACTATATATATAAAAATCACACATTTTTATATTTTGATGTCTTTTAAAATAAAAATCACATTTTTATTTGTTCACTTTCAATTTAAAAATCATATTTTTATAATCACTTCATATATTAAAAATCGAATTTTTACTATGCTATTCAATATATAAAAATCACATTTTTATATTTTGATGTCTTTAAAATAAAAATCACATTTTTATTTGTTCGTTTTCAATTTAAAATCATATTTTTATTATCACTATAAAAATTACCTCTTTATTTCAGCATATATAAAATAAAAATCAGATTTTTATTTCGCTACATATACAAAGATGATATTTTTACATTATCTATCCTATAAAGATTATATTTTCCTAATACAAAAATCTAAACTTTTATAAAAAAAAAATCTAAACTTTAACAAATTAAAAATCTAAACTTTAACAAATTAAAAATCTATACTTTAACAAATTAAAAATCTATACTTTAACAAATTAAAAATCTAAACTTTAACAAATTAAAAATCTAAACTTTAACAAATTAAAAATCTATACTTTAACAAATTAAAAATCTATACTTAATAAAAAAAACAAAAAAAAGAAAGGGGAAAGACGCTAACAGGATTTAGCAAGAGGGAGGGGGTGTCGCGTTTTCCGTTCAGGCGAAGGAGAAGGATTGGTAGAAGAAGGGGGGGTGCGGATGTGGTCGTGGGAGGAGGAGGGGAAGGAGAAGGCGGAGGATCGGAGGGGGGGCTGGAGGTGCGTCGGCATCGGGGGTTTTGGGTTCGTCGGGCTTCAGGGGGGGCTCGAACGTCGTACCAAGGCGGAGGGGGCATCGCCTTCTCAGGCGGAGGTGGGGAGATGGCACCGCCATCGCACGGCGGCGGAGGATCATCGGGGAGGGGCGGCGGCTCCTCCCCCGTCGCTCTCCCTTTTTTTCTTTTTTTTTATAAATCGATTTTGAAAATAAAAGGGGGGGCCAGAAGGTTTTTAAGGGAGGGAGCTATTATTTTTTTCTTTTTAATTAATTAATTAATTAATTTTATCCTAAAGAGTTGACTTTCACATACGACCTCGAAACGAGGCCCACCGCCTGTCGTCCATAGCTTTTCACCCCCCCTCCGAACTCAATGGGATATGTATCGTAAGCTGATTCGACTGTTTGAATCAGTTTCCGTTTAATTTGCATTTAAATCACTATATTGAATTTTAAACGTACATTTCAAATTACCGGGGGCACATACTAACTCTAAAAATTCTCGAAAAATATTTTCTAGCTTCGTATTGACGATACGGTCCTAACAAAACTAGTTTCGTCGAATTCTGAGACCGTTAGAAAAATGGCCAATTTCCAGTCGATTAAAATCAACTGAAATGGTCAAAACACGTTTTCCTTTGCCACGCTCACATATTGATTCGAAAAAATATGAAATTTGAAACCTAGCAATAACTTTACATCCCGGACCCAACAAAACTGGTTTCGTCGAAATCCGAGGTCGTTTGCAAAATGTCCATTTTTAAGGGCCTGAATTCCATAGCGACTATTCAGAATTTTCAACTGGACATATCTTTTGATTCCCGCCATGAAATCTCAATTTGTCGGATTCGTTAGAAAGATACTCACAATCAGATCCCATTATTTTTGGTTTCACTAAAATCCGGATTGTTTTGCACCCGGTACATTCAATTGAAGTTTGAAATCGAATTATCGAACTACCGCGCCATTTTCAATTCTATTTTTAATTATATATAAATTTTTATATTCTAACGACGACGCGTATAATATATACGTTCGAATTCTATTCAAAATAAATTTCTCGCCGATATTATTTAAAATAATCTATTTTAAATATTCAAAATTCGCTAAAATTGCCAAAATAAAAATTTTAAACTGGCCCAGATTTTGCGGGTTATTACAATCTCCCCCACTTAAAACTTTTCGTCCCCGAAAAGGAACAAAGTCGAAAGTGGTTTGATTATTCAGCTCTACGCTCGATCTGGCTTCCATTCTCCAACCTTTCAGTTTCTGAGAATTTCCAAAATTTCAAAAATTTGGCTAACACCCTAAATTTTCGAAAAATTTCGCCATAACCTCCCCTGCACCGGGAGCATCGGGGAATTTCAAATAGCTTCCCCGGTCCTTCAGATCTCAAAAAGA
The DNA here is from genome assembly GCA_030737875.1 of Allium sativum. Taxonomy (NCBI): domain Eukaryota; kingdom Viridiplantae; phylum Streptophyta; class Magnoliopsida; order Asparagales; family Amaryllidaceae; genus Allium; species Allium sativum. The sequence continues at coordinate 954,120,782 of CM060915.1, forward strand.
AAAAGTAAAAGCCAAGCGGCTAGCCAATAGGCTCACAAAATCATCATCACCCAAACAAAACAGGAAATTATGTAGTAAACATGTACCTATTTGTCGGGCAAACAAATTTTATTCTTCGGCTCTAGCCTCCTTGCTATGACCTGTTCAATGTAAGTATATGTATATGCAAGCAAATGCGGCTAATTTTCAATATAGTTCAATATTTGGTTTAATTAGGCATAATGGTTAAAAATTAGCAAACAAATAAACAAACAACACAAACATCAATCAATTAGTGGATTAGAGTTTCAAATTCATAATTTTGATATATATACAAAAAACATGTTTTTGATGCCAATTCACAACAATGTGTTCTAACTATATTAGTTTTGGTTCTCACACCAGTCTAATGGAAATATATAGAAATCACACCTTCGAAACACGAACATAAATTTTGGTGATGGAGCTCCATCATCAAAATCATCTCCCTGCGACTAGAGTGTAATCCTATATCTATCCAATATATTAAAACTTCGAATATACGTTCATGACGCGTATATGCAAAATCTTTATATACTCGATTGTCCATATTCAAAATAAATATGTAATCAAATACGTATAGAATGATTTAAATTTTCAAAACAAAAATTGTTTTCATTTGAAAAATATACTCTTCACACTCGTTCTAGGATACTACTGATCCTATCTCTAACGAGTCATTCTAATTGGATATTACTAATCCAATATCTGATGAATTCTTTCGTATGGTTCTAATGTGTCTTGTTCTCGAGCTCTGTAAACCAAAGCTCTGATACCAACTGTGACGGCCTGGAATTTCGCTCGATCTGAATCAGTCGTTAAACCGACAAAGACCGTTCGAAACCCCTGAACGTTGAGAACAGGACAAATCAGAACACAAACAAAAGAACATTTCATTGTATATTGCAACAATTCCATCAAAATACAAGAATATACAGAGTATGAATAATTATACATTCAATAAATATCAGAGATTACAATAAATTACATAGCAGCGGAAAATAATAAAAAGCACAACTGAAGGTGATACATGGATACAGAGCTTTCCGGATATCATTCCAGCTGTAAACCAGGATCCTGTGAATATAAATCTGCAAAACCAAAACTACTAGCTGCCCGTGCGGAAAATAGGGGCACCCAGAGTTTAGGTTAAAACAATAAACTCCAGGTCAGTCATGTGACTGGTGTGAGAACTAAAACAGTTATTTAAAACTTTACTTTAAAAGAGAGTAATTCAAGGGACCACGCCGTATAACACGGAACGGGTTTCCTCCCAAGAATACCAGTGCATAGAATAAACAACGCAATGCTTTTTCGAAAAATGAAGCTATTATAAGACCCAGGTCCCATCACACAATGCAACGCAAGCCGGAGGATAGGGTTTTCCCTTATAATAGCCAAACATGCTTGGTACGTTTAAAACAAATCCTTTGATACTATAATAAGTGTATAGTGTCAAAACAATTTCAATCATTAATATAAATCATAGGCGGCATGGGTACCATCTATCATGTCGCCATACTAGTTCTACAATTAAAACCGCAATACACGTATTGGAAATTGGATTTCCGTCATGATTCGAGGCAAGGGGCAAGCTCCTCTCCGCATTCGAGACACTCTAGCAAATGCTCAGGACTACGCACACTGGGTAACCCTTGTATCTTCAGGGCCGGTCCTCACTTACGTTAGAGGATTGGCAATTCCTGAACACACGTTTCCCGGTCCTTACAGACCTATAATCGAGGCGCCTCGCATTCCAACAACCACATAGGTGAAAAGTATAAAAATGTCAGGGCTGGTAAGTCACTGACACCACCAAAGCTAGAAAGAAACGTGTGCTCTCCCTGCAGTCCGTATCCCGTTTTTAACTCATACCGAGGTGTGAGGCTCGCGAATACACGCTATACCCAAAGCTACGCCACAAGGGCCGTGCTTTGATCATCAACTACAAGACTTTGCTTTTCAACAGAAGCCTTGATCCATGCAACTCAGTATGCCACACAGGCAATTCATGCCGTGCGACTGATGTCCATCGATATACAACCTCTGAGCTCGTACGTCTCAGAGAAGGGCGTTAAGCAAAAGAATAAATTCTCCGCCGCCAAACAGATGTATATTTAATAGAAATCAATCAACACAGAATAAAATCCAATGTCAGACACACAATCCATTTACAAGTCCGTTCTGGGTCTGAACGAAACCGGAGGCACTTTCCTCGCATATCCATCCATCTCCAAGTACGTCTGGACGACCACCAACTATTTCCATCTTCTTGGGTGTACAGCCCAATCAGGATCGTCAGTAATTACCCAAACGATGTGAAGACTTCCGGTCTTCGACCACCGTCTTCATCTTCGACTTATCGTCGAATCGGTTATTCAGAATGGGTGTAAACCCGGACTTTCCGAACAACCCGCGTATATTAAAAACAAATGTTACACAAACACAACATACGCCTCATTCCAATTCATTAGTCACTAACCGCAAATTAGCAAGAGAACAATTTCCCAGATATTAACCCCGAAGGCCGAAACCAACATCAGATCAATACCCAGGAAACCATTCTTCTTAGCCAACCTACAGTTAGTTTCTAAATTCCACATTCTTAGGGAAAGGTTCCCATTAATTTTATCCAAGATAAATTCTTTAAAATTTATCTTGTAATCTTCCTTTGGATGTCATTTCAAACCGAATAATGGTTTTTCTAAACTAGTCGAGATTAGCGAACCACACCGAAGTAATTATTTATTTTATTTCCCAATCCCAACCTATTCATCCCATGAAGCAAAACTGGTAATACTCCATATCTAACACCGTGGTGTTATCGGTAAAATTAATTACCATTTCACGTTCAAATCTAATTAAAGATTTAACTATCGCTTTGGAGCAAAACTGGCGATACTCCATTCTCGCTCATTTCTAAATTTGATAATTTAGATTACAAATTCACATTTCAATCTAATTGTAGATTCGTTAAAACTCTTTTTGACTGGGTTAAAGAACTAGGTGTTATTTAAAACACTGTTCACGATAAACCCATTTCAAATTCAATCAAATATATTAGAAATTCGATCATTTAAAACCCCTTTTTAAATCTAATTCATTTATTTAAAAACAATTGGGTTTTAAATTTAGTTCAAAACTAGTTCATTTCGATAAAAATCCATTTTTATCTTTTCAAATATGGAGTTTTTCACCCCAATTTTTCCCACATCATTTCTTATGATTTTACACAAATTATTACTATTTTTAATAATTTTATTAAGGCCCGTACAGTCGATTTCCAACAATGGCCATCGAACTGCACTTACAGCGACCTTTTTCGAATTTGATTTGGACGTATCTCCAAATCCAACCGTTAGATTTTGAATTTCTAATATTCGTTAGAAAGCTCTTTTCGATACGAACCCAACGGTTCCGGTTTTAGGAGAATCCGACGGTCGGATCTCCCGTAATGCCCGTTTGAAATAAATGGTCGAAATTTACGAACTGCCGCGGCGCGGCGCGTTCTATTCAGGCCATTATATTATATATATAATATATATAATATATATTTCATCGATTTCTATTTAAAACGAATTTTATAAATAGTTTTGAATTCGTTTCAAAAATCATTTCAACTTCCATTTCAATTCAAATCAAAATTGAATTCTTCGTTATAAATTCGTTTTAGGAATTCATTTCTATTCAATTCGAATTTCAATTCAATTTGAATTCATTTCAATTCGCTTTTAATTCAATTTGAATTCGTTTTCAATTCGATCCAATTTCAAAGTCGTTTTCTATTCGATTCAAGTTCATTTTCTATTCAAATCAAATTCGTTTCGTTTTCTATTTGAATCAAATTCATTATATATTCAATTCAAATCAAATTGGTTTTCTATTCCATTCAATTCGAAATCGTTTTATATTCAATTCAAATCGAAGTCATTATATATTCAATTCAAATCGAAGTCGTTATATATTCAATTCATTTCGAAATCGTTATATATTCAATTCATTTCGAAATCGTTATATATTCAATTCATTTCGAAATCGTTATATATTCAATTCATTTCGAAATCGTTATATATTCAATTCATTTCGAAATCGTTATATATTCAATTCATTTCGAAATCGTTATATATTCAATTCATTTCGAAATCGTTATATATTCAATTCATTTCGAAATCGTTATATATTCAATTCATTTCGAAATCGTTATATATTCAATTCATTTCGAAATCAATAAAATCGATATAAACATCGTTCGCGTCAAAATGGCGCATCACTATTCAACATGGCTTTATATATTCTATTTCAAATATTTCTTTTTGTCAACACACGACTAATCTCAACGAATGAGTACCGTCCATGTGTGACTATTTTTGTTAAAATATTTCGTTCAACACATGACTAATCTCAACGGATGAGTACAGTCAACACATGAACCTTTATTTTATATTGATAAAGATGTAAATTTTATTATAAAAATATTCGTTCAACACATGAATAATCTCAACGGATGAGTACAGTCAACACATGAACCTTTATATTATATTGATAAAGATGCAAATTTTTATTATTAAAAATATTCGTTCAACACATGACTAATCTCAACGGATGAGTACAGTCAACACATGAACATTTATTTTATATTGATAAAGATGTAAACTTTATTATAAAAATATACGTTCAACACATGACTAATCTCAACGGATGAGTACAGTCAACACATGAACATTTATTTTATATATTCTTAATTTTCTAAATTGGAATGAGGCCCAATCAATCACCATATAATGTTAATTATATGGATTTTCATACATCACATGTATATAATAGCATTGAAAAATAATCAACCATCAACCAAAGTGCACTACACTGTATAAGCATCAAATATAAATATCTAACGCTTATAACAGCCTGTCAATCAATCGATCGACATGTTTAATTAATCAGGATGAGTGAACTTCATATTTCATCCCAACACCCGTGTGGGGTTTCAACCAATCAAACACAGATTTTATTTGTGCAGTTGGGCGATGTGTAAAATTTATCGACCCAATCAATGTCCTTCAAATAGGTGTACACAAACAAACCGTCCGGTTTGTAAATGAATATTTTATTTTATTCACTTCAACGTTAAAACTATATTTTTAACGATAAAATATTTTATTTAACTTATGAATGCTCTATTCAGTTCATTTATTCAATAAAAATGATATTTTTATTTTTCTAACATATTTTAGAAAATTTCGGCGGCATAACGGCACGATACTAGAAACGGGACGAGGCCTAGCCTTATCCCCGGTCTAGTGAAGGCCCACACCATTCACACATCAATCAAATCAATTTCAATTCACCAAATAATTCAATTCAACCCAAATATTCTAACTAACTACACAACCAAACAATTTTCAAACAAGCCATCCATGGTCTGTGGATGACGGGTGTCGGGTGCTACTAAACACCGTCTGCATCCTAGTATATATATATAACTAGAAAAATTAAATTGAATGGTGAGAAGTTCTCACTTATAGCTATCCAAGCTCCACGGCTCTTCCTTTGCAGAAGTCTTCGTCGTTTCGCCTTCTTGTCACCTTCGTTGCCCGTAGTCACTATATATATAAAAATCACACATTTTTATATTTTGATGTCTTTTAAAATAAAAATCACATTTTTATTTGTTCACTTTCAATTTAAAAATCATATTTTTATAATCACTTCATATATTAAAAATCGAATTTTTACTATGCTATTCAATATATAAAAATCACATTTTTATATTTTGATGTCTTTAAAATAAAAATCACATTTTTATTTGTTCGTTTTCAATTTAAAATCATATTTTTATTATCACTATAAAAATTACCTCTTTATTTCAGCATATATAAAATAAAAATCAGATTTTTATTTCGCTACATATACAAAGATGATATTTTTACATTATCTATCCTATAAAGATTATATTTTCCTAATACAAAAATCTAAACTTTTATAAAAAAAAAAATCTAAACTTTAACAAATTAAAAATCTAAACTTTAACAAATTAAAAATCTATACTTTAACAAATTAAAAATCTATACTTTAACAAATTAAAAATCTAAACTTTAACAAATTAAAAATCTAAACTTTAACAAATTAAAAATCTATACTTTAACAAATTAAAAATCTATACTTAATAAAAAAAAAAAAAAAAGAAAGGGGAAAGACGCTTACAGGATTTAGCAAGAGGGAGGGGGGTGTCGCGTTTTCCGTTCAGGCGAAGGAGAAGGATTGGTGGAAGAAGGGGGGGGGTGCGGATGTGGTCGTGGGAGGAGGAGGGGAAGGAGAAGGCGGAGGATCGGAGGGGGGCTGGAGGTGCGTCGGCATCGCGGGTTTTGGGTTCGTCGGGCTTCAGGGGGGGCTCGAACGTCGTACCAAGGCGGAGGGGGCATCGCCTTCTCAGGCGGAGGTGGGGAGATGGCACCGCCATCGCACGGCGGCGGAGGATCATCGGGGAGGGGCGGCGGCTCCTCCCCCGTCGCTCTCCCTTTTTTTCTTCTTTTTATAAATCGATTTTGAAAATAAAAGGGGGGGGGCCAGAAGGTTTTTAAGGGAGGGAGCTATTATTTTTTTCTTTTTAATTAATTAATTAATTAATTTTATCCTAAAGAGTTGACTTTCACATACGACCTCGAAACGAGGCCCACCGCCTGTCGTCCATAGCTTTTCACCCCCCCCCCCTCCGAACTCAATGGGATATGTATCGCAAGCTGATTCGACTGTTTGAATCAGTTTCCGTTTAATTTGCATTTAAATCACTATATTGAATTTTAAACGTACATTTCAAATTACCGGGGGCACATACTAACTCTAAAAATTCTCGAAAAATATTTTCTAGCTTCGTATTGACGATACGGTCCTAACAAAACTAGTTTCGTCGAATTCTGAGACCGTTAGAAAAATGGCCAATTTCCAGTCGATTAAAATCAACTGAAATGGTCAAAACACGTTTTCCTTTGCCACGCTCACATATTGATTCGAAAAAATATGAAATTTGAAACCTAGCAATAACTTTACATCCCGGACCCAACAAAACTGGTTTCGTCGAAATCCGAGGTCGTTTGCAAAATGTCCATTTTTAAGGGCCTGAATTCCATAGCGACTATTCAGAATTTTCAACTGGACATATCTTTTGATTCCCGCCATGAAATCTCAATTTGTCGGATTCGTTAGAAAGATACTCACAATCAGATCCCATTATTTTTGGTTTCACTAAAATCCGGATTGTTTTGCACCCGGTACATTCAATTGAAGTTTGAAATCGAATTATCGAACTACCGCGCCATTTTCAATTCTATTTATAATTATATATAAATTTTTATATTCTAACGACGACGCGTATAATATATACGTTCGAATTCTATTCAAAATAAATTTCTCGCCGATATTATTTAAAATAATCTATTTTAAATATTCAAAATTCGCTAAAATTGCCAAAATAAAAATTTTAAACTGGCCCAGATTTTGCGGGTTATTACAGGTTAAGTTCTCATTCTTGATATTCTTGGGTGCCTTTCATTAGTTGAGGGAGGGGTCTAGTGGGACCATAGCCACTGTAAAAGCCGACCTTAGCATCTGCAATCGGCAGATATCTGAAAGCTCCCGACCGAGTTACGTGCTTCTTGATTAGCCCTGCCACGGGACTCGGGCGCACATATAGAGAACATGTGCAATTGACATCGAGAACGATTGACGATACGTATGTGGGAAAGTCTAGGTACACTCATGTCGCTCTGGGTGGTGTATCATAAGACCAGAGGGCATTATTCGAGGATGGAACCTAATTAGATCGAATGGTTCAAAGAGGGCAGTCTGAACGCTTACGTAATATAGAAGTAGTGGTTCTTTGCAGACGTAGCGTTGACATTTATACAAAAATCCGTACGACATTCGGGCGTAGGATTAGGGATTGCTATATTCCTACGATGATACGGTGGAGACCGTGCGAGTGGGGTACCATGGGGTGTATCTCAATATTGAGAGATAGCTACATATACTGTATTAGGTTAATTCGCTGGGAAGTAAATGGGTACGACGTGTGTGTAAGCCTTGAGTGTTGTTAACCCAAGTAACCTAATAAATAAGAAAATATGATTGAACTATATATGTAAGATTATCCAAAGTGTATAGTTTAAATCTAGTCACCAGAAATTGTGTTCTGACCCCCTCCTCATAACATTCGCAGGTTAGGTTCATGACAGAGACTGTATAGCTTTGGATACTGGTATCACAGTATTATTATTAAGGTAAAACTATGTTTTAATTACATTAGATTTTATTCCTCCCGCTGTGAGATGTTTTCCGAACTCTGACATGTTTCATGTCCCTGTCTTTTCTGCAGGATGCCAGAGCAAACCAACTCGGGTTTCGATGGACTGGGATTTTTGAAAAATTCGGTCCGTCGGAATCCGGGTTGTTACAGAGATACAATTACATATAATGCCTAAAAAAACAAAGGAGAATTGGTACTGGAGAAACCACTACCGCCTAGCATTTGCTTATCCTTTCCAAGCATAACATCCCAATGCAAAGGGGAACACTGTGTATTCGAGAGTACATCACATAGGCATAGGATGACATAGTAGCGCTGAGTTACACCACATCACATCAGCGGCCTCATCTAATCAATTCACACAGGGTAGATACTATATACAAGGAAATAGTACCATATGGAAATGTATGGACTAAACCAAGAAGGCATAACATGGGAGGACATTGCTCAAATGCCAACATGACAAAACATGACCATCAAAGCAACGGTTAGTAAAGCAATTTACCAATAACAGAGGTAGATCATCTCTTGCACACCCAACATTAAAAACTTTCAGCGTACAGCATGCACATTGACATGGACAAAAAAACAAAACATTCAGACAATATCATGAACCATAACCTCGCCACTGCTTGGCAATGAGAAAATGGCAGGAAACAACTTAACAAAAAACCCAATAAGGTCACCAGCAAAGCTTCACATATTTTAATGGGCTTGTAAGTGAAGAACAAGAGAGCGATAAGCCATAACGTCACCAAACACCCAATCGAACCAAAATAAATTCAAATTTGACAAAAATCACCATCCGAACCCCGAACCAAATTAGATGCAAGCCAAAAGAATTGGAGATTCATACTAAACACAGCACAAGCACAAGAAACCCACCTACCAAATCTTACCAAACCATGGTAGTTGATAACAGTCTAGTTTGTGGGGATAAGTGCAATTGAAAGGCAATGCAGGTTCCTGTGGAAGCTGTGCATTCACGCAAATGACTGAACTTGAGGATCATCATGATGTAGCTGGAAGGACGGATAGAGAAAGGTCGAGCAGATCTGAGAACTAGGAGTGTTGTTTCGAGTGGGACGCGAAAGTATCAAGCTAGGCAGGGTGTAAACATGAACTATTTTGGTGGAGGAAGAAGTATTGAAGAGAGAGAAATCGTAAAAGAAGAGGAAAAAGAAAAAGACAGAGAAGGAGGGTTAGTTCATGATGCCGTTTCCAGTTGACCTTCACTGTGAAAAAATTCGTGACTTTGAGCTTTTCTTTTGCAGTTTTTTGCATTGCTTTACCTCTTTTTAGAGATGGATAAGGAGCTTAATCAACTTGCAATGCTTGTTTAGATAGTACAAAAGGATCGTACTTATGATAATGCGATGTTTGTTTTTTCTCAATAAGATTATAATCCTTATGCACATTAATTCCAAAATTAGAAACATTGCTAAACCAATTGCATATAAATAGAAGCACCACTCTCGCGATTTGTGAGAAATATGTTAGTTGCAGAATTTGCATTAAAATGCCATAAAAAATCATTTATGTGATTTTCTGGATTGTCACTACCTTTAACAAATACACTTGTATTATTAGTTACTTTTTCTACGTCGTACTCTTCTGTGTAAAATTTATACCCGTTAAGGAAATATATTGGATATGTCTTGACCACTATTTTTTGTACCATTGCAAGATGTTTCAACCCTTTGTTAACAAAACAAATTTTCTGCTTGTAACTACAACTCGAAAACCAATCGGAAAATTCTTTACTGAGATCTCCGTTCGATGTTCACGTTTGCAACATTGTATATATAAACAAAATATTACATTGGATTCTACATGCACATGCATTATAGGAATGAATAAAACACAAATTATTATTTTAGATTACCCAACAAATGGTACAATCCCAACACAATTTAAAAAATATAAGTGTGTGTTATCAAAAGATCTCTACAGTCTATCCATATTTATGTACATATCTCAAAAGGTCGACCATACTGTTTAAAAATTGATAACATTATTTGAGAAGACTCTTGTTCATCGCCTTTGTTATTACGAGGAACACTTTCAAATGATATATTTACATGGTCACTAGAGTAGTAAGAGAAAAGAATGAAACTTCTTATTCAATGTAAGACTTGCATATCGAACCTTTAAAATGTGCCTTTTGTTTCGCTTTTTCTTCGGATGATTCCGATATCTATGCAAAATTAATTTACATTAACTTCATCTTCCAAATGCAATTAAATTATTAGGTAACATATTACATACCAATCAAATCGATACATCCATCCATATTGGACAAAATCTTGAAGTCGTGCTTTATATGGGAGATGAATAGGTAAATATTCCATAGCATTAAATAAATCTGATGGAGCAATATAGGAATATCTAGTTCAAATTTACATAAACGTTGCACTTTTAAAGTAATCGAAATAAGCTCTTTGTAAAACATACTAAGCTCTATTACTACCTTCAAAACTTTTAATGAGAGTAGTTCTTTGAGTAGAATGGGTATTAAATTTTTCATCATTATGTGATAGTCGTGGCTTTTCATTACGCTCACTCTACTGTTTTTGAATTAACATATCTGCAAAGATTCGATAAAAACTCATCAGGAAATCTTAACACTTCGACCCATTTTAACACAACCTTATCCTGATTATTATCTAATGCATGACATGCTTTGGGTCTTTTATAGTCATTTGGTTTCATAAGAAACTCAGGACATTTGCATTTTTTTTATATCGCATCTTGATTTAAAATCATCCTTCGTTTTCTCTTTGACATTCAAAATTCTATTGAAAACATTACCAGAAAAAGATTTCTTTTTGTGCATCACATTAATATTACGACGAAGCAGAAGATGTTGCCAATACGACAACTCTCAAACAATAGTCTGTTTGTACCAATTATGAACAGTCATTTTCCTTTAATTTCTGTTTGCCCTCTTGTTTCATATATCTTTGGATAGTCCCTAACCAGTTCATATATATATATGTCTATGCTTGACCATATCGTTGGTGGTTGTCTGTTTTCTACTTTATTAGCTAAAAAGTTTTTCTTGTCTCCTCCGAAGAGATGATTCATGTGGAGAAAACATCGATGACAGTAAAACCATGAAATTTTCTTATCATGTGGTAAATAAAACGCTCGTGTTTCTTCCATGCAATATGGACATGCAAGATGACCGGAAGTCTTTATCCTGAAAGCATTGCATAGGTAGAAGAATCGCTTATAGTCTATAACAAAGAAGCAAACATATGAAAAAAATTCTTCTTCAAAACATCATAGTTTCTACTTCTTCGTTCCACAGTATTTTTATTTCATCAATCAACGGTTGTAAATAAACATTGATTTTGTACATCGGGTCATCGGGGCTAGGAACAACAATAGTAAGAAATATATATTGCGTTTTCATACACATCCATGGTGGTAAATTATACGATATTATGATAATTGGTTAGGATGAATATTCAGAACTAATATGAAAAAATGGAGAAAAATTGTCGGTACATAATCCTAGTCTAACATTATAACTTCAAGCTGCAAAATTGGAATAAGTTTTATCGAAATGCTTCCATGCTTCTCCATCGGTCGGATGTGTCAATGTACCATCTCCCTCCATTCTCACATTATGTCATCTCATATGAGTTGCAGTTATAGAAGATGCATATAATCATTGAAGTCTTTGAGTGATGAGTAAGTAATGCATATGCTTGTATGAAACTTCCTTTCTTTTTATTCTTAGTTTATATCTTTCCTTATTACATATTTTACAATTTTTAAGGTTTAGGTATTCTTTCAAAACAACATGCAGCCATTTAAATATGTATTTATTTTCTGATAAGGTAAACCAAAAGCCGACATAAGCTTTTTGACTTTGTAGTGATTTTCATACGTTAAGTTATTGCACAACATATTTTTTTTGTAGTTTGTACAATACCCGTAAACCCAGCTTCAGTGATGTTGTATTTTGACTTCATTGCAATGTATTTTGTGATTGGTGATAGCTGAGTATCGCTTTTACAACCACTCCAAATAGGTTTCTTTGCAGAATTTGGTAAATCATAATTTTTTTTCTTCAATATTTGGTTCTTCATTATTTTCATCATCGTCGTCTGCTCAACAATAAGAAGCACTGATTTTGCTACATCCTCAACCATATTTTGTATACGAGTCATCATAACAGTTTCATTAATAGCACTTTCCAATTCAGACTCTACAGTAGTATTTGTTACAACTTCTTCATTACGATCCCAAACATAATACTCAAGTATGAAACTGTTTTTGCACAAATGGGCTTTCACAAAATCGGGTAACAAATACTTCAAATGTCTACACTTACTACACGGACAACAAATTCCTGGATCAGTTTCGTCATTACTCAAAGAGAATTCAACAAATACATTTGCACTGTTATAAAAATCTTCTTTTATAGAACCTCATAGTCCTCTTCTTTGATACATCTGTCTCCTCCGGTCAACAAAATAATCAACCGCTTTTCCTATTTTAGAAAATTTGTCATAAGTTCAAAGATAAACATTCATTTTCAAGAATATAAATTCGAAAAAGATTGTTTTCATGGTCTTATTACACATTTATAATATTTAAATTTAAATAACTATTTCACAAATTTAAAAATATTTTCAATATGGCACATTTTTTTTTAACATATCGATATAAAAAGTTATACAAAGAGTTATCTTTTATCCATGGTCAGTCATCCTGCTTCTCATTACAAACATAGTAAACACTTACATTTCATACATTATTTCATCTTAAATGATTCAACAAAATTTCGACAACGTTTCTTTTTTGTTTCCTACATTGTACACTGATACGTGTACGCATGAAACATAATAAGAAAGTTACAATCGTGAACCATTTGAGCGAAGTAATTTGTGAAATATAATTGCTTACTGTGTTTATAACTTATCCAAATACAAGGAAAAATCCAACAGGTATTGTATCAAATGATATAAATGGTCATTTTTTTAGCACAACGACAATTTATATAACGATCATGCACAACATCCGTCGGACGAGGCCAACGACTCTCTAAAAGACATAAATCAAGATGTGATTTTATTTAGAAATATATATTTCAATTTACCATATTTGTTCAACGTATTTCATCGATTTACGGTTGTTTTAATATTGTTGTCATTCTCGAATAAAATCAACTCGCTTTCACCCTCATACATTCATCTTTGTTGCACAAGTCAAGACAAGTACAATATAATATTCCTATCTCATGCACGCATTTTATCTTAATTTAATTAAACCAAAACAATGGTAGCACCCACACACACACACACACACACACACACACATATATATATATATATATATATATATATAATGGTTTACACATACACAAATAACCACTTATTTTACATATATTTTTCAATTCAACAATAACTTAAGAAATAGGCACGCAAGGGGATGTTATAAACCACTACAATACTATTTGAAACAATTGCAATCGATAAATAGCCCTAATTTTACAATTTGTGCATATGTACGTTTAGGATAAAAACTTAGTTTTATTGAAAATAAGATATTATACTCGAAATAGATCATTCCTGACGTTGATATTAAAGCCATGGAGGTTTCTAGACGAAGAAAATAGTGTTTGGATTTGAAAAACCGGATTTAGGTTATTTGGAGAATTGGATTCGTGCGTTGGAGGAAGAAAGTAATGGGGAAGAAAGTCTCAGGTTGCTGAAATATTCGCAATTTTCCAACGGCTTCCGACAGCCCATCGTAATTCGTATGAAACTGTCGGCCCCTCGTCGGAATAAATGTCATTTACCATAGTGATTACATAATCTTCTTTGTATGGAGACTAGTGTCGGCCCTATGGTTTTACTTGCTATAGGCTAGTTTAAAAAAAAGCAGTGAAGCAAAACTGGCACAAAATATTTTAGCTTCAGCAGGCCTTGAACCCACATCCTTCGAGCAACATAAACATGCCTAATTGTTCCACCAAGAACAACTTTGTTCAGATGTTGCTCTGTAGTATTTCTTATTTAGTACTTTTAAGAAGATGTTGCCCATTCCCGCTGCTCCCTCCACCATCTTCGACCATGCTGCCCTAAGCGGAGGTGTCCCTTTCCTACCCTTTGTTACTTCAGAATTTAAGGATCTATATAATAAATTCTTTTAGACAGTAGTTCAGCCCAAAAAATACAAAAACAGGTTATCGAACTATCAATTTTATGGATTCAATAAAGCTTTGGAACAGCGCAATTGGATTCAAAGTTTGTACGCTTTTGATCCGACCAAGAACACTCTGATTTTGATTATTTGATGATGCAAGAGAAGAACAAAAAAAAAGAGTAGGAAGAGAGGATTCTGCAGCACTTTACAAGCGTTGCAAATTTGAAAATTTGCAACACTTTCATGGTTTTAGAAATGGCAGCATGCAAATCTTAAAGAAGAAGAATATGCAATCAGAAAAATGATCTTAAACACTTTCCATGCATTGACATTTATAGGCAATGGGAGGATGCATCAACTGGTGAACTATCATCACTGTTCGGAACAGTCGTATCTATTTCAAAATTGAAACATCGCATCCATTTATTTGCAATGTTTAAAAAGCATTGCAAACAGTTGAGCCTCTTCGCTTCCAATGGTTCGGAAACGTTTCAAATAGTCGTGCCCCTTTGTTTCCAACAGTTCAGAAAGCCCGCCAGTTTGAATTTCATTCGGGTCTGTAATGGGATGAAATTCAGCCCATAACCGTTTACAAATTCTATCTAAAAATAATGCTACCGGACCGAGACCCGCACCCATATCCGGTTTGGTTCGGTCGGATGAACGACGGTGGCGCCGCACGCATGTGTGGTAGAGATGCATGGTCTCCCCACTCACTACAACGCAAACATGTGGGGGGCCCAAGGCCCCAACACCTTCATGAGAAAGCCACTTAAATACCTTAAAATATTTTTTTTTCACTTTCAAGATGTTGGACTAATCCCCATACCCTTCCTTCTTCCTTTCTTGCTTCCCTCTTCAAAACAAAACCCAAGCCCAAATTGTTTTGAAAATGTTACAACAATCTCCCCTAATTTTCAAAATAAAATATAGTGGACGGCTGAATCACTAATGTGACTTCCTACATACCTAAGTGGGATCAAGGCTATGTAGTTCTAAGATCAAATTTTGCATCATCATGGAAACAACACATAAATAAAAGGTATCTTTTGGATTTGAACCTTTACTTAGAGTAAACCATTCAAAGTTCTATCAAGATTCTACGGTGAATGAATCTTAAACCAAGTATCCCTTAACGATAAAACCGGAACAATCACACATGTTGATTTCCTTAGTTAGAGTGCTCTGTAATGCTCAGCAGGTTAATGGTTATGTGCTTTTAATCCTAGTTCATGAGTCTACTTTAGAAAGCGGTCTTACTTTCCTAGGAAATGTCCTGATTTCTATACTCATATAGGTAAGTCTCTTAAGATGATTCTGCACCTTTTAAGGTTTCTAGACTTATTAAGAACATCTATCCAGCCTTTGTTCGTGCAGAATCCAACATTAAATATTATGAGATTATTGATTTAGTGTTCCATAATCATTTTCTTAACTTGTCGGTACCCATTGAACTTTGTCTAACCTTTTCAAGATATAAGTTCAGTTTCTATTAAGAATGATCAATCTTCATTCACAAACCTTTGTCCCATTTCTTTTGACTTCATAGAAACCATTTCCATTGGAAGACCTTTAGTAAGTGGGTCAACCAAGTTTTTCTTTGTTTCTATGTAGTCAACATTTATAAATCCATTTTTGAGTAACTGTCTTACCATTTGATGTCTTAGACTCTAGACCTCCCATTATATGTCTTATTTGAGATATTATATATCGTTTCTTGACTATCACAGTTACTCAAGACAGCTGGAGATGGCTTCTTCCACAATGTAATTTCCATTAATATATTCCTAAGCCATTCCGCTTCCTTACATGCATTTGCTACTGCAATCAACTCTGACAACATGGTTAAGTCAGATATACAGGTCTGCTTCTTGGAAGCCCAAGACACAGCAGCGCCTCCTAATGTAAATATCCATCCAGTCGTAGACTTGGATTCTACATTTTTTTCAAGTTGCATCACTATATACTTCTATTACAGTAGGATATCCTTTGTAAGAAAAACCATAGTTGATGGTTCCTTTCAAATAAGGTAAAACTCTGGAAATAGCTTTCCAGTGTTCGAAACCTGGATTACTCATAAATCGACATAATACACTTAGCATGTGCGATGTCTGGTCTAGTGCAATGCATATCATACATAAGACTCCCAATAACACTAGAATACTCCAGTTGAGAAATGGTACATCCAGTGTTCTTTTTCTAATTTGATACTTGGATCTAAAGGAGTTGGTGATGATTTGTCATTATAATGACTGTACTTCTTTAGGAAATTCTCAATGTAATGAGATTGAGTTGGCAATAACTCCCCCGCTTTCCTAATGATCTTAATTCCCAGAATTACATCAGTCTTTCCTAGACCTTTCATATTAAATTTAGAAGATAGAAACTTCTTAGTTTCATTCACACAAGATATATTGGAACCAAATGTTAGCATGTCCTCAACGTATAAACAAATTATAACATAACTGTTGTTATCCGATTCGCTATAAATACATTTATTAGCATCGTTAACAATGAATCCATATGACAGCGCAACCTTATCAAACTTCTCATGCCATTGCATGGGAGCTTGCTTCAGGCTTTAAGGAGATTTTATTAATTTACAAACTTTCTTTTCTTGGCTTGTGGTTATGAAACCTTCAGGTTGTTCCATATATCTCTTCTTCTAAATCTCCATTTAGAAAAGTCGTCTTTACATCCATTTGATGTATGACTAAATTATGAACTGATGTAAGTGTTATTAAACAGCGTATAGAAGATATGTGAGCAACCAGAGCATATGTATCGAAATAATCTACTCCTTGTCTTTGCTTATATCCACTTGCATCCTATAGGTTTAGCACCAGGAGGTAAATCGGTTAAATCCCAAGTTCGGTTTAACATTATGGAATTCATTTCATCTTTGATAGCTTCTTTCCAGAAATTAGAATATATGGAACTCATAGCTTCAGAATAAGTTTTGGGATCATCATCGACGCTCATTTCATATCTTGTCACATTAAGGACTTCTTCCTTATTGCTTTCTACGAGATATGTTATGAAGTTAGGACCATAATCCTTTTCTATTCTCGCTCTTTTACTTCTCCTGTGTTCAGTACTATTATTTGATACTGGCACTTCCTTGTTGTTTTGAGTAGGAGCATATTCATCGTCATTGATATCATTAGTCACAGTTGGTTTCGGACTAGATGATCTCAATGGATTCTCAATAGTTTGATTTTCAAAGAATTCCACATCTGTGTATTCTATAACTTCTAAGATGTCAAGAATAAGGAACCTACAAGTTATACTATTAAGAGAATATCCTATGAAAACACATTAAAATGCCCTATTACCCAACTTTGGTCGTTTAGGGTCTGATTTTCTAACATATGCTAAGCAACCCCAAACTTTAAGTCCAGTAAGGCTAGATGCAGATAGCATAGCGTCACCCCATAGGTTATAAGGTAAATTTGAACTTATGAGCATTGCACTAACCAATTCTACTAAAGTTCTATTTTTCCTTTCAGCAACACCATTTTGCTGTGGTGTATATGGGGTGGTACATTGGAGAACTATACCATGTTGCTTGCAAAACAAAGTAAATTCATTTGAAAAGTATTCACCTCCACGATATGAATGTAACACTTTATTTTTAACTCCGAATTGTGTTTCGCTTTTGCTTTGAAAATTTTGAAGTTACCAAAAGTCTCATCTTTAGTTTTCATTAGATATACATATGCATATCTAGTATAATCATCAATAAATGTTATGTAGTATTAGTTACCACCATAGGTGATATGACTTTTTAAGTCACCCACATCACTATATACCAAATCAAGCAAACCATTTCTACAAATTTAAAGGATTTCCGGTGTATCTTTGGTTGAACGCATATTTCACATTTAGAGATAGAATCGAAATCACGATCAGAAATTAGTCCTAATTTATGCATATTTTTAAGAGATTTATAATTAACATGTCCTTATTTACCATGCCATAAATTAACAGAATCAACAATATAAGCATAATATATTTTTATTAGATTCAACTTAATCATGTCATTACAAGAATATCCCTGTTTAATAAATTTGTTGTTCTTAGACAACACTAACTTACCAGACTCATACACCATCTTGAGTCCTCTTGTTAAGAAGGTATCCAAAAACCAAATTCTTACACATATCGGGTACATAAAGTACATTGACTAATGTAATAATTTTCCCAGAGGTGAATATAAGTTCAATTGTGCCTTTCCCCAGGTAGCTTGCAACTTTGTTTGCACTAGTAACTTTGCTGCATTCTCCATTTTTTTCTTCATAAGTCTTGAACAGATTATTACGGTCTTTGCAAATATGAATGGTTACTCCAGTATCAAGCCACCAGTCATTATGAATGCCACTAACGGAGTTTGCCTCTTTACAATAGCCACAATCTTTTCTTCGACCACATTCTCTTTTTGTTGTTTATTTCTGTATACGAAAGTCATGGGCATGGTGGCCGAATTTGTTACAATAGTAACAAGCACCCTTATTTTTGTTATTCTTGGAATATTTTTTCTTTTTAAACTATTTCTCATTCTTAGGCTTCTACTTTTCAGTAATTTCAACATTATTTTCCTTAGATAGAGACTCAATTTGCGGATTATTATCTAGTTCACGTTTACGAGAATCCTCTTCAATACGAAGATGACGTTGTAAACCGTCTAAATCATAATACGTTTTTGCATGTTTCATTTTTTTCTTATAATTATTCCAAGAATTAGGGAGTCTCAAAATAATAATTCCAACAACAAAAGATTCAAGGAGATTGATTTTAGCATCTTTAAGTTGATTCACTAACAGTAAGATTTCACTCACTTGTTCGACTATGGACTTGTTGGCAACCATTTTGAAATCCATAAAATTACAAGTAAAAACTTTTTATTACTTGCTTCGGATATGCGACATTTTGAAATCCATAAAATTACAAGTAAAAACTTTTTATTACTTGCTTCGGATATGCGATACTTGCTTCCTAATGTAGTTTAGAGTGCCTTAGCAGTTTTCAAGGTCCTATGAGCGTTGTAGACTGGAGTAGACATTGCATTCAAGATGTGTCCTCTGCATAGAAAATCGTCCTCTTTGCGCTTTGAAAGTTTAGCCTTTAGAGCGGCATCATCCTTATCGGTTTCCTCCGGTATAACTTCCAATCTGTCTTCCAAGATGTAGTACAATATGATGGTAACTAGAAAGAACTTCATTGTCTCTTACCAATGAGTGAAATTTTCGCCATCAAATCGCACCAGACGAGTCAAATGCTGATTAATCACTTGTACGCAATCAAACCTGTAAGATTTATGTGATTTTGTAATGTTGTAGAAACAGTAATTGTATTGATAATCAGAACTGAATAATACAATGTACAGATGTAACGCTATATATATATAGCAATGGTAATGCTTAAGTGGGCTGACAGATAGCCCAATACATAGAGATATGATACAAGCCTAATAGGAAATCGTATACAGTCGGTTTTTATGTAATGATACCCATACGTTAACACGCCCCGTCAAACCGATCTAGGGTTTCCATGCTTTTGCTCTGTGCCGCCATTGAAAACACTTAACTCTTCTCTTAATCTCTCAAAATTACTCCTTGATAAAGCTTTAGTTAAGATGTCGGCCTTCTGATAAAAGGCTGGTATGTGCTTGATTGTGAGCTTCCCTGCTTCAGTCCTTTCTATGATGAAGTGGAGGTCGATTTCAATGTGTTTCATCCTTGAGTGTTGTATCGGATTGACGGATAAGGAGACTGTGCTCTTATTGTCACACCATAGAACTGGTTTCTTCGTAAAAGTTAACCCTAATTCGCTGATTAGGGTTTCTACCCATATGACCTCAGCGGTGGCTGATGCGATGGCCCTATACTCCGCTTTTGTGCTCGATCTGGAGACTGTCGGCTGTTTCTTCGTGCACCATGAATAGGGTTTGTTCCCATAAACAAGCAATATCCAGATGTAGATCTCCAGTCATCTGGATCATTAGCCCAGTCCGCATCACTGTAAGTGCTCAAATTAACGTCTTTACCTGCTTTGATTGTTAAACCATAGTCTATAGTCCCCTGCAAGTAACGTAGAATTCTCTTGACCGCTCTCCAGTGCTCACTTAAAGGGTTGGCCATAAATTGACACACCTTGTTCACACTAAAACATATTTCTAGTCTCGTGATAGTTAGGTATTGGAGTGCTCCAACTATACTGCGGTATTGTGTGCCATTGTCAATGTTATCACCCTTATGTTTTGACAGTCGTAAATTGCTAGTCATAGGTATGGAAATGGATTTGGCTTTTTCCACATTTGCTTTGATGAGAATTTCAGATATGTATTTCCTTTGAGATAGAAATATTTCTGACTTTGATCTTCTCTGTACTTGTATGCCTAAAAAATAATTCACTTCCCTCATGTCTTTAATAGCAAACGTTTTATTCAAGTGAGATATAACCTTGTTAATTTCAGTATTATCACTTCCTGTTATAAGGATATCATCAACATAAACAAGTATGTAGACACTTCCTTGACTGTGTGTTTTGCTGTATAGAGAGCTGTCTGGCTTTGTTGCAGTATAACCCAAGTCATTTAATGTGTTCTTTAGCTTAACATACCATGCTCTTGAAGCCTGTTTCAGTCCATATATGGCCTTGTGTAACTGGCATACATAACTTTCTTTTCCCTTGCAAACATACCCCTTTGGTTGTTGCATATAGACAGTTTCATGTAGCTCCCCATTTAAGAATGCATTGCACACATCCAATTGTCTTATGTCCCAGCCATTGTAAACAGTTAGGTTTAGCATGATTATGATAGTTGTTGGCTTGACCACTGGAGAGAATGCTTTAGTAAAGTCAAAACCATACTGTTGTGAAAAACCCCCGACAACTAGTCTGGCCTTGTGTTTACATATGTTTCCTTCTGCATCCTTCTTTAGTTTGTAAGCCCATTTGCATGACACAATGTTCTTACCTTTTGGTGCAGCCACAAGACTCCATGTCTTATTCTTTATCAATGCATCATACTCTTCGTTCATAGCTTTGCACCATGATTTGTGTTTTACTGCTTGTTCATATGTAGATGGTTCTATGGTGTCTGCATTTTTTGTAGTTGCATTGTATATTTTTGGCTTAAATATGCCACTTTTGGCTCTTGTGGTCATGTGGTGTCCAATTGGTTGATTTTGAACATTGTTTTCTTCATTTTCACTGCCTATTGCTTCATCTTCACTACTTTGATGTTGATCATTGCTGTTATGACTATCATAGTTTTGAGCTTGATCATCATTTTCACTTAAATGCTCACTTGAGCTATATCCAGATCTGGTGCTGGAAACAGTTGGAGTAGCAATAGTTTGTGGTGGTGTCTCATTGTCAACAGTTTTTTATGGTGGTATCTCATTGTCATCAGCTTTTTCAGTCCATTCAGTTAGTGTAGGAATAATTCCCATGGTAGTTCTGGACTGATCATGTTTTGGATTTCTATCCTTTTTTTTGTCTGCAAAAGGAAACACACACTCATTAAAAACCACATGTCTAGACACAATAATCTTTCCCTTATCATCCAGACACTTGTACCCATTTTGATTACTTGCATACCCTATGAAGGTACATGGGCTGGATCTTAAGGAAAGTTTGTGATTGTTATAGGGTCTGAGGCATGGAAAACACAAGCATCAAAATGTTCTCAGAAATGTGTAGTCTAGTTTATTTCCAAATAAAACCTCATGAGGACATTTGTTTTGCAAAAATTTTGTAGGCATTTTATTTATTAGATAAACACTTGTGTTAAATGCCTCATTCCAATATTTTAAAGGTAAAGAAGACATAAATAGCAATGTCAATCCTGTTTCCACTATGTGTCTGTGTTTTCTTTCTACAATCTCATTCTGTTCAGATGTGTATGGGCAAGTGGTTCTGTGAATAATACCTGTTTGATTAAAAATATGTTTAAGTGGTAAAAACTCACTTCCCCCATCTGCCTGTATGATTTTAATGTTGCAGTTTATTTGTTTTTCTATGAAATTCATAAACTGTAGTATTGCATTGTATGTTTCTGATTTGGCTTTGAGAAAGAAAATCCAGGTATACCTGGTATGTGCATCTACTATAGAAAGATAATACCTGTGTCTTTGCCTTGAGCTTAATGGTGCAGGTCCCCATAAACCTGCTATAAGTAATTCAAAGGGTTTAGAGTAAATAGTTTCAGATCTTCCAAAAAGTAATTTATGGCTCTTTCCAAGTTGACAATGTGTGCAAATATTAGGAACAGGTGAGTGTTTAAAAGAAATATTATTTCCTTTTAAAATCTGCATTACAATGTCATAGCTAGGGTGTCTAAGTTTACAATGCCAAATGTTTAAATCATTTTGGACACAATTACTATTGTTAATCTCATCAGAATTGTTTTCATTGTCATTGCTAATCTGAATATTGGCATTGCAACACCAAGTGTTCTTCTCATTGTTCAATCATGACTACATAGGGCTGAACCTGTAAAGGCCATTATTCAACCTACCCTGTAATAATATTTCCTTGCTTAGGAAGTCTTTAATTAGGCAATAATTAGGGTGAAACTCAAAATATACCTTGTTGTCATTAGTGAATTGGGATACACTAATCAAATTCTTCTTAACAGTAGGAACTCTAAGAAGATTGTTGAAATATAATTTTCTTTTGCCTTTAACATATTCTGCCCCAACATGTGATGTATTCATGGTTTCACCATTACAAGTATGAATAACTTGCGTACCTGAATAGTTCGTGTTACCCAGATTTAGATTTTGAAGGTTGTTAGTAAGGTGATTAGTTGCCCCTGAGTCTGGAAACCAGTCTTCAGTATTTATGTCATCATTCTTGACACTATCATCACTGCCAATGGCTTGTGATGTGGACCCCTCAGTGGTTTTCCTTCCTTGATAGCTTGCCTGTGCCAAATTAGCTTTCATGCCTCTCTGCCCACCTTGTTGAGCATTGTTAACATCAATATTAAATCTAAAATAGCATCTGTTTGCTGCATGCCCTGGTTTATCACATATCTGACATTTTACTTTGTATGTATTGCTGTTGTTGTTGGATCTTCCTCTACCTCTCTGATTGGAATTACCTCTCTGTCCTTGTGGGTTTCCTCTGCCATATCCAAGTGTGTTTCTTGGTTGATTTTGATTGGTATTTCTTGAATTTGATGCTAAGTTTATGTTGTACTCACTCTAAATGGCCTTTCTTTGCTCCACTCTACCTTCATGTGCCAATAAGGCTGAATACACAGACTGTATATCTGGTAGGTTAGTTTTGGTAGCAATATAAGTGACAAGAGACCCATATTCTTCACCTAACCCATTTGTTAGGGTTAAGATTTGTTCACTGTCTGAAATAATATGTCCAACAGCCTTGAGTTTGTCACAAAGGGTCTTCACTTTAGAAATATACTCACGCATACTCATGTCACCCTTTCTTGCATTTTGAAATTCTCTCATGTAGTGCATTATCCATGCTGATGACTGTGAGTTGAAAATTTGTTGAATCGTAGACTAAATTTCATGAGATGAACTGCATCCTATGACTTGTGATAACAGATTCGTACTAATTGATGGTAGGAGCCAAGAAGATAGTAAGTTATCTTGTTTTTTATGGTGAATAAACTCTGGATTGCTGATGATGTTATTTTGTGCATCTATTGTCATTGCAGGTGGTGTTGGCTTGGTTCCTTTGACATAATCTTGAAGGTTTCCCTTCAAGGCTGTTTCAACTTGGAATCTCCACATCAAGAAATTGTCTTCGTCGAGAGGAACAGTGATGACTTGGGTCTTCGGTTTCACTAGAGGTAAGGTTTGTGGTTGTCCATTGTTATCAGCTCTAAAAGTTGCTGACGATTGATCAACGCTGCCTCCTACCATGGTGATAGAAGATTGAAAGTCGAGGACTGATGGAAAAAACGTATGTGGCGAGGCTACTAATCAAGAAGTAGCAACCTGTACAGGTAAGACTCGAGGGTAACAGGAAATGTTCGTTGGTTCTTGCTTTTTCTGAAGATTCAAGAATTGCTAAACAGTGGGCAGAAAAACCAGATGGTGAGATCTAGAATCTCTGATGGTCGGAAAATGAGCAGATGTAGCCGCCGTGAATACAATTCCGGCAAGGCAGGCACTGTTCAAGAACTGGTAAGAACAATCGCTATGCGATCAAGAAGGGATGATCTCCTGTGATGAAAATACTCTGAGGAGACTCAATAAATCGTCCTCTTCCTTTGAAAAGAATAGATGATCTTTCTTAAATTGCCGTTTGGCTATTGTGCTCCGATACCATGTAAGATTTATGTGATTTTGTAATGTTGTAGAAACAGTAATTTTATTGATAATCAGAATTGAATAATATAATGTATAGATGTAACGCTATATATATATATACATATATATATATATATATATATATATATATAGCGATGGTAATGCTTAAGTGGGCTGACATATAGCCCAATACATAGAGATATGATACAAGCCCAGTAGGAAACCGTATATTGTCGGTTTGTATGTAATGATACCCATATGTTAACAAAACCTTCCATGGGTTAGAACTATTATCTGAAAATTTGTTAGGGAATTTGCGGTTTGAGACTATTGGAGAAAGATGATTGTCGTACTTCGGACTTTAAAGATCTATATAATAGATTCTTTTAGACAATAGTTCAACCCAACAGGTACAGACGGGTTATCGGACTATCGACTTTCAGGATTCAATAAAGCCTTGGAACAACGTAATCAGATTCAAAGTTTGTACGCTTTTGATCCGACCAAGAATACCCTGATTTTGATTATCTGATGATGCAAGAGAAGAACAGAAAGAAGAGTAGGAAGAAAAAGGATTCTGTAGCACTTTACAAGCGTTGCAAATTCGAAAATTTGCAATTAGAAAAGTGATCTTAAACGCTTTCCAGGTGTTGACATTTATAGGCAATGAGAGGATGCATCTACTCATTAACTGTCATGACTGTTTGAAACAGTCATTTTTGTTTCAAGATTGGAACATTGCATCCATTTATTTGCAGCGCTCCAAACAACCGTGTCCTTTCGTTTCAAAAAATAATGTTATCGCGCCGGGCCCGATTGGACAGCGACGGCCCGCGGGTGTGGTAGAGATGCATGGTCTCCCTCCTCGCAACAAAGCAAACATGCGGAATCCCCAACACCTTCACGAGAAAGCTACAATTATATTCCGCAAATCCTAATCATCTGCAAAGTATTATTTTTAGTATTACGTGAGCATGTTCTATTTCATTAAGAGACGCAATGAAGCAGTTACCGGGTTTGAAAACGACCTTCTACCTTGCTGATTAATAACGGAACAAACTGATTCACAAATCAAGTTTGTTGACCTAAAATAAAACTCTCAGATAGCTCCATTAACGATATTAATAAGTATCCATTAGAAACCTAACAGCTCTGCTTAATCACGTTTTTGTGCCGTTGTTGGACTTGTATCAATGTTTACTCGAGCAGGTGAACCTTTAATTGTTAATTACATTTACTAATCTATTTCATTATCCCGTAATTAAGGGGGAGGTGGTGGTGGGGAACAATGCCCTGAAAGTGGGCAACAACCTAGTACTCCTATTCACATGACCCGTCTTTTTATATTTTGAAATTAACTTCAAAACTGACCATTCTCATTAAACAATCTTATCGGCCCCCATCCCCAACGCATAGTACTATACTAGTCATAAAAAAATGGAGTCATGTGTTATGCGTCCACGAAAAAATAAACAAACACAGGTAGAGCCGTAGAGATGGATAAATTGTTCCTCCCCTAGTGGGCTCTGGGCATGGGCCAGTTGGCCAACCGCCCGAAGCCCGGTTTACGAAAATTTACTTCCGGTGCTAAGTGTACCATAATTTGCATTTACTGTTACCATGGTTGAGATTAGTAAACCCATATCTTTATGTTCTTAGCTGAAAGTATGATTGTATGAGTGTAAAGCTTAGGAGATTTTGGATACAGAGGATTTGCTTTCAAAGCTTAGACACCATAATTACACTCACTGATACCAACCCTGACATTAATAAATGTAAATTATGATGATCTTAGTATTGTTTTTTTGATGTTATAAGATTTATACAGCTAGTATAATGGTAAATATATAAGGTTTTATCAAGCTTGTTGCCTCAGTAATAAAAACATTAAAATCTGTTTAAAATGTTCCTAAAATTTTCCAGCCAAGCAAATGCTGGTTTGTCTGTAAGTTGTTAGTTGTTAGTTGTAAGCGTATGATGAATGTAACAGCCGGTCACTATTGGATGTCCTCTAACTAACTAATATTTAATTGAGCGTCCTTTGGTAAATCTAGCGATCATAATGCAATCTTATTTCCTATTGCAAAGTTGATGTGCATGTAGCAAAGATACTTTTTTGAGGGAATCTGCCAAAAACTGAGAAGCTCTGATAATAGTGCATTGATAAGAAAATTAACGATCCTACAAATTCGGTATGCACGACGAGGAACCACCGACCAACACCAAGTTTTCACGATCATAAACCATCAAACTGCGCGATAGTTGTGCGTCGTGCGAGAAAAAATGATAAATAATGCATTGACAGTCCATTATGCTGTTTGTTATTAAAAAGTATGTTCTTCTAAGTAATGGTCAGTAAGAATAAATGTGACTTTAGTAATACACTTAAAAAGGTTAACTTAAGAACAAGTTCAGCTCACTTTGTTCTTTGCCTGAAAGGCCACAGGTAAACCATCAATGACCAGTCTTTCAAATCTCCATCGAGATTTCTACTGTCAGGCTTCTAATTCAATAATACTGGTATGTTTTAAACGAACGGTAACATGGTATTTTAACGTAACGTTTGAGCGTGGTATTTGAACGTGGCACGTCCATGACTACGAACGGCCTGTTGATTGATGGAAATCAGAAGGTTTCACATGGAATCCTCCGATTTCCACCCGTTAAAACCGGTGTTTTGTTAACATAACCAAAAGTGGTATGAACAAACTGATACTTTTTTTAAATAATCATAAAGCTGCATACTCCCAACCAGTCGCATCCCTAAAAAGTAGTCCAAAATGGTAGCCCTCACTGGAGACCTTAACATAACAATAAATGCACATTGCACATTACCCTATTGCTGCATGCTCTCAACCAGTCGCTTCTCCTTTGAACAGTTTGCATGTTCCCTCCTCTCCCGCTCCTTTATTGTTTATATCTCCGTTAAACTTTAACTACTATATCTAATAATTCATACTCCCATGATTTATAGTGAAAATCCGTAATAAATAAAGTTTCTTCCATAATCTTCAATTTTCAATTAAACATTTTCGTACTAGAATATAAGAGTTTAGGAGGAGAAAAAATAAAACAAGATTAAAGTGGTGATTCTGTGCTGATTTTGCAACAGATGGAATAATTACTGATTATATTTTTCCCGTACATAAGTTAATTACTGTAATAATATTATTAGCAGAAAAGTTGATAGTTTTCCATGTTCTTCTCCTCGCATTTTAAGTTACACTTTGAAACGAAACTTCATCAAACCTAATCGCTTCCTTGCATTTCTACTGAAACAAAATGATTGAACAAATTAATAACAAGTAACAGTGTAATTATCAGCTTTCGTTAACTTCTCTATCATAGCTTTAGATGTCGAGATTTCATTAATTATCAGATATGAACAATAAATGGTGCTAAACAGAAATTGTTACTGATCATATGTGTGTCTACATATTTTTTTTGAAACATTCTCTCTCTCTACTCTACTCTGTGTCCTATGTATACAAATAAATTATCAAACACACACACGAGGAGAATTCCGAGGCACTCTTGTTTTGTAGCATTGTTCGTGTTGATACCGAAAATTGGTATAACAACCAAAATGGAATTTCTAAACACGTTACCTAATCGGAAGCGAGATGCTTAGAAAACACGTCACCTTTTCAGAGGCGGGGCGTTAGAAAACCTTTAGAGTTGTGTGAGGCCATATCTAACATTCAAAAGCATCAAAATACCAAAATAAAGAAAGAAGACAAGAATTTTATAGTGGTTCGACTCTTATTCGAGCCTACGTCCACTTTGAAGATTGAATTTCATTAGTAGCCACAAAATTACAATATTTGCTCCATTATGCATTCATACAAGCTTCTTTGACATGCATTTATCTTTACAACCGATTGAAAGAATGGATGAAAGCTTGACGTATTTTATGCCAACCCCTCCATGAAAGCCATGGATAAAAGCTCCTTAGATGATCAAGAAGAAATGAAGTAGTGTGAAGAGTGCTTATGCTTGTTCCTCCATGAAAGCTATGCTCCACATGCTCCAATGCTCCATAGATTTGCGATCGATGATAGAGAAGAGATGTAGAAATGTTTGGAGAAATCCCGAAAGCAATTAGACAGCACCTCCTCGTAGTTCCCGAAAAAGTCCCCTCAAATAATGGAGGTAGGGTCCTATCTATAGGCGGAGAAATGGCTGAAATCTTGTATGCAGGGGTCTGGTCGGTATTTTCAGTATTTACGGAAATGCCACTGCCAGTTGTCACCAGTTGTTTCCAGCTGTCACGCCATCACAGGTTGCTTCTAGCGCTTTGGCCGACCAGGAGCTTCCGCCAGAAGTAAGGACGATCAGGAGGCTAAAGTGCGGAGCGGACCGACCAGGAATGACTAAAAGACTTTGAAGCTGGCTGGTGCAATCAGAGGCTAGTGGGCGAGCAAGTTTGAAACGACCAGCTTTCTTTAGCTTTTGGAGCGACCAGGTGGCTTCTGGATCTGGAGCGATCGGGTCAGCGTATAAAAGAGAGCGACCAGGTGCCTTTTGTCTCTAGGGCGACCATAAGGCTTTCCTCTTTTGGAGCGATCCGGAGGCTTTGGTTCTCAGAGCGACCAGGCGTTGGGCTCTACGACCGATCCCTCTTGATAATTATATGACCGACCCCTTCTTCAAAACACTTAAAACCGACCCACATTCACTTGGATCGATCAGATGGATAACATTTTGCCCCTCGAAGTTTCATAGTTTTTATAAAAAACTGTGGGCTTCGAAACATTAGTGGATCGATCTGCTTCAATTAAGGGTCAGTTTTGGATGCAGTTCTCGTGGGTCGGTTCTAGAATTAGCTCGAGGGGTCGGTTTTAAGTAGAGGTCGGTCTTTTCTCCAGTTTTGGAACGCATGAAAAAGCCAAATTTCTGGAAGACGACGAGACAATTCTCGAAATATGAAGAGACCAAATTAAACTTTATGTAATTAATTTAACTCGTCATTCTCTCCTTCACTTTTTCTTGGTCAGAATTTTTATTAATGGCGGCTCTCTTCTTTTAAAACAAATTGCTTAATTTCTCGCTTACTTCTTCGCCGATTCAAGCTGTTGTTTCATTGTTTCAAGACCGTGCTTCTTCAACCCGAACCATTCTTCCAAATCTCAGGTATCTTTTGAGTTAGTTCATTTTCAATCGCGACAGCCTTCGTAAGTCTTTGTCGTTGATGTCATTTATCAATTGAGTGTGGTTTCACTTGAGTCACGCTAGATGATCTTTCGCTTAGGAGAATTTTGGATGGTCGATTCATCTTGGGATCGGGTTTGATCGATCCATCACTGGATCGATTGTGGTTGATCCACCATGGATCGGCCATGGCCGATCCGGAATCGAATTGGTTCAATTTTTGCCGATCCAAGGTTGAACCGGTTTCAGTCGTTCTTCCTTGATTTAGAGCCAGTTACACATTTTCATGCTCGAAAAACTTTATTTTGCAGGATGTCAGGAAGTTCTGACCAAGAGAGTTCAAGGAAACGTTAGTGCTTGGGAAAACAGCCCGCAGCTGAGCCCCATGCTTCTCCGATCGAGCCATCTTCTGCTGATCTTCGGGCCATCATCAACAGGCCTTGCTTTTGTCCTGTTCCTCATACCTCTGAACTGGCTATCCGATTTGAAGGTTGGTGCCTTGATGGTTTGCACTTTGACCAATTCAGCTTGGATATATATCCGTCAGATGATCGGTCAGTTCCAGAAGACTTGGACGTTCTCAGGACTCATTTTGCGGCGCAGCTTGACGAGACGAAGGCCTGGATGGAGAAGCACTTGGGAGACATTGAGCGGTACCACTCGCGCAAGTTTGGTGCGTGGAAGACTTTTGCTTGCGACCTCCAATGGTTGAATCGGGAGAACCTGGAGCGGATCGCCTTGCTGGAGAAGGATAAGGCTGTGCTTATTCAGGTCTTAAAGTCCCAGGACGACCTCATTGCTGAACTGTCGAGCTCCGCGGGCAGGGCAAGTCCAGGTGGTTCTCCTTCCGGTTCTCCTAAGTAATGGTACCGTTCTTCCTATCTTTTTGGCTTTTTGCTTAGTATGTTCATAACTTTAGACCGGTTGTATATGCGGGTGTCGGTCCCCGCTTTAACTCTTTAAGTCGCTGATGTCGGAACACCATGGTTATTGTACTTGCGTTTGTTGGCTCTTCTTAGATGGAAGGGATGTGTTTATAGTATCTACTGCCGCTCAGTTGACTAACTTGCTTAATCTGCCTGCTTTTATTTTGCCTTTCTGTGTTTGAATGTGACATGGCAGTGCTCTGTGCTCTTGTATTATGAACCTTGTCGTTACTTTCTTCCGCTTGTCCTGGTTTGCATACCACATTTGCACATTTCACTTTACACACATGGCTTGTTTGCAGTGATCCTTTGGCATGTAAAGAATCAAGTAGTCACTTTTGCTATATGCCCCCGTACCAATGGGATATTTTAACTTTAATATATTGAAAATAGATTTGAGATTTGGATGTTTTTAAGTTGTAGTCAGAATTTAGGAAGCGTCTGTCATTGCATTGTGACATTTGGAGCTTTTTCATTCTTCATACGTCCTTCGCATGTGTTATCCATAATCTCTTATCCTTTGCGTCCTAATGCGTTGGGTATTCGAGAAATGTTTGAATGCCTTTCAAAGGTTTTCCTTGTCAAAGACTCAGTAATATCGTAGTCAAGTTTTATCCGACTTTGATTTATTGACTGAGCACCCCTGGAGAAGACTCAGTTTATTATTCGACTGAGAATCCTCGGAGAGGGTTTGGGTTAAGAAACTCGGTTATAACGCGATCAGATTTTGTCTGACTTTGGGTTATTTGACCGAGCACCCCTGGAGAAGACTCAGTTTATTATTCGACTGAGAATCCTCGGAGAGGGTTTGGGTTAAGAAACTCGGTTATAACGCGATCAGATTTTGTCTGACTTTGGGTTATTTGACCGAGCACCCCTGGAGAAGACTCAGTTTATTATTCGACTGAGAATCCTCGGAGGGGGTTTGGGTTAAGAAACTCGGTTATAACGCGATCATATTTTGTCTGACTTTGGGTTATTTGACCGAGCACCCCTGGAGAAGACTCAGTTTATTATTCGACTGAGAATCCTCGGAGAGGGTTTGGGTTAAGAAACTCGGTTATAACGCGATCAGATTTTGTCTGACTTTGGGTTATTTGACCGAGCACCCCTGGAGAAGACTCAGTTTATTATTCGACTGAGAATCCTCGGAGAGGGTTTGGGTTAAGAAACTCGGTTATAACGCGATCAGATTTTGTCTGACTTTGGGTTATTTGACCGAGCACTCCTGGAGAAGACTCAGTTTATTATTCGACTGAGAATCCTCGGAGAGGGTTTGGGTTAAGAAACTCGGTTATAACGCGATCAGATTTTGTCTGACTTTGGGTTATTTGACCGAGCACCCCTGGAGAAGACCCAGTTTATTATTCGACTGAGAATCCTCGGAGAGGGTTTGGGTTAAGATTGCGCCTGCTTTTGGACCATATTTCTTCAGTAAAGATATGGCGAGTTTCATGCCGGAAAACAGGATGACGGAGATATTGTGTCCTGTAACCATAGCTATGCGTCTTTTGGATATATGATCAAAGGCATGCGAATATGAAGCTTTGACAAAGTCAGAAGTGTTGCTGGATTTATATTCATGTAATTTCATACAAAGTATGTAACAACCCGTATTTTCAATAACCTGTAATGATGTAAATCAAGGCAGAATTTAATTTATAAATCTGAACCAAGGGAAACGGGCTATGCAATTGCGTTCGTCTCGGAAAAATACGCGAAATAGAGTCCGAGTTTTCGAAAATCGGAGTCTGTATGACCCGATTAAGGCCCAACGAAGTTTTCTGAAAATTTCAAAGTAAAAACAGATTTCAAATTCAAATCTGAATTTGGAAATTGGGGTTATTGGGCCAGGCGGGAAAATTCCCGCCAGAACACCCCAAGTCGACAGCCCTGTCGACTTGGGAGTCGACTTGGTTAGACCAAGTCGACAGCCCTGTCGACTGGGCTGTCGACTTGGCTCAGACGGGCTGTTTAGCCTGGTGCACCATTTTGGGTTTGTGTTGAGCTTGGGGGCCAGATTCGGTTTTAAGGGCTGAGATTGCAACTTGGGTTTAATCCTATGGCCTTAAACACTTGCCTAATCTATAAATAAGACCCTAACCTACCCTAAATCATCATTATTCATTCTAGCAACTAAACTATGGCAAAATCAATCCTCTCATGGCCTCCACTCTCTTCATAAAATTCCTAAACAAATTTTTATGAGATTTTCCATGTATACAAGTGTTTTTAGACTTGTATGATCATCATTAGCTTGCATTCAAGTCAAGTCTCTATATTGGCACCATAAAGAAAGAGTTTTGATCAATTTTGCTTGCATTTTTGGGGTTTAATTGGTTGCATAAGGGTCTTCTTACATTTGCTATACTCATTTGAGTCCGCATAAGCATTGTAAGCCCTATTCTACTTTCATACTTAAACTTTAAAGTTAAATGTATGATATGCGAGTTTATATGCAAGTTTACTATGATGTGTTATGCAAGTTCATCAAGTTATGTTATGCAAGTTTGATATGCAAGTTGTCATATGATATGCAAGTTTGATATGCAAGTTGTCATATGATATACAAGTTATGTTATGTAAGTTTGATATGCAAGTTGTCATATGATATACAAGTTATGTTATGCAAGTTTGATATGCAAGTTGTCATATGATATGCAAGTTATGTTATGCAAGTTTGATATGCAAGTTGTCACATGATATGCAAGTTATGCTATGCAAGTTTGATATGCAAGTTGTCATATGATATGCAAGTTATGCTATGCAAGTTTGATATGCAAGTTGTCATATGATATGCAAGTTATGCATGCTTTTTGAGGCCTAATGCAAGTATATGAACATATGTACATTTCATATGCCACCATGTTGAACATGTGGCTTCAACACTTTTATGTCATGATTATGCCAAGTTCCCTCTTTCTATCCTTTATGCGCGCGATATGTAAGCGATGGGATTGCGTTTGGGGTTGGGTAAACTTAAAAGACATAAAAATATAAGCTTGGGAATTTACCTATTAAGTTAGGTCTACCCATTGGGAATTTACCTATTAAGTTAGGTCTACCCAATTGCTTGAAAACTTGCAATGTGTTTTGGAAACGCGATGGACATGACACTTAGAAAATATAAGTGTGGCCAACTCGAGGTTGGGTTGAGTTTGTAGCGTAAACCTACCCGGAACCGACCGGCTTAACTAGTTGCTACAAACAATAGGACCCAATGTGAGAAGTTGGTCATGTGGTACCTTGGACCCGAGGTTAGACCAAGTTGTGGTGTAAAGCTACCCGGACCCGCCCGGCTTAACTAGTAACCACAACAAAGTCTAATGTGAGAGGTTAAGGCGCATTAATTAATTAATGCCTCAGGATTAGGGTTAAGTCATGGTCCATTTAATACTTAACCAATTTGGGCTTGGTAGATTAATCGGGGTTAAGTCGTGAACTCATCGTTACACTTAACCAAGTTAATCCATGATTAGTAAAGGGGTTAAACCGTACTTAACCCACTAGAAAAATCCTAGCAATGGGGGGTCCACTCCAGCAGTAATCCCTAGTTTGTATCATCATGACCCTAGGGACTAGGCTAGGGTGGGGGCACGGTTACTGGGCTGGAGGTAAGCGACCAATAAACGACGGCAGGGTGGTACGCCGGTGTAGTTCCGGGCGGACTCTGGTCGTGCACATAGTCCGTAGCCAGAGAAAACATGCACGGGTACCAGTAGATCGAGACTGTGCACTCATGTTCATGGTGTCCAGGGGTTGACACCCTAGGGCTTGATACACCCGAAAGGTGGACCAGGCACAGTTCGACTACAATTATGTTTGGGCCGTATTGACACAAACACGTGACGAGTTAGGCTTAGGGAGCCGATCGACTAGACCGTTTGGGTTGGACCTCGTGTTAGGGTCACTTCATGTTATTGGACCTCGTGTTCATGTTATTGGACCTCGTGTTAGGGTCACTTCATGTTCTTGGACCTTGTATTAGGGTCATTTATGTTATTGGGCCAAAGCTTGGGCCAAGGGACCAATACTTGTTTATTCAAGTCATGTTAGTTTGCTAGTACACCTGTGGTGCAAAACCTGAATCCTAATTATGCGATGACACCTTTATCTACCTTGTTAGTTAATCATCATGCTAGTATGTTGTTATCCTTATGTTCATCCCTGCTGCTCATACCAGTTAACTTTATCAGTTTACATTGATTGTAGTAGGGCTTACTTAGTCTTTTTGACTGACCTGTTTCCTTTCGCTTCTTTTCTTCTGTTCCCCCCCCAAGGTTCTCAGGGAGGGAATACTGGAGCTTAGCTGGATTTCTGACTGCTTGCTTGTGGGATTTAGCTCATGTACGGTTTGACATGAAGCTAGCTGTGGCTATCACTTCTTTTAGGGATTAGTATTTATGTATTTCAGTTTTCAGTTGATGTTGTTTTATCTAGACTGGTTTATTTGGGAAGTTGACATTATGATGTAACAGACTTGTTTTGAAATGGTTTAAAATCTTCCGCTGTTTTATCTATGTTATTTACTCTGTTTACGCATATACATATGTTTTTGTTCTGCCTTGATATATCATTATGCATGTTTACCTGATTCAAACGCCCCTCCAAAGTCAGAGTGCTTGCAAGAGTCACCCGGGCGGAGGTGGGGTGTTACATTTGGTATCAGAGCATATGGTTTACGAGAAGGAACAAAAAGGTTTTTAGAAAACTTTTGGAAAACTATTTTCAAAACTAAGTATAAAGTATTTTCCAAAGAAAAGTCTAGTTTATTTTAAGGGCTATTCCCCAAAAAGCCATTAGCAAAATCCCTTCGTTTTTCTCCATTCTGAATCTGTCTTTTTCTTTTTCAGTATGGCCGATAGCTTTGCTATTTCGGAGGGAGTACACGTACCTGTTTGGTATAGGAGACTTTTGGAGGCTAGGGCGACCGAAGCCGGCCCTGCAGATGTTCCTCCTCCTCCTCCAGTAGTCAATATCCCTCCTCCTCCTGTCGCTAATGTTCCTCCTCCTCCTGTCGCTGAGGTTCCTCTTCCTCCTCCCCCTCATCATCCTCAAGCTGACGTTGCAAAGACTTGCAAAGATTTCAAAGCAATGGGTGGCAAGAATTTTCAAGGCACTGAGACTTTTGTAGAGGCCAGAAATTGGTTGAAAGAGACCGAGGATTTATTTGCTATCTTTGGGTTAGACGATCAGAGGAAGATCTTGTTGGCGGTTTGGCTTATGAAGGATGAAGCCGCTTATTGGTGGGAAGTCACCAATGGTACTAGACCTGTTGAGACTTGGGCCGATTTCAGGGCAAGGTTCATGCTTAAGTTTCTATCTTCTGCTGAGGAGAATCTGCAAATGGAGAGGTTCATAACTTTGAAGCAAGGAGATATGTCTGTCAAAGAATATGTGAACAAGTTCAATCAGTTAGCTCGTTTTGGCTTGGATATTGTGAATACTCCTCAGAAGAAGGCCCTTCGCTTTGCTAGAGGATTAAATGAGCCATTGCAAGGATTGGCTATGTCACATATTCCCCATGGGGCCACGTTTGAGAGCTTGGTTGATATGGCGTTACTTCAGGGAGATGTCAAGAAAAATGATACTCAAGTCAAGAAGACTGATTCCCAGGGAAAAGGAAATCAGGGTAATCCAAGTGGTCAAAGCAGTCAAGGCAATCAGAACAAGAACAAGAGTCAAGGCAACAAGGGGAACAACAACAAGGGCAAGAACACCAAGGGAAAGTGCCATTATTGCGGTTCAGTTGGGCATCTTATTAAGGATTGTAAGAAGAGGAAAAGGAAGAATGGTGAATGCTTTTTCTGCGGTGAGACTGGACATTTCAGTAAGGATTGCCCGAAGAAGCGAGGGCAAGGCCAGGGTCAGACTCAGCGTGCTGGACCTTCAGGAGGGCAAGTTCATGCTCTCAATACCGCTCCAGTTCCCGATCGAGGTAGTATTTCTGTTGAGAGCCTTGTATATATTTCTGATTTTCCAGTTCGTACCTTGTTTGATTCTGGTGCATCGCATAGCTTTATCTCATCTGATCTTGTTGATAGTTTGCACCTTAGTACTAGCTTGGTAGATGATCCCGTCTGTGTCTCAAATCCTATTGGGGGTTCCGCCCATTTGTCTATGATATGTGGGGATTTGAGGATCTCTATACTGAGTGTAGAGTTCTTGTGCAGTGCTTATGTTCTTGGTTTCAGGGGATACGGATTGATATTGGGCATGGATTGGCTGTCCAGATATGGAGCCAATCTTGATCGTGAGCATAGGGTTGTGAGGCTCGTGATTCGCCTCGGAAACACCCTAGAAATTTCTTGTGATCTGAGAGGTCCTGTCATGTTGTGCTATCTTGAATCACTCGACTCGTCAATGGAGACTCTTCAGTCTGTGAGAGTGGTTCGAGAGTATCCGGATGTTTTTGATGAAGTTAGGGGGTTGCCCCCTAAGCGAGAGATTGATTTCCGCATTTATCTGGTGGATAATGCAAAGCCGGTTTCTTTGCCCGTTCGGCACATGGCTCCGCGTGAAAGGCGGGAGCTAAGTAAGCAAGTGAAGGAATTGCTTGAGAAGAACTTCATTAGACGAAGTATATCTGAATGGGGAGCGCCTGTGGTATTTGCTACCAAGGCAGATGGTTCTCTCCGACTTTGTGTTGATTATCGAGAGTTAAATAAGCTGACCAAGAAGAACAGACACCCGTTACCGAGGATTGATGATCTCTTTGACCAGCTTGTCGGTGCTTCTGTTTTCTCTCAGCTTGATCTTGCTACTGGATTCCATCAGCTCAGGGTAGCTGAAGATAGTATAGACAAGACTGCGTTCAGGACTCCAGATGGATTCTTCGAATGGCTTGTCATGCCGTTCGGCTTGACTAATGCACCCGCATATTTCGTGGACTTGATGAGTAGGGTGTTCAGGGAGTTCTTGAACAAGTTTGTCGTGGTCTTCGTAGATGATATTCTGATCTTCTCTAAGGATGAGGAAGAGCACGCAAGGCATCTCGTGGAGGTGATGGATACGCTTAGAGCGCATCAGTTGAAGGCCAAGTTCTCCAAGTGTCACTTTTGGAGAAGGGAAGTTAGATTCCTTGGGCATATAGTATCTGAGCAAGGCTTAGCGGTGGATCCCGCTAAGGTAGTTGCAGTTCAGGATTGGAAGACTCCAAGGAATGCAACCGAAGTGAGAAGTTTTCTAGGTCTTGCGGGTTTTTACCGGAAATTCATTAAGGACTTCGCGAAGATTTCCGCTCCTCTCACTAAATTGACGAAGAAGAATTTAGTTTTTGCGTGGAGCATAGAATGCGAGCTTTCTTTTCAGAAGCTCAAGAGAGCTCTTACATCAGCACCTGTTCTAGCTTTGCCCGATGGAGGGAAGTTATTTACAGTATACACCGATGTGTGTGGCACGGGGTTAGGAGCTGTTTTGATGCAAGAAGGAAGAGTGATATGCTTTGGCGGTAGAC
The DNA here is from genome assembly GCA_030737875.1 of Allium sativum. NCBI lineage: Eukaryota > Viridiplantae > Streptophyta > Magnoliopsida > Asparagales > Amaryllidaceae > Allium > Allium sativum. The sequence continues at coordinate 954,159,086 of CM060915.1, forward strand.
AACTCAAAGTGCATGAAAAGAATTATCCCACTCATGACTTAGAATTGGCAGCAATAGTATATGCACTCAAGGCCTGGCGCCATTATCTTCTGGGAGAAAGATTTGAGCTTTATACCGATCACAAGTCATTGAAGTATCTCTTTTCCCAGAAGGATCTGAATCTAAGGCAACAAAGATGGATGGAATTCTTGGCGTCCTACGATTTTGAGATAGCTTATACCCCTGGCAAGGGGAATGTGGTAGCAGATGCATTGAGTAGAAGAAGGTTGACCCTAAGTCCTCTATTCGTTGAGATGAAGAATTTAGAGTATGTGGCAACCTTTGATTTCTCTTTGGCGGTTGAATCGATGACCGGTTCTTTAGCATCTCTGGAACTCAGACCTACCCTTATTGATCAAGTTGGGGCTTCGTAGAGAGAAGACCCTCAGATAGTTGAGATTATGGATAAGCTGATTCGAGGAGAGACGTCTAGTCATCTCGCTCGATATTCTATCGATGACAAGGGTTGGCTGAGGAGAAACGGAAGGTTATGTGTTCCCATGGTAGAAGATCTAGTAAGAAGAGTTCTGGAGGAAGCACATCGCTCTAAGTTGACTATACATCCGGGCGGAGATAAGATGTATAAAGATATGAAGCGCATTTTCTTTTGGCCTGGGATGAAGAAGGATGTGGCAGGATTTGTCTCTAGATGTATCATTTTCCAGCAAGTCAAGGCCGAGTCGAAGAAGCCCGGTGGGCTATTGCATCCTCTAGACGTTCCACTTTGGAAGTGGGAGAGTATTTCCATGGATTTTATCGATGGGCTACCAAGGTCAAGAAAAGGGAATACGAGCATTTGGGTTATTGTGGATAGACTTACGAAGAGTGCTCATTTCATTCCGGTGAAGAGCAAGAGGACCGCATCTTGGTTAGCGTCTGTATATCTTCGTGAGATTGTGAGACTTCATGGAGTCCCTTCTAGTATAGTCAGTGACCGTGACCCAATCTTTACAAGTCAATTCTGGAATAGCTTGCAAGAAGCCATGGGCACGAGGTTGAATCTAAGTACGGCTTATCACCCACAGACGGACGGTCAAACCGAAAGGGTGAATAGGGTACTCGAGGATCTGTTGAGGCTTTGTATTCTGGATTTTGGTGGTACTTGGGAAGACCATCTTCCTCTTGTTGAGTTTGCATATAATAACAGTTATCAGGCAAGCATAGGGATGGCACCATTTGAAGCTTTATATGGGAGGTCGTGCAAGTCGCCTACATGTTGGTGGGAGACTACAGATAAGCTTATACTTGGGCCTGATCTGATCAGAGATACATCCGAGAAGATCGAGTTGATTCGGAGACGGATGAAAACGGCCCAAGACCGACAGAAATCCTATGCTGATAAGCGAAGAACTGATTTGGAGTTTGACGTTGGGGATATGGTTTTTGTGAAGGTTTCTCCTTTGCGGAATGTGGTCCGATTTGGAGCCGTTGGGAAGTTGGCACCGAGGTTTGTTGGACCATTCCCTATTATAGAAAGGATCGGGCAGATGGCTTATAGAGTGAAGTTGCCCGAGAAGCTTGCCGGAGTACACGATGTTTTTCATGTCTCGCACCTCCGGAAGTGTTTACATGAATCAGCAGAGGTTGTTGAGCAGAGTGTTCTAAAAGATGTGGAAGTGGAGAAAGAGGCTACCTTGAGGAGAGCTCCTATTCGTATCTTGGGGACGGAGACCAAGAAGCTAAGGAATCGAGAGGTCAAATTGGTGAAGGTTCAATGGGGTGAAGCCGAAGAAGACGCAACTTGGGAAACCGAGGAGAAGATGCGTGGGCTTTATCCATTCCTTTTTGAGGGTATACTCTCAATCTCTTTTCTTTGATTAGCATATCTTTCTCTCTGCTATCCATGTTTATCTAGTTTATCGTGTTAATCTTGTCATGAGAACCTTAGGTAGAAACCCTTTGGATGAAACATGTGTTTGAAACATGTTATGCTTGATGGTTGCAAGTGGTTGCAAGTGTTTGCAAGTGGTTACTCGTGGATGCATTATACACATTAGGCACTAGATCGGCTCACACACTCCTCATATTGCGTATGCATGAGTGTTTATGCTTATTCATGGATGAAAATTTTTGTGTTATCACATGGATGCTGCATATGGATGTATGTTATGTGCACACATATAGATGTTATACATTATGTTAGGAATTGCATACATATGGATTCATTTCACTAACATAATTTGCATTGATGATATTTGCATTAGATAAGTACATATACACACACCTTTGCATATGTTCATACAACATTTAGAATCTTGTAAGGACAATGATTGCTCGTGGATGATGTTTTGAGTAGATGGATGATTGGATGGTAGGATACATTCTTCCTAACTTGAAGATTTCGGGGACGAAATCCTTTAAGGAGGGGAGAATGTAACAGCCCGTATTTTCAATAACCTGTAATGATGTAAATCAAGGCAGAATTTAATTTATAAATCTGAATCAAGGGAAACGGGCTATGCCATTGCGTTCGTCTCGGAAAAATACGCGAAATAGAGTCCGAGTTTTCGAAAATCGGAGTCCGTATGACCCGATTAAGGCCCAACGAAGTTTTCTGAAAATTTCAAAGTAAAAACAGATTTCAAATTCAAATCTGAATTTGGAAATTGGGGTTATTGGGCCAGGCGGGAAAATTCCCGCCAGAACACCCCAAGTCGACAGCCCTGTCGACTTGGGAGTCGACTTGGTTAGACCAAGTCGACAGCCCTATCGACTGGGCTGTCGACTTGGCTCAGACGGGCTGTTTAGCCTGGTGCACCATTTTGGGTTTGTGTTGAGCTTGGGGGCCAGATTCGGTTTTAAGGGCTGAGATTGCAACTTGGGTTTAATCCTATGGCCTAAAACATTTGCCTAATCTATAAATAAGACCCTAACCTACCCTAAATCATCATTATTCATTCTAGCAACTAAACTATGGCAAAATCAATCCTCTCATGGCCTCCACTCTCTTCATAAAATTCCTAAACAAATTTTTATGAGATTTTCCATGCATACAAGTGTTTTTAGACTTGTATGATGATCATTAGCTTGCATTCAAGTCAAGTCTCTATATTGGCACCATAAAGAAAGAGTTTTGATCAATTTTGCTTGCATTTTTGGGGTTTAATTGGTTGCATAAGGGTCTTCTTACATTTGCTATACTCATTTGAGTCCGCATAAGCATTGTAAGCCCTATTCTACTTTCATACTTAAACTTTAAAGTTAAATGTATGATATGCGAGTTTATATGCAAGTTTACTATGATGTGTTATGCAAGTTCATCAAGTTATGTTATGCAAGTTTGATATGCAAGTTGTCATATGATATGCAAGTTATGTTATGCAAGTTTGATATGCAAGTTGTCATATGATATATAAGTTATGTTATGCAAGTTTGATATGCAAGTTGTCATATGATATACAAGTTATGTTATGCAAGTTTGATATGCAAGTTGTCATATGATATGCAAGTTATGGTATGCAAGTTTGATATGCAAGTTGTCACATGATATGCAAGTTATGCTATGCAAGTTTGATATGCAAGTTGTCATATGATATGCAAGTTATGCTATGCAAGTTTGATATGCAAGTTGTCATATGATATGCAAGTTATGCATGCTTTTTGAGGCCTAATGCAAGTATATGAACATATGTACATTTCATATGCCACCATGTTGAACATGTGGCTTCAACACTTTTATGTCATGATTATGCCAAGTTCCCTCTTTCTATCCTTTATGCGCGATTGCGATATGTAAGCGATGGGATTGCGTTTGGGGTTGGGTAAACTTAAAAGACATAAAAATATAAGCTTGGGAATTTACCTATTAAGTTAGGTCTACCAATTGGGAATTTACCTATTAAGTTAGGTCTACCCAATTGCTTGAAAACTTGCAATGTGTTTTGGAAACGCGATGGACATGACACTTAGAAAATATAAGTGTGGCCAACTCGAGGTTGGGTTGAGTTTGTAGCGTAAACCTACCCGGAACCGACCGGCTTAACTAGTTGCTACAAACAATAGGACCCAATGTGAGAAGTTGGTCATGTGGTACCTTGGACCCGAGGTTAGACCAAGTTGTGGTGTAAAGCTACCCGGACCCGCCCGGCTTAACTAGTAACCACAACAAAGTCTAATGTGAGAGGTTAAGGCGCATTAATTAATTAATGCCTCATGATTAGGGTTAAGTCATGGTCCATTTAATACTTAACCAATTTGGGCTTGGTAGATTAATCGGGGTTAAGTCGTGAACTCATCGTTACACTTAACCAAGTTAATCCATGATTAGTAAAGGGGTTAAACCGTACTTAACCCACTAGAAAAATCCTAGCAATGGGGGGTCCACTCCAGCAGTAATCCCTAGTTTGTATCATCATGACCCTAGGGACTAGGCTAGGGTGGGGGCACGGTTACTGGGCTGGAGGTAAGCGACCAATAAACGACGGCAGGGTGGTACGCCGGTGTAGTTCCGGGCGGACTCTGGTCGTGCACATAGTCCGTAGCCGGAGAAAACATGCACGGGTACCAGTAGATCGAGACTGTGCACTCATGTTCATGGTGTCCAGGGGTTGACACCCTAGGGCTTGATACACCCTAAGGGTGGACCCGGCACAGTTCGACTACAATTATGTTTGGGCCGTATTGACACCAACACGTGACGAGTTAGGCTTAGGGAGCCGATCGACTAGACCGTTTGGGTTGGACCTCGTGTTAGGGTCACTTCATGTTATTGGACCTCGTGTTAGGGTCACTTCATGTTATTGGACCTCGTGTTAGGGTCACTTCATGTTCTTGGACCTTGTATTAGGGTCATTTATGTTATTGGGCCAAAGCTTGGGCCAAGGGACCAATACTTGTTTATTCAAGTCATGTTAGTTTGCTAGTACACCTGTGGTGCAAAACCTGAATCCTGATTATGCGATGACACCTTTATCTACCTTGTTAGTTAATCATCATGCTAGTATGTTGTTATCCTTATGTTCATCCCTACTGCTCATACCAGTTAACTTTATCAGTTTACATTGATTGTAGTAGGGCTTACTCAGTCTTTTTGACTGACCTGTTTCCTTTCGCTTCTTTTCTTCCGTTTCCCCCCCCCCCAGGTTCTCAGGGAGGGAATACTGGAGCTTAGCTGGATTTCTGACTGCTTGCTTGTGGGATTTAGCTCATGTATGGTTTGACATGAAGCTAGCTGTGGCTATCACTTCTTTTGGGGATTAGTATTTATGTATTTCAGTTTTCAGTTGATGTTGTTTTATCTAGACTGGTTTATTTGGGAAGTTGACATTATGATGTAACAGACTTGTTTTGAAATGGTTTAAAATCTTCCGCTGTTTTATCTATGTTATTTACTCTGTTTACGCATATACATATGTTCTTGTTCTGCCTTGATATATCATTATGCATGTTTACCTGATTCAAACGCCCCTCCAAAGTCAGAGTGCTTGCAAGAGTCACCCGGGCGGAGGTGGGGTGTTACAAAGTATTTACTATATTCATAGAAAAATACAAAAGTACATGAGTTAGAAAATCATTTGAAATAGCGACGAAGGTGATCACTATTCCAGGCCCTTGGGAGTTCTACTCCATCTGTAGTTTTGAGCTTAAAGGTACCGTCGAGGAGCTTTTGGTCGATGACAAATGGACCTTCCCAATTGGGGCCAAAGACTCCTGTTGCGGTCATGATTTTCTTTAACACCAGGTCTCCCATTTCAAATGTTCTATGCCTGACCTTTTGATTGAAGTGTCGAGCAATTCTTCTCTGATGGGCGACCATTCTAAGTTCTGATTCGGTCCTTTTCTCCTCGAGTAAAACAAGAGCCTCAAGTTGCAGCTTTTCATTCTCTTCTTGGTTAAAATGAATTCTGCGGTGAGTTGGAACCTCTAACTCCACAGGTATCATTGCTTCTGAACCATATGCCAAGGAGAACGGAGTATGCCCAGTTGCAGTTTTATGAGTCGTACGATAAGCCCATAGGGCAAGTGGCAATTCTTCAATCCAGTTGCCCTTAGCTTTCTCGAGACGCTTTTTAATGGTGGATTTCAGGATTTTGTTGACTGCCTCAACTTGCCCGTTGGCCTGCGGGTGGGCAACTGCTGCAAAGCTTTTCTGAATATGATATTTGTTGCAGAAATCCTTGAATTCATCACTTTCGAATTGTGTGCCATTGTCGGTGATAATTTTCTGCGGAACCCCAAACCTGCATATGATATTTTTCAACACAAAGTTGATTACCTTCTTCGATGTGATAGTTGCCAATGGTTCAGCTTCAGCCCATTTGGTAAAGTAATCCACGGCCACTATAGCATATTTGAAGCTCGATTTTGCGGTAGGTAGTGCTCCAATCAAGTCTATGCCCCAGACAGCGAATGGCCAAGGACTCAACATCTGTGTCAACTCAATTGACGGAGCTCTTGGAATTTTTGCAAATTTCTGGCACCGGTCGCATTTCTTAGTGAATGTCATTGAGTCGAAGTTCACATCGGGCCAAAAATAACCATATCGAAGGACCTTTTTGGCAAGAGTCTGTCCACCAACATGACCTCCGCAATCTCCTTCATGTAGCTCCGCCAAAATCGCTTTAGATTCCTCCTTTGTCACACACCGTACTAATGGCGTTGAATATACTCTCCTGTATAAATGACCGTCTTGGACGAGATATAGGCGAGACTTTCGGAGCAGTTTTCTGCGATCCTTTGGTTTCTCAGGAAGTGTTCCGTGAAGTATATAGTTTTTTATAGGGGTCATCCACGAGTCGGGCTCGTTGGTTGCTTCCATAACCCAGTCTATATCGGATTCCTCAATGCTGGAACTAGATAATACTTCCACAGGAACTAGATCGAAGATTTGAGGATCTCCGGTGCTAGCCAGCTTTGATAAGGAATCTGCCTTCCAATTTTCTCTGCGGGGAATATGAGAGATAGAATAATATTCCAAGTTGTCGAGAAGTTCTTTGGCTTTAAGAAGATATGTCGGAAGCCTTCCCATCTTAGTCTGAAATTCACCTTTGATTTGAGACACCATTAGCTGTGAATCGTTGAATATTAGTAGACTTTTCAAGCTTAGTTCTTTTGCAACCCGCAATCCTCCAAGTAACGCTTCATATTCGGCCTCGTTGTTGGTGATGGGGAATTCAAATCGCAGAGCACAGCATACATGTCGTCCTTCTGGGGTTTCGAATACTATCCCCGCCCCAGCACAATATTCATTCTTAGCGCCATCAACAAAAAGTTTCCACCTAACGGCCAATTCGTTAGTTTCCTCCATTTCCTTTCCCCTGTCAGTGAATTCAGCAATAAAGTCGGCCAGAGCTTGCCCATTTATTGCTTTTCTGGGGTAGTAAGTGATATCATATTGGCTGAGTTCAATATTCCATTTCAGGAGTCTCCCTGAAGTTTCCGGACGGAACAACACCTGTTTCAAGGGTTGATCGGTAAGGACTTTAATAGAGTGGGATTGGAAATAGGGCCTGAGCTTTTGTGATGCGATGAGCAAGGCATACGCAAGCTTTTCTATCCTTGGATAATTCATCTCTGCCCCAGTAAACCTTTTGCTAATATAGTATACTGGCCACTGCAGTTTGTCTTCCTCCCTCTCCTAGCTCTACAAGGAGATCAATCACACCTATTGGCTGAGTTGGTATGCCAGTGAACCCGTGTATTTTGTCTTTGCTAGCTCGCACATTATCCATGGATAGACCCATTTTAGAGAAAGTACTGTAAAACAGGATGTTCACGGATGCTCCGTTATCAATCAACACCTTCTTTACTATTGCTGGACCCAAGCCAATGGTGATCACCATTGGGTCAACAGTTGGAACCAACATTCCGTCGGAATCCCGATCCCGGAAGATAACATCTTCGCAGGATGTTTTAGGCATTTTTCGACGAAGAGAATTATTGCAAACCTCAAAACCGTCTCCTTTTGGAATGCTTCTTGGTTCATTAGTATACCTGATCATGTCTTCCCAAGTATCCCCTGCAGGATGAGGTCCGCCATTGATTATATTGATAACAGGTCGAGGAATATTCGCAGGTGCTCTTCTATCTTGACTTGGATGGACCTGCTGCCCCTGGACAGGCTCGGTATCTGATGAACGCTTTACATACTCCTGGAGACGATTTTGCCTTATCAATTCTTCAATCAAGTTTTTTAGGTGTCGACATTCATTAGTGTCGTGTCCCGGTCGATTGTGAAATCGACAGAACCTCCCTGAGTTTGCAGCTTCTTCGGACACCTTTACTGGCTTTGGGCTCGGATAGCCCTCTGCATCCTTCGTTGCCATATATATATGCTCGATTGTATCATTCAACGGAGTAAAATCCGTTGGCCTGAAGAAACGCCGTTTCTTGGAGTCCTTATCATTTCTAGCATCATTACTGCTTCCTCTCTTTTGACCTTCACCAAAATTTTCTTGACTATTCTTTTTGGGAGCTTCCTTTCTTTCCGGGACCACCTTAGGTTTGACATTACCAGCGGAATAGATAGGATCATCTTCAAGACACATGTATTCCTCGGCTTTGTCATAAAATTTCTCTAGCGTCTCAGGTTTCTTTCTTTTTAGCCACCTTCCGAATTCAGACAGCTTATCAATGCCCCCCTTTAAGGCCATTAGAATTAGCCTTGGCTCTTGGGTCCCTACTTCTGCAGCAGCAGCATTAAAACGATTCAAGAAAGACCTTATCGTTTCACCAGGAGCTTGTTCTAGTTCGTTGAGGGACATGATATCTCTGACCTTTGTTGTTTGGAGGCGGAACTGGTCTCGGAAGCATCTTGCCAATGTGGCAAAGTCATCAATAGATCGGGGAGGCAACCTTGTGAACCATAATGACGCAACCCCTTCCAAATACACCGGGAAGTACAAGCACTTAAGTTCGTCAGTTGCTTGTGCCCCATCCATGTGCTGATCATATCGAAACAAGAACACATTGGGGTCGCCTGTCCCGTTATAAGCTTGGATTGAAGGAGGTTTGAATTTGCGTGGGAAAGTTGTCTTTTTAATCCTTTCAGTGAGGGGGGTTTTGGACGGTGCGAATTCCCATTCAGCCTCACTATCGTTTCGAGATTGGCTTTCCTTCATAAGCTGTTGGACCATTTTCTTGAGGCGTTCCTTCTCAGGGAGGCTATCTGCGGGGCGGACACCTTTGTCTTGACCGGAGGCTTGCCTGAGCAAACCATCGCGGTTGAGACTTAGGGGCCCTGGTCTTTCTTGGTTGGAAAGTGCCCCTTTGGCAGAATTGGCTGCTTGATGAGAAGTGATCCCTGCAGTGCGGTTCCGATCAGCTTGCTTCGAAACCTCATGCTTTCCTTTATCTGGATCGGAGATTTCTTGAAAAGATTTTTCCCGATTTGGACTAGAAGAAGAAGAACCAGCATCCTCTGCACGAATGGGCTTAGAGGCCACCTTTGCCGTAGCGGCCTGAAGAGCAAAGAGAGAATCAAGTTTTGTCAACATGGCTTTGTTAGCTATCTCTAGCTGTTGCGTCAATCCAGCGACAGCCTGATCAAGCTCGCCTCTTTTGACATTCACACCTCCATTAGATGTCTCTCCCACTTCAAATCGGTTAGCCACGGGGGTCTCATCCCGATTTTCTCTGTTAGAGATTCTAATTCTAGCTTCCTTATTTACTTTTGGTGGCATTATTTCAGAAAGCAATTTGAACTTTGCAGAAAATCCGTCAGAAGGTCCAAATCGCAAGCTGGAGCGAGCTATTTTTAAGGCTTAGCTTCAAGATCTCAAGATCTTCGTAGTATACTTGATGCCAGAAATTAGATCTGGCCCCACGGTGGGCGCCTAATTGTTGATACCGAAAATTGGTATAACAACCAAAATGGAATTTCTAAACACGTTACCTAATCGGAGGCGAGATGCTTAGAAAGCACGTCACCTTTTTAGAGGCGGGGCGTTAGAAAACCTTTAGAGTTGTGTGAGGCCATATCTAACATTCAAAAGCATCAAAATACCAAAATAAAGAAAGAAGACAAGAATTTTATAGTGGTTCGACTCTTATTCGAGCCTACGTCCACTTTGAAGATTGAATTTCATTAGTAGCCACAAAATTACAATATTTGCTCCATTATGCATTCATACAAGCTTCTTTGACATGCATTTATCTTTACAACCGATTGAAAGAATGGATGAAAGCTTGACGTATTTTATGCCAACCCCTCTATGAAAGCCATGGATAAAAGCTCCTTAGATGATCAAGAAGAAATGAAGTAGTGTGAAGAGTGCTTATGCTTGTTCCTCCATGAAAGCTATGCTCCACATGCTCCAATGCTCCATAGATTTGTGACCGATGATAGAGAAGAGATGTAGAAATGCTTGGAGAAATCCCGAAAGCAATTAGACAGCACCTCCTCGTAGTTCCCGAAAAAGTCCCCTCAAATAATGGAGGTAGGGTCCTATTTATAGGCGGAGAAATGGCTGAAATCTTGTATGCAGGGGCCTGGTTGGTATTTTCAGTATGTACGGAAATGCCACTGCCAGTTGTTTCCAGCTGTCACGCCATCACAGGTTGCTTCTAGCGCTTTGGCCGACTAGGAGCTTCCGCCAGAAGTAAGGACGACCAGGAGGCTAAAGTGCGGAGCGGACCGACCAGGAATGACTAAAAGACTTTGAAGCTGGCTGGTGCGATCAGAGGCTAGTGGGCGAGCAAGTTTGAAACGACCAGCTTTCTTTAGCTTTTGGAGCGACCAAGTGGCTTCTGGATCTGGAGCGATCGGGTCAGCGTATAAAAGAGAGCGACCAGGTGCCTTTTGTCTCTAGGGCGACCATATGGCTTTCCTCTTTTGGAGCGATCCGGAGGCTTTGGTTCTCAGAGTGACCAGGCGTTGGGCTCTACGACCGATCCCTCTTGATAATTATATGACCGACCCCTTCTTTAAAACACTTAAAACCGACCCACATTCACTTGGATCGATCAGATGGATAACAGTTCGTGAGCTAATTCATCACATATATATTATCATCTGTCCGAAATTTGAGTTTATTACGACATTCGTAACATTTTCAAAATTTTAACTTAATTATTCATCGTTAACACATTTATTCGAACCGTTAAATTTACAAATCAAATATATTATTTTACAAATGTCGGAACAAACTCAAATTTTGAACAGATGATAATATATATGCATATTGAACATCTAAAAGTTTTTGTTGGATTTAGATTGATGTACCTCACGAATGGGTAAGGTTACTAAAGGGATGCTACAAAGCAAGGGTGCCCCGGAACGTTAACATATATAAAATCAAGAGCACCCCAAACAATAAAGCACCTCTATAGTCTCTTGATTTCAACCACACATTTTTGTTTCTCTCTCTTCCCACTGACTCTCTCTCCCTTTACTAACTTATTTAAATATAAATGAGTGGCACTCATCGAGGTGCAAAACGGGGCTGCAAGATAAAGATGCCCTGAAACCCTCCTTATATTAGGGGTGAGCGTGGTCGGTTTGGTGCGGTTTGCAGTTCAAACCGCTTCCGCCCCGCATCAAACCGGGTATTAAAAAATACAATTCGTTATACTCCTCATTTCAGCAGTTCGGTATTGGTTCGGTTTTAATATATTACGATTCGGTTTTGATTCAGTTCGGTTTGAACCCGTATTAAATATGAAATAAAAGAATTACTTCCATCAACAATCAATTTACAGTTGTGTCATGCAGTGTAACTTAAAGGGTAAAGCTCACAATATTATCAAATATTGATAGATTGGTTTCTAACTACATGAATACTTCAAGTTTACATTTAATGAAAAGTGAGATTGTTTTATACATTAACCAAACATCCATTTTAATCAAGGCTTAAACATTAAGTAAGATAACCCAAATAAGATTATATAACTCACATTTTTCCAAATAAAGATATAGAAACTATTATACTAAAACTATAACTTTCTCCTTTGTTATAACAAATAGAAATTATGCAGAAGCAAAATGTATAAAAGTTGTAATGTTATTGAATGAATTAAAGTGCAGGTACATGTTTGTATTTATAAAGTAGAGAATAGACTTTGGGTTGGATACATTGGCCCAATAGGTAAAGTAAAATAACTGAGGGGTATGAATATTTAACCCGATTACATAATATATCAATGACCTAGAATAACAGCAAACTTCATTCTCTTTTGTGATATGCTTTATTTCCCCCTTTCAAATTAGGGTTAGGGGTGAGGACAAACCCTAATTTACTCGAGATTGAATGAAAGACGGCTCTCCAGAGTGGATTAACATGAGAAGAAACATCAATTTGGCAACGATGAAAGCGGGCGCTTTCTGCTGCAAGCCAGGTCGTACTATTCTTTGATTTTCAGCTCTTCTCTTAATTGATTGTAATTCTTAGCCGATAGCGACTTGGTGAATATGTCTGCTCTTTGATAGTAAGTAGGGATATGGTTGATCTGTAATTTTCCCTTTTGAACTTGCTCTCGGACGAAATAAATGTCAATTTCTATGTGCTTGGTCCTTGCATGTTGTATAGGGTTAGCGGACATATGTATGACACTTTGATTGTCACACCAAATAGTAGGCTTCCTTTCACTTGATAATTTTATCTCTTTGAGTATTAACTGTAACCAAAGTATTTCAGTAGTAGTATTAGCTAGACTCCTGTACTCTGCTTTAGCACTGGACCTTGAAACAGTAGGTTGCGTTTTAGAACACCATGATATTAAGTTGTTCCTAATGTAAATACAATAACCTGTTACTGATTTTATGTCGTCAATGTCTGATGCCCAGTCTGAATCTGCATATGCCATGATATCAAATTGTTTGCTAGCTTTTAGAGTAAGCCCATAGTTAATAGTCCCTTTGAGATGTCTGAGAATTATCTTCACAGCTTTCCAATGCTCGTCAAGGGGATTCTGCATAAATTGAGAAGCCTTGTTAACACCGAAAGAAATGTCTGGTCGTGTTATAGTTGCATATTGTAATGCACCTACAACACTTCTATATTGCTTAATATTAGTTATGGCTTCTCCCATGTTTTAGAAAAATGTTGATTTGATATCATTGGTGTTGGCTATGATTTAGCATTGTCCATTTTTGTCTTGATCAATAATTCTGAAATATACTTTCTTTGACAAAGATGTATCTCAGAGTTTGATCTTCTGTTGACTTCTATGCCCAAAAAATATGATACATCATCTAAGTCTTTAATGGAGAATAATTTGTCTAGTTGAAATGTTAGATGTTTGATTTCAGCTTCATCTGACCTGTAATAATAAGATCATCAATGTATATTAATATGTATGATATAGATGAATTAGTAAATTTATTAAAGAGAGATGGGTTAGATTTTGTCGGATGATAACCCATGGTGTTCAAAGTATTCTTCAGCCTTTCAAACCATACTCTAGGGGCTTGCTTGAGTCCATAAATGGCTTTGCCAACAGTGACGGCAAGGAATTTCGCTCGGTCCGAACCAGTCGTTAAACCGATCCAGGCCGCTCGAAACGCCCTATCGTTTGAGAACACGACAAAACAGAACGCATACAGAAGAACATTTCATTGCTTATTACAACAATGCATCAGATTACAAGAATATACAGAGTATAAATGAATATTGCACAGAAATATCAGAGATTTAAATTACATTTAAATACATAGCAGCGGAAAATAATACAATACACAACTAGAAAGAGATATACGGATACAAAGCTTTCCGGATATCGTTCCAGCTGTAAACCAGGATCCTGTGAATATAAATCTGCAAAACCGAAACTACTAGCTGCCCGTGTCAAAATAAGGGCACCCAGAGTTTAGGTTAAAACAATAAACTCCAGGTCAGTCATGGGACTGGTGTGAGAACTAAAACAGTTATTAATCTTTGCTTTTAAAGTTAGGTAAATCAAGGGACCACGCCGTATAACACGGAACGGGTTTCCTCCCAAGAATACCAGTGCATAAAACAAACAGCGCAATGCTAAATAAAGAAAAATGAAGCTGTTATAAGACCCAGGTCCCATCACACAATGCAAACGCAGTCGAGGATAGAGTTTTCCCTTATAACAGCCAAAGAATGCTTGATACGTTTAAAAACAAATCATTTGATACTATAATAAGTGCATAGTGTATAAAACAACTTCAAATCATAAGTATCAATCATAGGCGGCATAAGCGCCCCATCCCACTATGTCGCCATATATAGGATATACAATCAAAACCGCAAAGTCTCGTATTTGGAAATTGGATTTCCATCTATGAACCGAGGCAAAAGATAGTCCTCAACCGATTCGAGACTGTCTAGCCCGAGCCTCAGGAACAGCCGCAACTGCCCCTTGGATCGTCAGGGCCGGTCCACACGGAGTGGATTATTATGCCTGAACAATACGTCTCCCCACCCTATGGGGTGTAAGTCTGGTCCGTCAGCCGACCAGAATGCATTCGGCCGAAACCGATATAACCGAGGCGCCTCGCAACCGCAACAACCACATAAGTCAAACTCGTCAGGGCGTGTAAAACCACTGACGCCACTTCTAGCTAGAAAGAAACGCAAGTCCTCCCTGAGGTCCGTCTCCCGTTTTTTGGTTCATACCGGGTGTGAAACACGCGAGGTAAACGTTACACAAAGCTACGCCACAAAGGCCGTGCTTTGATCATCACCACAAGACTTTGCTTTTCAACAGAAGCCTTGATCATTTGCATCTTAGCATGCCACACAGGCAAACCATCCTATGCAACCGATATCAGTCACACAGAATGAAATCCGATGTCAGACACACAGTCCATTTACAAGTCCGTTCTGGGTCTGAACGAAACCGGAGGCACCTAGTACCCCGCATATCCATCGATCTCCAAGTACGTCTGGACGATCACTAACTGTTTCCCTCTTCTTGGGTGTACAGCCCAATCAAGATCATCAGTTATCACCCAAACGACGTGAAGACCTCCGGTCTTCGACCATCGTCTTCATCTTCGACTTATCGTCGTATCAGTTATTCAGAATGGGATAAACCCGGTCTTTCCGAATAACTCGCGTATATATTATAAAAGTGTTACACAAACACAACATACGCCTCATTCCAACTCATTAGTCATTAACCGTAAATTAATCAAGAGAATAATTCCCCAAATATTAACCCCGAAGGCCGAAACCAACATCAGATCAATATCCAGAAAACCATTCTACTTAGCTAACCGACAGTTAGTTTCTAAATTTCACGTTCAAATCTAATTAAAGATTTAACTATCGCCTGGAGCAAAACTGGTGATACTCCATTCTCGATCTTTTCAATCTAATTAAAGATTCATTAAAACTCCACTTAGTTTTAATCTGTGACTGGGTTAAAGAATCAGTGTCATTTAAAACACGGTTCACGATAAACCCAAAGTCACATCCCATTAATTATCGGGTTAAAGAACAAGTGTTATTTAAAACACTGTTCACGATAAACCCAAAAATCAATATCCATTCAATTCCAATTAAATATTATTTAATTGGTACACTTCATTAAATCTAAATAAAAAGATTTAATCTTTTCTCAACTGGGTTCAAGAACAGTGTTAGTGGAGACACCATTCACGACAAACCCAAATCACATTCGATATTCAATACAAGGCTCTGAATAGAAAATATATCGGCTTATATTCAATATCAAATTCTACGACTAACAAATGTCGTATTGGAAATAACGATATAAATATATATCTTTCAAATTTCCATAACAACATCCGTATAATCACGAATTCCACCATCGAAATATTCCGAAGACAATTTCGATTCAATTCCACTCCAATGCAATCATTGGAAATTTTGGTTATCTTCAAAACCCCTTTTCAAATTCAATTTATTTATTTCAAAATAAATAGAATTATATTTCTAGTTCAAAACTAGTTCATTTCGATAAAAATCTATTTTTATCTTTTCAAATATGGAGTTTTTCATCCCAGATCTTCACAAATCATTTCTTATGATTTTACATAAATTATTACTATTTTTAATAATTTTATCAAGGCCCGTACAGTCGATTTCCATCAATGGCCATCGAACTGCACTTACAGCGATCTTTTTCGAATTTGATTTGGACATAATTCCAAATCCAACCGTTAGATTTCAAATTTCTAATATTCGTTAGAAAGCTCTTTTCGATACGAACCCAACGGTTCCGGTTTCAGGAGAATCCGACGGTCGGATCTCCCGTAATGTCCGTTTGAAATAAATGGTCGAAATTCACGAACTGCCGCGGCGCGGCGCGTTCTATTCAGGCCATTATATTATATATATAATATATATATAATATATATTTCGTCGATTTCTATTTAAAACGGATTATATAAATAGTTTTAAATTCGTTTCAAATTCTATTTCAACTTCTATTTCAATTCAAAGCCAAAATTGAATTCTTCTTTATAAATTCGTTTTAAAATTCATTTCTATTCAATTCGAATTTCAATTCAATTTGAATTCATTTCAATTCGCTTTCAATTCCATTTGAATTCGTTTTCAATTCAATTCATTTCGAAATCGTTTTCAATTCAATTCATTTCGAAATCGTTTTCAATTCCTTTTGAATTCGTTTTCAATTCATTTCATTTCGAAATCGTTTTCAATTCATTTCATTTCGAAATCGTTTTCAATTCATTTCATTTCGAAATCGTTTTCAATTCATTTCATTTCGAAATCGTTTTCAATTCATTTCATTTCGAAATCGTTTTCAATTCATTTCATTTCGAAATCGTTTTCAATTCATTTCATTTCGAAATCGTTTTCAATTCAATTCATTTCGAAATCGTTTTTAAAAATCGATATAAATATCGTTCACGTCAAAATGGCGTCAATCTAATCAACACGGCTTCATATATTCCTTTATTTTCAAATATTCTATTTCAAATATTTCTTTTTCAAAATAGTTGTTATTATCAAAATATTTCGTTCAACACATGACCAATCTCAAAGGATGAGTACTGTCAACACATGAACTTTTATTTTATATCGATAAAGGTGCAAATTTTATTACTAAAATATTTCGTTCAACACATGACCAATCTCAATGAATGAGTACTGTCAACACATGAACTTTTATTTTATATCGATAAAGGTGCAAATTTTATTACTAAAATATTTCGTTCAACACATGACCAATCTCAATGAATGAGTACTGTCAACACATGAACTTTTATTTTATAATATTCTTTATTTTTCAAATTGGAATGAGGCCCAATCAATTACCATATAAAGTTAATTATATGGATTTTCATGCATTACACACATATAATAGCATTGAAAAATAATCAACCATCAACCAAAGTGCACTACACTGTATAAGCATCAAATATAGATATCTAACGCTTATAACAGCCTGTCAATCAATCGATCGACATATTTAATCAATCAGGATGAGTGAACTGCATATTTCATCCTAACACCCGTGTGGGGTTTCAAAACAACCAAACGCATATTTTATTTGTGCAGTTGGGCGATGTGTAGAATTTATCGACCCAATCAACGTCATTCAAATAGGTGTACATAAACAAACCGTCTGGTTTGTAAATGAATATTTATTTATTCACATTCACGTTAAAAATTATATTTTTAACGATAACACATTTTATTTTAACATATGAATTTCTATTCAGTTCATTCTTTAAATAAAATGCTATTTTTATTTTTCTAACTTATTTTAGAAAATTTCGGCGGCATAACGGCACGATACTAGAAACGGGACAAGGCCTAGCCTTATCCCCGGTCTAGTGAAGGCCCACGCCATTCACACATCAATCAAATTCACTTTCGTTATGCAAACCACAAAATTTGGAGTAAGGGTCTAACCTAGCCTTACTCCTTCGCCTTATAACGGCGCACGTCTAATCCTAACCAATTTATCGATTCGATTTTTCACACCACAAACCACATTCAAACCAATATCACAATCAATAACCAAACAGCCAAACAAACAAGTCCATGGTCTGTGGACGATTGTGTCGGGTGCTACTAAACACCGTCTGCATCCTAGTATATATATATATAACTAGAAAAGAAATTGAAAGGTGAGAAATTCTCACATATAGCTATCCAATCATCTTGACTCTTCATTTAGAGAAATCTTCAACGCTCTCGCCTTTTGTCGCTTTCGTTGTCCGCTTTCACTACCTATGTAAAAATCGAACTTTTACTATGCTATTCAATATATAAAAATCTGATTTTTATCTCGAAGTTCAACATATAAAAATTCTATTTTTAATTCGAAGTTCAACATATAAAAATTCTATTTTTAATTCGAAGTTCAACATATAAAAATTCTATTTTTAATTCGAAGTTCAACATATAAAAATTCTATTTTTAATTCGAAGTTCAACATATAAAAATTCTATTTTTAATTCGAAGTTCAACATATAAAAATTCTATTTTTAATTCGAAGTTCAACATATAAAAATCACATTTTTTCTATTATCAAAAATCAGGTTTTTACTATTTTCAAAAATCAGTTTTTACTATTATCTAAAATCAGTTTTTTACTATTTTCAAAAATCGGTTTTTTTTTTTTTTTACTCCTTTAAAAATTCAGTTTTTAATTATCCTATTAAATCAGTTTTTAAAACTTAAAAAAAAAAATCAGTTTTTAATCTCTTTTAGTATAAAATAAGTTTTAAAAATCTATAATATAAAATAAGTTTTAATATCCTAAATATAAAATAAAAACAAACAAATAAAATAAAAAAAAAAGACTTACAGGGAGGCTACGTCGGTCGTCTGGGGGGGGAAGGGTTTTCGCCGTCGGTGGTGGTGGCTCGCGTCGAGCGCGGCGGCTCAGTCGAGGGGGGGGGGGCGATGCGACAGTCGAGGAAGAGAAGGGGAGGAGGAAGAAGAGGAGGGGGGGCGCGCCTGCCACCGGCGCGGCGGTGGTTCATCGGGGGAGGGGGGCGATGCGAGGCGGCGGCGGCGGCTCTCTTCCCCCCGTCGCCTTCGTTTGTTTTTTTTTTCTTTTTTTTATTTTTGAAATTGATTCTGTTTTAATCGGGGGGGGCTAGGTAAAAAGGGGGAGAGTTTTATTTTTATTAATTTAATTATTTAATTATTTTATTTTAATTCAAAAAGTCAACTTTTTCAAACGACCTCTAAACGAGGTCCACCGCCTGTCGTCCATAGCGTTTCACCCCCATTCCGAACACAATGGGATATGTATCGTAAGCTGATTCGGCTGTTACAATCAGTTTTCGTTAAATTTACATTTAAATCACTATATTGAATTTTAAACGTACATTTCAAATTACTGGGGTCCCATACTAACTCTATAAATTGCAGAAAAATATTTTCTAGCTTCGTATTGACGATACGGTCCTAACAAAACTAGTTTCGTTGAATTCTGAGACCGTATGAAAAACGGCCAATTTCCAGTCGATTAAAATCAACTGAAACTGGTCAAACGCGTTTTCCTTCGCCACGCTCACATATCGATTCGAAAAATTATGAAATTTGGAATCTAGCAATAACTTAACATCCCGGACCCAACAAAACTGGTTTCGTCGAAATCCGAGGTCGTTTGCAAAATTGCTATTTTTAAGGGCCTTATATATATAAAAATATATATAAATTCCACAGCGACTATTTCTAATTTTAAACTGGACATATCTTATCATTTCTAAAGTGAAATCTCAGTTTGTTAACTTCGTTGGAAAGATATTCACTATTAGATTCCATTATTTTTGGTTTCACTAAAATCCGGATTGTTTTGCACCCGGTACATTCAATTGAAGTTTGAAATCGAATTATCGAACTACCGCGCCATTTTTAATTCTATTTATAATTATATATAAATATTTATATTCTAACGACGACGCGTATAATATATACGTTCTAATTATATTCAAAATAAATTTCTCGTCGATATTATTTTAAATAATCTATTTTAAATAATCAAAATTCGCCGTAATTGCCAAAATAAAAATTTTAAACTGGCCCAGATTTTACGGGTTGTTACATTGATTTTGCATACTTGACCAGAATTTTGAATAAACCCTTGTGGTTGTTGCATATATATTTCTTCTTGCAGTTTGCCATTTAAGAATGCATTATTGACATCTAAATGCTTTATTTTCCACCCTTTGGTCAGTGCCACAGTAAAAACTAATTTGATTGTTGATGGTTTGACCACTGGGCAAAGGTTTCATTGAAGTCAAACCCATATTCTTGAGTGAATCCTTTAGCCACTAATCTGGCTTTATACCTGTTTATAGACCCATCAAAGTTTCATTTCAGTTTATAAGTCCATTTACATCCTATAATATTTTTGTTTTGAGGAGCATACACAAATTCCCATGTATTTTTTTTCATCAAGGCAGAGTATTCCTCTTGCATGGCTCTACTCCAGTTGCTATCCTTAGAAGCTCGATCATAATTTGCTGGTTCATCTGAGATGATAGTACCAGAGATTATTTTGGGTTTAAAGATGCCACTTTTGGCTCTTGTCATCATTGGATGGCCACCTTGATTCTGGTTGGAGTTGGATGGTAAATTGTCTTCAGCTTGATTAGTGTTGTTATTAGATGAGCTTTCATCATAATTTCTGTCAACAGGAGTATTGTTATTGTCAGCATTTGATGATCTTTTTTCACTTTGATATGGCATAGGTGAATCATAGGCGAGGCTAGGTGGTTCAAAGTGATCTTGACTATATTGAAGATCATTCTAATTATCAGTAGCCATGGCACCATCTTCAGAACTCCAATTGTTGTCCAGAATTGGTATTTCAGGTACTACCACTCTTGGATTGATTACCTTCTTTGATGTTTTGATACATAAATCTTTGTATGGGAATATAGTTTCAATAAAAACAACATGCCTACTGACATAAATTTTGCCATTGGAATCAATGCATTTGTAGCCTTTTTGATTTGTACTGTACCCAATAAAGGTACATGGCTTTGATCTAAAGTCTAATTTATGAGAATTGTTGGGCCTTAAAAAAGGAAAACATAGGCAACCATACATTTTAAGTTGACTGTAGTCTGGTTTAATATTGTATAATTTTTCTAATGGACATATTCCATCAAGTATTTTGTTAGGCATTCGATTTATTAGATAAACAGATGAGTTGAATGCTTCTAACCAAAATTTTAAGGGTAGAGAAGCTTGTGCTAGCAATGTTAAACCAGACTCAACTATATGTCTATGTTTTAGCATAATTAATCCATTTTTTTCAGAGGTGTATGGACAAGTAGTCCTATGATTTATACCCTTTTTCTGAAAAAAGTTGATGATTGGTTTAAATTCAGCTCCACCATCAGATTGAAAGGTCTTATTGGTGGTGCTGAATTGATTTTCAATCATCTTAACAAAGTTTATCACTGTATTTTGAGTCTCTAATTTAGACTTTAGTAAAAATAGCCATGTGTATCTTGTACATGCATCAATATGTCATAGATAATATTTGTATCCAAAATCTAAACTTATTGGAGCTGGACCCCAAAGGTCAGCTGCTATAAGTTCAAATGGTTTGTAACAAGATGTAGAATCTGAGAAAGGCAATTTATGACTCTTTCCCATTTGGAAATAGGTGCATATGTGAGGTAATCTAACATCAAAAAATGGTATGTTATTGTCAAGAAGAATTTTCTTTACTATATTCAATCTAGGATGTCCTAATTTGCAATGCCACATGTCTAGGGTGGATCTGCTGTTAGAATTCACATTACTTTCAACATTATTGATAGTAGCATAATGTGATTGACATTTAATCATAGGTTTACAATCATTAAGCCTAAACTTGTATAGGCCATTAACAGCATCACCCTGCAACAAAACATCTTTAGTTAATATGTCTTTAACCAAACAATGTTTTGGATAGAATTCAAAAAAGATGTTATTGTCTCTGGAAAATTGAGAAACGCTAATTAAATTCTTCTTGATTTTTGGAACTCTTAATAAATTATGCAAGAATAACTATCTTTTACCTCTTATGCAACCATAGACAATGTGAGGTATACCAATACACTTACCATTACCCATGTTGACAGTATTTTTACCTTTATAATACCTGCGGCCAAGATTTAGATTCTCTAAGTTGTTAGTGATATGATTTGTAGCCCCAGAATCAGGATACCAGCTGTCATCATTAATGTGCTCCAGTCTGGTTGTTTCATTTTGACTTCTTGATGAATCTGATTGATTACTACTGTCTGTTTGAGCTTGAGCAACATTAGCACTGACATTTGACCCCCTTTGATTAGTTTGACTTTGACCACTACCATAATTGGGATTATATCTGAAGTAGCATTTTCCTGCTGTGTGACCAACTTTTTCACAAATTTGACATTTAGGCTTATTACTGTTGTTGTAGTTCCATCTTCCTCTGCCCCTGCCATGATTTGAATTACCACCTCTTTGATTTGGTTGCTCAGACCTGTTGGCTATGTTCTGGTTCTTGTTTTTATTAACAACAACATAGTTGATATTCATATCATTTTCTTGTTCTTTCTTACTTTCAATCCTGGCTTCATGTGACAGTAACATAGAATGAACATCATCCATGGATGAGAATTGTTTCTGTGATGATATGATAGCTATAACAGCTTCATATTCATCACTTAATCCATTCAAGACTATAAGAATTTGTTCAGATTCAGGAAGCTTCTACCTTGCAGCTTCTAACAAATCACATAGAGACTTGATTTTACTCAAATATTCCCTCATGGTATTGTTTTCCATTCTTATTTTCTGCAGTTGTCTTTTATAGTGCATAAATTTGGCATAAGATTGATTAGTGAATCCTTTTTCAATGTTCTTCCATATTTCAAATGATGTTTTACACCCTATCACTTGATGTAAGAATTTTTCACTTATAGTGGATAGTAACCATGAGCATATTAATTTGTCCTGTCTGTGAAACTTGATAAAATCATCATTAGGAATAACATGATTTTTTGGATTTGTGATAAATTGGGCTGGTGTTGGAATTGTACCCATGATGTATCCATCAAGACCATATCCATCTAATGCTGTTTCGATTTGTAGCTTCCACCGTAGATAGTTATTTTCATCAAGTTGAATTGTAATGAGTTGAGACTAGGGACTAACCATTGTTTTGATTAATTTATATGTAGCATTTGTTCCTTCTTGAGGATCAGAAACATTGATAGATGCTGATGAGGAGTTATTGTTGTTACTGTCGTTGGCTATGAAGAAAAATGCACCGTAGAGGGCAAAAACTGGATCAAGAAAAGTCAAAGGAGAGGTGACTGGGTTTCAGAGATCAACTGTAAGCAACCAGACAATTTTCTTGATGAGATCTTCTCTGATTTGAATTTCTGGACGACATAGTTGAGTTCTTGATACCTTTTCTTCACTTTTTGATGTTTCTTGATACTAAAAAAGAAGACTGGTGATCTGTTGATTCAGTATGCCGCCATAGTTAAGATGCAAATCAGTATATTGTAATTCTGATATGTAGATTGGTTGATGGCGAGGCACTGATGATCAGAATGCGTCTTCACACTCTGCAATGGTGAGAATTACCTGAGGAGAGAAATAATCACACAACTATGGTTTGATTTGATTGTAAAACGAGGATTCAACAGCCGTTAGGCAATGGAGAACACTCTGATACCAAGATAGAAATTATGCAGAAGCAAAATGTATATAAGTTGTAATGTTGTTGAATGAATTAAAGTGCAGGTACACATTTGTATTTATAAAGTAGAGAATAGACTTTGGGTTGGATACATTGGCCCAATTGGTAAAGTAAAATAACTGAGTGGGTATGAATATTTAACCTGATTACATAATATATCAATGACCTAGAATAACAACCGACTTCATTCTCTTTTGTGATATGCTTTATTTATAACAATTATTATTAATATAACAGTAACATAAATATACAATGTTAAAATCAATAATTATATAGGAATTAGATATATTTTTATTATAAGATTATTAGTGCAATTATTCGGTTCGGTTCGGTCCGTTTAATACGGTTGGGTCAACAGCTCAAAACCTAACTGGATCGTATCGCTCCGAGTCGGTCCGGTTTGGAGTATCTGCTTCAAAAAGAAGATTCGATCTAGTTTTCTGCACTGCTTTTACGGTCCGGTGCGAGCTGTTTCTATGTGGTGGTGCGGAAGGGGTGCCATGAATTCTCTTTCCCTCCACTGAGTTAATTATAAACGTGTGGCAAATATTGGAGTGCAAAAGGGGTGCCACGAAATAAGGGTGCCATATTACCCCCTCACACACACACACACACATATATATATATATGTATGTATGTATGTATGTATGTATATATGTATATATATGTGTGTGTGTGTACATATATATAAAATCAAAGAGTGTATTAAATCCCCTACTTTTTCCATAAAGATAAATGGTGTTCCTAAAGGGCATATTAATTCCAATCATGGTATCAGGCAAGGAGATCCTCTCTCTCCATACCTTTTCACTATTGCTATGGAATTTTTTTTCTTTGCAGATGGAATTAGCAGAGTTTGATCGTAACATATAGCCTATATATAATTTTCAGTCTAGCCTCACTCATTTACTATATGCTGATGATTTGATTATCTGTACTAAGGCATCAGACAAAACAACTAGAACTATTACTAGCATTTTTGGTGATCTTGAAAAGTTTGTGGGCTTAAAGATGAATGAACAAAAATCAAAATGCTATTTTAATAAATACTGCAAATGTAAAGATACCATCAAAAGAATTTTGGGTGTTGAAGAAGGTGAACTACCGGTGAGATACCTGGGAGTTACCTTATCTAATAATAAAATCACGGACAGAGAATGTGTAGCACTGGTTTCTAATATTAAAGAAAAATTACAAGGCTGGAGTTCAAAGTTATTATCGTTTGCTGGCAGAATTGAACTGACTCACACTGTTATTCATCCAAAAGTCAATTTCTTGATGCAGCCTTTCCAAATACCATATGCTTCAATTAATAAGACTGAAAAGTTTTGTGCTGATTTCATTTGGACAGGGGGATGCATTATAAAAAAAATTCTGATTTGTGCAAACCAAAAGAGGAATGTAGAGTTGGACTAAGAAACTTTCGAGACATGAGACAAGTTTTTATTCCAAAACAAGGCTGGAAAATTATTCAATCAGGTTGCTTAAGGGCTAGATGGATGAGAGGAAGATACTTGAAAGGAAATTTCTAGCATGTGAGTATTGATAATAATGCATCAGATAATTAGAAAGCAATTCTCGGAGTTAGAAACATTTTAGCTAAGAATTGTGAGAGAGAATTTGCAAAAGAAATAGAAACATATCTGTAGTTCGATCCATGGATAGATGGTGAAGCATTGGTGGATAAATTGGGCTGGAATAGATACTCTTCTTATGGCTGCCCTATTTCTAAGGTAGATGAATTAATTGTCAATAATGAATGGAGATGCGATAATTTGCCATGTAATGCAGAAATCAAAGCAAAAATAAAAGTAATGCCTTTAGTCTTTAACAGGGAATATGATATTTGGAAATGGAAACACATCAAGAATGGGTTCACCACAAAAACAGCTTGGGAAAACACTCGAAACAGAGACAGTTTGGTGAATTTGAGTTCATCCATTTGGGATTTTGCTATCAGTTCTAAAATGTCTAACACATTGTATAAAGTTATACTTCATTGAATTCCTACCAGAGACAGACTCTGTAATTGGGGGATTACTTATGATATACAATGTGTCTTATGTTACTCAAAAGACGAGATTCATGTCCATCTTTTTTTTAATGTGACTATTCAAAAGCAGTTCTTCATTACTGCTGCAGCTACTTCGGAATTACAATAGAAAGCTATCAAATTAAGGAAGTAGTCAATTACCTGGCCTTCCACAATAATGTGGTGAACTTGGAAGCCAAACTTGTTGTAATGTCCCGTATATTTGGTAGTCAAATATTAAATTTAATTTATTATTTTAAATACTATATTTGGAATATTAATGGATTTAATATTGAATTCGTTTATTTAAAATGAATTTTGAACGTTAATTTATATATATATATATATATATATATATAATTATAACCGAGCTCGAAATGGCGAGCCAGTTCGTAATATTGAATTTGAACTTCAATTGAATATACAGGATCCGTTATAAGTCGGGTTTCTGTGAAACAAGAAACGTTGGAATTTAGTTGATTATAATTTTCATATGGAAGAGAAAAATTAAAATTCCGTAATATGGATTGTTAGTTATGTCCAATTCAAATTTTAAAATAGTCGTTATGGAAATTGTTATTAAAATATAATGTTTGTTTATTGAATTACTAGGGTTTTAATATAATTTGGACACCGTCTTGACTTGAATTGACAATATCGAGTTGTATAACTATATGATAATTTTATTTGGATGAATATGATGATAACAATTTATTATTTTTTTATTTGAATTATTTTCGAATTTAAATAATATTTTATTCGATATTATATAAGCGTTAAAAATAGCCATTTTTGCAAATGCTCTCAGTTTTTGATAAAATTAGTTTCATTAGTATCGTTAAATTATTGTAAGAAAATCAAATTTCGTGGAAAACAGATGTCGTATGTGACTTCGATGGCCAAAATTGTCTCTGTTTCTATTTAATTGTTTAGACAATTTAGATAGGGGTAACTTTAAACGAACAGACGACTGGCCAAATGAACTCCAAATTTAACGAAACAAGAATCATTAGATCTGTTAGGAAGAGGTCTAGTAAAGTGTCAAGGTTTCATATTTTTTGATTGTTTTTATAATTATAGAAATTTTATACGCTTGATTTTTCATCGATAAATATAAAAGACCTTTCACAAACGACCTCGGAATTCGACGAAACCTATCCCATTAGATCCGGAATATTATAAACCTAAATCAACGAATGAAATTTTCTCCCAATTCCTCTTGATTTTCTCTAAATTCATTTATTATCTTGCAAAATCTTCAATACGAATATTATTGAGGGGACTGAGATCTATAAATTTGACGGAGGTAGGGCTGTTAATCAGATCGGACAGTCCGATGTCCGATGTGGTCCGGCTTGAAAAATTGTCCGACCGAGTTTGGTCCGATCAAGAAACGGATCGAGTTTGATCAGCAACAGTTGTCCGATGAAAAATACGGACCCGAGCTCGAACATAGGGCGGTCCAACCGATTAGTGTCCGTGAACATGTGCTGAAAAGATAAATTACATTTTACAATTACGTATGCAGCATAACAAATTACTTGGAAATGATAATTATTTAAGTTACTGTCGTAATTATCTTTACTTTACCAACACCATCGCTATAATTTAGTCAATGAATAGAACAATTCTCTTTCAATTTATTATTCTAGGGAATTAAATTGGCGATTTGTTTCTCCAGGAAGACTCCTTGATTGATTCAATTTCATTAATCAGATCGTTAAAATATGATGTCCGTATTTCTATTTCCTACGTGTTTTACAATCTACAAAAAATCTCCAAACCTCGGTTATCATTTAAACTTCTGTCTCATCTATCAAAATTGGAGGAAATTGGGATTAGTTCTTCGTCTCTACAACAAGTATTCAGATCTTGATTCTCATGTAAACTACCACTTCACTCTTTTGCCATGGCTTCGACGGATTCTTTCGGTGAGTATTATTTTTATTAATTAAGCTTTGATGATTTTTAGAACTGCTGCTTCACTATTAATTAGCGTTTTTTAAAGTTAATCGTAACCAGATCTGATCTGCTACAGATCAATAGTTAATTGAAAAACAAATCGGGTTAACTTGAGAAAACTGCTGCCTTACTGTTATTAAGTAGTTTTAATAAAATTAATTTTTATGTATGAGTTCAAGTAGTAGTTTCATCAGCATATATTTGGGGCGTTTGAATAACAACAGCTGCATTTCATTGTTGTATGCAACCGGTTTATGAATATGACAGTGATTTTTTTATACACTTTCAGATTTTGTGAATTTAATCTTATAGGACTGGATGTGTATACAATTGATTTTGTTTCCATCCACTATTGTCACTTATTATCTATTCTCATAAGAGTTGAACCTTTTGTAATCTAATCGTTATGTATATTTTGCATGCTGGTTAAACTGATATGATTGACATTTATTTTGTTTTTGATTTGTTAAATTAATATCCCTTGTACCATATATTTTAATTATTTCCAACTATTCTTTCATTTATTGATTCCTATTAACCTGCTGATAGAAATAATTCTACTTTAACCTAGTAGAAGTTCCTTACTATTTTTTATTTTTAGCCAAAATAAGTGAAGTTACATATAACATGAGATTATAAATTCTTACTATTTTTTATTCTTGTCCTGTAATTTTTTCATTCTTATGTCTAATGTCCAAACTAAAGCATATCCAAACTATTTTATTTCTTCTAAGCATGGAAATTTTGGCAAATGACGAACGATATCAGGAACCAATGGTTGGTAGCGGAAATCAAACTGAGATCGTTCTAGGTAGCAAAGAAGAAAATTCAGGCGATAAGACAACAAAAGATAATGTTGGTACTGATGGAACCACTGCTGTACCTGTTACAGATGATGCTACCGAAGATGAAAAAAAGTCCAGAAAAAAGCGATCCCAGGTTTGGCAAGAGTTTGAGAAAATCAAAGAAGAAGATAAAGATGGTAATGTTAAATTATTTGTTAAGTGCATTCATTGTGGTCAAAAATTAAATAGAACTAGTGATGGATGCACAACTACATTCAAGAGACATCTGAATAAATGTCGTGTCCGTAATGCTAAAGAGAATCACCAAAAATTGTTAGGAAAAGACTTCTTAAAGGAAAAGGTTTCTAAAACCGGATTGATTGGCCAACTAGGTGTCCATAAATTTGATAAAAGCAAAGTAAGAGAGGTTCTTGCTACCATGATCATAGTGCATGAGTACCCATTTAACATGCTCGAACATGAGTTCTTTATATTGTTTTGCCAAATGCTAAATCCTGAATTTGAGAAGATATCAAGACTAACAATAAAAAACGACTATATGAAATTGCGTTAGTCTGAGAAAAAAGCGTTGAAGGATGTTTTAAAAGGTGTGGGAAGAGTGAGTTTAACCTCTGATCTTTAGACGTCAAACCAAACAATTGGTTACATGTGCTTGACTTGTCATTTTCTTGACTCCGAATGGACATTACAAAAGCGTATATTAAATTTTGCTACCTTACGGCCTCCTCACACCGGACTTGCTATTGCTGATGCAATTTTTTCTTGCCTTTTAGATTGGGGTATAGAAAATAAAATATCGACGATTACACTTGATAATGCTTCTTCTAATGATGTCGCTGTGAGAAATTTAAGAGAAAATTTTTCTTTAAAAGGCAAACTTTATTTCAAAGGTAGATTTTTTCATGTTCGATGTTGTGCCCATGTATTGAATTTAATCGTGGAAGATGGATTGAATGAGATCAAAGAAGTCATTCAAAATATTCGTGAAAGTGTGAAGTATTTCAAAATGTCACCGCAGCGTCTACATAAGTTTGCAGACATTGTTAAACAATTACAACTCCCCATTTCTAAGCATTTGATACTTGATGTCCCCGCCCGTTGGAACTCTACTTATGCTATGTTAGAGTGTGCTTTAAATTTTAGAAAAGTGTTTTCTATGTATCAAGAAAGAGATCCATCCTATGTTTGGTTGCCATCTTCAATGGACTGGGAAAGAGCTGAGTGTATATGTAAAATTTTGGAGGTGTTTAATGAAGCATCAAATGTTTTTTCTGGTATAACCTATCCGACTTCTAACTTGTTTCTTCCCGAAATTTGGAAAATTAAGCAAGTCTTAAATGAGAAATCAATAGAATATGAAGGTTCCTTCTTCATGAGAGGAATGTTAGATAAAACGAAAGAAAAATTTGACAAGTATTGGAGTGATTGCAACCTGCTGTTGTCCATTGCTGCTGTCTTGGATCCAAGGTATAAAATGAAGCTAATAGAATTTTTTTTCCTAAGATTTACTCTACACTTGAATCAGAACAAAATATTAAACTTGTCATGCATTCTTTGGAGGAATTGTATTCCGAATATGCTTCAGTCAAAAATAACAAACCTTCTAAGCAAGGAAATGGAAATGCATCTAGTGGTACTTTAAAAAGGAGAAAAACGAAAGGTAGAAGTGAGTTTGAAACATGGGCTGATGAATCAGACGTGGTGGAGACTATACGGTCTGAGCTAGAATTATATTTGAAAGAACCTCGTTGTAAATTTGATGAATCTGAAGACTCTTTTAATGTTTTGGAATGGTGGAAAGTAAACGCTTCAAAATACAAAATATTATCTGTTATGGCTCGAGACATACTTCCTATCCTTATTAGTAGTGTAGCCTCGGAGTCCGCATTCAGCGCGGGAGGTAGAGTATTGGATCAATTCAGAAGTTCTCTTAAGCCAGAAACTGTAGAAGCTATAATCTGCACGGGAGACTGGTTACGTTCAAAATATGCACTGAAGAATTTTGAGGTAAGAATTTTATATATTTTCATACATTATGAACTACGCTGAATGGTAAAATATTCAATTAATGTTTAATCTAGTTCATTTGATATCTAACTTGCTGGGTATTTAACTGGTTTCAGTTATATGTGATATTTTATGAATAATCTTTTCAATATTCATGTTATAACCGATTTCTAATATGTAACTATTTCAGGTTAAACATGACGAGGAAGATATGGAATCAGTCAATTTTGATTAGTCCGAATGAAATCAAAGGTATGCTTCTTTCAGTTTATATTGTTTTGAGAAATATAAATCATATGACTGAGACAATTTCCTTCTTTTACTGTACTACCAATTTTATTTACATTGCAATAACATGAATGATAAAAGATCCATTTATATTGTAATCTTGAATTTTACTATTACATTCATATAAAAGATCCATTTATTTTACTGTTACATTCATATAAAATAGGGAAGAAACACACATTAGTAAACATCAATTTTATGTTGTTTCCTGGAAACTAACCAGCATTATGAGTTATGCATTTTATTTTGTTTTGTTTCCTGGAAACACACATTAGTCAATCTTGAATTTTATTTTGTTTACTGTAAATATAACTAACATTGCGATACTCTCTTATTTGAGTTTAATGTAAAGTTTTCTTCTTTTCCACTAATCTTATTTTGTACCCATCGGAAAATCTGCATTGGTCAATAACCAAAATCAAATCAACTCCATTTACTGTACTACCAATTTTATTTACATTGCAATCACATGAATGATAAAAGATCCATTTATATTGTAATCTTGAGTTTAACTATTACATTAATATAAAAGATCCATTTATTTTACTGTTACATTCATATAAAATAGGGAAGAAACACACATTAGTAAACATCAATTTTATTTTGTTTCCTGGAAACTATGAGTTATGCAGAAATGTAAATATAACTAACATTGCGATACTCTCTTATTTGAGTTTAATGTAAAGTTTTCTTCCTTTCCACTAATTTTATTTTGCATCCATTGGAAAACCTGCATTGATCAATAACCAAAATCAAATCAGCTTCATTTATCATACTCAAATAGTACATAGAACTAGGATCACTTACACCCATTTCTTCCCAAAAAAAATCAAAGAGATCTAATATAGTAATCAACTTTAAAGAGAAATTGAATAAGTGAAGTATATTGAGTGTGGTCCTGAGTTTGGGATTGTCGTTGGTTATATAGTTTAAGAGGAAAGAGCTCATGCTAGACAATATATATACGATTTTCGTTTGCTGTTAAATAAATCCTAAATGTTGTATTTTTTTAATATTTTGGCAAATAGAAGTGGTATCTTCTAATTCATCAACTGTCAGTTTTAGTTTACATGTAATCTTGTTTGTTAGTTCATTTCTTAAACTTGATTTTATGTTTGTTGATTTATTTGTCAACGTCTAAGCTAGTTCACATGGGATTTAGTTTACTAGTGAGCTAATGCTACTTTTTTCAGGAAAGCTGATATGTTGAAGAGGAAAGTATGCATGAAGATGAAGGCCATTATGTTGCTGCAGTTTTTATGAAGTTTAGCTGTATGCATATTTTTTTGCTTTTGGAATTTAGTTTTATTGAGCATGCGTTGATTTACAAACTGTTGAAATCTAGAGAAAAAAGATAGCTATTATGTTTACCGTATGTGTAGAACTCATGCTTATTTTTTATCTTTCATGGTTATGATGTAGTATTTTGTTATTAAGGCCAAATTTTGAAAACAAATATTCTGGCCTGAATGATACATATTATGCTGTAGTATTTTGTGGGTGCATTTATGAATGAAGGATTTTATTATGGCCATATTTTTGTTTTGATAACATGATGCTATTATGGTTAGTTTTTACCAAATAATGTTGTTTGAATATTGTATGGTCCAACCACAAAAAACGCTGAATGCAATATACATAATATGATGTTATGACCATATTTTGTTTGTTCGATTCCGATTTAGGGTCCGAATACGTCCGATTCATAACGGTCAAGCCTATTGGACCGGACTCGGACTGGTTTTAAGTTTTTCGGATCGAGTCTGAACAGTTACTTATTTGTCCGATGCTTATCAAGCCGGACGTAAGCTCGTCCAATATAAAAGTCGGTCCGAGTTCGAACATCAAAATGTCCGGTCCGGTCCGCCCGATTTACAGCCCTAGACGGAGGTGATGAGGTATGTCGAGGCGAGGTGGAAAGAATTCGTACTGAGATAACCGACGTTTGAAGGTGTTTTGGGGATGGGTAAAGGCATCGTGTTACATGGTACTTGGACAGGTGATAGACGAAGCTAAGGGGAGTTGGTCGGCGACTTCCGATCAAGCGCTGATGAACTGTGGGTGGGAAATTCGTTGATGTTTCTGTGTGCGTGGCTCCAAGGTTCAGACAGGATACAGAGAGTCACGAAAGGGAGGGAGCAGCTATTTTGGATCCTATCCTGTAGAAGCCATATACTTTAAATTAAGTAATTAAGTGATTAAATAGTTAATTTAGGTTTATAATATTTAAATTACATTTTGCAAGCTGTTTGAAAGTTGGAAATGATGGTTTCAGAACTAAGCAGTATTCCAACGGAAGGGTAATCGACCATGTTAGATTAATAATGAAATTAAATTTTAATTAATATTTGATTAAGGGTGAACTGTTTTACTAAGTCACATGGTTTGAAACCATACAGGGAGCAGAAAAGGGAATGAGATAACCCAAGAGAGGAAAAAGGAAAGTCTGGTTTCCAGTGTAACCGTGAAGAGCAGAAGTCAGCTAAAATATTTAAGTGAATAATTAATTAAATGATTGAGTTATTAAGTATGTAATTATTAAATAACGGGTTAAATACCCTTTATGATTGGTACAGGGTCATACGTGAGTTCCAGCAACAATAAGAGAATGAAATATAATCGGCCTTGTGATGTTTGCACCAGGACGAAGACAAAAGGGAACAAAGCAACAAGAGCTTTGTTTATCAATAACAAAGTAATTAGTCAATTTTAATGATATTTTAAGAGTTAAATATATAATTAAGTTGTATAAACTTTAAATACTGATAATCAATCCATGTATGATCAGAATTGGACAAACCCTCTAGGTTTGGAATCGTCTTAACGAACAAAACATTGTGGAGCCAATTTGGTCGGATCTGGAATCAGTGGGAAATCTAGTTAAACTAAACGATCGTTTAATTTAACTAAATCGAACCGTTTCAAAACTAAATCAACTCAAGGTGAGTTAAATTGACTCAGTTATCCCACTTATATATATAAGTCGGGTTTTTATTTTGTGTGTTATGGTTACTAATGATTGACTGGTTGTTAAATATATTGCATATATTGACTGAACCGATGAAATTAAATGCTGTTTAATTTCAGTGAAAAAACCAAATCGTTATTTTAACGATTGGTCCCAATTAAGGAAACTTACCTTATTGGTCACGTTTATAAAATAAACGTATTTAATCGTTTGAATTGTTTTGTTAATTGGGTTATGTTAAATAGTTGTTATTTACTGTTATTGAAATTATCAGTTAAATTGCATTAAATAATATTATTGGAAATAATCTATGTGAATGTAGGGAAGTACAGGTTGGAGGGATCCAACGGAATTCCTCAAATATATTTAATGATATTATTTTCATATTATCATTATATGAACTGTTCTGGTTGGACAATTGATTGGGTTATTGACCGTTGAACTAAAATTCAACTTTTCTTTTGTTTTAACCAATGGGCAGGATTGGCTGAGTAATTGGCAGTATACGACCTATAAATCAATCATTTTCTACTTATTGATTGTAACACCCCGAATTTTCTGAGAATATTAAAATTAACAAATTCAAGAACACTTAATTTTTAGAAGAAGAATAAGTGAAATGGTTTGCGCTATTACGTTCGTCTCAATTTTTTTGTCAAGATAGACATTTGGTTTGCATAAAACGGATACCTTATGAAGAAGTTATTAAGCCTTGAAGTTTGTATGCATATGAGAAATATATATATATATAATTAAATAAATAAATATGCAAAAATAGTTCATAACAGCGAATCGGGAGGGGGAATATCCGAACCGGCCCATTTTTGAGGTCGACCCAAGCCCCGCTGGGTCGACTAGGGGTTGATTCAGGGTGTTTGGCTGTCAACCCGTGGGCCGATTCGCTCTAAGGCAGATGTGGCATCTGACTGGTTCTGATGGACTCCTTGCTGAGTCATTAGGGTTGATGTGGCTATTCTATCTTGTCTGAATGGCTTTGATTTGCTCTAGGCTAATCTGACGGTTTCTATTAAATCAAACTTCTATATAAGCAACCTAATACCTCAACCCTAAATCATATTAAAAATCAAACCAAGAGTCGTCATGCTGCCGCTGGACAACCTCGAGTAGCCGCCGTTCAACTTGAAGCAAATTAAAAGAGACAAACCAAATCAAATCAAAATTAAACTAAAACAATGATTGTCTACATCAAAGGCGAGCATTTCAATTTCAAAATACAGATTCCAGAAATCAAGATTGTCTTTTGTAAGTGTAGTTATCTTTTAGATGTAAATAAATTTAAGACGTGATTTGATATAAAGTGAAAAATAGAATTATACCATGTTGTATAATATTGACGATGCTAATTTATGTTTGTTTCTGGTGATGATTTTATCATGAATTGTCTTGGAATGTTTGTGGCTTATTGGACTTGGTGTTGGATCTATTAAAGATTGAGAATGAAACTATCAATATCATATGCAAGTTATATGTTTCATGTTAAGATCTACATATATATGTTTATATGATTAATGCAAGTTGTATGTATTATGTTAGATCCAAGTCAAGATCTACATATATATATTCATGTGCTTTATGTTAGATCCATATGCCTATATATATGTTCATATGCAAGTTACAAGTTTTATGTTGGATCCATGTCAAGATCTATCTAGGTTTATATGATTAATGCAAGTTATATGTTTTATGATAGATCCAAGTCACGATCTAATTATAAATATGTTCATATGCAAATTACATGTTAGATCCAAAACTAGATCTATATTTATATGCATGTTTGTAAAGTGGACTTATGCAAGTTCACCTTGTTAGATCTATTCACACCTATATGTTAATGTTAAAATTATACATGCCTTGGGATTGGACATGTCATGATTATGTCATATGCTAGTTTATAATTGAGGTTATGTTCACACATGCCTAGATCTACATATTAACATGTTTTAGGCTTATGATTATTTAAGTCTAAATTATATGCAAGTTCATGTGACATGTTAAATTATATGAATAAAGTTTTATGCAAAATTTACATGTTTGGTTGAATCTATATTATGCATGTTCCCTTCTTTACCTCTTGTTTATAAATTGGGCTAATATGCGGGCCCAATGACTTTATGTGATTAATACGAACGAACAAACGGGGGTAACGTTGGGATAGTTATTAAATCAAAACATGTTAATAATGTAGGTGGGCCCAAAACCATGTAAATGGTTAAGGCCATGAATGGTATAATTTGTACCATTAGTCTTGAACATAATTAAAATATGTGACATGAAACACTTGTAGAAAATTCACATATATAAAATGTAAAAGATGAATATGCCTAACCCGAGGTTAGACTAAGTTGTGGTGTAAACCTGCCCGGAACCGACCGACACATCCGGTAACCACAACAATACCTGTCTAATGTGAGAGGTTAGTGCATCAGGCCCAGAAAGACCCGAGGTTAGACTGAGTTGTGGTGTAAAACTGCCCGGAACCGACCGGCACATCCAGTAACCACAACAATACCTGTCTAATGTGAGTGGTTGGTGCTATAATTAATTAATTAAAGCTCATGAACAATCAAGCTAGAAATTGTGAGGTTAAGTAATTAAGGGAACACTTAACCAACTTAACATGTTAACAAGACAAGATTGATGGGGGTAAGTAATTGAGGAAACACTTAACCAACTTAACATGTTAACTAGAAAAGATTGATAGGGGTTAAGTCAAAACAAGGACACTTAACCAATTTAGCTTTTTGATTAGAAAAACCCTAGTAATGGGGACCCGTTTCAGCAGTAACCCACATGGATGTATCAAGGTACCCTTAACTAGGCAGGGTGGGGCACGATTACTGGGCTGAATATAAGCGGTCAAAAGGGCGACGGTTAGGTGCGTCAGTGTAGGTTCCAACGGAGTACGGGCGTGCACGGGCTCCGGAGTGGAAAAAGCAGGCACTAGGCACCAGGCGTACACTTGTGCATCTTTGAATCGTGTCAGGGTTGCCATTATAGGACTTGATACACCCTATACTGGAACCAGCACAAGCACTTAAAAATCACGTGGGGCCGCATGACACCGGGAATACATGAATGCGAGTAGGAGCCGATCAATACATGAATGGGATCACTTTATCATGAACATACATTGCTAGTTAAACAGCTCTTAGTGGGTGCAGAGAAGTAAAAGTGGGTGCGATAGCCAAATCTAGTTAAATCTTACTTTACCTCGTTTTAGGACTACCCTATCCTTGTGGTATCATTCTAAGCTCAGTTTATTCATGTCATAGTCTTTTACTTGTTTACATGCTATTAAATAACTGGGCTTACCAGACTTATGTCTGACCCATTTTCCTTTCGCTTCTTTTCTTCCGTTTTCCCCCTAGGTCCGCAAGGAGGAAACACTTCTGCTTAGTCCAGGTTAGCCAAAGCTTGAAGACCGTAGATGTAAGGCTTGGACTTTCCTTTTTGAGCTATGGCTATGGTCAAGCACTTATTGGGGATTTATGTCATTTTATTTTCAGTATTGCTTCTTTATGTTTTCAAGACAGATGAAAAGTTGTAATAATTTGGAAGGTTAAA
Organism: Allium sativum; assembly: GCA_030737875.1. Lineage (NCBI taxonomy): Eukaryota > Viridiplantae > Streptophyta > Magnoliopsida > Asparagales > Amaryllidaceae > Allium > Allium sativum. The sequence goes on from CM060915.1 coordinate 954,196,323, forward strand.
ACAGATGTTGAATTGTTGTGTTGAACAAGTATTTATGAAATAATATTGATCTTTTTCCACTGCATAAATTTTCTGTCTTGTAATTTATTAGTGTCTTGTACCTTAAAACGCTCCACCGAAGTTAAGGCATTCCCTTTGAGAGTGACCTTAACGGAGATGGGGTGTTACATTGATTTACCGTCCGATAAATCGATAGAAGTGAAGTTATAAAATTTATTTAATAACTGAAGGTAGTTTTTGAAATATATTATTTCGAATAAACGTTATTAAAAGAAATAAATGGTTATTAATTATTGTTAAGTTAGTAATTAATTATTAATTGATTTTATTTTGATATTAATCAGATATATAAGCGTATAAGCAGAAATTAACGTGACGGTTAAGAGTTGGATAATTGTTTTTGTTAAGAAACAATTTAATGAAATTATTTAAATTAATTAATTATATTAATTAATTTAAAGAAAGGACTATAATTGGAACTGGTTAACAAATTAATCGTGTATTTAGTTGACTAAGTCAACCGTTTTAACATAGATTGATTATTCAATTAATTTGTCTTAAATTAATTTAACAAAAATAGTTAATGAATATTTGTTTTAATTTTAATAAGATTTTAAAAAGAAATTTATTATTTATTTTAGTTAATAAATAAGTTAACTACTTATATGGTAGTTAATGTTGAAGTAAATTATTATTTTAATTAATAATAATTGAAGTACAGTTGTAATGAAATTGAATTGGATTGTGAAAGGAGTTATGAACGATTTTATATTAAAACCGAGTTTTTATAACGAAGTTATAAAATGGGAGTGAAATTATTCCAAGGTTCGGAATGTAATATTCCGAAGTTCGGAATGGTTAAGGAAGTGAGATTTATTCCAAGGATCGGAATGTTATGTTCAGAAGTTCGGAATATTAATCAGGGCGAGGATACAAGCTAAGTAAATGGTCTTGGAAATGGCAACGAATATAAGTTGTCGTAAATAATTTACAAATGATTTGTAAATGGAAGTTAATAATTTAGAAACGTAATCAAAATATTAGTTGTCTATAATAATTTACAAATGAGATTTTGTAAATGAAGTCAGCGTTTTGAGAAAAATGATTTTGTAACAATTGTTACAAATAATAAATTGAACTGTTTGATTTATAAACTGAAGGTCTTTAAAAAGACCGCGATGTAATTTTAGACAACGCGTAAGTTGTCGGAATAATTTGAAAGGATATAATTAAAGAAAATAAAAAGGTTTTGAAATAAAATCTGTAATGTTTGTTATAGATGATAAGTTGAAATGTTTTGATAAAAATATATAAGGATTCGTACGATATTTAGATAAGATTGGTAAAGATATTTATATTAAATTTATTAAAGACGGTTATATATGATTTAAAAACATATATAGTATTATTGTTACAACAAATTAAAGAATATTTATAAAGAGAGGTTAAAGAAATTTTAGAAAGGATTCTATTAATAAGGGAATCGAAACTCGAGTATAGTATTAGAAAGGATTATCAAAGATAAATAGAGAAGTAAAATACTAGTTTTCTTAACAATTAACTAAGTAAACGTTGTTGAGATTTAAATAAGGTTTTCAAAGTAAAACGTGTTGTTAATAAAATTCTATCTATTCTGAAGATATGAATTTTGTTGGTCAAGGTCTGAGAGGTAAATAAAATACCCCAACTTGAACGACTACACGATTATCCAAGAATGGTGTTAGTTTATAAAGGAGAGCAAATTGGGGAAAATATAAGTTGTGATTTTCTTAAATAATATTAAACTATATCCAAAAGGTTTTGTAAGCTAATGAAATGATTTTTAAGAATATTCTTATCTATAATAAGATGTAAAAGATAAACTCCAGTACAAGAAGATTTAAAGAATATAATTAACAGATGTTTAATTAAAGAAGCCAAGTAACGCCGAGTACTGAATCAGTAAACTCATTTCATTCACATGATTATTTATTTGACAGTTAAATAACCGACTATCAAATCTGGCAAATATGATTGTTGGTATGGAAAGATAGGGATCGAATTTATATTCGAAAACCATTGTGAACCAGCGAATACATAGAAGATGATATTGACGATGGAGCAATTGAAGACCATTGATCTTCATGAGCGGAAGAACTACTTGTTGAATCTCTCTGGTCTAGCGGTCGAAGATATTATGACTCGTGATTCTATCGTGATTGGAATATATGGATTTCAAGGACTACTCGCTACTGATTTATAGGGTGATACCTAGGATGTGGTAGGAGGGTGTCTTCGGTTCATCCTATTCTTGGATGACTTGTATGGACGAGTGTCTGATATAGTATTTCCAAAGGGATCACGTACGTTGATTTCTTCAAACGTACCATAGTTGTGACAGAGAACGATGGTTCTTTTAATAAATAGAGTATTTTTATGGACGTCAATTAGTGAGATCTGGTGGATATGACGATATGGCATTCAAAGTGGATGGAGATGGGTTGTTCTGAAGGATAAGTTTAACCTCTAGCCTCATCAACCGGGAAATGGTTAAAATCGGGTAGGTCGCATGGCTATGTGGGTCACAACCATCAAAAGGGTATATCATTACATGATCTGGAGAAATCAAATGTCTTTGGTTGTCCCTTTTTATTTTAATTGTATATATGCTATCGGTTCGGTTAGCTGGCCCCCAACCATTGTGATGATATGTTCGATACTCTCTACCGAAGTGAGGGCCTATCATGTTTAGCTTGGGTTGCAAGATGTTCTTGTTGAACCCCAATGTATTCATTTTCGGGGGTACATTGTCGGAAAGGTGGTTACAAATACCTTACCATGGAAGTCCATTCTCTTATAAGTGCCTGCGGTTTTGATTGTATACTATATATGTAGAGTGTCAGATGCAAGTGTTTTTCTAGATTGATATTTATTTGTATTTAGACACAATTATAATGTCAGAAAAGATACTGATTTCAAAAATGTTTTGGGTTATCGTAAGGTAAAAACTGTCCGTATTTATGTATGGATTTGGTCTTACGATTATCCTTTTCTTTCGAAAAGAATTTCACTTTAAAAATCAAGTTGGATGATACCTTTAAACTTAATGTGTTTTCTTACTCTGGTTCACTAGACTGATCCGACCTTTGTAACGATCGGGTTAGACCGGGTTGTACAGGTTCAGGTTATCGGGTACTTCGAAGTCCAGAGACGAGCTGGAGGTTTTCAGACATATGATATCTAGTATTTATTTTGCTGTATGTTGTATATGAGGACAGATTATTATAACTGTCCAAATGTGTGCTGTACTCTGATGATTGTAAGTTTTTATTTCATGGTCTCAATAAAAATTTACTTACATATTATATTTTGTTCCACTGCGATGTGAGACTCTGATTCTATGTTGGTTCTTCTTTTTCTATTCTAATATATCTTTTTTTCTAATCTCACCCTCTAATTTCTTTTTAATAACGTTCTTGTGTTTTCGATGCTTAAATATTCGACATGGTGTTTTAAGGTCGATTTTCGGGGTTGAAAAATCTACCGGTTCGTTACAGTGGTATCATAGCTATTGGTTTAGTAATAACCTTGGCTCTGTAGTATAACTCGATAGAGACGGGGTTAGTAACACCCTAGATCGAGTTGAGTGTATATATATGAGAGTGTATTTGTAAATTTTATATATAAATATTTCGCATTGTGTTGGTTGATCGGTTCTAGTGTTGAGAAGCACTGAGCTGGTAATGGATACAATATTGTTTTGAAAAGAGAATAAATGAAATAATTTTACCCGAAATTTATTTTTGTACAGAAAAGAAATAACTTTACTAAATTATTGAGATATTGGTGTGTTTGTTGATTGATTTGAATGGAATTCAAATTGGGCTAAAATTTGAATTGGAACTTAAATTGGTTAAGTGAAATTAAGTTAAGAAATAGTTTTGAAACTAAATGAAATTAATTTGAAATTGGAAATGTAATGAATAATAATTACAAAGAAATCAATCGGATATTAACCAATTGTTGTTCAAATATGTTAAACCAAAATAAATATTAATATTGAATGTAAATTCAATTAATTTGGTTGATTTGGTTGTGTATTGGTTGTTGAATGTGAATTGTTTGTTATTGGATGGTAGATTGTTTGAATAAAACGAATCAACGATTTAATAGAGTTGAATAAATTATAAACTGAAGTAAATAAATTCCAGTGCAATAGAACTGGAATAAAACTACGTGTGAATTGAAATTTATGATTTAACCTTGTATTTGAAAATGAATTGATGTTCATGTTTTATTTTGAGAATTTGTATGTTGACTTGTTGGTTAATGTAATATTAATTAAAATTTCATGTATTTGTTACTCATGTGTTAAATTTAGCTAAGTACAAGTGCCAGATGGCTAGGCACATTGATAGTGGTTGCGTAGATCGAAATAAATTGAGCAAGTATGCTCAATAGCGCTATAAAAGGCACGCCTATGCGAAAATATAAATTTTGGGTTTGATTTTTGTTTTCCGACCGTGTGGGTCGATGTATATGTTAAAACCCTATTCACACACCCCCCCTCTAGGGTTATTATCGATCCTACAATTGGTATCAGAGCCTGGTTGTAACCCTAGAATCATGACTTCAATGAACAATGCTTTTTCTGAAGGTCAATCTATTGCTAGACCACCCATGTTCAATGGTGGTGATTATGCGTATTGGAAAGCTAGGATGAAAATCTATCTTGTGTCTGTTGATTATGATGTCTGGGATATCATTGAAACTGGATATAAACCTCCTACTGAAACTGTTAATGGAATTGTAACACCTAAACCAAAAACTAGGTGGGATGCGAATGATAAGAAACTATACTCCATAGATTCTAAAGCTATGAATGCTTTAATTTGTGCTCTTGATAAAACAGAATATAACAGAATTTCTCATTGTAATACAGCCCAGGAAATTTGGCATACTCTGGAAGTTACACACGAAGGAACTTCTCAGGTTAAAGAATCCCGTCTTGCCATGTTCAGCAATGAATATGAAAACTTCATCATGCAGAAGGACGAGAGCATCAAGGACATGTATGGTCGCTTCTCTGTGCTGGTCTACAATGCTAGAGCCCTTAGAAAGGTCTACACAGAAGTGGAGCTCGTGAGGAAGATTCTGCGTGTTCTGCCAATGAACTTTGAAGCAAAAGTCACAGCCATTCAAGAATCTAAAGATCTGAGCAAGCTGAGCATGGAAGAGCTTATCGGGAATCTAATGACATATGAAATGGAGCTAAAAGCAAGAGAAGATCGCAACAACTCAAATCTGAAAAAGAAGTCAATAGCTCTGTCCAACACCGTCACCAGCGATAGTGAAGATCCTATTGAACAGCTTGCCATGGCAGTCAGACAACTCACGAAGTGGAGGAAATTCAAACCTCGGAGAAATAAAGCAAAGACCAACAATTCAGAAGATGAACCACTCTGCTACAACTGTCAAAAGCCTGGACACATAAAACCAAATTGTCCACTTCTCCAAAGAAACAAGAAGAAAAAGAAAGCTTTTGCAATAACTTGGGATGACGAGGAAGGAGAAGAAGATTCAGACAGCAGTGAGGAAGAAAGCAACCTGTGCTTCATGGCGAAGTAAGATCTAGAAGATACCAACGAAGAAACCACTGAGGTATACAGTTATAACGATCTAGTTTTAATGTGTAAACACCTTTCTGAAATTATCGACACATTAGAGTCAGAAGCAGAGAAACTGAAAGCAAAAAACCTTGATCTTGTTCACAGTAATAAGAAGTTGAAATCTGAACTTGAAAATGGTTCAAAAAACCTTAGTCTAGATTGTGAAATTTGTAAAACTGTGAATTTAGAACTTTTAACACTCAAGTGCACCATTGAGAATCTTGAAAAAACAAATTCGACTCTTAAAAGGAATGATGACACCAAAAGAAAGAATTATGTTGAACGATGCACTTCATTGGTGAATGAGAACACAATGTTAAGATCAAAAGTTCAAGATCTTGAGGTTGCTTTGAATAAATTTTCAATTGGTCAAACGTCTTTTAAAATGTTACTTGGAAATCAACTGTTTGAAAATAATAGAAAAGGACTTGGCTTTGGAAGGATACAAGAAAAAATGACTAGGATTGACAATGCTAATGGTAGAGGCATCTTTCCCAAATGTGTAAAATGTGGAGTAATTGGTCACAATCATGAAAACTGCAAGAACGATAATAAAATTCGTAAGCTCAAAAAGGTTTGGGTTCCTAAATACTTGGCACACAACTATCATAATGATTGGAACACAAATAATGAGAAAAATCAAATCTGGATTCCAAAAGAGTCTTATCACTTTTCTATGACTAATATGCTTGGGCCTAGAAGATTCTCTGGGTCATCCTCTTCTATGTTTATGTAGGTATGTTGGCGGGCTAAGGAGCAACAAAAATGGTATTTGGATTCAGGTTGCTCCCGACATATGACAGGGGATAAAAGACTGTTCCTTAGCCTTGAAAAACATAAAGGTGGGAATGTGACTTTAGGTGACAACAGCAAATGTAAAATCATAGGTAAAGGAAAAGTAGGTAACAGTATTTTTTCCTTAACCGATGTTTTATATGTTGATAATCTATTTCACAATCTTATATCTATCAGTCAACTCTGTGATAAAGGAATGAATGTTGTGTTTGATAGTAATGTTTGCAAAATCATAGAAATATCCTCTGGAAAGGTTGTTTTTACAGGAAAAAGAATTGGGAATGTCTACACACTCTCTTTCGATGATGTAACTGTTCCTAGGTGCTTGATAGCAACAGAAGAGGAGGCAATTCTATGGCACAGAAGGTTGGCACATGCAAGTATGGGTCTTCTTGAAAGACTGGAAACAAATGAACTTGTCAGAGGTTTACCTCATCAAAAATTCAAAAATAACAAAATATGTAAAGCCTGTACCATGGGAAAACTTAGTCGCTCGTCCTTTCGTCCAAAAAATGTTGTTAGTACCTCACAAGTGCTTGAGTTGATTCATATGGATTTGTTTGGACCTACTGACACTGCTAGCTTAAATGGTAAACGTTATTGTTATGTATTGGTTGATAATTACTCTAGATTTACATGGGTTTACTTTCTAGCCAAAAAGTCTGAAGTTTTTGACTATTTTTCAAGGTTTTCAAAACTTGTTCAAAATGAAAAAGGAATTTCAATTAAAACTCTGAGAAGTGATCATGGAGGTGAATTTGAAAACTTAGACTTTGAAAATTTTTGTGAAGAAAATGGTGTTAAACATGAATTTTCCGCTCCTCGAATACCTCAGCAAAATGGGGTGGTTGAAAGGAAAAATCGTACATTACAAGAAATGGCTAGATCTATGTTATGTGAATATAATTTGCCGCAAACCTTCTGGGCTGAGGCAGTAAATACTTCATGCTATGTAATGAACAGAGTTATGATTAGACCAATACTTAATAAAACGTCATATGAACTTTGGTCTAACAAAAAGCCAAACATTTCATACTTCAGAGTGTTTGGATGTCCTTGTTATATTTTGAACACAGGAGAACAGCTTGGGAAATTCGAGCCAAAAACGATTGATGGAATTTTCATGGGTTATTCCTCAAGAAGTAAAGCCTACAGGATCTTCAATAAACAATCAAGGACAATTGTGGAAACCACCAATGTAAAGTTCAATGAAACAGATGTGGATATGATCTCTGAAGATGATGAAGGCGCACAAGAAAGTGAACAAGAAAGCAATGACACTAAAACAAACAAAGAAGCCACTGAAGCAGCAACAAATGTTGAAAGACTGAAATTCAAGCCCAGTCATCCTCCAGATTTGGTAATCGGAAGCCCAACAGCTGGTGTTCGTACACGTTCCTCTCTCAATAAGGATTTGTACTTTTTGTATCCATAATGCTTTTGTATCTGAAATAGAACCAGGTTCTTATGATATTGCTCTTAATGATGATTTTTGGTTGTTAGCTATGCAAGAAGAACTTAACCAGTTTGAGAGAAACAAAGTCTGGAACTTGGTACCTAGGCCAAAGGACTATCCAGTAGTTGGAACAAAGTGGGTGTATAAGAATAAGCTTGACGAGTCTGGAAATGTAATTAGAAACAAAGCTAGGTTGGTTGCTAAGGGATACAATCAGATGGAAGGCATTGACTTTGATGAGACGTTTGCCCCAGTAGCTAGGTTAGAAGCGATTAGGATCTTGTTAAGCTTTGCATGTTTTAAAGGTTTTAAACTAAAACAAATGGATGTGAAAAGTGCTTTTCTGAATGGAGAACTAAAAGAAGAGGTTTATGTTGAACAACCCCCTGGTTTTGAGAATCCCGATTTTCCAAATCATGTGTATAAACTGGAAAAAGCATTGTATGGCCTTAAGCAAGCTCCTCGAGCTTGGTATGACTGTCTCTGTACTTATCTTTTGGAAAACGGTTTTAAAAAGGGGTGTGCTGACACAACTCTGTTTCTATTACATGACGGTGATGATTTTTTGATTGTTCAAATCTATGTTGATGATATCATTTACGGTGCTACTAATGATGTCTTGTGTGAAAAATTTGAAAAAGTTATGCAGGACAAATTTGAGATGAGCTTGGTGGGAGAACTGAAATATTTTCTTGGCTTTCAAATCAAACAGAGCAGCAAAGGTATTTTTATCTCTCAAACAAAGTATGTAATGGAGTTACTGAAGAAATTCGGAGTGGAAGATGCAAAACCAATGAAAACACCAATGAGTCCAACAACCAAGCTTGATAAAGATGAAAAAGGTGTGGCTGTTGATCAGAAAAAATATCGCGGTATTATCGGTTCACTTCTTTATCTTTCTGCTTCTAGACCCGATATTATGTTTTCTGTTTGTTTGTGTGCTCGTTTTCAATCTAATCCAAAAGAATCTCATTTAAAAGCCACAAAACGAATTCTGAGATATTTGATACACACACCAAATCTTGGTTTATGGTATCCATCCTGTGATAACTTTAATTTAGTTGGGTTTACCGATGCTGATTATGCTGGCTCACTCACTGATAGGAAGAGTACTAGTGGAACTTGTTTCATGCTAGGTCATTCACTTGTTTCATGGTCAAGTCGTAAACAAAATTGTGTTGCTTTATCCACCACTGAGGCTGAATATATTGCTTTAGGAAGCTGTTGTGCACAGATTTTATGGATGATGCAGACTTTATCTGATTTTGGGCTTTGCTATAAACGAGTTCCTTTAAAGTGCGACAGTAAGAGTGCAATTGATTTATCAAGTAATCCTGTACATCATTCACGCACAAAACACATTGATGTGAGACACCACTTTCTTAGAGATCACATTGCTAATGAGGACATTTGTATTGAATTTATTCCAACAGAATCTCAGCTTGCTGATATTTTCACAAAACCCCTTCCAGAAGATAGGTTTTGCAGATTACGATTGGATTTGGGAATTATAGAAATAAATTAATCTCTTTGCATTTTTGGGTAAATTTTCTGTTAAGATGTTCTGTTATCAATACCATCTTCTGACAAATAATCCAGTCCTCAAAACATCAAGAAAAGAACATCTTCTGTGGACATTTTTTTTTGACTGTACAAGATTTCAGAATATGAGATGGATGAAAGTTTGTCTGCAACTCTGATGTGATTGAATATATCTTATAATATGAGTAATTTAGGAAAAAAAATTTACAAACCATCTCTGCCACTATCACCCTTCTACCATCCATCACTGTTTTTATATATATTAAGGGGATTTAAAAAAAATATTTATATATATATAAGTAGTTCTCTGACCTCATTTAAAAATCCAAGCTCTGGTCATGAACGGTTATGAGTTTACTTATTTTCATGCTGCAACTAATCCCATTTAAAAATCCAAGCTCTGGTTATGAGTGGTTAAGTGTGATCTTGATATATATATATTTATTTTATAGATCTGTTAAAATCCTCTCTGATATATATATTAAATAACCCTTCATTCCATCCTCTGCTTTTGTGAAATGTGTTCCTACTTTATGAATTATTATGATTTTTATCCGATTGCTTGGGGTTTACAGCTCGGATTCTGTCAAAACAACTTGATTTCTAATTACAGTCCATGCATTTTGCAAATGTTCAGAACTGTTCATCTTTTGATGATTACAAAGGGGGAGAAGAAGTTAAGATTTTGTTGTGTTGTTTACAGACATCTATAGATTTTTTTTGCCATTAATACTAAGTGTTTAATTATTTTCTATTTTTTTTCAAATTCGTATTTTGTGTCTGTTTACAACTGGTAGGGGGAGCTGTGTTATAGGGGGAGCACAAATATAGGGGGAGTTCATTTTAAACACATTTTGTTATCCTTAAAAATCTTAAGTCTGTTTGTCATCATCAAAAGGGGGAGTTTGTTGAATATATGATTTTTTGTTTGATGATAACAAATAGATTTTTACTGATGTGTTTGATGGTGAAATAATTAGTATTATTGGTTGATGATGCTTTACACAAAATACAGGAAATTTACACAAGTTTTTGTCTTCCAATAATATATTTTTATTCCACAAAACAATTACATACTCTCACTTATTACATTTTCCTTTGGTTCAAATTCACAATTACAAATAAATTCAGTTCAAATGTCTTCACTACATATACATCCCTTCTTGCTGGATTAATCTTGTTGTGCTCACTCTAACTGTCTCAAGCTCCTAGTGCATCATCCTGAAGCCTGTCACAAAAGAAGATACACACAGTACGCTGGAACTAAAATAAACACTGGACAAATAAAATTTTACTGTTTGATTGATTCTTTATTTGTCTCAGTTTTCTGGTGTGTTTCTCATCATTTTTCTGACTTGATCTGATTTGTTAATCCGACTGTGTCTAGACAGTTTATATATATATAGTACAGGGACAGAAAAAGAGTCTGATGGCTGCATGTACACACGTGCATGCATATACACGTGTGCACTGCCTCGCCGATCAGTGTGCACCTGAGGAGTAGCCACGTGGACCTGCTCGACTCAGTGCACAATCAACAGTGGGACAGCTCAAAACAAAATGTACAAGTCAAAATCCAACTAGCAAAGAACATGGTCAAGACAGCTCAACAAAACAGCCCAAGTGTCGAGCATTGCAAATTCAAGTCAGAAACAAAGCAATTCAGCAATTCACAAACATAAATACTTTCAGCAAACACATGCTCAAATGGGTTCAAGTGAACATTTCAAGAAAGCACAGTGGAGCAAGTTCATGTGCACACAGTAAAAGACATAAGTATGGTTCATGTGATCATTATAAATTGTGCAACCAACATGATGTGTACATAAGTGAAACAGCTCAGGAATGTTGTAGCATGTTCAATGACAAGTGGTGCAGCTTTTTAAAGCAAAAGGTGCAACAAGTGAATACATGGTGTATACAGTCAGCAAGGTGACTGGTGCAAACATATACATGGTAAAACTATGAAGCAACATGCAGGAACATAGGGGACAAGGCAGAAAAGATTAAAGCATTTTTTTGGCAAGTCTACATGTACACAGTGGAGTATCAATGGTGCAAATACAATCACATTTACATATACACTGTTTAGTATGTGTACTAATGAGAACAAAGGTCAAATGAAGTGTCGAGCTCAATATTATCATACAAAACAAGTCAGCATGCACAATGATGGTTCAGTTCATACACAAACTTGAATTCAAAGTATACATGTTCAAAGACATAGTTACAACAGCAGTTGTGTACATGATACATGCAGAATACATCAAAACATGTGCATGCAAGAGAGAGACAAGAAGTTGGTGCATTTCATTTTTTGGCAACAGATTCAAAACACTATGTCACTGTTTGGCAGTGTTCAACAAATACAGCTTATTCAAAAAATCAGTGGAACACCTGTGGAAATCATACAATCAATATTTGACAAGGAGTAACAGCAGGAAACAAACATTTTGGCAATCAGCCTTTAAGGCAACAAATCAGTGAGAATTCAAAGCAATCTGTTTTATGGCAAGTATAAATTTGTTTCTAGAAAATCACTAATTGCTTCCAGAAAACCATGGTTTGTCCCATTTCATTTCTGAAATCAAAATTAGTGATTTTCTGGAAACAAATTTATACTTGCCATAAAACAGATTGCTTTGAATTCTCACTGATTTGTTGCCTTAAAGGCTGATTGCCAAAATGTTTGTTTCCTGCTGTTACTCCTTGTCAAATATTGATTGTATGATTTCCACAGGTGTTCCACTGATTTTTTGAACATGCTGTATTTGTTGAACACTGCCAAACAGTGACATAGTGTTTTGAATCTGTTGCCAAAAAATGAAATGCACCAACTTCTTGTCTCTCTCTTGCATGCACATGTTTTGATGTATTCTGCATGTATCATGTACACAACTGTTGTTGTAACTATGTCTTTGAACATGTATACTTTGAATTCAAGTTTGTGTATGAACTGAACCATCATTGTGCATGCTGACTTGTTTTGTATGATAATATTGAGCTCGACACTTCATTTGACCTTTGTTCTCATTAGTACACATACTAAACAGTGTATATGTAAATGTGATTGTATTTGCACCATTGATACTCCACTGTGTACATGTAGACTTGCCAAAAAAAATGCTTTAATCTTTTCTGCCTTGTCCCCTATGTTCCTGCATGTTGCTTCATAGTTTTACCATGTATATGTTTGCACCAGTCACCTTGCTGACTGTATACACCATGTATTCACTTGTTGCACCTTTTGCTTTAAAAAGCTGCACCACTTGTCATTGAACATGCTACAACATTCCTGAGCTGTTTCACTTATGTACACATCATGTTGGTTGCACAATTTATAATGATCACATGAACCATACTTATGTCTTTTACTGTGTGCACATGAACTTGCTCCACTGTGCTTTCTTGAAATGTTCACTTGAACCCATTTGAGCATGTGTTTGCTGAAAGTATTTATGTTTGTGAATTGCTGAATTGCTTTGTTTCTGACTTGAATTTGCAATGCTCGACACTTGGGCTGTTTTGTTGAGCTGTCTTGACCATGTTCTTTGCTAGTTGGATTTTGACTTGTACATTTTGTTTTGAGCTGTCCCACTGTTGATTGTGCACTGAGTCGAGCAGGTCCACGTGGCTACTCCTCAGGTGCACACTGATCGGCGAGGCAGTGCACACGTGTATATGCATGCACGTGTGTACATGCAGCCATCAGACTCTTTTTCTGTCCCTGTACTATATATATATAAACTGTCTAGACACAGTCGGATTAACAAATCAGATCAAGTCAGAAAAATGATGAGAAACACACCAGAAAACTGAGACAAATAAAGAATCAATCAAACAGTAAAATTTTATTTGTCCAGTGTTTATTTTAGTTCCAGCGTACTGTGTGTATCTTCTTTTGTGACAGGCTTCAGGATGATGCACTAGGAGCTTGAGACAGTTAGAGTGAGCACAACAAGATTAATCCAGCAAGAAGGGATGTATATGTAGTGAAGACATTTGAACTGAATTTATTTGTAATTGTGAATTTGAACCAAAGGAAAATGTAATAAGTGAGAGTATGTAATTGTTTTGTGGAATAAAAATATATTATTGGAAGACAAAAACTTGTGTAAATTTCCTGTATTTTGTGTAAAGCATCATCAACCAATAATACTAATTATTTCACCATCAAACACATCAGTAAAAATCTATTTGTTATCATCAAACAAAAAATCATATATTCAACAGTATATACATTATATGTTCCTGCGATATCGCAGATGTCACTCCATGCAGGTGAGACTCTACCGAATTTTTCCAGGAATTTAAAGCTTTAGAATTTTTTTGATATTTTTGAAAACTTTATCTATAATAATGAATTGGATTTTTGAAAGGTAATGAGATTTGCAGCATTTTTCTCACTTTAGTAATTTTGGGGACGAAATACTTTTAAGTGGGAAGAATGTAATGTCCCGTATTTTTGGTAGTCAAATATTTAATTTAATTTATTATTTTAAATATTATATTTGGAATGTTAATTAAGTTAAATATTGAGTTCGTTTATTTAAAACGAAGTTTAAAGGTTAAATTTATATATATAATTATAATCGAGCTCGAAATGGCGCGCCAGTTCGTAATATTGAATTGTGAACTTCAATTGAATATACAGGATCCGTTATAAGTCGGATTTCTATGAAACAAGAAACGTTGGAATCTAGTTGATTATAATTTTCATATGGAAGAGAAAAATTCAGATTCTGTAATATGGATTGTTAGTTATGTCCAATTCAAATTTTAAAATAGTCGCTTTGGAAATTGTTACTAAAATATAACATTTATTCATTGAAATAATAGGGTTTTAATATAATTTGGACACCGTCTTGATTTGAAATTGCGATATCGAGTTGTATAACTACATGATAATTTTATTTAGATGAATACGATGATAATAATTTATTATTATTTTTATTTGAATTATTTTCGAATTTAAATAATATTTTATTCGATATTATATAAGCGTTAAAAATAGCCATTTTTGCAAGCGGTCTCAGTTTTCGATAAAATTAGTTTCATTGGAACTGTATCGTGAAATTATTGTAAGAAAAACAAATTTCGTGGCAAACGGATATCGTATGTGACTCCAGTAGCCAAAAACGTCTCTGTTTCTATTTAATTGTTTAGACAATTTAGACAGGGGTAACTTTAAACGAATAGACGACTGGCCAAACGAACTCCAAATTTAATGAAATAAGATTCATTGGATCCGTTAGGAAGAGTTCTAGTAGAATGTCAAGGTTTCATATTTTTTTGATTTTTTTGTAATTATAGAAACTTTAAATGCTTGATTTTTCATCGATAATTATAAAGGACTTTTCACAAACGACCTTAGAATTCGACAAAACGTGTCCCATTAGGTCCGGAATATTTTTTTTATGCTAGGATTAGGTGTTTTATCTTGAATTAAAAATCATATGGGAGGTTAATTTTGCGAAAAGCTCGCGATATGAGTTGTTATAATAAAATAATATTTTAATGATCCAATTTCATTATAATACACAAACGCAAGGGTCAAAAACCCTATTCTCTATTCTGCGTGGTCAACAACATATTGTGCGGCCATCTCCATTAGTCAACGAACGAAATTTTCTCCCAATTCCTCCTCATTTTATCTAAATCCGTTTATTATCTTGCAAAATCTTCAATACGAATATTATTGAGGGGATTGAGATCTATAAATTTGACGAAGGTGATGGGGTCTGTCGAGGCGAGGAGACCAGAATTCGTACGGAGATCACTGGTGTTCGAAGGTGTTTTGGGGATGGGTGAAGGCATCGAGTTACATGGTACTCGGACCGGTGGTAGGCGAAGCTAAGGGGAGTTGGTCGGCGACTTCCGATCAACCGCTGATGAACTGTGGGTGGTGAAATTCTAGATGTTTTCGTGTGCGTGGCTCCAAGGTTCGGACGGGATACTAAGAGTCACGAAAGGGAGGGAGCAGCTATTTTGGATCCTATCTTGTAGAAGCCATATACTTTAAATTAAGTAATTAAGTGATTAAATAGTTAATTAAGGTTTATATATTTAAATTACATTTTGCAGACTGTTTGAAAGTTGGAAACGATGGTTTCAGAGCTAAGCAGTATTCCAACGAAAAGGTAATCGGCCATGTTAGATTAACAGTGAAATTAAATTTTAATTAATACTTGATTAAGGGTGAACTGTTTTACTAAGTCACATGGTTTGAAACCATACAGGGAGAAGAAAAGGGAACGAGATAACTGAAGAGAGGAAAAAGGAAAGTCTGGTTTCTAGTATAACCGTGAAGAGCAGCAAGTCAGTTAAAATATTGAAGTGATTAAGTTATTAAGTATGTAATTATTAAAATAACGGGTTAAATACCCTTTATGATTGGTACAGAGTCAATATATGAGTTTCAGCAACAATAAGAGAATGAAATATAATCGACCTTGTGATGTTTGCAGCAGAACGAAGACAAAAGGGAACAAAGCAAACAGAGTTTTGTTTATCAATAACAAAGTAATTAGTTAATTTTAGTGATATTTTAAGAGTTAAATATTTAATTAAGTTATATAAACTTTAAATACTTATAACCAATCCATGTATGATCAGAATCGGACAAACCCTCTAGGTTTGGAATCGTCTTGACGAACAGAACATTGTGGAGCCAATTTGGTCGGATCTGGAATCAGCAGGAAATCTAGTTAAATTATACGATCATTTAATTTAACTAAATCGAACCGTTCCAAAACTGAATCAACTCAAGGTGAGTTAAACTCACTCAATTATCCCACTTATATTTTATATAAGTCGGGTTTTTATTTTGTGTGCTATGGTTACTAATGATTGACTGATTGTTAAATATATTGCATATAGAGATTGAACCAATGAAATTAAATGCCGTTTAATTTCAGTGAAAAAGCTAAATCGTTATTTTGACGATTGGTCCCAATTAAGGTAACTTACCTTATAGGTCACATTTATAAAATAAACATATTTAATTGTTTGAATCGTTTGAATTGTTTTGTTAATTGGGTGATGTTAAACAGTCGTTATTTACTGTTATTGAAATTATCAGTTAAATTGAATTGAATAACATTATTGGAAATTGTCTATGTGAATGCAGGGAAGTACAGGTTGGAGGGATCCAACCGGATTCTTCAAATATATTTAACAGTATTATTTTCATATTATCATTATATGAATTGTTCTGATTGGACGATTGATTGGGTTGTTGACCATTGAACCAAAATTCAACGTTTGTTTTGTTTTAACTAATGGGCAGGATTGGCTGAGTAATTGGCAGTATATGGCCTATAAATTAATCATTTTCTACAAATTGATTTACCGTCCGGTAAATCGATAGAAGTGAAGTTATAAAATTTATTTTATAACTGAAGATAGTTTTTGAAATATATTATTTCGAATAAAAGTTATTAAAAGAAATAAATGGCTATTAATTATTGTTTAAGTTAGTAATTAATTATTAATTGATTTTATTCTGATATTAATCAGATTTATAAGCGTATGAGCAGAAATTAACCTGACGGTTAAGAGTTGGATAATTATTTTATTAAGAAACAATTTAATGAAATTAATTAATTAATTAATTATATTAATTAATTTAGAGAAATGACTATAATTGGAACTGGTTAACAAATTAATCGTGTATTGAGTTGACTAAGTCAACCGTTTTAACATGGATTGATTATTAAATTAATTTGTCTTGAATTAATTTAATAAAATAGATAATGAATATTTTTTTAATTTTAATAAGATTTTAAAAAGAAATTTATTATTTATTTTAGTTAATGAAGAAGTTAACTACTTATATAGTAGTTAATGATGAAGTAAATTATTATTTTAATTACCAATAATTGAAGTATAGTTGTAATGAAATCGAATTGGATTGTGAAAGTTATGAACAGTTTTATATTAAAACCGAGTTCATGTAATGAAGTTATAAAATGGGAGTGAAATTATTCCGTGGTTCGGAATATGATATTCTAAAGTTCCGAATGGTTAATGAAGTGTTATTTATTCCGAGGATCGGAATGTTATGTTCCGAAGTTCAGAATATTAATCAGGGCGAGGATATAAGCTAAGTAAATGGTCTTGGAAATGGCAACGAATACAAGTTATCGTAAATAATTTACAAACGATTTGTAAATGGAAGTTAAGAATTTAGAAATGTAATTGAAATATTAGTTGTCTATAATAATTTACAAATGGGATTTGTAAATGAAGTAAGTGTTTTGAGAAAAATAATTTTGTAACAATTGTTACAAATAATAAATTGAACTATTTGATTTATAAACTGAAGATCTTTAATAAGATCGCAATGTAATTTTAGACAACACGTAAGTTGTCGGAATAAATTAAAAGGATATAATTAAAGAAAATAAAAAGGTTTTGAAATAAAATCTATAACGTTTGTTATAGATGATAAGTTGAATTGTTTTGATAAAATATATAAGGATTCGTAAGATATTTAGATAAGACTGGTAAAGATATTTATATTAAATTTATTAAAGACATTTATATATGATTTAAAAACAAATATAGTATTGTTGTTACAACGAGTTAAAGAATATTTATAAAGAGAGATTAAAGAAATTTTAGAAAGGATTCTATTAATAATGGAATTGAAACTCAAGTATAGTATTAGAAAGGATTATCAAAGATAAATAGAGAAGTAAAACAATAGTTTGCTTAATAATTAACTGAGTAAACGTTGTTGAGATTTAAACAATGTTGAGATTTAAACAAGGTTTTCAAAGGAAAACGCATGGTTAATAAACTTCTATCTATTCTGAAAATATGAAAGTTGTTGGTCAATGTCTGAGAGGTAAATAAAATACCCTAAATTGAATGACTTCACGATTATCCAAGAATGGTGTCAGTTTATAAAGGAGAGCAAACTGGGGGAAACACAAGTTGTGATTTTATTAAATAATATTAAATGTATTCGAAAGGTTTTGTATGCGAATGAAATGATTTTTAAGAATATTCTTATTTATAATAAGAAGTAAAAGATAAACTCCAGCACAAGAAGATTTAAAGAATATAATTAATAGATGTTTAATTATAGAGGCCAGGTATCGCTGAGCACTGAATCAGTAAACTCATTTTATTCACATGATTATTTATTTGACAGTTAAATATCCGAGTATCAAATCTAGCCAATACGATTGTTGGTATAGAAAGACAGGGATCGAATTTATATTCGAAAACCGTTCTGAACCAGCGAATACGTAGAAGATGATATTGAAGATGGAGCAATTGAAGACCGTTGATCTTCATGAGCGGAAGAACTACTTGTTGAATCTCTTTGGTTTGGCGGCCGGAGATATTAGGACTCGTGATTCTATCGTGATTGGATTATATGAATTTCAAGGACTACTCGCTACTGATCTATAGGGTGATACCTAAGATGTGGTAGGAGGGTGCCTTCGGTTCATCCTGTTCCTAGATGACTTGTATGGACGAGTGTCTGACAGAGTATTTCCAAAGGGACCACGTACGCTGATTTCTTCAAACGTACCACAGTTGTGACGGAGAACTACGGTTCTCTTAACAACTAGAATATTTTGGTGGACGTCAATTAGTGATATTTGGTGGATTTGACGATGTGGCATTCAAAGTGGATGGAGATGGGTTGTTCTGAAGGATAAGTTTAACCCCTAGCCTCATCAACTGGGAAATGGTTAAAATCGGGTAGGTCGCATGGCTATGTGGGTCGCAACCATCAAAAGGGTATATCATTGCCTGATATGGAGAAATCAAATTCCTTCAGTTGTCCCTTTTTATTTCAATTGTATACATGCTATCGGCTCGGTTGGCTGGCCACCCAACTGTGGTGATGATATATTCGGTACTCTCAAGCGAAGTGATGGGCCGGTGATGTTTAGCCTGGGTTGCAAGATGTTCTTATTGAACCCCAGTGTATTCATCTCTGAAGGTACATTGTCGGAAAGGTGGTTACCCATACCTTACCATGGAAATCCATTATCTAATAAGTGCCCACGATTTTTATTGTATACTATATATGTAGAGCGTCAGATGCAAGCGTTCTGCTAGATTGATATTTTTTGTATTTAGACACTATTATAATGTCAGAAAATATATTAATTTCCAAAAAAAATTGGGTTATCGTAAGGTAAAAACCGTCCGTATTTATGTGTGGATTTGGTCTTACGATTACCCTTTTCTTTCGAAAAGATTTTGACTTTAAAAATCAAATTGGACGATTCCTTTAAACTTATTGTTTTTTCTCACTCTGGTTCACCAGAATGATCCGACGTTTGTAATGCTCGGGTTAGACCAGGTTGTATAGGTTCAGGTTATCGGATACTGCGAAGTCCAGAGACGAGCTGGAGGTGTTCAGACATATGATATCTAGTATTTATTCTGTTGTATGTTGTATATGAGGACAGATTATTATAACTGTCCAAATGTGTGCTGTACTCGGAAGATTGTAAGTTTTTATTTCAAGCTCTCAATAAAAATTTACTTATATATTATATTTTGTTCCACTGCGATGTGAGACTCTGATTCTATGTTGGTTCTTCTTCTTTTATTCTAATATTTCTTTTTTTCTTATCTCACCCTCAATTTTTTTTAATAACGTTCCTGTGTTTTCGATGCTTGAATATTCGACATGGTGTTTTAATGTCGATTTGGACATACTTCCATCTAACAAGAAAGACATACCCAAGGAACAGAATGCGTTGAAAAACAACATGAACGAGCAGTTGGACATGGTCAAAAGTGAGATTGAGAAGTAGTTAGATGCAGTTAAAGGAAGAGCTGATAAGCGGTTATCTCTATGGTATAAGCTAGCTGACATGCTCCAGAGAGTTAACAAGCGCAATCATGAGTAAATTGCTACGCTTGAAAATAACAAGGATGAGTGGGCCAAGGTTCTCGAGTCTCGGGATGCTATCGTTGCATCTCTTACACAGAGGAACACAGAGTTAGAAGGATTAGAGGTCGAGAACCGAAGGCTCAATAAAGAGCTAGCTGCTGCCAAAATGAGGGAAATTGTGCTGGAGACACAACTTAAAGATGCCCAAACTTCTCAATAAACTACTGAAACCCAGCAGGCTGCGAAAGAGAAAGCTTTTGCCACTTATCAACAAGAGAATGCCAACCTTCATGAGAGGAATACCGCTCAACACTTGGCTATTTCCACGCTGACAACTAGGGCATAACTTCTTGAATTTGAAAAAGATAAAGCTTTAGCTGGTAAAGTGGTTGCTGAGAAAGCATTCACTGATGCTGAGACAGATGCCAATGCTACTTTATTTATATTTTACGTCTTCAGCGTTATAAGCCTAGGCAGTTTACATTATTTGGGACTTGATTTTCCAATGACTTTGGCTCTAGTCTGGGAGTCAGTGCTTGCGCATGTTGGAGATACCTACGACGAGGAATACCTTCTTGAGAATCCTCTGGATGAAGAATCCCGCAAGGCTTTGGCCAAGGGGAAGAAAAAGCTCATGAGGGAGTGAGGGTTACTGGGTGATGAAGCTGAATCCTTGAAAGAGGAAGCCCCAGATGCAACCACTACCGACACCTCTACTGATTCTGCTAATACTGAGGTTTCCAATTCATAGACTCCAGATGTGCCTTCCGTTGATCCTTCTTTCATTCAGGAAGGAAAAGGAAAAGTTGTTGAAGAGCATATTGAGGAGCTTACGGAGGATGGCGAGGGAGACGATGGTAACCCAAATAGGTATGAAGTTGAGTACAGAAATCTTCAAGTTGCAAGTAAAACTGAGATTGACCGAGTCATGTCATACTTGGATTGTCTTTGTACTTCACTTGGGTCTATTTCATTCCATGCTCATTTGTATTAGGCTTAGTCTCGCCAAAGCCTTCGCCCGCTAGAGTCAACACGACAACGACCAAGGCCATCATTATTGATTCAACCTTGGTGTCAACTACTACTGCCCCACCCATTACTCCTCCTCCGGGCAATGCATCCTTATTTATTGCTTCTACTTCTTCTTCAAAACCAGGGTCACTAGATGCAAAGATTAGTGCCATCGTTGATCTGGACGATGTTGACTACATTCTTAGTAATGAAACCGAGGATCTTGGTGATGCTGATAAGATCCCGGAGAACTAAGTCAGAGGCAAGCGGAAGAAAAGGGTAAAGTCTTCCTCTTCGAGGCATGGAGGAAAGTGAACCATTTCAAAGAAAGGTGGTCCTACCCAAACATCCCCCGAGGAACCGAAGAATGACGAAGAGGCCAAAGATGAGAGCGATTTTGAAGCCACACCTTCTCCTTCCAAACTTCCAAAGCCTATGCTTAAATCTGACGGTGCTTCTAAAAGCAGGAAGAAAAATGCTTAGGATTTTTAACAATTTGCTCTACCTTTCTGCTTTATTACTTTTCATTTGCTTCGACCGGATGTTTATGCGGGTGTCGGTCCTCGCTTACTACTTTATGCATATCCGTATTTGAGACTTGTGTTGAGACTTGTGTTGCTGTTGTTGTGAAGCTTGTGATTGCATGTCTAGTACTTTAGCCGTTAATTGTTACTTTAGCTTTATTGTACTTTTTTGTATGTTCACTTGCCTTTTTCACACACTACAAGTCTTTTATATTACAAGTCTTTTGTTTGGTGTGAAGTCGTGATGAGCTTATGGTATGAATTGTGAGCATTATTAATCCGTCTTAATGCGGTGGTTATGCCCCCATACTAATGGTTGTCACGAACTTCTTAGGCCGGGTGTGATCAACTTTATTAGATTTCCTTGGTTATGGCTAAAATACTGGAAGTTCCTGCATTATTGGCTAAGTCTCTTGCTTTCGCCATTGTGCTCAGAGCTTCTCAGTTTGCCAATTAACCATGAACTATAGTTTAGTTGATCGAACTCATGCCTTTAATTGAAGAAGTTTTCTAGCTTCCATGCCCCTGCTTGAGGGGTCTTATATTTTTGGCCCAATCTTCATCTGCTATCACGCTAGTTATTTCAGGCATTGGAGACTCCCATCTGCAACTAGACCGATCAACTCTAGCATCGGCGACTTCAATAGGTTCCCCCGGAGAGGTCTTTGGTTTAGAGTCCAACAGTCGTCGCAACTTGAATGAATCAGGCGCTAACCGAATTAATTGTACGCCTCCGAAGAGGTCATTCAAGCACAACCGATCGTCGCAACTCGATATGCTCGAGTGCTAACTGAACTAAGGGACGCCTCCGAAGAGGTCTTTTAAAGCCCGTCGATCGCTGAGTCTACGATTAGCAAACACTAATGAACTAATCGTACACCTCCGAAGAGGTCATTTAAATCCCATCGATCGTCGAGTCTGGGATTAGCAGACACTAACGAACTAATCGAACACCTCCGAAGAGGTCATTTAAAGCCCGTTGATCGTCGATTCTGGGATTAGTAGACACTAATGAACTAATCAGACGCCTCCGAAGAAGTCATTTATTCCTAATGTTTGTCATAAATGGGTCAGGTACTTCCTGATACTGGCGATCTCATTGGTACCCCATTTCGGCTGGGAATTCTGATGAATCCAAACATGCGACTCTCTAGCCTGGTGAACCAGGCCCTTTAGAGACTGGATTAAATTCATTCCCTCTTTCAGCTTAGGACTTCTGATGAATTCAAACATGCGACTCTCTAACCGGGTAACCCAGTCCCTTTGGAGACTAGATTGGATTCATGCTCCCTTTCGGCTGGGACTTCTAATGAATCTAAACATGCAACTCTCTAACCTAGTAATCCAGGCTCTCTGGAGACTAGATTCATGCCCCCCTTTCGGTTGGCACTTCTGATTAGCTTTACTATGAGAGGCTTTATTATTGCGTAATTCCGTGGGGTGGACGCCAGTTCCATTACCGGACGCTTGTTTGAACAAGCTATTCTAGTAACATGACTATGGTTCTAGGTCTCTCTTTTCAAGAGATGCCCGTTTGGTATAACTTGCAACTTTTGTCTTTAAATTTGACGTTGTGCCTTTTAACCGTCTGACTCTTTGTGGCTTTCATTTTTGTCTTGTAAGGCGGTGCTTTACACCTTTGTATTTGTTGTGAATGGTGATTATGGCACTCCTCACTCGAGGTGTCCCCATCGGGATGTGTTGTAAAGGTCACCAGGTCTTACTAGGTTGTTGGTGAGTAATCGTTCAATGGCCTGCAATCAAAATCGGTTTTTAGCAACTTTTGAATAATTAAACAAGAGTTTGCAAATGTATGATTCAGGCAAGCAGATCTACTTCTTTCATTCATACGTGCAAAGTTTGATTACAATGCTTGCAAATTATTTTCAAATTTTTTACAGGAAATATGAATGAAACATCAAGTAAAATAATGATGGAGGTGACTGTTGTTCCAAGCTTTGCGGATTTGAATTCCATCCGTCGTCTTTAATTTGAAGGTGCCATCTAGGAGATTTTGGCTTATAATGTAGGGCCCTTCCCAATTGGGTCCAAAAATTCCAATTCCGGTCATCACTCTCTTCAATGCAAGGTTCCCAATCTCGTAGGTCCTTTGCTTGAGTTTGGAATTGAAGTGTCTGGCAATTCTTCTTTGGTCAGCAGCAACTCTAAGCTTTGCTTCATTTCTTTTTTCTTCGAGTTGGTCAAGCGCTTCAAGCTACAGATTCTCATTCTCTTCTTGGTTGAAGTGAATTATGCGGTGAGTGGGAAGTTCCAGCTCTACCGGGATCATAGCTTCAGATCTAAATGTTAGAGAGAACGGAGTGTGCCTAGTCGAAGATTTATGAGTCATGCGATATGCCCATAGTGCAAGTGGAAGCTCGTCTACCCAACCACCTTTAGCATTCTCAAGACGCTTTTTGATGGTTGATTTTATGATTTTGTTCACTGCTTCGACCTGCCCGTTGGTCTGTGGATGGGCCACTGCTGCAAAACTTTTCTGAATCTTGTACTTTGTACAGAAGCTTGTGTTCTCTTGGTTTGGCTTGTGCATCATTATTTGATTATACCCCGAGTACGCTTCCATGGATGATAATAAATCATGTCCAGCCAATGCATCAACTAGCTGGTCGATTATGGGTAGCGAAAACTATCCTTAGGGCATGCTTTGTTGAGGTCCAAATAATCGATGCACACTCTCCACTTGACGTTGGATTTCTTCACGAGCACTGGATTAGAGACCCAATCTGGATACGTTGATTCCCATATGAAGTTATTCTCCATTAGCCTATAGACTTCTTCTTTAAGAGCCCTGGATATTTCGGGTCCCTGAATCTGTTGTCTTTCGCTTTACTGGTGAGACGCTTGGATCTATATTCAGCTTATAAACTGCCACGTCAGGAGAAATGCCGCACATGTCGGAATGACTCTAAGCGAACAGATCCAGATTAGCTTTTAGAAATATAATCAATTCTTTCTGCAGTTTTAGGCTCAGCCGAGAGCCTATCTTCAACACTCTATCCGGATCTTTATCATGGATTGGAACTGAAATTGTGACCTCTGTTGGCACTGCTTGCCCTTCCCCTATACTGGCCTTCCTCGGATCCATCTCCTTTTGGGCCCCACTATGCTCGCTAGTGTAGGGGCCATGCCCTAATTGCTATAAGTCATTTTCACGAATGCGGAGGAGACCTCCACATTCTTTCCTTTGTCCTTCTTGCTTGCTTCTCTCAGCTCATTGAAATAGTATTCTCTGGCAATCTCCTGGTCTTCATTAACCACACCAACCCCCTTATCTGTCGGGAACTTCATCATCAAGCACCAGGGGGCTAGTATAATCCTGAAATCTATCAGGGTTGGTCTTCATAGAAAAGCGTTGTATGCCAACAATTCATCTACAAGAACAAAGGATTGCATCAAAGCAGCTTTCCTTTCTCTATCTCCAGGTTCCACAAGCAAATTAATAACCCCAATGGGTTGCTTCGGTTCCCCTGTGAACCCTTGGATTTTCTTCTGCCAGGCTCGCATATACAACATGGAAAGCTTCATTTTATCGAGCGTGCCTTTGAATAGTACATTCACCGAGGCTCCACAATCAACTAATACTCGCTTCATAATGGTCGGGCCTATACCAACCAGCACTACCATAGGGTCTTGAGTTGGAGTGACTACTCCTTCCTCGTCTTTCCCATTGAACATGACATCCCCAAATGAAGTCTTCTGTTGCTTTACAGAAACGGAATTGTTCAGGACCAAACACTTTTCTTCCTTTAAAGTACTCTTGAGTGCATTGGCATATCTTTCGATGTCTCCCCAACTTGCCCCAGCTGGATGAGGACCCCAGAAATAGTGTTAATCAAAGGACTTTGACTCACTAGTGTTAGGGCCTTGTCTCCCGAACTGGATACATTTTGCTCTTGGGCGGTTTGAGGAGGATTGGTGGACTACGACTTTTTCACATATTGTTGCAGCCTGTTTTTCCTGATCAATTCCTCAATCAAGTTCTTTAGATGCCTACACTCATTCGTGTTATGGCTAGGTTGATTGTGGAATCGACAGAACCTCCCAGAATTTACCTGGTTACCACCCACCTTCTGCGGTTTTGGCTTTAGGTAATCTTCAGTGTTCTTGGTGGCGGTAAAAATGTTCTCTAGAGTCTCTGTTAGTGGAGTCAATTCAGCAGATTTAAATAAGCGTATATTCTTTCCGTTTCGATTATCTTTAGCATCCTTCCCTCGCTTTTGACCTCCATTATTCTTCTGAACATTTTGAACATCATTATCTTTCTTCATTGTTACTGAACTACCTTCAGCAACATCCATAGCAATAGAAGGATCATCATCCACATCAATGTATTCTTCTGCTTTTGCATAGAACATCTTTAAGGAGTTGGGCTTCTTCAATTTAATCCACCTTCCAAACTCCAATTTCTTATTTATAGCACGCTTCAATGCCATCAATACTAGTCGAGGTTCTGGATCCACAACTTCCGCTGCTGCGGCATTAAATCATGTGAGGAAGGCTTTAACTAACTCTCCAGGCTTCTGTTCCATGTCATTTAATGACATCACGTCTTTAACCTTCGTGGTTTGCAGCCTAAACTGCTCCTTGAATTTCTTAGCCAAGAAGGAAAAGTTATCCATAGACCTTGGTGGTAGCTTGGTAAACCAAAGCGAATCTACTCCCTCCAAATATACTAGGAAGTATAAGCATTTGAGTTCATTCGCAGCTCGCGCACTATCCATGTGTTGATCGTATTCATACAAGAACAAATTAGGACCGCTGGTCCCATTATAAGCTTGAACCATTGGTGGATTAAACTTCCTTGGGAACTTGGTCAGTTTGATCCTTTAAGTGAGTGGAGTCTTAATTTGAGCAAACTCCCACTCCTCTCGTCATCATTTCACTCAGCACTTTCCTTCATAATCTGCCGGACCATTTCTTCAAGACGTTCCTTCTCGTCGCGCCAATCCGTGGGGCGGACACCGTCTCCTTTGCCGGATGTTCGCTTAAGCAAATTGTCGCGGCTAGGGATTCGGGGCCCTATGCCTCCCTCATGGGGAAGTGCCCCTTTGGCGGAACTATTCTCTTTTTGAGAAGTAGCTCTTTCAGAATGGTTCCTAGCTAGTGGCTTAGATTCTTCATGATCAGCCCTATTTGAATCGTCAAACTTTCCAATAGATCGATCATGATTTGGGCTTGTGGCGGAAGAGTTAGCACCCTCTATACGGTGACATTAGCATTAAATTTTGCCGTGACGGCTTGGAGAGCAAAGGGAGTTTCTAATTTCTCCATCATGTCCTTATTTGAGATATCCATCTGTTGTGTCAAACCAGCGATGACTTCATTTAATTCATCTCTTGTTATGCCAACTCCAACTGCCAAGGATTGGCCAACTTCATGTACATTAGTTTGCGGAGTAATAGGATCATCCGCTACATTCCCTGAGTCCGTAGCTCCTCTCACGGACTTTCCATGCGGCTTCTTTGGTGGCATTATGTCATACAAGTTCTTAAACTTCAAAGACAATCCTTCAACTATCCTGCATCTTAGATTTGGAGAATCCATCGTAGAAACAGGCTTCGGATTTCAACGCCTCCACAAAGCACTTGACCATGGAGAGTGGATGTGGCCGCATGGTAGGCACCAAAATATTGATGTCAAAAATGGACAACAACACCTAAGGTGTTATTTCACACTTCACAAAAGACTAAGATCTAGAAAATGGTAGCCACAAAAACAAAAAGCAAGTAAAAACAAGAGGATTTATAGTGGTTCAGCCTAGAATTGGCCTACGTCCACTTTGAAGAGTGTTCTCATTATCATCGTTGAATTTAAAAGGTACATGATTTCTCTAATTTCACTCATTTTTTCTTTTTACAATATTTCTCTTTATTTCTTCTCTTTAATCTTTGGATTCACATAATTTCACCATGGAAATGATGAAATCTCCTTGGTTGCAATATTATTGGAGTAGATCTTGGATAATTTGATCACTTAGACGATCTTCAGTGATTTCATGATAGTAGAGATGATGAATCTAAGCTTGGAAGTACTTTAATGGAGGTTGGAGTGATTTGGAATGGTTGAAAAATGAGTTGAGTAGCACTTCGTGGAGAGAAAACTAAGTCCCTTGAATGTGGGAAGTCACGGGGTATTTATTGGTGTAATTTGAGTGGAGTGGCGAAGCTGAAATTTCACATGTGTAGGATATGGATCGGTCATCCGATCCATCAATATTACAAAAATGCGACTAGGCTGAATTACTACCGATCCATATTGTTAGAAGCGACCGATCCATCTCTTAGCATATATTACCAATCCATCAGAAGGAAGCTGCTTGATCCATGCCTTATGCTTTATGCTTGACTCATAAGATCTATGACATGATCGATCCATAGCACAGAACCGATCCATGGCACAACGTAGCGGCCGATCCATGGAACAAACAGTGACCGATCCATGGGAAATGCAAGCGCTCTGATCCATAGTTTAACTTACGACCGATCCATACATAGGATCAGTGACTAATCCATGTCATTCGGTACTGACCGGTCCATAAATAACAGCTCAGCCTGATCCATAGAACAAGGTAGTGACCGATCTATTATATTACCAAGTGAATGATCCATCATTTATGCTCTAATTTTAGTGTATTAACAAAACTCAAGAGATCCACCTTTGCATGTACAGTTTGGATGTTATGGAGAGAGAGGAACCACATAATATTTGAGAAGAAAGAGAGAAATGCGTTAGTTTTAAGCAAAATCATGGTTAACGAAATTAAAGTCATGAGAAAAAGGATTAGAAAATGAACCGATAGTTTGAGACGAATACAATATTTGTATGGAGAAGCGGATCGTCGACCGACATTAGAAGAAATTCTCGAAACCAGCTATACGAACGTGGATCAGCAGCTGCCATCATCGGAAGCAGAAAAAAGACGAGAAGTTACTAGGGTGGGTTAAATGATGTTATGTTTAATTTGGGAATTATTTTAGTTTGTAAGCCATGTGGGCCGATGGTCGTGTTTGTAAATAACTTTTGGCATTAGTTTCCCAATAAAGTTTAACCCAATTCTTTTATATATATATATAAGATCAAGAGCACCCCCAAATAGTGTAGCACCCCTTTAGCCCCCCTAATTTCCACCACATAATTTTTTTCCTCTCTCCTTCCACCAACTCTCTCACTTATACATTATTTAAATGTAAATGAGTGGTTATTACTAGGGTGCAAAAGAAACGCTATGAAGAATTGGTGTCATATAACAGATATATATATAAGCACCCTCATTGGTCTCCTAATTTCAAACACTCATTTATATTAAATTAGGTTAGTGGGAGTAGAGACAGCTAATAGAATGAAAAGAAAACGAAATGCATGGTGGAAATTAAAAGGCTAATGGGGTGCTACACTATTTTAGGGTGTAATTGAATGGGGGTGTGTATGTGTGTATAAGGCACGCTCGGTGAAATCCCTATTCTCAAACACCCCAATTTTCCCTCAATTTTGAATCACTTATTTATATTTAAATAAATTAATCGGGGAGAGTGAGTGGAAAGAGAGAGAAACATGAATGTGTAGTGGAAATCAGAAAGATTATAAGGGTGCTGCACTTTTTGAAGCACTCTTGATCATATCTTTATACATACATGCACATACATACGTGCACACACATTTGCACACATCAAGAATTAAACTATTATGGAACCTTCCTACTAAACATTGTTCATAAAACCAGATGAATGAAGGCTAAAAATATGTGACAAAAACTAATTTTTGGGAGATTTCTATAACTAATAACCACTCCTAGACAACGAAATATAACCTCCATCAACGTGACATACAATGTAGTGTTATTAGTGCTGACCCTACACTATTGATTATGGTAGGCAAGATGGAAAAAAAACAATGAAGCAATATTTGGTGCAAGGGAAAAAATTCTAATGGGAATTGAACCGAAGAAGCTTATTCTCTACAAATAAGCTCAACCATTCTGCCACTAGTTACTATTGTTTGTATTGTTATTTGTTGCCCTATGGTTTTATACTTCAATATTTTTAAAAACATGAAACACATTTCTGCCTTATCTGCCGCCATCTCTGACGACGATTCCCAAGGCGATGGTCTCGATTGTCTATCCTTCGGGTCAGACCTGAGTGTTACGAAGAGAGTGGCTTTGAATGGAAAGTCACCTCCTTGTGTTTTGTTCCATGGATCAACCACAAGTCCTTGGTGGATCTTCTTGGGTGGAGTAGAGTGTATTTGTGTAGAAGTGACGGTTATACAGTTGGTCATATTATCGAAGATAATTGTTTAATACCACGAACCAAAAACTGGAGAGGTTGCTTCAACCATAAACCAAGAAAACTTATCAACTTCATATGATTCAGATTATTGGTAGATATGCAAAATGAAATTCAAATTCTAAGAGGTCTGGGACAGGATTATATAGCATTCAATTATTATCATGGAATTCAAATTGATATGGCATAAGATTAATACAAAAAAAATGCAAACACAACTTATACAGCTTACTCAGAAAAGTTACTGATGTTGGACAAACTATCCAACTCGGGTATGAAAGTGGATGTCATGTGTGAACTGTGCAAAAATGAGAGGGATTAAAATCAAAAACATTTATTTTTGACATGTGAATATAGCACTGACCACTGGAAAAATTGACGGAGAAGCTCAGCGTCGACATGGAGACCGATTGTATGCTTCCATAGAATCTCCTCACGTGGTAGTCGATTCTCAATCGCATCCATTACAAGAGAAACAGTGATTTTCGGCGGTAACATACAGTCGAAAATATTGGAAATAGCCATCGGAATACATATATCCTTTAGCAGCGACTTTCAAAGGAGGCGACAACAATATTTCCGATGGCTTCCGACATCTAGTAGAGACGGTTTTTGACGACTTAGTTTCGACACGTGTCGTTGGAAAGCATTGAAACTTTTTGATCGATAATCCATCACTAGCCGTCGAAAAAACTAAATATTTATTATATGTTGTGGCACCATACGCTCTCCAACCTTCGCACATACCGCAATTAATCTCATGGCTCCATTGCGAGCTTAAATATATAGTCAAGCTCATTTGAGTGTATATGCATAAACAAGTCTTCAATAAACACAACAGCTGCCTTGCCAAAAAAATAAACACAACAGCAACTTTAATATACATAACATAAACATCAAAACATAGCCAAAACAACAAACCCATCAATACATACAACAAAACAAATCAAAATACAAGTCCTACATCTATAATATCCATAAAACAAGGCCAAATCATCATAGCTCTGCGATCTTCGCTTTATCAAAAAATATTGGCAGCACTTCCATTTTTTCCCTAAACCGCACATAAATGCTTGTGCACAGGGAATATAAAACAGGTGCAGTCGAAATTTAATGAACTGTTTAAAATCAAATGATTTACAAAATGTAATTACTTTATATGTTTTGGTATCTTGTCCAATACAGGGGCAAATCCAACATATCGAGTACGATTAATATAGATGTTCGCTCTGTGATAAAAATGAATACACATAAAATGATCATATACAATACTTATCAGATAGGGCCAGAAACACTCTTACGGTTTTTTGAATATATATAACGTATCACATACTGTATATTTTACATAAAAGCTGGTTTTATGTACGAATATATTTTTATGGAATGACACCGCATACACTAAGTCTTAACTGTTATGCAACAATAATTATTGTTTTCGATGTTTTACAAAACACATAAAATATATCATGGGTATCCACAATTTATATGCCAATCAATCTCTAAGTGAACTAATTACTCAACAATTAAACGGTAATTGCCTATTGCTTAAACTAAACAAATTTGAATTTTCAACATTTAAAGGTAATAATAGCAACTAACACTCAATAAACTATACTGAATAATCATAGATATGGTATGAATGAGTAGAGTACCTAATTAACCATAATTAACAAAATTAAATCTATTTAGGTTTATATAAATTACTAGGCTAGGGAAGCCTAAAAGGTTAGGGATTTTGATAGAAGATTTAGGGGAGTTGGTGGCCCTTCTAAATATGTGGACTATGTTGGCGAAATTGAGGTGTGAGGGGGGAGGGGTGTAATTTTCAAATGAAATTGGGTTTAGGAGGAAAAGGAAATAAGGAAGAAGAAAGTTCTCATGTTGCTATAACCTATTTTATTCCAAAGACTGTCGTTGGAATTAAAAACTATAGTTCCTGACAAATATGTATTTTATTTAAAAATATACCATAGAAATAAGGGATCATCACTAGTCGTCGAATGATCCATTGGAATTTATTTTTTATTTTTTATTGATCAATCTCTCAAGACTTAGCATGTACTGCTGCAACAACGTTGATTCACCACCTGTAACTTTAGCGGAATCAAAGACATATAAAGAGGAAGATTTGCTCGTCTAAGTACTGTTTTAAGTTGATTGAGATTGATGTTCACATGCAAATCTATAGACATCACAAGCTAGCTGATAGGGAAGATCGATTATCGTTATGATGATGGGAGTTAGATGGTGGATCTACAGTAGATGCAGCCTCGGAAAGCTAATAAATACATTATATAATACGATATTTCTCAAAAAAGAAAATAAAAATAAAGCACAAAACATAATCGTTCAACTTAAATTCAAGTACCGATTCACATAACGGAATCTTCGAAATGTAAATTTCCAAATTTAGTTACGCCGAATTGGTTTTAGCATTAACTATCACTATCATTATAGTCGATTGTGTGAATGAGAGATGTATTCTCGGGTCGACAATTTTCAATTTACAATAGTGAACTGTCGAGGTCGGATGTTGATGGTTGTTCATGTAAATGTTGTTTCATGATTTATTCTTTAAAGATAAAAAAATAAATAAAAAATTGTAATTGGAGAGTGTGGTATTTTCAAGTGCGTGAAAACAAGTAAATGACAACATTTTTGATTGGATAAACTAAGTGGTTTTTACGGTATATTTAGCATCGCTCTTTCTTCAGGGTTTACATTATTTTGGATTTGTTTCGGGTTGATTGCAAGTGAGAATCGGTGGTGCTAGAAAGTTTAAGTGTAACTGTACTATATAAGAGTTATGTAATAGAGAGTCTCGCACACCTTTTCCTTGCTATTCCTGTAAATTTTCTCAAGGAGGGTCTTTCTGTTTGGTTCTTGTACGTTATTAATAAAATAACTCATTTCCATTATATATATATATATGTGTGTGTGTGTGTGTGTGTGTGTGTGTGTGGATTGATCGAAATATATTTATAATGTCCTAGTCTTTATGTTTTATAAGTAGTGGGGATGGTTGAGCTAATTTTCAGCACGTTTAGCTTATGTGGTTTACCGATCCTTTAGGTTAGTTTCTCTATGTGTATGCTATAACAGACTATCGTTTAAAGAATAAGTAATATATTTTTACTTTGTCTTCTTGTGACATAATGTTATTCTTTAATTCTTCACAACTGGAATTGGAGCCTTGCACTTGATCCTAGTGGTATCCACTTACCAACGGTAGTAGCTTTGGTGTCGCTAGCCACTGGGTTTTGTTCTAGTTGGTTTCAAGAGGTGAGAAATCAAGTCTAGTTATGGTTTTCCTACGTTCTAGTTTTAAGATTTTGCAAATCAAATTGAGTTAGTGAAGTTGTGTATAAATTTCAGTAGTGCTATGGGTGCTTGTTCGGGTGGGTTTTGATGCATTTTAGCATGGATTTGCATAGGTAGTTAGGTTTGGTGTTCCACTTCCACTAAAAAATTAAACCCGCGAAGGTTGGATTAGGACAAGAGTTAAGGCTTGAAAAAGAATGCCATCAATTTGGAAGTATCCGTTATCTTGGAGCTTATTGCCCTCACAGGCATTTCATATAGATCTGAGAGCACGAGTAGTGCTTGCATTTAGAACAAATCTGGGACCGAAAGCGTGCTACTTAAGGTGAAGGTTCTACTGCAAACAACTGTACGACGTTGGATGCCCGTAGCCTGAACTGGAATCACATCAGCACTTGAAGAAGGAGGCAATTTAAAGCTGCCTAATTGTAACAATCCGGAAATCTGAGCCAATTTAAAATTTTATTTTGGCAATTTTAGTGAATTTTGAATATTTAAAATGAATTATTTTAAATAATAACGACGAGAAATTTATTTTGAATAGAATTAGAATGTATATATTTATATAGATCGTCATTAGAATATAAATATTTATTTTTAATTATAAAAGGAATTGAAAATGGTGCGGTAGTTTGAAATTTCGATTTCGAATTTCAAATGAATGTACAGGATTCGAAATAAACCGGATTTTAGCGAAACCAAAAATATTAGAATCTATTTGAGAATATCTTTCCAATGAATCTGAAAAATTGAAATTTCAAAGCGGGAATCAAAAGTTACGCCCAGCTGAAAATTCAGAATAGTCGCTATGGAAATTTTGGCCCTTAAAAATGGAAATTTTGCAAACAACCTCGATTTTCGACGAAACCACTTTTGTTGGATCCGTGATGTCAAGTTATTGCTAGATTTCAAAATTCATAATTTTTTGAATCAATATGTGAGCGTGGCGAAGTAAAACGTGTTTTGGTAGTTTCAGTCAATTTCGATCGACCAGAAAATGGTCATTTTTCAAACGGTCTCAGAATTTGACGAAATTAGTTTTGTTAGAACCGTATCATCAATACGAAGTTATAAAATATTTTTCAGGAATTTTTAGAGTCCATACGTGGCCCTGGTAAATTGAAATGTGCGTTCAAAATCAATATATAGATTTATATTTTGATTGTGACGAAAACCGATCGAAACAACGAAACTGGCTTACGATACATATCCCATTGTGTTTGGAATGGGGGTAATTAGCTAGGGACGACAGGCAGTGGGTCTCGTTTGGAGGTCGAAATTAAAAGTCACTTTTAAAGGAAATATTTAAAATAATAATAATAATAAATAATAATAGAAAAAGGGGGTCAACACCCTTTCTCCTTCACAAACCCGTTACGGGTTTGAAAAAAAGAGAACGCAAGGGGGGAGGGGCGAATCGCCGCCGCCGCGGTCCCCAGGGGCGTCGCGCCTTCGGCGCCACCGCCAGGGGGAAACCGCGGCCATCCCCTCCTCTTCCTTCCTCCTCCTTTCTCCTTCCTCTCACTTCACCCAAATTGAACCCAACCGCAACCCTAGGCTCCCCTGAAACCCGAAACCAGCCTTACATACCACCACGCTGGCTGCTCGACGCCGTGAAGCCCCCTAGCCCCAAATCCGCGCAGGTCTTCCCCCCTTTTTCCGCTTTAACTGTAAGTTTTCTTTATTTTATTTTTATATTCTTTTTATTCTTTTATTCTTACTTAGTTAATGAAAATAAAATTAGTTTTTTTTCTATGTAGATAAAAATTTGACCTTTTATGTAGATAAAGGTTAGATCTTTGAAGTAGAAGAACATTAGGGTTTTGTTATCATGAAAGCGAAGAAAGATTATATTTTTAATCATAGAAAGGCGAGATTTTTAATCATAGAAAGGCAAGATTTTTATATTTGAACCGAAATAAAAATTCGATCTTTATCATGTAGAAGGTATAAAAATATGATTTTTATATACTAAAGAATATAAAAATGTGATTTTTATATGAGTGGCGATATAAAAATATAATTTTTATTATGAAGTTAGCGTGACAAAAATATGATCTTTATTATATGAACATCGTTATAAAAAATAGAATTTTTATCTATATAGTAGCGGTATAAAAATAGAATTTTTATCTATATAGTAGCGGTATAAAAATAGAATTTTTATCTATATAATAGCAGTATAAAAATGTGATTGTTATCCATGTAGCGTAATTATAAATATATGATTTTTATATACATAGCAACAATATAAAGATGCGATTTTTATATATGTAGTGGATACAGACAACGAAAGTGACAAAAGGCGGACACGACAAGATTTTCTACATATGAAGAGTCGTGGCGTTTGGTTTAGCTTCTCGGTGAGAACTTCTCACTTTAATTCTTGTTTTCTAGTTAAAAATATATACTAGGATGCAGACGGTGCTTAGCAGCACCCGACACCCGTCGTCCACAGGCCATGGACGACTTGTTTGATGTTGTTGTGTGGTGAAAATTGATTGTGTGATGTGGAATGAATAATAATAAATATTCATGTGTTGAAATAAATTGTTTATTGTTAAAAATATAATTTTTAACGTGAATGTGAATAAATATATATTCATTTACAAATCAGACGATTTGTTTATGTACACCGATTTGAAGGATATTGATTGGGACGATAAATTTTACACATCGCCGAACATCACAAATAAAAATCTGTGTTTGTTAATTTGAAACCCCACACGAGTGTTGGAATGATATTTGGCGTACATTAATCCCAATTGTTTAGTTGTATGTCAATCGATAGGTTGACAGACTGTGTAAGCGTTAATTATTTATGTTTAATGCTTATGCAGTTGTGTGGTGCACTTTGGATGATGGTTAATTATTTATCATTGCTATTATATACATGCGTTGTATGGAATCCATATAATTAACATTATATGGTAATTGATTGGGCCTCATTCCCATTTGGAAAATAAAGAATATTGTAAAATATATTCATGTGTTGAATAAACAAAATAGTCATGTGTTGACGATACTCATGTGTTGAGAATATTCATGTGTTGAAACTTATCATGTGTTGAGTAAAATATTTTAACAATAAAATTTACATCTTTATCATATATAAAATTAGAAACTAACTGGAAATCAGTTAAGATGAATGGTCTCCTGAGTATTGATCTGATGTTGGTTTCGGCCTTCGGGGTTAATATTTAGGGAATCGTTCCCTTACTAATTTACGGTTAGAGTCTGATTAAGAATTAAATGATATAAAACACAATTTGATCAAATATATAAAATAACAAAAATACACATGTGTTGAGAATATTCATGTGTTGAAACCATTCATGTGTTGAATATATTCGTGTGTCGAATAAAATACATATTCATGTGTTGAAGAAAATATTCATTTGTTGAATAGAATAACGAAGTTATTGAAATATATAAAGCCGTGTTGATTAGATTTGCGCCATTTTGACGCGAGCGATATTTATATCGATTATATTCGTTTTTATAATGAATATAGAAAAGGAAATGATTTCAAAATCTAATATTTTGAAAATATTATCATTTATATATTAATGATATGAAATATTCAATTTTGATTTGAAATTGAATATGAAGTTGAAATTGTTTTGAAAACGAATTTAAAACGATTTATAAAATACGTTTTGAATTGAAAACGATGAAGTATATATAATATATATAATATATATTAAATGGCCTGAATAGAACGCGCCGCGCCACGATAGTTCGCGAATTTCGACCATTGACTTCGAATTGACGTTGCGGGAGATCCGACCGTCGGATTCTCCTGAAACCGGAACCGTTGGGTTCGTATCGAAAAGAGCTTTCCAATGAATATTAGAAATTTGAAATCTAACGGTTGGATTTAGAATTATGTCCAAATCAAATTTGAAAAAGGTCGCTGTAAGTGCAGTTTGGTGGCCGTTATTGAAAACCGACTGTACGGGCCTTGATAAAATTATTAAAAATATTAATAATTTGTGTAAAATCATAATATATGAATTGGAAAGAATTGGGGTGAAAAATTCCATATTTGAAAAGATAAAAATATATTTTTGTCGAAATGAACTAGTTATGAACTAGAATTATAATCCAATGTTTTGAATAAATAAATTGGATTTGAAGTGGTTTTAAAAATAATCAGAATTTCCAATACGTGAATTGGAATGGATTTGAATCGAAATTATCTTCGGAATATTTCGATGTTGGATTTCGTGATTATACATATATGGTTGTGGAAATTTGAAAGATATATTTATATCGTTATTTCCAATACGATATTTGGTGGTTTCAGAATTTGATATTGAATATAAGCCGATATATTTTCTATTCAGAGCCTTGTATTTAATATCAAATGGGATTTTTGGGTTCGTCGTGAATGGTGTCTTAAATAACACTGTTCTTGAACCCAGTTTAGAAAAGAATAAATCTTTTAATTAAGATTTAGTGAAATTGTCCAGTTAATTAGTATTTAATTGGAATTGAATTTAAATTGGTTTTTGGGTTTATCGTGAGCGATGTTTTGAATAACCCCTGTTCTTTAACCCGATTAACAAGGGAATGTGATTTTGGGTTTATCGTGAACCGTGTTTTAGATAACATTGGTTCTTTAACCCAGTTAAAGATAGGATATTGATTTTTGGGAAGATTAAAACTAAGTGGAGTTTTAATGAATCTTTAATTAGATTAAAGTGATCGAGAATGGAGTATCACCAGTTTTGCTCCAAAGCGAAAGTTAAATCTTTAATTAAATTTGAACATGAAATGGTAACTAATATTTACTGATAACACCGTGGTGTTAGATATGTAGTATTACCAGTTATGCTCCATGGGATGAATAGGTTGGGATTGGGAAATAAAATAAATAATTACTTTGGTGTGGTTCGCTAATCCTGACTAGTTTGGAAAACCTTAACATGGCTTGAAATGATATCCAAAGGAAGTTTAAAGAATAAATTTAGAAGAATTTATCTTTGATAAAATTAATGGGAACCTTTCCCTAAGAATGTGAATATTTGAATAAAGAATATCCTGAATTGGAATGAGGCGTATGTTGTTGTTAGACCAAAAAGTGGTTCTAACACCCAAATTGACTAAAAGTAGAATAAAATAAGATCAAAAGTAAAATGAACACACAGGATTTATAGTGGTTCGGCGAAGAAATGCCTACGTCCAATTGTCTTTCACTATTTTCAATGATGTAGTTGCAATTACAATGAAATACTCACTGAACTTCTCTCACAACTCACTTATATTCACTCAATTGTTTAAAAACAAATAATGAAAGAAGATTTGGATTTTCCGGGAGTGCTGAAATTCGGGTTATGAAGGTGGTTGAACTCTCAAAGTGCCAGAAAAAAGATCATTTTCTTTGTCTCCAGATAGGGTATTTATAGGTGAAAATTCGCTCAGAATCCGATCCGGATCGGAGCCACGTGTCATCCATCCCATTAGCCTCGGGTTCGGATAGATTTCTGTGTTGACAACGCACCAGAGCAGTGGACGTTGTGGTAGGAACTGGTCATAGCCGCTCCGAATAACTTGGCGATCATGCAGGAGAATGACATGGAAGATGGGTTCGGATCGGAAGAGTATACAGGAGGGGTTTGGATCGGGGGAGTGTGCACAAGGGGTTCGGATCGGCGTCTCCGATCCGACCCGGATTAACTTAGGACCAATTCTCTCTTCTTTTTACTCTGCTCCGCTCCGTTCCGATCTATCTCTGTAGCAATTGGGTGGCTTTCCGATCCAACTGGAAGTAGGTTGCCCTCCGATCCGAACAGCTGTGCCTCTTTGATTCCAACAGCAATAGTTCACCGATCCGAACAGCAAACTTTATACGATCCGAGCCGCTACATTGCTTCGATCCGATCCGTTTCATTGCTTTCCAAGTTCTTCAATATTTCACATCTTGACTTTGTGTTGCCCAGTTCACAAAGTGGGCTAACATTTTGCCCCCTCAAAGGATGCTTCTGTTGGAGACGGAGCATGCTTTGACCATCATTGCACAGCGCCTTTCGAGGTAATTTTTCTTTTGATTTTCCGTGTGTTTTCATCTTCTTCTTCAAATTTCAATTTAATTCGTTGTTGGGCTAAAAATTTCGGTTCGGTTCGGATTCCGATCCGAACAGACCCCTTCTTCTCTCCATCTTTCATTGGACTATTGGGCCAATCTTTGCTTCTGGACTGTCCATCCGATCCGAACGGGGGTTCTTCTACTGGGCTACCGATCCGAATGGGGAGACGAATGGACACTCTACTCCTCTATATAAGCTGAGTCTTCTTCCTTCTCTCACTTTTACTGTTTTACTCCCCAAGTTCTGCAAAGCGAGAAAAAACTTAATTCGTGAAACATCAAAATTCCTCTTAATTCTCGAAGTAATTACACCGGTAGGTTATAAAACTTTGAACAATTCCTTCTTTAATTGATTTCGATTCGGATTCGTATACGATTAGGATGATTTGAGTATGAAACTCTGATGACCTTGCCACCGTGACCCCCCCCCTCATCATCGTCGCCAGTATACTCGTCACCATCTCGAGGTTGGAACAGAGGGGATTAGAATTCGTTGTTGAGTGCGCCAGCGTATGATTGCTTGGCTTTGATTTGGGTGATGGGTACGAAACTGGCATTGGCGTTGGTTAGGGAAGAAATAGGATGAAGGAGAAGAAGAAGATAGTAGGGAATCGGTTCGGTTCGGAGGGATATGGAAGGTGAACAAATAAGGGAAGAAAGAAGGAAATTCAGGAGGTCGGACCGGGTCGGTTAGGCAAGCTCCCTTTCCCCCGATCCGATCCCCATAAGCGCGCCCGAACCGAACCGAAAAGCAGTTCACCTTAATGCACAAGAACTTGTTTAACTGGCCCAATCAACTTTTGGCATAATCTTCAATCTAATGGACAGTTAGGATAGTGCCTTGCAAACGTAACTGGACATCAAGAACTACTTCAACTCTTTATATTTTGCCAAACTTTTTCGTCGCACTTTTAAACATTTACTTTGCACTTTCCGTATACACTGTTTACACTTTAGTTTGCACACATGCACGGGGGGATACGGGCTAATTTGCTCTAATTTGTGCTATTGCTTCTTCAATAGTTTTATGACCATGAGACCTAGACGCTCTTCCAGACTAGCTGAGAGGAAAGAAGCCCCGGAAACCTCTAACAAAATTACTCTCGAGGACATATCTTCTCCGTCGGATCCAGAATGGGATAATGAGGGTTCAGACTACGAAGTCGGAAATCGTAAAAGTGACGAGGTGTCTTCAGAGAATGAAGTTTCTCTAGGTTTTGAGGAGGAAGGAGGGATTGGTGACGACCGAGCTCCTGATGAGTTTGAATCGGCTGTCATATTGGAATCACCCCAAGATTCCGTTGAATCAACTATCGATAACGACCGACTTACCCGAATTTGTTTGAAATACGGGATAATGAAAAGGGACACTCTAGTGCCTTCGAGATCTGATCGTCCCCACAATCCTCCGGAAGGATATATGGCAATCACCCGGTT
The DNA here is from genome assembly GCA_030737875.1 of Allium sativum. Taxonomy (NCBI): domain Eukaryota; kingdom Viridiplantae; phylum Streptophyta; class Magnoliopsida; order Asparagales; family Amaryllidaceae; genus Allium; species Allium sativum. The sequence continues at coordinate 954,237,324 of CM060915.1, forward strand.
GATGTGCATGGTCGGCGCTATCCCTCCATTTTCTCCCTTCATCGTTGACTTTCTAAGACAAATGCGGATTGCCCCCATGCAGCTGCATCCCAATTCTTATGCCTACTTGCACACTTTATACATAGCATACCGTGAGATCTTAGGCATAGAGCTCACTTTCGATGACGTTCATTTCTTCTATAACTTCAAGCATCGGACTCGAGAGACTCCATCTTTCTGCTATTTTGAGTCTGTTCCTAAGAGGAAGATAATCTCAGCGCCATTCAGCAGTAAAGCTGGAGATTCCAGACTGGAATGGTTCTATGTGAAGCGACAGCCTGGATGTGCCAGGAGGTGGACGAAATCAAGTAAAGCACTGATTTTCTAAATCCGGGCTCTATACACTCGAGTCATCGCCTTAACTTGTTTTTCTTTTTGCTTGCAGTCGACAACCCAAAACAAATATCAGATCAGGTGTTCTTTGACCGGATGCACCAGCTTCTTAATGGCGACCAGAAATTCCTGACTATTGATGAAGTCCTTAAGGACGAATATCTTCACTTTCATGGGCTGTTATCCGTTTTTCGTAGTATTGGTCATGGGACAGCTCCATACGTATATATTCCTCCAGTGGATGTAGTCCCAGAGACAGGAGAAGGCTCGGGAGTTCCTACAGTGCCTCTTCAAACTTCACCTTCTCCATCTTCTACTCAAGATGACGAATTGGCTAACCTGGCCGAAAAGCATCGTGAAGGATATACTGCCCCGGAGGAGGCTACTTCTCTGGAAAAGTCAACATCCTCCAAAGAGTCGCCACTTAATGCTTCCGAGGGAGATGTCCCTAGTACTGATGACCCAATATTTCAGGGTTTGGGGGATCTCCCCTGAGCTGAAACTATATACACTTCAGAGGATTTTAGGAAGGATCCTTTAGTCTTCACCTCTTCTGAAGAGACTACTCCTGCTAAGGCCAAAGAGCCTGCCCGTACTAGTCTAGCTTCAGACTCGGGTTGGTTGGGGGGAAACACACCACTTAGAACACACTTTATACAACAGCATTAGCATTTATTGCACCTCTTTCTCTGTGAATCCATTGATTCTGAATTTCGTTTGTCTTATTGTGCAGGCACGATGTCTCGATCTTACTATGATATCAGGAAGCTTCGCCGCAGCATGTCTAATCCACCTCAGGATATCGAGTATGATCGCCGCGAAGATCGCGGTAGGGAGGAGAGAAGGCCTTATGATCCCTATCGCTCTCGACCCTCACGTTCTCGCTCTCCCGTTCGGTCGGATCAAGAGAAATACAAAGGTTACCAAAGCCGTAGGGAAGAGGACAGGCCACAATCGAAAGACTCCACCTCTTCCCACGAAAAGCGCAGCAGAGAGAGAAGTCCTCCAAAAGATACTGAGTCTCGAAGTAAGCGCAAGGTCCCTGCTACTAAACGACCTAGGACAGACAAAGAAACTACTGAATCCTCCACACACAGGGACACTGAATTGACGATCCCCGCTCCTCCCCCACTAGATGCGGAAACTGCAATAAAGTGGGCGTATTTGGAGGAGCAATTTCCCGAACACTACTTCGAGACTTTGACTTTTTTACCTGCCCTTGAACCTGTTTCTTCTAAGTGGGCAGATGAGGCCAAAGCAAAGATAGACGCGGTTGAAAAACAGTATTCTGAGATGTTTAAATATTCACGCAATCTTTCCAGAATTATCCGTACTCTTGTAACGACCTGCATTCTACGCATCATAGGATCGTAGGATATTTATTTCTGTCACATACGAAGTCGTATGATCGTGTAACTTTGGGAGACGACTATTGGGGTCATTTTCCATGTTCATGATTTTTCCCGATTTTTAAATGACCATTTTACCCCTAGTTAGCACTGTTTTGGCCATAACTTTTGACTGGAAATGAATTTTGACCTGAAACCACTTCCATTGGCTTCGGATGATGGTTTCTCTTTCCGTAGAGTGGTCACATTAGCCGAACGGGCTTACCGTTTGGGAGATATGGCTGAAACAAGTTTCAGATGGTGAAAAACAGCTTAATTGGGCTTAACCGGGTGATTAGCAGCTAGGCCCAAGGGGAATTTCGGGTTTAGAGGTATAGGAGGACTGATTAGGGTTAGGTTATCACTTTCATTTCAGTTTTGAGCCGCCACAAACCTTCTTGAGACCTTAGTAATGGCCTCCATCCTCTAAAACCACTCCAAAACACATTTTTAGTGAAGATTAAGCCTAAACTACATCAAAACAAGGCCAAATAGCAACAAAGCAAGGTTGGAGCTGCTGCTGTACATAGGAATTCGACCCAAACAGAGGATATTTCAGATTTGGTGTTTTATTTTGTGGCCAAGGTGAGTGATAGCATCATTTTTACACTAATTACAGTTAATTAAGGGTAATTAGTGAAGATTAGCGAATTTATACACTAATAAATTCTGGAAAAATGTTTAGAAATTCTTAAATAACATTTCATGCCTCTGTTAGAAAATTTAGACGATTTGACTAAGTTTTACTAAGTATGTGCTTAAACATGATTAAGAAGGATTTTAGGAAAATATGAAGTTTTACTCACTTTTGATCCATTTTGATTCATTTGAATTGTTGTTTGCTGTTTGTGGTTGCTATTACATGTTGTTATGACTATTTGACATGAATTGTGATTGATTAGAATAGTTAGATTTGTCGAAAACGTCGTCGAATGGCGTAGAAAGCCCGCTGGAAAGTTGCAGAAATGTGCAGGTTCCTAACCGGATCGGATCGGATGGGGGGGCTCGGATCGGAAATGTGAACTGGGCAGGAAACCCGACCCGAACCGGAGTTTGGCACATAGGAGACTTGGCGAGAAGGAAGGCCGTTTGCTTAGAGTTGGAGTGGACAAGGGAATCGGATCGGAGGAATAATTGGAAGCCAGATCGGATCGACTTGGAGACGCAGGGCTCGGATCGGAAGTAAACATTTGGGAGAACTGGCAAGAGGGAAGGCCACGCGGATCAGATGACAAGGAGGGATCGGATCGGAATATGTGAAGAAATGAGGGAGCGAATCGGAGCACTGGAAGGAGGGACACCGACCCGAACCGAATGGAAGGGTGACAAAGTAGGGTATCCGACCCGAACCGAATGAAGAGATGACCACCGACCCGAACCGAACCGACGAGGTGATGACTACCGAACCGAACCGAATTCTAGAGCTGCTACTGCACGACAACTTTTTTGAAGACCCACTACAATTCGACCAAACCCGAGATGCAAAAGAAGTCCAAATGAGAAGTTAGAGCTTAAGATTCAGATGGGAATCAACGAGTTCGCTTCATGGTTGGGCTTTGCTGCGGGACGCGTGCCAAGGAGTTATCGACGTCTATAGCTTTGGACCACTATGGTAGGAGGTACGAAGGCGGATTCAGGGCCATTATGGCATCGGTAGAACCAAGGGCTACGACCAATGAAGTGGGTCATTGAAATGTTTGGTCATGACTCCAAGTGTTTGGCTTGGTCACAGCAGGGTTTCTACAAGTCGGGATTCGTCGTTACCTCAGTTTGTCTAGTGTTCCAAAGTGGTAGATATCGTATGCTTTACGCACTGAGTGAGAGATGTGAGGATGGTTGCTATGGGTGATTGGTTTGCTATCATTAGGACATGCACACCCCACCCCCGTATTCTTACACTATTTATTATGGCACCTTGGAGTATTGTACGGTATGTGGTACTAACTCTTTGGTTGCAGGTCTAGGTTCAGGTATGGTTTAGTATACCTGTTATTATTCTGTTTAGATGCTTATCGCTCATACCAGGCTTTATGTCTGACCCAGAGTTTTATGTCTCCTCTTATTACTCTGGGTGCTCACACGAGCAGACTAGAGACAGGTTAGCTGGTGATGCACGGGTAGATGATCCGGAGATGAGCAGGAGGCTTCCACGTAACATATATATAGTATTCTCCCTGTGTTGTTGAAGATCACTACTTGGGCATTGGTGGTGTATCTTCTATTTTGGCTTTCTTTTGTTCAGAGACAGTAGATTTTGAAAAGTTGTAATAAGCTGTATTTGGATTTCCGCTGCTTTGAGATTGATGTTGGTTTTAGTTATCAGCTTATGCACTGTCTCGCCTGTTTTATGTCAAGTACATTATTATTATTATATTTTATTCCATGCGCTGTGAGACATTCTACAGGTTCTTTGGTTAGTTCATTCTCTTCTTTCCTTCCTTATGACGACCGTTCCGTGCCAGTTGGACATGTGTACAGCGCACTTTAGGAGGAAATGCAGGCTGGTGCGGGGCGGGCCGTCACAACTCTAATCACGAATGCTGATTCAATGCAAAAAACCGCGGAAGAAGATGCTAAGGCCTTAAAGAACCTCGGTAAAGATTTGGAGGACACACAGGCCCAGCTTGCTATTTCTTAGAGGGACGCTACCAACTTCAAACAACAATTTGAGGATATGCAAAAACGTTATCATGACTTGCTTGAATCTCTCACTCAAGAGCGTTCTGAGTTAAAAAAGCTAGCTGATGATGCTAAGTCAGAAGCTGCTAAGACGCGCCTTGCTTACACTGACCTCGAACGGAAAAATGCCGAGTTAGCAAAGAGGAATGCTGAGCTAGAAAAGAAGAATGCTGACTTGGCTTCAAAGCTACTGGAGGCAGAGAACAGAGCTGCCCTGGCGGAGGGCAACGTTGAGTGTGCTATCAAATCTGCGGAGGAGGCCCGTAAACAATTGTCAGAGGCGGAGGCAGATATTCAGGGTTTCGGCGAATTAATGATTGAATTCTTCGCACATATCATCCGTTGCCGAAACATTTCTTGGATCGAAGATTACCCATCCACTCTAGTTCAAGTATGGAATCAGATCGTTGAGTGGGAAAAAGAGGAGCTCAAAGTCGATTCCATCGATGAGGATAAGCTAATGGAAAAATACTTGAGGGATGATGAGCCAGAACGCCTAGCTGAAGGGCGCCGCCTCATTGCTGAGGCTATGGAAGACGAGAGGCGGAGGACTAAACAGAAAAACATTCCCGAGACTGGTTCCTCTTCTGCCGCCCCCGCAACTCCTGAAGTAGAGGGATATGATCCTGAACACCCGGGAATCCCTCGAACAACTCTGCTATCCCCAATCCCTGAAATGGCATCAAAGACAGCAGTTACCCCCGCTGAGAAGTCTTCGGAAGGTATCCCTACCTTTTCTCCTCAATTTGTCAAGGCTATTTCAACCTTTCGCCACGTGATTGAGCAATCGATGAAACACCCATTATTTTCGCCTGAGTTGATAACTGTTGCTTCTCACTCTGTAGGTATTGAGCCATCCGAAAAGACTGATGTGACTCAAGGAGCCGCCTCTGGGGCAGAGCCTACGGAAAAGGCAAAAGGAGGGAAGGACAAGGCTGCTCCTATAGACTTGGGAGAAGGAAGCGAGCCATCTAAGGCTGACATTCCCCATGATGAAGAAATGATAGCAGCTTTAAAGGATGATGGCGGTGACGGAGGACATGAGGAAGATCCAGAGGTAGCAATAGTCGGGGAGTCAAAAAATGCTGATGATGTTACTTTGGCTGCAATGAAAGCTGATTAAGATAAACGCTTGCAATTAAAAGCCGAAGAACTAGACCCTGAAGCCCTCAAGCCTCTCGTAGTTGTGGATGCGGGATCAAGGTTAGTTGTTAAGCTCTCAACTAGATCTATTACAGAGTAACTCGCTAAAAAATCTTCTCTTGATTCCAGCGCTCCGCCCTCCGGGAAGAAGTCAACCGGTTCCAGCACCGCATCTTCAGGAAAGAAGAAATCAAAACGAATCTTGACAGAGGCCGAGAAAGAGGCAAAGGATGCGGAGAAAGCCGCCAAGAAGTCCAAGGCTCACTCGAAATCTAAATAGTGGGTTGCCTTGTGTCGCTTTAGCATTTAGTGAACCAACAATTGCTGCTACAAGAGTGGCTCTTGCACCCTCTTTTTTAGCTATTTTCCTGTACAAATTCATTCATTCGTAAATAAATAAAAAATAATTCATTCTCTGCAATGTCTGTTTGTCAGTAGTTCTGCACTTATGTAAAAATGCATGTCTTACTATAGTTATGAAATGAAGCTACGGAGGGAGGAAATATGTGTATACATATATGCCCCCAGTCAATTCTCACAAATTATTTAAGGCCTAATCAAGCAATCTGAATGCTCCCGATTTTCTGACGGGATAGCATTTTCTGTGTCGTCAATGCCTGTCGTTTTTTCTGGCATTTCTTTTATACTCTCCTGTCACTCTAGAAAGTTAGAGTTCGAGTTTAGCAATCTATTCATTCCCCGGTCTTTCAGCGGGAAAGGATCTCTTTCTCAGCGCTCAGTCGGAGACGCTTTTATACTCTCTCTCTCTCTCTGGAGAGTTAGAGTTCGAGCTCAGCAATCTATTCATTCCCCGGTCTTTAAGCGGGGAAGGATCTCTTTCTCAGCGCTCAGTCGGAGACGCTTTTATACTCTCTCTCTCTCTGGAGAGTTAGAGTTAAGAATGTCGTTTTCTCATTCATTTATGTCTTGTCGCACAAATAGTCGCTGTGCTTTTTCTTATGTTTAAACTGTTTTCAACCTTTCAGGTTTTGAATCATTTTATATTCCATAATCACATCAGAATAGTCGATGAATGTATATATATAATGCATAAAAGTAAATAACACACGATATTTTTATAGTGGTTCGGCTAAGTCGTAGCCTACATCCACTTTATAGTCCTTTATTCATATCATCAGATTTTCCCAAGGCAAGTCGTGCCTTATTACAGAGTTCATAAGAAAAATAACAAAGAGTACAACATTTCTAATCCAAATATCGCATTAAGTGTTGGGCATTCCATGCTCTAGGGACTTCTTCGCCATCTACGGTCGTTAACTTGAAGGTTCCTTTTTCAAGTTTCCGTTGGATGACAAAGGGTCCTTCCCACTTTGGACCGAGGTGAGGAAGGGATGGAAAGACTCTCTTTAGCACCAAATCTCCTGGTTCAAAAGTCCTAAGGAGAACTTTTTTGTCGTAATAGCGTGCCATCTGACGTCGATGTCTTGCCGCACACAAATCTGCTTCGTCCCTTTTTTCTTCGACTTCATCAACAGACTCAAGTAAGAGTGCCCGATTCGTCATCGGGTCATAATACGTCACCCTGTGGGAAGGAACTTCCAGCTCAACTGGAATTACTGCTTCTGAGCCAAACGAGAGAGAGAAAGGGGTGTGACCAGTAGCCGTCTTAAATGTTGTCCGATATGCCCACAAAGCTAGGGGCAATTCGTCAACCCATTTTGCCTTTGCGCGCTCTAACCGTTTCTTGAGGATGGATTTTATTACTTTGTTTATTGCCTCAACTTGCCCATTCGACTGCGGATAAGCAACCGCAATGTATCGCTTGTCGATCTTATACTTCTGGCAGAAATTTCTGAATTCAGTACCATCAAACTGGGTTCCGTTGTCAGTTATATTGGTCCTTGGGATCCCGAACCGGCATATAATATTTCTAACCACGAAACTTATCACCTTTCTTGCCGTGATTTTGGTCAAGGGCTCGGCTTCCACCCACTTCGTAAAATAGTCCACAACGACTATTGCATATTTCGCTCCTCCTTTAGCAATTGGTAGAACTCCAATGATATCAATTCCCCACGTGGCAAATGGCCAAGGACTCACCATTGATTTGAGTTGGGTCGACGGTGCTCTGGGGATTTTGGTGAATCTCTTGCACTTATCGCAGCGTCGTGAATAATCAGCTGCATCTTTATTAATTGTGGGCCAGAAGTATCCATATCGCAATGTCTTTTTCGCTAAAGTCTGACCTCCTGTATGATCTCTACACTCACATTCGTGCACTTCTCTTAGTACACGTTTGATGTCGTCGTGTGCAATACATCGTAACAGGGGCATAGAAAATCCTTGCCTATAAAGAATATCATCTTGTATGACATATCTGGTAGCCTTGCGAACTATAGCCCTTTTCTCACTCTTCTTTGATGGGAGTGTCCCATTCTTAAGGAAGTTCTTAATTGGGGTCATCCACGACTCCTTCTCCGGTTCCGCTTCGAAAGCGAACTCAATTTCCATCGACTCAAAGCTTGGCGATTCCAACGTTTCAATTGGAATTATTTCAGTCTCTTCTGGATTGTCGGAACTAGCCAGCTTTGCCAGCCTATCCGCCTTCTGGTTTTCGGCTCTTGGGATATGTGTTATATTGTACCGCTCCAAGCTGCTCAATAGCTCTCTCAATTTCCTGAGGTAGGCGATAAGTCGAGGTCCCCGAGCCACAAATTCCTCTCGCACTTGGCAAACAACGATTTTAGAGTCATAGAATATGTCCAACATTTTTATTCCGAGGTCTTTAGCAAGCTTCAGCCCGGCAATCAGGGCTTCATATTCAGAGTCATTGTTAGTCGCCGAGAATTCTAATCGTAGAGCGTAATATAACGACCGTCCTTCAGGAGTGACTAAGACGATTCCAGCTCCGGGGTCGTTCTTAGCTCCGTCTGTGTATAGTTTCCATGGATTTATCTTCAACTCATCCTCGGACTTAACCACTCTGTCATCGATTACTTCCTCCTCTGGGATGGTGAATTCTGCTATAAAGTCTGCCAGAGCTTGCCCCCTGATCGACCTTCGTGGTTTAAAATTTAAATCAAACTGACTTAATTCTATATTCCACTTGATCAACCTTCCCGATGCTTCGGGTCTCTGCAACACCTGCCTCAGGGGCTGGTCAGTGTATATGGTTATTGGATGAGCCTGGAAATAATGACGAAGTTTTCGGGATGCGATTAGGAGGCTGTAAGCGAGCTTCTCAATCTTTGGGTAGTTGCGCTCTGCCGCTGCTAATTTCTTGCTTACATAATATACTGGCTTTTGCACTTTGTCTTCTTCTCAGACCAAGGCTGTGCTAACGGTGTGAGCTGAGACTGCCAAGTAAACAAACAATTCTTCGTGATCCACTGGCTTTGACAAAATCGGCGGTTTTTCTAGTAGTTCCAATAAATTTCGAAAGGCTTCAACACAGTCTGGAGTCCACTCGAAGTTCTTCTTTCCCCTTTTAATCAAATCAAAAAACGGGACGCATTTGTCTGTGGCTTTAGAGATAAATCTACTCAACGCAGCTACTTTCCCTGCAAGACTTTGGACGTCTTTAATTCTCCTCGGCTCTTCAATGTTTCTAATCGCTACTATTTGGCTAGGATTGATTTCAATTCCTCGGGAACTCACAATGAAGCCTAAAAATTTTCCCGATGCCACTCCAAATGAACATTTCAAAGGATTCAACTTCATCCGATACTTTCGTAGGATGCCAAACATTTCCGCCAAGTCTTGCGTATGGCTGGAGGACTGTTTCGATTTGACAAGCATATCATCCACGTAAACTTCCATAGTCTTCCCTATTTGATTATAAAACATTCTGTTCACCAAGCGCTGATAAGTGGCTCCGGCGTTTTTCAATCCGAATGGCATTACAACATAACAATATAACCCCAAATTTGTAATGAAGCTCGTATGTTCTTGATCTGGTACGTGCATAGGAATTTGGTTGTACCCAGAATATGCGTCCATGAAAGAGAGAAGTTCATGACCTGCTGTCGAATCTACAAGCTGGTCAATCCTGGGAAGTGGGAAACTATCTTTTGGGCAAGCTTTGTTCAAATCTGAAAAATCAATGCAAGTCCGCCACTTTCCATTCGGCTTCCTTACCAAGACGGGATTCGATATCCAGTCGGGATATTTCGAATCTCGAATAAATCCGTTCTGCTTCAGCTTCTCCACTTCCTCTTTGAGAGCAGCCGACCTCTCTGGGCCTAGCATACGTCTCTTTTGCTTCACAGGCGGATGTTTCGGGTTCACATTTAGTGAGTGACTTATGATGGATGGCGATATCCCACACATGTCAGCGTGGGTCGAGGCAAACACGTCCAAGTTCGCCTTCAAAAAGTCCGTTAGTTCTTTGGCCCGACGTGGATCTAATTGAGACCCGATCTTCAAAACTCTTGTTGGATCAGCTTCATCAATGGGAATTTCCACTGTCGTTTCATTAGGAGTTGCATTTCTAGTCTCTGGCTCCTCGTCTTTTCTGGGATCCAGGTCTTCAGGCGTTCCTTCGGGCAACTCCTTCGGGGTTGATCTCTCTAATTGCTATGCCGAGCCCCCCTTTGGGGGAGGCGAGGCATCTTTACTCTCGATGTTAAGTCCTTTCATCAACATCTTTAATTCGGCACCATAGCAGGCCCGTCCGGAAACTTGATCCCCTCTCATTACTCCAGTTCCGGCTTTAGTTGGGAACTTAAGCAATAAACACCAAGGTGCGATGCAAGCTCTGAACTCAGCAAGGGCAGGCCTTCCCAAAAATGCATTATAAGGCGAATCTACGTCCAACACTACGAACTGAAGCATCCGCACTCTTCGGCGTTCTCCTTGCCCCAAGGTCACGGGCAACTCTATGTACCCCATGGGAGCCGTTGACGCCCCGTTGAAGCATCTGATCCATCCTTCACATGGCTTCAAATCTTCAGATTCAAGCTTCATCTGATCGAATGACTTTTTAAATAAAATATTGACAGAACTTCCGTTGTCTACTAACACCTTATGAACCAAGGCCGGCCCAATGGTGGTAGTAATGACCAACGGATCATCAGTGGGTGATTGGATCCCAGTATTATCTCTGCTGCGGAATACCACGTCGTCAAACATTGTCTTCTGTTGTTTTATGGGGGCGATATCTTCCAAATCATCACCTTCATTCACATCTATGTGCTTGGCAGCATTTACATATTGATCCATTGCTCTGAAACTACGGATTGCTGGGTGAGGTCCACCCACTATGGAGTTGATAACAATTCCTTTGCCTTTCTGCTGTGCTGTAGGCTTGGGAGCAGATTGAATCTGTTTTGGAGCCTGCTCTCCTTGTCCCCTGTCTCTCGGGGCAACCTTGTATTCATCCAGCTTCCCTTCACGCAGCAGCTTCTCAATCACATCTCTCAAATGCCGACATTCATTGGTTGAATGCCCATGAGTTCCATGAAACAAACAAAACTTCCCAGTTGCCATTTCTTTCTCTGTCGAGTCACGAGGTGGCGGTCTTTTATATTGCAACACGTTGTACGTATCCAGGTAAATGTTCTCCAGAGTATCGTTCAACGGTGTATAATCCTCATAAGTTTGGAATCGGGGTCTTTTGTTAGGATCACTTCCCCTATTTCTATTTCTTCTGTTACCGTTCGCATTATGGTTATTGTTGTTGCCCCCGTTTCCAGAATTGTCGTTTCCACTCTTGTTTCCCACATTCACCTCAACTTTTCCAGAACTTTCCCCAGACTGCTTCACGGCGACGTTATTCTGAACATTTTCTTTTGGAGCCGCTTCAGACTTTCTCTTTCGGTTTGCCCTGGCCTCCTCTCGTCTTAAATAAATATCGGCCTTTTCATAGAATATCTCTCTCGTGGAGGGTGTCTTCCCAGAAAAGTAATCTCCAAACTCGGATTCAGGATCGACTCCTTCCTTTAATGCCATCAAGATGGTTGGCTCATGCGGGTCACTAACTTCAGTCACAGCTAAGTTAAAACGGTCAAGATATGACCTCAAAGACTCTCCTGGCGCCTGCTTAATTCTTGATAATTCAATAACACTTTTGGACTTTCGGGTATGGAGTCGGAACTGATTCATAAAACGTTCGCTCAATTCCCTATAATTCGATACCGAACGAGGGGGAAGTCGGGTAAACCAGAACAGTGCCACATCTTCTAAATAGATCGGGAATGCCTTACACTTCACTGCATCAGGAGCAGCAGCAGCATTCATGAGCCACGAGTATCGCATCAAATGCTGTCCTGGATCAGTTCTTCCATTGTACTTGTCCATCTGCGGCAGGTTAAAACGCCGAGGAAACTGGAAGTCGAGGATGTCGTCAGTGAAAGGAGTATGGCTTCGCACAATGCCATAATCTTCATTGGTATAGTTCCGGCTCTCGGACATAATCTGGCGCACCATTGCCTGTACATCAGCATTAGTTAGGGGCCATTCAGGTTCCCTGGCCCTGGTATCCGGGTTCCTTCTGGGCTCTCGTTCAGGAGACGCCCTTCTTCTTTGAGCTGCTTCTGCTCTACTCCGTTCCCTACGCTCCCGGTCGATCTCGGGAGGAGGGGACTGGAGCCTTTGCCCCTGAGTGGGATCATTGTTTCCTAATGCTCGTGCAATATCCTCGCGAGACCCCAAAGATCCGAATGTCAGCTGCTCCAAATTCTGAGGTCGTTCGAGCGGCCTTCGTTCACGGGGCCGCTCTTCCTCGGAAGAAGAAGACTGATCCACTGGTGTGTGACGAACCGGGGATGGGGTTCTCTGTCTACGGAGTTCGCCAATTTCCCTGCTCATGAGTCTCATATTTTCTTGCATCATGAGATTGGTGCGCTCGTGGATCTTCATAGCCTCCTTAGTACTCTCAAGCATGTCAAGTAGGCGCGAGAAATCTCCTTGAGTAATGGGCGCGGATGGATTGACCTGATCATTGACCCTGGTAGCTGGAATCGGAGCATTCGTAGAGGCTTGAGTAGAGGTTCCAACATCACCAAGTGATGGGTCGGTTCGGAGATGGGAAATCGGGTCGGGTCGGAGCTGGGAAGCCTGTTCGGGTCGGAGCTGGAATGCCAGGTCGAGTCGGTGTACGGCAAATTGCTCGGGTCGGTTCAGGTTGGGGGAATGCACTGCTTCAGAATCTCCTACCCGGATCGGATCGGAGCTCTCCCCCTGAAGGCGGTTCGGGTTTCCTGCATCGGTTCGTCCTGCTGCTGAGCTCTGCCCACGAGACCTTGTCACGACTGTATTTTGCTGATCTTCGCCAACTCCATTTCCTCGACTAGATTGAACTCCTTTGCCTTTTCCTTTGGCCATGGTTCTTCAACAATCAATTCAACAAATATCCAAGAGCGTCGAAACTTGAGGATTAACTTCTTTGTACTCAACGGTCCAAAAAGTAGAACGATAATCCCGAAAAACGAAGAATTCAAATGGTTCTCAGTGAAAGCACCAAAATGTTAGACCAAAAAGTGGTTCTAACACCCAAATTGACTAAAAGTAGAATAAAATAAGATCAAAAGTAAAATGAACACACAGGATTTATAGTGGTTCGGCGAAGAAATGCCTACGTCCACTTGTCTTTCACTATTTTCAACGATGTAGTTGCAATTACAATGAAATACTCACTGAACTTCTCTCACAACTCACTTATATTCACTCAATTGTTTAAAAACAAATAATGAAAGAAGATTTGGATTTTCCGGGAGTGCTGAAATTCGGGTTATGAAGGTGGTTGAACTCTCAAAGTGCCAGAAAAAAGATCCTTTTCTTTGTCTCCAGATAGGGTATTTATAGGTGAAAATTCGCTCAGAACCCGATCCGGATCGGAGCCACGTGTCATCCATCCCATTAGCCTCGGGTTCAGAGAGATTTCTGTGTTGACAACGCACCAGAGCAGTGGACGTTGTGGTAGGAACTGGTCATAGCCGCTCTGAATAACTTGGCGATCATGCAGGAGAATGACGTGGAAGATGGGTTCGGATCAGAAGAGTATACAGGAGGGGTTCGGATCGGGGGAGTGTGCACAAGGGGTTCGGATCGGCGTCTCCGATCCGACCCGGATTAACTTAGGACCAATTCTCTCTTCTTTTTACTCTGCTCCGTTCCGATCTATCTCTGTAGCAATTGGGTGGCTTTCCGATCCAACTGGAAGTAGGTTGCCCTCCGATCCGAACAACTGTGCCTCTTTGATTCCAACAGCAATAGTTCACCGATCCGAACAGCAAACTTTATCCGATCCGAGCCGCTACATTGCTTCGATCCAATCCGTTTCATTGCTTTCCAAGTTCTTCAATATTTCACATCTTGACTTTGTGTTGCCCAGTTCACAAAGTGGGCTAACAGTTGTGTTTGTGTAACACTTGTTTATTATATACGCGAGTTATTCGGAAAGGCTGGGTTTATACCAATTCTGAATAACTGATTCGGAGATAAGTCGAAGATGAAGACGGTGGTTGAAGACCGGAGGTCTTCACATCGTTTGGATGATTATTGATGATATTGATTGGGCTGTACACCCAAGAGGAGGGAATCAGTTATTGATCATCTAGACGTACTTGGAGATCGATGGATATGCGAGGAATAAGGTTCCTCCGGTTTCATTCAGACCTAGAATGAACTTGTAAATGGATTGTGTGTCTGACATTGGATTTTATTCTGTCTGATTGATTTCTATTAAATATATATCTGTTTGGCGGCGGAGAATTTATTCTCTCGCTTAACGCCCTTCTCTGAGACATACGAGCTCAGAGGTTATATATTAATGGATATCAATCGCATGGCATGAATTGCCTGTGTGGCATGCCTTAGTGGCAAATGATCAAGGCTTTTGTTGAAAAGCAAAGTCTTGTGGTTGATGATCAAAGCACAGCCTGTGTTGCATAGCTTTGTGTATATCGTTAATTCACGAGCCTCACACCTCGGTATGAGTCAAAAACGGGATAAGGACCGTTGGGAGAACATGACGTTTCTTTCTAGTTGTGGGTGATGTCAGTGACCTACCAGCCCTGACATTTATATACTTTTTACCTGTGTGGTTGTTGGAATGCGAGCCGCCTCAGATATAGGTCTGATAGGATCGGGAAACGTGTGTTCAGGAATTGCCAATCCTCAAAAGTAAGAGAGGACCGGCCCAACCGATTCCAAGGATCGTTGTGTGTGGTCTTGAGACATTTGCTAGAGTGTCTCGAACGGAGAGGAGCTTGCCCCTTGCCTCGAATCATGATGGAAATCCAATTACCAATACGACCTTTGCGGTTTTAATTTTAGAACTAGTATGGCGACATGATATATGGTTCCCATGCCGCCTATGATTGATACTTATGGTTGAAATTGTTTTGACACTATACACTTATGGTAATATCAAAATAATCTGTTTTTAAACGTATCAAGCATTCTTTGGCTATTATAAGGTAAAACCCTATCCTCCGGCTTGCGTTGCATTGTGTGATGGGACCTGGGTCTTATAATAGCTTCATTTTTCTTTATTTAGCATTGCGCTGTTTGTTTTATGCACTGGTATTCTTGGTTGGAAACCCGTTCTCTGTTTTACGGCATGGTCCCTTGATTTACCTAACTTTAAAAATAAAGATTAATAACTGTTTTAGTTCTCACACCAGTCACATGAATGACCTGGAGTTTATTGTTTTAACCTCAACTCTGGGTGCCCTTATTTTCGACACGGGAAACTAGTAGTTGGGTTTTGCAGATTTATATTCACAGGATCCTGGTTTACAGCTGGAATGATATTCGGAAAGATCTATATCCGCATATCGCCTTCAGTTGTGTTTTGTATTATTTTTCCACTGCTATGTATTTAAATGTAATTTAAATCTCTGATATTTGTCAAATGTGTAATATTTATTCATACTCTGTATATTCTTGTATTCTGCTGGAATTGTTGTAATAAACAGTGAAATGTTCTTCTGTTTATGTTCTGATTCGTCTTGTCCTCAAAGCAATCCGTGCTTTCCTTCACGGGGAAGTTCAGGTCGTTATAGAGTGGTATCAGAGTTTTGGTTTACGGAGCTCGAGAACAAGACATATTAGAACCGAACGAAATAATTCATCAGAGATTGGGCTAATACTGTCCAATAAGAATGACTCGTTAGAGATGGGATCAGTAGTATCCTAGAACGAGTCGAAAGAGTAAAATTTTTGAATCAAAAATTGAAAACAAGTTTTGTTTTGAAAATTAAATTCAAGTATACGTATTTGAATGTCTTATTTGTATTGAATTTGGACAATCTGGTATATGAAGATTTTGCATATACGCGTCATGAACGTATATTCGAAGTTTTAATTTACTGGATAGATATAGAATCATACTCTAGTCGCCCGGAGATAATTCTGGTAATGTGGCCGCATTATCATTATTTGTGTTCGAGTTTTGAAAAGTAAGATTTCTATATATTTCCATTATACTGGTGTGAGAACCAAAACTAGATAGGGCTTATTGTTGTGATTTAGCATCAAAAACATGATTTTCTGTATAAATATCAAATTATGAATTTGAAACGTTAATTCACTAATTGATTGCTGATTGGGTTGTTTGATTATTGGTTTCATTTATTAAAATTTTGAACCATTTAGTCCAAATGGAACCAAATTTAGAACTGTATTGAAAAATGATTACAATTGCATGCATATACATGTATATCCATTGAATAGGTCATAGCAAGGAGGCTAGAGCAGAGGAATAAAATTGTTTGCCCGACAAATAGGTACATGTTTATTGTACTTCTTGGGAATTTGATGATCTTATGAGCCGATTGGCTAGCCGCTTGGCTTTTTCTTTTTCTTTTGGATTGGTTAGGTCCATGGGAGGTTATTTGAAATATCCAGAAGCTCCCGGTGCAGGGGAGGTTATGGCGAAA
This sequence comes from Allium sativum, assembly GCA_030737875.1. Lineage (NCBI taxonomy): Eukaryota > Viridiplantae > Streptophyta > Magnoliopsida > Asparagales > Amaryllidaceae > Allium > Allium sativum. Next base: position 954,253,750 of record CM060915.1, read on the forward strand.
TTTTTCGAAAATTTAGGGTGTTAGCCAAATTTTTGAAAATTTTGAAAAGTTCTTAGAAACTAAAAAGTTGAAGAACTTAAGCCGTAATGAAAATAATGAAAGTTGAGTTGGTTTGTTAAACAACTTTCAGCTTCGTTCCTTTTCAGGGACGAAATTTTTTAAGTGGGGGAGATTGTAACAACCCGGAAACATAAGCCAATTTAAAATTTTTATTTTGACAATTTTAGAGAATTTTGAATATTTAATATGAATTATTTTAAATAATAACGACGAGAAATTTATTTTTAATAGAATTAGAACGTATATATTTATATAGATCGTCGTTAGAATATAAATATTTATTTTTAATTATAAAAGGAATTGAAAATGGTGCGGTAGTTTGAAATTTCGATTTCAAATTTCAAATGAATGTATAGGATTCAAAATAAACCAGTTTTAGCGAAACCAAAAATATTAGAATCTATTTGAGAATATCTTTCCAACGAATCCGAAAAATTGAAATTTCATAGCGGGAATCAAAAGTTACGCCCAGCTGAAAATTCAGAATAGTCGCTATGGAATTTTTGGCCCTTAAAAATGGAAATATTGCAAACGACCTCGATTTTCGATGAAACCACTTTTGTTGGATCCGTGATGTCAAGTTATTGCTATATTTCAAAATTCATAATTTTCTGAATCAATATGTGAGCGTGGCGAAGTAAAACGTGTTTTGGGAGTTTCAGTCAATTTCGATCGACCAGAAAATGGTCATTTTTCAAACGGTCTCGTAATTTGACGAAATTAGTTTTGTTAGAACCGTATCGTCAATACGAAGTTAGAAAATATTTTTCGGGAATTTTTAGAGTCCGTACGTGGCCCCAGTAAATTGAAATGTGCGTTCAAAATCAATATATAGATTTATATTTTGATTTTGACGAAAACCAATCGAAACAACCAAACTAGCTTACGATACATATCCTATTGTGTTCGAAATGGGGGTAATTAGCTAGTGACGACAGGCGGTGGGTCTTGTTTGGAGGTCGAAATTAAAAGTCACTTTTAGAGGAAATATTTAAAAATAATAATAATAGTAAATAATAATAAATAATAGAAAAAGGGGGTCAACACCCTTTCCCCTTCACAAACCCGTTACGGGTTTTTCTTTTTTAAAAAAAAATAGAACGCAAGGGGGGAGGGGCGAATCGCCGCCGTCGCGGTCCCTAGGGGCGCCGCGCCTCCGGCGCCGCCGCCAGGGGGAAACCGCGACCATCCCCTCCTCTTCCTTCCTCCTCCTCTCTCCTTCCTCTCACTTCACCCAAATTGAACCCAACCGCAACCCTAGGCTCCCCTAAAACCCGAAACCCGCCTTCCACACCACCACGCCACCTGCTCGACGCCGTGAAGCCCCCCTAGCCCCAAATCCGCGCAGGTCTTACCCCCCTTTTTCCGCTTTAACTGTAAGTTTCCTTTATTTTATTTTTATATTCTTTTTATTATTTTATTCTTACTTAGTTAATGAAAATAAAATTAGTATTTTTCTATGTAGATAAAAATTTGACCTTTTATGTAGATAAAGGTTAGATCTTTGAAGTAGAAGAACATTAGGGTTTTGTTATCATGAAAGCAAAGAAAGATTATATTTTTAATCCTAGAAAGGCGATATTTTTAATCATAGAAAGGCGAGATTTTTATATTTGAAGCGAAATAAAAATTCGATCTTTATCACATAGAAGGTATAAAAATATGATTTTTATATACTAAAGAATATAAAAATGTGATTTTTATATGAGTGGCGATATAAAAATATAATTTTTATTATGAAGTTAGCGTGACAAAAATATGATCTTTATTATATGAACACCGTTATAAAAAAAATAGAATTTTTATCTATATAGTAGCGGTATAAAAATAGAATTTTTATCTATATAGTAGCGGTATAAAAATAGAATTTTTATCTATATAATAGCAGTATAAAAATGTGATTGTTATCCATGTAGAGTAGTAATAAAAATATGATTTTTATATACATAGCAACAATATAAAGATGCGATTTTTATATATGTAGTGGATACAGACAACGAAAGTGACAAAAGGCGGACACGGCAAGATTTTCTACATATGAAGAGACGTGGCGTTTGATTTAGCTTCTCGGTGAGAACTTCTCACTTTAATTCTTGTTTTCTAGTTAAAAATATATACTAGGATGCAGACGGTGCTTAGCAGCACCCGACACCCGTCGTCCACAGACCATGGACGACTTGTTTGATTTTGTTGTGTGGTGAAAATTGATTGTGTGATGTGGAATGAATAATAATAAATATTCATGTGTTGAAATAAATTGTTTATTGTTAAAAATATAATTTTTAACGTGAATGTGAATAAATAAATATTCATTTACAAATCAGACGATTTGTTTATGTACACCTATTTGAAGGATATTGATTGGGACGATAAATTTTACACATCGCCCAACAACACAAATAAAAATCTGTGTTTGTTGATTTGAAACCCCATACGGGTGTTGGGATGATATTTGGCGTACACTAATCCCAATTGTTTAGTTGTATGTCAATCGATAGTTCGACAGACTGTGTAAGCGTTAATTATTTATGTTTAATGCTTATGCAATTGTGTGGTGCACTTTGGATGATGGTTGATTATTTATCATTGCTATTATATACATGCGTTGTATGGAATCCATATAATTAACATTATATGGTAATTGATTGGGCCTCATTCCAATTTGGAAAATAAAGAATATCATAAAATATATTCATGTGTTGAATAAACAAAATAGTCATGTGTTGACGATACTCATGTGTTGAGAATATTCATGTGTTGAAACTTATCATGTGTTGAGTAAAATATTTTAACAATAAAATTTACATCTTTATCATATATAAAATTAGAAACTAACTGGAAATCAGTTAAGATGAACGGTCTCCTGGGTATTGATCTGATGTTGGTTTCGGCCTTCAGGGTTAATATTTAGGGAATCGTTCCCTTACTAATTTACGGTTAGAGTCTGATTAAGAATTAAAGGATATAAAACACAATTTGATCAAATATAAATAACAAAAATACTCATGTGTTGAGAATATTCATGTGTTGAAACCATTCATGTGTTGAAGATATTCGTGTGTCGAATAAAATATATATTCATGTGTTGAAAAAAATATTCATTTGTTGAATAGAATAACGAAGTTATTGAAATATATAAAGCCGTGTTGATTAGATTTGCGCCATTTTGACGCGAGCGATATTTATATCGATTATATTCGTTTTTATAATGAATATAGAAATGGAAATGATTTCAAAATCTAATATTTTGAAAATATTATCATTTATATATTAATGATATGAAATATTCAATTTTGATTTGAAATTGAATATGAAGTTGAAATTGTTTTGAAAACGAATTTAAAACGATTTATAAAATACATTTTGAATTGAAAACGACGAAGTATATATAATATATATATTATATATATTAAATGGCCTGAATAGAACGCGTCGCGCCGCGACAGTTCGCGAATTTCGACCATTGACTTCGAATTGACATTGCGGGAGATCCGACCGTCGGATTCTCCTAAAACCGAAACCGTTGGGTTCGTATCGAAAAGAGCTTTCCAATGAATACTAGAAATTTGAAATCTAACGGTTTGATTTGGAATTATGTCCAAATCAAATTTGGAAAAGGTCGCTGTAAGTGCAGTTCGGTGGCTGTTATTGAAAACCGACAGTACGGGCCTTGATAAAATTATTAAAAATATTAATAGTTTGTGTAAAATCATAATATATGAATTGGACAGAATTGGGATGAAAAATTCCATATTTGAAAAGATAAAAATACATTTTTATCGAAATGAACTAGTTATGAACTAGAATTATAATCCAATGTTTTGAATAAATAAATTGGATTTGAAGTGGTTTTAAAAATAATCAGAATTTCCAATACGTGAATTGGAATGGATTTGAATCGAAATTATCTTCGGAATATTTCGATGTTGGATTTCGTGATTATACAGATATGGTTGTTGAAATTTGATAGATATATTCATATCGTTATTTCCAATACGATATTTGGTGGTTTCAGAATTTGATATTGAATATAAGCCGATATATTTTCTATTTAGAGCCTTGTATTTAATATCAAATGGGATTTTGGGTTCGTCGTGAATGGTGTCTTAAATAACACTATTCTTGAACCCAGTTTAGAAAAGAATAAATCTTTTAATTAAGATTTAGTTAAATTGTCCAGTTAATTAGTATTTAATTGGAATTGAATTTAAATTGGTTTTTGGGTTTATCGTGAGCGGTGTTTTGAATGACACCTGTTCTTTAACCCGATTAACGAGGGAATGTGATTTTGGGTTTATCGTGAACCGTGTTTTAGATAACATTGGTTCTTTAACCCAGTTAAAGACAAGATATTGATTTTTGGGAAGACTAAAACTAAGTGGAGTCTTAATGAATCTTTAATTAGATTAAAGTGATCGAGAATGGAGTATCACCAGTTTTGCTCCAAAGCGAAAGTTAAATCTTTAATTAAATTTGAACGTGAAATGGTAATTAATATTTACCGATAAAGCCGTGGTGTTAGATATGGAGTATTACCAGTTCTGCTCCATGGGATGAATAGATTGGGATTGGGAAATAAAATAAATAATTACTTCGGTGTGGTTCGCTAATCCCGACTAGTTTGGAAAACCTTAACATGGTTTGAAATGATATCCAAAGGAAGATTAAAGAATAAATTTAGAAGAATTTATCTTTTATAAAATTAATGGGAACCTTTCCCTAAGAATGTGAATATTTGAATAAAGAATACCCTGAATTGGAATGAGGCGTATGTTGTGTTTGTGTAACACTTGTTTATTATATACGCGAGTTATTCGGAAAGGCCGGGTTTATACCCATTCTGAATAACTGATTCGGCGATAAGTCGAACATGAAGACGGTGGTTGAAGACCGGAGGTCTTCACATCATTTGGATGATTATTGATGATCTTGATTGGGCTGTACACCCAAGAGGAGGGAATCAGTTAGTGATCGTCCAGACGTACTTGGAGATCGATGGATATGCGAGGAATAAGGTTCCTCCGGTTTCGTTCAGACCCAGAACGAACTTGTAAATGGACTGTTTGTCTGACATTGGATTTTATTCTGTGTGATTGATTTCTATTAAATATATATCTGTTTGGCGACAGAGAATTTATTCTCTTGCTTAACGCCCTTCTCTGAGACGTACGAGCTTAGAGGTTATATATTGATGGATATCAGTCGCATGTGTGGCATGCCTAAGTGGCAAATGATCAAGACTTTTGTTGAAAAGCAAAGTCTTGTGGTTGATGATCAAAGCACAGCCTGTGTGGCATAGCTTTGTGTATATCGTTAATTCGCGAGCCTCACACCTCGGTATGAGTCAAAAACGGGATAAGGACCGTTGGGAGAACACGACGTTTCTTTCTAGCTGTGGGTGATGTCAGTGACCTACCAGCCCTGACATTTATATACTTTTTACCTGTGTGGTTGTTGGAATGCGAGGCGCCTCGGATATAGGTCTGATAGGATCTGGAAACGTGTGTTCAGGAATTGCCAATCCTCAAAAGTAAGAGAGGATTGGCCCAACCGATTCCAAGGTCGCTGTGTGTGGTCCTGAGACATTTGCTAGAGTGTCTCGAACGGAGAGGAGCTTGCCCCTTGCCTCGACTCATGATGGAAATCCAATTTCCAATACGACCTTTGTGGTTTTAATTGTAGAATTAGTATGGTGACATGATATATGGTACCTATACCGCCTATGATTGATACTTATGGTTGAAATTGTTTTGACACTATACACTTATAGTAATATCAAAATAATCTATTTTTAAACGTATCAAGCATTAATTGGCTATTATAAGGTAAAACCCTATCCTCCGGCTTGCGTTGCATTATGTGATGGGACCTGGGTTTTATAATAGCTTCGTTTTTCTTTATTTAGCATTGCGCTGTTTGTTTTATGCACTGGTATTCTTGGGAGGAAACCCGTTTCGTGTTATACGGCGTGGTCCTTTGATTTACCTAACTTTAAAAATAAAGATTAATAACTGTTTAAGTTCTCACACCAGGCACATGACTGACTTGGAGTTTAGTGTTTTAACCTAAACTCTGGGTGCCCTTATTTTCGACATGGGCAGCTAGTAGTTGGGTTTTGCAGATTTATATTCACAGGATCCTGGTTTACAGCTGTAATGATATTTGGAAAGCTCTGTATCCGCATATCGCCTTCAGTTGTGTTTTGTATTATTTTTCCGCTACTATGTATTTAAATGTAATTTAATTCTCTGATATTTGTCAAATGTGTAATATTTATTCATACTCTGTATATTCTTGTATTTTGATGGAATTGTTGTAATAAACAATGAAATGTTCTTCTGTTTGTGTTCTGATTCGTCTTGTCCTCAAAGCAATCCGTGCTTTCCTTCACGGGGAAGTTCGGGTCGTTATACTAATGGCTTGACATTTCCTTTTGCTATTAAAGCTTCGCTCTGGAATTCTAAGTTCAATATTAGATGTTTGTGCCGCTAGATTTAAAACTATGTCAATTCCTAGAGATGACAATGGTGCAACTATACTCGAAATTTGTACTTGATTCAGATGTTAGATGGTTGCTAGTTGATGATGACCAATCTAGTATTAATGTTCTAAGTCTTGTTGAATCTTTGCATTTCTTTTGATGGTATTTGTGTCATTGTTTGTCTGGAGTTTAATGAAGGTTGTTGAGTCAACTAAATTGTGGTTTATTGATGAGGTGCTTCTTTGATGTTTTGTTATTAAATATGTTGAGCATTATGATAAGCCGATCAGAAAGTTTATTGACATAAGATGCTTGCTTGCTTAGTCTAGTTGACTTCATCAATATTGATGCCTAAATGGTCGGTTTTCTAGAATTATTATCGTTATTGTCTGAGCTAAAGAGAGCTATGTTAGGGACTGAGATATATGTTGATGATGATGGTTTTTACGAAAACAACCTTGTTCTAATTATTATTGTTATAAAATATATACTAACATAATTATCTAGAATATATATATATACAGGAAATCTATGCAGGTATTGATTATTGAAGACCGTACAATTTAGAGAATCAAGATTTTGAAGTAGAAAAGTTCAAGATTCAAGACTCGTGAGTATAAAAAATTTAAGAGTTCAAGAAATATAGAGTAATAGTGTCTAGATATTCTTGCTAAAACTCTGGTTAACACTGAATTCTGTTTTCAAACTTCTTTCACTATTTTCAAATGATTTCCAAGATTACTTTCTGGTTTTTTTAATCTATTTTCATATTGATTTCAAAATTACTTTCTTATTTTAAATTTATACAACTTTATTTTAATATCTATTTTTAACTCCTGAAATTTATTTTAACTCTTATTTAAAATTATACTTAATATATTTTAACTCCTAATTCAAATGGTTTCTACTTACGAATTTAATACTAATTTTATTATAGTTACTTATGTTTTCAATTTCCTTGTTTATATTAAATTTTAAATATATTCATAGTTTTGTGTGTATATATTTGCTTTTACACCATTTTATATATTTAGTTTTAAATTATTTTTAATCATCTTGAAAATATATATTTCTAATTGAAATACTCTATTTTAATATAAGGAATATATTTTGTTTTAACTCAGAAATCACCATAATTTTTGTAAACATTATTTACTTCGATTTAAAAAATTATTTTTGAAAATACACTAGTAGATATCAACATATACAAAGTGATATGTCGACTATGTACCGTTGACTTGTTTTTTAAATTTCGAAAATTGTGTCTTTTGAATTCATAACTTTTTTGAAAGGTTGGGCCTATTGGAAAACTATATAACGGCTTCAGAATTCGAATTTTTTAATAACTTCTCATCTCTTTCTTCTTCCTTTCTTCTTCTGCCATTAATCTTCTTGTTTTCCCTAAATCTATACTTGTACTCTGTTGAATTTCAAAAAAAATATACCATTCTTCTTCTCTTTCAATTTTACATCAAACTCTCCGAAATTCATGTAACACTCAAGAGTTGTAGGCAATTTGTAATCAAAGATCGCAAGATCAAGTTTTATCGAGTCAATGCTACAAAACCAATATTTAGAAAAGGTGTGATCATAGCTCGTAAATCAATTGGGTGTGATTGTAGCCTAGAAATCAATCAGGTGATCTTGTAGCCTCGGAAATCAAGAGAGCACACTGTGCTTGGAAGCAGGTGGTGGTGGACCTCGTGGCCATTTAAATCAAGGAATGTAATTTGGAAATTATATTGAAAATAAATTTGCACAACCCAGCGTGGCGTGGGACCGAATGTTGGGTAACTCTGAACCAGTATAAAACCCCGGTGTGTACATTCCTTTTATTGCTTTTCTTTTTATTTTTGCATCTATGATTGTTGATATCTGTGTTCTGCATAACATTCTATTTAAACCGAAAGATTTCGAGAAATTAATAGAATCCATAAAACACTATTCACTCTCCTCTAGTGTTTAATTTACCTTAGGATCCTTGATTCGCATCCCTAACAAGCTACACTTGTTTTTGGATGAAACGAGAGGTTTGCTTGTGGAATGTTGAAACGACTTCCACATTTGGATAGATATTGTTAATTGAGAAGCTAGATGATATGACGAACTAGTTTTGATAGAGAAGAGACAGCTAGGATGCATGATGTGGCAGGTACCCAAGCAGTCTATCTCAAGGGAGACATGGGCGGTAATGGCATGTGAATTGGTAATGAGGATTTTAAGGGACTTTTTGATAACATCGTAGATGAGTTTGTTTGACGGGTTGTTAAGAAATCGTTATGCAGTTAACATTTGAATGTGTTAGGGTTTAAAAATATTGATGCTCGCGATCAATGAGAGATAGTAGGAATTTTGAGTGATGTATTTAACTGCCTCTTTGATGTGGGATGTCGTGTATGGCTTGTCGACATGGAGTTCAGTTGCACTACTTTACTACCAATGATTGATAATGTTTATGGATAAATAGCCTGCTTCGGATGGATATGCTTTCATACTTAGATGGCTTGGCGTGCTGAATTTAAGGAAACCTCGTTCGTAGGGTAGTCAGGAATTTGAATCTGAAGCTCAAAGGTGTTCTAAATAAATTGGAGATAGAATGACAATTGCAGAGTTGGCTTGTATTGAAAATGAATAAACTCGATGATGATATTGTAAAGAAGAAACTAAACCAATTATGCTGATGCAAGCTTGATGTCGCCTCTCTTGCTTTTTGCCTCCATGATGTTGGTGTTGGGAAATTACGCAAATTTCCATATAATTGATTTGTGGAGAAAAGAAATAAAATATAGAATGGTAAGACACTCAAACTTTGATAACGGAGTTCGGCCAATTATGTGTACGTCTCCGGGCTGCTGCAGATCTTTTATTTATGAGAATATTACAAAGCGATTACACAAAACACTTTTCACTCAACACTCGATCTCACTCTCAAGCTTTCTCTTCTTTTCTTCTTATTGGATTTGAGATGGGATGAAAGTTATGAAGAGGAAGGGTGTATTTATAAGGTAAGAAGAGGGTTGGTGGCTTGGTTGGTGGAAGGTTGGTGGTAGCCCATGATGAACACGTGGGTGGCTTGGCTACTGTTGAATCTGCAGCATTACTAATAATTTTCCACTTGAAGACCGATTTCAATCCGTCTTCACACCTTAATTGATGCAACAACCATTATGCTCTTTTTAATCTAGCAGACCAACTGAAGTTGAACACAACTTCAGTTTATTGATAGTTACCTTCTTTATCAACATATCTACTGGATTCTTGCTTCCTTCGATCTTCTCCAGTTTTAATACATCATCTTCCAGTAGATATCTGATGAAGTGATAACGAAGACTAATATGTTTGTCTCTGGAATGAAATGCTGAATTCTTTGCCAAGTGTATTGCACTCTGGCTATCACTGTATAAAGAATTCTTTTCATGTTTGAATCCCAATTCAGTTAACAAACCTTGAAGCTATATCATCTCTTTACTAGATTCAGTGATTGCTACATACTCAGCCTTTATATTGGATAAAGTGACAATCTTTTGTACCTGTGACATCCAACTAACAGTTGTATTTCCAATCATGAATACATAACCTGTAGTGCTTCTTCAATGATCAACTTCTCCTCCAAAGTCTGCATCTACATAGCCTTGAGCTTTGACCTTCCTTTTACCAAAGTACAAAGCGTTATGTACGGTGCCTCGTACATACCTCAAAATACACTTGACTGCTTCCCAATGAGCTTTCCCTGGATTTTACATGAACCTGCTAACAACTCCCACTGCATGGCCAATGTCTAGTCTTGTACAGACCATGGCATACATCAAACTTCCAATAGCTAAGGAATAAGGAACATCATTCATGAAATTTCTTTCTTCCTCCATTTGCGGGGACTGATCCTTGGATAAGCGAAAGTGACTGGCTAATGGTGTGCTGACTAACTTAGCATCGTCCATGTTGAATCTTTTCAAAACACAGTTGATGTAATCTTCCTGAGATAGCAGCAAGAACCTTCTCTGCTTATCTCTAGTGATTTGCATTCCAAGAATCTACTTTGTTGGGCCTAAGTCTTTCATGTCAAACTCTTTTGATGGTTACTGCTTCAACCTTCTGATATCATCCATATTTGATCCTGCTACTAACATGTCATCAACATAAAGCAGTAAAATGATATAACTAGACCTATATTGCTTGAAGTAGCAACAATGATCAGCATTGCACTTCTGGAAGTCCTCCTTGTGCATGAATCCATCAAACTTTTTGTACCATTGTCTTGGGGCTTGTTTCAAACCATACAAACTTTTCTTCAGTCTGCACACCATGTTCTTCTTCTCTTTCTCGAAGAAACCTTCTGGTTGGTGCATGTATATCTCCTTATTCAAGTCTCCATGAAGAAATGTGGTCTTCACATCTAACTGTTCAAAATGAAGGTCTTCAATAGCAACAATACTTAATACTGACCTGATAGTATTGAGCTTTACAACGGGACATAAAATATCATTGTAGTCCACTCCTTCCTTCTGTTGGAATCCTTTGATAACCAACCGAGCTTTGTATCTCTTTGAACCATCATGCTCCTTTTTCACCCGATACACCCATTTATTATGAAGTGCCTTCTTCCCTATGGGTAACTCAGCTAGTTCCCATGTCTGGTTGGAGATGAGAGACTTCATCTCATCTTTCATGGCAAGCTCCCACTTGCTAGCATCATCAACGTGAGAAGCTTCATCATAGCATTCAGGTTCCCCTGCATCAGTTAGCAACAAATGGTTTATATGCCTTTTGTTAGGCACACGAGGTCGAGAAGACCTTCTCAATTCAGGAACTGGAGTAGGATGTTGTGGTGTGTCAGACTGGTCTACACCGCTCAGATCAACGATTTCATCAGGTTGAGGATTTTCTATATTCGGTTCTATTACGAGACTATTCGGAATATCATTTGAATCTGCAAATACTGGCTCACTCTGCTTTGAGTCATTAAGTTCTTTTTTATGTCTGTCTTTGTACATTACTTTTTCATTAAAAATCACATCTCGACTACGGATCACCTTCTTGTTTTCATCATCCCAAATGCAGTAGCCAAATTCGTTTTCGCCATAGCCGATGAGAGTGCATTTCTTGGATTTGGGATCAAGTTTATTCCTGCCTTGATCACTAATATGCACATATGTTATACAACCGAAAACTTTTAAGTGTGATAAATTTACCTCTTTTCAACTCCATAACTCTTCTGGTATTTTGTGCTCTAATGGAACCGAGAAGGACCTCTGTTAATCAAATAAGCTGCTGTGCTTACTACTTCTGCCCAGAACTGCTTTGGTAGACCTGATTGTATACGAATGCTTCTGGCTCTTTCTGTCAACGTTCCATTCATACGCTCAGCTACACCATTGCGTTGAGGCATACCCGACACGGTTCTTTGCATTTTGATCGCATGCTCATAACGGAACTGCTTGAATCTGGTATCTTCATATTCACCTCCATTGTCAGTTCTAAGCTTTTTGATCTTTAGATTTGTCTCATTTTCAACTATAGCTTTCCATATCCTGAAATCCTCGAACACTTTAGATTTATGCCTTAAAAAATAAACCCATACCTTTCGCGAGTGGTCATCGATGAAAGTAACGAAGTAATGCTTTCCACCAATGGATGAGATGGTCGTTGGCCCTCAAACATCGGAATGAACAATCTCCAGCTTTTTCTTGTTTGGAGTTTTACCATTTATTTGAAAGATGACTCTCTTCTGCTTTTCAAATATGAAATTTTTGCACATGCCTATTTCAACTGACTGTAGACTTGGAAGTTTCCCCTTCGAGTGCATAATCTTCATTCCCTTTTCACTCATATGGCATAGCCTCTGATGCCAAATGTCAGAATTTTTGTTGCTTGCTGCAACAGCGATCGAAAATCGTGCTCCTGATATCATGTAAAGAGTACCACTCTTCTTGCCTTGAGTATACGTCAGTGCACCCTTCGAAATTTTCCAGTCATTACCATGGAAAGTCATAGTATAGTCTTAACTAGCCAATTGTCCTATGGAGATAAAATTATTTCTCAAGTCAGGTATGTTATTGACATCCTTTAGCTCCTAAACAAACACATTTAACTTAATCTTCATAGCACCTTTACCAACAATATCACAAGGTTGATCGTCACCAAGATATACCTTTCCAAGGTTTCCAGAGGCATACCTTTCGACGGATTCTTTCTGCGAAGTGGCATGACATGATGCTCCAGAGTCTAGCACCCAAGGCTCTTCCTTTCTCTCCAAAGAGCATATCAACGCTTCATCTCTTCCTGAGGTAGAAGTAACATTTGCCTCTGCCTTTGCCTCCTGATCCTTTGGTGCGCTTCTGCATTGATTTTGGTAGTGCCCGGTCTTTCCAAAGTTCCAACACTCAACGGTCTTTGAGCTGTGGGAATTGTTGGGATTTCTGGATTTAGATCTCCAGTCCTTCAACCTACCTCGGTAGTTCAATTTGCTATGTCCATTTTCTCATGTTGAATTTCTTCCTCTTGATTGTGTACAGAAAATTGAAAATTTTGACGACTCACCAGAATCTCTTCGTCGAATCTCTTAACTGAGAACCATATCACGGATATCATCAAATTTTAACTTATTGTTTCCCGATGAGCTACTCACTGCTGTGACAGTAGCATTGACAGTAGCATTCCAACTTTCTGGCAGGGAAGACAAAAGTATCAATGCTCGTACTTCTTCATCAAACTCAATTTCAACTGAACTTAGCTGAGAAGTAACTATATTCAGTTCATTGAGATGTTGAGCTACCGATGCACCTTCTGTCATTCGCAAATTGAACAATCGCCTCATCAAATGAACTTTGTTAGAGGTCGATGGCTTCTCATACATACTGGAGAGAGCCGCCATAAGATCGGCCGTGGTCTTTTCCTTTTCTATGCTAAAAGCAACACTGCGAGATAACATCAATCGAATAACTCCAATAGCTTGTCTATCAGGAAGAGCCCAATCTTCATCCTTCACATTCTATGGCTTCTTTTCTGAGAGAGGTTGATAAAGTTTTTCTGATATATATAATCTTCAATTTGCATTTTTCAAAAGCCAAAGTTTGCTCCATCAAACTTCTCGATTTTCACCCTTCCTTCATCTGCTGCCATTGCCCCCACTCGAATTTGATTTCCTTTCTGACAAATTATGGCTCTAATATCAGTTGTTGGGAAATTACGCAAATTTCCTTATAATTGATTTGTGGAGAAAAGAAATAAAATATAGAATGTAAGAAACACAAACTTTGATAACGGAGTTCGGCCAATTATGCTTACGTCCCTGGGTTGTTGCAAATATTTTATATAAGAGAATATTACAAAGTGATTACACAAAACACTTTTCACATAACACTCGATCTCACTTTTAAGCTTTCTTTTCTTTTCTTCTTATTAGATTTGAGATGGGATGAAAGTTATGAAGAGGAAGGGTGTATTTATAAAATAAGAAGAGGGTTGGTGAGGGTTGGTGGCTTGGTTGGTGGAAGCCCATGATGAACACATGGGTGGCTTGGCTTCTGTTAAATTTGCAGCATTACTAATAGTTGGAGCTTTGCAAACGTGACCTACAGATGAATTTTGGTTACAGAAACACTGAATACTAGTTTGCTTGGGATTTTAAGAGAAAACCTAATGTTTGAGTTTGACACGGCTATGGCATGATGTTGCTTCCTATAATAATAATAATGTGTTTTTTTAATTGTTGAGAAGTTGATGGTGAGATATGATAGTTGATAAAATACCTATTGTTTGCCTTTGCTGACAGATGATGTTGCAAGTTCTTTGCGATAGTAGATGTAACGTCCCATATTTTTACGGTATAATAATTAAATTATTTAATTACTTAAATAGTGATTTAGAGAATTAAATGGTTGTTTAATTAAATAATATTGAATATTTAATTAATATAAATAACAGAATAATATATTTAATCCTGAAATAATCGGAAATAACAGAATTCACAATATTGTGTGAATTGGATTTATTATAATATTTAATTCAGTTTAGAATTGAATTATATTAACGAATATATTATATAAACGACAGTTGAACGTATAATTATATTACAACTATAATCGAGCTCGAAATGGCACGGCAGTTCGTGATTTGGCGATTCGAACTTTAAACGATTATACAAAATCCGTTTTAAGTCAGATTTCTGTGAAACAAGAAACGTTCGGAGCTGGTGAACTATATCTTTCTAATGGAAGAGAAAATTCGATATTTCATTGTGTAGATTGTGAGTTATGCCCAAATCAAATTTTCGAAAAGTCGCTATGGAATTCCTTTATAATTTTTAGCGATTTATTTATATTATAAATGGATTTTTCAATATAAATTGAATACTGATTTAATCTGGATTTGAAATATCGAGTTATAAATTCAGATAGGAATATTTTGGAGCTGGACAATATTCTAGTGTGAATATATATGATAATATTTATTTATAAATATTTATTTTAATTATTTTTAAATATATTAATATTTAAATTGGTTTATTTAGAGCTTTAAAAATAGTCAGTTTTGCAAACGACCTCCGTTTTCGATGAAACTAATTTTGTTGGATCCGGAATGATAAATTATTACTAGATTTCTATTTTCGTGATTTTTGGAGTCCGATATGTGGCCGAACGGAATTTTAATGTGAAAAAAAGTCAATAATTTGACTTTAAAAATACGCTGTGTGAGCAAACGGACTCAGAATTCAACGAAACCAGTTTCGTTAGGTCCGTAACGTCGAAATATAGCTGTATGTCAATTTTCATCGAATTTGGATATCATATGTTATTATAGGATATTTTAATTGACAAGAACAAGTAATGATAGACTAAAATTAATAAAATAGTTGATTAAAATATTATTTTCCTACTCCTATAAATATCATTCTATTCTTACCCTAAACCTTTTCCCCATCGTTCACTGGTCAAATGGTGAAACCACCGCCACCAAACTCAATTCGTTTATTTCAGAAATCCTAACAAATTGAAAGGTTAATGAAATCGAATGGAATTTAATCTGTTGAGCTCGAATTGGCGTGGGCTTCACAGTAGTATTCCCTGAATTTGGTGTGATGTAAATCATAGTTATTCACTTATTTGAAGAGCTCGCAAGGGCTGCGATTCTCGACCGATTGAGGGAGAGATAGCGTCGACTGTCTGAAGTGAAGACGGAGGAGGTGGATGGCCGCGCTGACTGGTGGTTGTGCGACGCCATAAGGTGGAGCAAGGTGGTTGATTTCTCTGTTCGAAGTCGTAGGGTTTTCGGTGGGGATTTCACAATGCAGAAGTCGGTTGAAAGGGGGTTCTGTGATAGATGAGGTTGTTGGTTTCCTGTAGGTCACGAAGTTGCCATCGACGCATGTTCCAAGCATGAGCAACGGGGATATGATTAATTTGGTGTTTCTCGTTGATGTCTGGAACGATATCGAGGTTGGTGATTTCAGACGTTGGAAGTAGTTCTCATGGCTTGCTTATTGACGGAGGGACGGTCGATGTCGGGGTCAGCCCCAGTAGCACAGTGAGGCGGTGGTGGCCAATCAATGGTGGTGAACTTATTCGTGATATACTGGAAGGGTTCGGTTGTTTTGTTCACGATGATTGATCATGGTTCAGGCGGAATAAACGTGAGTAATGGGGGATTAACATTTTTATTAATTATAAAATGTATGTGTATATTCCTGCGGCATGGATCTCTGTAAGCTGCTTTTCACGTAGCCATTTTCTATGTTCTCATAAAACATGGTGCCCCTTCACCATTTAGAAGTGGCAAAATATAAACCATATTCAGTGATCACAACAAATCAATAACAAAAATAGTATCCAAAAGTATAAAAAGTAAACCTAATCTCGTTTTCCATGTAATGATTGGAAGAAATAATTAAAGGAGTTAGAGTACCATAGTTATCCTTAAAGCTAGAAGTTCAAATACCACTGGCTCAGTAATTGACTGTATGAATGGATAAACTGTTACCATCTGCTTGGTATAAGTGCATGGTTCATTAAGGTGATTAGTGATTTAAGAATTAATTAAGATTTTATTAATTATAAATTTATAGTTAAGAATTGTAGAATGTATATATAAACTTGTAATAATAATAACTATTGCATACATAATTAGAATTTGCTAACCGTCTGATCCGTTGGGATCGTATAGACGAGGGCTACACCATGGAACTGGCTTGGAGTGAACTGGAGCTCGTTACAATTTATAGCGAAATAAATTGCCTGTCTGAATCAACCGACAGTTATCGTTATTTAACGATGATCGTCCAATGTGAGTAAATCTCACTAACTCTGTACAGTTTATATTTTTATAAATATAATCTAATATTGATAAATGATGATTGATTGTTGTGTGATGATTGTTTGGTTGAATTACTGATTTATTGGTTGAAATTATAGATAATGATATATATAAATCGTTAATCAAATATTGATTCTGTTTATCAGAGTATTTCATATTGAAATAAAATTAATGTTGTTTGTATTGTTTAACATCTGTGGATGCAGGGAGACAGGTTGGAGGGATCCAACTGGATTCCTCAATATTATAATACTATTTATTATCATATATTGTTATATATGATGTGATATATAATCTGTGATTGATTATGATGATACTGGTTATGTTATTTGGTATTTTAAATACCATATGAAATACTGGAATGTAAAAAGAAAATTTTCAATGTGAATATTGAAAATGAAATAGAATTATATAAAAAGATTTATATAAAATGAAATAGATATAAAATGAATAGAATTATATAAAAGGATTTATATAGAATGAATAGAATTATATAAAAGGATTTATATAGAATAAATAGAATTATATAAAGGGAATTATAAATGAGATTTAAGTGTTAGAAATAAAAAGGGGATCTGTATGAATAATTCTGCAAATAAAAATATGAATAGAAATTGGGTTTGTAATATTGTTTTTAAATACGAAATCAAATTGTTTGATTATATATAGACATGTTATTCACATTCTATGTGAAAAATTAGATTAAAGTAAATATTTTGCAAATAAAATATTATAAAGGAATTTGGGGTTTGAATTAGGAATTTAAATTGAATTATTGAAATTAGAAACTGACTGGAAATTAGTTGAGTTGAATGGTATTCTGGGTATCGATCTGATGTTGGTTTCGGCCTTTGGGGTTTATGCTTAGAAAGTTGTTTTCTTACTAGTTTACAGTTAGAGACTGATTGAGGTAGGAAGATATTGATCCGTGAATCAGAAATGGAAACGTTTTCCAAAGTTAATAACGTATATTTTCTAATATTTAGAAAATAAGGAATTTATGGATATATGGAAACGATAAATGGGAAATTGGGAAATGAAATGAAGATTAATCGTTAAGATTTCCATTTGGGAATACGACCGTTGTTTGTACACATGTTTTCCTTTGATAGTTAAATCACTGACTATCAAAGATTTTGACCATTTCCGTTGTCAATACGAAGAGACCGGGATCAGTTATATTATCTGAAAACCACTCCGTATGGCATTAGCATTGCGAATCAAATATGATGAAGATAATTAAAGACGGAGTTATGCAAGGGTTGTCCTGTTTACAGAATAGTGCCTTCGGTCTGTCCAGCCCAGGACGACCTGTATGGAAGAATGTCTGACAGAGTATATTTAATAGATCGCGTAAATTGATCTCTTCAAAACGTATTTACGTTTGGTGGCGGAGGAGTTCGTTTCTCCTAGCTGTATACCCGTTGTATTTTTGAGGAAATCAATTTATGATTTGACGGGTATGATGATGTGACATTCGAAGTAAATAAAAGTGTGATCTATATGTATGGCCTCTAGCCTCACAACCGAGAAATGGTATAAAATCGGGTAGGTCGCATGGCTAAGTGGTTAGTTGCCAATTAGGGTGTATTATCACCTGATCCAGAGAAATTCCATTTACTTCTATATTCTATTTCGATGTTGTCCCTTGCGGGAAACAGTTGATGATCGCAACCGTTGGTGATAATACATTCGGTACACTCAAGTGAAATGAGTGACCGGTCATGTTTAGCCTGGGTTACAAGATGTTCTTGTTGAACCTGGTGTATTCCTCTCTAAGGATACACTATCGGAAGGTGGTCTCATACATTGCCAGTTGGAATCCATTACCTAATAAGCGCCCATGGTTTTTGATTATATATTATGTATGTGGAACGTGAGATGAAAGCGTTCTGCTAGATGATTATTATATCGTAGTAGATAGACACTATTATAATATCCAAAGAGTTTTGATATAAAGATTATCGTTTCTTTCAAAAGGATTTTTGAATGATTGAATCAAGTGGTTTGGATTCTCATAAGGGAAAAACTCATTCCGTGTTATACGGCGTGGTCTTATGAGATATCGTTTATTTTCTCAAGCTATTTTAAATTGTTTACTCACGCCAGTCCCATGGCTGATACGGAGTTTATTTTGTATTGTTTTTCCCTAAACTCTTGAGTGTCCAAATTTGTATGGACAGTCAAGTAGTCAGGATTTGCAGATATCATTGGAGGAGCTTGGAGCAGGAGGCTTCAGCGTTATCTAGTATTATTATTTCCGCTATGTTGTAAGTGTTGTACTCAGGGCCGGTCATGAGTATTTATGGGCCTAGTGAGGACCCAAAATTTTGGGCCTTTAATTTTTTTATTTTATGAAATTGAACTAAGTGAAAATGTGCTTTTTCTAGTGTGCATCTTCATTGAGAAAACTGCGTATTCCAGCAAATTCATAAAGTTTTTACACACATTTTCAATCTGTCAACTAGAGGTCCACACAAGCCACATCTCCATTTTAATATATTGATTGATGTCAACAAAGCAAACAATCATATCTACTTTTGCATAGATAAATTACTATCAAGTACACGCATCTTGACAAGAAAAAGCAGCTCCTGTAAAGGTAATACAATTATTTTTTTGGGCCCCCTGACCTAATGGGCCCTGTGCGGTCGCACGACTCGCACTAGGCCAGGGCCGGCCCTGGTTGTACTCTAATAATGTTATTGTATATATATATTGTTTTATTTCAAAGTTATGTTATATTTTATTCGTTACGCTGTAAGATTCGTGTTACTCTGATGTGTTGTATGTTCTTCTTCTTCTTCTATTCTAATTTTCTATCTTATCTATTCTCACCATCTAACTTCTTTCATTAACTATCTGGTATTTCTGATGCTTCGGTAGTCGACATTGAGTTTGTGTCGATTACCAAGGTCGCGAAAACCCGGGTCGTTACAGTAGAAGTTGGAGATAATTATTTGTTCTTTGGTTGAGAGTGGTTTGCTCTAACTGTAATTCGGTGAAATTTTGATAGGTGTAGATTTGATAATTATAGAAGAATTACATGTAGAATTCCACCAAATTGATAATATTGACCTTTTTCTATCAGCCATTGATTGGTTTTTACAAAGCTTGAGTTTATGCTTTTGCATTTAAGTTGAAAGTTTGCGTAATGAATAAGATGTTTCTTTGTCGTTGGAAATGGTTAAGAAAAGTTGTATTGATCTGGTTATATTTTGTTGTTTTGGTACATGCTTGGCTAGTGTGTTTGTTATACCGATGATTGAGAAAGCACGGTTGAGATGAAGTTATCTGATGAGAAGATGCATAGAAAAAAAGTTTGTAGTGTGAGTACTGTGTCTAGTTTATGTTCGCATCAAGATGGCGTTCGGGTGAACGTTGTTTGCAGATCTTGGTGGTGAAGAAGGCAATGGGGTTGTTGATATTATTTCACTTCAACCGATGGAGTAGAGGTTAAGGTCGATGGAGCAGCTGGCGGTGGCAGCTGCAATATGAAGTTGAAGATGACGATATGTAGAATGCCACTTATAGAATTGAACATTTGTGGAGTGCTCAAGAGAACTAAAGTGGAAGGCTTCAATTGCAATAGGTAAAACTCGTGCGTGTTTTCACATCGTCCAGCAAGTGCATGTGTACCCATGTGCTTTCATGTCATCCAACAAATAAAGGTGGAAAAACAACAACTCTAACTTGTTGGAAAAGATACAAATAATGTACTATAAAGGGATAACCCAAGTGGAAAGGCTCATTAAGTCTCTTGATTGTAATAATAAGAGTAGTAATTCATAATTGATGAATCATTTAAGATGAAGCAGTTGAGCATGTCCCACTCAGGGGCGATCTACGGTCTACGAGACAATGAAACAATCAAGAACTATAATTCACTAGAGATTACATTCGTTTTATATAAACTGAATATAGCACATTCTGGTTAAGGGAAGGTGTTATTCGAAATATAAAATTAATGTCATAGACCTTAGGTTTAATAAGCAGTGGCAACGGTTGAGCTATTTTTCAACATGTTTCGCTTCTGTGGTTATGTCTCTATGTTCATAACCTAGAATCAGTTCTGTTTAATGAATATATAGTATAGTTTTTCTTTGTCGTTTTGTCATGTGCTTTTTTGTGTGTCTATATTTATAGCTTTCAATGCCGCATCAAATGCACACGGCTTACGGGATAAGGTTCTAACTTAATAAACAAAGGAAGGAACTGGTTCGTAAATTAAGCTTGTTGAGCAAAAACAATCGGATACCTCCATTAATTATATAGTAACAAGTAACTCGAGTCCCTAGGCACTAGAAAACGAACATCCATGCTTAATCACTTGTTTGTTAGTTGTTCCGCTCCGCTGTTGGATTAATGTTTCAGTGTCCTGCTATTCACACCTTCGTTCCCTCTTCCGGCCACCATGCAATTTCATTCGGTTGCAAACAACCGAATTTCCTTCATGTTCGTCGGCTGCAAACGACCGTGGGACAGTGTAAAATTCAAGGAATTGTCATTCGGCGGTGAACAACCGAAGGAGCATGGTGGCCGGAAGAGGGAACGGGGGTGTGAATAGCAGGACACATGTTTTACTCGAGCATCATCCTCCTTAACAGTTAATAATTACTAATCTTTTTTCTGCAATTAAGGGGCAGGTGGTGGTGGGGAAGAATGCCCTAAAAGAAGCCAACAACCTAGTACTCTTATTCACATGACCCGCCAATTTAATATCCTGAAATTAACTTCACACTGACTAATCATATTACACAATCTCGTTGATACTAATAACATCTCCGATGCACATGTCTTTTTAATGTTAACTAAATGCCACACAGATAATTAACAATTTCATCCACTTTTTAGTCATCAATGTTAATATTAATGGTATATGCAATATGATATGCCATGTTTTTTATTAGACATAAAATGTCTAGTTCTAAACATTGTATTTTACAATATTAAAGGTTAATCAAAGTTGACTACCACTTGTTTTTTGATATATACATAATTTTTAACATTTTTACATGTTTATATTGGAGCAATTAAAACAATTTTGTTGTAATATGTAATAGATTTTTTTTAAGAATTTATTCTACATTGTCTAAATTTTAGTGCCATATAGAAATTACGTTGTAAAGCACTGGAGATGCTCTAAGTGCCTGCTGGCGAGCTCCAACGTGGTACTTGCCATTTACGTTGCATCCGTCGCGTGCTGACGCCCAAATGTTCAGCTTGTTTGAGCAAATTGGGTTGATGCCGTCCAACCCGTCGGACTGTTAACTATTTAATATAATGCTATACTAAATTAAATATATATTTTTTTATAATTTTCTAAAATTAATAATTTATATAAATGATGTCCACTTAAGATATGGTATTTTACGTTGTGATGCGTTGAAGAGTTGTATAAAGAAGTTGGCCACGATTGTTTGAAATGAACATGCATTATTTGGTCACAACCATCCTACGTGTTTGTCTTTTGAAGTTATATCAAATTCAAAACAATAAATGAATATGCCTTTTTTGGACAGGACGCTGTCACGCATCTTGTTTATGAGCCACTGCTTTGTGGACCTTGCGGCCTAACCAGTAGATCAACTGCAACCAGCGAGGGCGTTGCCTTCGAACGTCCACTTCTTCCAACATGAAGTTGGTTTAAACTTTAAATGATCCGAACAGTTTGAAACTTTACCATTTATTTATTTGAAATAAAAATAAATTTACTTATTTTAGTGAAAATTTGCAATTTATTTCGTATTATTCGCTGTTGCTAAACGCGTATTACACAATCAATAATAAGTTAACTCTATAACAATTAAACACTCCGCTTAATATCGCGTTTAATACATCGTTCGTAGCCGCAAACATCTACTCCGTTAATAACGTATCACGTTCAAACCCCTTGCAGTACACCATTCAGTACTAATCATGTAAAAATTGAATCACTTGTTATGGCCAATAAAGAAACAAAGAACAATGCTACAACATCCGAAATTTATTTTGTCAAAAACCACGAAATAATGAGAAAACGATGGGTTCCACCTTCTACTTTAAGGCGCAATTCACGAAGGGTTCTACTCATTTATTTCACAGCCGCATTATTTGACAAAAATGTTTCGGGTGTTTAACCATTTTTGAAAAAATAAATTACTCGGGTAGAGATGGTTAAAAGCTCGTTGGGTTTTAATATTATAAAATATAAATGGTCGGTTCCCTAGTGGACTCTGGGAATGGGCCAGTTGGACAACCGGCCTAAGCCGGCTTCTGGAGCTTCATTTTGTTTTAAATAAAGTTATTTGTTTTGCAGTTTCAAGTTGAGAGAGCAAGTGCTATGCTTCTATAATTGAGGGACCAATGTTCATTGACATCGTGGCTTTTTTTTACTTTGATCTTAAGCAACAAAATGCCCTGACATCGCTTGCAGTTTTATTCAAGCTCATTCTTAACGCCATCCATTTTTTTTCCTGAACTATAAGATTTAAGTTTTACTTTGCAGTTTTACTCAAGCTCATTCTTAATGCCATCCATTTTTTTTGTACTGAATTATGAGATTTAAGATTTGCACGGCGATTAAATTGTTAAATACCTATGGATTTATTAACTTGCCTCTTTACAGAAAGTGAAAATTAAATTGAAGAGCTTCTCATTTAAAACTAATAAGTTTTAAGAATAACAAGTTTGAGTAGTTAGATTAAGAATACTTTATAGAAGAATTATATAACTCATTTGTCTTTTTAGGTGATATAGAAAAATGATAAAATCATTTATCATTATTTCTATATTAGTGAAAATTGTAAATTTGTTTACTTTTTTTAAAGTAAATTGCTCATACATTTAACTTTTCATAAATTTAGTCTTTTAAATTTATTACCCTAAACAAATAAGTCTTTTGAATGAAAATTCCCTAAAACATTAAAGTGCGTTTGAAATGTTCAAGAAATTTTCCAACCAAGGACACGTTGGTTTGCCTGCTAAAGCGTGTCCATTGTCGCTCCATTGAATCTTAATATTCAGCATCAAAGATGTCTTACTATCCAATGGTCTGAATTAAACTGAAGATTCTAAATCAATTAAGAATTCAAAATTGGTCGCAGACGTCGATTTAATAAACACCGAACAATGGAAGTTATTTAAGAGATGTATAACAACGAGCACTTATTACACTTGTAGCGTATTTAATAAAATTTTAATATATTTTGGACGTCTATTTGATAGGCTTAAATGACCAGACACATAACGTACAAACGTCCAAAGATGGATGCTTATTTAATAGACGTTCGGACACTAAACACCTATTAACAAAGCACATATCTGTTTCGACTAATCTTTACTGATAGTTAAACTGAAAGCACTGAATTTCGATTCGATCGCGAATTCATAAAAATATTCTTAACTCATGTACAATATAACTGAATTCTGACATTGCTTAAAGTTGAAAATTCAATCTTAACATTCTAACACCAAAAATGCCTTCATCATCAATAATCTTAATTAAGCCGAATTGTTGACGTCCAAACGTTGGCACAACACCCAAAGAGTTCAATGTCAGTTAAATGAAAATGAGGAAATAACAAGAAAAATGAACTCACAATGGTTTATAGTGGTTCGGTTATTGTTTTCCTACGTCCACTTTGAGTATTTTTTCCACTTTATTAATCAAACTTAAGAGTTACAGCCCAGATCTGTATTACTCACGAGATTACAAGAGTTAAGAGAAAACAAAGTGCTAATAAGTCCTTCTGTCGCCAAAGAAAGAGCTATTTATAGCTGTAGATTCGAAGGGAAACTCATGAGTGTGCGGGAGAGGAAGTCCACAAGGTCTTAAGTCCCAAAACATTATGTAAGAGGATCGTTATCAGTCTTGCGATCGGTACCGATTCCCAAACATTTTGTTTGGGTTTGGCGTTGTGGCTTTATGGAGTTGCTTCTCACGCCTTACTTTGCCTTCAGGTGAGTTTTGGTTGAATTCCGATGGAAGAATCGAAGAGTACGAGTTCTTGAAGTCGGAAGTTGTTGGAGTTGCCAACTTCCGAGGAATTATACTAATCCTTGATGAGTTGTGATGAATTTCAAGAGGTTGAGGAGTTGTGTCGATCCCCAATACCCTAAAACTATATATTTAGTACTTTGGGGTATGGGGAGTCGTACCGATCCTAGAGCGAGATTCCTACTGATCCCCAATCACTTGTGCATCCACGAGTTGTGTTGATGAGATGGAACGATCGTACTTGCACGACTCCATCAGGACTTGATCTCTAGGTGCTTGAGTGACGCTTTTGAGTCGATTAACCCTGTGATGGTCGAATCGTTCCAATTTGGATTGGTTCTGATGGCTAGGCCAAAAATTCGAGTAACACTTGCCCTCTAAAGTATGTCTTGTGTGAACATGACGTGCTTTGAATCGACATAAGCCTTTAATGTCTGGAAAGATCTCCAAGCTATGTCCAACGAATGGTCTTGACCTTTCCATTGAGAAGTATGTACCAAAAAGTGTGGTTGCAATGCTTTGTCGATGTTCATTGGTATAAGTACATAATTCTATCATCGTTGACAGTTCTGACTAGCTTGAACTCCACTGCTAATACTGGGATCAGTCTGATTTCTCAGATAAACATCTAATCTCTATTGATTTAAGAAATTGAATGTTAATGACCAACTCCTGCTTACACTGGAGTGTATGCAATACGTTACCGGTATAAATTCGTGTATGCACTCACACGCTCATATGTGTTCTTGCGTGATACGATTAGAGTTGGTAATGTGAAACACAATAAAGTTAATATGTATAGGCATATGATTGTAAGGTTAATTTTAAAAAAAAAAATCGAATTCCAGCGTCAAATATGTACCCCTGAATTATTAAGGATCATTCATATACCAGTGAGTACGTGGTTGGTCATCGATTCGTGTTCGCCTTAGCGATTACAAAAACATAGCTATGTTTCGAATTTTCAGAACATCGATCCCCACATTTCCTTCTTTCCCTCTCCTCATCTCTTCCTCTCCCATTTTTGTAAATTAAGTGACCGAGGATCGGTAATGATACGGGGATCGGTACCGGTCCCCCAATACTGAAGCATTTATCCAGATTGTAAAAATTATTTCGTCCTCCCCTATAAATATACTACTTCGTTTTCACTTTTTTGGCCATCTTCTTCATATCCGCATACTTAAGTTTTAAAAACTCCAAAATTGTAACCACCCGCAAACCCTGTTATTGACCCATATATTCCCTAATTTTGAACTGATAGGACCTTCGACACCCCTAGACTCCCTGCTTCGACCACCTACACATAACTTTAGGTAGGTTTTGACTTTGATACCTACACGAATTGTAGATTTGTTTGCATGATCTTGTAGCTTACGGGTTTATGGATGTGGAGGTTGGCATATCGATGTGGATATGGCGATGGTGAGGTACCAAAGTCGAAAGCGATGGTGTGGCCACGACGTATGTGATGGAGTTGGTAGGGGTGATGTGGTTGTTGGAGTAGGATATGGAAAGGAAGGAGGAAAGGGGATAAGAAGAGGAGAAGGGATTGGGATACAAAGAGGAGGAGAATAAGAAAGATGAGCAGAATTTTCGTAAGTTTTCGCGGATATGAAAATTTGCTTCATATCCTTGGACTTAGTGAAAACTCTGAGTTTCAAGGAGGAGAAATGATGGAATATGGAGAAGAAGAGGGATTCAGGATCGATGTGGGAGGATGGCGCGAGGGAGGAAAAAAACTTTCTAGGTGTTGGGGATATGAAATGAAATTTCATATCCCGAAAACGAACGAATTTTTTATTAATTTTTGGAAGAAGGAAAATTGAACTTATGGGGATACGAACATAACAAGGAAAGAATGAAAATTTCCTAAGTGCTCGGGGATACGAATTAAAATTCATATCCCGAAAACCTAATGAAAATTTTCGATTCTAACTTGAATTCATGAGCTTAGACCACTTTGCGACGTTGCGTGGTTTGATTAAGAGTTAAGTCTAATGTATCGCACTCCAACAAGCCGACATTTGAGAAAAGAACCTTGTAACAAACCGATAATTCAGGTATGCACATAGGATTAGAGCATAAAACTGGACTATGGACATATGACCGAATTACCAATTCTAGATTTCTATTCCCAACCCAATCACGGTGTAATCGCGACTTGATTCAAATGCCGCGACGATGGTCAGCGATGCCGATGGTTTATTAAGAAGACTGAACCTCATCATCAGGTTCAGAAATGCTTATTGCACTTGCGTTAGCATGCACACATTCCACATTAGTTTACACCAACTCGTGGGGCACATATTTTATCATGCATACTATTACAACTATCGTAAAAGTATAGTTTGCTATGGCACCAAGGAGCTCTAGAGGACTCTAAGGCTTGTCAATTGAAGTAGCATGGCATCCTTCAAACACAAATAATTCATCAAATGATTTGTTCCCAACCTTTAGCCACCATATAAAATCGGAGACATATACTTCTTCTCACTAAACGAGTCCATTAATGCACAAATCCAAAAGGAGTGATCCGAAGGGTTGCAGCCAACAAACCCGCATGAGGATGAACCAGCTTCTCAATAGAATCATGATGGGAGGAAGGAGGCCTACATGAGGCTGAGGATGAGGGTGATGACCGAAAAGGCATTCCTTTGGCATCAAATATGTTGTATGATGTAGTTATTTTAGAGAATGCTTCAGACTTGGTTGTCTCCAGAATCGATGAGGTCGCGTTGATGTGTATATGCACGAAGTATGACATACCTCGTTATAAAGTCCAGGTTCCCAAAAGGAACGATATGGCGCATGCTTCCTCGGAGGTATATAATGCGTGGAGCAGATATATGTGTTCTGTTGGGTGTATGCCCCCGTTATGTCCCTTCATTCGAGATATGCTGCATTATTTTCGTTTAGCGCTAATGCAGTTTCATCAGAATGGATATGTCTTTTTGCTCGAAACCTACATCATGTACATAGAAAATTTGGGTATAGGACTAACTAGAGAGGATATTAGAGAAGAAGGACCTATCCATATGTTGTCTATTTAGAGGCCTAAGCTAATAATCGCTTTATCCTGGGGGAGTGTAACTAATTCAACATTTCAAGCATGATTGGTTTCTACGTTTGGTTCCCTCCAGGATTTGCGAGGAGATGGTTTGGCAGGCTTAAGTGTCTCAACACTCATGTTTTATTTCAAGTTACTTGAGTCGTGGGCTCCGGACTAATTTGAATTTTATCTTGGCAGGTATTCTACGGATTCAGAGTGATAATGTGTATATATAGAGAGTCATGTCCTTGAGAGATGTTAGAAGTGACTCCCGAAATGCCCAGACCTTAATATCAGATTACCTTCTCTGTGCGGCAGGTTTGCTTCTCGAGGGCCGCTCCACGGGTCGTTAAGATAATGAAAATGTTGGAGCAGGAGCTAAAGGAGAAGACGTGCCCCGGACCAACTCCTAGATGTGCCTCTAGTCATGCTTCTCAATGTGCCCCTAGCCAAAGGTGAGGAGATCGAAGTTAAGGAGGAAGAGGAAGGCCATGATGGAAGTGGTAAGGAGGAGTTTATTGGAGAAGAGGGTTTGCCTCCCTCTCCTATTCCATCTCTGTCAGAGCAGAAGAGGTTAGGAGAGGTATCCAAATTGGTTTCTCCAATGGTAACGTCGGAAACCACCACGCTGATGGAGGTAGAAGGAAAATTCAAGGACCTGGAAAAATACCAATAAAAACGTCATTGTTCGGCTTGAGTGATATGAACATGGAAAGCTTATTGCTGATCATTTGGGAGATAATCCCTTTAAGCAAGACAAAAGTTAGTCCATCAGAGGGACACTAAGGAACACACACTTATGAGCATTGCATATCACAACACTTATCTTATGCATGTGTGGAATGATTGTCTCTAACTTGGGTTTATTATCTACGTACAATGACCTACGAGGCGATAAAGATAGAGATCAGGGACAAGGCAGATCTAGTAACTCCCCATATTTTAATACACAATAATTATATGATAAAGATAATAAATTGAATATTAACTAATGAAATATTCAGAATTAGGCAAAACAGACTTTACCGTTGCGTCAGTTACGAAATTTTGGTTAGGCAAACTTTCGGTTTGCGTAAATCAGACTAAATATGTAGGAGTTATGAACCTAAGAAGATTGAACTAAAAAATTATGAAATATATATTATAAATAAACAATACATCGCATAAGAGCATTGGTTAGTGGGCGCCCAGCCCATGACTAGGTCGACCCAGGGGTCGACCAATGTCTAAGGCAGGTCAAGCCTAAGGTCGACACAGGTAAAGGTGGGTCGACCTATCTACATGCAGGCAGGGTTCCTGCTTCTGTATCTGGACTACTTTCTTCACTACATTCATTCACTAACTCAGTCTAAGGTGTATGGTTTGATTTATAACCCTAAAATATAATGGTTAGAATTATCCTAGCTAATCAATAAATAGGCTAGCAGCCTCACTATTTTCCAAACACATAAACATCCTTCATTCTTCTTCCTCCAAGCTATTTCTGAATAAAAATAAGAAGATGTTGAGGTGTTGTCTAAATGTAGATCAAAGAGGAAAATTTTAGTTTTTCTACAACAATAATTCTAAAGAGACATTTTTTGGATCTTAATCAAATCACTGTAAGTTCTAGTTATTTTCAGATTTGATAATTAAAAGTATTCTGATAGTAAATATTCTGAATCTGAAATTATACAGTTTATATGTTATTGTTTTACTGTCAGTTATCTATTTAGTTTTTAGCTATTGTACTATTACATGTATATCCCTATTACCCCTTTTCTTTTTAGTTTTATTTACAGTCTTGTGCCTACTTATTTAGTTTGTGTATTTCTAAATTGGATCTATATTTTCTCCTTTTCCATTTTATTTCGCACTATACATTGGACATCTAGTGCCCAGGATATTCACGTTAGGATTGCATAAATTTGGGTTAAATTGGAATAACGTGAAATGATAGTAAAAAGGAGAATTAGGCATATTGAAACATGAAATCCAATGACCATATAATTGGGATAATTTGCAAAATATGTTAATCTAAATAGGTTAAACTTAATTTAATAATTAAGTAGAACATGTTGGGAGTATCAGATCTAATTAAGTAAATAGGTAACTTAATATACATACATACATATATATATATACACATATGAGCAGGTGCTTGTTTTGAGGAAGGGGTTGTGCACATAATAACATTTATAGGAAATGTCATTTACAACCATGCTTATTATTGAACTTAAACCTGCTAAGTTATTACTTGTTAATTAATAAGCTAAGAGGTCCCACGTCTTGTTGTTTGTACCTAGTTTGGGGACTCTTGAAATCCTAGTTTTGGGGGCACAAGTCTCAGGGGTGGCTTGTGTCAATCTTGTTGTGTAGAACACATATCAGCCAGTATCCATGTTGGTATTATAGAAAGAGGCCTCGCACTAGGTAGGGGCCAAGGCATGCTTTACTGATATGGATTGTAAGAGGTTTAAAGGTGAAAGGTGGGTATGGGCATTTTCCGGCCGAGTCATGAGCGTGCATGGGTCCGATGGGGGAAACTAAGACGCTGTAACATCAGCGAATAGGTATGTGTCTTATAGTTGACGGGATAGGGACTAATACCCCTACTTTCTTAGTTGCCATAGGATATTTGTGTAGTAGGGAGCCGATCGCATGGGTAGTAGTTAGGATAATACCTAATCTTAGTTGTTTAGTAATTGTGCATAAACTTGGGATACGAATGAGAAGCATATATGATATTTACCTTGTCTTGTTATCTTGTTATGTCGTTATCATATTATCTCGTTACCTCGTACTTCTGTATTTTAGTGTAGTTTCATATTCATCATTATTTTTCTATCTTGATACTTTCTATCTTATCCTATTACTGAAAATCACTGGAACTCGCCAGACTTTATGTCCGACCTAATTTTCTTTTCCTTCTCCCTCTTCCTTCCCCCCTCAGGTTCTCAAAGCGGTGGTGGATAATAGGTGGACCGTGATTCTATTCTGCTTGGACTTAGATTGCTTTCTTTTCCATGTATTACTTCAGTTTATTTATCTATCTTTATTGTTATGACATATGAGGAAGATTATTTATGGTTTTTGTACTCTGATGATTTATGAGATAGATGTTTATGGTTTCTGCTGAAATTGATTTGAAATAAAAAGTTGAAATTTTCCACTGCATATTTATATTCTATCTTGTTAAAATTGGTCTCTGTATTACTGTTGTGCTTCACAGAACTTAATGCATCCTCATATGGGTGACATTATGGGACGCAGGTATCACATTTGGTATCAAAGACTCAGGTTACAAGATCAGAGAAAAAAAATTTGAAAAATAATTTTCAAAGTAAAGATTTACAAATAAAACCTATTTTTGGAAAGTATACCCCTCAAGTCATTTACAATATTCCTTCACCCTCATTTTGAATCCTTGTTTTTTCCTTTTTCAGCATGTCTAGGGCTCCTAATTTCCCTAAGGGAATTCCCATTCCGGCATGGTTCTGTAGATACGTAGAAGTTATGACACCTGCTGGAGTGTAAGTAAATATCCCTTCCCCAGCTGTAGCCTCAATGGCTCCACCCAATCCTGTAGTCAACTTCTTTAAGCCTTTTAAGGATTTCTGCATGATGGGAGGCAAGTTGTTTCGTGGTACTGAGAGTTTTGTGGAGGCGTGCAATTGCCTTAGAGAAAAGAGAATGTATTTAATTTAATGGAGCTCGATGGTAGAAGATTTTTTTTGGCCTCTTGGCAACTGAAGGACGAAGCATCGTATTGGTGGGAGTTGATTCAGGATGGACAAATGGTAGCTACTTTGGATGAATTTAAGGCTAGATTTGAGACTTGGTTCCTGTCGCAAGCCGATGAAGGAATGCAAATGGAGAGATTCTTAAATTTGAAGCAAGGAAGCATGATAATAAAGAAATATGTTAACAATTTTAATCAAATAGCGAGATTTGGATTGGAATTGGTAAACACTTCTCATTAGAATTTTTTGAGGTTCATAAAAGGATTAAATCAACCGCTCTAAGATTTATCATTGACTCGTGTACCGATGGGAGTAAATTTTGAGAGACTTATAGACATGCCTTTGATGCACGAGGATGGTAAAGAGGAGAATAAAGAGGTTAAGGCTGAGGAAGAGAAATCCAAGCCTAAGAAGGAGAAACCCACGGCTGAGAAAAAGAAATGGTGTCCCAAGAAGTGCATAGCTAAAAAGTGAGGAAAACCTGATACGACATAAATCAAGTCTGAGGTTAAGTGCCATGGTTCTGGAAATTTGGGGCACTTTGTGAGAGATTGTTTGAAGACGAAGAACGCTGGTTTCACCTGTGGTCAAGTTGGACAGTTTACAAGGAAATGCTATAACATGCAAGGACAAAAGGCTGGATCATCTGAAGGGTAAGTGCATACGCTCGAGGCTGGTAGACCGGATCATGGTAGGAAAGTCACTGTGGAAGGTTGATTTCTTTTTTTGACTATCCTATTAGAACTCTCTTTGATTCCGGTGCTTCTCATTCATTTATATCCAACTTTATGGTAGATAATCTGCACCTAGACACTAGTATTGTTAATTATCTTGTTGTAGTCTCAAATCCCATGAAAGGAATGATTCATTTATATAATGATATGTAGGGGTTTGAATTTTTTGTTATGGGCATCGAATTTGAATGCGACACATATGTCCTTTGCTACATGGGTTACTGATTAATTCCAGAAATGGATTGTCTATCCAAGTATGGTGCCATCCTTGATTGTGAGAGGAGAGTTGTTAGACTTTTAACATGACAAGGTAGAACTCTCGAGATTTCTTGTGACCCATGGGGGCCAGCTATGCTCAGTTTCCTAGATTATCTTGATGCTTCCGTCGACGATCTTCGATCAGTACCGATAGTTAGTAGTTTTCAGGGCATGTTCGACGAGGTTTGAGGATTACCTCCCAAACGAGAGATAGATTTCCGGATATACTTGGTGGAGAATGCGAAACCAATCGCTATACCAATGCGCCACATGGCTCTTAGGGAGAGGAGGGAGCTCAGCAAACAAGTAGGCGAACTAGCCGGAGCATATCTGAGTGGGGAGCTCCAGCCGTCTTTGTGACCAAGGCAGGCGGCTCTATCCATCTACGCTTGAACTATTGAGAATTGGATAAACTCACCAAGAAGAATAGGCATCCACTTTTGAGGATTGATTACTTGTTTGACCAGCCAGTAGGCACTTCAGTTTTCTCATAACTGGATCTAGCCATGGGATTTCATCAGCTTAGTGTAGCAGATGATAGTATTGACAAGACAGCCTTCAGAACTCCGAACGATTTCTTTGAGTGGTTGGTCATGCCTTTTGGGCTGACCAGTGCAATCGCATACTTCGTGGATTTAATGAGTTAGGTGTTTACGGAGTATCTGAACAAATTCATGGTGATTTCTGTGTATGATGTTCTGGTTTTTTCGAGGAGCGAGGAAGAGCATACCAGAAACTTAGAGGAGGTTCTCAACACACTCAGATCATATCAACTTAAGGCTGAATTATCTAAGTATCATTTCTAGAGAGAGGAAGTAAGGTTCCTAGGGCATGTAGTCTCCAAGGATGGAAAGAAGTGGACCCCACAAAAATTGTCGTAGTTCAAGATTGGAAAGCCCCTAAGAATGCGATAGAGGTAAGGAGTTTCCTTGGATTTGCGAGTTATTATAGAAAGTTCATTAAGGACTTTGCACAGATATCATCTTCGCTCACCCGTCTAACGAAGATGAACTTGGCTTTTGCCTAGAGCATTGATTGCTAGGATGCATTCTAGAGATTAAAGAGGGCTCTAACATCATCCCTTGTTCTGCCTCTTCCCGATGGTAGGAAAGTGTTTACGGTTTACACAGATGCTTGTGGCAAGGGATTAGGTGATGGGTTAATGCATGAGGGTAGGTGGTTTGCTATGGAATTAGGCAATTGAGAGTTCACGAGAAGAACCACCCTACCCTCAACTTGGAGTAGGCTGCAATAGTGTTCATAGTTAAGTCTTGGCGACACTATCTACTTGGAAAGAGATTTGTGCTATATACGGATCACAAGTTGCTCAAATATTTGTTCACGCAAAAGGATATCAATTTAAGGCAGCAACGATGAATAAAGTTCCTTGCATCCTATGATTTTGAGATAGATTATACCTTGGACGAGGGTAATGTAGTTGCGGACGCGTTGAGTAGGCATATGATGACCATGAGTCCTCTATTCGTAGAAAGGAAGACCTTGGAGTTTATCTCGACCTTTGATTTTAGGTCATCTATGGATTTTACGCTTGGATTATTTGCATCATTGGAGGTGTGACCTACTCTTATGGAGCGTATTGGTTCTACGCAGCGAGAGGATCAACAGTTAGTGGATATCTTGGATAGACTTGGTAGAAGAGAGGCCTCTAGTCACCTAGCTAGATATTCCGTGGATGAGAAGGGTTAGCAACGTCGAGATAGGAGATTGTGTGTTCCCAGAGTTGGAGATTGGCTAAGATCAGTTCTTGAAGAGGCTCACTACTCTCGGATGACTATCCATCCGGGTGGTGAGAAGATTTACTGAGACATGAAGCGAGTTTTTCATTTGATTAGCATGAAGAAAGACATGGCAAAGTTTGTGGCCCGATGTTTGACATGTCGGCAAGTTAAGGCTGAACAAAGGAAACCTGGCGGATTACGTCAACACTTGGATATCCCACAGTGGAAATGGAGAGCGTCTCTATGGACATTATTGATGGACTGCCCATATCAAGGAAGGGAAACACGAGTATATGGGTGAAAGTAGATAGATTAACTAAGAATGCTCACTTTATTCTGGTCAATAGCAAGAGAATGACAACTTGGCTAGCATCGGTATACCTTAGAGAGATTGTCCGACTTCATGGGGTACCTTCCAGTATAGTAAGGGATCGTGACCCCACATTTATGAGTGAGTTTTGGAGGAGCTTTCAAGAGGCACGAGGTACATAGTTACAACTTATCACCCTCGTACCGATGAACAGACTGGGAGGGTTAATAGAATTCTTAAGGATATATTGAGACCATGTATCCTAGACTTCAGTAGAACTTGGGACGAGCAACTCCCATTGGTCAAGTTTTCCTACAATAATAGTTATCAGTCGAGCATAGGGACGATGCCTTTCTAGGCACTTTATGGACGACTTTGCATATTGTTGACATGTTGGTGGGAGTCTACGAATAGATTTCTACTTGAGCCGGAGGTGGTTAGAGATACTTATGAGAATACGGACCTTATTCGAAGAAGGATGAAAGCAGCTCAATATAAGCAGAAGTCATATGCCGATAAGGGGAGGACTGACTTGGAATTCGAGGTAAGAGATATGGTCTTTATCAAAGTGTCACCTTTGAGGAATGCAGTTCGATCTGGCTCGGTAGGGAAATTTACACCAAGGTTCTTAGGGCCATTTCCCATAGTTGAGAGGGTAGGCCAAATAGCCTACAGAGTTAGACTACCGAAGAGGCTAGTGGGAGTTCACGATGTGTTCCATGTTTCCCATTTAAGGAAATGTTTGCATAATTCAGTAGTGGTAGTTGAGCCAAGTACGCTTGAGGATGCTGAAGCTGAAAAGGAGGCGTCGGTCGTAAAGTTCCTACCCATTTTCTTGGATCATAAGTTAAGAGATTATGCAACAAAGAGATCAAATTAGTGAAGGTGCAATGAGGAGAAGATCGAGACGATGCGACATGGGAAATCGAAGACAAGATCCGCGTTTCTTACCCTTTTCACTTTGAGAGTACGTTCTTAATTTCCTCATCTTTTGAGTTTGAATTTGTTTATGCATATCGTTTGAATCATCTATCCTTAGGTAGAAACCTATTTTTGAGAACATGTGTTGGATACATATTATGTTTGATGATTGCAAGTAGATGTAAGTGTTTGTTAGTAGATGACCGTGGATGCATATACACGCACATAAACACTAGATCGGCTTAAGCACTTACATATTGCATATGGATGTGTGTGCATTTTAAATTTTCAATGGATGAAAATGGTTGAATCATCACATGGATATTGCATTTTGGTGAATGGTTGTGCACACATATAGAATTTATATGTATTATTAGGATTCTTTTGCATGCATATTTGATACATGGCACATACATATATTGCATTAAGGAGGTCAACTAAATTAGTCGACCGCCTGATTTTTGCATTAGTGCAGGAATATACACACAACACACCTTCGCATGTGTTCATACAAAGCATTAGAAATTTCAAGGACAATGGATGCCTATGGTTGATGGATGAGTAGATGGATATAGGTTTTAAGTAATACATTCTTCTTAACTTAGAGATTTCAGGGACGAAATCCTTTAAGAAGGGTAGAAGTAACACCCCATATTTTAATACACAATAATTATATAATAAAGAAAATAAATGAACATTAACTAATTAAATATTCAAAATTAGGTAAAATAGACTTTACCGTTGCGTCCGTTATGAAATTTTGGTACAAATAGACTTTCAGCTTGCGTAAATCGGATTAAATATGAAGGAGTTATGAACATAAGAAGATTGAACTAAAACAGTGTAATAATATAGCGCAGAAGAGCAATGGATAATGGTCGATCCGGCCTATGACTGGGTCAACCTAGGGGTCGACCCCTGTCTAAAGCAGGTCAACCCTATGGTCGACACAGGTAAAGGTGGGTCGACCCACCTACATGCAGGCAGAGTTCCTGCTTTTGTATCTGGACTACTTTCTTCACTACATTCATTCGCTGACTAAGCCTAAGGTGTACGGTTTGATTTACAACCCTAAAATATAATGGTTTAGAATTATTCTAGCTAATTTATAAATAGGCTAGCAACCTCACTATTTTCCAAAGACACGAACATTCTTCTTCCTCCAAGCTATTTCTGAATAAAGATTAGAAGATGTCGAGGTGCTTCATTAACGTGGATTAAAGGGGACAATTCTAGTTTTTCTACAACAACAATTTTAAAGAGACATTTTTTGGATCTTAATCAAATCACTGTGAGTTTTAATTATCTTCAGATTTGATAATTAAAAGTATTCTGGTAGTAAATATTATGAATATGAAATTATACAGTTTATATGTTATTGTTTTACTGTCAGTTATCTATTTAGTTTTCAACTATTTTACTATTACATGTATATCCCTATTATCCCTTTTTCGTCTTAGTTTTATTTACAGTCTTATGCCTATTTATCTAGTTTATGTATTTCTAAATTGGATCTATATTTTCTCCTCTTGCTTTCTATTTTGCATTATACTTAGGCCATCGAGTGCCTAGGATGTTCAAGTTAGGATGCGTAAATTTGGGTTAAACTAGAATAACTTGAAATGGTAGTAAAAAGAAGAATTAGGCATATTGAAACATGAAATCCAATGACTATATAATTGGGATAATATTCAAAACATGTTAATCTGAATAGGTTAAACTTAATTTAATAATGAAGTAGAACATGTTGGGAGTATCAATTGTAATTGTGTAAATAGGTAACTTAATATATATATATATATATATGTGCACATACACACATATACACACACACATCTAAGCAAGTGCTTGTTTTGGAGAAGGGGTTTTACACAGAATAACATTTATATAAAATTTCATTTACAACCATGCTTATTAATGAACCGAAACCTGCTAAGTTATCACTTGTTAATTAATAAGCTAAGAGGTCCCGTGTCTTGCTGTTTGTATCCAGTTTGGGACTCTTAAAATCCAAGTTTGGGGGAGCAAGCCAAGTGGTGGCTTGTGTCAATCCTGTTGTGTGGAACCCGTATTAGTCAGTATTTCTGTTGGTATTATAGAGAAGGGCCTCGCACTAGGTAGGGTCCAGTGCATGCTTTACTAATCTGGATTGTAAGAGGTTCAAAGGTGGAAGGTGGGTACGGGCGCGTTCCAGTAGAGTCATGAGCTGCATGGGTCCAATGGGGAAACTAAAATGATGTAACACCAGCGAATAGGTTTGTGTCTTATAGTTGACGGGTTAGGGACTGATATCCCCTACTGTCGTAGTTGGCACAGGATATTTGCGTAGTATGGAGCCAATCACATGGGTAGTAATTAGGGTAATACCTAACCTTAATAATCTTCTTATTAGTGCAAAGACTTGGGATATGAATGAGAAGCGCATATTATCTTTACCTTGTCTTGTTATCTCGTTTACCTCATACTTGTGTATTTTACTGTAGTTTCATATTTAAAATTATTTTTCTGTCTTGATACTTTCTATCGTATCCTATTGCTGAAAATCACTGGAACTTGCTAGACTTTATGCCTGGCCTATTATTCTTTTCCTTCTACCTCTTCCTCCCCCTCGAAGTTCTCAGAGTGGTGGTGGATAATAGGTGGAACGTGATTCTATTCTGCTTGGACTTGGATTGCTTTCCATTCCATGTATTACTTTAGTTTATTTATCTATCTTTATTGTTACGACAAATGAAGGAGATTATTTATGGATTTTGTACTCTAATGATTAATGAGACAGATGTTTATGATTTTGACATTGGTGGTTTATTTGTAAAAAACGTAATGTCATATTTGATTTGAAATAAAAAGTTGAAATTTTCCGCTGCATATTTATGTTCTTTCTTGTTAAAATTATTCTCTGTATTATTATTATTATGCTTCATAAAACTTAATGCCTCTTCATATGGGTGACATTAAGGGACGTGGGGTGTCACAGGTCTCGACGATAGAAGCCACGGGTCATTGGCATCATTGTTAAAGGAGCGCAAATGTGAGAGTTCCACCGTAAACAATCCCATGAATACGGTAGTAGCTATTATGTCGAGATTATTCTCAACGTTTTAGAGTCTCAGCCAGCAAGATCAAGGGTGATAGATCCCGAGAAGGTAGAGTCGATGAGCATAAGGCAGTTAGTAGCTCCCCCTTTCTTCCTTTTATTCCTCCACCAAGACATTTTCCTCCTCTACCCGTGACGAGAGACACATGCAGGGATAAACCTAGAGAAAGCTCAACAGTGGAGAGATGGGGAGAAAAGAGGAAAAGCAGAGCAATCGAGCGAGATCCTGAAACAGATGAGATGACTCCTTAGAAAAGGAAGTAGTATGTAAGGAAGAACTTCCTTAACTACTAATTCAAGGAGTTGGCTGGGATGCCTAAACTACTGCTAACCAAAATATTGAGGAAGCACATGCAATAGTCACTAGAACTCGGGAAGAACAAAAGGAGGTAGTGGCCTCCAAATCTGCTCGAGTCGCTGAAGCTGAGAAAGACAACATAGAACTGACTTTGGAAAACCAGCGATTGTTGTAGGAGCATGAAGAGACTTAGCACCCCAAAACAGAGTGCGAGGAGCTCAAGAAAAGGCATGAGTCAAACCAGGTCTAACTTGAGCAGGCTAGAAAAGACAAGGAAGCAGCAGAGACATCAAACAGGGACTTGTTGGGTCAAGTTGACGAAGTTAAAAGAAACTTTGAAAACCAGCTAGAGGTGCTTAGAGAAAAGACCAAGGAGTATGAAGCAGATGCTAAGAAGTAACTGGAATCATCGATCCTCAGATTTTATGCGCAAGTTATTCATCACCGCAGAATTTCGTGGGTTGATGATTACGCTCGGATCTTTGCTCTAACCTAAGGTTCCTAAATGATGAGACTGTTGCCTTCAAAGTTGATGAGGTGAAGGAAGAACCTCCCACGGCTCAGCATTTGGCTGACGATGAGAACTATGTTTTGGCAGAAGGATGCGTGACTAAAAGGAGGATTCAGAGGTAGAAGTGATGAAAAGATCCATTATGGCTAAACGGAAGGGGACAGTGATCGAGATGTCCATTTTGGCCATACAACCAAAGCATGTGCTTTCCAAATTTCTGCTATCCTGCCAGATACCACTAGGGGTCCATCCCACTCAACTTCTAATGATCCGGGGTATGACTCCAAGCATCCAGGGATGGACACTTGAGGCTTCCTTCTGTCCATAGCTGAAGGCACCATCACCATGGAAACTGTGAGCATATGTTAGAAGGTATATCCACTTTCTCTCCAGTGTTTGAGAGGATGACATTAATAAACATAAGAAGTCTAGCACTTCTTCTTCGACATATAAGTAACTTCAGAATAGAAACTCTCATCGCCTTCGGGACTTCAGCGCCTACCGGGACCATGCCTGACATTGATGAATATAAGAGGTCGATGAGCAAAGAGTTCAGCAATACCAGCGTCTATAGGGATCTTGAGCAGGGTGAAATCGAGCAGGGTCATATGCTCGCTGAAATGGAACTGTTGATGGAGGATGAAAGAAGAAGGAAGATAAAGGAGGTGAGGGTAACCGGCAATGGCAGTGAGATGGGCGGGCTGACCATGCACGAGTTAGAGCAGCAAAAGAAAACCTGTCTATTTGTTAAGCAAGAGGAGGTCGAAGCAAAAAGAAAGCTAATAAAGAGTAAAGAAGAGAGCTTAGGAAGAGACCAAGAAAAAGTCAAGGAAGAGGTTACGAAGGTTCAGACTTCAAAATCCATGGTTGAAATTAATCCTTCTTTTCTGAAGGTAATTCCTGTAAAGCTAAAATTATGGAAATCTCGGATAAGGGGAAGAAGACACACGAAGAGGACCCGGCTAAGGGTTTTCAGATGAGTCCCTATTCCAAGACAACCTCGTTAAAAGGATCAAAGGGAATAGAGAGAAGCAGATCAAAGCAGAAGAGGAAGGAAAGGGAGGATGAGCTACCCAAGGCGCCAATGAAGAAGTCACATGATAAGAAGAAGGGTGGCTCCTCCAAGTGATACTGTGGATTCTTGAGAATGATTTTTTTGTTGGTTGACAGTGGCATGAGTATGACCCTCGCTTTTGGTGACAGACTGTGTTTTTGTGTTAATCGTTCCATATAGAACATTGACTTGTGTATAAAAGTTGAACTTTACTATTATTTCACACGAGTTTATTATAATTGTTCGTGTATTTTTTATATTTTCTAGTAGTTGTACTCATGTAATGTAACTCGTCATTATACTTTGAATTGTGTTGCTCAAGACTTCACTCTTGATGAACTCATGTTGTGTGAAGTTCAAGTGTATCAACTTCACTCTCAAGTCTTCCTTTCAATCGTTAATCTCAAGTCTTGTGAAGTTCAAATATAGTAGCTCTACTCTTAAACCTCCTTCTAGTTGTTGATCCCAAGTCATCAGGAGACGATAGATGGATGTCATTGGTTCAACCTTTATACTCTCCCAACGTTTCTTTCGGGTTAGAGTTAAGCAAGTCGTTGGTTCACCATTTTATACTCAAATCCAAACTCTGAGGATCGAAGTTGGCCAAGAAATTGTCGGTATCACCCTTACTTATGGTGAGTTTCCTCTAATTCCCGAAACTAAGGAGCGGCGTTGGACACTTAGGTATAAGTTCCATAATTATTTATGCTCAGTCTCATCGTTGGTTGGAGATTCGAGTTAACTTATGGAGTGTAACACCCCGTAATTTTATAAGACATTAAAATGATAAACTAAGGAATACTTAATTAAAGATTGGGAATTAAGTAAAACGGGCTGTACCATTGCATTCGTCTCGGAATTCTGGCCAGGATAGACACAAGTTTGCATAAAATGGACATCTTATGAGAAAGTTATTAAGGTTAGAAGTTTGTATACGTATAAGAGAAATATATGTAAACAAACATTATCCATAATTCAAAATAATTCAAAAACAAGAGGCGGGAAGGTGCGGGAATTCATCCCATTTGGGGTTGACCCCGTGCCCTATGCGTGTCGACCCATGGGTCGACCCTACAACAGGAGTGTCGAGCCCTATGTCGACCACTGGGTCGACCCCCTCGGACGAATCTGGACCTGCTGTGTGTCCTGGTTCGTTGACTGATAGCTATATAAAGGACCTTAATCCCATTGTTTTATTCATCTAAATTAATGGCGATAATGAGGTGCTGCCCCAACTCAGATTATAATAGCCTATTCTTCTGCAACAACAAGTTATACGTATTCCGAGATCTGTGCTACAACATCTACAATCAATTCTCTGTTCTTTAAATCCAATCACAGTGAGTTTATGTTGCTTTTATACATAAACACCTAAAATGTAATTTTGACTTGTTTATAAGTTTGGATCTAAGCCTATGCCTGTTAGTAACCTGAATCATAACAAATCTGCCATTGCTTGTAGATCTAATTTAATGCTTTATTCTCTTATGCCTATTCATGATATCCTTATTTTGTTAGTTTTCTTATTCATGTCACTGTATGCCTATTCTGTTAGTTTGACCAATTCTATCATCATATGCCAGTTTTATTTACAATGCCTATTCGTGTTCTCTTCTCCCCCCTTTCCCTTTTTGTTTTTATAGCCTGGCTACCTTCAAGCCTAGGCATGTCGCTGAAATACGCGAGCACACGAAATTGGAAATGATTTGGAATGGAAAATTAGGGAATAATTCATATTGTAAAACATGATTGGGAATTTCGGGCATAATTTGTATCTTGATCCACAACTTTAATCTGGGGCATAACTTGTATCGTGAATCAGATGGGGGTTTGGGGCATAATAAACATGAAAATTGGTCAGTAATGAACATGCCTAGATTTACAGTAATTGGAGACTATAACCGTGCTTAAACT
Organism: Allium sativum; assembly: GCA_030737875.1. Lineage (NCBI taxonomy): Eukaryota > Viridiplantae > Streptophyta > Magnoliopsida > Asparagales > Amaryllidaceae > Allium > Allium sativum. Next base: position 954,296,187 of record CM060915.1, read on the forward strand.
TGAGGTTAGATTACACTTATGGTAGAAGCCTGCCCGGAACCGCCCGGCATATCCAGCGACCACAAGTGGTGAATCTAATGTGAGGTGTCTAAGTGCATAAACATACACGTAATGGTGCTAAGACACAAGGTTAAGTCCGACTTGTGGTAGAAGTCTTCCCGGACCGAACCGGCATATCCAGCATCCATAAGTGGTAGACATAATGTGAGAGGTCTAGCGCATTAATAACCATAAATGAACGAATGGTAAAAAACTTGTAATACTTAATTTGTTTGAATATGCAAGGGTTACATGAACCGGTCAACTTAAGTAGGGGTTAAGTAAACTAGCTTGAATCAGTCGGAGGATTAAGTTAATCTTGTTAAACATGTGGGGATGGGTTATACATATAAACCCGGCAAACTTAACATGTTGGGGTTATGCAATCTTGTTAAACTAGTAGGCATAACCTGTTGAAATCCTAGTAATGGGGATGCAAGCCTAGGGGGAAGCTTGTGTCATCCGGTGTGTGGAACCTGTATCAGTCAGTAACCTATCTTGGTATCAAACAGAGAACCCCGAACTAGGTCGGGGTCAGGGCATACTTACTGAGTTGGTTGTAAGAGGTCCATCTAAGGGACGGTGTGGGTGGCGCATTCCGACGGGGTCATGTGCGTGCATGGGTCTGGTTCCAGGGAGGATTAAGACGTCATGACACCTATAAATATGGTTTGTGCACATCTTGTAAACAAATGGTTGCCACTGTAGGAAGCGATACATCCTACTGTGGGGCTAACACATGGTATCTACGAGTTAGGGAGTCGATCGATTGGTGGGTAGTAATTATGGTACATCTAGTCTTGCTTGTTTAGAAGCCCGTTATTATCGCTGGGGGCAACGCCTGTCAGCTCCATTGGGCTGCCTGTTATTGTATGGGAGTAAAACCTCTCACTAGAAGTACACCTAAGTCTACCATCTTGTACTTGTTGGGATCAATTTGTTCTTGTTATACTAGTAATGGTGTAGAGAAAAGTATTAGAGAAGCGCAACATGTTCTATTATGTTTATTCGGTTTACCTTGTTATACCTGCCTTATGACACTGTTACCTTACCCTCCAGTTTATATGCCTATCATGATGCTTTTATTTATTTATATGCTAAAAGTAACTGGACTCGCAAGACTTTATGTCTGACCCATTTTTGTTTCCTCTTCTCTCTCTTCCGTTCCCCCAGGTTCTCAGGGTGGGAACACTCAAGCTTGATCAGGATTCTTCTTTCATTCTTCTTGGAGATGCTTAGATGTACTGTTTAATTTCGTATCTTCTCTTCTATGGCTATATTTTGGAGATTATGCTCTTTTTATGTATTATTGTACTCTGATTTTGGTACAAAACAGATGTTTTGTGTTGATGTGATGAGTTTTCAGTAATTCAGACTTAAATTGGGTTTGGACCACGAAGCTTTTCTATTTAATAAAGTTTTTAATTCCGTTGTTATTTTATATCTGCCTTGTGATGTTTATGTTTTTGTTTCTGTTTACCCATAACGCTTCACGAAACTTAATGCGTAATGTTAAAGAGTGACATTAACGGATGTGGGGTGTCACACGGAGGATCGAACACTCCTACAAAGTTAGATTCTGTGTGTAACTTGAAGTGGTGGATCAATGCCAAGCTCTAAGGCATCGATCCAATGTTGTGTGCTCGCGCGTGTAAGTCAGTAGTTCTCATAACTATCACACTACACATAGTGGGAGCTTACTAGTTGTGCAAGTTGACGAGTAAGTAAACGAATCACATTTAACTCTAGTTACACTTTTGCTTGGTAAGTTTAAGGTCATGCCAATAGATAGACTCCAAAATATGCCAGAGCATAAATTGGTCATGTCACATCCATAGGGCTTAAGGTTGTGCCAACCGATAGACTCCAAAAATGCCGAAGCATAAATTGGTCGCATCATATCCATCAGGATTTAGGCTGTGCCAATGAATAAACTCCTAAATATTCCAAAGCATAAATTAGTGGTGTCATACCCATCGAGCCTAAGGTATTTTCCCTTAGTTTAGGAGGAAAATTGAAATGATTTGATCGCAGTTGTTGTAATGGTACTCCGACAATCCATAGGTAAATCACGAAGGTTTAAGTTGTTACTTTAGCACTTCGGAAACAGGTTACATTTAAGGTTGGACATGTCAAAGTAAAATCTTGTAATCGGACTATTCTTTGAGAATGAACAACAAGGTTTACATTGAATATAAATTTAAGAGAAATGAAATAAGTATTATGGCGCCATATATCTAAGCCACTTATTTCTATTGCAACCTTTCTAAGTCGAAGAGTTTCTCCTTGAGGATCTAGCCTATAACCAAGGTCTTCGTCGGCTGTTGTTCATGGCGAGCATTGGATGGTTCGTGAATTTCATTCGGAGGACCTTGTTTGTACTGCTTAAGTCTTCTCTGGTGGATAAGATTTTCTATTGCATCCCTCAAATGGAGGATGTCATTTGTGTCATGGTTATACATTTCGTGGCGCTTGCAGTATTTTCCAAGTTCCTTAGCCTTATCCATTGATTCTCTAGGATTCGGCTTCTTGTAGTGGAGAGTATTGCAAGTTTCGAGACAAATATTTTCGAGGGAGTTATTGAGCAGAATGTAATTTTCAAATGGTTGGAATCTCATTTGATTCTTATTTTTATCATAGCAACCTCCACATTTACCTTCCTGAGCAGGTTTTTGGGAGCAACCCCATTACCCTTTCCAAAGCTTTCTCCATTTTGTTAAGCAACGACACTTTATGGCACAATTCCCTGATGTGGGTTGTTAGGATGACCAATTCAAGTAGCCTGTTTCCCATGCGCCTCTTCTTGGTATAGGAATTGACTGGTCTTCTCATAGAAAGCTTCCAAGCTATTTGGTTGTTTTCAATCGATCTGTACCCCGAATTCTTAATTGGGAAGCATGCCCTCTGCAAGATAGATGAGGACGGTACATGTAACAACTGTAAAATATACCCTAAATAGACATAGGCAATAAAACTAAATATAAATAATAGTAACTAAATATAAAGACCCACAGCCTATGCCTTAAACCCTACGTTTCACTCTCTTCTACGCTTCCATTTTGTCTCACTGCCATTCTTCTTAATTCCAGAAACATGTTAGGTTTCTTCTCTTCTTCTAAAATATATTCTCCCTTCTAAATCTAAATTATATTCTAGATTCTGGAATTAAGTGTGTGTGTGTGTGTGTATGAGATTCTAAAACTGATTCTCAGATATATATATATATATATATATATATATATATATGAGATTCTAAAATTGGTTCGCAAACACATATATAAAGAATTCATATGCTTTTATTAAATTCTTAAAATAACAATACATAACCAAATTATCATATTAACCTGTCGAAAATTAAAGCAAACACGAAGGAAATAAATCAGGAAATACAAACTAAAGTACAATCAGAAATATACTAAGGAACAATATTTAAGCAAGACCCCTGGTTAGATTCGCTTAAGCCCATACCCATTTCGTGCATATATCTGCACTACTCCATAAATAATGATGCTCCATGTCTTTCATAGTTTCATCGCAGAAACTACTCTGTAAAACTAAGAGTACTCCATGTTTTTTGTGTTTATAGCACAAAACATTCCATAATTTCCCTTACTATCTTCATGAAAGAAACTTGTAAAGTGCCACTATAAGAACCGAATCTACCCATTGGAAACTTCTAAACTACTTTTACCACCTATGAAATGGTGTAATTTGAATTAGCAAATTCATAAACACCATTGATATAAACGTGTAAACTGAAGTTTCTCGAAACCAACCAAATGAAAAGTTTAATTGTAAGTGGCATAGACAATTCATAAAAAAAATTGCTGATTGTAGGAGATAGAATTTTTGATAGAAAAAATTCAAATCCGAATAACAATTTGCATAGTACTTCATCAACTATCTGTAAACGTTGTTCCAAGATCTGCTTCTCAACATCATTAAACATGAATCTGGGAAACAAATGTGAAAATTGACTAAGGCAGTGAACAAATACGATATAATCCTTTAATCATAATCGCATAATGTCTTAGATTTGAGTAAGCCTTAAGAAAATAGTGAATATATATATATATATATATAAAGAGAGAGAGGAGGAGGAGGATTTAGATTACGCTGATTCAAAAGGCTCAATCCAAATTTGTTAGATTCTACACTGAATTCACTATTCTACTCTTCATATCTCTATGAGTGGAAATTACATCAATTTTTTTGTTTTCCATATTTTGTAGTGTAGATTTGGATTGTTATGCCTAGAGAGATTTGGATTTGCACGATATAAAATAATCCTCCAAATCCCTTATAATTTGCTAAAATGGTTAATCAATTGTTGTAAATTGGGTTTTGTTTATTGATGTAATAAAAGATAGGCTTTTGGGTATTGTACAATTTCTGATAATGGTCTGATTTACTTCCCTGTAAAATTATAAAAATTATGTATGTGTGTGCAAAGGCATAAGACTTGAATATTGTAGATTTAATAGATTTATGCCTCTATTTTTAAAGTAGATAGTTTTAACGTATTATATACAAATCACTAAAGTCTTAAGTTTTTTCGTATATATATAAATCATATGAAAAATGAAGCAGTACCAAAAAGGAGATTTTACTATATTGCACCTTGTCTTTCTTTTATTATTCAAATAATCTTTTAAACCTTGGTTACAAGTATTACATATATGTTGTTATTTCCATGCTATTGATATAAGTTAGGGAAATAATCTTGTAGACATTATTTTGATGTTAGGATTGACATTTCCATGGTTTAGGACGTTTCTTATGTGCGCTTGATTTATGTTTTATTTATTACTATTTATAAGGTAATTACTATTATACCATAATTAATGTATTACAAATGCGTATTAAATTCGTATTAAGAGCATACTAAATGCGTTAAAATATGAAATTATAAATATCCCCATAGGAATTTTTATATGTGTGAATATTAATGGCTTTCGTTAGTATTAATGACACATAGACACGAGGTTAATCCTAACTTATAGTAGAAGCCTGTCCGGAACTGACCGACATATTTAACATCTATAGGTTAGTCAGGTTAAAATGAGAGGTCTAAGTGCCATAGAACATTATAATTATTACATAAGGACGCAATGTTAAGCCAAACTTATAGAGCCACCTGAAAAATCCAGCATCTACAAATGGTCAGTTTAATGTGAGATGTCTTTTGTGTATGTTTTTTTCTGTGTGTGTGTATATGTATATATTTGTGCGTATTAGGCTTCCTCGAGAAGGTATTAAGTGGTTGTCTTACCTTGTTTGGGTATTAAGTGGTTAGGACTATGTCTATTACTAAGATTCACTCCTTAGTTCTAGGTCAGAGTCATGGGACCTACCCTTATTAGGTCTTAAGTGGTCATTAGGTCCACCTTTTGTCTTATGAACTTATAAGGTATTAAATAGTCCTTTATAAAATGATAGACGTATAAGCAAAGTAATTCTCTGAAAGAAAGTTGTTTGCTTCTTATCTAGGGGCAAATTGAGGGCATACCTAGGGATAGGAAAATAAGAGTTCCAAAGGAAGCTAATAGAACCGCCTATCTAAGAGAAGTATTAAGTGATTAAGAGTTCACTGATAATGACAACTAGATAGCAACACATGGATCCGCCAAGAGGATCATAAATGGCGATGAATGTCTATCTAAACCTGGTATTAAGTCCAAGATTACTATCTCTCGATTTACATTGAGAGTATATTTAATAGTGATGATGATTATATGACAAGGCCTTAAGTGACTTTAAAGTAGTCCGCCTAATCAATATATTTATTTGTGTGTTTTTCGAATTTTCGTAGACATAATTTGATGAATTTATATTGCCAAATATAGAAAATAGACATTCCTTAAACTTATGTGATTTTCATTCATTATAACTTATTGTTATGACCTACCTCCTCATAACAATTAAACAGGTTTGTCGGTGGGAATGCTTAGGTGATAAAATCATAGAGACTGGAGACTGGTGAAGGAGGAGCTATAATTATTATTATCATGTTTGGTAGATTATTGTACCAATGGATATTATTATCATTGATGTGCCTTTTATGACAATTGAGACTTGATGTAATTCAACATCATTGTGGCTTTATTTAATGGCACATCTATTTTCTTTTATTATATTTTATCCCTTTCACTGTAAGATTTTGATTTCGCTTTTAGTTGGCTCTATATATGTAATCCTTATAGGAACCAACGATCTGTTTATAATTGCTCTAAATTCCGATGGCCCTTCTCTAGGTCAGAATTTAGGCTCATTCCGAGCGGGTTGTTACATGTGGTATCAAAGCTTAGGTTATTCGATTACGGGGAGACCGTACGTATGATAAGTGTACTTGTCATTTTAAAAAAGAGTTTTAAAGAAGTTTTATTATATATAAGTATATTAATTTATTTAATGTTCGCGTATCTTTATAAAATAGTACCTGTAGGTCTTTCTAGGAAGGGATCAACCTTAATCCAGTAATGACCTCTAAGACCACCACATCAATGGAGGCTGGGCATCAATTCTCGAACTTGGACGTAGTCCCCATCGATACATAAACTTTTGGGTTTAGCGATGCGAACTTCAAGATCCTATTGTTGAACATTAGGGAAGTTACCCTTCAAGAAGGTCGACATCTAGTCCATGGAGGGAGCACTTAGGACACATACAATCATAAGAACTGCATGATAGAACACTTATTTATATGCGTAGGATGTTCGATTCTCATTTAAAGTTTGCCTTGTGCAGGTTCAATGGCTCGAGATGGTGACAGAGATTGAGATTGAGGGTCTGGAAGTTATCGACGATCGAAAGGCGGAGTCATAAGCAGTTTTATAAGAAGTGTGGAGTTGCAGTCACTAACCCTACGATATTACGACCATGGCAGCAGTCGACGACATCGGGACTATCCCCGTCATTCGGCGTCTTCGCCAACAAGTACCTTGTCGGGCATAGCAGAGAGGAAACCAAAAACCAATAGCACAAAGCAGCCGGTGGTGATCGTACCTCCTTATGTCCCACCTGCAGCGTCGTTGACTAGGATCACAGGAAAAGACAAGTCCGAAGGAAGCTTAGGAACCGGAAGAAGGGACGTAAGGAAGCATAACCCAACAATGCCCGATATGTCGGAAATCCCATAGTTGAGCATCGTGTTGGAGAAAGAGATATTAAAGAAGTCATTTCTAGGCTTCTATTTTGAACAGCTGCTATGGATACCTGATATGCATCAGATCCCACTGCATATCAACAAAAATATATAGTCCTAGGTGTATGACGTCTTTCACCAATACCAAGAACTGTACGAGTATGCCAAGAGTCTCTCAGAGCTAATTATCCAAAAGAACATCGAGATTCAAGGCTTAAAGCTCCAGGTCAAGTTTGAATAAGAGAGTCTCAAGAACAGGGAAATCGAAATAGGTAAGAGATATTCTGATTCACATATATTTCAACGTATTTGAGCAACATGTTTATGTTATAACTCTCTGTTGTCGAACTAGACGGACTAAAGAGGGAAGTGGTGGAGGTTAAGGCAGTGATGGTCCGGGCTCGCGAAGAGCATAAGGATGTATTGGCTTCAATCGTAGCTCGAGCGACAATGCTCAAAAAGAAAATAAAGTGTTATCTGAAGAGAATGCCCGACTATCGGAGGAGAAAAAGGATGTGCAATAGTTTTGAAAAAGCATTGAGGCTCTGACCATAAAGAACGAGAAGCTGTGAGAGGAGAATGAGAGGGAACAACGCCTAATTAAATAGAACAAAGAGCTCAGACGACTTCTTGAATTAAATTATGTTGATCTCGAACAGGCAGGAAGGACAGGAAGGTAGTGGAGGCTTAGAAAAGAGAAGTGTTGGGCCAAGTAGAAGGTGTCAAAGACGAGTTCGAGGCCTAGCTAGAAGAGTTCAAGGCTGAAGCTAGAGAGGTTCGGGTATAGGCGGAGATGGAGCTGGAACCGGTGATGCGGGGATTCTACGTAAAGATACTTCAATTCCATGGAATATTGTGGGTCAAAAATTATGCCCGAACGCTTTCCCTAGCTTGAGAAAAGTTGGTGAAGAATAAAGTTACTGTCCGGAGTGAAGACCGTGCATGAGGAGGCGCTGATGGCCTAGTACTTAATGGACAAAGAGCGCCAGGTGTTGGCGAAAGGCAGAGCAATGCTAAAAGAGGATGCCTAGATAGAGGAGGCGGAGTGACTTGCTATTGAAAGGGGAAAATCAGTTACTATTGAGAGCATGGTGGTCACTCATGAATTTAGAGGTGGTAGTTCCTAGCAGCAATAAGCCATTCCTCTTGGTTCCGCCAACGGACTGTCTATGCCAGCTCCTGCTGTTATGGGTTATGATCCCGACTATCCAGGGTTGGAGCACGGACGCTCCCTTCCACCAACCACCGAGAGCACGATGCCAATTGAAGCCATGCAGCAGGCGACGAAAGATATGTCCACTCCCCAAATTGTATCGGAAAGGATGATGTTAGACCAAATTTTGGTATTAACACCCAAATGCAGTGTGAAATCCTCACAGACACAGATCCCAGATCGCAGAGTGCAGAAACAGTAAATAACAGGAAACACACGAGGTTTTTATAGTGGTTCGGCCGTAGATGTAGCCTATGTCCACTTTATAATCTTATTGTTATAAAGACAATTTGCAAGAATCAGTTACATGTAGACATACAATCTGCGTGTTCAATGAAATTACAAGACTTTATACACAAAATCCATGTGTTAGTTTGGTTTTTGAATGAAGCGCAATGTACTTGTGTTATTGTAATCAAGGCTGAGAGTAAGAGTGGCCAAAAGATGCCTTCAAAATGCCATGTAGTGGTGTGTTAATAGAGGTGGAGAGGCTCCGAGTCGGATGCTACGTGTCACGACTGGGGGCGATCTCGGAAAGTAGTGGAACATGACCTCAAAATAATGCTATGCCATGTGGAGCTTGATCCATGAAAGTAGGAAGAAGTTAATCCTTAAAAATTGGTCAAAACTGATATGCTGTGGCAGCCTCCAACGGATCGGGTCGTGCTAGTTCGATCTGAACCGATGTCCTCGACTCGAAGATAGGATGCTCTTCTAAGTAGTAAAGACAAGGCGGGTCGGATCGGGTCCTCTCCCTTCAGTCCAATTCGATACCTTCCTAGTTTGGTTGCTGAAGTGTTCCATCGCGTGCCACCGGCCAGGTCTTCTCCGCTCTGAACCGCTATACCCGATCCGATCCGGGATTTCTTTAATGCAAAAATCCAAGTTTTGAGCACTGTGCGCGTTTACGGTAATGGGCGTAACTTCCGAGCCGTAAAGCCGTTTGGGCCAAACGAAAGCTCTACCTGAAGCTAGTTTAGAGGGCTAGAAGAGTTATGGAGCAAAGCCCTGTAATTGATGTTTTCGGGCCCAAAAGATGTCATCTGATATGAGTTTCAGGCTATTTTATGTCTGCAGTGCGACTTCAACCAAACCACTTCATGATTTTAGGTGACATTCTCTATGATTTAGCGAGTTTCTAACTAGAGAATTCTCGTGTGATGGCGTTTACCAAAAAGCGTGTCAATATGTTTGCCCCTTAGAACATATCTTGCTGGTTAAAGGAAGATGTGTTCTGAAGAATCTGAGGAATCCAGAAGTCTGTACCTGCAAGGAGATAAGACAAACAATGCAAAAATGGCTTCGAGACGGCCTTACCGGAGTACGACGACCAAGGAAGTGCTATGAGGTTCCAAGACGACTTTACTGGGGTAAGACTACCACGGAAATGCTAATGAGATTCCAAGACGACCTTACCGAGGTAAGATGACCAAGAAAATGCCGGTGAGGTTCCAAGACGACCTTATCGGGGTAAGACGACCAAGGAAATGCTATTGTATTTTGTTTATACTGGACGGATCTAGTATGGAGTCGGAGCTCAATGCTTATTACTAATTCATGAAAGTGCAGCGGTCATGAGCCGGACACGACTGGAGACCACAAGTCGGTTCCATGCATATGGGTTGATGTGACCGCTTTTATTACATGCAGAGAAAACAAAGAGGGGCGAGAAGTCACCTAAAAGCCTAAAAACATGAGCTACGGACCGGAGTCCGGCAAACTGAAGAGATCCGCTGATTGGAATCAGTTAATGATAATCCCGCGATTTCTCGATCCAAGATCGTTCCCTCTTTGGGGAATAGGTGGTGGCAGCACCGGAGCATATGCATGCGTTGTTGGTTGTGTAACATACTCGGGCATCTCTTCTCGTCTGACCCAATCCTCAATCAAATCTTGCAAATGCCTGCAGTCATTAGTTTTATGACTGTCTATGTCATGAAATATGCAATGCCTTCCAGAGTTGCACTCTGCTAGCGTTGGCTCCCTCTTGGGAGGCCTTGGATAGGAGGTAGCACCTCCTGTATCCATGTAGATATCAGTCATCGTTGAATTGAGTTCAGTGTACTTATCATATCTGGACCCTCTCCGGGGTTGAGCGTTGCGATCTTTCTTTGCAGCGGTCGCTCCTTTTCCCTTGTCATTGCCTTTTCTAGAATCAGACGGTGCTCCGCCTTTAAGCATGTCGACATCGAGAATAGCTTTCTCAGATTTTGCATCTTCCTCACGTAGAAATCTATCTGCTTCAAAGTAGAATTAGCCGAGATCTCACAGTGGGTCCCGATACGAAGAGGTTTTGAAGTCCGATGTATCCCGAACACCGGATACTGCAACCATCAATACCATGGATGGTTCAGATCTATCAACATATGCTACTGTAGCGTTGAATCTCTCAAGGAAGGAACGTAGAGTTTTGCCAGACCTCTGCTTGATTGAAGTGAGGGGCAGGACATTCTTGGGTCGATATATGTGGACTCGAAACTATTCAATAAAGCGAGCGACCAACATGTTCCGGGTGTTGATTGATTCTGGTGCTAGTTGCCGAATCCACATAGCAATTATATAAGTCATGAAGAGAGGGAAGCAATTAGCCATGACGTTTTCTGATGCCGATTGGAGTTTCATATGCCGTTTGTATCGCATCTGGTGCACGGTAGGATCTGTCCTACCGCCATAAGGCTCATGAACTGGAAGTTTGAAATCTAGGGGATTGCGATAATTCCTGATTTCCTGTGTGAATGGAGTGTGATTGACGTTATCCACGTCACTATGATAAGTGCGGTCTCTCGAGAGGCGTTCAATCAAATTAGCGAGCCGATCGCTTTCGAAAAGTTATTGCAAATTGCCAAGATCAGAGCTGGTGCCCCCAGCATTGATTCCGAGAGAGTGAGGGAACTCGAGATGTGTTACACGGTGAGCTACCTGAATTGGGTCGGACAGGCTCGCGGTTCATAGGTCGGAGGGACCGAACCAACCCGGTTCGTAGCGATGGCCCCGAACGGGTCCGTGATCGTTTGTCTGAGTGCCTTGGCCATTGCGAAGTGATGGACCAGAAGTCCTGACGTCGGATCGGATTGGAGCAGAACGGGGCCGATCCAGGTCTGAACGGATAGTTATGTTAGTGGTAATCACAACATGTTTCATATGTCCGGGAGGGGGCTGAATGCCCCTCGCTCTGTCATCGGTTCGGATCGGGTCCGACTCGACCCGATCAGATGTTCCTGTTGATCCATGTTGTTTTCAATTAGTTGTACGTTGTTGCTCAGCCTTCCATTCATCCGAGTGTTTGCGAACAAATTAAACAGTTGTAAACAACTGTAAAATCCGTTCGGCTTTCCTAAACAACAAGGATTGTTGTAGAGGGTGTCGAACTCTGGGACCAAATATATTTTAATTAATAAATCCAATCAAGTTATTCCAGGATTTTGATTGATTGAAAACACATAAAGTAACAGCAAATAAAAAGAGATTTATATAATAAGAGAAAGCAATTAGGGGATAATGACATAGATTGGATTCACACTCATCAATAGCCAACAAATAAATATAGATCTAATTCATGTTTCTGTCACACACATGAATCAACGATAATTAGGTTCTCAGAAACAATTAAGTAAATAACAACAAGCATAGCCTATGCAGGAGCTGAGCTCTTAAACAACCATAGACTATCAGGACAGATTCACTAATTAATTTCTAAAATCCTAAAATTAGATCTAAATCTAATAATTGTTAGATCGAACACGAATATACCCTGTGAAGGAGCATAGCTCTTAAACGACACAGAATATGAAGGTTCAGATCTAACCCTTGATTCAGATCCAGATCTACATGTATAAAGTCCTCATCTATTGGCTATGTGATTCATGTTGAATCATATCTATTAGCGTTATTACCCCCTAATCAAAGGGCATTAGCTAGACATAGCTAAAGAAGAAGAGAAAAAGAAACTGAATAACATGAACATAAATCAAATAAAATAACAACTGAGAGAAAGGGAGAAGAAGAGTTTTATTCTAAGAAGAGAATTACAGAATAAAACTAAGTGTGTTTTTACATGAATAAGATACAAGGTATTTATAGTTGTATTGGCCAAGGCTAAGAGGCTCATTACACAATGTGGGACAAAATCCCTTTTTAAAAATAACAAAGTAGCTAAGTGTGAACGTATGTGAATGGAAGGCCTTTCATATGAGCCAATGTGAATGCAGCATGAGAGAGATACCTTGCGAATGAGCTAATGTGAACGCGTATGAATAGATTTGCAATTGTAATAGCTTGTAGGCATGAAATGGCATCAATTTCAATTGTTTTGAGCATGAATAGGAACTCCATAACATCTGCAACAAGCTGTCTTTATGAAAAGGCATTGGATTAACATATGCGGTAGAAGGTGGTTGAACAGCAACATTTCTTCAAGCTTTAATCTTACTCTCAAAATCAACACTCTTCATACACCAATTCTTCAAGCTTTTCAACAATTACGTGCATTAATCTATTCATCATAAATAATCTGAAAACACAACTATAAATACACAATATCAATTATTTTAAATATAAAATAAGATAAATAAGAGGATAAAATATACACATTTACGTGTATTATCACCGAGCAAAAAATTCGTCCATCTTCTCCTACCATTTCCGGAGGAGATCATCTTGCCTTGCCATCCGGGTTCTCAATTCAGCGAGAACGCCATCCATCTCTTCTCGGGTAAGGTATACTAACGGATCTCCATGAGAGGAAGCCTCCTGACTTGCCTCGTTTCTCGTGCCTTCATCATCATCACGGAAATCTTTTGCTTGACCATCGATCCAATATCCAAATAATCTGTTTCCTTTCAAGCTGGAAGAAGAAGTTGTATCGTGTGCCCCCTACGTGGCATGCCAAAATGTTAGACCAAATTTTGGTACTAACACCCAAATGCAGTGTGAAATCCTCACAGACACGAATCATATGTCGTAGAGTGCAGAAAACAATAAATAACGGGAAGCATACGAGGTTTTTATAGTGGTTTGGCTGTAGATGTAGCCTACGTCCACTTCATAATCTTATTGTTATACTGAAAGATTACAAGATTCTGTTATATGCCGACACACAATCCGTGTGTTAATGAAATTACAAAAGTTTACACACAAAATCCATGTGCTAGTTTGGTTTTTGAATGAAGCGCAATGTACTTATGTTATTTTAATGGAGTTTGAGAGTAAGAGTGGCCAAAAGATGCCTTCAAAATGCCATGTCGTGGTGTGTTTATAGAGGTGGAGACGCTCTAGATCGGATGCCACATGTCACGGCCGGAGGCAATCTCGGAAAGTAGTGAAACATGACCTCAAAATCGTGTTATGCCATATGGAGTTTGATCCATGCAAGCTGGAGGAAGTTAATCCTTAAGAATTGGTCAAAACTGATGTGCTGCGGCAGCCTCCTGGCGGATCGGGTCATGCTAGTTCGATCCAAACCGATGTCCTCGACTCGAAGATATGATGCTTTTTTGAGTTGTAAAGACAAGGTGGGTCGGATCGGGTCCTCTCCCTCCGGTCCAATCCGATACCTTCCTGAGTTTGGTTGCTGAAGTGTTCCATTGCGTGCCACCGACGTGGGCCTTCTCCACTCTGAACCGCTATAGCCGATCCGATTCGGGATATTTTCAATGCAAAAATCAAAGTGTTGAGCTCTGCGCGCGTTACGGAAACATGCGTAACTTCCAAACCGTAAGGCCGTTTGGGCCAAACGAAATCTCTACCTGAAGCTAATTCAGAGGGCTACAAGGGTCATGGAGAAAAGTCCCATAATTGATGATTTTGGGCTAAAAGAGATCATCTGATAGGAGTTTCAGGCTATTCTATGTCTGCAATGAGACTTCAACAAAACCACTTCATGTTTTCGGGTGACGTCCTCTATGCTTGAGCGAGTTACTAACCAGAGAATTCTCGTATGACGGATTTTTCGAAAAAGCGTGTCAACAGATGGTAACACGAAGTTGAAATATTCTAACTTGTCTTCTTCTTCTTCATCATAGGTTACTATGGAGCGAGGGCTGGGTACGAGCCAACAGTGCCTGCCCTGCTCGGTTTGATGTAGAGGCTTACAGAAAGAAATTAAGAGAGGAGATTGATCATCGGGGATGTTCTCGAGATTGGAGTTGGGAGTAATAGTAATGGAAGACCTTGATAATATTTTTCCGGAGGAGAAGGGGAAGCAGGAAGCGGGACACCAGAGGATGGGCATGCTTAGGCAGGCGGGCCGACTTGTCGAACAACAGAAGGCCCAAATGATGGTGATGTCGGAGGAGATGCAAAAGAAGAGGAAAGCCGACGAGGAAGCCTTGCTTAAGGCTTAGACAGAGGCTAGGGAGAATATAGAAGAGGATGCTCGAGCTAAGGTACTGGAAGAAGCCTAAAAGAAGGCAAAGGAAGCAGCGACCCGGAAGAGGGCAGAGGAAGAGTTCGCGAGGCTAAAGGTTGATGGGAGGCGTAGCTGAAGGCGGAAGTGGAGGCCCAGAAGGACTCAGGCTTCATTTGAACCGAATAAAACTACTATCCACCATTTCCAATGTATTCATGTGGATCTATGTTTCCCACCATTGTACTTTGACTAAAACTGAATAAAATTAGAAAATCATCAAAATGGACGTAGGTTCTAGTGGACCGACCACTATAAAATAAAATGTTATTTACTTCCCTACATATTATTTCTACTCCGGACACTTAGTTTCATTGTCTTAGAACTCATTGGGTGTTCTTGCCAATTTTTGTGCATTATTAGTTTGATGCTTTCATTGAGAGTTTTAAACTCAGGACTTCATCTTTCCTGCCTATCTACAACCGAAACATGGTAGTTCAACTTAGGTCTTCTTAAACTTACCAACCAAGTTTGAAAATATGGTGAAGAAAGGAAAAGCTAATCTGATCAAGCCTTCGACCGTTGAATAGGAAACCTCTCCGCAATGACGACCTTCAAAAGGTCCGACCACCATGGATTTGGCCACTTCCTCCAACCCGAAAGTTCCAGTCATGCAAGCTTAGTTTTTTGAAATGAACAAAAAGTTCAATGACAATTTAAGAGAAGATTAATCAAAATATTGACCTGATGCAAAGGCTGTGCCAGAATATCTGTTAGGGACATCATGCGCCTTCAAGCCAATAGGGCCGCTCAACCCGCTCGATAAATTTCAGAAAGCTCTTCTTCTGACACTTATCACAGCAACCGTAGCCAAAGGCAAAGAATTAACGACAACGGTGCTATGTTCACAATTAGAGAGGGAGCCCATCGTTCTGACTGCTCCTGGTTATGGCGTAGTCTCAATCCTAGAAATAGCACCCAACCCACTATAAGGCAGCCTCTGCCTGCCTCCATTTAGAATTTGGTGTCGACTCAGCCAGCTGCGCAACAGGCTCAAGTTCCTCTTGAACAATCTTCGCAAAATCAAAGAATCAAGGTTGACAATGTACTCAAGGATGATGCAGATGTTTGTCCGAGAGGGTGCCCAAGGCCATATACTCCCTAGATGGACCATGACTGCTAGAATCTAGCGGAGGTCCAACCTGTGATTCTCACTGATATGGTCTGAAGGATCATGAGAGAAACACGGAGGCACGTCAACGACATTTGGAAAACCAATATGAGACGTGACCTTTTTGCTCTAGTTTTCCTTAATGCTGAATAGTCGAAACGCTTCAATATGCTTTAATATGCCACCGATGCATTATATTATAAGCACTTTCTCGTCTTTCTAGAAGGAGTGGCCCTGCTTTGGTTCTCTCGACTCCCGCTGAGAACTATAGAGACTTTTGATAAGTTGGCTATCGAGTTGGTGAAGTAGCTCTAAATGCATATCGCTAGGCCAAAGGACACATTGTCTCTCTCGAACATCTACCAAGGCACCAGGGAAACTCTCAAGAGCTACCTCAAACGATTCATCAATGCCTTCGTCGAAGTCGAAGACCCCGAGCCTTGCACTGTCCTTGTCCAGCTCGCCAATGGCGTACTACCTAATTTCCAGTTCAGGGATTGGATCGATAGGAAATAGTAAAAGTCTCAGGAAATTTTCTACGAGAAGGTGAATTAATTCTTGTGTCAGGAAGAAGCATGCAGGTGCAGGGCTACCCGAGCTAGCCACCCTAACAACCTGCACCAGGCTTTCGCGTAAGACAGCGTCAAAGCTAAACCAGTCCTAGAAAGCTTCGACAAGGGAAAAGGGAAATCTCGGTTGAACCATAAGACGAACAACAACAAATCAAGGAACAATAACAATCTGGAAAAGGAATCCAAGAAGTGCGACTGATTCCCATCTTATATGGTATACATCCACTTAATACCCAGCTGGAAACAATATATCTCGAGACCTACAATACGATGCAATACAGGAAGCCGACATCACGGGAATCTACGAAGATAAAAGCTCTGGCAAGTACTAAAGATTCCAGGACATGTTTGACCATAATTCAAATGACTGCAAAAACCTCAGGGATGCAATCGAGAAACTCATTTGTGAGAAACAACTTGAGCAATACGTCCAGAATCCTGCTCCGAAAGAAGCAGCCATTGTCCCTTCAATGATTGCACCTCCTCAGATCCAAGTAGCACATGAGCTATCCAATCCGACCTCCTCAAAGGATGCACCAATTCCATTAAGCACGTCGACCAAGAAGCGTGCTCTGCAGCCACAGACGAATTTGTCCCAACAAAGCTGCAAAAGACTATGACGATGACATAGTCTTCCGAGAGAAGGATGCCATGGGGATTTATATTCCCACCACAGATCCATTTGACATCTCCAACTACGTAGGTCCCGCCTACGTCAAGAATGTCCTCATTGACTTGGGGAGTTCTGTAAACATTGTCTTCAAATATGCCTACGATCAAATGAAGCTTGAGGCCGAAATCTAAAGCCGTGCAAGGCTGCTGTTCATGGATTCAATAATGCTTCTAACTGGTTAGTTGGTCTCGTAGAGTTGTCGGCACAACTTGGGGAAGGGGATTGAAGCCTATCCTCACTTTTGTCATTATCGATATTCCCTCTTACTACAACGTCTTTCTCAGACGACTAGTCCTCACCGAGTTTCAAATTTTCATGGCACCTTGGTGCCTCCTTAGGAAGTTACTGACTGACAACGGGACCGGAACCATCCGAGGCGACCAAGTCGCAGCAAGAGCCATCTAACTTACTGAGTGGTAAGACGCAACCAACAAATAGAAAGGAAAGGATATAGAGAAATCACTGTGCACCAAAACCCTTAGTGCAGGGCAGCCAACGAAATTTGAGTCCTTGATCAGGCGCTATAGCCATCTCTTCAGAATCTCGATCCGTAAAAGGATGGAAAGTCCAAGTGCGAGAGGGCTACTCCAGTTGAACCAACCATTGATGTTGCGATCAACCCCTCCGACCCATCCCGGGTGTTAAAAGTTGGATCGGGGCTTCACCCATCAATTAGGGAAGAACTTGTGGATTTTCTATGGGCTAACCTGGATGTATTCGCATGGACCCACTCTAATATGTGTGGCATCGACCCAAGAATTGCTTGTCACATGCTTGGTATCGACCCAAAATATCTTCCCATTAAACAAAAGTACCGAACCTTGGGCTTGGAGAGATCGACAACACTTAGAGAGGAGGTGGATAGGATACTCGACAATGGCTTTATCCACAACGCCCTCTATCCATAATGGGTATCCAACCCGGTCTTAGTCAAGAAATTAAATGGGAAGTGATGGACATGCATCGATTACTCTGATTTGAATAAAACATGCCCAAAGGACATCTTCTCACATCCGAAGATCGACCGACTCGTTGATTCAGCGGTAGGTCACCGGCTTCTCTCCTTCATGGATGCATACTCAGGCTACAATTAAATTTTGATGCATGTTCCCAATCAAGAAAACACTTCATTCATCACCGATCTTGGTTGTCTTACTATGTTACCATGCCCTTTGGTCTCAAGAATGTTCGAGCCACCTATCAATGACTCGTCAATCGAATGTTCAAAGACCAAATTTGAAGATCCATAGAAATTTACTTGGATGACATGCTCGTGAAAAAAAACTGTCGAACGACCACGTCAATAACCTCGCGGAGATGTTCAATGTTCTACGTAAATATGGTATGAAACTCAATCCCTCGAAATTCTATTTTGGCATTGCATTGGGAATATTCTTGGGTTTCATCGCCAATTTACGAGGGATCGAAGCAAATCTAGAAATTATCAAAGCTATTCGGGGCATAGAAGCTCCAAAGAACATCAAGGATGTTTACAGCTTGAACTAGAAAGTGACCACCCTAAGTTGATTCATTTCAAAAGCATCTGAAATGTGCATTTTTTTTGTTTAGAAAAGGGAAGCACAACTTTGCATGGACACCGGAATGCATCGCAACATTCCAGGACCTCTTAAATCACTTAGAATGACCACCTGTCCTATCTAAACTTATGGACCATGAGGACTTATTTATTGGTTGTTTCTACATAGGCAATTAGTTCGGCGCTTGTTCGCGAAGAAGATCGTGTCCAAAGACCAGTCTATTACACCAGTAAGAGATTAACAGGAGCCGAAAAGAACTCTCGAAAGCTTGAAAAGATCGCCTCTGTCTATTGGTCTCTTCCCGAAAGATTTGTCCCTATTTTTAGTCACATCCAATTAAAGTCTACACTAATCAGCCACTACGATAGGTCCCTTCAATAACCTAAGGCGTTTGGGCGACTTCTGGAATGGAACAGCGAACATAGTCAATTTTAGATCATATTCATTCTCGAACTGCCATCCTCGGACAAGTCCTAGCAGACTTTATTGTGGAGTTCACTAGTCCTGCAGATCCTTTGGAAAATTGAAGGTCTTCCAGCATCTAATGGAAGATTTACATGAATGGTTCATCAAGCAATCAGTGTTCTGGCTCAGGCCGAAGTTGTGCTTGTTACTCTTAAGGAATGCTCGATATATTATGGTTTGATTCTCAGCTCTCACTCAACTAACAACAATGCAAAATACAAAGCTTTGATTGTCGAACTCAGAATTGCAATTGAACTCAACATCAAGGCTCTTCAAAAAAAATTAGATTCACAATTCATCGTCCACCAAGTACATAAGGAATATCAAGCGAAAGGAACATGAATCGCTCCTTACCTAGCTTGGGTTCATGATTTTCTTACTAACTTCAACCACTACATCATTACTCACATCTATGAAAATGGGAAGGCTAATTCGATGGCCAAGTTAGCAAGTTTTAGGGATGAGCAACTCTTAGGACTTTTCCCTGTCGACTTGCTAGACTCTCCATTTATCAAACAGATGGAGACTGATCTATATCAATGACGAAGGTTAGGCCTGAACCTAAGTTATGGATGACAACAGTCAAAGGATATTTGCAATATGGAATCCTTCTATACTTTCGAAACGAAAAGTGATCGCTCCTTCATAAAGCATCACACTACATCATTCATGAAAGAGTGATCTACCAAAGAGGATTCTTAGTTCCGTTACTCCGATGTGTAGCCCACAAGGACGTTAAATGTGTAATGCTAGATGTACACGAAGGCGAGTGCGGCAACCATATAGGGGACAAACTCTAGCAAAAAGGATTCTTCGATACGACTACTTTTGGCCAACTCTCGAATGGGATGTAGTAGACTACACAAGAAAAACAACGAGTGCTACAGATTCTCCAAGATCCTCAATCCTTGCCTCCGAAACTTAGGTAAATGGTCAATCCATGGCCATGCGCGATGTGGGAAATCGATATTATCAGAACTCTTCAAATGGCAAAAGGCGACACTCGGTATGCCATCATCGTATTTGATTAATTCACCAAATGGGTCGAAGTTGAGGCCCTCATAACGATCACGACTAAGATAGTAATCAACTTCATCGTATGCAGCATCATCTGTCATTTTGGTGTATCCAAGACTACTATATCTTTTAATAGGATCCAAATCAAAAGTTCTAAGTTCGAAGACTTCGTCCGTTGTCACCACATCGAGAAACAATTCTCGACGGTAGCTTATCCTCAAGCCAATGGACAATTCAAAGCCGTCAACGAAGTCATTAAATCCCTAATCAAGAAACGTTTGGAAAAAGCTGCAGTCAAGTGGGTAGATGAACTACCTCTAGCTCTTTGGGCTTACCGCACTACCTGTAAGTTAAGGGCTGACCACACTCCATTCGCTCTCTCGTATGGATCTGAAGCTGTAATTCCCATCGAGCTTGATATGGAATCTCATCGAGTTACTTACTACGTTTTGAAGAACAACTGAGATCTCCTCTTGGAGTCTCTTGATTTACTTAAAGAGAAAAGAGATGAGTTCGAACTCAGAGCAGCTGCACGCTGTCAATGGGTCGCCCGATACTACAATACAAGAGTTCATTCTATTCATTTTGACATCGACAACCTCATCCTCAAGCGGTTCTTTCCCACATTGATGGTCTCTGTCCTCACTGGGAAGGTCCTTATGTCATTCAACGGAGGCCTAGAGATGACACTTTCAAGCTAACAACTATTTATGGCATTTAATTACCAAGACCATGGAACAACGTGCGCCTCCGCCGCTAATTCACCTAGCTTATGGTACAAACTTACTGCTTTCCACAAATGTTTTGCTTTCAAATTCAAGGCATTGTAAGAGAAAAGGTCATTATAGTCGATAGTTTATCAGTAAAGACTTTCAGATCTTCATGTTATTAGCTTCTTTACTTTCTACATAGTTTGTTAAAGCTATTGTTACAACTGACTTGCATGCACAAGCGCAAAACACTAAATCGGCACTTTAGAGCCTAAAATTGATCCACCATCCTGAATCATTACAAAGACTCAAAACTTATGGAGCGGTCTTCCCTTCACAAGTCATTTCAAGTCTCAAACCAATGACAAGGCCGGGTATAAATAACCCGTGACACTTACAAATTTAAGTGACCAACTCCATCCCTTAGTCACCGGACTTGGGGCCAACCCACCAATTGAGTAAGTGTGATAGTAGCGTCCGCTTGATTGGCTGGCTATGTTGAACATTGAAATGCAGTGGTAGTATTTTGTGTCGACTTTTGATGGTTTAGAGGGGGTTGTTACAATATTTTTGTAAAATATGGGTGATGTGATGGGCTGGTCTCCCCACGTAGGTATACATACTGTCACCTTTCCACATATCTTCACTTTACCTTCCTAATTTCACTTAAGAATTGAACCTAAGCACTGTTTCAAATCCCGCAAATATCGCCCGAGATCTCCTCCGAAATCTCGTTTTGGGCTCCTTCCGAAACGAAACAGCAAATATCACTCTAAATCTCCTTTCGAATATATCGCCTGAGATATTGCTATATCGAACGAGACGAAATACTGGAATATCGTCCGAGATCTTAGTTTTTTTGGTTAAAAATTAAATTTTGCCTGAACTAGAACTATAATTAAAAAACTCAAATCTAGCCATATCAATCTTTTGTTATTTTACATTTTGCATGTTAAATAACTATATTATATGTTTTACAATGCTTATGATTTTCATATTCGTCTTTCTACATACATGTTACTTATGAAATTATGTATTTTATGGTCTATTTATGTAACACCCCGTGAATTCTATAACGTTAAGCTTCACAAATTAAAGTATAATTAATTATAAATGATGAAATCAAGGGAAATGGGATACTCCATTGCGTTCGTCTCGAAATTCTGCTTGAGATAGAGTCCAAGTTTGCGTAAAACGGATATCGTATGAAGAAGATATGGACGAACGAAGTTGGGCAGAAAAACCAGAAAACGGGTCAGAATGCACTGGCGCACTTGGGAAGTGCGCCAGAACAAAGTTGAACTGGCGCACTTGGGAAGTGTGCCAGTACATTATTAGCCTGGCGCACCTGCCAAGTGCGCCCAGGTCAGAATGACCTGCTGGACAGGCCCTGGCTGGCCTGGTCAGGGTCTGGTCGAATTCTGATGCTTGGCTGAGTCACTAGGGCTTACGTGTTACCTTTTGATTGGCTCTTTGAACTTTGTATGGTCTAGATTCCACCTATCTTCATCTGACGGCTCAAAACAATTTAAAATTCTATAAATACAACTCAAGTCTAACCCTAAATTCACACAAATAATAGAATGCAAAAGCCGTCATGCTGCTGGAGAGGAACTAGGAATGGCCGTCAATTAGAAAGCCTAGAGACAAGCCAACACTAAAGCCTAAGAGACGAATCAAATTTAGAAGAAGATTAAAGTTTAATCAAATCAATCAACGCAACGTTAGTCTACCCAAAGGAGCGCATCTCAATTTCAGAATTCAGAATCCAGAATTCAAGATTCTGCATTCGTTGTAAGTATAGTGACCTTTCAGAATATGAATAAAAACTGTGATGTGATTCGATGTAAATGAAAATAGAATCGTGTTGTTATATCGTATAAATTTTGTGTATTGTAATGGTTCTATCATGACTTGTGTATTGATGTTTGTGGCATAAATTGATTGATGCAAGCCTATTGAACAATTGTATATGAAAACAATGGCACTTGCAAGTTTGTGGCAAAAACTAGAAATTGATCCCTTTTTGTATATGTCGATGGCATGGACTATGTATATTCCCTTAGTCTAAATTAGAATTTATGTAAACATGTTATAGACCTTTTATGCCTACATGACCCAAAACCTATGATATCATTCTTATGTTTATTGGCAAGTATAATTAGATCTATGTTTGCAAGTATAATTGGATCTATGTTTCATAAACTATGCAAGTTCATGTTTATTTGCAAAATATAATTGGTTCTATGTCAAACATCGTTTGGGTTTCATAAACTATGCAAGTTCATGTTGAAATAGGCTATATGATTAGATGTAAAAATTGTACATTTTTGATGAATATATAACATGCTAGTTTTGTGGTCGATATTATGCCAAGTTAAACATGTTTAAACACAAGTTTGTATTTGCCTAAACTGTGCCATTTCATATGTCACCTACTTAGTCATACTTTGATTTGAATGCAAGTTCACATGACCCATGTTATATGTTAGTTGAATCGCCAAATTGCAAGTTCATGCGCCACACACCTTTATATATTACTTGTTCTTGATTTCCCCTTTTCCTCACGTTTATAAAGTTGGGCGGAATTGTGACAAGCCCAACACATGTTATAACGTTGCGAACAAACGGGGGTAATAACGTTGGGTGTAAAATATGAAAATATATGTTGGCATGTTTGGCACATGCCCACGATTATGACATATAAACGGTATGAATTGTTATACCCAAGAATGAAGAACATGAAATTTACATATATAATTGAGAAGTAATAAAATATGTAAACTTATAAAACACGATATGCTTAACCCGAGGTTGGATTGAGTTGTGATGTAAACCTGCCCGGACCCGCCCGGCTGTCCAGTAGTCACAACAATACCTATCCAATGTGGGTGGTTAAGCATTGAGCCCAATAAGGACCCGAGGTTAGACTGAGCTACGGTGTAAACCTGCGAGGAACCAACCGGCACATCCAGTAACCGTAGCAATACCTGTCTAATGTGAGTGGTCTGGTGCTCCTAAGAGGCTAAGGACAGAGGGTAGGGTTAAGTCAACTATAACACTTAACCAAATTCAACATGTTAACAAGAATTGATGAGTGGGGTTAGGTAAATACAGACACTTAACCACTTAACATGTTTGACTAGAAAATCCTGGTAACGAGGGACCCGTTTCAGCAGTAACCCAAAGTTAGGTATCAACGGTACCCTGAAACTAGGCAGGGTGGGGCACGATTACTGGGCTGATTGTAAGCGGTCAAACGACGGCGGTGGGTGCACAGTGCAGGTCTAACAGGGTTCGGGCGTGCACACACTCCGGAGCAGACAACCAGGGCACTAGGGACACCAGTAGTATAACCTATGCCTTCTAGATTTGTGTCGGGGCCACCACCATGGGTCTTGATACACCCCATGGTGGGACCAGCATAGGCATCTACAATTCTTGGGGGCCGTATGACACATGTTAACGCGAGTAGGAGCCGATCTTTAGAAAATGGGGATCACTTCACCCTCACCACGGGGTGCCAGTTAGAATAAACTCAAGTAGGTGCAGAGATATAGTATGAGTGCGATAGTACATTCGACACTTCCTTAGCTTGTGACACTTTCCTATTTTTAGTTTACATCCATCATACCCTTTTCTTATTCACATATTGAAGAGTTACTAGATTTACTCAGGCTTTATGTCTGACCCTATTTTCTTTCCGTCTTCTTTTCTTTCGTTCCCCCCAGGTCCACAGGGAGGAAACAGCTCAACTCAGTCAGACTCTTTACAAGCACCAAGAACGTAGATGTATGATTTGGATCTTTCTTGCTCGGATAATGGCTTTGGATATCACTATGGAGATTTTTGTCACTTTATTTATGTTTTCATGCTTCTTTAATAATCAAGGCAGTTATGAGGTTGTAATGTTGTAAGTATTTTGAGACAATTATGGAAATCTTTTGTTTGATACACGTATTGATGAAATAAAAGTTTGTTTGGTTTCCGCTGTTTAAAATATGTGTATTTATATCTGTCTTGAGTTTATCTATGGCTTTTACTTATAAACCTCCACCAAAGTTAAGGCATTCCCTTTGTGAGTGACCTTAATGGAGGTGGGGTGTTTCACTTGGTATCAGAGCATAGGTTTACCAGATAAGATAAAAGTTTTTGAAAATTGTTTTCAAAAAGAAAGTTTAAAGAAGCATTTAGAAAAAGTGTTATATTTATAAAAAGACAAAATCCCCCAAAGCCATGTGCCCTATCTATCCCTCTCTATCCTTCGTTTTGAATTTTTCCTTTCTTTTTCAGCATGTCTGGAGACCTTAACCTTCCAGAAGGAGTGCCGATTCCCGGCTGGTTTAGGAGGTACTTAGAAGCAAGGGCCAATGGCGCGGGCCCAGCAGACATCCGCCCTCCAGTGGCCGCGGTTCCTCCTCCTCCGCCCCATCGTGGAAATGCCTTCGCAAAAACATGTAGGGACTTCAAGGCTATGGGTGGAAAAGACTTTTATGGGACAATCTTTTGTTGAAGCAAGAAACTGGTTAAAGGAGACTGAGGATTTGTTTGTCATCTTTGGAGTGGATGACAGGCAAAAGATACAACTTGCAGTGTGGTTACTTAAGGATGAAGCTTCCTATTGGTGGGAAGTTACCAATGCTCAGAGGGCGGTGGAAACATGGGAAGACTTCAGGACAAGGTTTGAGATGAAATTCCCCTCCCAAGCCGAAAGAAGCCTGCAAATGGAAAAGTTTCTAACTCTGAAACAGGGAAGCATGACGATCAGGGAATATGTTAATCAGTTTAATCAGCTGGCCAGATTTGGGCTAGACTTAGTAAACACCCAACACAAGAAGGCACTTCGCTTTGTCAAGGGTTTGAATGAGCCTCTACACAGCCTTGCCATGACCCATGTATCCACGGGAGCGACTTATGAAAGCCTGGTGGACATGGCGTTGCTACACGAGGAAGACCACGGCAAAAAAGAAACTAAGGGGGAAGAGAAGAAAGAAGGTCTACAAGCAAAGAAAACAGACTTCAAGAAAGGAGGGAAGAACAATAAGCCCCGTGAGAAGAGAAGGTGCAATTTCTGTGGCATTGTGGGCCATATATCAAAAGACTGCCGGAAAAGGAAGGCGAAGATGGGTGGTTGCTTCCATTGTGGAGGGACTGGGCACCAAGCTAAGGACTGCCCAAAGAAGAAAGGGCAGGGACAGAAAGCCGGATCCACTTCAGGGGGTCAGGTTCATGCGCTAGTGGCACCTCAGCAGGAACGAGGTAGTAATATTTCTGTAGAAAGTGTAGTCTATCTTTATGATCATCCAGTTCGTACACTTTTTGACTCTGGCGCATCACACTCTTTTATTTCATCTGCCTTAGTAGAATCTCTGCATCTAGACACTAGTATGGTAGAAGATCCCTTAGTAGTTTCAAATCCAATTAGGGGCTCCGCTTACTTGTCAATGGTTTGTTTGGGTTTGAAAATCTCTATTCTCAGCGTTGAGTTTAGTTGTAGTGCCTTTGTTTTGGGCTTCTCGGGATATGGTTTGATCTTAGGCATGGACTGGTTATCCAGTAATAGTGTCATTCTTGACTGTGAGAAAAGAGTAGTTAGACTCTTGACTCGGCTTGGTAACACTCTAGAAATTTCTTGTAATCCCTTGAATGTTGTTATGCTTAGTTATCTAGAGTCGCTTGATACTTCTGATGAGAATTTGCAATCAGTTAGAGTAGTCCGGGAATATCCGGATGTCTTTGAGGAAGTGAAAGGCTTAGCTCCGAGGCGGGAAATAGACTTCCGCATATATCTTGTGGATAACGCAAAGCCTATAGCTTTACCTGTCAGAAACATGGCTCCAAGGGAGAGAAAGGAGCTCAGTAAGCAGGTTAAAGAACTTCTCGAAAAGGGGTTTATTAGATGGAGCATTTCGGAATGGGGTGCTCCAGTGGTGTTCGCAACCAAAGCAGACGGTTCGCTTCGCCTTTGCGTCGACTATAGGGAGTTAAACAAATTGACCAAGAAAAATAGGCACCCTCTTCCCCGAATCGACGATTTGTTTGATCAGCTTGTAGGTGCGACGGTCTTCTCCCAACTTGATCTGGCAACTGGGTTCCATCAGCTAAGAGTAGCTGAAGACAGCATTGATAAGACAGCATTCAGAACCCCAGACGGTTTCTTCGAGTGGCTTGTCATGCCTTTCGACTTGACAAACGCACCCTCTTATTTCGTAGACCTAATGAGTAGGGTGTTCCGAGAATTCCTCAACAAATTTGTGGTTGTCTTTGTAGATGATATCTTAATCTTCTCAAAGAGTGAGGAAGAACATGCTCAGCATCTGAAAGAAATCATGGATACTCTCCGTGCACATCAACTAAAAGCCAAATTCTTCAAGTGTCACTTCTGGAGAAAAGAAGTAAGGTTTCTTGGGCATATAGTGTCCAAAGAAGGGTTGGCTGTGGACCCCGCGAAAGTGGTGGTAGTACAAGATTGGAAGACACCAAGAAATGCAACCGAAGTTCGAAGCTTTCTTGGGCTAGCCGGTTTTTATCGAAAGTTTATTAGGGATTTCATGAAAATCTCAGCCCCACTCACAAGGCTAACAAAGAAGAATCTGGCGTTCGCTTGGGATTTGGACTGTGACATTGCTTTCCAACGATTAAAAAGGGCTCTTACAACAGCCCCAGTTCTAACTCTGCCTGACGGAAGCAAAATGTTCACACTATACACGGATGCATGTGGAACGGGACTAGGCGCTGTTCTAATGCAAGAAGGAAGGGTAGTAGCTTATGGCGGAAGACAATTGAAAGTTCATGAAAAGAACTACCCAACCCACGATCTTGAGTTGGCCGCCATCGTCTTTGCACTTAAGTCTTGGCGCCATTATCTCCTAGGTGAGAAGTTTGAAATATACACTGACCATAAATCATTGAAATATCTCTTCTTCCAGAAGGATCTTAACTTGAGGCAGCAAAGATGGATGGAGTTTCTTGCCTCTTATGATTTTGAAATTTCCTATACTCCCGGAAAAGGCAACGTGGTAGCAGACGCGTTGAGCCGAAAGAAACTGACCCTAAACCCTCTCTTTGTGGAAAGGCAAAACTTGGAGTATATAGCCAGTTTTAACTTTAGGCCCTCCTCGGATTTTGTACCGGGTTTGTTAGCATCTCTCGAAGTACGCCCTACTCTCTTAGACTCAATAGGGGCTGCACAACGTGAAGACCCCCCAGCTTGTTGATGTAATTGATAAACTTATTATGGGTGAGACTTCTAGTCACCTCAGTAGATACGCCATCGATGATAAGGGTTGGCTGAGACGAGATGGAAGATTATGCGTCCCACAAGCAAGGGAGTTGACAAAGAAGGTTCTCGAGGAAGCGCATCATTCCAAGATGACTATACACCCTGGCGGTGATAAGATGTACACGGATATAAAAAGGACTTTCTTTTGGAGCGGTATGAAGCAAGACGTGGCAGATTTCGTTTCTAAGTGCATGACCTGCCAACGGGTAAAGGCGGAACAAAAGAAGCCTGGAGGACTACTTCACCCTCTAGAGGTCCCACAGTGGAAGTGGGATAGCATTTCAATGGACTTCATTGATGGACTGCCTAGGTCGAGAAGAGGCAACACTAGCATTTGGGTAATAGTGGATAGGCTTACTAAAAGCGCCCACTTTATACCTATCAAGAGTAGAAGGACTGTCTCATCTCTAGCATCTCTTTATCTCAAGGAAATAGTTCGACTCCATGGGATACCCTCCAGCATTGTTAGTGACCGAGACCCTATTTCACGAGTGAGTTTTGGCGGAGTCTGCAAGAAGCTGTAGGCACGCAGTTATGTTTGAGCACGGCCTATCACCCCCAAACCGATGGCCAGACGGAAAGGGTGAATAGAGTTTTAGAGGATCTTTTAAGACTTTGCGTTCTTGACTTTGGAGGGACGTTGGAGGATCACCTTCCTTTAGTGGAATTTGCCTACAACAACAGCTACCAAGCTACCATCGGCATGGCACCCTTCGAAGCCTTGTATGGAAGACCGTGCAAATCACCAACTTGTTGGTGGGAGTCTACAGATAAGCTTATACTTGGGCCAGACATGATTCGAGAAACTTCAGAGAAAGTGGACTTGATACGTAGGAGAATGAAGACATCCCAAGATAGACATAAATCCTACGCCGACAAAAGAAGGACCGACCTTGAGTTTG
Source organism: Allium sativum (assembly GCA_030737875.1). Classification (NCBI taxonomy): domain Eukaryota; kingdom Viridiplantae; phylum Streptophyta; class Magnoliopsida; order Asparagales; family Amaryllidaceae; genus Allium; species Allium sativum. The sequence continues at coordinate 954,325,256 of CM060915.1, forward strand.
AGGTTGGGGACAGGGTTTTCCTTAAGGTATCCCCTTTAAGGAACGTCGTTCGCTTTGGATCCGCAGGAAAGCTAGCACCAAGATTTGTAGGACCGTTCCCTATCAACGAGAAGATTGGGAAAATGGCTTATAGAGTAGATCTGCCTGAAAGATTTGCCGGAATTCACAACGTCTTTCACGTTTCTCATCTCCGGAAATGTCTACATGAATCAGCGGAAGTGGTGGAGCCAAGCATTCTAGAAGAAGCCGAAGTGGAACGTGAAGCAACTGTGAGGAGAGTTCCAACTCGAATCGTAGGAACTGAAATCAAAAAGCTACGCAACAACGAAGTGAACTCGTTAAGGTTCAGGGGAGCGACGCCGAGGAAGACGCGACTTGGGAAACTGAGGACAGAATACGCGCTGCCTACCCTCTTCTTTTTTAGGGTACATCTTTAACCTCTTTTTTTTCTTAAGTTGTGCTTGTATCTATCTTTTTAGGTATATCTCCTCGATATTATCCTTTATCCTTAGGTAGAAACCCCTTTGGATGTAAACATGTATTTGAAACATGTTATGGTTGATGGCTGCAAGTGGTTGCAAGTGGTTGCTAGTGATTGCTCGTGGATGCATATACACACACAACCTAGGTCTTAGATCGGCTCAATCACTTCATACTGCATATGCATATATGTATTATTATTTGTATATGGTTGAAAACTTGATATGCTGTCATATGGTCGTCGCATTTGTATGAATAGTTGTGCACTCATGTAGAATTATGAGTAGGAAAAATTTGTATACATAATGGATTCATGACACTTACATGATTCGCATTAAGAAGGTCAACTGAATCAGTAGACCGCCTGATTTCTGCATTAGATAAGGACATGTACACACACTATGCATATGATCATGAAGCATTAGAAGTCTTTTAAAGGACAGTTGATGCCTGTGTTTGTTGGTTGAGTAGATGGACTGTTGGATGGTAGGATATACATTCTTCCTAACTTGAAGATTTCGGAGACGAAATCCTTTTAAGGGGGGGAGAATGTAACACCCCGTGAATTCTATAACGTTAAGCTTCACAAATTAAAGTATAATTAATTACAAATGATGAAATCAAGGGAAATGGGTTACGCCATTGCGTTCGTCTCTAAATTCTGCTTGAGATAGAGTCTAAGTTTGCGTAAAACGGATATCGTATGAAGAAGATATGGACGAACGAAGTTGGGCAGAAAAACCAGAAAACGGGTCAGAATGCACTGGCGCACTTGGGAAGTGCGCCAGAAAAAAGTTGAACTGGCGCACTTGGGAAGTGCGCCAGTACATTTTTAGCCTGGCGCACCTGCCAAGTGCGCCCAGGTCAGAATGACCTGCTGGACAGGCCCTGGCTGGCCTGGTCTGGTCGAATTCTGATGCTTGGTTGAGTCACTAGGGCTTACGTGTCACCTTTTGATTGGCTCTTTGAACTTTGTATAGTCTAGATTCCTCCTATCTTCATCTGACGGCTCAAAACAATTTAAAATTCTTTAAATACAACTCAAGTCTAACCCTAAATTCACACAAATAATAGAATACAAAAGCCGTCATGCTGCTGGAGAGGAACTAGGAATGGCCGTCAATTAGAAAGCCTAGAGACAAGCCAACACTAAAGCCTAAGAGACGAATCAAATTTAGAAGAAGATTAAAGTTTAATCAAATCAATCAACGCAACGTTAGTCTACCCAAAGGAGCGCATCTCAGTTTCAGAATTCAGAATCCAGAATTCAAGATTCTGCATTCGTTGTAAGTATAGTGACCTTTCTGTAACACCCCGTGTATTCTATAACAGTGAAATTCACAAATTAAAGTATAATTAATTTCAAATCAAAGAATTAAGGGAAACGGGATACGCCATTGCGTTCGTCTCGGAAAAATACGCGAAATAGAGTCCGAGTTTTCGAAAAACGGAGTCCGTATGAAGAAGATATGGCCTCCGGAAGTTTCTGAATTAAGTTTAAAATTCGAACATAAGAAAAACAGCTCAGAAAAACAATTCAAAATTCAAAATCAGGCCCAATTGGCCAGGGCGGGGAAATTCCCGCCTAAGGCACCCAGGTCGACTGGGCTGTCGACCTGGGCTAGCCATGTCGACAGGGCTGTCGACCTGGCCCCGAGCCAGGTCGAACCCAGCCCACCCTGGCTGGCCTAGTCTATGTTTGGTCGATTTTCAGAGGCCTGCTTTGTCACTAGGGCTAGGTGGCAGCCCCTGATTGGTCTCTCTTTCGAATGAATGGCTACGATTAACCCAAGCTACATCGATGGTCCTAATCAGTTCATAAACTCTATAAAAATGACCCTAGACTCTACCTAATCTATTCATTCAAAAATAAGAACGAGGCCATCATGCTGCTGAGGAACGACTAGGAGTAGCCACCAACTTGAGAGACGATTAGGAGGCAAATTCCAAAGCATAAAGCAACTTAAACAAATCAAATCAACGCCCACGTCAAAGGAGTCGCATCTCCAAATTCCTGAATTGGAGAATTCGTCACACGATTGTAAGTAGAGTATTATTCCGGTGTGAATAAATAACTATGTTTGATTTGTACGCTTGAATTGTGGTGATAGTAATTCATATCTGTGCGTTGTTATGATTCTAATCGATTGGAATATTGTGATGTAACGATTGGATATTCGTAAGTATGTAATTCATGATAAAAACTACATGTTTGCGGTAGTTTATTTGAGAATTATGCAAGTATACGATTGGATATTCGCAAGTATGTAATTCATGTTGAAGCTACATGTTTGTAGTTGTTTAATTTTGATTCATGCAAGTATGTGGTTTTGCTACTATGCCAAAATAATGTATATTTTTGTACAAAAATCACTTTTTGTGTAATTGGATCAAATTTGGGGTTCATATGAAAGTATGTTGGAATTGGCGTCATGATTTATGTATAGAACCATACTAGAAACGAAAGTGAGCCTCTTTGTGAACTTATGTTGATTTTATAAATATGACTAGGCCATGTTTGTTATTATGCCTAATTGAAAAACATGTTAGGCCTATATTGTTAACAAGAACTATATGATAATACCATGATTTCATGTTTAGGAATATTTAGCCATGATTACATGAATAAGTATATTTGTGCCATGGTTATAATCATGATTAAGTTAGAATAATTCTAGTTGAACTATACTTTTGTATTAGTAACAAAAGTAAGCACTTTTGTAAACATGCAGTAATCTTATAAACATGATTTGCTTATGTTTGACATTATGCCTAAGTAAAAATATAGGTTTATGTTGTAGTTAAGACTATGTGTCAATAATGATATCTAATTTAGTTAGATTCCTAACTTAACTACAAGTTTACATGGTTTGATTCGTGTCACTTATGCTTTATGACCAAAGTATATGTTACTACTATGCAAGTACACCTGTTTCTATTTTACGTTATGTTGCAAGTTCATGCGTTCACATTCCCCTTTTTGTGTATGTAATCACGCCTTAAGCCTCCCCTTCTTCACATGGCTAAGTTGGGCTTAAAAAGGCTAAGCCCAACATATATATAATAAACGAACGTATTAAACGGGGGAAAATAGCGTTGGGCCAAATTAATTAATAAATGAAAATATAAAGTAGAGGGGCCCAAATTCAAGAATGGGTTGGGCCCATGATTGGTGTAAACCTTTACACCATTAGCTTAAATTGATTCTTAATAATGGGCCGTAAATATTTACATATAAGAAAATAAAGAAGAAAGACAAAATATGTAAATGTAGAAAATACGACGTGTTTAACCCGAGGTTGGATTGAGTTGTGATGTAAACCTGCCCGGAACCGCCCGGCTGTCCAGTAGTCACAACAATACCTATCCAATGTGGGAGGTTAAACATGTTGCCCAATAAGGACCCGAGGTTAGACTGAGTTGTGGCGTAAGACTGCCCGGAACCAACCGGCAACAGGCAGCCACAACAATACCTGTCTAATGTGAGAGGTCAAGGCTTTAATAAGACAATTAAGGCTGAGTCAGGATTGTTAGGATTAAGTGAATTAAAGACTTAATCAAAATGGAACATGCTAAACTAAACAGACTGATTGGGGGTTAGGTTCATAAAACACTTAACCAACTTAGCATGTTGGCTAGAAATAGAAAACCTAGTAGCGGGGGACCCTTTTCAGCAGTAACCCTATAAGGTGTATCATGATACCCTGAAACTAGGCAGGGTGGGGCACGATTACTGGGCTGACTGTAAAAGGTCAAATCGACGGCGGTGGTGCAGCAGTGTAGGTTCTAACGGGGTGCGGGCGTGCACACACTCCGGCGCAGAAAAATAAGGCACTGGGCGCCAGTAGTATACCTGTGCATTCTAGGGTTGTGTCGGGCCGCCGCCATGGGACTTGATACACCCCATGGTGGGACCAGCATAGGTAACTACAACATCGGGGGCCGTAAGACACATGTAACTATGCGAGTAGGAGCCGATCATCATAAAATGGATCACTTCACCCTGATTATGGGGTGGCTGTTGGGAACTAGTTTATATGGGTACAGAGATTAATATGGGGTACGATGGTATATTCGATCCTAGACAACTTAACTAAGTTTATAGTGCTTTCCCATTTCTTGTTTATACTTATCATACCCAGTTCTTTATTCATAGACTGAATAGTCCTAGACTTACTCAGGCTTTATGTCTGACTCTACTTTTCTTTCGTCTTCTTTTCTTCCGTTCCCCCCCCCCCCCCAGGTCCACAGGGAGGGAATACCGCAGCTTGACCAGCATTCGTATCCAGCTTGAAGAGAAAGAATGTATTGCTTGGACCTTTTCGTTTTGGACTATGGCTTTGGACAACAACTATGGGACTTTTGCAGTTTATTTATGTTTTCTTTATGCTTCTTTAAATAATGTAATTCAAGACAGTTATGATGATGTTATGTTTTTGGAAGTATGTAAGACAATTGTGGTAATGTTGTTGTAACACGTATTTTCTCTTATGAAATAAAAGTTGCTGTTTTTCCGCTGTTTAAAAATATGTGTTCTTATATCTGTCTTGTATATCTGTGACCTATACTTATAAACCTCCACCAAAATTAGGGCATTCCCTTTGAGAGTGACCCTAACGGAGGTGGGGTGTTTCACTTGGTATCAGAGCATAGGTTTACCAGATAAGATAAAAAGTTTTGAAGATTTATTTTCAAAAAGGAAATTTAAAGAAGCATTTTTAAAAGATAAAATATTATTTTAAAAGGCAAAGTCCCCCCCCCCCCCCAAAGCCATAGGAACTATCTCTTATCCTTCGTTTTGAATCTATCCTTTTTGTTTCAGCATGTCGGAAGAACTTAACTTGCCAGAGGGTGTACCAATACCTGGTTGGTTTAGACGGTTCTTAGAAGCAAGGGCCACTCAGCCAGGTCCTACCATTCCTCCTCCCCCAGCTGCAGGAAATCATCCAGCTGCAGCGGCACCTCTTCCTCCACCTCCCCCGCGGGGAAACACTTTTGCTAAGATATGTAAAGATTTTAAAGCTATGGGAGGAAAGGATTTCCATGGAACTGAGTCCTTCGTGGCAGCTAGAAATTGGCTGAAAGAAACTGAGGACTTATTCATCATCTTTGAGGTAGAAGATAGACAGAAAGTACAACTGGCAGTGTGGCTATTAAAGGGCGAGGCTTCCTACTGGTGGGAAGTCACTAATGCAGAAAGACTAGTGGAGACATGGGAGGACTTTAGGGCAAGGTTTGAGACTAAATTTCTCTCAGATGCGGAAAGGAGTTTGCAGTTGGAAAAATTCTTATTTCTTAAGCAAGGGAACAAGACAGTCAGAGAGTATGTTAATCAGTTCGATGAGCTGGCTAGGTTTGGGCTGGACCTAGTCAACACCCCGCACAAGAAGGCTCTCCGTTTCGTCAAAGGGTTGAATGAGCCATTGCACAGTTTGGCTATGACCCATATACCCATGGGAGCCACGTATGAAAGACTGGTGCAAATGGCATTGCTGAATGAAGAGGATAAGGGCAAGAAGGAGACAAAGGCAGAAAGCTCTCAAGGGAAGAAAGAGGGTTTGCAGCCTAAGAAGACAGACTTTAAGAAGGGCGGGAAAGGCAACAAAGAGAAGAGGAAGTGTAATTTCTGTGGCAAAGTGGTGCACTTAGTAAAGGACTGCCGGAAAAAGAAGGCCAAGGAAAATGGTGGGTGCTTTTCTTGCGGTGAGACAGGCCACAGGGCTAAGGACTGCCCAAAGAAACGAGGACAGGGGCAGAGGGCTGGATCCACCTCAGGGGCACAGGTTCATGTGCTAGAAGTGCCACCTCTGCAACAGCGAGGTATAAATACTTCTGTAGAAAGTGTAGTTTATCTTTATGATCACCCCGTTCGCACTTTATTTGATTCTGGCGCATCACACTCCTTTATCTCGTCTGCTTTAGTAGAATCTCTGCACCTAAAAACTAGTATGGTAGAGGACCCCTTAATTGTTACAAACCCAATTGGGGGCCCAGCTCATTTGTCTATGATCTGTTTGGGATTGAAAATTTCTATTCTAAGCGTAGAATTTCAATGTAGTGCCTTTGTTTTGGGCTTTTCGGGATATGGTTTGATTTTGGGCATGGATTGGCTATCCAGTAATGGGGCCATCCTTGATTGTGAGAAAAGGGTTGTCAGGCTCCTAACCCAGCTCGGTAATACTTTGGAAATTTCTTGTAATCCCTCGTATGCGGTTATGCTTAGTTATCTTGAATCGCTAGATGCCTCTGTTGAAAATTTGCAATCAGTTAGAGTAGTCCGGGAATATCCGGATGTCTTCGAAGAGGTGACGGGCTTGCCTCCGAAGCGGGAAATAGACTTCCACATATACCTTGTAGATAATGCAAAGCCCGTTGCATTGCCTGTTAGACACATGGCTCCACGGGAAAGGAAAGAGCTCAGTAAACAGATGAAAGAGCTTCTAGAAAAGGGGTTCATTAGGAGGAGCATTTCAGAATGGGGCGCTCCAGTGGTGTTCGCTACAAAGGCGGATGGTTCACTCCGTCTATGTGTTGACTATAGGGAGCTCAACAAGCTAACGAAAAAGAATAGGCATCCTCTCCCCAGAATTGACGATTTGTTCGATCAGCTTGTAGGAGCGTCTGTTTTCTCCCAACTCGATTTAGCGACCGATTTTCATCAGCTAAGGGTGGCTGAAGATAGTATCGATAAAACGGCATTCAGAACCCCAGACGGCTTCTTTGAATGGCTTGTCATGCCTTTCGGCTTGACAAATGCACCTGCTTACTTCGTGGACCTGATGAGTAGGGTATTCAGAGATTTCCTCAACAAGTTCGTAGTGGTCTTCGTAGATGATATCCTTATCTTCTCAAAGAGTGAAGAGGAACATGCTCAGCACTTAAGGGCAATCATGGAAACTCTGCGAATCCATCAACTAAAAGCCAAATTCTCCAAATGCCACTTTTGGAGAGAAGAAATGAGGTTCCTTGGGCACATAGTATCCAAACAAGGGTTAGCAGTGGACCCTGCTAAGGTAGTAGCGGTACAGGATTGGAAGACACCAAGGAATGCAACTGAGGTCCGAAGTTTTCTAGGACTAGCAGGTTTCTATCGAAAGTTCATAAGGGATTTTGCGAAAATCTCAGCTCCGCTCACGAAATTGACCAAGAAGAATCTGGCGTTCAATTGGGACTTGGATTGCGAGTTTGCTTTCCAGCGACTAAAAAGGGCTCTTACAACAGCCCCAGTTTTGACGTTGCCAGATGGAAGCAAGATGTTCACTGTTTATACAGATGCATGTGGGACAGGGCTAGGCGCCGTCTTAATGCAAGAAGGAAGGGTAGTAGCTTATGGCGGGAGGCAGTTGAAGGTGCACGAAAAGAACTACCCAACCCACGATCTAGAGTTAGCTGCCATCGTCTTTGCACTCAAGTCTTGGCGACACTATCTCCTAGGTGAGAAGTTCGAACTTTACACTGACCATAAATCATTGAAATATCTTTTCTCGCAGAAAGATCTTAACTTGAGACAACAGAGATGGATGGGGTTTCTTGCCTCGTATGATTTCGAGATCTCCTACACTCCGGGCAAAGGCAACGTAGTGGCAGATGCGTTGAGCCGAAAGAAATTGACCCTAAGACCGCTCTTTGTTGAAAGACAAAGCCTAGAGTTTATAGCCAGCTTCGACTTTAGGCCTTCCTCCGATTTTGTACCAGGCTTACTAGCATCTCTTGAAGTGCGCCCAACTTTAGTGGACTCAGTAGGGACAGCACAACGCGAAGACCCTCAGCTTGTGGAAATGATTGATAGGCTAATTAGGGGTGAGACTTCAAGTCACCTCAACAGATACTCCATCGATGATAAGGGTTTGCTAAGGCGAGACGGAAGACTATGCGTCCCACAGACAAGGGATTTAGTAAAGAAGGTTCTCGAGGAAGCACATCACTCCAAGATGACGATACACCCAGGCGGAGATAAAATGTACAAAGATATAAAAAGAACTTTCTTCTGGAACGACATGAAAAAGGACGTGGCAGAATTCGTTTCTAAGTGTATGGTGTGCCAACAAGTTAAGGCGGAACAGAAAAAGCCTGGCGGACTGCTACATCCTCTAGAGGTCCCACAGTGGAAGTGGGATAGCATCTCAATGGACTTCATCGATGGGCTGCCTAGGTCTAGGAGAGGCAATACTAGCATTTGGGTAATAGTGGATAGGCTTACTAAAAGCGCCCACTTCTTACCTGTCAAAAGTAAAAGAACTGCCTCATCCCTAGCATCTCTTTACCTCAAGGAAATTGTCCGACTCCACGGAATACCATCCAGCATTGTTAGCGACCGAGACCCTATCTTCACAAGTGAGTTTTGGCGGAGTCTGCAAGAAGCGGTAGGCACGCAGTTATGCTTGAGCACAACCTATCATCCCCAAACCGACGGCCAAACGGAAAGAGTGAACAGAGTTTTGGAGGACCTTTTAAGACTATGCGTCCTTGACTTCGGAGGGACATGGGAAGACCACCTTCCTTTGGTGGAATTTGCCTACAACAACAGCTATCAAGCAACCATCGGAATGGCGCCCTTCGAAGCTTTATATGGAAGACCGTGTCGATCGCCCACTTGTTGGTGGGAGTCTACTGATAAGCTCATACTTGGACCAGATATGATCCGAGAGACTTCAGAGAAAGTAGACTTAATACGAAGAAGAATGAAGACGGCCCAAGACAGACAAAAATCCTACGCCGACAAGAGGAGAACCGACCTTGAATTTGAGGTTGGGGACAGAGTTTTTCTTAAGGTATCTCCGCTAAGGAACGTTGTTCGTTTTGGAACCACAGGAAAACTAGCACCAATGTTCGTAGGGCCATTCCCTATCATCGAGAAAATTGGAAAAATGGCCTATAGATTAGAGCTACCCGAAAAATTGGCCGGAGTTCACAACGTCTTTCACGTTTCACATCTCCGAAAATGTCTACATGAGTCTGCTGAAGTGGTAGAGCCAAATATCCTAGAAGAAGCTGAAGTGGAACGCGAAGCAACCATAAGAAAAGTTCCAACCCGCATATTAGGAACGGAAGTGAAAAAGCTACGCAACCGCGAAGTCAAGCTCGTCAAAGTTCAGTGGAGCGACGCCGAAGGAGATGCAACTTGGGAAACTGAAGCTAGAATACGCACTGCCTACCCTTTTCTTTTCGAGGGTACATCCTTGATCTTTCTTTTTCCTTAAGTTGCGCTTTTATCTGTCTTTTTAGGTATATTTCCTCGACCTTATCTTTTAGGTAGAAACCCTTTGGATGAAAACATGTAATTGAAACATGTTATGGATGATGGTTGCAAGTGGTTGCAAGTGATTGCTAGTGGTTGCTCGTGGTTGCATATACACACACAATCTAGGTTTTAGATCGGCTCAGTCACTTCATATTGCATATGCATATGTGTTTGCATTCGTATATGGTTGAACTTTAATGTGTTGTCATATGGATGTTGCATTTGTATGAATGATTGTGCACTCATGTAGAATCATGAATAGGAAAATTTGCATACATAATGGATTCATGGCACTTACATAATTCGCATTAAGGAGGTCAACTGAATCAGTAGACCGCCTGATTTTGCATTAGATAAGTACATGTACACACACACACTTCGCATATGATCATGAAGCATTAGAAGTCTTTTAAGGACAATGGATACTCGTGTTTGATGGATGAGTAGATGGATGATTGGATGTTAGGATATACATTCCTCTTAACTTGAAGATTTCGGGGACGAAATCCTTTTAAGTGGGGGAGAATGTAACACCCCGTGTATTCTATAACAGTGAAATTCACAAATTAAAGTATAATTAATTTCAAATCAAAGAATTAAGGGAAACGGGATACGCCATTGCGTTCGTCTCGGAAAAATACGCGAAATAGAGTCCGAGTTTTCGAAAAACGGAGTCCGTATGAAGAAGATATGGCCTCTGGAAGTTTCTGAATTAAGTTTAAAATTCGAACATAAGAAAAACAGCTCAGAAAAACAATTCAAAATTCAAAATCAGGCTCAATTGGCCAGGGCGGGGAAATTCCCGCATAAGGCACCCAGGTCGACTGGGCTGTCGACCTGGGCTAGCCATGTCGACAGGGCTGTCGACAGGGCTGTCGACAGGGCTGTCGACCTGGCCCCGAGCCAGGTCGAACCCAGCCCACCCTGGCTGGCCTAGTCTATGTTTGGTCGATTTTCAGAGGCCTGCTTTGTCACTAGGGCTAGGTGGCAGCCCCTGATTGGTCTCTCTTTCGAATGAATGGCTACGATTAACCCAAGCTACATCGATGGTCCTAATCAGTTCATAAACTCTATAAAAATGACCCTAGACTCTACCTAATCTATTCATTCAAAAATAAGAACGAGGCCATCATGCTGCTGAGGAACGACTAGGAGTAGCCACCAACTTGAGAGACGATTAGGAGGCAAATTCCAAAGCATAAAGCAACTTAAACAAATCAAATCAACGCCTACGTCAAAGGAGTCGCATCTCCAAATTCCTGAATTGGAGAATTGGTCACACGATTGTAAGTAGAGTATTATTCCGGTGTGAATAAATAACTGTGTTTGATTTGTACGCTTGAATTGTGGTGATAGTAATTCATATCTGTGCGTTGTTATGATTCTAATCGATTGGAATATTGTGATGTAACGATTGGATATTCGTAAGTATGTAATTCATGATAAAAACTACATGTTTGCGGTAGTTTATTTGAGAATTATGCAAGTATACGATTGGATATTCGCAAGTATGTAATTCATGTTGAAGCTACATGTTTGTAGTTGTTTAATTTTGATTCATGCAAGTATGTGGTTTTGCTACTATGCCAACATAATGTATATTTTTGTACAAAAATCACTTTTTGTGTAATTGGATCAAATTTGGGGTTCATATGAAAGTATGTTGGAATTGGCATCATGATTTATGTATAGAACCATACTAGAAACGAAAGTGAACCTCTTTGTGAACTTATTTTGATTTTATAAATATGACTAGGCCATGTTTGTTATTATGCCTAATTGAAAAACATGTTAGGCCTATATTGTTAACAAGAACTATATGATAATACCATGATTTCATGTTTAGGAATATTTAGCCATGATTACATGAATAAGTATATTTGTGCCATGGTTATAATCATGATTAAGTTAGAATAATTCTAGTTGAACTATACTTTTGTATTAGTAACAAAAGTAAGCACCTTTGTAAACATATAGTAATCTTATAAACATGATTTGCTTATGTTTGACATTATGCCTAAGTAAAAATATAGGTTTATGTTGTAGTTAAGACTATGTGTCAATAATGATATCTAATTTAGTTAGATTCCTAACTTAACTACAAGTTTACATGGTTTGATTCGTGTCACTTATGCTTTATGACCAAAGTATATGTTACTACTATGCAAGTACACCTGTTTCTATTTTACGTTATGTTGCAAGTTCATGCGTTCACATTCCCCTTTTTGTGTATGTAATCACGCCTTAAGCCTCCCCTTCTTCACATGGCTAAGTTGGGCTTAAAAAGGCTAAGCCCAACATATATATAATAAACAAACGTATTAAACGGTGGAAAATAGCGTTGGGCCAAATTAATTAATAAATGAAAATATAAAGTAGAGGGGCCCAAATTCAAGAATGGGTTGGGCCCATGATTGGTGTAAACCTTTACACCATTAGCTTAAATTGATTCTTAATAATGGGCCGCAAATATTTACATATAAGAAAATAAAGAAGAAAGACAAAATATGTAAATGTAGAAAATACGACGTGTTTAACCCGAGGTTGGATTGAGTTGTGATGTAAACCTGCCCGGAACCGCCCGGCTGTCCAGTAGTCACAACAATACCTATCCAATGTGGGAGGTTAAACATGGAGCCCAATAAGGACCCGAGGTTAGACTGAGTTGTGGCGTAAGACTGCCCGGAACCAACCGGCAACAGGCAGCCACAACAATACCTGTCTAATGTGAGAGGTCAAGGCTTTAATAAGACAATTAAGGCTGAGTCAGGATTGTTAGGATTAAGTGAATTAAAGACTTAATCAAAATGGAACATGCTAAACTAAACAGACTGATTGGGGGTTAGGTTCATAAAACACTTAACCAACTTAGCATGTTGGCTAGAAATAGAAAACCTAGTAGCGGGGGACCCTTTTCAGCAGTAACCCTATAAGGTGTATCATGATACCCTGAAACTAGGCAGGGTGGGGCACGATTACTGGGCTGACTGTAAGAGGTCAAATCGACGGCGGTGGTGCAGCAGTGTAGGTTCTAACGGGGTGCGGCGTGCACACACTCCGGCGCAGAAAAATAAGGCACTGGGCGCCAGTAGTATACCTGTGCATTCTAGGGTTGTGTCGGGCCGCCGCCGTGGGACTTGATACACCCCATGGTGGGACCAGCATAGGTAACTACAACATCGGGGGCCGTAAGACACATGTAACTATGCGAGTAGGAGCCGATCATCATAAAATGGATCACTTCACCCTGATTATGGGGTGGTTGTTGGGAACTAGTTTATATGGGTACAGAGATTAATATGGGGTACGATGGTATATTCGATCCTAGACAACTTAACTAAGTTTATAGTGCTTTCCCATTTCTTGTTTATACTTATCATACCCAGTTCTTTATTCATAGACTGAATAGTCCTAGACTTACTCAGGCTTTATGTCTGACTCTACTTTTCTTTCGTCTTCTTTTCTTCCATTTCCCCCCCCCCCCCCCAGGTCCACAGGGAGGGAATACCGCAGCTTGACCAGCATTCGTATCCAGCTTGAAGAGAAAGAATGTATTGCTTGGACCTTTTCGTTTTGGACTTTGGCTTTGGACAACAACTATGGGACTTTTGCAGTTTATTTATGTTTTCTTTATGCTTCTTTAAATAATGTAATTCAAGACAGTTATGATGATGTTATGTTTTTGGAAGTATGTAAGACAATTGTGGTAATGTTGTTGTAACATGTATTTTCTCTTATGAAATAAAAGTTGCTGTTTTTCCGCTGTTTAAAAATATATGTTCTTATGTCTGTCTTGTATATCTGTGACCTATACTTATAAACCTCCACCAAAATTAGGGCATTCCCTTTGAGAGTGACCCTAACGGAGGTGGGGTGTTTCACTTTCAGAATATGAATAAAAACTGTGATGTGATTCGATGTAAATGAAAATAGAATCGTGTTGTTATATCGTATAAATTTTGTGTATTGTAATGGTTCTATCATGACTTGTGTATTGATGTTTGTGGCATAAATTGATTGATGCAAGCCTATTGAACAATTGTATATGAAAATAATGGCACTTGCAAGTTTGTGGCAAAAACTAGAAATTGATCCCTTTTTGTATATGTCGATGGCATGGACTATGTATATTCCCTTAGTCTAAATTAGAATTTATGTAAACATGTTATAGACCTTTTATGCCTACATGACCCAAAACCTATGATATCATTCTTATGTTTATTGGCAAGTATAATTAGATCTATGTTTGCAAGTATAATTGGATCTATGTTTCATAAACTATGCAAGTTCATGTTTATTTGCAAAATATAATTGGTTCTATGTCAAACATCGTTTGGGTTTCATAAACTATGCAAGTTCATGTTGAAATAGGCTATATGATTAGATGTAAAAATTGTACATTTTTGATGAATATATAATATGCTAGTTTTGTGGTCGATATTATGCCAAGTTAAACATGTTTAAACACAAGTTTGTATTTGCCTAAACTGTGCCATTTCATATGTCACCTACTTAGTCATACTTTGATTTGAATGCAAGTTCACATGACCCATGTTATATGTTAGTTGAATCGCCAAATTGCAAGTTCATGCGCCACACACCTTTATGTATTACATGTTCTTGGTTTCCCCTTTTCCTCACGTTTATAAAGTTGGGCGGAATTGTGACAAGCCCAACACATGTTATAACGTTGCGAACAACCGGGGGTAATAATGTTGGGTGTAAAATATGAAAATATATGTTGGCATGTTTGGCACATGCCAACGATTATGACATATAAGCGATATGAATTGTTATACCCAAGAATGAAGAACATGAAATTTACATATATAATTGAGAAGTAATAAAATATGTAAACTTAGAAAACACGATATGCTTAACCCGAGGTTGGATTGAGTTGTGATGTAAACCTGCCCGGACCTGCCCAGCTGTCCAGTAGTCACAACAATACCTATCCAATGTGGGTGGTTAAGCATTGTGCCTAATAAGGACCCGAGATTAGACTGAGCTACGGTATAAACCTGCCCGGAACCGACCGGCACATCCAGTAACCGTAGCAATACCTGTTTAATGTGAGTGGTCTGGTGCTCCTAAGAGGCTAAGGACAGATGGTAGGGTTAAGTCAACTATAACACTTAACCAAATTCAACATGTTAACAAGAATTGATGGGTGGGGTTAGGTAAATACAGACACTTAACCACTTAACATGTTTGACTAGAAAATCCTGGTAACGAGGGACCCGTTTCAGCAGTAACCCAAAGTTAGGTATCAACGGTACCCTGAAACTAGGCAGGGTGGGGCACGATTACTGGGCTAACTGTAAGCGGTCAAACGACGGCGGTGGGTGCACAGTGCAGGTCTAACGGGGTGCGGGCGTGCACACACTCTGGAGCAGACAACCAGGGCACTGGGGACACCAGTAGTATAACATATGCCTTCTAGATTTGTGTCAGGGCCGCCACCATGGGTCTTGATACACCCCATGGTGGGACCAGCATATGTATCTACAATTCTTGGGGGCCGTATGCCACATGTTAACGCGAGTAGGAGCCGATCTTTAGAAAATGGGGATCACTTCACCCTCACCACGGGGTGCCAGTTAGAATAAACTCAAGTAGGTGCAGAGATATAGTATGGGTGCGATAGTACATTGGACACTTCCTTAGCTTGTGACACTTTCCTATTTTTAGTTTACATCCATCATACCCTTTTCTTATTCACATATTGAAGAGTTTCTAGATTTACTCAGGCTTTATGTCTGACCCTATTTTCTTTCCGTCTTCTTTTCTTTCGTTTCCCCCCCCCCCCAGGTCCACAGGGAGGAAACAGATCAACTCAGTCAGACTCTTTACAAGCACCAAGAACGTAGATGTATGATTTTGATCTTTCTTGCTCGAATAATGGCTTTGGATATCACTATGGGGATTTTTGTCACTTTATTTATGTTTTCATGCTTCTTTAATAATCAAGGCAGTTATGAGGTTGTAATGTTGGAAGTATTTTGAGATAATTATGGAAATCTTTTGTTTGATACACGTATTGATGAAATAAAAGTTTGTTTGGTTTCCGCTGTTTAAAATATGTGTATTTATATCTGTCTTGAGTTTATCTGTGGCTTTTACTTATAAACCTCCACCAAAGTTAAGGCATTCCCTTTGTGAGTGACCTTAATGGAGGTGGGGTGTTTCAATTTATGCTGGATTTTTTAACGTTTCAGATCCTTTTAATGTTTCATGTCCAACAATATTCCAGTTTTAAGCATATTATGATTTAGAGTATGAATGTTCTTTCGTAAAATAAAGATTAATAAAGTTATTTGCATTTTAAGTTTAAGTTACTATGTTCTTGATAGCATTCATAAAAATCGTTTTGTCAAAATATCATTTTTAACATATCATGTACACCGAGATTGTTCCGATATGAACTTTCGGACCTGAGACGAAAATCCGAGACGAACTCCCGAGTTAGACTCATCTCGTCCGAGAACTCCCCCAATACGAGACCGAGTCTATAAAATCCCTAAGACGAAACGCAACCGATATCCGAGATTTAAAACCTTAAACCTAGTACTCAACTTCCTATTGTATTTCCTAAACCCGATTCGCATGATAACCCTCATGACCACTCCCACCAATCTGAGCTCTACCACTTCTCCCTTCAAATCTCCATTTTAGATGTGATTAGAAAAATAGGCGACTCTCCTTGTTTTGTGGGTTATGAGGTTTTTAATGGCCGTGGCACGCTATTGGCAAAAAAGGATAAAGAAGGATGAGATGGAATAGGGTCGGGTGGAGGTGTTGGATGCTCTATGCAAATGGGGAAGAAGCAATTTTTAGGTTCAAATCGGGTACACTGGTAATCCAAGTACACCCGACTCGATATGGTGGAATTAAAGGGAATATATGGGAAAGAGAAGAGAAACGATTTTGAAATAGAGAGCGAGTAGGAAAAATTGGATCGGATTGGAGAAATTGGACATTGAGTACAAGGGGTCGGATCAGGTTTGCAGTGTGGTCTGATGATGAGATCAGATCATCTTGGGATGCAGGATGAAGCGTCGTGGTGAGAAGTTAAGTGGAGGGTTAAAGTTTGGAATGGTTTCTAATCGATGCTTTGGTTTTCCACCTTTCTGCCATCACGACAAAAATTTGTCTTCCATGTACACGAACATAACCTTCGAAACTGAATTAATTTGACATTTCAAAAAATTACATAGAATAAAGCAAAAAACATGACACACAATTGAATAAATGAATTTGAATGTTAATTTTAAATTGTGAACCTTGATAAAACTCCGTGATTATCAATCCGAAAGATGGTATAATGGTCAGCGATGATGGTTGCTTCAGTTGTAAATCCAATCTCATCACCACTTACCGTAGGATTTGATCGAATTACATATGCACACATGAAACCTCACATTCTGCATTACTCTAAGCATAGAGGGTTAAGGTTAATCATGCTAAATGTAGTTATTTGTGATTAGAGTAAATTATGAGTTCGAGAATATACAATTGTCTCAAAGCCTAGGAAGATGGAAGACTGGAGAAGCTTATCAATTATCAAGGTGAATCGAATCTTAAGTCAAGAATCTTTGATCAGTGGAAGAATTGAGCCCTTCTCAACATACAAATCAACCTAAGGGAATGCAACAAGCGCAAGCCTGAAGAGCAATAGTAGATGGAGCAACCTGAAGGATCTCTACTTGTAGAGGAGGGACTACAACAAGCGGGATGGGACTATTAGGCGTCGAAGATACTAAAGTCAATTAAAAATATTCCTGCCAGCTCCAGATACATTGGAGGAAGTGCCTATTCTGGAGGATGTAGTGGACTCAGTCGCATTAAAAGTCGATAAGACGATGTTGATGAGGATATGCATTAAACACGACATCTGTATCTCCCTATAAAATATACCCAAATAGAGATAGAAAACTAAAATAATTAAATAATAATAGGTCAAAATACATATATTTATTACCTATGTAATTTGGCCACCAAATTTATACTATTGCATTTATGGCGAAATTTTGATCCATTTTCATGTATAAATTGCTAAAAATAGAGTTCATATGAAAAAGTTATAAATAAATCAAGTTTTAGAATTTGACATAAATAAAATTGGAAATTTGAATTTGAATTTGAATTAGTGAATAAGCATAAAGAATATTCCAAATTTAAAACATAAACTTGTATATGAGTGTGTGTCTATATAAGAAGGGGATAATAGTAAACGGTATTAACCACTAATTAATCAATATTAAGTAATGAAAAATTAAACACATAGAAACAAATTCACTCCACCATAAGATAATGGGCAGTCGACTATCCTGCCCATATAGGGGTCAACTGGTAGGTCGACAACCCGATATAGGGGCAATCGACGCTACATGGTAAAATTATATGGCGACTAAGGTTTTCTAAGTTATTTCTTTTAAGGTTTGATGCTACCAACGATTCAAAATTTATTTTTTAAATCTAATGGTTCCTATTCACTCAAGCGTTTATAAATAAAACCCTAGATCCCCACTCGAAATTGCATTCTCCTATAGCTATGTTACTCCATTTCTATCTCTTTTAGATCCAAATTTAGTGTAAGGTTAGTTGTCTCTTTCTTCTCTTCTCCTTCTTCTATTTTACTTAATTAGTTCTAGATATAACTTTTATATGTATATACGATTATTTTTTATTATACATATGTAAATACACAAATGGGATATTTGTAGTTTCATATGGTAGTAGTCCAAAGAAGGATTGCATTTAGGGTTTAACACAACTTCTCCAAAGGTTGAGAGTAGGATCTTTACAGTTTTATTTTTATTTTTGCTTATTTAGTTAAAATCCAGATTGTGTACGCCTAAGAGATATGGATTTATGAAGAAACCAAGTTAAAATCCCGTCGGATGTCTGAATAAAATAGAAGTGTCAGTCTATTTTGTTCATATGGATTTTTTTGGCAAGGCCGACCAATTTTTGGAGTGATCCGTAACAATTTTTATTATAACAAAAAGATAAATATATTATTACATTAGATAGACAGATTGCCCAACCACTACTAATGGTTTTTAAGGTGGATCATCCACCAGATACGATTTTTAAAGTGGCTCGTCCACTGTGACTATTCTAGTTTATAGTACAGGAGCTAAGCCTAATTCCTAGACTACTATAAATGCCATATCTATGTAGGAAGCGCAATAACATAAATACAATTTGACTTTACACAATAAAATGCACCACAATAGTGGGAATTACACATTACAAACTTTGACATAACCAAAGAAGAACACCCAGCAGTACAATGCAGCTCGAAAAAAAGAAAAATAAACATCGTAGGGAAACTCACAACAAACCAATACTAGGCCATACTAAGACATGAACGACTCACATAACAACAACACTTGACAAGTTTCCTGGCACAAAAACAAGAAAGCCTACACCATAAACAACTCACAAGACAAACTCACTTAACAAATTTCTTGACACGTCAACACATAAGCCATCACTGTAGCAAGAAATGCAAAGGACAAAAAAAAATTAAGCCAGCATGCCAAACCAGAAAACTCCATACACTACCATAGCTAGGAGTTATCATCGGGGACATGCAGCTATCAGCGGAACACAAAACAACACAGCATGTAAAAACCCGCCCGGAATTGTTACACAGCAAGCACTGTCCCCCAAGCGTTCAAAACTGGCACTAAGTACCCCAAGACATCCCCTAATCGAAAATACTACTAATCCAACCAAACCATCAACGCATAAGTTGAAACATCCATTCAAAAAACACATAATGATCAATTCAAAAATCCCAAGTAGAAAACCAAAAAACACCAAATGCCACTGTAACACCCCGTTAAAATATACCAAAATATAATAATAATAATAATAATAATAATAATAATTAATGAAAAATGAGCAACTAAATAATAAAATATAAACAGGCTAAAAAAATGAAATTTTGCATCATTAATAATTTGGCCACGAAAATATTTTATTTAGATTTATGGCAAAATTCTAATACGTTTTCATATACAATATGTTGAAAACGGTGCTCGTATGAAGAAACTACAATTAAAAGAAATCAGGCGGTAAACGTGAAATATATATGTGGTTAAATTAATATATATATATAAGGGATAAATAATTTGGTAAATATAATATTCCCTTATGTAGATTTGAATTTCAAACGAAGAGATAAAGATAAAGGGACAAGAATAATGTTTATAGGGTAAGAAATAAACTAATTGATTAACGTTATATATAGTAAATATTTTCAGCCCTTCAAGCACTTATTGGGCAAACCAACGACCAAGGGGTCGACCGCACCCCTAGAGGAGTGTTGACCGCTGGTCGATCGCCCTTTTAGGGGGAGGTCCACCGCCTGGCGATGTAGATGCCCAATAAGGCTGGGTTTGGGTTAGCTTTTTGGGTTAATTTATAAAAATCAACATCCAAGATTAAATCTTAATGATCCTACAGTTCTTGTTTATACAAACATCTATAAATAACCCCCTAGACTCCATACCTAAACCTAGACACTCTCTATTTGTGCCTCTTCTCTGCCATTGATTTCAGAGAAATTCAGTATAGGTTTTCCTCTTCTCTTAAAATCTATTCTTCAGTTTCTAATCTCTTTTCCTTATAGGATTAGAATTAGAATATAGAACTGGAATCACCAGATATATATACATATAAGAATTCTAGTCCTTTGATTATAATGTATATAAATATCTAGGGATTGGAGTTCACATCAAATAGGAAAAACAACGTTAGATCTACGACGTTTCCAATCACTATGAGTGGAATTAGTGATTACTTAGCCATATTATACATTTGTAGATTATTATATGGATTAGTATGCCTAAGTAGGTTTGTAATAACGATAATATCAAATTGTAAACCCCCCCCCCCAAATCTCCTGTTTTATGTATTTTGCAAGAATTGTCAATTTATATTGGGTTCGTGGATTTGTTTTAGTAGCGGATGAAGAACATTTGGGTGACATACTTTTATCTACTTGATTTAATGTTTTTATCTAGATCTTTGTTTGTAATGTAAAAAGGTTTGGATTTGTGTTTTCACCAAAAATGGCTCAAACACAAATGGTACGTGAGCCATACTTCACCAATAGAAAGTAATGGGAGACGCAATCAACGAAGGTTAAAAGTAAAAAGTATGAGGAAAGTAAAGTGGAGACATAGTTTTTAGAGTGGTTCGGCCCTAAGCTAGGCCTACGTCCACTATGAAGGTAGCTTTCATTATCATGACAATGATTACAAGGTATATAAACTCTCTTTGTACATACATCTTCTCACTTTCACAACATATTCTCTCTCTCACATACAAGTCTCACTTAGATTCATGGAATTCAATGGGGAAATGATAAGATCCGCAAAGGAGAAGGATAGGTCAGCGCTGGAGAAGGAGAATGTCTTTGTTTGAGAGGAGGATGGAGGAGAATCTTCAAACTCTTTTCCACTTAGATGATCCTAATGGATGCCATGGCCCAATGGATGAATGATCTTTAAGTAGAGATGATGATGATTGTTGAAATGTTAAGGAATGGTGGAGGAAATAATTCAACGACACTTTGTGGTTGCCAGGAGTCGATCCCCTTTATGGTGGAAGCCATGGCCTATTTATAGGTGAGTTTCCTCGAACAAATGAGCTGAAATCCAAATATGCATGCTGCGGGATGCTCATCCCATTCGTTGCATCCACATTTGTTTGAGTTGAATCCACATTCGTTGAATCCACATTCATTGCATCTCCCCGATCAACGGACCCTCCAACAATTCGAACATTCCCACTTGAATTCTTCTCGAAGTTACACCATCACCGAGCCAATTACATCACTGCGCTGCGGCTAGGGTTCGGGGGTTGTCCCCAAAATATATATTTTTTTCAAGCTCTTTCCTTCAAATATAAGTCGTACCCGAAAAACATATTTTTTTCAAAAAATGACCATATTGGAAACAAACCATAGCATCATCACTATCAACCACAGCGTTTAGAAGCGCTGTTGAAAACATAACCGATCAGGACATAGGCCAACCCGATCAGTTTAGCTCGACGCGACCCAATTGCACTCGACGACCGATCTGATCCAAATCACCCCTCCCTGGGACATGACCGACGCGACCCTAACACCAACATGGCTAACCCGATCCGATCACCAATATGACTAACCCGATCCGGTCACCAACAAAGCAAACCCGATCTGATCACCAACACGACCGACCCGATCCGGTTGCACACCATAACCGACCCGATCTGGTTGCACAACATAACCGACCCGACCCGACATTTCATTACCTCAACTTCTGGATCGACCCGACCTATCTTGAATGGACCGACCCGACCAGACATAGCCCCACCCGACTAGTCCTTCATTTCGACTGGCCCATTCTGACTTATTCTCCAAGACAAGATTAATGACCGACCCGACCCACTTATGGCCGACCCGATCCACTTCCTACACATCTCCAATTCTACTCCGATTTCGGCCAAAACTTTGCCAAATGACGAATCCGATGAAACCGACTCAACCAAAATCATCAAACACAATCATAAACATGTTATAACATTGCTAACAACATGAATATGACGATTACCACAAAAATGATGTAAATATCACCTAAAACCATTGAATTGAACATATGATCAAAATGAGAGATCTAGCTAACAATAAACATGTGAAATGACATGAAATTAACGAGTAAAACTTGCTAAATTAGATCATAGGGTGATGCATATGAAAATAGACATACAATGGTGTAAATCTATGGTAAAACACTTGAATTTGATGAGAAACGTGCACAAACACTCGTATACATTATTGCATTCATGTGAGAGATGTAAATCACTCACCGATTTGTCAAAACAATCTAAAATCAATGAAATAAGAATCCGGACAGCAAGCACCTTGCACCAATCTCTTTGATCCGATGAACTTTTACTTTAATCGATGTAGATCTAGCCTCCAATGCTGTAGATCTATGATTTATCTCCTTGGATTTGGATTTTTAATGGAGGAAAGGTGTTAGAGGAAGGAGGAGTACAAGACCACCCAATGAGGAAATGAAAAACTAAACCATTCCCCATATCCCTCACCCCCTATTTGTACCCCCCCCCATTAGCCCGCTAATGGGCCTCGCCAATTCAGCCCATTATGGCTTACCAAATCTGGACAACCAACGGAATAACCTTAAAACATCGATTTATACCAAATCGCTAAGCCAAATCTTTAGTATAACCACCCTACGGAAAGGCAACCATCTATTCCTTTCCAATGGCACAGGTCTCACCCTATGATTCAACCTGAGTCTAAAGTTATTCCCTATACAAGACTGATAGGTGCAAAATAGTTACAAACAAAATTGGTAAAAATTGTGGACATGTCTCACATCCCCATAAGCAACCTATCAAAAGATGAGAATGATCCAACCCTTAAGGAATAAAATAAAAATATTTTACGATCTTTAGATACGTAAAATGCGGGCTGTTACATTCTCCCCCCTTAAGAATTTCGCCCCCGAAATTCCAAGTAAACATAAGCAACTACAACAATTTCGCATGCCTATCATCCATGAGAAGCCAATTCTATTACCCAAACTAGCATCCATCGAGCCATGCATCCATAGCCTTATCATAGCACTCGGAATTCTGTCAAACAACAACAAGATACAATGACATAACGATGATATGATTAAAGGTTCCCACCGACGAAGAGTTCTGTATGAGTCATCTTCATACTCTCTTCCATCTCCCATGTACAATCGTCGCCATCTTCGCTCCATTGTACCTTGACTAGCTTAACCGTCTTCCTCCTAAGCAGTTTCATGTCATTCCCCACAACACGAAGTGGCTTACGAGGTTTCGCAACTGCGGTTTCAACTTCTAGGTCTTCGTACTGCTCTGGAGGTACCACCACATTCGAATAATGCACAAACTTCCACAGAAAAGACACATGGAATACATTATGCACACTCGATATCTTCTCGGGTAACTCTAATCTATATGCGAGCTTTCCAATTCGCTCGACTATCAGAAATGGTCCAACGAACCTAGGAGCCAACTTTCCTTTACTTCTGAATCGAACCATATGCTTCAACGGTGAAATCTTCACAAAGACCATATCGCCTACATCAAATTCCAAATCTTTTCAGCGCTTATCAGCATAACTCTTCTGACGATCCTGGGCCGCTTTCATTTGTTGTCAAACGATCTCGATGCAATCCAAGGTATCTCTAATCATCTCTGTCCCAAGTACCAACCTATCTCCAGTTTCTAGCTAACATGCCGGAGAATTGTACGTTCTCCCATACAACGCCTCGTATGGTGCCATCCCAATGCTAGACTGGTAGCTATTAGTATACGCAAACTCAACTAGATGTAGATGATCTTCCCACGATCCTCCAAAATCCAACACACAAGCTCTTAGGAGATCTTCCAAAACTCGATTGACTCTCTCAGTCTGACCATCAGTTTGGGAATGATATGCCGTACTCAAGCACTACTCGGTTCTATAAACTTCTTGCAAACTCTTACAAAATCCGCTAGTGAATAATGGATCTCGATCACTCACTATACTCTTTGGGACGCCATTGAATCTAACAATCCATTTCACATAAAGTTCAGCCAGCTTCGGCACTGTCTTAGTCGACTTGATAGGAATGAATCTTGCACTTTTGGTCAAGCGATCCACAATGACCCAAATCCCTTCATTTCCTTTACTGGTTCTAGGTAGTCCATCGATATTTTCCCCCACTTCCACGTAGGAACTTACAATGGCTGAATCAAACCACTTGGCTTCTTCTGTTCTGCTTTCACTAGTTGACAGTTCATGCACTTGGAAATGAATTTTCCAATATCTCTCTTCATCCCCTCTCAGTAGTAGACTCGCTTCATGTCCTGATACATCTTATTACCACCAAGATGAATCCTCAACTTTGAGTGATGACATTCTCTCAGAACCTCATCTCTCAGTCCATCAATATCAGGAACAACTAAACATCCTTGCTTTTGAAGCCAACCTTCTCAATCGACTTCGAACTTTTTATTCTCTGGTTCCTGCCCCTGGATAAACTCGACAAGATTAACATCATGCTTTTGGCTTTCGCCAATCCTTTCGATGAGAGTAGGTCTTATCGATAAGCTTTCCCACATTTCAGGTTCCAACTCATACTTTGGCCTGAAATCAAACCTTGCCAAATACTCAAGGCTCTTCCATTCTGAAAAGATTGCTCTCAAACTTGCGAGTCTCCGACTCAACGCATCTGCAACTACGTTACCTTTGCCAAGAGTTTAGGCTATATCAAAATCATACATGCCAGAAACTCTAACCATCGTTGCTACCGAAGATTCAAATCATTTTGGAAGTAAAGATACTTCAACGAATTATGATCCGTAAACAACTCGAATCGAACTCCCAACAGGTAATGTCTCCACATCTTCGGAGTAAACACAATCGCTGCCAACTCCAAATGATGAGTTGGATAATTCTTCTCATCCGGCTTTAGCTGTCGACTCGCGTAGGCCACAACCTTATCCTTATGCATTAGCACTGCCCCAAATCCAGTACTACATGCATCGGTGTATACCACCATCTCTTCATTCCAACTCGGAATGGTCAACACAGGTGCACTCGTCAATCTCTACTTTAGGATTCTGAACGCTTGTTCACACTTTGCATTCCATGTGAACACTTGGTTATTCTTCGTCAATTTTGTTAACGGTGCAGCTACCTTAGAGAAATCTTGATAAACCGTCGGCAATAACCGGACAACCCAAGGAAACTTCGAACATCCGTTGCATTCTTAGGTCTATCCCAATCCTGGATTGCTGCTACTTTTGCGGGGTCAACCGCTATCCCATTTCCAGAAACAACATGACCTAAGAACCTCACTTCATCCTTCCAGAAGTGACACTTCGAGAACTTAGCTTTCAAATGATGCTTTCGCAAGATCTCTAACACAACTCTTAAGTGTGTCTTGTGTTCTTCCTCATTCTTGGAGTAAACCAGAATATCATCCACGAACACAAGCACAAACTTATTCAAATGATCTCTGAACACTCTATTCATAAGATCCACGAAATACGCTGGTGCATTAGTCAACCGAATGGCATCACCAACCACTCGAAGAAACTGGATGGTGTCCTAAAAGCAGTCTTTGGCACACTATCCTTAGCCACCCTCAACTGGTGAAATCTCATTGCCAGATCCATCTGAGAAAACAGTTTGGCTTCGTGAAGCTAATCGAACAGGTCATCAATCCTTGGCAATGGATACTTGTTTTTCTTTGTCACCTTGTTCAGCTCACGATAGTCCACACACAATCTTAACGAGCCATCTGCCTTGGTTGCAAATACGACCGGTGCACCCATTTGGAAACACTTCTCCGAATGAATCCCTTCCTTAGAAGGTCACGAACTGGCACCTCCAACTCTCGCTGTTCCTTAGGCGCCATCCACCTAAGAAGCATAACGATTGGTCTAGCACCCTTGACCAAATCGATCCTAAACTCGATCTCACAATGTGTCGGCAACCCTTTGACCTCGTCAAAGACATCCTCATACTCATTAGCAATCAGCACAGATGACAAGTCTTCTTGTGGAATCACAAGCGAATATAACAACTTATAAGAACACCGTCTTCGGGTTACCCCGCATCAACACCTTCCGCCCTTCCACATCTCTTGATTTTCGCAACTAACTTTTGCCGCACATCTCTTAGGCCAATCCATGCCCAAGATGATCCCAAACCCAGCGAACTTAAGAACAAAGCAATCACACAAAAAAGAGCAACCATGACTCGATAACACTAGACCACGACACAACATGCACAAACTGGATGAACCCCCAACTAGATTAGTCACGATCAATGGTATATCACAAATCCCAAGACAAACTTCTCGTTCTTTTGATAAGGAGTATCCATATATGAACGAGCATACTTCAAAAAGGTCTCGAAGTCAGAAATATAGTCAAGAACTGGACAACCATTTTGTTTAAGCTCCACGAATGTTTTAAATGGAACAGACTTCTACATGGTGGAGATAAACTTTTCTTCAAACTTAACTTGGACTAGCTCCCATGAAATATCCTTTTCAGGGGTCTCAAGTGTGGCAGAGTTCCACCAGTCTATTGCTCTGCCCACTAACTGCCTTAATGCAAGTTTCCTCTTTGTTGCATCATCAATACCCATGTCCTTAAAGATTCAGACACAAGTATCAACCCACGTTTGAACCTCTTCAACTAGTTCAGTGCCCTTAAACTGTTTCCCTCCAAACGATGTAAAGTCTTTGCATAACTTTGCAAATTCTACAGCTCTAGGCACTGGAACTCCAACCTCGACCGTAGCTGCCACTGGAGCGAGGTTCCTTCGAAGACATGCTTCCATCATGGCTTCAAACATGGTCGGGTAATCAGGTGCACCGCCATTATCCCCTCCAGGCCTAGTTTCTTCCCTAGCAGAATGTATAATATAGCGTCGACTCATTCTAAAATTTGCAAGCTATAATGATTAGCCACTTTCAAGAAAAACTGCTAAAGGAAGTACAAACGCTACTACTATATATGCTAATATATATAGTAAGCATCCAACTGAAATCTACAAGTACGTCTCTCATACGTGATTATGTCTTTGAACTTTGGCCAAAATCGTTGACTAGAGCACTAATACCAAATATGACGACCACCTATAACCCCCGCACTAAACAAGAGGAATAATGCACTGAAGGGTGTGCCGAGCAGCTATGGACGATCATCAGAGTAGGTAAACAATATTGAAACCTATCGTAAACTCACAACGCATGGATAAAATATTAGAATATATACAACAGGTAGTGACAGTGAAGCAGAAAACACTAAACTTTCATGACAACTAGAAAGTATTTCCCTTACACGTGGATAGCAATAGTAGTGTTTGAACAATTTGACTCACTACAACACTCATAAAAATAGCACACAGCAGAAATTAGATAGTGAGTATTTTGTATGCTCTCTTCCTTGTGTGGAAGTTTTTAGCTGATATGTCTATATGCATATCACCTGATCTCCCTTGTACTTTTTTATTTTTTAATAAAACAGTGTTACGGATCACTATAAAAACCGGTCGGCCTTGCCAAAAAAAAAATTGACTCACTACAACACTCATAGAAATAGCACACAGCAGAAACAAATACTAGATAGTAGTAAAGATAGTACGCCAGCCCCCTGATCACCTCCGAACAGCAACATCGTCCTTACTTAAGCTATCACCTGTCACCTGCTACTTAGTCTGCCCATCCAATAATCGGATGAACGGCCCAAGGTAATAAGAGGAGATATAAAACCTTGAGTCAGACAACAGTCTTAGTGAGCGATAAAACAGCTAATGAACTTCAGCAATAAAGTATATAAGAAGGGATAGATGAACATACTAATCTACCCACAACACCAGAGAAGAACTCAACCTTATCTTCCCCACATCGGACAGTGATAGCCTTTACATTAAACCATTCAACCATTCATCCATGAAAACCATAACATCCATTCAATCATGGCAAAGCACTCATAACATCCAAGTTATAAGTATCTCATGTAAACCATCCTAATCGAATTTAATATCCCACAAGCACAAGCCCCAAAGGCCTAAACCAATATCAGACAAGCACCCAAGGAACATCTCCTTCGACGTAGGACAACCTACATGAGACTGTACAAACAAAACAACCAATCATCCATGACTGACTCCGGCTATCACCGCCAATCCTGCTTTGAAACCATCGTTAATTGTATGACGGCCAACCTTGCCATATATCAAGGGCTAATGGTAACCCCTGTTCTAACATAAACTCTATATGTCCAAGCTTGACAACTAGGCCTAAACCAATATCAGACAAGCACCCAAGGTACTCGACCAGCAACCTTCTGGTCTTTCGGGTGCCCCCATTATAATCCTACTTTGAGCCTGCTAGAACTTACGACAACGATGACTTCTCAGCCTTCGTATCTCTAGTCATCCAACTTTGACGATGTTTCATAGCTCAAGCAACCTTCTCGAGCAACCATCACAACATTTGAGTTGAATCCACATTCGTTGCATCTCCCCGATCAACGAACCCTCCAACACTTTGAACATTCCCACTTGAATTCTTCTTGGTGTTACACTATCACCGAGCCAATTACATCACTGTGCTGCGGCTAGGGTTCAGGTGGTTGCCCTCGAAAAATATTTTTTTCAAGCTCTTTTCTTCAAATATAAGTCGTACCCGAAAAAAGTACTTTTTCAGAAAATGACCCTATTGGAAACAAACCATAGCATCATCACTATCAACCACAACGTTTAGAAGAGCTGTTGAAAACATAACCGATCAGGATATAGGCCGACCCGATCAGTTCAGCTCGACCCGACCCAATTGCACCCCACGACCGACCCAATCCAACTCACCCCTCCCTGTGACATGACCGACCCGACCCTATCACCAACATGGCTAACCCGATCCGATCACCAATACGACTAACCCGATCCGATCACCAACAAGACTAACCCGATCCGATCACCAACACGACCGACCCGATCCGGTTGCACAACATAACCGACCCGATCTAGTTGCACAACGTAACCGACCCGACTCGGCATTTCATCACCTCAACTTCTGGACCGATCCGACCCATCTTGAATGGACCGACCCGACCAGACATAGCCCGACCTGACCAGTCCTTCTTTCCGACCGACCCGTTCTGACTTATTCTCCAAGACAAGATTTATGAACGACCCGACCCACTTTTGACCAACCCGGTTTACTTCCTGCACATCTCCAATTCTACTCTGATTTCGACAAAAACTTCACCAAACGGCGAATCTGACGAAACTGACTCAACCAAAATCATCAAACACAATCATAAACATGTCGTAACATTGCTAACAACATGAATATGACGATTACCACAAAAATGATGTAAATATCACCTAAAACCATTAAATTGATCATATGATCAAAATGAGAGATCCAAATAACAATAAACATGTGAAATGACATGAAATTAATGGGTAAAACTTTCTAAATTAGATCATAGGTTGATGCATATGAAAATTGACATATAAGGGTATAAATCTATGGTAAAACACTTGAATTTGATGAGAAACATGCACAAACACTCATATACTTTATTGCATTCGTGTGAGAGATGTAAATCACTCACCAATTTTTCAAAACAATCTAAAATCAATGAAATAGGAATCCAGACAGCAAGCACCTCGCACCAATCACTTTGATCTGATGAACTCTTGCTTTAATCGATGTAGATCTAGCTTCCAATGGTGTAGATCTATGATTTCTCTCCTTGGATTTGGATTTTTAATGGTGGAAAGGTGTTAGAGGAAGGAGGAGCACAAGACCACCCAATGAGGAAATGAAAAACTAAACCATTCACCATATCCCTCACCCCCTATTTATACCCCCCCTATCAGCCCACTAATGGGCCTCTCCAATTCATCCCATTATGGCTTACCAAATCTGGACAGCCAACTGAAAAACCTTAAAACAACGATTTCACCCAAACAGCTAAGCCAAATCTTTAATGTAACCACTCTAAGGAAAGGCAACCATCAATTCCTTTCCAATATCATAGATCTCACCCTATGATTCGACCTGAGTCAAAAGTTATGCCCTGTACAAGACTAACAGGGGAAAAATGGTCACAAACAAAATCGGTAAAAATTATGGACATGTCTCACATCCCCATAAGCAACCAATCAAAAGATGAGAATGATCCAATCCTTAGATAAAATAAAAATATTTTACGATCTTTCAATACGTAAAATGCAAGCTGTTACAGGCCATAAGTGACCGAGAGTCCCAACCTCGTTGGGTCCTTACCTAAATGCACTAACAGAGATCTTAAGTGATTGACTTAGAAATCCACCTCATTGGTTAGATACTTCTTGTTTATATGAGTGTTTGTCTGTTTCTTAGACATACCTTGGTATATGTATAACTTGATAAATCTAGGGTATGATCTTTAAGTAAATACTATTTTCAGTCACACAGGACTTTATGTTTTGACCACTCTCCTTAACATATCCAACATGTCAGTAGGTGGGGTAGATTCAATGGACGAAGTAATGATGGAGACTGAAGACGACAATGGAGATATTATGCTGTTATCAGTTATCATTGATGTATTGCTTATGGAAACTTTAGATGATGAGTTTTATTGATGTACCTATGGAATAATTGTATCGCGACAATCTGTGTTTCAATTCTGGGGTCTTATATGAAATGGTACATCATAATTTGGTATTATGCTTACTTGTTCCGCTATGTGACATTCCATAATGCAATGTCTATCTATTATTCTATGAAAATGAAATTCCTTACATTGAACAACGACCCCTTTAGAGTGGCTCTAAGTTTCGATGGGCCTTTTTTGGGTCGAATATTTGGCCTACTCCGGGCGAGTCGTTACATTTAGTATCAGAGCATAGGTTACCCAATTATAAGGAAATCATATGTATAAGAGACATATTTGTATTTTGAAAAGGTTTTCAATTATATGTATATGTACATACATACATACACACACACATATATATACAGTTACCCTAATAAGCATACACAACTATGCTATACAACTTTATCGTTATTTTTTTCTCTTTTTGGGTTAAATGCTATCTCAGGAGTATCTACTAAGGGATTCTTCCTTTTCTTTTCAGATAGTAGAATGACTGATCATCCTTCCGAATAGGGAAACCAGGAAGGACCTCGGTATTTTCTAGAATGGTTCCAACGATATCTTCGTACAGTGGAACAAGTCCCTATTGTTAATCCCGCCCCAACAGTGCCTACATCTCTTGCCGTCGAGGTAGCCTATGATTTTTCTTGATTCCGTAAAAGCTTCGCAAACCTTGGTGGGAAATCATTCTTAGGAATGGAGGGTTTTTCTAGCATCCAAGCTTGGATAATGGATTACGAAAGAACTTTCAAAGCCACCGGATGGCCAGACGAAGTAAAAAGGAGGATTGCGTCCTGGCACTTAAAAGGAGAAGCACTTGAATGGTGGAACTTAGTATCTAGGGAGAACGGGGGACGAATATCTACATGTTCCGAATTCAAAGCCCACTTTGAAGCAAAGTTTTTGCCAAAAGCTGAGATGACAATTCAGTTAGAAAAAAGTATCCATCTCAAGCAAGGTAGTTTAAGTCTACAAGATTATATGGCCAAGTTCATCTAGTTGAGCAAGTTTGGTAGGCGTTTGGCGGATACCCCAATGAACAAAGCCTTAAAATTTGTTAAGGGGTTGAACTCCCTATTGAAGGACACTCTATTAGCGCATGTAACATTCGGAGCAACCTTCGAAACCTTAGTGAAAACTGTCATTTTATGCAAAGATGAAGGAAATGAGGAAAATAAGGATAGTGATAAGGGAGAAGAAATTTCTAATAAGAATAAGAAAAAGGAATGGTGGAAGAACAAGAAGAAAGGGGGCAAATTCAAAAAGGAAGCTTAGACTTGAACGAGATGCAACCGTAAGGGCCATGAGGCCAAGGATTGCAGGACTTCTTTGGCACTGAAAAATTTAAGGGAAAGTGTTACAACTGTCACAAGGAAGGATACATGTCTAAAGACTGCCCAAAACCAAAAGTTATTTGGAGCGGCCGGAATTATGCATTGGAGGTAACACCGATACAAAGCTGACCCGCAAGAGACCAAGTTCAACCCGCACTTGCAGGTATAACTTCTGTTTTAGTGATTTCTGTATACACCCTGTTCGATTCGGCAACGACCCATTCTTTTATCTCTAAGAAGCAAGTTAGTTTTTTGAACCTTCCATTACCTATCTC
This sequence comes from Allium sativum, assembly GCA_030737875.1. Taxonomy (NCBI): domain Eukaryota; kingdom Viridiplantae; phylum Streptophyta; class Magnoliopsida; order Asparagales; family Amaryllidaceae; genus Allium; species Allium sativum. The sequence goes on from CM060915.1 coordinate 954,357,805, forward strand.
TAGTAATCCGATAGAGGTGGCCAACCCTATCGGAGTAGCTAAGTATCTTGAGTTGATGTGCAAGGACCTACTATTGGATATCGACGATGTTGAATTCCTCTGCGAAGCGTATGAATTGAATTTTATGAGGTATGACCTTATCTAGATATGGATTGACTATCATTTTATGGAGTCGTTGTAACAGCCCGCATTTTACGTATCGGAGGATCATAAAATATTTTTATTTTATTCCCTAAGGGTTGGATCATTCTCCTATTTTAGTATGTTGCTTATGGGGATGTGAGACATGTCCATAATTTTTACCAGTTTTGTTTGTGACCATTTTGCCCCTATCAGTCTTGTATAGGGCATAACTTTTGACTCAGGTCGAATCAGGTGGTGAGGCCTATGCCATTGGAAAGGAAATGATGATTGCCTTATCGTAGAGTGGTTACATTAAAGATTTGACTCAGCGATTTGAGAGTAATCGTCGTTTTAAGGTCTAACAATTGTCTGTTCAGGTTTGTGAAGCCTTAATGGGCTGATTTGGAGAGGGCCATTGGTGGGCTAGTGGAGGGGCATTAAAAGGGGGTGGGAAGTACCATAAATGGTTTAGTTTCTCTATTCTCTCATTTGGTGGCCTATGTTCCTCCTTCCTCTAACACCTTTCCACCATAAAAATCAAAACCTAAAGGAAGGAAATGGAAGATGTATACCATTGGAGGCTAGATCTGCATCATTTCAATGGCAATTCATCGAATCAAGGAGTTTGGTTCAAATTGCTTGCCATCCGGAATCATATTTCTATCACTTTAGCTTGTCTTGGAGAATTGGTGAGTGATTTGCATCTCTCACATGGATTCAATGAAGTATATGAACGTTTGATCATGTTTTTCACCAAATTCAAGCATTTTCCCATAGATCTATACCTTGGTAAGTCAATTTTCATATGAGTCACCCTAGGATCTATTTTAGAAATTTTAAATCAATAATTCATATGCCATTTCATATGTTTATGCAAGTTAGATCCGCAATTTATATCATATGTTCATTTATTATGATTTTTGGTGAAAATTGTATGATTTAGCTGAAAATTGTCATATTCATATTGTTAGTGATTTCATAACATGCTTGTGGTTGTGTTGAATGAATTAGATGAGTTATGTCGATTGGCAAAGTTTTGGTTGGAATTGGACTTGATTTGGGGCTGTACAGGCCATGGGTCGAGCGTGTAGTACAACACCTAGTACAATGTTTAGCGCAGGTGGGTCGGTCGAGCATAGTATGAGCTCGAGCAGTGTGGTCGGTCGAACGAGCAGGGCAGTCTGTCGAACGAGCAGCACCGAGTTGAACGGTCGAGAAGGCCAAGTTTGTGCATCGGATCCAGAAGATTGGGTCGGTCACGCACAAAGTGATGGGTCGTGCAAGCAGGTTGGTTGAGCGTGGGCTCGAGTAGAGGGGTTCGGTCTGGTTGGATCGAGCAGCTTCGGGTCGGTAAGTCATGTTCCTAGAGGTGAAGTATGGGGTCGGTACCATGGGGTCAGTCACAGGGGGTTGGTCGCACAGGGTTATTTCTAAAAATTTATATTTTCGGGTACGACCCAGAATTGAACATGACCGAAGCACAGCGCAGTGATGTAATTTGGATCGGTTATGGTTTGACTTCGAAGGAAATTCTAGTAGGAAGGTTCGAAATGTTGAAAGGTGTTCGTTGATCGGTGTAGAACGGCGAATGAGGTGACAACTCAAAGGTCGTGAGTTGGTGGATAATGGTTGCTTGAGAAGGTTGCTTGAGCTATGAAAAGTCATCGGGTTGGATGACTAGAGATGCGAAGGACGAGAGATTATCGTTGTCTTAAGTTGTAGAAGGCTTAACACAGGGGTATGTTTGGGGCACCTAAAAGACCGGTTGTAGGTCGAGTGCCCTGGGTATCGTTGAAAGGTCTAGTTGTCAAGGTTGGACATGCATATGTATCATTGAAAGGCGTATGAAGTTTATGCTAGAACTAGGGTTACCATTAGCCCTTGACATATGGAAAGGTCGACCGTCATACGATTAATGATAGTTTCGAAGCAGGATTGGCGGCGATAGCCAGAGTCTTCCATGGATTGTTGGTCGCTTTGTTTAAAAATCTCATATAGATTGTCCAACGTCGAAGGAGATGTTCCTTGGGTGTTTGTCTGATATTGGTTTAGGCACCTGAGGCTTGTTCTTAAGGGATGTTGAATTCGATTAGGATAGTTTACATGAGATATACAATCTGGATGCCATGAGTGCTTTACCATGATTGAATGGGTGTTCTGGTTTCCATGGATGAATGGTTGAATTCTTTAATGTAAAGGCTATCACTGTACGATGTGGGGAAGACGGGAGTTGAGTTCTTCTATTAGGTTGTGGGTAGATTCGTATGTTTATCTATCCATTCTCATATACTTTATTGATGAAGTTTGTTAGTTGTTTTATCGCTCACTAAGACAGTTGTCTGACTCAAAGTTTTTTGTTTCTTCTTACTATCTTGGGTTGTTCATCTAGTTGTGGATGGGCAGACTGAGTAGCAGGTGACAGGTGATAGTTTGGTGAGATGACGATGTTGATCGATGGCAAGCAGGAGGCTTACATACCAATTTATTACTATCTGGTATTTGTTTCCATTATTTGAATCTTCTTCTCTGAGTGTTGTAATGAGGCAAATCTGTACAGATTTATGTTGAAATCCTAATGTTGGATATACTTTCTAGTTGTTTGAAAGTTTGAAATTTATGTTCAAATATGCTTCATTATATATTACCTGTTGTATATGTTCTATTATATTTTATCCTTGCGCTATGAGTTTTACGACAGGTTCTGATGATGTTGTTTACCTATGATGATCGTCCATAGCTTCCTGGCACGCCTTTCAGCGCATTATTCCTCTTGTTTAGTGCAGGGGTTGTGGGCAGTCGTCACAGCCATCCTAGATTGTGATAAGAGAATTGTTCAACTTAGGATTCAAGGAGGACTTAGTTTGAAAATTCCTTGTAACAATAGAAATAAGGATAAAGCCTTGTTATATTCCTTATCTCCTAGTTCAGAAGGACCATTTTCAGTCCCTATAGCATGCGAGTTCTTGGATGTCTTTGAGAAAGTCACCGGACTTCCACCCCATAGAGAAATCTCTTTTCATATTGACCGAGAGAAGGAAGCTAGAACAGTAGCTTTACCCTTAAGGCATATGACGCCTAAAGAAAGAAGAGAATTGGATAAGCATATTTTGGAGTTACTACAAAAGGCTTCATTCCACGAAGTACCTTTGAATGGGATTGTTAACGATAAAAATTGTAACAACGCAGAATTTTGACAATATAAATTAATTATTAGAAATTCAAAAAATGAAATTTCTGCAAATGATGGAATTTGACAACGAAACTTTAACCGATGCATTCGTCTTGGAATTCTGGTCAACTTTTTTGTTTGGAGTTTCACAAACAGTGTTCGTATGAAAAAGTTACAGACGAAAAACGAAAATGGATGGAAAACAAATAAATTAGAATAATTTAATATAACATAACTTAATAAACTAGCCTGGCTGGGCATTTGGCAACCCAGGCAGTCGACCGTAGCAGTCGATCGGTGGTCGACCGCTGTAGTCGACCTACTGGGCGTTAGAATGCCCAGTGATGGTTAGGTTTTATAAGGTTAGGTTATTATATATTTTTAACGAATGGACGAATGTTAATTAAAAAGAATCTAATAGTCCAAGACCAATTCCACTGCTATATATAAAAGGGTAAGGCCTCATTCTTTTCCACACAAATCTGTGGGCAGCAGCAAAACTCTGTCATTTTCATCCTTCTCTAAACCTAATTTCTTAATTAAAAATATATTCTTATACAAAAAATCAAATCTAAATCATATAGGATTGAGAGGATTATCAGATCCAATGGAAAAGAATGCAAATTAGCGCTCAACAATAAATTCTCTCCTCTCTTCCTATTTTCTTACATCTCTACAGATATGGAATTTTCCCCTTTTAGATAAACTGTATATTTATAAGAATTTAGGAATTGTAGGCCTAACGGATTCAAACTGTGGATGCTTTCAGGTGAGTGGGAAATTTACAAATACAGTTATACTAGCTTATTTACTTCGTTTGAATTAGATCTAAAACTGTATGCATGTTTCTATCGGATCTGTTTATTAAACTACTGTAATTGGATTTACACCTATCAGATTTGATTATAAACATTGTTAAGACTTGTAAATTTTGAATTGGGGTATATGCATAATATTAATTTTGGGATTTGTAAATTGTTTACACATGTTTTCTACAATTATGTTGTAAAATATATTGTCGTTGTCGAAAAGCACCGTAGATCTGGAAATTAGTCCCATGAAACCACCGATTAGATGTAGTTACATTCCAGATCTACGGTTCCGTGTTGAATAATAAATTATGTGAATTTGGATAAAAAGATACGATTGGTAAATTATGTGATTGTGATATTAAAAGAATTCTATTTGTATTCGATGTTTTTGGGTTTTGGCTTAATTGGTGTAAATATGTCATTTTCCTCTTTTTGAACAAAAAGATGTTATTTTGAACTCACAAGAGATATGAAAAAAATTTCCAAAAGGGAAAGTGGTGCAAATGTACATATAAATATAAAAATAAATATTTGTGCATAGTTTGCATCAACTATTCCAAAAATACATATATACAAATATATATTTCTTGTGAATTTGAGACATGTCTATTTTACTAATCAGGCATAATATACAATAATTACAGCTGACGGTCTTTTTGTAAGATTTGAAACCTTTTGGCAAGATTGAATACAAAAAAGAATGTTTGGTTATTGATTAAACCAAATCACTACATTTAAAAGAATAATAACTACGTTGAACGCACGAAAACATAGAATATAAATATATACATATTATATATCCAAATCAATAAACGATAAAATATATATTGTGTGGAATGTTTGAATGTTGAATGATGTTCAATTATGGAATTATATGGAAATGTAATCCATTTTGAATTAATATATTTGTGGAGACCATTTGTAGTAATCAATCTGATTAATTGCTATAAATAGGACTGCAAACTACTAAATAACAACTGTAACCGAGGTTGATTGGGGAAAGTGAATATAATAGGATAATGGTTACAATTCCTAAATTAATTAGGATAAACGTTGTAAATCCCAATTAGGAAATTTGAATTATAACCACATTTAGACACAAGGTTAAGCTTAACTTGTGGTAGAAGTCTGCCCGGAACCGACCGACAAATCCAACATTCACATGTAGGTAGCTTAATGTGAGGGGTCTAATGCGTAAATATAAATGTACTAAGGCACGAGGTTAAGTTCAACTTGTGGTAGAAGTCTGCCCGGAACCGACTAGTAAATCCAGCATCCGCAATTAGTCAACTTAATATGAGAGGCCTGGTGCATGAGAGAGAGAGAGTGTGTGTGTGTGTATATATATATATAACAGTCAACCAATAAATAAATAAATAAATAAGAATAGTAATTGTCTGTTGGGGTACTACAAATAGATACTTCGGGACTGATAAATGGTTGCCTTAAGAAAATATGATCGTTATGGTCATAAATGGCAATAAACTTAGGAATAGAAGTAAATGGCTTTCATAAGGGGATTAATGGATAAAGATTGTTGCTTAAATACTAAGTCCAATTAGGGAAGGAATAAAATAAATATACTAGGGAAAAGAGGATATAACCTTCCTTATTTATATTAATGGATATAGAACTTACAATTAAAAATAGAGTAGGATTTAGTAGGTTAATAATATAAAATATTATTAACCACATGAACCCGAATCATGTGCGTATAATATTTCCTTGCAGAGGGACTAAACGAGAATAACTTTATAACGTAGCCCACTTTATCTCAATAGGGAAAAGTACTAAAGACTAATGGGGTATGAACCTAATAACCATCGCGTATAGTCTGCTTCCTGGGTCTTAAGCGGTTGGGGTTAAAGAGTCCACCTAGGAAAAGGTCTTTCAGTTTAGGGGTCTTAAATGGCAGGTGCATGTGGGGCTACGTAAACCTGGGAACTTAAAATGTCAGATATGGCTACCTATCCTAAGCGAAGTAATAAGCGACTAAGAGGGTTATCTTATAAGGTCGGCTGGATGATATAACGAGCGATAAAGTACCATCTCTCCCGTTACGTGGAAAAGGGTATGAGAGTGAATAACAGAAGCCTTAACTAGTAGGGCCCATAGCTAGTGCCCTCTAGTTTATATTAATGTTAAATAAATCTTCGAGGAATAATAAGTGACCAATGGGTCCACCTAGGGTCTTAAGCGATCAGGGAGGATCCACCCTATCTATCACTAATAGTGGGGCATTAAATAATAAGGGGTGAGTGAATGAAAGTATATGTGTGTATATATATATACAAGCTTCGTAACTAGGAGTCTAACCTCGATTAAATAACCATCCATGCTCTGGTATAAAGGCTTCACAAATATATGCGTAAACGTCCTATCTCAGTATTATACTTTAGAGATACTACTTTGGGAAGAGTAGTAAAGTGGTGCATAAACATTTACAAGATTAGGCTAGAATCGCTAACCTTGGTAGGCATACATCTTAGGCTAAACCAAACGGGATACATCTGTGTATTATAATCTGTGTTGTACATTTCCTATTCACCAGAATCTTGTTGATCTGACCCCTCTCCTTATTACAACCACCCAGGTTTTGTAAAGAAAGTCAGGTTCTCACAGGTGTTTAGGTTTGGCATTCGGTTCTCGTTCTCTCTCATGCTCGGTATTGGCAAAGTGACTTACTTTGGAAATGGTAGTTACTTGATTTAATACTAATTTATCCAATTTTGTTTCCATTGTGAGTTGTCTTATCATACTCTAATTATGCTCATGCTCATTTACTGCAGGTACCAGATTTACGCGCTTCATACTTGGATGTGTTTGGGTTTCCATTTTTTTCGAAATTTGGGCATAGAAAATTGTGGGGTGTTACATTTGGTATCAGAGCATGGTTAGATGATCAGAAGAATTAGTTAAATTTAGACTCATAAGAGAATGTAATTTGATTTTTCTTTTCTGTTTTCTTTGTCTTTCTTACTTGAGTTTAATTTATTTCAACGATGAATTAGTCTTGGGTCTAATAACAAAAATGGACTTTAAATGACTAAGGGTTGAAATATGTTGAGTTTGGGTTTCTAACCAACTCTGTCTTACCCCACAGTACGTTGGCGATCTCATCGTTAAGATCATGAGGAAGGCATATGGTGGAGTCTGTTGATTCGTGTTTGGAGGCTGGACAAAAATCTAGCTACAACCGAGATAGTCATGATTTCTGGTTTTCGGTTTTGTTACTAGTTCCGGTTAAGACCATTACTCAATATAAAACGGGAAAAATTCACATTAGTATGTCGTATCCATTTCAACATTATAACTATGAGGTATATCCATTTCTTACTTCGTTGGATTTCCGAATCTACCTTTGTTGAAACATTCAGTTGAGTTCTTAGCCTTGTAATCGAGGAAAAATTATTTTTAATGCTATTTGGAAAGAAAAAAAATGAGTCTTGAAATACGGTTTTGGAAAATGGTTTTATGCAGGTCTAGTTTCATAAAGATATTGGTCTTAATTTTTTAATCTATCCGTGTTTCAAAACTATAGGGCTATTGTGTAATTCTAATAAATATAATATGATTGGCAGAAAAGATGAAATGACAGGGAATATGCCACTAAACTTAAGAATAATAAATATATGTTCCTTGTGATTTTTAGTATCCCTCTTCCTATATATATTGGATAATTTATTGAAATTACCACAATTAATCCTTAAGATTTTAAAAATCTAACATTTTTGAACACGAAAAGGTTTTTAAGTTTGAAATATAAACAGGAATATAAATAGTAATAATAAATTGGGTTTATAAATATGAAACCATTTGTTTATAAGAAATTCCATTTTTGGGAAAGTTTCAAAATTTTTCTTCGTAAGGTTAAGGAAAAACATCCATTCAGATTTTTGGGGTATTTGATTTTGAATCGTTTAGTTTCGTCGGCTAGTAAGGGAAAATCCGTTTTAATTTTTATTTCGGATTTCTAGCTGATTTCTTATTTTAAGTCCGTTCGATTTGGTGGTCACTAGTCTTTTTGGAGGCAGGAAAAGAAGCATTGGAAAATTAAATTTCTTAACTCGATGAGTGGTGGAATTTGATGCGAGAATATGGTTGGGCACGGAAGAAGAATATTAATTGTCTATTGGGGTACAACAAATAGATACTTCGGGACTGATAAATGGTTGCCTTAGGAAAATATGAACATTATGGTCATAAATGGCAATAAACTTAGGAATAGAAGTAAATAAGTGTCATAAGGGGATTAATGGATATTGATTTTTGGTTACATACTAAGTCCAATTAGGGAAGTAATCAAATAAATATCCTAGGGAAAAGAGGATATAACCTTCCTTATTTATATTAATGGATATAGAACTTACAATTAAAAATAGAGTTGGAGTTAGTAGGTTAATAATGTAAAATATTACTAACCACATGAACCCGTGACGATAATGAATCGTGTGCGTATAGTATTTCTGTGTAGAGGGTATAAGCAGGAATGACTTAATAACGTAGCCCACTTTATCTTAAAAGGGAAAAGTACTAAAGGCTAATGGGGTATGAACCTAATAACCTTTGCGTATAGTCCGCTGTCTTAAGCGGTTGGGGCTAAAGATTCCATATGGGAATAGGTATTTCAGTTTAGGTGTCTTAAATGGTAGGTGCGCATGGGACTACCCAAACCTGAAAACTAAAAATGTCAGATATGGCTACCTATCCTACGGGAAGTAATAAGCGAATAAGAGGGTTATCTAATAAGGTCAGCTAGATGGTATAACGAGCGATAATGTACAATCTCTCACCTTACGTGGGAAAGGGTATATAAGTGAATGACGGAAGTCTTAAGTAGTATGGCCCATAGCTAGTGCCCTCTAGTTTATATTAATGTTAAATAAATCTTCGAGGAATAATAAGTGACCAATGGGTCTGCCTAGGGTCTTAAGCGATCAGGGAGGATTCACCCTATCTATCACTAATAGTGAGACATCTATTACTTAAACATAAAAGCCGGAAACTTAAAATGCTTAGGTGGCAACGTCCCTTCTCCTTATTCCCAAACAAAGCAATTACGCTTAATATACCATTAACCCTCAAACTTGTATTCTGTTTCCCATACCAATTTCCCTAATTCATTTTCAAAACCAATTGAATTCCCTGCTTGTCAACCGCTCCCTTCCCACCCTATTCTCCCAAAACTCAAACCGACATTCTCAATGTATTTCTGTTTACACAGAGCATTCTCCAATTCGGTCGATTACTAACTTCGCAACCCTAACCTTGTACTACGGCTGTATGTCCCCAAATCACGGACAAAACTGGATCAACAGTCTTTGCTTCTGTTAAATCGTCGTCGACCAGAGGTCGTTTCCCACCACCACTCCGTTGCTACACAAGGGCCAACCAATAACTAATTCTTCTTCGCTCTCAGTCGTAGCCACTTCCCGGCAAATTCTACTTCATCAACTTTCCTTCCGCTCTACGTAAACCGCTAGCCATAGCCTGCCTTCATCATCCGATAAGTTAAGGCAATCAACCCAGCGATGCCCAACGGTTTCACCATACTCAAATTGACTAAAATTTGAATCATCACAGGTTTTCATTCCAACAATTTTTAAATTCCCGATTCAACGAAATTTTGTTCCACCTAATGCACGCACGCATGTTTACTTTCCTACCAACTCCAAGTTAACCTTTCAATTCACATCCACATGCTTTATTGGGATATACTGAAATTAAACTAGACAAATTCGAATTATTAACAGTGATCATTGGATCCTGTTCAATCACAACTTAATTATTCTATATGCACGAAAACCATTTAGGTACCCATGTTCGAGACTAAAACGTCAAACATATAAATTTGATGTCCGAACTACCAACTACAAACCACAAGTGGGACTAATTTTTCCAAAATATTACATGGTTGTTGTTGCCATTGAGTTTTGTTTGCTTTGTCTGCGTCGACAACAAATCTGCAGGTATGATTTTTTACTTCTACCTGCCTCCTAACAATGAATGAATATTGGATATGTATTACTTCGCAAAGGTAATGAATATTGGATAGGTATTACTGTCCCTCTGCTTTAAAAAAATTAATAATTTTTCCACCAAAATATACACTTTGTTGCACATTAAAGACAGCTGACAACCTAATCTACGTTAGACTTTGTCATGTTTTATAATTCAAACAACAATGCACTCTTCCATTTTGATATGTATTAGTTTTTGGAATAATTAGGATTCAAAGTGTACTTGCTCTGATGTTTTGATTGCATATGTATTACAAGTAGGAATCAAAACAAAAATGTATACAATTTCCAGAGTATTGTCTACGACCTTGGCCTGCTTGGGTTTGGTTTATATTGCTACAAAAGTAGAAACAGTTTGACTAAGAAATCTTTCAGTGATGAGAATGAATTTCGAAATGATTGTGATTGTGTTACTAAATATGGGTTTTTAGGTGATGGGACACTACGGTAAATGTTTATTAACTGCCCATTTTTTAATATATATTTTTATACCTATTGTTTACGGTGATTCAGTTATCATCTTGGTTTTTCGTTTACCCAAGAAAAATAGGTTGAAATCGAGTGTTTTCATAAGTTCTACAAGTAAAAACCACAAAAGTCTTATTGCGCAATCGCTTTTGTGACATTTTGTACAGCTATGACATAAATTCTTCCTACCCAATTTATGGCAGTCATCTAACACATGTAATGGATACTCATGATGATGTTATCGAGTAGTAAAGGGCTTCATACACGATAGACCACCTTGATTCTTGTAGTCAGACGTGAACTTATTGAGTTTTTTCTTTAACTTAACCATGTTATGCCTCAAATAAATATTTGTACAACAAATCAATGGCATGGTATGCATGTTTGTAGTAAGATATGTTTTTGTATACTGCGGTTAGTCAAGGAATAAAACGAAGACAATTAACGATGCACTCATTTTATAGAAACGCAAAATATTTAAACTTTGTTTTCTCCTATTACTGCTTTTATATTTCCTGCATTTTTTATCTTTGATGAGTTGTGCATGAATAAAATGATCAAAAATAAATATACTTCCTTTTAATCCTTTCTTTAACATGTAGTATGTACTATGAAAATTTCTTACTGAATCTTGTCTTTCATTCTATTTAACCTGTAAAGGTTACTTTTTTTCTCATCAAAATTTTGGTAATACCGTGGCAATCCTCCTCTGAAAGGGAGGACGAAGAAAGTGTACGCCTATATCTTTCTATTGTCTGAGGTATTGATTAAAATCAACTAATGATAGCTGTTAACATACCATATACTGATAAAATTAAAGGCTCTCAGTTTATTGCTACCAAGTCCAGACTTCTCAACTACGTGAGTATGCCTTCATTGAGGGATGGAAATATAAGGCATAGTCTTAGCTGCCATAAATCAGCAAGAATTTTTTTTATCAGTGTCTACCCACTTAAGACATTAATTTGCATTTTTTAATCCATGGATTGTTGTAAGATTTACAACTGTTTTTTTTTAAATACGCCATGTGGATATATTTGTATGTTTCAAGATATGAAAGTTTGCCCGGGATAAGTGTTGGTTCTTGGCTTCTTGCATTGAAAAGAGCTAAGAAACGATTTACAAATACTTGGAGGAAGTGTAAGAACTGCTGTCAAGAGTTTGTTGATCTGCCTCTGTATGATTTTTATGCCTCCCTATGCGAATGACACAAGGAAGATAGCAAGAAATTTGTAAGTATTTAATGGTCGTACAACAACAAAGTTCATACATTTTCAGCATTATAACTAAGGTGCCAATTCTCAGATTACGGTTGTGATTGATGTTTATCATTTTGTTATACTTGGTGCAAATGTTTTTCACGTGGAATTTTAACTATCAATATCAGTGTTGCAATACAGTTTTCAAAGGCAACTGTATTTTACAAGTGTTTTTAATAACCATGTTCAAAACCTGACAATACCACACATTTAATATCGTAAGTCTTCAAATACAGCAGTCGAATTAACTGATGTTAGTTTGATGTTTATGCATGCTTGGTTTATATGTCCTGTATAATTTATGCCACTTAGCTTCACGACTTATTTCTTTACATAATTTAATTTGATGACTGTATTATTTAAAACATCCACGTCCAATAATAATTACCAAATTTGTTAGTTGACTTAATATCAGTAGACAGGTTTTTGTACTGTATGCTAATGATGTGGTGTATTGCTGCTTTGTTTTATATTACCACATTTCCTACTGTACTCATACTATTTTTCACAATTAATCCTATTTAACATGGTTGAATTGTTAACGACTTGCACTGTACTTTCCGATGATGTACTCGGTCTTCGGTAAAGGTATTCAATGTAACCTTCATTGCTATATATCTCTATGTATATATCACCCCATTAACAATTTAATTGTCCCAATACTGAACTTGAGTTAGTACTTCAAAAGATGTCAATTGTATTTAGCATTATACCGAATAAGATACAAAATAGTTGAATTTTTATAACAGAAATTGATCTTAGGGTTTTCAAAAGATACGATGCACTTTCCTTTATCCCATAATTGACCAATCAAATTCAGTTGACGAATAAACATTAAATTGCACGTATACTACTGAAGTCGACCACGGGAACATAAAGAAGAGTGGTTAGATTATGCAGGCTTCTTAACATATTAGCAGTTGGTGAGAATCCCTCTAAACCAAATATGTTGTTGTATCTTTTATCAACATAATCACGAATATTACTATATAAGGATTATACAAAGCTCCATAACGTATCAGCATTTGGCAAATGTATCACTAAAATCATTTTATTTTCGAAATATTACATTTGAATAATGGCGCTGAAAATTGGTAGGCATAGTAATCATCATTTCGTTTTTAAATGAGAGACAAATTAAAGCAACTTTAGGAATCATACAAAAATTAGAAAATGTCTCCTGTCATAACTACATATGCGCTGATAAATTTAGATAAATTTACTAACTCACATACGGTACTAACAATAATGTGCACATTAACTCGATTTGACATATGTTCCTTTTTATTTGTGTTCCTGTTTTTTAACCTTTTTTAGACTCCCACACAAGAATACTATTAAAACATTTGATTTCAATAGCAATCTTGTAGTGCAAAAGGCTGACCAAGCTAAGTGCTGCTAGAATGCATTCTACACTCTAATGTCTACCGAGTAATTAAAAATAACATCGACTTAATTCTTAGGTTTCAAACTAATACTTTAGGAGGTTAAAGAATCTATATTTAAGGAGGCCTCGGCTGGAACTAAAATTCATGACAAGCGCTAGAGAAACTATTATCATTATGACGCCCTTAGCAATATTCAAGTTCATGTTTGGCTTAACTTTGATTTGTTTGCCTACACTTGACTTGCCTATTTTCATTGATATTCTACCTGGCATTGATTTGGAATCAATTGGACTATGTACTGACTCTGTTGTGTATGATTATATAGTGGTTAACTTTTATTGATGTTTTGATGATGATATTTGAACCACTGAATTATAGTGAATCGTTTTATGCTGGTTAACTTTTACATTAGAAAGACATGTATATATTTGATCTCATTTTTTAGACCAATTATGTGGTGTTTTGCTTCAAGAAAACAGTATTATTGATTGACCTCTCTAAAATGATGATCTGCCCAGATTCTCTCATGGTGCAAACATCTAAAGCTGGAAATGATATAATTAAATATCGAAGCGCTTGTGTGGAAGGAAGCTATAATAGTACCACAAAGGAAATCTGCTTGTGCGTGATGGAGGCTGTTTGTGCATACATAGTAAAATCAACATTGTGGCTGTAAGCTAGCCAAGATATATCAAACTTTGTGTGAGAGAGAAAATAGCGTTGTCCAATACAATGCATACCTGGGGACACAAAAATGCATAACCGTAGAAGGTTGCAAAACGAGAGATGAAGCAACTAAAGTTGGTACGAGCATTATGTATTTCAATCGTCTAACAAGGAAAGCGCTATGACAAATTCATGAGCCCTGGTAGATGAATTCATGTTTGACTGGGAGAAATGTATGATCTAATCCTGAAGGGATTCCCTTTCATAGAGTGTCGTAAGCGGACAACAGTACCCTATCAACCACAGTTGAGATCCAAAGCGAGCTTGAGCAAAAATCAATCTTGGTGCAGCAACGGATAAAAAATAGGTAAGAGTTGCTGCATCATTTAGTTGATGAAAATGAGAGGTACTACAATATGTACTGCTGCAAACAAGTATTGGATAGCTGGCTAAATTCTTGTATGACACTGCAGGATCTGATAAAGAAGATCCCAGGAGAAGCATCAAATGCTAAATCTGGATTGCAACACTTAAGGTCAGTCAGAGCTAAAATGTTGGCTGAATTCCTACTGCTGTTTGCAATAGAGAGCTAAGTTGAAGCTTGTAGGCATAGAACTCAGGCAAGAAAATATGACATTACAGTTGCGCCAGGATGGATTATTTGAACATGTGTAACTGAGACCAACATCTCAGACTTTGAACAATCCTATCTTTGATCTGCGAACTTCTAGTTTGTTACTATTACATGTTGTTGTATGTTGTTGCCATTTAGATCCTTTGTAAAATGACATTACGATTACATAATATTTTAAACATGTTGCATGATTCACATATTTGATATAATTAGTCTGTTATCTACTCCTCTGAGGAACAAAATTTAGAACTGTGACTCATACAAGATTCGCTTTGTTCCTTTGGTTTATAAATCTATGGTAAATTCATACATATATTGGAGCATGTATACAATTGAATCCATATGTTTTTCAGTTCGAAAAAAATGATACTACAGCTGTACGTAATATACATTAAACGGTATTCATATATAATCACCCTTTGGGTCTGTATGATTTTGAACGGGAAGGGGCATCTGGTGGGGTTATTTTGAAGGAGTATTTGAAGGGGAATTGTTGCGAACGGGGAATGCGTTTTTTTTATGAAAGGGGAAAACTGGAAGGGGCAAAGTTATTACTTTTTATTGTTTTTGTATTTATTATTTTATTGTTTGTGTTTGTGTTTGTTTATTATCGAACGAAATAGTAGAATGCAGAATACAAATTGCAGAAATGAACTTATATGATTGTGGAATTAAAATTGAGGAATTGAAAGTGCAGAATTGAAAGTACAACACATTACGACACCATTACAAAACAAAACACCACTACAACACAATTTAAATATGCAAACACAATCACATGTAACGATAAGGATTTTGCCCGGACTTAATCGACCGCTAAATCGACCAAGACCGTTCCATTCCCGCATACGTTAACTTTGGGAATACAATACATCAGAACAGTAACAACAGACTTTTATAACATCAATAATAAATGTTGCATCAGAGTACAGAATATATCAGAGTACATCGATAAATAATACAACGGAAGATACATTTAAAATAAATTAAATACATTGCAGCGGAATTAATCTCAGCGGAAGGCCATCAATATTCTGGACTCGGCTTCAGACTTTAATCCAGGATCCTGCTTAACTATATCTGCAAAAGGCTACTCGACTGCCCGTGTGGAAAGAGGGCACCGAGTTTGCAAAGTGAAACAAACTACAGGTCAGTCGTGGGACTGGTGTGAGAATTTTAAACAAATTTAACTAATAAGACAAATCCAAGGACCACGCCGCTAATGCGGAACGGGTTTTATTCCAATGAATTGCCGGTGCATAAATTAAAGGAAATCGTCAAATAGCGCAATGCTTTTTGGAAAAATGAAACCATTATAAGACCCAAGTCCCATCACACAATGCAACGCACACCAGAGGAAAGGGTTTTACCTTATAATGGTCAAAAGATGCTAAATACGTAAAACGGATTACTACTAGTGTGTATATGTTTTAAATAAAAAAACATTTCAATCATAAGTATCAATCCTAGACGGCATGGGTACCATATATCATGTCGCCAATACTAGTTCTACAATCAAAATCGCAAGTTCGTATTGGAAATTGGATTTCCATCATGAGTCGAGGCTAGGGGCAAGCTCCTCTCCGATTCGAGACACTCTAGCAAATGCCTCAGGATCCCCCGCAGTGAACCCTTGGATCTTCAGGGCCGGTCCCCGCCTATGGGCAGTGGATTAGTTATGCCTGAACACACGCTTCCCGGTCCCTTTGGACCTATAGTATGACCACCAACGGCCTATAAAACACGAGGCGCCTCAAAATCCATCATCCACATATGTAAAATGTCAGCGCTGGTAGGTCCCTGACATCACTCTAGCTAGAAAGAAACGTGTGCACTCCCTGCAGTCCGTATCCCGTTTTTGACTCATACCGGGGTGTGAGGCTCGCGAAGTCACGCTATACACAAAGCTACGCCTAAACAGGTCGTGCTTTGATCATCAACCACAAGGCCTGCTTTTCAACAAAAGCCTTGATCAATGCATCTTAGCATTCCACATTGTCAGTCCATACTATACCATTGATTTCTGCCAATATATAACCTCTAAGCTCATATGTCTCAGAGAAGGGTGTTAACCACCAAGCAGATATGTATTAACAGAGATCAACGAATGTAGTATAAAGGACTACAACGTCAGACATACATTCCATTTATAAACTTATGCTCTGGGTCTGAGCGAAAGTCAAATCCGTACAAATCAACACTACGTCTGAACGACCACCACTGAGGCCCTTTCAAGGAAGCTACTCCTCTCATGGGTCTCAGTAGCAACGCAGCCATTCGATGTGAAGATCGTCGGTCTTCAATCACCGTCTTCAAATCTTCGACTTAGAACGTCATATAAATCATTTGAAATGAGATTGAACTCGGACTTTTCAAATGATTCTCGCGTATATATATATAATTTAAAATCACTTCATATCGTTATTAATATTTAATAACGACCTATCGCTACTTTTATTTATATAAAAATAGCTCGAATAAATTTAACGACGCTTCGGGTCAATGGGCGACCCTGACGCTGTTTTCAACCAAATTTGACTTATGCATATCTAACCGTTGGATTTTGATAAAATTTATATCATTGGAAAGATTTTCCCAAAGCGGTCCTAACGGTTCCTGTTTTGGGAAAATCCAACGGTCAGATCTTTCGGTATAACCGTTTAAAGTTACGATTGTCGATACGCGAACTACCGCGCGTGTTTCGTTTAAATTTAATTTATATATATATATATATATATATATATATATATATCGTTTTACTATTTCAATTATAAAAGTCTATTCTTTTTATCGCATCTAAAATGACGATAAAATATTTCTTGTTTTATTTTACTACCTTTCTTATTTTATTTACTCTAATTGTAAATAAATTATGCTTTATATATCCTTTTAATTTATTTTCTATTTATTTACCTAAATGTAAATAAATGTTTTTCTATTCTTTTCCTTATTTATTTACCTAAATGTAAATAAATATTTCTCTACTTCTTTTATCTTATTTATTTACATTATTTATAAATAAATGTTTCTAATTCCTTTTCTTATTTATTTACACTATTTGTAAATAAATGTACTTAATTTCTTTTTCTTATTTATTTACACTATTTGTAAATAAATGTTTTTAATTTCTTATTCCTATTTATTTATACTATTTGTAAATAAATGTTTACCTTTACTTTTACTATATTTATTTACACTAATTATATATAAATGTACCTTTTCCTTTTATCTTATTTATTTACATAAGAAAATGTAAATAAATATTATTCACATAATTATTCTTTTAATCCCTTTTATTTACATAAGAAAATGTAAATAATCCTTATTCACATATTTGTTCTTATAATCTTAATCACATAGAAATGTGATTTTATTTACAATGTAAAACATATATATATATATTTTTACTTACATTGAAAATGTACTTTTATTAAATCCTTTATTTACATTGAACAAATGTAAATGTCTTTATTTCTTTTCTTTACATTGAAAAGTGTAATTCTTAAATTCTTTTCTAATTACATTGAAAAATGTAGTTCTTTAATCCCTTTTCTAATATTTCTTTTTAACATAAAAAAAGAATATCTTATGTTAATTCTTTTCTAACATTTTCTGTTATTATTTTATTTACATAAGAAAATGTAAATAAATCCTATTTACATAAAAATGTAGTTTTTTCTTTAAAACCTTAATTACATAAAAATGTAATTTTATTGTTTATAATCCTAATTACATAAAAAAGTAATTTATATTTACAATGTAAAACGTATACTTTAATTACTTAATAAAAATGTAATTTTATTTAACCTCTCATTTATCTAATGTAAATATATGTTTTTCTTGCTCTATGTTTTATTTTATTTATACTAAATATTTTGAAGTAATATTAAATGTAAATTTAGACAATTAGAATATGCTTTAACCTCCCACATTGGATAGGTATTGTTGTGATTACTGGACAGCCGGGCGGGTCCTTGTTCTTATTTATTTACCTAAGTGTAAAAAAATACTTTTCTTATCTATTTACTAAACATATTATCATAATCCTAATGTCGAGCAAAATATATTTTACTCAAATAGTTTCCCTATACATTTCTAATCTTTCAGATATTAGCATTAAAAGAACGTGTTTTTAATGTGAAACATATTTCGTAGTGAAATATGTATATTTCCTAATCCATCAAATATTAACATTAAAAATGTGTTTTTAATGGTCATAGAAATGTAACTCTTAATTTCTAGTTTTATTTGCGGTGAGGAACACAATTAAAATTGTACCTTTCTTTCATGTTTATTTACATCGAGGGATGTAAATAAAACATGTAACCTTTATTTCTAAGTTTCATTTGAAACAAAGAACATAGCTAAAAGATGAACTTACTTTTCCATACCATATCTGCATCATGTTGTAATTATGTTTTTACTAACATAAAATGCATTTTTAACTTTAATTACATTTTAATAACATAAAATGTATTTTTATCTTTATTTACATTTTAAATAACATAAACATACTTTCAACTTTATTTACATTTTCATAACATAAAATGTAAATTTCACTTAATTACATTTTAACTAACATAAAATGTATTTCTAACTTAACTACATTTTAACTAATATGAAATGTAAATTTAACTTAATTACATTTTTAACACATAAAAATGTGACTTTTCATGTCATTAACTTAACGATGTAATCCTGTGTCATAATATTTAAATTAACACAACATATAATCTTGTGTCATAACAATAATATTAACACGGTGATGTAAATTTGTGTCATCTCAATGATGTTAACATAACATACAAATTGGTGGCATCGCAACAAGGTTATCGTGACATATAAATTTGTGTCATTACAACAAGGTTAACATGACATATAAATTAGTGTCATCACAACAATATTAACACAACGGCGTAAATTGTGTCATTGTAACTATACTAACACAATGATGTAAATTTTGGTGTACTTCTGATGAATCACAATAAAAGCCTCATCTTTATTTGTAAATGAAAATAAGATTAAAACTTTACATTTTATTATATAATAAGGAATAAAGATTAAACTTACACCTTATTATGTTCATAAAATAAGGTTAAAAATTTGGTGAACAAAATTAATGTAAAAACCTTGTCTTTTGTTTTGTTAACAAAATTTATGTAAAACTTTGTCCTTTTATTCTATGTTAACAAAATTAACATAAATATTGTCTTCTTACTATGTTAACAAAATTAACATAAAGATTGTCTTTTTACTATGTTAACAAAATTAACATAAAAATTGTTTTTTTTTACTATGTTAACAAAATTAACATAAAGATTGTCTTTTTACTATGTTAACAAAATTAACATAAAAATTGTTTTTTTTTCTATGTTAACAAAATTAACATAATTTTTTTTTTTTTACTATGACAAAGATAATGGTAAAACCTGTCCTTTATTTTATAAACAAAATTAAATGTTAAATTTGTTTTAAATTTGTAAACAAAATAAACAAACAAGATTAAATGTTTTAAATTTATTTAAGAAGATAAAATGAAAATAAAAACAAAAATTAAAGTAAAAACCTTGTCATTTATTTTGTAAATAAAATTTAAAATTTAAACTTTAATAGAACAGAGTAAAGATAAGAATAAGATGGGAACTTTATTATGATTGCATCAAAATTTTTACAGATCTAGACAACATAGCCATCACATAGCATAACCACATACTTCAATAATCATGCATAATCACATACAACTATCATCACATCGCAGATCAGGATCAAAATACACAACCCATAATTTCACAATTTTCATTGATTTATATTTATTTTAAATAAATTAGAATTCTCACCGAGCTTTGGCTGAATAATTCAAAACCGAAATTTGACCAAAATCTGAACTACTCCTTCTCTGTCCAAGTTTGTGAATCTCATCGCTACGAATCCAACGCAACGAAAACCGTCCATTTCTGATTCAATTTTAAAGAGTTATAGTCATATGCAATTTTAATTATATTTATGAATTAATTATATGATTAATACAAATATTTCTCTTAACCTTCGCTTCAGAAAACATTAACCGCCTTTCACTGTTATTCATCGTCTTCCCTTCTATGACAACCAATCCCAAACTTTGACCCCTTCAAACCGTCGTAGCCATCACCTCACAACGCCAGAATCCGATCGGAAGCCACGAAGAATCTCTACGATTTGGTTTTGGAAATTTGAATTAATTTGAAATGGATTGGGAATTATTGGGGAATAATTTTGGAACAGTTTCAGCCATTGAAGTTGATAGTGGCGACTAGTGTATAGAATGAATTAGAGTTTGTTTTATGAAGGAATATATATAATATTATATTAAAATATTATTTAATTTTAGTTAAGGCCCGCTAATCCCCACATTGTATGTTACAATGGAAAATAAATTGTTATTAAGGCTGAAGTGGCATCTTATTTCTCATTTAAATTTCAAAGGCAAATGGCGGAAAGAAATGAATGCGTCATTAATTATTTAACGCTAATAGTTAGAATGTTTGTGTGTGCCTTTTTAAATTTCAAACATAAATATCCATTATCATAATTAAGGGAATATATTAAATTGGACTACAAAGAATAAGAGAGAGAGAATGGTTATAAGTATACATGATTTTTATTCTTTTAAGCCATTAGTGCTTTCCATAGACTACTCTTTATTTATTTTGCCTTGTATCCATTTATAACAATCTATTTAATTTACCTAACGTTTCCATTCATCTTTTATTCTCATGTATATTTATAGTTGATTATTCTTTCTCAATTTCCAATCAAAAACGCCATTTTGTTTTAACACAAATTCTCTTAACAAAAATGTGACTTTTGTTATTACACAAATTCTCTTAACAAAATGTTAATTTTGTTATTACACAAATTCTCTTAACAAAATGTTAATTTTTGTTATGCTAATCAATGACATATTCATTTATTACAACATTTATACTAATCAATGACATATTTATTTATTACAACATTTATACTAATCAATGACATATTTATTTATCATAGATGACAAATTTGATTGCGAATAGTAATGACCAGAATTGATTGCTAATAGTAATGACCAGAATTGATTGCTAATAGTAATGACCAGAATTGATTTCTTAACATATAGGACAAAATTGATTTCTAATGTATAATGTATACTAACATGACGATTTATCAAATTTAAATTAACATGAGATATTGGCTTTCAATAAAACAATCATCATTAAATATAACATTCATCATTCCACACCTTTAAAATTTCAAACTGTAGTGCTATTTTAAACTCCCTATATAATTAAATAAATTTATTTGTTTTATTTTTGATTAAAAATTAAATTTTTAGCCATTATTATTTAAAATAAATAGTTTTAAATATCCAATTTTCTTTTAAATTCCCAAAATAAAAATTTTAAATTGGCCCCAAAAATTCCGGGTTGTTACATCACATCTGTCCAGCTCTCAACTTCATAACGTAATGCATAACACAACGCCTAAGCTGTGCGGGCTTGTAAAGCAGAGAATAAATAGGGTTGTGACCCTTTATGTCATTCTCTAACAGAACAACCGCCACCTCCCAATGTTGTATCTCATCATCATCATGGCATACCGACATACACATGGCAGTAATCTCATCTCGGCCCATGGACGGAGGAGTTGAACGAGAAGGGCCAGCACCGGACCTGACCGACATACGAGCCTGACGACTCGAGATCCCTGTAGTATCACCACGAATAAAATCACCATAGAGCTGAGCCTCATGTAGATGAACTGGTAGAGCATTCGGAATTGCATATTGACATGTGTCAGTACGAATGCAGCATCCAAACATGGAGGCCAACTCTCTGAATCGCATCGGGGACCCACTCTTGTATTTGCGCGGCGCTATTGGCACCGTCGCCCACCATTCTTCCGATCCTACGACGGTATCCAACTTCTCGTCTTACGCATTTCCACCAAAATGTAGCAGTCTGTCCCACGGAGCCCAGTCTCTTTTCATGTTGTCGAACTTGCTCTTCATCTTACCAGCATTGTAGTCCAATCCAGTGCGCTCATTGGACGCCGTTGCGATTAGCTGGTACCATCCTCCAATGTTATGTGTAGGGAATCGAGATGTTCCATACACACATCGATGAAAGCGTTGGTCATGTCATTGTTCCATTCGGCAATGGAACAGGTAGATGAAGACTGACTTCCTACCATCCCAAAAATTACGAAAAAAATATATATAAGAGTAAAGAAGCTAAAAAAATATAAATATAAATGCAGAAACCTGAAATAATCGACGATTTGACGGAGATTTGAGCTTGAATTTTTGGGTTTTTGCAAGATTTGGTGGTAGAAAAGGATGGAAATGAGTTGGTATATATAGCTGAAGTGAGGAGAATTGGTAGTTCTAGAAAATTGGTAGCGTCCGATGCATCGGACGTGTCGAACGCAAAAGCTAACTTTTCAACCGTTCATCTCGAAGGGGCAAATGTGTGGGTCCCACGCTTGACGCGTCTGACGCGTCGGACGCAGACGCAAACTTTAAATGGCCAGTTGGAAAATAAAATGCTACCTTTGTTTTATCTTATAACTGAAACAATGTAAAACATTATTCAACTATAAGTACCACAACTGGTACCACTTAACCCAACTGTGCACATTATTCAATTATCACGTGTACATGTCCCTATGAAAACACAGTCCTAGGCCACACATTATCATGAATTACTACTAAATACGTGGCTTCGCCAACCAACTACACCAAAATAATCAATTATTTCAACTTCTCCCTATTCGACCCGCCTGTGCACAACGACACGTACATCCACATACACCACGTACGAACACAACACTTTTCCACTAAACACAAACTGTTAAATGAAGACGACCCCGTATACATCAAATCAACTATCTAAAAAGACCAATGGCCCGTATGCGAAGCGCGGGCCTCTATCTAGTTAAATAATAAGGGGTGAGTGAATGAAAGCATACATATATACACAAACTTCGTAACTAGGAGCCTAACCTCGATTAAAAAACCGGCCATGCTCTGGTATAAAGGCTTCACAAATATATGCGTAAACGTCCTATCTTAGTATTATACTTTTGAGATACTACTTTGGGAAGAGTAGTAAAGTCGTGCATAAACATTTACAAGGTTAGGCTAGAATCGCTAACCTTGATAGGCATACATCTTGGGTTGAACCAAACGGGATACATCTACGTATTATAATCTGTGTTGTAAATTTCATGTTTACTAGAATCTTGTTTTCCTGACCCTCTCCTCTTTATAACCACCCAGGTTTTGTAACACCTCGTAATTTTAACAACATTAGAGATGATAAATTAAAGAATACCTAATTAAATATTCAAAATTAAGTGAAACAGACACCTCCATTGCGTTCGTCTCGGAATTCTAGTCAAAATAGATATTTGGTTTGCATAAAACGGGCACCGTATGAAAAAGTTATTAAGGTTTGAAGTTTGTATACGGATAAAATAAGTCCAGAAATTCAAAACAATTCAAATTCGAGCAGAAAAAGGGGAGCGAAAAAATTCCCTCCCATGGGTGTTGACCCCATCAAGGGGGTGTCGACCCATGGGTCAACCCAGTATGTCGACCCCGGGGTCGACACACCAGGGGGGTCGACCCCTCGCCAGATCCGAGGCAGAATTCATTTTTCTGAATGTGGACTCCTTTGTTGACCAGATTCGTTGATTCTAGGCTATAAATAAGACCCTATACCCATTGGTTTCTTCACTAAAAAACAATGGAGGACTAGATGCTACCTCTGCCTAGACTAAAGTAGCTTATTCTTCTTCTTCTTCAACGGGAGTTAGACTAATTCAGAGATTTGTGATTCAATACGTGCCATCTTTCTTCTATTTCTTAGATTCAGTCACAGTGAGTCTACGTTATATTTAGATCTAAATACTTAAAAGTTAATCTTGACATGATTATAACTTGGATCTAAGCCTATGACTATTTGAATCATACCAGATTTGCTATATAACCTGTGTGTTTAAGTTATTCTGGCATGACTATGAACTAGATCTAAGCCTATTTATTTATCATGTCAGATCTGCCGTTGTTAGTTGATCTAATTCATTGCTAAGATCTCATCATGCCTGTTTATGATGTCTGTATTATGTTAGAATCAGTTCTATTATCACATGTTCATCAGATCTGATACTATATGCCTATCTTGTCATTATGCCCAACTTTGTCACTGTATGTTTATTAGTTGTTATGCCTATTTCTGCCATTATATGTCAATCTTGTTATTATGTTCATTTTTGTCCTCTTCCCTTCTTCTTTTCCCTTTTATTTTTATATAGTCAGGCTACCTTCGAGCCTAGGCATGCCGCTAAAATATGCGAACGCATAAAATTGGGAACGAGGGGAAAACGTTAAAATTGAGGAATAACTTGTATTGGGAAATTTGGGCATAAATTGAATGTAATACATGAATGTGTATTTGGGGCATAAACCGCAATTGTGATTAAAAACCTTAATTTGGGGCATATGGTTCATTATGAACATGACTTGGGAAAGGGGCATGAAAACCTATAATGACATAGGAATAATTGGTTAATAATGGAAATGCCCAGAACTACAGTAATTAGAAACTGTAACCACGCTTATACACGAGGTTAGATTACACTCATGGTGGAAGTCTGCTCGCAACCAATCGGCATATCCAACGACCACAAGTGGTAAATCTAATAAGAGGGGTCTAAGTGCATAAACGCATGACGTGCTAAGACACGAGGTTAAGTCCGATTTGTGGAAGAAGTCTGCCCGGACTCGCCCGACATATCCAACATCCACAAGTTGTGGGCTTAATGTGGGAGGTCTAGTACATTATAACCATAAATGAATATGGTAATAAACTTGAATACTTAACCTAGTTGAATCCATAGGGATTGTATATGTTAACTTGAGTAAGGATTAAGTAAAATTGTATGAAACAGTGGGAGGGTTAAGTATATTTTGGGATGGTGGGTAATATATATATATATATATATATATATATATATATACAGGCCCACAAATTTAACCTGTGGGGTTATGCAATCTTTTACTCTGGTATAGCATAACCTGTGGAAAACCTAGTGGGGATGCAAGCATAGGGGGAAGCTTGTATCATCTTGTGTTTGGGACCCGTTTCAGTAAGTAACCCATATATAGGTATCAAACGAGTACTCCGAACTAGGTCGGATTCAGGGCACGCTTACTGGGCTGATTGTAAGAGATCTAAATGAAGGGGTGGTGTAGGCGGCGCGTTCTGATGGGGGTCATGTGCATGCATGGGTTCGGCAGAGGAGGTTTGGACGCCGTGACATCTGTAGACATGATTGTGCACATCCTGAAAATGAAGGGTTGCCACTTTAGGAAGTGATACGTCCTAGTGTGGGTCCGACATAGGGTATATACGGAGTAGGGAGCCGATCGATTGGGGTAGTAATTAGGGTACATCTAGACTTTGGTGTGTTTAAGAGCCCTTTTTATCCTTAGGGGTAACTTTGGTATGTTGGGTTGCCTGCTGATTGTATTGGGTTAAACCTCTCACTAGAAGTACGCCTAAGTATACCATCTTATAGTTGTTGGGATCATCTCATTCTGGTTATACTAGTATAGGTGCAGAGAAAGAGAAATTACTATAGAAGCACAATACATTCTTCCATGTTTATCCTGTTTACCATGTCATACCTGCCTTTTATGATGTTATCTCTCTTATCCACTTTATATGTCTATCATGATACTTTTACTTATTTATATGCTAAAAGTAACTGCACTCATCATACTTTATGTCTGAACCATTTTGTTTCCTCTTCTTTCTCTTCCATTTCCCCTAGGTTCTCAAGGTGGGAATACTCAAGCTTGATCAGGATTCTGCTTTCATCTTGCTTAGAGCTGCTTAGATGTACTGCTTGATTTCATATCTCTCTACTATGGCTATGTTTTGGGGATTATGCTTCTTTTATTATTGTACTCTGATGTTTTAAGTACAAGACAAAATTTTCAATGATGTACTGGGTTTTATGCATTTCAGACGTATGATGTAACCATGTTTTGAACTACGATGTTTTCTGCTTAATAAATTTTTTGAATTCCACTGTTATTTATTTTCTGTCTTTTAATGTTTCTATTTACCTATAACGCTTCATGAAACTTAATGCATTCTCTTAATGAGTGACATTAATGGTCGAGGGGTGTCACACTTGGTATCAGAGTTGAAGGTTACCAGATCGGATAAAAGATTTTGAAAACTATTTTTGAAAAGGTTTTAAAAGAAATCATTTTCAAAAGAAAAGTCAGTTTGGAAAAACATATTCCCCCAAAGCCATATGTAATATCTTTCGATTCTCTGTCTGAATCCCTTTTCTTTTCTTTTCAGCATGTCTGGGGAACCTAATATTCCTGAGGGAGTTACGATACCAGGCTAGTCCCGTAGGTATCTAGAGGCCACGGCGCCTGTCGGTGGTCCAACAAACGTTCCTCCCCCAGCAGCGCCTGTTGTTCCTCATCCCCCTCCTCCACGAGCAAATAATTTCTCTAAGATCTACAAAGATTTCTATGTTATGGGTGGAAAGCCATTCCGTGGAACCTAAACTTTCATAGAAGTAAGAAATTGGCTTAAAAAGACGGAGGACTTGTTTGAAATTTTTGAATTTGATGATCGTAGGAATATTCATTTAGCTGCTTGGCTACTGAAAGATGAGGCTTCATTCTGGTGGGAAGTGATGCAAGCAGGGCGTCTAGTGGAGACTTGGGATGATTTTCGGCAGAGGTTTGAAATGAAGTTTCTTTCTCAAGCTGAGAAAAGCATGCAAATGGAAAGGATTCTAGCACTCAAGCAAGGAGGCATGACTGTCTAAGAGTATGTAAACAAATTCAACCAACTAGCAAGGTTTGGGTTGGAGCTAGTGGATACTCCGCATAAGAAAGCTTTGTGGTTTGCTAAAGGACTGAATGAACCCCTCCATGGGTTAGCTATGTCTCATATTCCGACGGGAGCAACTTTTGAGAGGCTCGTTGATATGACATTGATGCATGAGGAAGATAAAGGCGACAAGAAAGAAACTAAGGTGTAGGAAACAAAAAATAAGAAAGTGTGGCCAAAGAAAGGACAACGGCAACAACAAAAGAAGGGCGGAAAGAACGACAAGGCTAAGGATAAGAGGAAGTGCCATAATTGCGGACGCGAGGATCACTTGGTAAAGGACTGCAAAAGAAGGAAGAATGCTTTTTTCAATTGTGGAGAGGTCAGACACTTTTCTAAGGAGTGCCCGAAGAATCAAGGACAAGGTCAAAGGGCAGGAGCTTATGGAGGGAAGGTTCATGCTCTCGTGACCAGTGCTTCAGATGGAGGTAGGAAAGTTCCGTGGAAGGTTTGTTTTCTCTTTCAATCATCCTATTAGAACCCTTTTTGATTGGGGCACTTCACATTCTTTTATATATGATTCTGTGGTTGAGACTCTTCACCTTAGTACTAGTATGGTAGTGGATCCCATTGTTGTCTCAAACCCCATTGATGGTACGACTCATTTATCTATCATTTGTTGGAGTTTGAAAATATTGGTGTTAGGCGTCGAATTTGAATGCGACGCATATGTGCCTGGTTTCATGGGCTATGGATTGGTTCTAGGGATAGATTGGCTAGACATGTATGGTGTCATTCTAGATTGTGAGAGGAGAGTCGTTAGAGTTTTGACTTGCCATGTGAGTACCCTCGAGATTTCTTGTGACCCAAAGGGGTCTGTCATGCTTAGTTTCCTAGAGTCACTTGATGCATCTATCAATGATCTGCAATCTGTATAGTAGTCCATGAGTATCCCAATGTTTATGATGAGGTTTGGGGATTACCTGCGAGGCGCGAGATTGATTTTCGTATATACTTGGTGGACAATGCAAAGCCAGTTGCATTTCCTGTGCGCCATATGGCTCTAAGGGAAAGGAGGGAATTTATCAAGCAAGTTGGGGAGCTACTTGAGAAAGGGTTTATTAGGCGAAGCATATCTGAATGGGGTGCTATGGTGGTATTCACAACTATGGCGGATGGTTCGCTTCGCTTATGTGTAGACTATAAAGAGTTGAAAAAACACACCAATAAGAACAGGCACCCACTCCCGAGGATAGATGATTTGTTTGACCAGCTTGTTGGTGCATCAGTTTTCTCTCAGTTAGACTTGGCCATGGGGTTTCATCAGTTGAGGGTGGCCGAGGACAGTATAGACAAGACCACTTTTAGGACTCCGGATGGTATCTTTGAATGGCTCGTTATGCCTTTTGGGTTGACGAATGCACCTTCCTATTTTGTTGATCTGATGAGTTGTGTGTTTCAAGAGTTCCTAAATAAATTTGTTGTGGTCTTTGTTGATGACATCATAATTTTCTTGAAGAGCGAGAAAGAGCAAGCCTTACATATAAGGGAGGTTTTGAAAACTCTTCGTGCGCATCATCTTAAGCCGAAATTCTCCAAATGCCCTTTTTGGAGAAAAGAGGTGAGATTTATAGGGCATGCGATCTTTAAAGATGGGATAGCAGTAGATCCTGCAAAGGTAGTTGCAGTTCAAGATTGGCAAATCACAAAGAATGCAATGGAGGTGATAAGTTTCCTTGGATTGACAAGCAATTATAGGAAGTTCATTAAGGACTTCGCAAAGATATTAGACCCACCATGGGTGACAAAGAAGACTCTGACGTTTTCGTAGGATATAGATTGTGATGTTGCTTTCCAACGATTGAAGAGGGCTCTGACAATAGTCCAGTCTTGACCTTGCCCGATGGGAATAAAGTGTTTACAGTATATATTGATGCATGTGGTACAGGGCTTAGTGTGGTTCTGATGCAAGAGGGAAGGGTAGTGTGTTATGGGGGTAGACATCTAAGAGTTGATGAGAAGAACTACCATACCCATGATTTAGAGCTAACTGCTATAGTATTCACGCTTAACACGTGGCGCCATTATTTGCTTGGAGAGAAGTTCAAGTTGTACACCGATCATAAATCTCTCAAGTACTTGTTCTCGCAGAAGGATCTTAATTTAAGGCAACAAAGGTGGATGGAGTTCCTACCATTTTATGACTTTGAGATTTATTATACCCCTGGCAAGGGTAATGTGGTAGCAGACGCACTGAGTAGGTAGAGGATGGACTTAAATACTTTGTTTGTGGAGAGGAAAAGTTTGGAGTTCATATCGACTTTTGATTTAAGACCCTCCACCGAGTTTATACCTGGTTTATTGGCATCACTAGAGGTGCGACCTACTTTTATGGATCAGATAGGAGCTTCGTAGCGAGAGGATTCACAGATTTCAGACGTTTTGGATAAGCTTAGTAAAGGGGAGACATCTAGTCACCTCCGTAGATATTCCATAAACGATAGAGGGTGGCTGCAACGAGACGGAAGGCTTTGTGTTCCCCAAGTTGGGAGTTTGTTGAAGACAGTCCTAAAGGAAGTCCATCATTCTAAGATGACTATTCATCCAAGCGATGATAAAATGTATAGAGATATGAAGAGGGTTTTCTTTTGGGCTGGGATGAAGAAAGATGTGGCAGAGTTTGTTTCTCAATGTTTGATTTTCCAGCAAGACAAAGCCGAGCAAAAGAAGCCCGGTGGTTTACTTCATTCATTGGAGGTCCCACAGTTGAAGTGGAGAGCATCTCTATGGATTTCATCGATGGTTTTCCTAGATCAAGGAAGGGCAACACCAGCATCTGGGTTGTAGTAGACAGACTTACTAAGAGCGCTCATTTCATCCCAGTTAAGAGTAAGAGGACATCGACATGGTTGGCAGCAATTTACGTTCGTGAGATAGTCCATCTTCATGGAGTACCTTCCAGTATCGTAAGTAATCGTGACCCCATTTTTACCAGTGAATTTTGGACGAGCTTGCAAGAATCATTTGGTACACAGTTGTGTTTGAGCACCGCTTACTACCCTCAGACCAATGGACAGACGGAAAGGGTAAACAGAGTTCTTGAGGATCTTTTAAGACTGTGTATCATAGACTTCGGAGGGACTTGGGAAGAGCATCATCCTTTAGTAGAGTTCGCCTACAACAACAGTTATCAAGCTAGCATTGGCATGGCACCCTTCGAAGCATTGTATGGACGACCCTGTAAATCAACAACTTGTTGGTGGGAATCTACAGAAAGACTTCTACATGGACAGGATATGGTTAGAGAAACTTCCGAAAAGATTGATCTTATTAGACGGCGAATGAAAACAGCTCGAGATAGGCAGAAGTCCTACGCAGATAAGAGAAGGACTGACATTGAGTTTGAGGTGGGAGACATGGTTTTCATTAAGGTATCACCATTAAGGAATGTGATTCGCTTTGGATCTGTAGGGAAATTGGCACCAAGATTTGTAGGGCCATTTCCCATAATAGAAAGAATTGACCAAATGGCCTATAGAGTAAAGCTACCAGAAAGACTATCCGGTGTTCGTGATGTTTTCCACGTTTCTCATTTACAGAAGTGCTAGCATGATACCGTAGAAATAGTTGAGCTGAGTATGCTTGTGGAAGTAGTGGTGAAACAGGAGGCTACAGTTAGGCGAGTTCCTACCCGTATTCTTGGATCAGAAGTTAAGAAGCTAGGCAAGCGAGAAGTCAAGTTGATGAAAGTTCAGTGGGGAGATAGCCCAGAGGATGCAACTTGGGAGACCGAAGACAAGATTCGCACTTCGTACCCTTTTCTTTTCAGGGGTATGTTCTTAACTTCCTTTCCAAAGATTTTATTCATGCTTGTTTCTATCATTTAAATATATCCTATCGATTGAATTTTCGACCTTTAGTTAGGAATCCCATGAATGCAAACATGTGTTTGAGACATGTTATGTTTTATGGATGCAAGTGTTTGCTAGTGGTTGCTCGTGGATGCATATACACACACATTAGGCACTAGACCAGCTCAATCACTCTCATATTGCATATGGATGTGTGTGCATTTTTCTTCTTTTAATGGATGAAAGTGGGTGTATCATCATATGGATGTTGCATTTGGACGAATTATTGTGCACACATATAGAACTTACATTTTATAGTAGGATTATTTGCATACATGTTGGATTCATGGCACTAACATACATTGCATTAAGGAGGTCAACTGAATCAGTAGACCGCCTGATCTTACGCATTAGTATTGGGACATATACACACACCTTTGCATATGTTCATATAAGCATTAGAAATTTTTAAGTACAATGGATGCCTGTGATTGGTGATGAGTAGATGGGTGTTGGATGTTAGGATATACATTCTTCTTAACTTGGAGATTTCGGGGATGAAATCCTTTAAGTAGGGGAGAATGTAACACTCCGTAATTTTAATAACACTAAAGATGATAAATTAAAGAATACTTAATTAAATATTCAGAATTAAGTGAAACAGACACCGCCATTGTGTTCGTCTCCGAATTCTGGTCAAAATAGACATCTGGTTTATTTTTAGATTAAGTATACGCATAAGAAGAATATATATGAATAAAATAAGTCCAGAAATTCAAAATAATTCAAATTCGAGCAGAAAAAGGGGAGCGGGAAAATTTCCGCCCATTGGTGTCGACCCGGGGGTCGACACACCAAGGGGGGTCGACCCTCCTGCCAGATCCGAGGCAGAATGAACATGGACTCCTTTCTTGAACAGATTCGTTGATTCTAGCCAATAAATAAGACCCTATACCCATTGTTTTCTTCACTAAAAAACAACGGAGGACTAGATGTTGCCTCAGCCTAGACTAAAATAGCTTATTCTTCTTCTTCAACGGGAGTTAGACTAATTCAGAGATCTGTGATTCAATACCTGCAATCTTTCTTCTATTTCTTAGATCCAATCATAGTGAGTCTACATTATTTTTAGATTTAAATACTTAAAAGTTAGTCTTAACATGACTATACCTTGGATCTAATCCTATGACTATTTGAATCATATCAGATCTTATATAACCTGTGTATTTAAGTTATTCTGACATGACTATGAACTAGATCTAAGCCTATACCTATTTATCATGTCAGATCTGCCATTATTAGTTGATCTCATTCATTGCTTAGATATCATCATGCCTTTTTATGATGTCCTTATCATGTTAGAATCAGTTCTACCATCACATGTTCATCAGTTCTGTTCCTATATGCCTATCTTGTCATTATGCCTAACTTTGTCATTGTATGTTTATTAGTTGCTATGCCTATTTCTGCCATTATATGTCTATCTTGTTATTATGTTCATTTTTGTCCTCTTCTCTTCTTATTTTCCCTTTTATTTTTATACTGTCAGGCTACCGTCGAGCATAAGCTTCCACTGAAATATGTGAACGCGTAAAATTGGGAACGAGTGGGAAAACGTTAAAATTGGGGGACAACTTGTATTGGGAAATTTGGGCATAAGTTGAATGTAATACATGAATGTGGATTTGGGGCATAAACAACAATTGTGATTAAAAACCTTAATTTGGGGGATATGGTTCATTGTGAACATGACTTGGGAAAGGGGCATGAAAACCTATAATGACATAGGAACAATTGGTTAATAATAGAAATACCTAGAATTACAGTAATTAGAAACTGTAACCACGCTTAGACATGAGGTTAGATTACACTTGTGGTGGAAGTCTGCTCGGAACCAACCGGCATATCCAGCGACCAAAAATGGTGAATCTAACGTGAGGGGTCTAAGTGCATAAACAAGTGACGTGCTAAGACACGAGGTTAAGCCCAACTTGTGGAAGAAGTCTGCCTAGACCCGTTAGGCATATCCAGCATTCACAAGTTGTAGGCTTAATGTGGGAGGTCTAGTACATTATAACCATAAACGAATGTGGTAATAAACTTAAATACTTAACCTATTTGAATCCATAGGGATTGTATATGTTAACTTGAGTAAGGGTTAAGTAAAATTGTATGAAACAATGAGAGGGTTAAGTATATCTCGGGTTGGTGGGTAATATTTATATATAGGCCAACAAACTTAACCTGTGGGGTTATGCAATCTTGTACTCTGGTATAGCATAACCTATGGAAAACCTAGTAGGGATGCAAGCATAGGGGAAGCTTTTATCATCTTGTGTGTGGGACCCGTTTCAGTCAATAACCCATATACAAGTATCAAACGAGTACTCCGAACTAGGTCAGAGTTGGGGCACGCTAACTGGGCTGATTGTAAGAGATCCAAACGAAGGGGTGGTGTGGGTGGCGCGTTCCGACGGGGTCATGTGCGTGCAGGGGTCCGACAGAGGAGGTTTAGATGTCGTGACATCAGTAGATATGGTTGTGCACATCCAGAAAACGAAGGGTTGCCACTTTAGTAAGTGATACATCCTACTGTGGGGCCGACACAGGGTATCTACGAAGTAGGGAGCCGATCGATTGGGGTAGTAATTAGGGTACATCTAGACTATGGTATGTCTAGGAGCCTGTTATTATCCTTATGGGTAACTCCGGTATGTTGGGATACCTGTTGATTGTATGGGGTTAAACCTCTCATTAGAAGTACGCCTAAGTCTACCATCTTATATTTGTTGGGACCGTCTCATTCTGATTATACTAGTATTGGTGTAGAGAAAGAGAAAGTACTAGAGAAGCGTAATACGTTCTATCGTATTTATCCTGTCTAACTTGTTATACTTGCCTTTTATGATGTTA
This sequence comes from Allium sativum, assembly GCA_030737875.1. Lineage (NCBI taxonomy): Eukaryota > Viridiplantae > Streptophyta > Magnoliopsida > Asparagales > Amaryllidaceae > Allium > Allium sativum. Next base: position 954,391,989 of record CM060915.1, read on the forward strand.
TCAATCTTATCCACTTTATATGCCTGTCACGATACTTTTACTTATTTACATGCTAAAAGTAACTGGACTTGCCAGACTTTATGTCTGACCCATTTTGAACCTCTTCTTTCTCTTCTGTTTTCCCACCTCAGGTTCTCAGGGTCGGAATACTCAAGCTTGATCAGGATTCTTCTTTCATCTTGCTTGGCGCTGCTTATATGTACTACTTGATTTCATATCTTTCTACTATGGCTATGTTTTGGGGGTTATGCTTCTTTTATTATTGTACTATGATGTTTTAAGTACAAGACAGAAATTTTAATGATGTACTGGGTTTTGTGCATTTCAGACATATGATGTAACCTTGTTTTGAATACGATGTTTTCCGCTTAATAAAATTTTTGTATTCTGCTGCTATTTATTTTCTATCTTGTAATTTTTCTGTTTCTATTTACCTATAATGCTTTACGAAACTTAATGCATTCTCTTGATGAGTGACATTAACAGACGTGGGGTATCACATGTTTTCTATAGAATGTCAGGTTCTCATAGGTGTTTAGGTTTGGCTTTCGGTTGTCGTTCTCTCTCATGCTTGGTATTGGTAAAGTGACTCACTTTGGAAATGGTAGTTAGTTGAGTTAATACTAATTTATCCTATTTTGTTTTCGGTGTGAGTTGTCTTATCTTACTCTGATTATGCTCATGTTCATTTACTGTAGGTACCAGATTTACACGCTCCATGCTTAGATGTGTTTGAGTTTCGATTTTTGTCGAAATTTGGGCGCAGAAAATTGTGGGGTGTTACATTTGGTATTAGAGCATGGTTAGACGATCAGAGGAATTAGTTAAATTTAGACTCGTGAGAGAACGTAATTCAAATTTTCTTTTCTATTTTCTTCATCTTTCTTACTCGGGTTTAATTTATTTCAACGATGAATTAGTCTTAGGCCTAATAATAAAAATGGCTACAAACTACTAAGGGTTGGAATATGTTGAGTTCGGGTTTCTAACCAACTCTGTCTTACTCCACAGTACGTTGGCGATCTCACTGTGAAGAGCATGAGGAAGGCATATGGTGGAGTCCGTTGATTCGAGTTTGGAGACTGGACAAAAATCCAGCTACAACTGAGATAGTCGTGATTTCTGGTTTTTGGTTTCATTAGTAGTTCGGGTTAAGACCATTACTCAATCTAAAATGAGTAAAATTCACATTTGTATGTCGTATCCATTTCGGAAATATATTTACAAGGTATATCCATTCGTTACTTCGTTGGATAACAAATCTACCTTTGTTGAAACATTCAGTTGAGTTCTTAGCCTTGTAATCGAGGAAATTTTATTTTTAATACTATTTGGAAAGAATAAAAATGAGTCTTGAAATACGGTTTTGGAAAATGGTTTTATAAAGGCCTAATTTCATAAAGATATGGGTTTTAAATTTTTAGTCTATCCATGTTTCAAAATTATAGGGCATTTGTGTAATTTTAATAAATATAATATGATAGGTAGGAAAGATGAAATGACAAGGAATATGCCACTAAACTTAAGAATAGTAAATATATGTTCCTTGTGATTTTTAGTATCCCTCTTCCTATATATATTGGATAATTTATTTAAATTACCACAATTAATCCTTAAGATTTTAAAGCTCTAACATTTTTTAACACGAAAAGGTTTTTCAGTTTGAAATATAAACAGGAATATAAATAGTAATAATAAATTGGGTTTATAAATTAGAAACCGTTAGTTTATAATAAATTCATTTTTGGTAAAGTTTTAAATTTTTTCTTCGAAAGGCTTAGGAAAATCATTCGTTCAAATTTTGGGGTATTTGATTTTGAATCGTTTAATTTCGTCGGCTAGTACGTGGAAAATCCATTTTAATTTTTATTTCAGATTTCTAGCTGATTTCCTGTTTTAAGTCCGTTCGATTCGGTGGTCACTAGTCTTTTTGGAGGTAGGAAAAAAGCATTGGAAAATTAAATTTCTTAACACGACGAGTGGTGGAAGTCGATGCGAGAATTCGGTTGGGAACAAAATTTGTTTCGACGTAATAGAAAATTTATTTTAATTTATATATAGTTTATACGCGTCGTTGGGTCGAGGTTCAGACTGCGCCTTTATAAGGGCAAGCAATCGACCGCTAAGCCCAAATTTCCACCGTACCCAAACCCTCCTCCTTCCCAAGCTCTAATTCGAGCAAACTCCGCTCCGTTTCGTCCCTAATTACCACCAAAATCCTTCTCGTACAGGTATCTACCCAACTATACTCCATATTTGCAATTTCCTTTGCCCGATTCGCCCATTCCTCGATGACATCTCGCAACCAACACCCCTGTCTCATGCCTCAGGATGCCACTTAGTTAGACCACGATGAGGCAAAGATCAAGCACAACTTAGCCACATCCAGCTATGAGTTTCATTATGGTCGACCAGTGAACTTCGTCGATTTCGCCGCATTTGGTTTCGAGGAGCTTTTTGTCGCCGCAGACCTAACACAGATCCTGCGCTTCGACACCTGTAACGACCTAGAAAATCTGAACCAATTTTAAAAAATTTAATTGGCTAAAATAATGGATTTTAAATATTTTAAATAAATATTTTAAATAATGGCTATGGAAAGTGAGTTTGAATCGACAATTGAAAACGAATATAATTAATTATAATTATAAACAAGGCCTGAAATGGCGCTGCAGTTTCAAAAATTGAATTCAAACTTTGTCAGACTGTACCGGGTGCAAAACAAAACGGATTTTAGCAAAACCAAAAATATTTAAATCTGTTAGTGAATACCTTTCTAACGAATCTGAAAAATCGGATTTTCATAACGGAAAGCAAAAGTTATGGCCAAGTGAATTTTCAGAAAGGTCGCTATGGAATTTATATAGCCCGTGAAATTGGCCATTTTGCATACGACCTCGGAATTCGACGAAACCACTTTTGTTGGATCCGGGATGTGAAGTTATTGCTAGGTTTCAAATTTCATAATTTTTGAAGCTAGTATGTGAGCGTAGCAAAGGAAAACGTGTTTTGGTCAATTACAGTTAAATTGGATCGACCAGAAATGGGACTTTTTGCAAACGGTCTCAGAATTCGACGAAACTAGTTTTGTTGGGACCGTATCGTCAAAACATAGCCAGATTTATTTTTTTGGAATTTTTCGAATCAGTTTGTAGCCCAGGCAAATTGAAATGTACGTTCAAATTAAATATTGAATGTTTTATATTTTAATTTGAAGGAAAGCTGACTGAAACATTCGAATGGGCCTTCGAAACATATCCCATTGTGTTCGGAATGGGGATAAAATGCCAGGGACGACAGTCGTTAGGTTTTGATTGGTGGTCGTGTCAGAAAACACCTTAAAAACTCCACCGGCCAATCAGAATTTAAAAAAAAAAAAAAGAAAATCCCTCGTTTCTCTCTCCCCGATCGAAGGAAAAAACCGTTCAAAACCTTCACCCTCATTTTCCGATCAATCCACGCAAAATTAGCCCCTCCTCCAGTTGAAGATTTTGTAGAGCTAGGAGAGATCTTCTAATCCATATAAGGTTTGGATTTTTTCATTGCGTGGTTTGGAAGTCAGCGCGTTCAAGTCGCCGCTGCCGCCGCCTCAGGCGATCGAACGCCACCGCACCCCCCTGCGCTGAAAGCTCTCTCCTTCCCCTTCGACACTGCGTAGGTCGATCGAGCTATCGATTCACGGATTTCACGAAATCGCGTGACCTAGTTTTGAACATTTCAGAAAGGTATACGGCTTGTTTTATTTTCAGCTGTTTTAACACCTTTAAACTGTTGCAAACTTTGAAAAATCATATCTTTTTGCTGTGTTGACGAAATTCAGTGAAACAAAAGACAGTGGACTCGTGTGGACGTCTGCTACCTTCTAGAAGAGACCGCATATTTTTCTGAGCCTTCTGCTATTTTTGGTGGAGTGGAACCCAATGTGAGATTTCTAATTTATAAACGATATGGAAAACGACGATGTATAAATTATATAGTCGATGTATGAGTTATATAAGCGTTGTACACCTCTTGTATAAGCGTTGTATAAGTTGTACGTTCGATGTATAAGTTATATATGCGTTGTAAAAATTATATATGTGTTGAAATAGAAGTGAATTGCTATATATAAATATATATATATATATATATATACGCCCCTCGTCCACAAACCATGGACGATATTTATTGGATGTGATTGGTGTGAAAATTGATTGATAGCGAATGGTTGGTTGGAATTGTTTGTGGTTGATATTGATTGATTGTGGTTGAAAAATACCCGTTTGTGGTTGAGAAATATTTGATTGAAACCATATAGGATTAGTTTGTGGAAATGAAATATATATATACATGCCGCCTGCGTGCGAACTATATGCATGGTCCCCATTGTCAAAAACCGCGAGGTTTTAAGGTAGAGCGAGGAGCCGTACTAGGGACGGTCCCGGTTTTAACTACCCTGCCGTTATGCTGCCGAAATTTTGAATAATATTCATGTGTTTGAATTATTTTCATTTGCTGAAACTATATTTATTCGTTGAATAGAAAACCTTCATGTGTTGAATCGATATTCATTCGTTGATTAGAAATTCATGTGTTGAATGGTATTCGTGTTTTAAATATAAAAATCACATTTTTATCTATATATAGAAACTATAGAAAACCTTCATGTGTTGAATTGATATTCATTCGTTGAATTGAAATTCATGTGTTGAATGGTATTCGTGTTTTAAATATAAAAATCACATTTTTATCTATATATAGAAATTATAGAAAACCTTCATGTGTTGAATCGATATTCATTCGTTGAATTGAAATTCATGTGTTGAATGGTATTCACATTTTGAAATAAATTGTTTTATAATAAAAATCACCTTTTTATCACCTATATAAACTATATAAAATAATAGTGTTTTGAAATGAATTGTTTTACAATAAAAATCACGTTCTAATTATATACCTGAATTGTTGAAATGTGAAGTGTTAAAAATAGCCACTCGTTCAAATAAATATGCATGAGTTGAAATATTCATTAATTAGCTAATGATATGATTTTTGCCTATGCATGCAACATTAGAATGAATGGTGTTTTTTTAAACCAAATGGAATCAAATATGAAGTTGAATGGAAAATGATAAGTGATAAGAACTGTATATCTGTACATGCATATTTATTTGAACAGGTTATAGCAAAGGGGCTAGAGAAGAGGAATAAAATTTTGTACCCGACAAATAGGTACACATTTACTGTTTTGTTTGGGTGATGATTTTATGAGCCTGTTGGCTGGCCGCTTGGCTTTTTCTTTTTCTTTTTGACATGAGACACCCGTGTGGCTATTTGGGAATTTTCCCAGCCCCTCCCATAAAAAGGAGGTTATGGCGAAATTTTCCAAAATTTAAAGGCGTTAGTGAAATATTAGAAGTGGAAACAATATAGGAATTTTTGAATGAACTATATTTATATAATAATATAAATATAAATAAAATTAAAACGAAACGTGGTCGTACAGTTCGCATTTTGAAACCGTGATTTCAAACGATTATACCGGGAGATCCGACCATCGGATTTTCCTGAAATCGCAACCGCTGGGTTCGCTTTGGAAAAATCTTTCCAACAGCACCAACTTTGTAAAAATTCAACGGTTGGATTGTCTGGAATGTTTAATTCAAATCTGAAGAAAAACAGCGCCAGAATCGATTATATTTATATATATATAAATATAATTATATTTTATCGAATAACGACGCTGCAGTTCGTATTTTGAAATCGAAACTTCAAACGATTGTACCGGGAGATCCGACCGTCGGATTTTCCCGAAACTAGAACCATTGGATTCGTTTTGATTTCTAATGATGTAAATTTTGTGAAGATCCAACGGTTAGATTTTCAGATATGTGTAAATCAAATCTGAAGAAAAACAGCGCCACGACCGCGTTATGGCCCGAAGCGTCGTTTTGAATAAATTGGCTATTTTAAAATAAATAAAAATAGCGATAAATCGTTATAAAATATCATAAACGATATGGAATGGAAATAAACTGAATGTGCTCGATTTACGTGGTATTTGATGGTTGAATGTGTTTGGTGTGAAAATTACATTAAAGAACAAAATTGGTGTTGTCGAATGATTTAACCATTGAAATAAATTGATTTGAAATTCTAATTATACGTGAATTATTTGAAAAGGCCGAGTTAATTCTCATTTCAAATAATTGACCGACGATTGAAAGTCGAAGATGAAGACGGTGGTCGAAGACCGGAGATCTTCACCTCGTTTGGATGGTAATCGAGGTCCTGATTGGGAGACATCCCGAAATATGGATAATGAGTGGTGATCGTCCAGACGTACGTGGTGATCGATGGGTTTGCGAGGTATTTAGTGCCTCCGGTTTCGTTCAGGCCCAGAACGGACTTGTAAATGGACTGTGTGTCTGACATTGGATTTTATTCTGTGTTGATTGATCTCTATTAAATATACATCTGTTTGGCGGCGGAGAATTTATTCTTTTGCTTAACGCCCTTCTCTGAAACGCACGAGCTCAGAGGTTGTATATCGATGGACATCAGTCGCATGGCATGAATTGCCTGTGTGGCATGCTAAGATGCAGTAATCAGGGCTTCTGTTGAAAAAGCAAAGTCTTGTGGTGATGATCAAAGCACCGCCGGTGTGGCGTAGCTTTGTGTATAACGTAAAATCGCGATCCTCACACCCCGGTATGAACCAGAAACGGGAGAGGACATCAGGGAGGGCCTGCATTTCTTTCTAGCTAGGGTGATGTCAGTGACCTACCAGCCCTGACATTTATATACTTTTCACCTGTGTGGTTGTTGCTGTTGCGAGGCTCCTCGGTTTGATCGGACGATCCGGGTCCGATGGAGTCATTCGTTGGCTCGTTTACGCCCCAAAGGGCGGGGAGACGTAGTGTTCAGGCATAATAATCCACATCGGTGGACCGGCCCTGACGATCCAAGGGGCAGTTGTGGCTGTTCCTGAGACACGGGCTAGAGCGTCTCGAATTCGGTAAGGACTATCTTTTACCTTGGTTCAGGACGGAAATCCAATTTCCAAATACGACATCATGCGGTTTTGATTGTATACCTATATATGGCGACATAGTGGTATGGGGCATTAATGCCGTCTATGATCGATAGTTATGATTTGAAATTGTTCTCAAAATATATAAACACTAGCAATAATATCAAATGCCTTTGTTTTATTCGTATCAAGTATATTTTGGCCGTTATAAGGTAAAAACTCTATCCTCCGGTTTGCGTTGCATTGTGTGATGGGAACTGAGTCTTATAATGGCTTCATTTTTATAAAAAGCATTGCGATGTTTAAAAGAACGATTTGTTTTAAAGCACTGGCAATCCAATGGAGTAAACCCGTTCCACGAAAGTGGCGTGGTCCTTTGATTAGCCATATTATAAATGTGTTGAGTAGATTTCTCATACTAGTCCCATGACTGACTCGTAGTTTGTTTCACTTTCAAACTCGGGTGCCCCTTTTTCTACACGGGCAGCCTTGTGTTCAGGTTTAGCAGGCTTTATCTGGATAGCTGGAGCTGAAGATGGATTCTATCATTTATCTCTTTTTATGTTGTTCAGCTCCTATTGTACATATTTTGTTTGTTTTCCGCTGTAGACATTTATGTATAGATGAACTGTAATTGTACTAAGTAAGATCCTGTATACTGTGTAACTCTGATGATTACTTTTATCCAGTATATTCTATTGTTCATTATCTGGTGTATTTATTTATTTCTGTTCTGCGATTATCCGTTCCTGTGTTATATTCCACGGATTACCCTTGCCACCGTCTGTACGGGGTTTGGGGTCATCTCAACACCTCTGAGCATGACTTGTATCCGCGCTGTGTCCGTCTGTTTGATGCCAAATGGATGTCGACATCCATGACGAGTCTTGCATCATCAGATCTGAGGTTATGGGCACCCTCATCGAGTTCACTGACGATGACTCAGCTCAGACTTTGGGCATCTCAGAAGTTGGAGCAGAGCTTGATGCTATCGAGATGGAGGACCCTCAGATCCTTCAGCGTATCTTCCTGGAGCCCTCGGAGCCTGAACCACCGCCAATCTGCGACCCGTCGCATATGTAGTTGTGTGCATCCTGCAGCACAACATCATTCTGAAGATGGGAAGCTTGGAGCATATTTATCCTTCTATTCGCCACGCTACCTATGCTATTCTTGGCGGTATAGCCATTAATTGAGCGCACATACTTATGATCCATCTTTATAAGCCCTTCGTCGGCACCCCACGAAGCCATTTTTGTTACAGTCACCTTCTCATGCATGTCTTCCAACACTTCCAGGTGAGACTTTCTAGGGAGACACCGGTAAAGAAGGCGTCGACCGCCATTAGTCGCGCTACTCTCTCGAAGATGGGCATTCAGCTTTTCGATGCTCTGTCCCCGCACCACCCACTCCAGCTCAACAGCCCCAACAGCTTGGTCAGGAGAGTCCCGAGATCGCCGCCCTTCACACCATCTAGGCTAAGATCAGAGAGGCTCGCGAGGAGCAGCGCCGACAGGTGCATGAGATTGGCTGCATCTCCGCAATACTACGCTACTGGCGTGGGCGTGGTAATCGATCAGGCTCCAGCCATAGAGGGTAGACCAACCTATAGTGGGTAGTCGTAGTTATTGGTAGTATATGCCTTGCGCATATAGTATCTTGTATCGTGTGTTTCCCTTTCCAACATTTTCTTTATCTTTGTGGTTGTTGTAGTGTTTTTAACTGCTAGTAATGAAAATCGCATGACTTTAGTTAATGAGATTTCTATTTTTAAAAGTGTTTTTCGTTCACGCATATTTATTTAAATGAAATCTCGTTCATGAACTAGCACTTGTCGTAGAGCTGGAAAGAATAGAATTCTATGTTGGATAAATTTTAGTAAAGGATCGGTTCCACGTCACGGGTATATAAATAAATAAATAACCGCTCCTTGTTGAGACTAAAATTTATTCTGGTCCGTTGTGTGATTTCAATTTGTGCATTTTTGCACGACTGGCTTCCTTTTTTGCCAACATGTGATTTGAATTGTTTAGGTTTCCACAAAATACATTTTTGAAGTTTTTGGAAAATGTTGTTTGAAAAAAAAACTTTTTATCATTTTCTTATTTTTATTGGAAAGTGAAACGATTTTTAAATTAAATTTTCAAAATAAACATGACAAGTTTATAAGTGGAAATTAATTTTTGTGAAAAAATTCGATTTTTGGTCGCATGAATAGCGTAAGGAAGATGTTTGGATGCTTTGTGTGTGCGTTGTAGTGGTGCAATAGGACTGACGATATGATAAAAACGTTAATGGTAACAAGCAAAAGGCTGTTTTAGCCTTGGGAATGTTGTCCCCGTACCTTGTCAAATGCTCACGAGTTATTAATTTACTCGTTTTACGTTCTAGAGCTTGTCTTAAGCCTCCTTTATAGTCTACAGATGGAAATTTTTGGAGTATTTTGGGTAGCTGAGGTGTAAATTCCACTATAGGGCGGGAAATGGAATATTTGTAAGTAGGGGAAAACGTTAAAATTCTTTGCTTCGATTTCCTTTTTCCGGTTTAGGAGAAATTAAATACGAAACGATTAGATTTCATGACGTTTTGGATGGTAGGGTTTGGATGCAAAATTAGTTGCTTCACACTCATAATTATAATTGCGTGAAGGTAATGGATAAAAAAGAGTTTTCAAAAATTTGCATTCATATAGAATTGCCAGTACATTTAGGATGTTTTACATCATGTTTTCAAACGTGTTTTAAAAATTTAATGCATACATATAGGAGGATCCGATTTAGAATCACCTTGCATGCATATTTCATAGTTGGATTGCATTATGGACACCATGCACATATACACATGGTTGCAAAGTGGATGTGCACAAATTGATTGTGTAAGATAGGATAACTAGGTGTCAGAATTTCGGGGCGAAATTCCTTTTAAGGGGGAAAGAATATAACAACCCGGAATTTTGGCAATATAAATTAATTATTAGAATCTCAAAAAATGGAATTTCTGCAAACGATGGAATTTGACTACGAAACTTAAACCGATGCATTCGTCTTAGAACTCCGGTCACTTTGATTCTTGGAGTTTCGCGAACGGAGTCCATATGATAAAGTTATGGACGAAAAATGAAAATGGACGGAAAATACATAAATCAGAATAATTTTATATAACATACCTTATTAAACTAGCCTGACTGGTCATTTGACGACCTAGGCAGTCGACTGCTTTGGTCAACTCACTGGGCGTCAGAATGCCCAGTGACGCTAGGTTTTTTAAGGTTAGGTTATTATATATTTTTAACGAATGTACGGATGTTAATTAAAATGAATCTAACGGTCGAAGTCCAATTCCACTCCTATAAATAAAGGGGTAAGGCCTCATTCTTTTGCACACAAATCTGTGGACAGCGCGAAGCTCTGCCATTTTCCTCCTTCTCCAAACCTAATTTCTTAATTAAAAATATATTCTTATACAACAAATCAAATCCGAATCACATAGGATTAGGAGGATTATCAGATCCAATGGAAAAGAATACAAATTAACGCTCAACAATAGATTCTCCCCTCTCTTCCTATTTTCTTACATCTCTACAGATGTGGAATTTTCCCCTTTTCAGATAAATTGTAGATATATAAGAATATTGGGAATTGTAGGCTAAAGGATTCAAACTTTGATGCTTTCAAGTGAATGGGAAATTTACAAATACAGTTATATAAGCTTATTTACTTCATTTGAATTAGATCTAAAATTGTATGCCTATTTCTATTGGATATGTTTATTAAACTATTGTAATTGGATTGGGACCTATCAGATCTGATTGTAAACATTGTTAAGACTTGTAAATTGTGAATTATGGTATAGGCATAATATTAATTGTGGGATTTTTAAATTGTTTACACATGTTTCCTATAGTTATGTTGTAAAATATATTGCAGTTGTTGAAAAGAACTGTAGATCTACAAATCAGTCCCATGAAACCATCGATTAGATATAGTTACTTTCCAGATCTTTAATTCAGTGTTGAATAATAAATTATGTGAATTTGGATAAAAAGATACGATTTGTAAATTATGTGATTGTTATATTAAAAGAATTATACTTATTTCTATTCAATGTTGTTGGGTTTGGACTTAATTGTTGTAAATATGCCATTTTCCTCTTTTTGAACAAAAAGATGTCATTTTGATTTCAGAAGAGATATGACAAAAAGATTCCAAAAGGAAAAATGGTGCAAACGTACATATAAATATAAAAACAAATATTTGTGCGTAGTTTGCATCAACTATTCCAAAAATACATATATACATGTATATTTCTTGTGAATTTGAGACATGTCTATTTTACTAATCAGGCATAATGTACAATAATTACAGCTAACGGTCTTTTTGTAAGATTTGAAACTTTTTGGCAAGATTGAATGAAAAAAGGAATTTTTGGTTATTGATTAACCAAATCACTAGATTTAAAAGAATAATAATAATAATAACTACGTTGAACGCACGAAAACATAATATATAAATACATATTTATCCATCTGAATCAGCGTAAAACGGTAAAATATATATTATATGGAATGTTTGAATGTTGAATGATATTCAATTATGGAATTATATGGAAACGTAATCTATATTGAACTAATATATTTGTGGTGACCATTTGTAGCAATCAATATGACTAAAACAGCTGTAACCGAGGTTGATTAGGGAAAGTGAATATAATAGGATAATGGTTATAATTCTTAAATTAATTAGAATAAATGTTGTAAACCCCAATTAGGAATTTTGAATTATAACCGCATTTTGACACGAGGTTAAGCTCAACTTGTAACACCCCGCATTTTATGATAATAAATAATTAAATAATGGATATGCGCATATATATGCATAGATATAAACATATAAAAGAAGAATAAAATAATGATAATATATAATTGCATGTAATATATAAAATAAGAAAAGATTAATGCATATAATAGTGCAATGCATGCATTAAAAGAATGGAGAAATCAGTTACATGCAGTGTAATATGTTACATGCAATGATTTACAAATATTATACATTAATAATAAAAGAAAAACGAAAGAAAAAGATGCATGCAAGTTGATAAGATTACATGCAATGGTTTAATTAAAATATTGTAACAAACTTGAAAAGGAGAAATAAAAAAAGAAAAATGGTCACCATTGTTCTAAGCTTGGTTAACAAAAGCCTAAGTAGTCCTGCTGCTTAGAACATGTGGCTTTCAGATGAGAGGTGCATGGTTCGATCCTCGCCAGCACCATATTTTTGTTTTAAGGGGACAACCAAAATGAACACATGTTCATAGGGGTGGGCATTATTCGGTTAAACCAAATAAACCGACCAAACCAATTTATTTTGGTCGGTTTGGCTCGGTTCTGAAATTAAAATGGTTTGTAATCAGCCTGGAAAATTATTAAGTTCGGTTATCGGTTTAACCAAACTAACCAAACTTTTACTATATTTTCAAAATTATCGATATTATAATAAATATTTTATGTTAGTTCGGTTATTTAAGTAAATTTTAATAATCACCTATGTGTCAAAATTGATATTAGAAAGCATAAAAATCATAAATAATAATATTCTAATCATATATTTATAATTTATTTCAAATTATAGTGAACATTCCAAACATAAAGTGTAAATTATTTTTAATTCGGTTTAATCGGATAACCAACCGAACCAACCAAACTTCCTTATATGTTCATAAGAGAAAATATGGTTGGTTCGGTTTGGTTTTCATTTTTATTGGTTTTAGTTTGGTTTGAAAATTTTCATCATCGGATAAACCAAACCAACCAAACGCTCACCCCTACATGTTCATAAGAGAAAATATGTATAAAAGCACATATAAGGAAAAATATACATATAAGGAAGGGTAGAAAAATATATGTATATACGTATGTATATACGTATGTATATATGTGTAGAAATATGTGTGTGTGTGTATACACAAGAGAAATGTTCAAAACAAGGCAGCAATCAAAGAAATATGGTAAATAAACGGCATAACACGGTTTAAATTTTGAAATCGAAATAAAAGTTGTGCGTATATATACGCATAGAATAGGCATTGGAAGTTTTGTGTATATATATATATATATAAGGAGATTATACGTAAATATAATATTTAAATAAATTCCATAAATCAAAAACATCAAAATAGTAAACAGATAAACTTCTATGCCAAAATTGCTTGCGGGACCCATAGGGGGATCGACCCACCCATAAGGGGGTCGATCTAGTGGACAACCCAGGGGTCGACCCACCCCAAATCCGGGCAGATTCATTAATGAATATGAATTGTTTTCTTAACCAAGTTCGATGCTGACTCAGCGCTGTGTGTACAATAAGATCCTGAACACCTATAAATAGGCTAGTAGAGCCTAGCCTAAATCTCGCATTTTCTGAGAACCCGCCTAAGCTCTTCCATTTTTCTTCCTCCTCAAATCTCTTTAGAAAAATAAGATAATTAGTTTAGGAAAATTCTGATTCAAGATCTGGAGGTAAAGGATGTAAATTAATAAAGAAGGTGTTTAGAATTCTATTTGAAGTAAGGTAATTTCTTGGATCTGGTCTATTTGAAGTAAGGTTCTAAACCCAGTTAGGGGAACCATGGAATGCTAGATCTAGACCAGATTCAGGATTTGGAAAGCAAATTAGGTGAGTGGATTTAAATATACCTTTTTGATAATGGTATGTTTATTGTTTGACATTCCTCGTTAATATGCAATGTAAATCTGTTAAAATGTTGATTTGATATGATTAATATGTTGAAATGACTAAAATGTTGAAATGTTAACATATGGAAATGTAAACTTGTTAAAAATGTGGAAACAATTATTGTTGTATACATGCATGTTCTAATTACATGTTAATCTGTGACATATTATGTAATTGAACACTTAATTGTAGAAATTGAGATAATTACATGTTAACCTGTGACATATTATGTACTTGAACCCTTGACTGTAAGAATTGTGATAATTACATGTTAAATTGTTACGAATGGAATAATTACATGATTTTATTATTACGTGTTATTTTATAAATGTAGTTAATTACATGTTAGAAGAACATACAACATGATAATTAGAGATGGACTTAATATGACATTAAGCATGACATGTAAAAATAGATTATAGTGAAATTTAGAAGAATGAACATGCTTAGAATTACAGTAAATAGAAAACTGTAACCGCACTCAAACACGAGGTTAAATTCAACTTGTGGTAGAAGTTTGCCCAGAACCGCCCGGCAAATCCAGCATCCACAAGTTGTTAATTTAATATGAGGGGTCTAGTGTGTAAATATACATGTAACGGTGCTAAGACACGAGATTAAGTCCAACTTGTGCTAGAAGTCTAACCGAAACCGCCTGACAAATCCAACATCCACAAGTGGTTTGCTTAATGTGAGATGTCTACTGCATATATATATATATATATATATATATGTATGTATGTATGTATAAAGGGCACTAATTGTGATTAATAGAAATGGATGGAAATGAATAAGGAAATGAATGAAAGATACAAAAGTAAAAGATGTGGAATGAATGGGGAATGATAATAACCTATTATAAATAAATTACATTAATGAGAATGTTATATAATAGGTAGGCTTATCCTAGGGACAAGTGGAAATTATAACTTAGGTTATAATAAATCATAATGAAAATGGAATAACTTATGTAATGAGATAAGTTGTACTTAATTGTAAACTAAGTTATCTGTAAAAACGAGAATCTGAAATCTACTAATGAGGACAACATAAGTTATATTAATGGAAAGTAAACTTATTAGTAAACCTTAGTTAAGTGAACTAAGTTAATAAGCAAACAACGACAAGTTGTCGTGACAGGGTAAGTTGAAATTATGATTAAATAGGAAAGAATGAGGCAAACTTGTGAAATGAAATAAGTTATATTTAATCATAAATAATAAGTGACATGTTAAACATAAAGTGTGTGAATTGAGAAAAAGTATACTTAATTATGTATTAAATAGAACATGTTATTGTAATAATAGAATTGGACAATGAATAATATAAAGAGATTGTAGATTACAGACCTTGAATTACAATCTAGAGAATAACATGTTATGAGCTTATTAATGAACTTAAATGGGTTAAGCCATATGACTGGAATTAAAAAGAAAGAAGGTTCCATTCCTTAGAGATATAAGGGGCTCAGAAAGAACTTGGTAACCTGGATAAGAAGCTAATATGATTTGAGATAACCAAGTTAAACTGGAAACCTGACGAGGTAAAGAAAGCGCATAATTGAATGTTTAGACATATGGTCTAGTAATACATTAAACTGAGGTGCTTAGACCAGTCCGTACGTTTGAAGGTGAATAACCCAATGGGGTAGATCATCATGGTGTTATGAGGCACAAGGGGAGCACACGCCCATCTGATTATTTTGTTATTCAGCTAATATTCTGCTGGCTCCGAAGGACTGGAAAGGGGAGCACACGGCTTCTTGGGACGTGGAGGGTACTCCTGGTAGTCCTCTCTGCTGTGACAGCGTTCGATTGTGCTCACAGAGGTTAGGTCTGCATATTTCTACCCGGTGAGTATGCCTTGATTGCCACGATAGTGGGCAATCAAAAGACTGTAGGGTGGCATGGGTGATTCGACGCGATACGTTTGCCTAGTTACTGGTGGGGTTATGACCACTCTTGTAGTACTGACAGCTCTAACCTTTATTGATAGAAAAACGTCAGGTACCTACCATCGACAGTCAGCGTAATGAGTGATGCGGAAAGACGGAGAGCTAAACCAACAGACCATAGACCTCATGCTATCAAGGCTATGGGTGAGGGACAAGCCAACTAGGATTTGTTGTTTGTTGTTTGCTCTGGGGCCAGGTCATTAGTTCTCAATGTCGACCGTCTTTCGTTAGTTGAGGAAGGGGTCAGGTGGGACCATAGCCACTGAAAATGCAGACCTTAGCATCTTTTTATACAAATATCTGAAAAGCTCCCAACTGAGTTTTGTGTTTCTTGAACAACCCTGCCACGGGACTCGGTACATAGTAGAGGATATGTGCATTCAAGGCATCAAGTACGATTGACGATACATACATGGGAAAATCTAGATACATGCATGTCTGCTCTGGGTGGTGTATCGTAGACTTGAGGGCATTACTCTGTGATGGAATCCGAATCGATCGAAGGTGGTAGTCCGTACGCTTACATGGCATAACAATGACAGATATATGCAAAACATAACATTGTTATATAGAGATCTGTACGTCACTACGGCATAGGATAAGGGACTGCGTACATTTCTGAGGCGTTACGGTAGAGACCGTGCGAGTGGAGTACCATGGGGTGTACCTCAATATTGGGGGTAGCAAGATATATACGGTATTAGGTTAATCCACTGGGAAGTAGAAGGGTACGATGTATGTGTAAGCCTTGGGTGTTGTTAAGCCAAGTAACCTAATAAACAAAAAAAAATATAATTGAATGATATATGTAGGATTATCCAAAATGTGTAGTTTAAATCCAGTCACCAGAACTTGTGTTCGGACCCCCTCCTCATAACATACTCGCATGTTAGATTTGTGGTAGAGATATGATAACTTTGTATACTGGTTAGGCAGTATTATTTCAACAGTTAGGCTATATTTTGATTATATTATATTTTATCCATTCCGCTATGAGATATTTTATGTGCTCTGATATATTTTATATCTCTATATTTTCTGCGGGATACCAGAGCAACCAACACGAGTTTCGATGGATTAGAATTTGAAGAAAAAATCGGTTTGTCGGGATTTGTGTTGTTACATCTGGTATCAGAGCCTAGGCTTAGGACTCTTGTATAGATAATGAGTGAACACATTTGTATTTTAAAAAAATATAATTATATTATATGTGTGTATATATATATATATGTATGTATGTACCTAGATCCATGGAGGAACCCACAAAATATAAAGAGTATAATATGATAAGAATTGGGATGTCTGTTTTGTACACTAAATGAATGAATATGCAAATCTGAGACCCTTAGGTAATTTGGGTGGAAAGTGTACAATGTACTTTGTATGGAAGGAAGGTGAATCCCATATGATTAGTATTTTGGGTTAGTGGGTTTGGTAGTAAAACCTTATAAATTGGAAAAGGTTAAAAAAGAGAAAAATGGATTAGGTATATATATAGTTGAGAGAATTGACTTTGTGGGAGTGTCTAGGAAAGCCTAGTTAAGATTGAAAATTCGCTTTGAGTCCAATCCCATTGTTAACATTTAAGAACATGAAATTATAAAAGTTTTTGGAAGTTGGTTTATAGTGTTTTCAAGTTTTAATCTTAAAAGTTATAGTTTTAAAATATGAAAAGTACATGTTGGGTTTTGGTGTAAAATAGGGTATATTTTATAAATAATGATTTCTTATGAAAATTTTGTCTAAAATAAAATTTATTCAGTAAAAAGCTATACACTATAGAGCATGTATAACTCGCTAGTATTCTTATTATATAGTATGAAAGGATTAAAAAGCAAAACATAGAAAATGTTGCATTCTGATGTGTCATTTTGTTAAAAACTAGAATTTTCAGTAAAGAAAGTTTTGAAATCCCTATTCTTTTGATAATCATTTTAAAAAAGAAAATTTTGTTGGGTGGACAAAATAAGTTGTAGAAATTAGGAATAGAGTAGATGTTTGCACCTTGTAGTAAGAAACTGAACTGACTTTATAGGCAAGAACAAGTTGTAAATCTGATTGAGAAATAGTTGTCTTTATCTACTCCAGTTTTTGTGATTTAAAGAAAAAGAATAATTTACATTGTTTTTATATAAAATGACATGTTTTATTGTTTGGAAAAAGTAAGTTTTGATGAGGAAAACAAAGTTTTGATACTTTTAACTTTTGAAAGAAAAGTGAAATGAAAAAAAATGGGCCAAACCGTGTTTTAAAAAAGTACGGAGTAGGTAAGGATTAGTGCCTAGGAAAGAGGGGAAATTTTTTGAGGCCATGAAGCAGGTAGCAAGATTTATCTTGGAATAATGGTAAGTTTCTGCAGAATGAGTAAGCATTGAGAAGCCTAAGGTGGTGCTTAAAAATTTCTGTTGGTACACAACAAGGACTAAGCAAGTAAGTATTTACATCCCGTTGTTTGAATTTTTCAGAGGGGGACATAATCCTGAGATTCTTGGCCCTTAGTAGTAGCTATGTATATTGTTTGTTTTCTTGTTTTAGTTGAAGGACTAGAAAACTTATTTTAAATGAAACTCAGATCAGAGGATTAAGTTAAATAAGCTAAGAAAAGAGTAATGGCACAACTAAAAAGGGAACAACAAATTTAATAAAGCAACAAACATGACGGTTAAAGAAATGGAAAATTCGGGGAAAAGTTGTATGAAAACAAAAAAAATCCATGATAAGTTGGAAAAGAAAATTTGTAACAAAGAAAATTTTCTTATGTGAGCCGTGCTTGGATAGGAAAATAGGGAATCTTTATAAATAGTTTCATAAAATCCAAGTACGGATAGAGAAAGGTGACTAAAAGAAAAACGAAATATGTGAAATTTTCCGTTTTCCAC
Organism: Allium sativum; assembly: GCA_030737875.1. Classification (NCBI taxonomy): domain Eukaryota; kingdom Viridiplantae; phylum Streptophyta; class Magnoliopsida; order Asparagales; family Amaryllidaceae; genus Allium; species Allium sativum. The sequence goes on from CM060915.1 coordinate 954,410,568, forward strand.
CTCTTGTAACATAAGAAATCAAATTCAGAAAATTAGATTTTTCTGAAATTCGAAAAATAAAGTTGGTTGGTAAGATTTTGGACACAAAAATTGGATGAACTACGCTCTTGCCCAGTATGAGTGTGGGAAAATTTGGTTGAAAAAGCATTTTTGATTTTCAAAATATTGCATTCACGTAGAACTGCCAGTATATTTAGGATGTGAGCATCATGTTTTTAAAAGGATTTTTGAAAAATTTGCATACATATAGGAGGTACCGCTTATGCATACATGTATTATTATGTTGTATTACACTTTGCACAAGTGCACGATGTTTGCAAAAATTGGATGCACAAATGATGGATGGATATTATGCGAGGGATTATCTATTGTTACCCTTATCAAATTTCGGAGACGAAATTTCCTAAGGGTGTAGAATATAATATCCCTCATTTTATGACAATTAAATAATTAAATAATGCATATGTGTATATATATATATATGCATAGACATAAACATATAAAAGAAGAATAAAATAATGATAATATATGATTGCATGCAATATATAAAATAAGAAAAGATTAATGTATATAATAATGCAATGCATGCGTTAAAAGAATGAAGAAATCATTTGCATGCAGTGTAATATGTTGCATGCAATGATTTACAAATATTATACATTAATAATAAAAGAAAAATGAAAGAAAAAGATGCATGCAAGTTGATAAGATTACATGCAATGATTTAATTAAAATATTGTAACAAACATGAAAAGGAGAAATAAGAAAAGAACCATGATCACCATTGTTCTAAGCCTTGTTAATAAAAGCCTAAGTGTCTAGTTGGTTAGAACATGTGGCTTTCAAATGAGAGGTGCAAGGTTCGATCCCCGCCAGCACCATATTTTTATTTTAAGGGAACAACTAAAATAAACACATGTTCATAAGAGAAAATATGTATAAACACACATATAAGAAAAAGTAAACATATAAGGAAGGGTAGAAAAATACATGTATATATGTGCAGAAATATATATATATATATACAAAAGAAAAGTTCAAAACAAGGTTGCAATCAAAGAAATATGGTAAATAAACGGCATAACTCCATTTGAATTTTGAAATCGAAATAAAAGTTGTGTGTATATATATACACGTAAAATAGGCATTGGAAGTTTTGTATACATATAAGGAGATTATATGTAAATATTATATTTAAATAAATTCAAGAAATCAAAAACATGAAAACAGTAAAAAGATAACCTTCTGTGCCAAAATTACTCGTGAAACCCATGGGGGGTCGACCCAACTATAAGAGGGTCAGCCCACCCCAAATCCGGGTAGATTCATCAATGAATCTGGACTGTTTTCTTAACCAAGTTCGATGCTAACTCAGCGCTGCGTGTACGATAAGATCCTGAACACCTATAAATAGGCTAGTAGTGCCTAGCCTAAATCTCACATTTTCTGAGAAGCCGCCTAAGCTCTGCCATTCTTCTTCCTCCTCAAATCTCTTCAGAAAAATAAGATAATTAGTTTAGGAAAATTCTGATTCAAGATCTGAAGGAAAAGGATGTAAATTAATAAAAAATGGTGTTCATAATTCTATTCAAAGTAAGGTAATTTATTGGATTTAGTTTATTTGAATTTCTCCTCTTTCTTCCCTTCTTCTTTTAGTTAAGAATTGTGAACCATGGTTCTTTAGGTTCTAAATTCAGTTAGGGGAACCATGGAATGCTAGATCTGGACCAGATTCAGGATTTGGAAAGCAAATTAGGTGTATGGATTTAAAATATACCTTTTTGATAATGGTATATTTATCTTTTGACATTCCCCGTTAATATGCAATGTAAATCTGTTAGAAATGTTAATTTGATATGATTATTGTTGTATACGTGCATGTTCTAATTACATGTTAATCTGTGACATATTATGTAATTGAACGTTTAATTGTAGAAATTGGGATAATTACATGTTAACCTGTGACATATTATGTTCTTGAACTCTTGAACATAAGAATTGTGATAATTACATGTTAAATTGTTAAGAATGGAAAAATTACATGATTTTATGATTACATGTTGTTATTTTAAAAATGAAGTTAATTACATGTTAGGAAGAACATGCGACATGATAATTAGAGATGGACTTAATATGACATTAAGCATGGCGTATAAAAATAGAATACAGTGAAATTTAGAAGAATGAACATGCATAGAATTACAGTAAATAGAAAACTGTTATAACGACCCGAACTTCCCCGGTAAGGAAAGCCCGGATTGCTTTGAGGATGTAACAGCCCGCATTTTATGTATCGGAAGATCATAAAATAATTTTATTTTATTCCCTGAGGGTTGGATCATTCTCATCTTTTAGTATGTTGCTTATGGGGATGTGAGACATGTCCATAAATTTTACCGATTTTGTTTGTGACCATTTTGCCCCTGTCAGTCTTGTACAGGGCATAACTTTTGACTCAGGTCGAATCAGAGGGTGAGACCTGTGCCATTGGAAAGGAATTGGTGATTCCCTTTCCGTAGAGTGGTTACATTAAGGATTTGGTTCAGCGGTTTGGGAGAAATCGCTGTTTTAAGGTTTTTCAGTTGGCTGTTTAGGTTTTGGAAGGCTAATGGGCTGATTTGGAGAAGGCCCATTAGAGGGTGGGTGGAGACTATAAATAGGGGGTAAGGGATATGGAGAAAGGTTGGCATTTTCCATTCTCTTATGGGGAGGCTTTGATCTCCTTCTTCCTCTAACACCTTTCCACCATTAAAATTCCAAATCCAAGGGAGAAATCGAAGATCTATACCATTCGAGGCTAGATCAACATCGTTTCAAGGGCGAATTCATCGGGATTAAAGGGTTTGATTCGAAGTGTTCGCTGTCCGGATTGCGTTTTCATTGCTTTTGCTTAGATTTGGATAATTGGTGAGTGATTTACATCTCTCATTCGGATTCATGAAAGTATATGGGTTTTAGGATGTTAATTTCATCATTTCCATGTTATTTTCCTTAGATCCACACCATGCTAAGTCCATTTTATATATGAATCACCTTAGGATCTGATCTAGATAATTTAAATGGTTAATTTTATGATTTTTCTCAAGATTATGCAAGTTAGATCCGTTCTTATGTTCATATGATTCAATTATCATGTTTTGGGAAATTTATGTGTTTTGATGGAAATTGTTAGATTAAGGATATTGTTGGTTGCATAACATGTTTGTGATTGCATTTGAATGAATCGGATAAGCTGGTTTCGTCAGATTCGTCGTTTGGCGAAGTTTTGGTCGAAATCGGAGTCGAATTGGAGATGTGCAGGTTTCTGGTCGTCCTGGAGTTGGTCGGGTCGGTCTGGAATGAGGTGGTCGGTCATAGTATGGCTTGGGAAGCAAGTCAGGGAGCTGGTCGGTCCAGAAGGAGCAGAAGTGTTTCTGGTCGGTTTCAGATGGTGGCACTCTGGTCGGTTTCAGATGGTGGAATTCTGGTTGGTTTTTACTGGAAGCAAATCCTGGTCACTCTGAAGGAGCTGGTCGGTCAGGTGGAGCAAAATCTGGTCGGTCTTGACGAGGTCGATCCAAAGCTGGTCGGTCCCAAGGAGGTCGAGTCGATCCAAAGCTGCAAGGAGGTCGAGTCGATCCAAAGCTGCATGGAGGCGGGTCGTTCTGGAGCAAGGCTGGTCGGTTTTTGGTGGGTCGTTCTGGAGCAAGGCTGGTCGGTTTTTGGCTGGTCATTCTGGAGCAAGGTTCTGGTCGGTTTTGGCAGGGTCGTTTTCTGAAAAAAGTACGTTTTCGGGTACGACTCGGGTACGAACCAAAAAGGTGGAACAACGAATGCGGAGGCAACTCAAAGGTCGTGAGTTGGTGGATAATGGCTGCTCGAGAAGGTGGCTTGAGCTATGAAACATCGTCAAGGTTGGACGATTAGAGATGCGAAGGCCGAGAAGTCATCGTTGTCGTAAGTTCTAGCAGGCTCAAAGCAGGGGTACGATGGGTATCGTTGAAAGGCCCAAAAGACCGGTTGTTGGTCGAGTACCCTGGGTCTTTCTGGTTGGGGAAAGGCCTAGTGTCAAGGTTGGACATTGCCAAGGTTGGGCATATGGAGTTCATGCTAGAACTGGGGTTATCATTAGCCCTTGACATATGGCAAGGTTGGCCGTCATACGATAATGATGGTTTCGAAGCAGGATTGGCAGTGATAGCCTGTAACAACCCGTATTTTCAATAACCTGTAATAACATAAATCGAGGCAGAATTTAATTCTAAAATGGGAATCAAGGGAAACGGGCTATGCCATTGCGTTCGTCTCAGAAAAATACGCGAAATAGAGTCCGAGTTTTCGAAAATCGGAGTCCGTATGACCAAGATATGGCCTCGCGAAGTTTCACGAAAATTCCCAAATTAAAGTATACTTAATTAAGTGAAATGGGTTGTGTAGATATATATATATATATATATTGATATATATATATATATATATAATTGAAAATTTAATAAATAAATATGCAAAAATGCTCAAAACAGCGAATTGGGAGAGGGGAATAACCGAACCGGCCGATTTTTGAAGTCGACCCGAGCCCGCTGGGTCGACTAGGGGTTAATCCAGGGTGTTTGGCTGTCAACCCGTGGGCCGATTCGCTCAAGTGCAGATTTTGCATTTGAATGGTTCTCATGGTCCATCTTTAATCTAAAGGCCCTAGATGGTTCCTACACTTGACTTCTTCCCCAAGACATGCTTTGATGGCTTGGATTGAATCTAGGGTTAATCCTATGGCCTAAAACACTTGCCTAATCTATAAATAAGACCCTAACCTACCCTAATTCATTCATAATTAAACCTAGTGACTAAACTATGGCAAAATGCTAGCTCTCATGGCCTCCACTAATTTTATGAAGAGGGTTGCATACTAATCACTCTCTAATCAACTTCTAATCCCTTCTTAGCATCTTAATCTTCTTCATTTGGTGTTCAAAGTTGCTAGTTGTGAGTTTCTATCACTTTGATGATCTTTTGTTAAACTAAGTAGATGAGATATGATGAGATTTATGGTTTTGTATGTGGATTAATGAGTCTTGAATCATATGATATGATGTTAGCATTAATCTTATGTTTATGCATGTTGAGTATGTAAGTTTATGCAAGTTTAATATGATGTATGTTATGTTTGCATGATGCTAAATATGCAAGTTGTGGGCTATGTAATCATATGTTTGTTAATATGCAAGTTACATGTATGTAAATATGCAAGTTACATGTTTGTTAATATGCAAGTTACATGTTTGTTAATATGCAAGTTACATGTATGTAAATATGCAAGTTACATGTTTCTTTATATGCAAGTTACATGTTTGTTAATATGCAAGTTACATGTATGTAAATATGCAAGTTACATGTTTGTTAATATGCAAGTTACATGTTTGTTAATATGCAAGTTACATGTATGTAAATATGCAAGTTACATGTTTGTTAATATGCAAGTTACATGTTTGTTAATATGCAAGTTACATGTATGTAAATATGCAAGTTACATGTTTCTTTATATGCAAGTTACATGTTTGTTAATATGCAAGTTACATGTATGTAAATATGCAAGTTACATGTTTGTTAATATGCAAGTTACATGTTTGTTAATATGCAAGTTACATGTATGTAAATATGCAAGTTACATGTTTCTTTATATGCAAGTTACATGTTTGTTAATATGCGAGTTACATGTATGTAAATATGCAAGTTACATGTTTATTAATATGCAAGTTCATGATGACACATTATGCAAGTCTATAAGCTAATATGCAAGTTTGTTATGCAAAATGAATATGTAAGTTATGTGACATATTATATGCAAGTTATGTGACATATTATGCAAGTTCATATGCAAGTTATGTGTTTGTTAATATGCAAGATGGCACCTTTGAAACATGTTCATTCATATGCAAGTTGGCACCTTTTATATGTATTATGTCATGAGAACGAAATTACGTGGGAACGATGGGGTTAATTAAATGCATAAGTTAATAAGATTGTGTGAAATTAATATGATTATGCATAACATAAAATAAAGGAACATAGTATGGGAATTTGCCTATTAAGTTAGGTGTACCCATACTATGTGTTGGGAATTTACCTATTGAGTTAGGTCTACCCCATGGGAATTTACCTATTAAGTTAGGTCTACCCATGTTAAGAAAACTTGATTAATTAGGGATAATTAATATAAAATTATGAGGGTGATTAATTAGGTGTAATTAATTGACTAAGACACGAGGTTGGACTCAGTTGTAGCGTAAAACTGCCCGGACCCAACCGGCTTAACCAGTTGCTACAAATGTTAGCCCAATGTGAGAGGTCTTAGGCACAAACTAAATACGTAATTAATGTAAAGACACGAGGTTAGACTCTGTTATGACATAAGGCTGCCCGGACCCAACCGGCTTAACCAGCGGTCATAAAAGACAGTCTAATGTGAGAGGTCTTTACAAAGGTTACGTTCTTAATTAATTAATTAAGAAACACTTAACCACATTAGCATGTAGAGGGACATGAGGGGTTAAGTGGGTGCCTCGGGTGGCATGAGAAAATCTAGTGGTTGCCTTGGGTGGCAATAGAAAATACGATTAGAATACTTAACCAAAATGGAACATGTAATTAAAACATGATTAAAGGGTTAAGTGGGATATACTAGAAAAAGGGACAAGCTTAGGTGGGTAGCTTGTGGAGGCCCATTTCAACCAGTAACCCATACGTATCTTTGTGGGCTCGACCCATGTCGAGGACGGGACACGCATACTGGGCTTGACTGTAAGAGGCAAACGGGTTAGCGGTGGCAACGCAAGTCCAACGGGCTTCATATGCGTGAGTGGGCCCGGGCTGGTAGGTAAGCCGTTGTTGCATCGAGTAGATATAAGCCGTGCACCTTTAGTTCCATCAGGTTGCCACATTGGGGAATGATACATCCCACGGTGGGGCCAGCACGGGTATCTACGTTAGGGAGCCGATCGAATGGGAAGTAGTGTGTACACCTAGTGGATTGTAGGGCCCCGTGGCGCCTACTTGGTCACCTAGGGGTACGCAGGTACTAATTAGTAAATTTTATAAGTCCTTGGGTGGGATCAACCTTTAAGTAGGAATTAATCTTAGGTAGGTAAAACTGGTGTGGTGCAGTGTAGGAATTATCTTTGAGTAGGTCTGGGGCGGTGTAATTTAGTAATTATCCTTGGGTGGGTAAATGCGTCTTTACGGTGATCTTAGTTTATCCTAAGTTTACCAAGCTGCTTAGTGTAGCCATTCATCCCCAGTCGTTACCGTATATCAACTTATGTCTTCTCTGGTTATTTTAATGATTGTATTGTTAGGGTTATAGGACTCACTCAGACTTATGTCTGACCCCGTTGTTTTTATCTTTTTCCCCCAACCCCAGGTTATTAGAGTGGGCCTGGTGCTAGTGGGCTTTGATCTGATTGCTGTATCTATCCTATGGAGCTTGGACCTCTGAAGTGAAGCCGAGCTTATCTTTCCTTTTATGGCTATTAGTTATGTAGTGGGATTATGTACTTCTATTTTATCAAGATGGATATTATGTACTTGACTCTGGTTTATGGTTTTGTGATGTAACCAAACATGTATTACTTTCCGTTGCAATGAAATGATGATTTAAATTTTCAAGTATTACTTATATCTGTCTTGCTGTAATTTTACTGTTCTATATTCACTCAAAATACTTCACCGAAACTAAGGCATTCCCCTGGTATGAGTGACCTTAGCGGACGTGGGGTGTTACACGTGGTATCAGAGCTTAAGGTTACCAGAACAGATAAAATTTTTAGAAAAACTATTTTTCTAAGAAAATTTTTGAAGGAATGTTTTCAAAAACATGTCTTTTAAGAGAAAAGTTTTTGAGAAAAGCATAATCCCCGATAGCCATATCTTTATCTTTCGAATTCTCCGTTTGAATCTCTTTCTCTCTCGTTTTGAGTTTCCCCTCCATGTGTAGATGATCTTTCTAAGATAGATAAGAATGGAAAACCGCTTCAAGGGAATTAGACGTAAATCAGATTAGAAGTTGGTTCAAGAAGGAGGAGGACTTGTAAGTACTTATTGGATGGACGATGGGAGGAAGGCTCTAATAGTTGTTTGGTTAATAAAGGACGAAGCCTCATTGATGGGAGGTTACGAGTGGAGAATGGGAAGGAGAAGGCTAGTAGTTATCCTTTTGGGAGGAATAGGACACCTTATTAGGATTGACCAAAGAAGCAAGGACAAGGTATGGAATCTTCTGGAGGGTAGTTGTATTCCCTCACGACTAGGGTGCCGTATGGGGATAAGACCGTCTAGGTTGGAATTTGGATTTCTTTATTATCCGATTCGAACTTTATTTGATTTGGATGCATTAAGTTCATTTATCTCATCATTGTTAGTGAGTCACTGCACTTAGACACCAGTTTAGTAGATGATCCCTTAGTTGTTTCAAACCCAATTGGGCTCCATGATGTGTTTGGGTTTGAAAGTTTCTATACTTAGCATTGAGTTTGGATGTGATGCTTGTTGGGCTTCACGAGCTATGGGTTAGTTTGGGCATGGACTGGTTATCCAGTAGGGATGCCATTCTTGATTTTGAAAAGAGAGTTGTTAGGCTTATGACCCGCTTGGGTAACACTCTCGAGATCTCTTGTAATCCCATAGAGACTGTTATGCTAAGTTATCTAGAATCGCTGGACACGTCGGTCGAGAGTTTGCGATCTGTTAGAAGTGGTCCGGGAATACTCGGATGTGTTTGAGAAGGTGAAGGGCTTACCTCCGGAGCGGGAGATTGACTTCCGAATATATCCGGTAAACAATGCCAAACCAGTGACTTGGCCAGTGTGCCACAAGGCTCCTCGTGAGAGGAGGGAACTCCATAAGTAAGTAGGCGATTGCTTGAGAAGGGGTTCATAAGAAGAAGTATATCGGAGTGGGGCGCTCCAGTAGTTTTTTGCCATGAAGGCGGATGGGTCCCTCAGACTTTGTTTAGGCTAAAGAGAACTAAATAAACTCACAAAGAAGAATAGACACCCATTGCCAAAGATTGATGATCTCTTTGATCAGTTGGTTGGCGCCTCAGTATTTTCGCAGTTGGACTAAGCCACATGGTTTCGTCAGTTGAGAGTGGCTGACGATAGTATAGAGAAGATTGCCTTTAGGACTCCGGATGGTTTTATGAGTGGCTGGTGATGCTATTTGGTTTGACGAACGCCCCCGCATACTTTGTTGATTGGAAGAGAAGGGTGTTCAGAGAGTACCTAAATAAGTTTGTGATGGTCTTTGTGGATGACATCTTGGTCTTTTCTAGGAGCGAAATAAGTTTTCATATGTGCTCAATAGGTTGAGCAAAGCCAGTTATGGGATAAAACAGTGGTTTTGGAGCGAGACTGGCAAGGACATCCAAAGTTGGTCAAAGGCTTAATTGTTTAGCCATTATTATTATTATTATTTTTAGTATCATCTCACGTAGGTTGCCTGAACTCGAAGGAGATATCCCTTGGGTGTTTGTCTGATATTGGTTTCGGCCTTTGGGGCTTGCATTTGGGGGATGTCGAATTCGACTAGGGTGGTCTGCGTGAGAGATGGACAGTTGTGACGATTTTGGATAGGATTCTTAGCATCTTATGAGTTGAGATAGCGTATACCCCTAACAAGGGAAGCATGGTAGCAGACGCCTTAAGAAGAAAAAGGTTGTCCTTGAGTTCATTGATCGATTAAACGACGGAGCTTAGGGTTTATTTCTATGTTTGACTTTAGACCTTCCGTTGACTTTGTACCCGGTTTGCTAGCCTCCTTGGAGGTTAGGCCTACTCTTTTGGGACGGGGTGGCGAGGCACAGCAAGACGACCCACAGTAGGTTGAGCTATGAGAGAAGCTCATAAGGGGGAGGAGTCGTCCAGCCATTTGAGTAGGTACACCCTAGATAGTAAGGGGTGGTTGCGTAGAGACGGTAGACTTTGTGTACCGCAAGACGAGGGTTTGAGGAAGGCTATACTTGATGATACACATCGGTCGAAGATGACCATTCATCCCGGTAGGGACAAGATGTACCAAGACATAAAGCGAGTTTTCCTTTTTGCCAATCTGAAGAAAGATGCGGCTAAGTATGTCGCTAGATGCTTGGTATGCTAACAAGTGAAAGTGGAACAGAAGAAACCCGGAGGGTTGCTTCACCCGTTGGAAGTTCCGAAATAGGAAGTAGGATAGTGCCTCGTTGGATAACCGAAATCAAGGAAGGGTAATACGGGGATTGGGCTTATGGTAGATAGACTTACTAAGTGTGCCCATTTCATACCCGTGAAGAGCAAGAGGACTATTCCATGTCTAGCTTCAGTTTACCTTCAAGGGATTATTAGTTTGCATGGTGTACCTTCCAGCATTGTGAGTGATCAAGATCCTATCTTCACTAGTGAGTTTTGGAAGATTTTGCAAGAGGGCGGTAGGGACTCAGTTGTGTTTGAGCACTGCATCTCATCCTCAGACGGACGGTCAGACCAAGAGGGTGAACCGTATCTAGAACATCTTTTGAGGTTATGTATTTTGGATTTTGGAGGTACATGGGAAGAGCATCTTCCGTTGGTGGAGTTCGCATATAATAGCAGCTTTCAGTCCAGTATTGGTATGGCTCATTTCAAAGCTCTTTATGGAAGGCCTTGTCGATCTCCTACATGTTGGTGGGAATCTACGGATAAGATCTTGCTTGGGCCAGATATGGTTAGGGAGACTTCAGAGAAGATGGGTTGGATTCGAAGAAGGATGAAAGCGGCGGAATCTTATGCGGACAAGAGGAGAACAGAGCTTGAGTTTGATATTAGGACATGCTTTTTATCAAGGTGTCTCCGTTACGGAATGTGGTTCACTTTGGATCTGTTAGGAAGTAAGTACCAAGGTTTGTAGGGCCATTTCCCATTAAGGAAAGAATTGGACGGATGGCATATAGAGTGGAGTTGCCTGACAGACTTAGTGGTGTACCGGATGTATTTCATGTGTCCCATTTGAGGAAGTGCTTACATGAGACCGCGGAGGTGGTAGAGCCGAGCTTGCTTAGAGATGTAGAGGTAGAGCGTGATGCGACGATTCGACGAGCTCCTACTCGCATCCTTGGGTCAGAAACTAGGAAGTTGAGGAACAGAGAAGTTCAGCTAGTTAGAATGCTACTTGGGAGACGGAAGCGAAGATGCGTTCTTTGTATCCATTTCTTTTGGAGAGTATGTCTTTTAACTTCTCCTTTATCGCTTGCCTAGTACTTATCTTATCTTTAGTAGGTCCTCTCGTTAGTCCTGTTTGACCTTTAGATAGGGAAAACCTATGGTTGAAACATGTGTTTGAGACATGTTATGGTTGATGGATGCAAGTGGATGCAAGTGTTTGCTAGTGGTTGCTCGTGGATGCATATATACACACATTAGGCACTAGATCGGCTCAGTCACTTCATGTTGCATATTGCATAAATGGATGTGGTAGTTAGATTGATGGATGTATCATGGCTGTGTTATCATATGGATGATGCATTTTTGTGTATGGTTGTGCACGCATGTAGAAATTTGTATGTGTCAATAGGGTTTCGCATACATATTGGATGCATGGCACTATCATGGTTTGCATTAAGGAGGTTTACTGTATCAGTAACCGCCTGATTTTCGCATTAGGTAAGTACATATACACACACTTTTGCATATATCCATCCAGCATTTAGAATCTTGTAAGGACAATGATTGCTCGTGGATGATGCTTTGAGTAGATGGATGATTGGATGGTAGGATACGTTCTTCCTAACTTGAAGATTTCGGGGACGAAATCCTTTAAGGAGGGGAGAATGTAACAACCCGTATTTTCAATAACCTGTAATAACATAAATCGAGGCAGAATTTAATTCTAAAATGGGAATCAAGGGAAACGGGCTATGCCATTGCGTTCGTCTCAGAAAAATACGCGAAATAGAGTCCGAGTTTTCGAAAATCGGAGTCCGTATGACCAAGATATGGCCTCGCGAAGTTTCACGAAAATTCCCAAATTAAAGTATACTTAATTAAGTGAAATGGGTTGTGTAGATATATATATATATGTATATTGATATATATATATATATATATATATATATATAATTGAAAATTTAATAAATAAATATGCAAAAATGCTCAAAACAGCGAATTGGGAGAGGGGAATAACCGAACCGGCCGATTTTTGAAGTCGACCCGAGCCCGCTGGGTCGACTAGGGGTTAATCCAGGGTGTTTGGCTGTCAACCCGTGGGCCGATTCGCTCAAGTGCAGATTTTGCATTTGAATGGTTCTCATGGTCCATCTTTAATCTAAAGGCCCTAGATGGTTCCTACACTTGACTTCTTCCCCAAGACATGCTTTGATGGCTTGGATTGAATCTAGGGTTAATCCTATGGCCTAAAACACTTGCCTAATCTATAAATAAGACCCTAACCTACCCTAATTCATTCATAATTAAACCTAGTGACTAAACTATGGCAAAATGCTAGCTCTCATGGCCTCCACTAATTTTATGAAGAGGGTTGCATACTAATCACTCTCTAATCAACTTCTAATCCCTTCTTAGCATCTTAATCTTCTTCATTTGGTGTTCAAAGTTGCTAGTTGTGAGTTTCTATCACTTTGATGATCTTTTGTTAAACTAAGTAGATGAGATATGATGAGATTTATGGTTTTGTATGTGGATTAATGAGTCTTGAATCATATGATATGATGTTAGCATTAATCTTATGTTTATGCATGTTGAGTATGTAAGTTTATGCAAGTTTAATATGATGTATGTTATGTTTGCATGATGCTAAATATGCAAGTTGTGGGCTATGTAATCATATGTTTGTTAATATGCAAGTTACATGTATGTAAATATGCAAGTTACATGTTTGTTAATATGCAAGTTACATGTTTGTTAATATGCAAGTTACATGTATGTAAATATGCAAGTTACATGTTTCTTTATATGCAAGTTACATGTTTGTTAATATGCAAGTTACATGTATGTAAATATGCAAGTTACATGTTTGTTAATATGCAAGTTACATGTTTGTTAATATGCAAGTTACATGTATGTAAATATGCAAGTTACATGTTTGTTAATATGCAAGTTACATGTTTGTTAATATGCAAGTTACATGTATGTAAATATGCAAGTTACATGTTTCTTTATATGCAAGTTACATGTTTGTTAATATGCAAGTTACATGTATGTAAATATGCAAGTTACATGTTTGTTAATATGCAAGTTACATGTTTGTTAATATGCAAGTTACATGTATGTAAATATGCAAGTTACATGTTTCTTTATATGCAAGTTACATGTTTGTTAATATGCGAGTTACATGTATGTAAATATGCAAGTTACATGTTTATTAATATGCAAGTTCATGATGACACATTATGCAAGTCTATAAGCTAATATGCAAGTTTGTTATGCAAAATGAATATGTAAGTTATGTGACATATTATATGCAAGTTATGTGACATATTATGCAAGTTCATATGCAAGTTATGTGTTTGTTAATATGCAAGATGGCACCTTTGAAACATGTTCATTCATATGCAAGTTGGCACCTTTTATATGTATTATGTCATGAGAACGAAATTACGTGGGAACGATGGGGTTAATTAAATGCATAAGTTAATAAGATTGTGTGAAATTAATATGATTATGCATAACATAAAATAAAGGAACATAGTATGGGAATTTGCCTATTAAGTTAGGTGTACCCATACTATGTGTTGGGAATTTACCTATTGAGTTAGGTCTACCCCATGGGAATTTACCTATTAAGTTAGGTCTACCCATGTTAAGAAAACTTGATTAATTAGGGATAATTAATATAAAATTATGAGGGTGATTAATTAGGTGTAATTAATTGACTAAGACACGAGGTTGGACTCAGTTGTAGCGTAAAACTGCCCGGACCCAACCGGCTTAACCAGTTGCTACAAATGTTAGCCCAATGTGAGAGGTCTTAGGCACAAACTAAATACGTAATTAATGTAAAGACACGAGGTTAGACTCTGTTATGACATAAGGCTGCCCGGACCCAACCGGCTTAACCAGCGGTCATAAAAGACAGTCTAATGTGAGAGGTCTTTACAAAGGTTACGTTCTTAATTAATTAATTAAGAAACACTTAACCACATTAGCATGTAGAGGGACATGAGGGGTTAAGTGGGTGCCTCGGGTGGCATGAGAAAATCTAGTGGTTGCCTTGGGTGGCAATAGAAAATACGATTAGAATACTTAACCAAAATGGAACATGTAATTAAAACATGATTAAAGGGTTAAGTGGGATATACTAGAAAAAGGGACAAGCTTAGGTGGGTAGCTTGTGGAGGCCCATTTCAACCAGTAACCCATACGTATCTTTGTGGGCTCGACCCATGTCGAGGACGGGACACGCATACTGGGCTTGACTGTAAGAGGCAAACGGGTTAGCGGTGGCAACGCAAGTCCAACGGGCTTCATATGCGTGAGTGGGCCCGGGCTGGTAGGTAAGCCGTTGTTGCATCGAGTAGATATAAGCCGTGCACCTTTAGTTCCATCAGGTTGCCACATTGGGGAATGATACATCCCACGGTGGGGCCAGCACGGGTATCTACGTTAGGGAGCCGATCGAATGGGAAGTAGTGTGTACACCTAGTGGATTGTAGGGCCCCGTGGCGCCTACTTGGTCACCTAGGGGTACGCAGGTACTAATTAGTAAATTTTATAAGTCCTTGGGTGGGATCAACCTTTAAGTAGGAATTAATCTTAGGTAGGTAAAACTGGTGTGGTGCAGTGTAGGAATTATCTTTGAGTAGGTCTGGGGCGGTGTAATTTAGTAATTATCCTTGGGTGGGTAAATGCGTCTTTACGGTGATCTTAGTTTATCCTAAGTTTACCAAGCTGCTTAGTGTAGCCATTCATCCCCAGTCGTTACCGTATATCAACTTATGTCTTCTCTGGTTATTTTAATGATTGTATTGTTAGGGTTATAGGACTCACTCAGACTTATGTCTGACCCCGTTGTTTTTATCTTTTTCCCCCAACCCCAGGTTATTAGAGTGGGCCTGGTGCTAGTGGGCTTTGATCTGATTGCTGTATCTATCCTATGGAGCTTGGACCTCTGAAGTGAAGCCGAGCTTATCTTTCCTTTTATGGCTATTAGTTATGTAGTGGGATTATGTACTTCTATTTTATCAAGATGGATATTATGTACTTGACTCTGGTTTATGGTTTTGTGATGTAACCAAACATGTATTACTTTCCGTTGCAATGAAATGATGATTTAAATTTTCAAGTATTACTTATATCTGTCTTGCTGTAATTTTACTGTTCTATATTCACTCAAAATACTTCACCGAAACTAAGGCATTCCCCTGGTATGAGTGACCTTAGCGGACGTGGGGTGTTACATAGCCAGAGTCAGTCATGGATGATTAGTTGTTCTGTTTGTACTATCTCACATAGATTATCCAAAGTCGAGGGAGACGTTCTTTGAGTGCTTAAGTGATATTGGTCTAGGCCTCTGGCGAGAGTACTTGAGGAATGTTAAACTCGATTAGGGTTGTCTGCGTGAGACTTATCTGGATGTCATGTGTGTTTTCTATGATTGAATGGGTGTTCTGATTTCTATGGATGAATGGTTGAAATGCTTGTCGTAAAGGCTATCACTGTCCGATGTGGGGAAGATAAGGATGAGTACTTCTCTGGTGTTGTGGGTAGATAAGTTTTTTTCATTTACCCATTCTCATATACTTTCTTGTTGAAGTTTGTTAGCTGTTTTATCGCTCACTAAGACTATTGTCTGACTCAAGGTTTTATGTCTCCTCTTATTACCTTGGGCTGTTCATCCGGTTGTGGATGGGCAGACTAAGTAGCAGGTTACAGGTAATGGAGCTTAGTGATACGAGGAAGCTGAGCGATGACGAGCAGGAGGCTAGCGTACCAGTTTATTCTATCTAGTATTTCTGTTTCCGCTGTTTGAGTTGCTTGAGAGTTGTAGTGAGGCCTTATGTACAAACTTGGATATCAGTTGGATAATCTTTCTGGATGTTGAAAGAGTTTCAAAAGTTTGCTATATGATACCTCATTACTATCACCTGTTGTATATGTTCTATTATATTTTATCCTTGCGCTGTGAGTTCTACGACAGGTTTCGATGTGTTCACTTACTATGATGATCGTCCATAGCAGCCTGGCACGCCTTTCAGCGCATTATTCCTCTTGTTTAGTGCGGGGGTTATGGGCGGTCGTCACAGAGGACAAGACCATCAGAACACAAACAGAAGGACATTTCATTGCATATTACAACAATTACATCAGAGTACAAGAATATACATAGTGAATAAATAAAATACATTCGATAAATATCAGAGATTACAATAAATTACATAGCAGTGGAAAATAATACAAAACACAACTGAAAGGAATATGCGGATACAGAGCTTTCCGAATATCATTCCAGCTGTATACCAAGATCCTGTGAATATAAATCTGCAAAACTAAAACCAATAGCTGCCCGTGTGAAAATAGGGGCACCTAGAGTTTAGGTTAAAACAATAAAATCCAAGTCAGTCATGTGACTGGTGTGAGAACTAAACAGTTATTTAAAACTTTACTTTAAATCAAATATATCAAGGGACCACGTCGTATAACACAGAACGGGTTTCCTTCCAAGAATGCCAGTGCATATAACAAAACAGCGCAATGCTTTTTGGAAAAATGAAGCTATTATAAGACCCAGGTCCCATCACACAATGCAACACAAGCCGGAGGATAGGGTTTTCTCTTATAATAGTTAAACATGCTTGGTACGTTTAAAACAAATCATTTGATACTATTATAAGTGCATAGTGTATAAAACAACTTCAAATATAAATGTGCCAATCCTAGGCGGCATGGGTACCATATATCATGTCGCCAATACTAGGTTCTACAATCAAAACCGCAAAGTCACGTATTTGGAAGTTGGATTTCCATCATGAACCAAGGCAAAAGATAGTCCTTACCGAATTCGAGACGCTTTAGCCCGTGTCTCAGGCAAACGCGCAGGCAAGCCTTGGATCGTCAGGCCGGTCCACCGATGTGGAATAAAATGCCTGAACACTGCATTTCCCCGCCCTTTGGGGGCGTCAATGAGCCAAATGACTCCATTGGCTCCACATAGTCACAGATATATCCGAGGAACCTCGCAATCCAATAACCACACAGGTTAAAATAATATAAATGTCAGGGCTGGTAGGTCACTGACACCACCCTAGCTAGAAGTAAACACATTTCCTCCCTGAGGTCCTTCTCCCGTTTCTGGTTCACACCGGGGTATGAGTCTCGCGAATCAACGCTACACAAAGCAGTGCCACACAGGCGGTGCTTTGATCATCAACCACAAGACTCTGCTTTTCAATAGAAGCCTTGATCATTTGCATCTTAGCATGCCACACAGGCAAACCACTCCATGCAACCGATATCCATCAATCATACGGAATGATATCCAATGTCAGACACACAGTCCATTTACAAGTCCGTTCTGGGTCTGAACGAAACCGGAGGCACCTTGTACCTCGCATATCCATCGATCTCCAAGTACATCTGGAAGATCACCAACTGATTCCCTCCTCTTGGGTGTACAGCCCAATCAAGATCATCAGTAATTATCCAAATGATGTGAAGACCTCCGGTCTTCGACCACCGTCTTCATCCTCGACACATCGTCGAATCAGTTATTCAGAATGGGATAAACCCGGCCTTTCCGAATAACTCGCGTATATAATAAACAAGTGTTACACAAACACAATATACGCCTCATTCCAATTCAGAATATTCTTTTATTCCAATATTCTTACACTTTGGGAAAGGTTCCCATTAATTTTAACAAAGATAAATTCTTTAAATTTATTCTTTAACCTTCTTTTGAATATCAATTCAAACCAAATTATGGTTTATCCAAACTAGTCGGGATTAGCGAACCTTACCGAAGTAATCACTTGTTAAATTTTCCAACCCCAACCTATTCATCCCATGAAGTAAAACTGGTCATACTTCATATCTAACACCACAGTGTTATCGGTAAATTCAATTACCATTTCACGTTCAAATCTAATTAAAGATTTAACTATCGCCCGGAGCAAAACTGGTGATACTCCATTCTCGATCATTTCAATCTAATTAAAGATTCATTAAAACTCCACTTGGTTTTAATCTTCCCAAAAATCAATATTAATGATTGTTTAACTTGGGAAATCATATCATGTCTTTAACTGGGTTAAAGAACCAATGTTATTTAAAACACGGTTCACGATAAACCCAAAATCACATTCTATTCCATCAGCCTTTAACCGTAAATTAGCAAGTGAACAATTCCCTAAGTAATAACTCCGAAGGCCGAAACCAAAATCAGATCAATACCCAGGAAACCATTCAACTTAACTAATCTTCAGTTAGTTTCCGATTTTCTTAACTCCATTGGGTCTAAGAACAGTATTATTAAAGATACTGTTCACGACAACCCAAAATCACATTCCATTTACAATAGAATCTTCATGGAAAACAAATCGATATATATAATCGATATAAACTTCCATATCCGACTAATAATATAAATGGAATAACGACAAAGCCTTTTAAATTCCAGATATATTAGTTGTCTTCCTCCACAGAAATTCACTTCGATTATTACCAAATCGAATTCCATTCCAATTTATTTTATTAAATTGAAAAACTTTACTTTGGAAAATCTCCTTTAAATCTTAACAAAAGATTTATAAATTCCAAATCACATTTCACTGTAAATCGGGTTAAAGAACGAATGTCATTAAAACACAGTTCACGATAAATCCAATTCACATTCCATTCATTATCAGGTTAAAGAACAAGTGTTATTCAAAACACCATTCACGATAAACCCAAAAATCAATTCAAATTCAATTCCAATTAAATACTATTTAATTGGTATACTTCATTAAATCTAAATAAAAAGATTTAATCTTTTTCTCAACTGGGTTTAAGAACAGTGTTAATGAAGACACCATTCACGACAAACCCAAATCCCATTTGATATTAAATACAAGGCTCTGAATAGAAAATATATCGGCTTATATTCAATATCAAATTCTACGACCAACAAATATCGTATTGGAAATAACGATATAAATATATCTTTCAAATTTCCATAACAATATCTGTATAATCACGAAATCCAACATCGAAATATTCCAAAGACAATTTCGATTCAAATCCATTTCCACTTTATATATTGGAAATTATGGTTATTTTTAAAACCCTTTCAAATCCAATTTATTCATTTTAAAAATAAATGGATTATAATTCTAGTTCAAAACTAGTTCATTTCGATAAAAATCTATTTTTATCTTTTCAAATATGGAATTTTTCATCCCAATTCTTTACAAATCATTTCTTATGATTTTACACAAATTATTACTATTTTTAATAATTTTATCAAGGCCCGTACAGTCGATTTCCATAAACGGCCATCAAACTGCACTTACAACGACCTTTTCCAAATTTGATTTGGACATAATTCCAAATACAACCGTTAGATTTCAAATATCTAATATTCGTTAGAAAACTCTTTTCGATACGAACCCAACGGTTCCAGTTTTAGGAGAATCCGACGGTCGGATCTCCCGTAATGTCCGTTTGAAGTCAGTGGTCGAAATTCGCGAACTGCCGCGGCGCGGCGCGTTCTATTTAGGCCATTATATATATAATGTATATATTATATATATTTCGTCGATTTCCTTTTAAAACGTATTTTATAAATCGTTTTGAATTCGTTTTCAAAACGATTTCAACTTCATATTCAATTTCTAATCAAAATTGAATATTCCATATCATCGATATATAAATGATAATATTTTCAGAACATTATATTTTGAAATAAATTTCTTTTCGATATTCATTATTAAAATAAATAAAATCGATATAAATATCGTTCTCGTCAAAATAGCGTCAATCTAATCAACACGACTTTATATATTTAAATATATTCGTGTTCATCCCAGATCGGACATCAAAATCAGATTTTGATTCTTTTCTGAATATTGTTTGAAAATATTCGTTATTTTAAAATAATCGTTAGTTTAAAATATTCATTCTATCTGAACTGGAATCAGACGCAGTCAATTACCATATAATTTGATTATATGGATTTCACACAACAAATGTGTATAACAACAATGAAAATAGCAATCCATCATCCAGAGTGCATTCTACACTGTATAAGTATCAAATATAAATATTCAACGCTTATAACAGCCTGTCAATCTATCGATCGACATACAGCTAATTATTGGGATTAGTGTATGTCCAATATCATCCCAATACCCGTGTGGGGTTTCAAACAATCAAACACGGGTTTTATTTGTGTAGTTGGGCGATGTGTAAAATTTATCGTCCCAATCCATATCAGTCAAATGTGTGTACATAAACAAATCGTCTGATTTGTTTATAAATATTTATTTTATATACACGTTAAAAATTATATTTTTAACTATAAAATATTTATTTTCATTCCACATCACACAATCAACTTTCACAACAGATCAATCAAACAAACAAGTCATCCATGGTCTGTGGACGACGGGTGTCGGGTGCTGCTAAGCACCGTTTGCATCCTAGTATATATTTCAAACTAGAAAATAAAATAAAAGTGAGGAGTTCTCACCTTTGGGATCCACTCCTCCATTCTATTCTGAATTTCTGATCGATGGGATTTGCTCGAAATTCCTACGCCATCCTTTTCACGTTGTTCATATTAAAAATCACATTTTTATTTCACTATATATATAATAAAAATCAGATTTTTATTTCGTTACATATATAAAAAAATATCTATATTATATAAAAATTCTATTTTTAATCTGCTACTCATATAAAAATCGAATCTTTATTCTCACTACTTCATGATAAAAATAAAGTTCATATTTTTATTTCACTTCATATACTGTAAAGATTATGTTTTTATTCCTCTTCTCATATAATAAAAATCATATTTTTATTATCTCTAAAATATAAAAATCATATTTTTATTATCTCTATAATATAAAAATCATATTTTTATTATCTCTATAATATAAAAATCATATTTTTAACATCTCTACTATATAAAAATCATATTTTTAATATCTCTACTATATAAAAATCATATTTTTAATAATAAAAATCGTAAATTTTATACTAATCTCTTTACATAAATATATGTTACATTTTTAAAACAATGTTTTTAATCACGGAATTAATTACACGACAAGGAAATAAAATAATTTAAAGCTCACTTTTCTCGATGGAGCCTGAGGGGGCTGTCTTCGAGTTCGAACGGAGGGAGGAGCTCACCGGGGCAGTGGGTGGCGCAACGGCTTGGGCTCGGCAGCGGCGTCGAGGGTTTGGAAGGGCGGCAGGGGTTTCAGCGGGTTCAGGGCGGTTCAGCGTTGGGTTTAAATCGTCTTGGGGGGGTTTGGGACTGAGGGGCTTCGCGGGTTCGAGGGGGAGAGGGTGGAAGGAGAAGGACAGGGGAAGGAGGGAGATGGCTGATGGGGAGGCGCGGCGGCTCTCCCTGGCGGCGCGTTGAGGATTGGGGGGGGCGACTGGGCACGTGGGATCGGGTTTTGGTTTTTTTTTTCTGAATGAATAGAAGAGAATGTAAAAGGGGGGCATATATATATATTTTATATTATTTTGTTTTGTTTCCAAAAAGTAACTTTAAATTTCGATCTCCAAACAAGACCCACCGCTTGTCGTTCGTAGCTAATTACCCCCATTCCGAACCCAATGGGATATGTATCGTAAGCCAGTTCAGCTGTTTTGATCAGTTTTCGCTAAATCTATACATTGAATTTTTAACACACTTTCAATTTATCGGGGCCACATACGGACTCTAAAAATTCCCGAAAAATATTTTCTAGCTTCATATCGACGATACGGTTCTAACAAAACTGATTTCGTCAAATTTGAAGACCATTTGAAAAATGGTCATTTTCTGGTCGATCGAAATTGACTGAAACTGTTAAAACACGTTTTACTTCGCCACGCTCACATATTGATTCGGAAAATTATGCAAATTGGAATCTAGCAATAATTTGACATCTTGGATCCAACAAAAGTGGTTTCGTCGTAAACGAAGGTCGTTTGCAAAATTGCTATTTTTAAGGGCTTTATTTCCATAGCGACTATTCTGAATTTTCAACTGAACATAACTTTTTATTCCCGCTATGAAATTTTGATTTTTCAGATTCGTTGGAAAGATATTTTCAAATAGATTCTAATATTTTTCGTTTCGCCAAAATCCGGTTTATTTTGAATCCTGTACATTCATTTGAAATTTGATCGAATTTTCCAACTAACGCGCCATTTTCAATTTCTTTTATAATTAAAAATAAATATTTATATTCTAACGACGATCTATATAAATATATACATTCTAATTCTATTCAAAATAAATTTCTCGTCGTTATTATTTAAAATAATTCATTTTAAATATTCAAAATTCATTAAAATTGCCAAAATAAAAATTTTAAATTGGCTCAGATTTCCGGGTTATTACAATCTCCCCCACTTAAAACTTTTCGTCCCCGAAAAGGAACGAAGCTGAAAGTTGTTTAACAAACCAACTCAACTTTCATTATTTTCTTTATGGCTTAAGTTCTTTAACTTTTCAGTTTCTAAGAACTTTCCAAATTTTCAAAAATTTGGCTAACACCCTAAATTTTCGAAAAATTTCGCCATAACCTCCCCTGCACGGGAGCACCCGAAAAATCTCGAAATTGCCATACAGGCCTCTCCAATCGAAAAAGAAAAAGAAACAGCCAAGTGTCTAGCCAATCGGCTCATAAAATCATCCAAAACCCAAGAAATACAATAAACATGTACCTATTTGTCGGGCAAACAATTTTATTCCTCTGCTTAGCTTCCCTGCTATGACCTGTTCACACATATATATGTACATGCATGCATTTCCAAACAATTTTCAATACATTTCAATATTTGGTACAATTTGTCCTAAATGGATCAAAATTTTAATAAATCAAACAAATAATCAAACAACACAATCAGCAATCAATTAGTTGATTATCTTTTCAAATTCATAATTTTGATATATAGTCAAAATCACATTTTTGATGCCAATTCACAACAATAGACCATATCTAATTTTGGTTCACACCAGTCAATTGGAAATATATAGAAATCCCACTTTCGTCGCTCGAACATAAATTCTGATGACGAGTACTCAATCATCTGAACCATCTCCGGGCGACTAGAGCGTGATTCTATATCTACCCAATATATTAAAACTTCGAATACCCGTGGATCAGACGTATATGCAAAATCTTTATATATTGGATTGCCCAAATTCAATACAAATAAATATTCAAATACGTTGAATAAGGTTTAAATTTTCAAACAAAAATTATTTTCATTTTAAAAATATACTCTTCACACTCGTTCTAGGATACTACTGATCCCATCTCTAACGAGTCATTCTCATTGGATATTACAATTCCAATCTCTGATGAATTCTTTCGTTTGGTTCTAATGTGTCTTGTTCTCGAGCTTTGTAAACCAAAGCTTTGATACCAAATACAACGACCCTAACTTCCCCGGTAAGGAAAGCCCGGATTGCTTTGAGGACAAGACCAATCAGAACACAAACAGAAGGACATTTCATTGCTTATTGCAATAATTACATCAGAGTACAAGAATATACAGAGTGGATAAATAAAATACATTCGATAAATATCAGAGATTACAATAAATTACATAGCAGCGGAAAATAATACAAAACACAACTGAAAGGAATATGCGGATACAGAGCTTTCCGAATATCATTCCAGTTGTATACCAAGATCCTGTGAATATAAATCTGCAAAACTAAAACCACTAGCTGTCCGTGTGAAAATAGGGGCACCCAGAGTTTAGGTTAAAACAATAAACTCCAAGTCAGTCATGTGACTGGTGTGAGAACTAAACAGTTATTTAAAACTTTACTTTAAATCAGATATATCAAGGGACCACGCCGTATAACACAGCACGGGTTTCCTTCCAAGAATACCAGTGCATATAACAAAACAGCGCAATGCTTTTTGGAAAAATGAAGCTATTATAAGACCCAGGTCCCATCACACAATGCAACACAAGCCGGAGGATAGGGTTTTCCCTTATAATAGCTAAACATGCTTGGTACATTTAAAACAAATCATTTGATACTATTATAAGTGCATAGTGTATAAAACAACTTCAAATATAAATGTATCAATCCTAGGCGGCATGGGTACCATATATCATGTCGCCAATACTTGGTTCTACAATCAAAACCGCAAAGTCACGTATTTGGAAGTTGGATTTCCATCATGCACCAAGGCAAAAGATAGTCCTTACCGAATTCGAGACGCTCTAGCCCGTGTCTCAGGCAAGCGCGCAGGCAAGCCTTGGATCGTCAGGCCGGTCCACCGATGTGGATTAAAATGCCTGAACACTGCGTTTCCCCACCCTTTGGGGCGTCAATGAGCCAAATGACTCCATCGGCTCCACATAGTCACCGATATATCCGAGGCGCCTCGCAATCCAATAACCACACAGGTGAAAATAATATAAATGTCAGGGCTGGTAGGTCACTGACACCACCCTAGCTAGAAGGAAACGCATGTCCTCCCTGAGGTCCTTCTCCCGTTTCTGGTTCACACCGGGTTGTGAGTCTCGCGAATCAACGCTACACAAAGCTGTGCCACACAGGCGGTGCTTTGATCATCAACCACAAGACTCTGTTTTTCAACAGAAGCCTTGATCATTTGCATCTTAGCATGCCACACAGGCAAACCACTCCATGCAACCGATATCCATCAATCACACGAAATGATATCCAATGTCAGACACATAGTCCATTTACAAGTCCGTTCTGGGTCTGAACGAAACCGGAGGCACCTTGTACCTCGCATATCCATCGATCTCCAAGTACGTCTAGAAAATCACCAACTGATTCCCTCCTCTTGAGTGTACAGCCCAATCAAGATCATCAGTAATTATCCAAATGATGTGAAGACCTCCGGTCTTCGACCACCGTCTTCATCCTCGACACATCGTCGAATCAGTTATTCAGAATGGGATAAACCCGGCCTTTCCGAATAACTCGCGTATATAATAAACAAGTGTTACACAAACACAACATATGCCTCAATCCAATTCAGAATATTCTTTTATTCCAATATTCTTACACTTTGGGAAAGGTTCCCATTAATTTTATCAAAGATAAATTCTTTAAATTTATTCTTTAATCTTCTTTTGAATATCAATTCAAACCAAATTATGGTTTATCCAAACTAGTCGAGATTAGTGAACCTTACCGAAGTAATCACTTGTTAAATTTCCCAACCCCAACCTATTCATCCCATGAAGTAAAACTGGTCATACTTCATATCTAACACCACGATGTTATCGGTAAATTTAATTACCATTTCACGTTCAAATCTAATTAAAGATTTAACTATCGCCTGGAGAAAAACTGGTGATACTCCATTCTCGATCATTTCAATCTAATTAAAGATTCATTAAAACTCCACTTGGTTTTAATCTTCCCAAAAATCAATATTAATGATTGTTTAACTTGGGAAATCGTATCATGTCTTTAAATGGGTTAAAGAACCAATGTTATTTAAAACACGGTTCACGATAAACCCAAAATCACATTCTATTCCATCAGCCTTTAACCGTAAATTAGCAAGTGAACAATTCCCTAAGTAATAACCCCGAAGGCCGAAACCAACATCAGATCAATACCCAGGAAACCATTCAACTTAACTAATCTTCAGTTAGTTTCCGATTTTCTTAACTCCATTGGGTCTAAGAACAGTATTATTAAAGATACCGTTCACGACAACCCAAAATCACATTCCATTTACAATGGAATCTTCATGGAAAACAAATCGATATATATAATCGATATAAACTTTCATATCCGACTAATAATATAAATGGAATAACGACAAAGCCTTTTTAATTCCAGATATATTAGTTGTCTTCCTCCACAGAAATTCACTTCGATTATTACCAAATCGAATTCCATTCCATTCCTATTTATGTTATTAAATTGAAAAACTTTACTTTGGAAAATCTCCTTTAAATCTTAACAAAAGATTTATAAATTCCAAATCACATTTCACTGTAAATCGGGTTAAAGAACAAATGTCATTAAAACACAGTTCACGATAAACCCAATTCACATTCCATTAATTAGCAGGTTAAAGAACAAGTGTTATTCAAAACACCTTTCACGATAAACCCAAAAATCAATTCAAATTCAATTCCAATTAAATACTATTTAATTGGTATACTTCATTAAATCTAAATAAAAGATTTAATCTTTTTCTCAACTGGGTTTAAGAACAGTGTTAATGAAGACACCATTCACGACAAACCCAAATCCCATTTGATATTAAATACAAGGCTCTGAATAGAAAATATATCGGCTTATATTCAATATCAAATTCTACGACCAACAAAGATCGTATTGGAAATAACGATATAAATATATCTTTCAAATTTCCATAACAATATCTGTATAATCACGAAATCCAACATCGAAATATTCCAAAGACAATTTCGATTCAAATCCATTTCCACTTTATATATTGGAAATTCTGGTTATTTTTAAAACCCTTTCAAATCCAATTTATTTATTTTAAAAATAAATGGATTATAATTCTAGTTCAAAACTAGTTCATTTCGATAAAAATCTATTTTTATCTTTTCAAATATGGAATTTTTCAGTCCAATTCTTTCCAAATCATTTCTTATGATTTTACACAAATTATTACTATTTTTAATAATTTTATCAAGGCCCGTACAGTCGATTTCCATAAACGGCCATCGAACTGCACTTACAACGACCTTTTCCAAATTTGATTTGGACATAATTCCAAATCCAACCGTTAGATCTCAAATCTCTAATATTTGTTAGAAAGCTCTTTTCGATACGAACCCAACGGTTCCGGTTTTAGGAGAATCCGACGGTCGGATCTTCCATAATGTCCGTTTGAAGTCAGTGGTCGAAATTCGCGAACTGCCGCGGGGCGGCGCGTTCTTTTCAGGCCATTATATATATAATGTATATATTATATATATTTCGTTGATTTCCTTTTAAAACGTATTTTATAAATCGCTTTGAATTCGTTTTCAAAACGATTTCAACTTCATATTCAATTTCTAATCAAAATTGAATATTCCATATCATCGATATATAAATGATAATATTTTCAGAACATTATATTTTGAAATAAATTCGTTTTCGATATTCATTATAAAAATAAATAAAATCGATATAAATATCGTTCTCGTCAAAATGGCGTCAATCTAATCAACACGGCTTTATATATTTAAATATATTCGTGTTCATCCCAGATCGGACATCAAAATCAGATTTTGATTCTTTTCTGAATATTGTTTGAAAATATTCGTTATTTTAAAATAATCGTTATTTTAAAATATTCATTCTATCTGAACTGGAATCAGACGCAGTCAATTACCATATAATTTGATTATATGGATTTCACACAACAAATGTGTATAACAACAATGAAAATAGCAATCCATCATCCAGAGTGCATTCTACACTGTATAAGCATCAAATATAAATATTCAACGCTTACAACAGCCTGTCAATCTATCGATCGACATACAACTAATTATTGGGATTAGTGTATGTCCAATATCATCCCAATACCCGTGTGGGGTTTCAAACAATCAAACACAGGTTTTATTTGTGTAGTTGGGCGATGTGTAAAATTTATCGTCCCAATCCATATCAGTCAAATGTGTGTACATAAACAAATCGTCCGATTTGTTTATAAATATTTATTTTATATAAACGTTAAAAAAAATATTTTTAACTATAAAAATTTATTTTCATTCCACATCACACAATCAACTTTCACAACAGATCAATCAAACAAACAAGTCATCCATGGTCTGTGGACGACGGGTGTCGGGTGCTGCTAAGCACCGTTTGCATCCTAGTATATATTTCAAACTAGAAAATAAAATAAAAGTGAGGAGTTCTCACCTTTGGGATCCACTCCTCCATTCTATTCTGAATTTCTGATCGATGGGATTTGCCCGAAATTCCTACGCCATCCTTTTCACGTTGTTCATATTAAAAATCACATTTTTATTTCACTATATATATAATAAAAATCAGATTTTTATTTCGTTACATATATAAAAAAATATCTATATTATATAAAAATTCTATTTTTAATCTGCTACTCATATAAAAATCGAATCTTTATTCTCACTACTTCATGATAAAAATAAAGTTCGTATTTTTATTTCACTTCATATACTGTTAAGATTATATTTTTATTCTTCTTCTCATATAATAAAAATCATATTTTTATTATCTCTATAATATAAAAATCATATTTTTATTATCTCTATAATATAAAAATCGTATTTTTAATATCTCTACTATATAAAAATCATATTTTTAATATCTCTACTATATAAAAAATCATATTTTTAATATCTCTACTATATAAAAATCATATTTTTAATAATAAAAATCGTAAATTTTATACTAATCTCTTTACATAAATATATGTTACATTTTTAAAACAATGTTTTTAATCACAGAATTAATTACACGGCAAGAAAATATAATAATTTAAAGCTCACTTTTCTCGATGGAGGCTGAGGGGGTTGTCTTCGAGTTCGAACGGAGGAGCTCACCGGGGCAGTGGGTGACGCGACGGCTTGGGCTCGGCAGCGACGTCGAGGGTTTGGAAGGGCGGCAGGGGTTTCAGCGGGTTCAGAGGGGTTCGGCGTTGGGTTTAAATCGTCTTGGGGGTGTTTGGGACTGAGAGGCTTCGCGGGTTCGAGGGGGAGAGGGTGGAGGGAGAAGGAGAAGACAGGGGAAGGAGGGAGATGGCTGATGGGGAGGCGCGGCGGCTCTCCCTAGCGGCGCGTCGAGAATTGGGGGGCGACTGGGCACGCGGGATCGGGTTTTGGGGTTTTTTTTATTTATTTTCTGAACGAATAGGAGAGAATGTAAAAGGGGGGGGCATATATATATATATATAATTTTATTTTATTTTGTTACCAAAAAGTAAATTTAAATTTCGATCTCCAAACGAGACCAACCGCCTGTCGTCCCTAGCTAATTACCCCCATTCCGAACCCAATGGAATATGTATTGTAAGCCAGTTCAGCTGTTTTGATCAGTTTTCGCTAAATCAAAATATAAATCTATACATTGAATTTTTAACGCACCTTTCAATTTATCAGGGCCACATACGGACTCTAAAAATTCCCAAAAAACATTTTCTAGCTTCGTATCGACGATACGGCTCTAACAAAACTGATTTCATCAAATTTGAAGACCGTTTGAAAAATTGCCAATTTTCTGGTCGATCGAAATTGACTGAAACTGTTAAAACACGTTTTACTTCGCCACGCTCACGTATTGATTCGGAAAATTATGCAAATTGGAATCTAGCAATAATTTGACATCCCGGATCCAACAAAAGTGGTTTCGTCGAAAACGAAGGTCGTTTGCAAAATTGCTATTTTTAAGGGCTATATTTCCATAACGACTATTCTGAAATTTCAACTGGACATAACTTTTTATTCCCGCTATGAAATTTTGATTTTTCGGATTCGTTGGAAAGATATTTTCAAATAGATTCTAATATTTTTGGTTTCGCCAAAATCCGATTTATTTTGAATCCTGTACATTCATTTGAAATTTGAAATCGAATTTTCGAACTACCGCGCCATTTTCAATTACCTTTATAATTAAAAATAAATATTTATATTCTAACGACGATCTATATAAATATATACATTCTAATTCTATTCAAAATAAATTTCTCGTCGTTATTATTTAAAATAATTCATTTTAAATATTCAAAATTCATTAAAATTGCCAAAATAAAAATTTTAAATTGGCTCAGATTTCCGAGTTATTACAATTGTAACCGCGCACTCAGACACGAGGTTAAATTCAACTTGTGGTAGAAGTCTGCCCGGAACCGCCCGACAAGTCCAGCATCCACAAGTTATTAATTTAATGCGAGGGATATAGTGCATAAATATACATGCAACGGTGCTAAGGCACGAGGTTAACTCCAACTTATTATAGAAGTATGCCCAAAACCGCACGACAAATCCAACATCCACAAGTGGTTGGTTTAATGTGAGAGGTCTAACGCATACACACACACACAGAGAGAGAGAGAGAGAGAGAGAGAGAGACATATATATATATAGGGATTAAAATAAAAGGTACTAATTGTGATTAATAGAAATGAATGGAAATGAATGAAAGTTACAACAGTAAAAGAAGTGGAATGAACGGGGAATGATAATAACCTATAATAAATAAATTACATTAATGAGAATGTTATATAATGGTAGGCTTGTCCTAGGGATAAATGAAAATTATAACTTAGGTTATAATAAACCATAAAGAAAATGGAATAACTTATGTAATTAGACAAGTTGTACTTACTGTAAATTAAGTTAATTGTAAGAATGAGAATCTGAAATCTACTGATGAGGACAACATAAGTTATATTAATGGAAATGAAACTTATTAGTAAACCTTAGTTAAGGGGACACTACACCCGAAAAGGCCTTTAGTAGCGTTTGAAAAACGCTACCAAAACCTTTTGGTAGCATACTAAAGAACGCTACTGCAGGTCCCACAACTAAAAGTCTTGATTTTCTTGGTCGCATTTTGATAAACGCTATCAAATCTTCTACACGGTTGCGTTTTCCAAATGCTACTGAATGGTCTATGCGTGGGTCTTTTTTGTTTTTCTATAGAGTTTATTTTGTGCAACTATAAATTTTCCATTGCATTTATTTTATGTTACTAAAAATTCAGATGGTGTGCTACATTTTCTTCTGTAGCATTTCTTAAACGCTACTATAGCGTATTGATTGTTTTCTTATCATATTTTAAATGCTACTATATATTGTTAATGGCTTACATTATTTACAACAATTAGTTATATAATAATAATATTTAATTCAACAACAATCGTATAAAAGTCTGATTTAAATCAAATTATTTTCCATAACAATTTAGACAATGGTTATTTGATCAAATCCGCAAACTCACATACCACAAACATTTAAAAACACATTTACACAATAAGTACTAATAAATATCATAATACATATAACAATTAAAGTCATGTCCATTGTTGCTGATGGTCTTCACTCCAGAAAAACTATTACCTGTAGAAAAGGTTGATAATCAACAATAAGAATTTTCCACTAATTACCAAGTAACATTTAAACATAAGTTTATGTCAAAGGAAACAATAAGATATATGCTTATCTTTTTGTTAGAAGTTGCATGCTACTCGAAGATTGTAGCCGCAACGTATTTTGACTGTGTGGTGATATTTGGTGATTAGTTGCACTATAAACTCATGTAGCTTAGGTTTTTACACTTGTAGACATAATTCCAATAATAGATGACATGTTTGGTCTAAAGCGTTTTCAATTATCATAGTAGGTAAATAAAGTATATGAAAATATATATTTTGTTTAGTTAGATCAAACACTAGTCAGATTTGTTTGCTGCCATTTATATAGTCTTGCTACTTAGTTCATGTTTCAGTCAACCACACCGCACTGACACATTCTCACTCCATACCAAGCTTTTAAATCTCCCCGAGATGGCCGAGATGAAAAATCCGAGATATTAGCCGAAATCCGAGATTTGGCAGCTAGTTTAGTTATAAGTGTTTCAAATATCGCCCGGGATATCCGAGATATTTTTCCGAGATATTAGCCAAAATCCGAGATTTAAAACCTTGCTCCATACACACCATCAAGACAGCAACCCCATATCTACTTCCATCTCTACCAAAACTCACCATCATGAAATTCTACTATTATGGGCAGGGTTTGTTTTTGGTCTAACCGACTTATATACTGACCTGTTTAGTAAAATCATTATTCATTCTTAACAAGTACTTTATTATAAAGGTGGTACACTATGAATAATAAGATATAACAATGTAGTAGACAAAGCTCTAACCAGCATTATAATAGATAGATAACCTTCCATGACCCACAACTTGTTTCTCTAAAGTCGCTGCTACAGGCATTACCACCAATCCAAACTTTGCCACAGGGTTGAATACCATCGCAACGTTGGAGTAGAGTTTTCCAGCAAGGAGACTAAGCGTCACTTGAGATTGTACCTGAACCATACATGAGATAGCCCAAAATTCCCACTAGTCCATGGCTTAGCATGCATACTATTAAAGTCGTTTGCAATACCTGAAATGCAAAAATATAATAACAAGTTTAGTTGTAAAACATTTCTGTTGAATTGAATCTTCCCACGTTTATCAAATGGCCTAGATAACAAGATATATTTAATTTTTTTGCTCCATCCTTGAAGACCAAGTAAGGCAACTGTAACAAGGCATGCAATCAAAAATTGTCTTAGTCCTATGGAACATATCCTCCATGTTTATCAAAACATAAGGATCAAAGAAAACAGCTGGGATTATTTAGTCTGGATTATACAACTAAAATATGGATGATATAAGAAATAACACATAACATTGTTAGTTTGGCTATAACACCGAAAATACGAATTTAAGCAGCATCAAACTTTAGTTAGGCAGCACCGATAGCATGCAAAGGCTCCCATACTATTATAAAACCTGAATAACTTTAGAGAATCATTAAAGAACATACTATACGAGGCAGATCGTTAGTTTTTCCAGGTGTATTTTATAAACTATGAAAACACGATTAACTGAGCCCATGTTATAATTATGGTCAGATCATTTATTTCAAAGGTGTGGAAGAGTGCAATAATTTGCATAATTGAATAAATGATGAGTTTGTAAACATAGCAGACCCTCGGTTACACACGTAGTGTTCTTAAATTTTGCCACTGAGCTTTTCTTTTTCTATCATTCTTTATTCTATTAATTGTTTTGCTTATTAAGTCTGACATTTCTAATGCACTAGTGCAACAACAAAAATGGCTAATCTTTTGTACACATTGTCTTCAACATAAAAGTTGATTTTGTGTTCTGTATACATGTTTAGATAAGAATGCTAAGATTCTTCTAGCTAAATAAAAAAGTAAAATGTCATTATCAATTTCATAAGTGCCTCAAATTGACAAAAGGAGGAAGCTCAGGAAGGTAACCCTGAATTTGATTCAACATTATCAGCATGTCAGCATGTTAAACATCTATTTAAATATATCCTAATGACCAAAACTTTTACCAAATATCATTATTGGGTAGTACAATAATACTTGCATTGTAGTAATTAATTAGAATGTGTAATACTTTATTTGAACATAACAACCTCCTAATTTTGTGACTTTTTTGTTTATAAATACTTTATTTGAACGAAATGAAATGGAAAAATTACAAGTACCTCATTGCACAGTTTTCAACACCCAATTAAAGTTGCGGTCAAAAAGTCTGACAATAATGGCTTTATCAACTCACTGTTCTATGTCATCTTGCGTGATCTACAACAAAAGTTCATATCTTCATTTGACATCATAACATTCTCTTGCTTTAACATTCCTTGTATGCAAAAAAAATTGGACACAGTAATGGCTTTATCAACCCATAAACACGTCTCTATTTGCTACAGAAAATTGTTTCACCATACTGTGATCATATATAAACCATGGTTTGAAATTCCAGTTATCCGTTTCCGATCAAAATCGGAACGGAAATAGAAATGGAAAACATGATTTTGGACCTGATATAAAGATAATTACTTAATTATCGTTTGAGTAAATGTACATTATTTTATGGAACACACAGTGCATGAAGACTATACAAAGAGTTTGTAAGAAACACAGAATTCCCTAAAGAGACCCCTTGATACTAGAATATGGAATTTCAGCTTACTCACTTGAGCTCAGATCAACCAAGGTCATCAATTGCAATTTCCTAAAGCATTTTCCATGAATGGAACCTATGTACTTACTATTATCATTGTAGCAGAAAAATATTTAGATTTTTAGTACCATAATCAGTTAACGACTCAATGCAGATGAGGATTTGATCCATGAGATTTCACATAGATATCAAGCCTTTTACTATGAAATATGAACACTGCTCATCCGTTTCTAGTGGTCCAATAACAAGCAGATCACATTGCAATAAGAAAAACTTCAGACCAGAGTAATGTAACTGAACACTAGTAATTAATAAACATGAACGAACATAAAATCAAGATGGTTCGGTTAATATGAAAGGGAAATTAATGACAATAAACAGAGGAGAAAATGAAACGATCTGGAATTATAATCTATATTCCAAGCAAATCTCCTTCCATTTGTGGTATTATCTCTCAAACAATTACGGCCTGATCTATATTCTTTTTTGAAAAAGCTAGCGAACAAACTGCTAATGCAAACTTTTATAGTATCTTAAACACTGTTATAAAAGCAACCATCATTCAAGTTACCATAAAAGTCAAAATTTTATTTTATTTTCCAAGAGAGCAATGACACAACTGATAACACAAACTTTTGTAGTATCTTTAACACCGTTAAGGATTACACCCAACTTGCTTATATTTTACTTATTTAATTTATCATCTTACATGCTTAACTTTTTAAGCCTTGAACATATTAACTTACCGATGCCAATATGCATTAGCAATATTTCCAGTGCCAGCCTTGATTCTACCCAAACTGATTATTAATTCCAACGCGCGTTAGGAATACATCCTCGAAAATATCATCTTACATGCTTTAATCATTTTATTATTTTTTGTGATTCTCCCCTTATTATTTATTCTTTCCAACCAAAATGATATTCCCTTGTAACAATTCTCATTTTTAAATGTTAAACAAGGAAAATCAATATTGTCATGTTTAAATGTTAAACCAAAATGATATTCCCTTGTAACAATTCTCATGTTTAAATGTTAAACAAGTAGTAGTATCATAAGAAAATTTGTTGTTCATACGAAAATCATGAAATTCAAGTAGTATGTCTTAGAAAATCACAAACATAAAATCAAGGCAGTTTAGAACGTTTGTCATGGCGACTATATCTGCATATATGAAGATGTTTTATTAAAGAAGTACCACAAGTTGCAAAACACATACTGAGTGTGTGCATGTTTGTTTTATTAAGGGAAGTAAAAGGCATAATCTATAGCCCAAGCGTCTTTTATAGTCTCTGAAGAAGAAACATTAATAGTATTAAATAAAACAAACATGCACACACTCAGGCTGTATGGTACATGATTTATAAAATAATAATGTGCATGTTATGCCTCATCACACACCTTTTATCTGCAAATACCATCATCCCATAATCTTCCTTGGAACGAATAACTCTACCGACACACTGTGCGACTTGTCTCTTTAGACTATACTATGTATGTGATTAATTTTCTTAACTAGATGAAAATAATGAATTCAGCAAGGAGAGAGAACAAAAGTATACCAATGCATCAAATGTGAGAAAGTCTCCCTCTTTTATTTGAAAAATCTTTCTAAGGTACTCTAACCTAGCTAGCAATATCCTGGGGAGAAACCAAACATACAACTAGATTTGAGCTTCCATAATCACTTCACCAAACAATCCAGGCAAGCTATTGCAATAAGGCTGTTAACAGCCAATAACTAAGGATGACAACAAGTGAGCTCATCTGCTAAGAGTATACTGGAACGGGATCCCAAACATAATGACTAATCTGCCATAATGCCAATCAAAATCTATACCTTCAGCGATTTTCCCTCTGGAATAAAACAAGTTGTATCAAGTTGTCAACCAAAAAAATTACTCAACATGGTCATATTTTTTCCAGTTCCATGTAAAATACTATAAAATGGACACATGCTGAAAAGTGATGAACCATAAAATTATACTAGTATTTAGAGAACTACATTAACCAAACAGAACTACATTAACCAAATGGAGCGTAATAAGATTAAGTATTTGGAGGAGCTCAGGATTTCAGTAGAGTTGAAGAGAAAGTGCTTCAACAATTGAAGGTGATGAGAAAGTGCATCACAAATCGAAGAGAAAGTGCTTCGATCTCAACAACTTTGAAGCAAGGGGGTGTGTTGAATGGTGCTTCAAAGTTGTCCCACATCGGAAAATACTGAACTAAGATTCTGGATATAAACTAAGATGTTCCTCATCACATTGCCAATTGGTTTTGTGATAATAAGGGGATTAATAAAAATCTAACAGATTAATCAATGTTTTCATTGGCAGCCAATGTAAGGATGCTTAAAGCAAACCAGTACTCCCATATGGATTACATAAGAAAATTTACCTGGCAACCGAGAAAAAGACAGCTCCTCTTCCACAGTCACATGCACAGCGATAGTTATCAAGTGCCAAAGTTGTTTCTACCACAACTTGAGTTTCAATAAAAACTAATTTATGTTCCAAGACATCCTGGGTAGAAAAGAAACATATATGTCATATTCAGTTACAAAACATAATAGATACCACTATTTGAGAATGCTTGCAAACACAAACATGGAAAGGCAATAATTATTCTGCTTCAGAATTGGCACTATGTAATACAGTGGGTCTATTATTAGAACTAGCCAACTAGATTAGTGATAGCAGAATTGTCGCTAAACTACGTTGATATATCCCTTCGTAACTTAACCCTCAAATCCCACCAGTTCTAATTTAGCTATCATGTTTTATCTTGGAACCTTGAATATTTTTCTATTGAGAGATGAGACAGGATTGAAAACAACCATCAATAGGTCACACACAAACTTCGTTGACCAAACACTTTAATATATAAAAGAATATGATAACTAATGCAGTTATAGCCAAAAAAAGAAATAAAAAACACAAAGTACGGATCAAAAAAATAAAATTGAATATTATACGTGACTAGTTTTCACGAGTAATGCGCATATTATACATATATTCATTAGAATTTTTCCATTATGAGATAGATAAAAGCTAACGGTATATGAGACATTTAAAATTTTGTTATCGCAAAAATGAAACATGTTTTCATAAGTAGCAGTGCTCTAACTAATAATTGAAAGTCCAATGTTAACAGTAAAGTAAAAGAAAAATCTGAAAGTAAAAATTATTGTTCAAAATTAGAGCAAGTTAGCCATAAATTAGTTAAAATAGAAGTCGTAGATTTGGATAATCAAATTCTGGATTATAAATTTTCAACCATTGTATGAAAGATATGTACTGATATTAATTGGTTGGCCAAAGCTAATCATATGCTCTCACTTTTTTTACTGTTCTGTCAAGATATGATGACTGATAATAAAGTTATTTTTGTGACTTCTCTGTCCATGATACAATTTCCATTCTTTCTGCCATTACAAACACACAATGCCAAAATTGACACTATAACAAAGCAAAATTAATCTACAGCTCATGTGACTGCCCAGAAAAGTGAACCTTCCTTTGGGGAGAAGTATATTATTTTAGTTTCAATCATTTATATACTATCTTTATCAGTGGTTCTTTCTCACAATTTGCTATTTCATTTATGCTGATAGTAAAAAAATCCACTAGTATTTACTTTATCTCTATGGCAAAGAAGTT
This sequence comes from Allium sativum, assembly GCA_030737875.1. NCBI lineage: Eukaryota > Viridiplantae > Streptophyta > Magnoliopsida > Asparagales > Amaryllidaceae > Allium > Allium sativum. The sequence continues at coordinate 954,448,120 of CM060915.1, forward strand.
CAAGGACTCTAGCCCCAACAGCATAGCCAGCATTTTCCAATCTGTATAATGAACATGTTGGCAAGGTTTGCATGTTACATACCCAGAAACTTCCATAATAAAATTTGTGGAAGATAATTTAGTATGACGAAGAGAATTGCAGTAATCACTCTGACACACCTACAGTTACAAGAACAGGGAATGAAACTGTGACATATATGATATTCCATACAAAAAGGAAGTTGCCCCCGTGCCTGCGCTTGCTTGCGCACACGCGCAAGGATGGAGGGAGAGAAAGACACTTATTTTTACTCAAAACTGTTTTGACCTACTGAACCCAAATATAAATTTTGGTTGTCTTACCAGCAGAAGAGATTTTCCAAGATGATACATAAATGCATCAATATATATATATATATATATATATATATATATATATATATATATATATATAAAGAGACAGAGACATGAGGAACAGATTTTCACATGAAAATGGTGGACGCGAGGAAATCTTATGATTTCCCGCCTAAAGCCCCTTCTTCTTCTTCAAATCTAGATCGCGATTCATCTAATCCAGCTGCGAAATCATTCAATAACAAACTGATTCCATCTTCAGATCCAGATCCAACTAAGCTCAAGTTTGTGGAGCCATCATCAGATCGTATTTTCATACCGTAGGGTATCTTCAATTCATCAGTAGAGGTATAGCACGATACTATCGCGTTACATCCTATTGAATTCAGGTTATCTGTTACGAAACTGAAAGATTACATTAAAAAAGTATGGAAGCCGCGAGGAAATTTTGTAGTTCATATAGTTGCTGGTTTTCATTTTGCTGTTCAATTTTGAAGACACGGTAGATTTTTCGTCTGTTATGAAATCGTCGACTCATTCATATTTTGGTAACTTGCTGATGATCGATAAGTGGTATCCTGGATATGATTTTAACAATTTCAAGATAGATCGCGTTCAGATCTGGGTCAAGTTGTACGAATTAAATATGGACACACTACAACGAAAAACATTTTTCACAACAGGCAATATCTGTTGCAGTAGACCAATTGCAACAGACTCATGCCTGTTGGTATAGCCGGAGTTGTAAAAAGTTCACAACATTTTCCGTAAGTTGCAACAAGATGTTGCGGTATACTTTTTTGCAACAGGCTTTTGCTATTGCAACAGTATATGCCTGTTGCAATAGATTTATATATCTGTAAATATATATATATATAGCTTATAGATACTACATATTAAATGTATTCGTTTTAGTAATAGTGTATCTCAAAGAATCAAACAAATAAAAATTTTATTTTAACAAAGTTTTAATTATACAAACAATTACAACAAAAATTTCTACAATTTTCATACATCATTCATTTATAACAATTTCTTCTCTCACACAACACATTTTTTTCGATTAGAGTTTTTCTAATCATATTTCTACTCTATCATACATATACTATAACATGAAAATAAATATCATCAGTTCACTAGAACAAATCTACAGTTCATGCTCCAAGTTACCTGTCGATCATGAACATGCACATGAACTCGTCCTTCATCTTGTACAGAAGAATATTGTTGTTAACCAAAATGATCACTGCAAATTGATCATGGTTAACAAAAAGAGCCTTATTCATTGATTACCTTGAGGTTTCTAACTTGATGTGGGTAACCAGCAGAGATAAATGTAGCTTCACGATTGTCTACAATGAAACTAAATAAAGGTATGAATTAGAGAATATACCATAAGTTTGGCAGACCAGTATATTGGTTGAGTCGTAACAACTTAGCCACCTTAACCTCCTCAATAAGTGATTATCCACGATTTTTTAACCATTCATTATTGATATATATAGAACTTTAAACTTAAGAGATATAAAGTGTGCATAAATTTTGTAAAACTCACGAGTAACAGGCTAAACTCATGTTTCAAACAGGGGAAACTCATGCGATGAGTATATCAAATTTTGTCATCTATTGTTATGCGAACAGTGCCTACGTATGTTTTTCCTATTTCTGAATAGTGCCTATGTATGTTTTTCCTATTTCCGTACGTGACACAAGGGTAATACACGTATGGTTACGCTCAATTTCTTTGAGAGCATGGTAGACTCCAGTACACATACAAACACTCATATAATAGTTTGGTTTTTTTGGTAAACTACAGTACAACTCTTTACAAGGGACATATTCTACTCCAAATAAAATTAATCCTAACCAAACATGTGAAAAGGAGATAAATAGCTACAGCATGGGACCAAGGGATGAACAAAGAGCCTAATATTGACCTTAATTTCGCAAAGATATAAGCAAGCAATGCCATTGCAATAGTCATGAACAAGTCAATTGACGCTAGCATGATAGTTGACTGATAAAGAGCATAGGTATGCTTGACAATCAATTCAAAAGGAAAAAAAAATCTAGCAAGCAAAAGTAAAAGCTTACACTGATACAAATCACTCGACTGAATTTAACCATTGCTTGAATCAATTTGATGTGGATGACGATGGACAAAGTAAGCTTCGACTGATGCCTAATTTTGCAGTCCTTGGTGGGATTTTCCACTCATTCTCTACGTTAAAGAGAAACAACACCAGTGTAAAGATTAATTAAAACAAATGAGTAAGCCATGATCACTGTTTAATACATGGTGGTAAACAAAACTGCAGATTTGGAAATAGCCTCTTCATACATTATATGTGAGGTTATTTATTTTCCTTCGTACAAACCCAACTCTATTTGATTAACTTTTGTATACATTAACATTGGTTCAATAACAATAATAAACTATCTCTGTGTATGGTTAGCAACTGTTATTTTAGTTTTTGTACCTACAACACTTATTGTACCTCTTATAAAAACATCTTAGATATGCCTTCTAATCCTTTGAGGCAGTATTAGTTTACAAATTCTTTTAATTTAGAACCTAAAGTTATTGAAGAAAAAGCAGCATCCTCGGTAGTTTGGTGATAACAGCCTAAAAACATTTTTACTTTTTGGTTTAGCAATCATGCACCATTTAAATCTGAGATAGCCACAGGCAAGGTTATTACGACGCCAAGTCGAGCCACTACCGTCTAGAAGACTAGTCGACAAGTCGTCCGACTAGTCGTCCGACTAGTCGTGACTAGTCGACAAGTCTTTTATATGCATATATTTATTAGACTTAAATATATAATATAATTAGATATAAAGATAACATAATAATATGTTCAAATTCAACAACGATAACATAATAATAGGTTCAAATTCAACAAACATAACATGATAGATCCTAGTCACAACAAAATAAAATCCATAATAGATCATAAAATGAGTATGAACTCAAGCAAAATCATTCATCTCAATATCATCCCCATCTCAATATCAAACTAATTCAGTCACACACAAAAAAAAAAAAAAAAAAAAAACTGATCATCAGTTAATTAAAAAAGCATTTCAGTCCAAAAAAAACTTATCAGTTAAGTAAAAACAAGTCAAAGACACTCCTCAGTTAATAAAACTTATCACCAAATCAGCTAATAAAACAAGTCAAAGACACTCCTCAGTTAAAAAAACTTATCAGTTAATAAAACTTATCACCAAATTAGCTAATTCGACACTCCTCAGTTAATTAAAAAAAAACCTGCTACTGAAATAATTCATGTCGATGGAAAAAAAACACAAATCGATTAACATACCTGGGCTGGCGGCGGATGAGGCAGCAAAAGGAGCAGCGGCGAGGCAGAAGGGAGGCAGCGGCGAGGCAGCGAGATGCAGTTAGGTTTTTTTTTCGATGCTTGTTCAACTGAAACGAAGTGCAAAATCGAAGTCGACTTCAGCTCAACTAGGGTTTTTGGGCTCGAATTAGGGTTCTGGGCTCAATTCGGCCCACCATCGTGGAATTGCACAAGTCGAGAGTCGTGGAATCTCTCCAGGCGACTTCTCGACTTGTCGACGACTAGTCGTCGACGTGATAACCATGGCCACAGGCATAAAAACATACAAGGCAAAAACAGGTAAGGCATAAAAAAAAAGGCAAGGCAAAACTCGCATCCTAGTGCACTATTATTTTCATTGTTGGTTTAAGATAAAAACAAGGCACAAAAACAAGCAAGGCATAACTCTACACACTGGACATTAGATAATGTTCAAAAAGACTATAAAATTAGAGATTCTTGAAACCCAGAAAATGGAACGGCAGAAAAAATAATCAAAACCAGAGTTTTTTTTTGGAGCACTAATATTTGTTTTTGAGGTCAACTGCAAAAAATGGTGAGATGGATTATCACCTGCGAAAAATGTTAATAAGAAGAAATGAAAACCCAAATCCATAATTTTTGAGGTGCTTTTTAGTTGAAGATGCAACCTTAATTTTCAGAAAAAAGAAAACATATTACTATAATTTTTTCAAACAATAACCAAAAAAATAGTTTTAAATCAAAATTAAAACAAAAAATGGTGAGATATAAAATCACCTGCAAATTCACTTATAATCGATCTAGAAAGTGTCTATTAGGGCTAGACAAGAAAGAACAGCGAGCTAACTATAAATAGAAGAGGCATCGGAAAATTCAGAAAATGATAAAGTAGAAAACCTGGAAGAATTGTCGTACAAGCCATGTAATGGGATTAAGTACTACTACCTTTTTTTAGGTTTCAAAATTAAGCCTGGCCTTCAAAGAGACTAGCAGCAGCTATAAAAAAAAAGAAGGCAAATTCTATTCAGACCCAGACATTTGCTGAGTAGCCCCCCTAATTTTTAAAAAACTTTCGCATGACCAAAATACCCTTTACCTCGTAGAGTCACTACTAGGTTATGTTGCCTACCTCGTAGGGACTCTACGAGATAATGTTGCTAACCTCGTAGGGCAACTACGAGGTAATGACATCAACCTCGTAGGGCTACTACGTGGATGAATCACAATCCCCACACCCGCACTGCGTGGTTAATGAAAACGTGTAAAAAAAAATATTCAGCAAAGGGTATTTTTGTCCAGCGAAATTTTAAAATAAAAAAGGGGGCTACTCAGCAAATGCCTGGGTCTGAATAGAATTTTCCAAAAAAGAAACACTGTAAATCTCAAGTTTTCTGCAGTGTTTTATAAACCGCCATAGTTCATGAAACAAAAATGAAATTCGTAATGAATTAGACAGGGATCAATTGGAATGTTTTAATCATATTAGCTATCGGCTTACTCATCTTATTAAGAAAAATTAGCAGAACTCGATAATGGTCAAAATCTATCAGATTCCGTAAAATACAGAATATCCATCTCAAATTGAAGTGAAATAAACAAAACGCATGACCCAAAATTTTACAATTCCACGTTTCAAGGTCATTAAAAGGGAGGAATTCAAGAGAAAGCTCACTTGATGGAACCCAGGACGCACTAAGAAGCAAGAAGGAGAAAAGCAGATGCAAACTCCGCAAACATCAGAGAGGAAGAATCAATTGACGAATTCAAGGCAATCGTTTTTATTTTTAATCGATTTACCAAAGGAGCGGCTGGTTCTTCGTTGAAACCCTAATTTCATTTTTGTAGAAAGGAAAGAGATCGGGCATTAAACTAAAAGTGAACAGGCTAAATAATCATAAGGCTTTCATACACGTTACAACAAATTTTGTCTTATGTCATACACGTTATAACAATTTTTCGCAGAAAAGAATGTGATCGGTCATTAGACTGAAAATAAAAAACTTGTATTGTCAACAAATTTTGTTTTAAAAGGTAACTCCTTGTAGAAAATTTAAAATTTTAAGAATATTTCAAAGTTGACGCTCTCTCTTTAAGTGTTGTATTATATTTTAATAATTTTTAGTTTAATGAAAAAATTAAAATAAAATAAAATTTAAAGGATATTTTGTAGTTTTATTTTAGTTATAAGTTTAGAATTATTTAAATAATTGAATATTTAATATAATTATTAAAAACTAAGTAATAGAATTACATATTAATATTAATTATCAAGAACAATTATTAATTATTTGTCTTAGTTATTAATTATTTCTTTTAATTATTTAATAATTATTCATAATTATTAGATAATCAATATTAATTATTATTAATTATTATTAATTATTAGATAATCAAAATTTTGGATGCACGTGCCAAACATTAAACAGTTTGGAGCCAATAAACTTTGTAGATATGTAAGTGACGAGTTGTAAAAGAAGACATGTGATAACCCTTAACTTCCCCGGTAAGGAAAGAACGGATTACTTTGAGGACAAGACAAATCAGCACACAAACAGAAGAACATTTCTTTGTTTATTACAACAATTACATCAGAATACAAGAATAAAAAGAGCATAAATAAATATTACACATTATAAAATATCAGAGATTACAATACATTACATAGCAGCGGAAAATAATACAATACACAACTAGAAGTAATACACGGATACAGAGCTTTCCGGTATCGTTCCAGCTGTAAATCAGGATCCTGTCAAAATAAATCTGCAAAACCAAAACTACTAGCTGCCCGTGCGGAAAATAGGGGCACCCAAAGTTTAGGTTAAAACAATAAACTTCAGGTCAGTCATGTGACTGGTGTGAGAACTAAAACAGTTATTAATCTTCATTTTAAAGTTAGGTAAATCAAGGGACCACGCCGTATAACACGGAACGGGTTTCCTCCCAAGAACACCAGTGCATAAAACAACAACGCAATGCTAAATAAAGAACAATGAAGCTATAATAAGACCCAGGTCCCATCACACAATGTAACACAAACCAGAGGATAGGGTTTTACCTTATAATAGCCAAAGAATGCTTGATACGCTAAATTTCATCTTCTATTACTATAAGTGTATAGTGTCAAAACAATTTCAATCATAAGTATCAATCATAGACGGCATGAGTGCCCCATCCCACTATGTCGCCGTACTAGGCTCTACAATCAAAACCGTAAAGTCATGTATTGGAAGCTGGATTTCCATCTGTGAACCGAGGCAAAAGATAGTCCTCTACCGATTCGAGACAATCTAGCCCATGTCTCAGGCAAGCGCGCAGACAAGCCTTGGATCGTCAGGGCCGGTCCACCGATGTGGATTAAAATGCCTGAACACTACGTTTCCCCACCCTTTGGGGCGTAAATGAGCCAATAATTGACTCCATCGGCTCCACATAGTCACCGATATATCTGAGGCGCCTCGCAACAACAACAACCACATAAGTCAAACTCGTCAGGGCGTGTAAAACCACTGACGCCACTTCTATCTAGAAGGAAACGCATGCCCTCCCTGAAGTCCTCTCCCGTTTCTGGTTCACAACCGGGGTGTGAGGCTCGCGAATCAACGTTACACAAAGCTATGCCACTCAGGCCGTGCTTTGATCATCAACTACAAGACTCTGTTTTTCAACAGAAGCCTTGATCATATTGCCACTTAGGCATGCCACTTAGGCAATTCACTCCATGTGTTTGATTTCCATCAATATATAACCTCTGAGCTCGTACGTCTCAGAGAAGGGCGTTAAGCAAGAGTAAATTCTCCGCCGCCAAACAGATATATATTTAATAGAAATCAATCACACTGAATAAAATCCAATGTCAGACACACAGTCCATTTACAAGTCCGTTCTAGGTCTAAACGAAACCAGAGGCACCTGGTACCTCGCATATCCATCGATCTCCAAGTACATCTGGACGATCACCAACTGATTCTCTCCTCTTGGGTGTACGACCCAATCAAGATCATTAGTAATTATCCAAACGACGTGAAAACCTCCGGTCTTCGACCATCGTCTTCATCCTCGACACCACGTCGAATCAGTTATTCATAATGGGATAAACCCGGTCTTTCTGAATAACTCGCGTATATAATAAACAAGTGTTACACAAACACAACATACGCCTCATTCCAATTCATCAGTCACTAATCGTAAATTAGCAAGAGAATAATTCCCCAAATATTAACCCCGAAGGCCGAAACCAACATCAGATCAATACCCAGGAAACCATTCTTCTTAGCTAACCTACAGTTAGTTTCTAAATTTCACATTCTTAGGGAAAGGTTCCCATTAATTTTATCAAAGATAAATTCTTTTAAATTTATCCTTTAATCTTCTTTTGAATATCAATTCAAACCAAATTATGGTTTATCCAAACTAGCCGGGATTAACGAACCTTACCGAAGTAATCATTTGTTTTGAATTCCCAATCCCAACCTATTCATCCCATGAAGTAAAACTGGTAATATTTCATATCTAACACCACGGTGTTATCGGTAAATTCAGTTACCATTTCACGTTCCAATCTAATTAAAGATTTAACTATCGCCTGGAGCAAAACTGGTGATACTCCATTCTCGATCTTTTCAATCTAATTAAAGATTCATTAAAACTCCACTTAGTTTTAATCTTTAACTGGGTTAAAGAATCAATGTCATTTAAAACACGGTCCGCGATAAACCCAAAATCACATTCCATTCTATCAGCTTTTAACCGTAAAATAGCAAGTGAGCAATTCCCTAAGTATTAACCCCGAAGGCCGAAACCAACATCAGATCAATACCCAAGAAACCATTCAACTTAACTAATCTCCAGTTAGTTTCTGATTTTCTTAACTCTATTGGGTCTAAGAACAGTATTATTGAAGATACCGTTCACGACATCCCAAAATCACATTCCATTAATTATCGGGTTAAAGAACAAGTGTTATTTAAAACACCGTTCACGATAAACCCAAAAATCAATTCAAATTCAATTCCAATTAAATACCATTTAATTGGTACACTTCATTAAATCTAAATAAAAAGATTTAATCTTTTTCTCAACTGGGTTTAAGGACAGTGTTAATGAAGACACCATTCACGACAAACCCAAATCACATTTGATATTAAATACCAGGCTCTGAATAGAACATATATGGCTTATATTCAATATCAAATTCTACGACCAACAAATATCGTATTGGAAATAACGATATAAATATATCTTTCAAAATTCCAGAACAATATCTGTATAATCACGAAATCCAACATCGAAATATTCCAAAGACAATTTCGAATCAAATCCATTCCAATTCAATTATTGGAAATTCTGGTTACTTTTAAAACCATTTCAAATTCAATTTATTTATTTAAAAATAAATAAATTATTATTCTAGTTCAAAACTAGTTCATTTCGATAAAAATCTATTTTTATCTTTTCAAATATGGAAATTTTCATCTCAATTCTTCTCAAATCATTTCTTATGGTTTTACACAAATTATTACTATTTTTAATAATTTTATCAAGGCCCGTACAGTCGATTTCCATCAACGTTCATCGAACTGCACTTACAACGACCTTTTCCAAATTTGATTTGGACATAATTCCAAATCCAACCGTTAGATTTCAAATCTCTAATATCCGTTAGAAAGCTCTTTTTGATACGAACCCAACGGTTCTGGTTTTAGGACAATCCGACAGTCGGATCTCCCGTAATATCCATTCGAAGTCAATGGTCGAAATTCGTGAACTACCGCGGCGCGGCGCGTTCTATTCAGGCCATTATATATATTATATATATGTCGTCGATTTCCTTTCAAAACGTATTTTATAAATCGTTTTAAATTCGTTTTCGAAACGATTTCAGCTTCATATTCAATTTCTAATCAAAATTGAATATTCCACATCATCGATATACAAATGATAATATTTTCAAAACGTTATATTTTGAAATCACTTTCTTTTCTATATTCATTATAAAAATGAATAAAATCGACATAAATATCGTTCACGTCAAAGTGGCGTCAATCTAATCAACACGGCTTTTATATATATTTTATCAACTTCGTTATTCTATTCAACAAATGAATATTTTCTTCAACACATGAATTTTCATTTTTCTATTCAACACATGAATATTTATTTTTCTATTCAACACATGAATATATATTTCTTATTTTCCAAACTGGAATGATGCCCAATCAATTACCATATAACGTTAATTATATGGATTCCCTACAACACATGTATATAACAGCAACGATAAATCATCAACCATCATCCAGAGTGCACCACACAACTGCATAAGCATTGAATATAAATAATTAACGCTTACACAGTCTGTCAACCCATCGATTGACATACAATTAAAAATGGGGATTAGTGTACGTCAAATATCATCCCAATACCCGTGTGGGGTTTCAAATTAACACACACAGATTTTATTTGTGCAGTTGGGCGATGTGTAAAATTTATCGTCCCAACCAATATCAGTCAAATCAGTGTATAAACAAATCGTCCGATTTGTTTATAGATATTTATTTTATATACACGTTAAAAATTATATTTTTAACCATAAAATATTTTCCACTACAAAATATTTTATTTCATTCCACATCACACAATCAAATTTCACAACATAGCAACCAAACAAACAAGTCATCCATGGTCTGTGAACGACGGGTGTCGGGTGCTACTAAGCACCGTCTCCATCCTAGTATATATTTCAACTAGAAAATAAATTAAAAGTGAGGAGTTCTCACCGACTAGCTAAACCAAACACCGCGACTCTTCATATGTAGAAATCTTCGTCGTGCTCGCCTTTTGTCACTTTCGTTGCCCGTAGCCACTACATATATAAAAATCACATTTTTATATAGTTGCTATGTATATAAAAATTCTATTTTTATACCGCTACTATATAGATAAAAATTCTATTTTTACACCGCTACTATATAGATAAAAATTCTATTTTTACACCGTTACTATATAGATAAAAATTCTATTTTTACAACGCTACTATATAGATAAAAAATTTATTTTTACAACGGTGTTCATATAATAAAGATTATATTTTTATCACGCTATTCTCTATATAAAAATTATATTTTTATATATCTACTTCTAATATAAAGATCGAATTTTTATATCATCGCTATAAAAATCACATTTTTATTTCAATATATATATAATAAAAATCAAATTTTTATTTCGCTACATATATAAAGATCAAATGTTTAATACTCCTATAATATAAAAATCATATTTTTAATCTTCCTATCATATGAAAATCACAACTTTATTTATTTCAAAAATCTCATCTTTCATACGCTAAATATCTCGTCTTTACTTCATAAAAAATCACGTCTTTTTCATTTCTAATAATTGCATCTTTTCATTGTTAAAAATACGGTCTTTCCTATAATAAAAACACGATCTTTCCTATAATAAAAATACGATCTTTCCTATAATAAAAATTCAGTTTTTGCTATATAAAAAATCAATTTTTAATCAAGGAAATAAATAATGCAATGAAAAGGAATAAAAACTCACATTTTAGTTGAAGGAGGGGGGTTTCCGGGTGCGAACAGTGGAGGAGGAGGCTCGGGGGCGAGCTGTGCTTGCGGTGGGGAGAGGAAATAGCAGGGGTGCTGAAGGGCGGTCGGCGGCGTCGGTATAGGGCACGGCAGCCCTGAACTGGGTGGCGGCGGGTTTAAGTGAAAGGAGGGAAGAGTGGGCGCGGAGGAGATGGAGGAGGAGAAGGGGAGGAGATGGGGGCTCTGGCGTGGGCGGCGCCGGAGGCGCGGTGGCCACGGCGGCGGCGCGTAGCCCGCCCATTTTTTATTATTATAAATCGAAATCGAAATGAACGGGGGGGGGGGGGGGGCTGAAGGGTTAAGGAGATGAAGGGAGATATTTTTTTAATTAATTATTTAATTTCAAAAAGCAACTTTTTATTTCGACCTCGAAATCGAACCCACCGCCTGTCGTCCACAGCTAATTACCCCCATTCCGAACACAATGGGATATGTATCGTAAGTTGATTCGGTCGTTTCGATCATTTTTCGTCAAAATCAAAATATAACTCTATATATTGAATTTGAACGCGCATTTCAATTTACCGGGGCCACATACGGACTCTAAAAATTCCCGAAAAATATTTTCTAGCTTCGTATGGACGATACGGTCCTAACAAAACTAATTTCATCGAATTCTGAGACCGTTGAAAAAATGGCCATTTTCCAGTCGATTAAAATCAACTAAAACTGGTCAAACGCGTTTTCCTTTTCCACGCTCACATATTGATTCGAAAAATTACGAATTTTGGAATCTAGCAATAACTTGACATCACGGATCCAACAAAAGCGGTTTCGTCGAAAACCGAGGTCGTTTGCAAAATTTCCATTTTTAAGAGCCAGAATTCCATAGTGACTATTCTGAATTTTCAACTGGGCATAACTTTTTTTCCCTGCTATGAAATTTCGATTTCTCGGATTCGTTGGAAAGATATTCTCAATTAGATTCTAATATTTTTGGTTTCGCTAAAATCCGGTTTATTTTGCACCCGGTACATTCATTTGAACTTTGAAATCGAATGTTCGAACTACCGCGCCATTTTCAATTCCTTTTTATAATTATAAATAATTATTTATATTCTAACGACGATTCAATTAAATATATACGTTCTATTTCTATTCAAAATAAATTTCTCGTTGTTATTATTTAATATAATTCATTTTAAATATTCAAAATTCATTAAAATTGCCAAAATAAACATTTTAAATTGGCTCAGATTTCCGGGTTATTACAATCTCCCCCACTTAAAACTTTTCGTCCCCGAAAAGGAAAGAAGCCGAAAGTTGTTTAACGAATCAACTCAACTTTCCCTATTTTTATTATGGCTTAAGTTCTTCAACTTTTCAATTTCTAAGAACTTTTCAAAAAAATTCAAAAATTTGGCTAACACCCTAAATTTTCGAAAAATTTCGCCATAACCTCCCCTGCACCGGGGACTTCGGGATATTTCATATAGCCTCGCATGGCCTTCTTCAATCCAAAAGAAAAAGAAAAAGCCAATCGGCTCATAAAATCATCCAAACCCAATAAATTCGTAAACATGTACCTATTTGTCAGGCAAACAATTTTATTCTTCTGCTCTAGCCTCCTTGCTATGACCTATTCAATGTAAGTACATGTATACGTATGCAAATGCGACAAATTTTCAATACTATTCACTATTTGGTTCAATTTGGCTAAAGGTTCAACATTTTATTAATCATACAATAATCAAACAACACAACCAGTAATCAATTAGTGAATTAACGTTTCAAATTCATAATTTTGATATATAGTCCAAAAATCAGATTTTTGATGCCAAATCACAACAATAAGCCCTATCTAGATTTGGTTCTCACACCAGTCAATTGGAATCATATAGAAATCTCACTTTCGAAACACGAAAATAAATTATGATGATGCTCGAGCGATCATCAGAATCATCTTCGACCGACTAGAGTGTGATTCTGTATCTATCCAGTATATTAAAACTTCGAATACACGTTTGTAAGGCGTATATGCAAAATCTTTATATACTGGATTGTCCAAATTAATTTAATATAAATATTCAAACATGTATAAAACGATTTAAATTTCAAAACAAAACTTGTTTTCATTTTAAAAATATACTCTTCACACTCGTTCTAGGATACTACTGATCCCATCTCTAACGAGTCATTCCCATTGGATATTACTAATCCAATCTCTGATGAGTTCTTTCATTTGGTACTAACGTGTCTTGTTCTCCGAGCTCTGTAAACCAAAGCTCTGATACCACTGTGATAACCCTTAACTTCCCCGGTAAGGAAAGAACGGATTACTTTGAGGACAAGACAAATCAGCTCACAAACAGAAGAACATTTCTTTGTTTATTACAACAATTACATCAGAATACAAGAATATACAGAGCATGAATAAATATTACACATTACAAAATATCAGAGATTACAATACATTACATAGCAGCGGAAAATAATACAATACACAACTAGAAGTAATACACGGATACAGAACTTTCCGGGTATCGTTCCAGCTGTAAATCAGGATCCTGTCAAAATAAATCTGCAAAACTAAAACTACTAGCTGCACGTGCAGAAAAATAGGGGCACCCAGAGTTTAGGTTAAAACAATAAACTCCAGGTCATTCATGTGACTGGTGTGAGAACTAAAACAGTTATTAATCTTCATTTTAAAGTTAGGTAAATCAAGGGACCACGCCGTATAACACGGAACGGGTTTCCTCCCAAGAACACCAGTGCATAAAACAACAGCGCAATGCTAAATAAAGAACAATAAAGCTATTATAAGACCCAGGTCCCATCACACAATGCAACACAAACCGGAGGATAGGGTTTTACCTTATAATAGCCAAAGAATGCTTGATACGCTAAATTTCATCTTTTATTACTATAAGTGTATAGTGTCAAAACAATTTCAATCATAAGTATCAATCATAGACGGCATGAGTGCCCCATCCCACTATGTCGCCGTACTAGGCTCTACAATCAAAACCGTAAAGTCATGTATTGGAAGCTGGATTTCCATCTGTGAACCGAGGCAAAAGATAGTCCTCTACCGATTCGAGACAATCTAACCCATGTCTCAGGCAAGCGCGCAGACAAGCCTTGGATCGTCAGGGCCGGTCCACCGATGTGGATTAAAATGCCTGAACACTACGTTTCCCCGCCCTTTGGGGCGTAAATGAGCCAACGAATGACTCCATCGGCTCCACATAGTCACCGATATATCCGAGGCGCCTCGCAACAACAACAACCATATAAGTCAAACTCGCCAGGGCGTGTAAAACCACTGACGCCACTTCTATCTAGAAGGAAACGCATGCCCTCCCTGAAGTCCTCTCCCGTTTCTGGTTCACAACCGGGGTGTGAGGCTCGCGAATCAACGTTACACAAAGCTATGCCACTCAGGCCGTGCTTTGATCATCAACCACAAGACTCTGTTTTTCAATAGAAGCCTTGATCATATTGCCACTTAGGCATGCCACACAGGCAATTCACTCCATGCGTGTGATATCCATCAATATATAACCTCTGAGCTCGTACGTCTCAGAGAAGGGCGTTAAGCAAGAGAATAAATTATCCGCCGCCAAACAGATATATATTTAATAGAAATCAATCACACAGAATAAAATCCAATGTCAGACACACAGTCCATTTACAAGTCCGTTCTGGGTCTGAACGAAACCGGAGGCACCTGGTACCTCGCATATCCATCGATCTCCAAGTACATCTGGACGATCACTAACTGATTCTCTCCTCTTGGGTGTACGACCCAATCAAGATCATTAGTAATTATCCAAATGACGTGAAAACCTCCGATCTTCGACCACTGTCTTCATCCTCGACACCACGTCGAATCAGTTATTCATAATGGGATAAACCCGGTTTTTCTGAATAACTCGCGTATATAATAAACAAGTGTTACACAAACACAACATACGCCTCATTCCAATTCATCAGTCACTAATCGTAAATTAGCAAGAGAATAATTCCCCAAATATTAACACCGAAGGCCGAAACCAACATCAGATCAATACCCAGGAAACCATTCTTCTTAGCTAACCTACAGTTAGTTTCTAAATTTCACATTCTTAGGGAAAGGTTCCCATTAATTTTATGAAAGATAAATTCTTTTAAATTTATCCTTTAATCTTCTTTTGAATATCAATTCAAACCAAATTATGGTTTATCCAAACTAGCCGGGATTAACGAACCTTACCGAAGTAATCATTTGTTTTGATTTCCCAATCCCAACCTATTCATCTCATGAAGTAAAACTGGTAATATTTCATATCTAACACCACGGTGTTATCGGTAAATTCAGTTACCATTTCACGTTCCAATCTAATTAAAGATTTAACTATCGCCTGGAGCAAAACTGGTGGTACTCCATTCTCGATCTTTTCAATCTAATTAAAGATTCATTAAAACTCCACTTAGTTTTAATCTTTAACTGGGTTAAAGAATCAATGTCATTTAAAACACGGTCCGCGATAAACCCAAAATCACATTCCATTCTATCAGCTTTTAACCGTAAAATAGCAAGTGAGCAATTCCCTAAGTATTAACCCCGAAGGCCAAAACCAACATCAGATCAATACCCAAGAAACCATTCAACTTAATTAATCTCCAGTTAGTTTCTAATTTTCTTAAGTCTGTTGGGTCTAAGAATAGTATTATTGAAGATACCGTTCACGACAACCCAAAATCACATTCCATTAATTATCGGGTTAAAAAACAAGTGTTATTTAAAACACCGTTCATGATAAACCCAAAAATCAATTCAAATTCAATTCCAGTTAAATACCATTTAATTGGTACACTTCATTAAATCTAAATAAAAAGATTTAATCTTTTTCTCAACTGGGTTTAAGGACAGTGTTAATGAAGACACCATTCACGACAAACCCAAATCACATTTGATATTAAATACCAGGCTCTGAATAGAAAATATATCGGCTTATATTCAATATCAAATTCTACGACCAACAAATATCGTATTGGAAATAACGATATAAATATACCTTTCAAATTTCCAGAACAATATCTGCATAATCACGAAATCCAACATCGAAATATTCCAAAGACAATTTCGATTCAAATCCATTCCAGTTCAATTATTGGAAATTCTGGTTACTTTTAAAACCATTTCAAATTCAATTTATTTATTTAAAAATAAATAAATTATTATTCTAGTTCAAAACTAGTTCATTTCGATAAAAATCTATTTTTATCTTTTCAAATATGGAAATTTTCATCCCAATTCTTCTCAAATCATTTCTTATGGTTTTACACAAATTATTACTATTTTTAATAATTTTATCAAGGCCCGTACAGTCGATTTCCATCAACGGCCATCGAACTGCACTTACAACGACCTTTTCCAAATTTGATTTGGACATAATTCCAAATCCAACCGTTAGATTTCAAATCTCTAATATCCGTTAGAAAGCTCTTTTCGATACGAACCCTACGGTTCTGGTTTTAGGAGAATCCGACGGTCGGATCTCCCATAATATCCATTCGAAGTCAATGGTCGAAATTCGCGAACTGCCGCGGTGCGGAGCGTTCTATTCCGGCCATTATATATATAATATATATATTATATATATGTCGTCGATTTCCTTTCAAAATGTATTTTATAAATCGTTTTAAATTCTTTTTCGAAACGATTTCAACTTCATATTCAATTTCTAATCAAAATTGAATATTCCACATCATCGATATACAAATGATAATATTTTCAAAACGTTATATTTTGAAATCACTTTCTTTTCTATATTCATTATAAAAATGAATAAAATCGATATAAATATCGTTCACGTTAAAATGGCGTCAATCTAATCAACACGGCTTTTATATATATTTTATCAACTTCGTTATTCTATTCAACAAATGAATATTTTCTTCAACACATGAATTTTCATTTTTCTATTCAACACATGAATATTTATTTTTCTATTCAACACATGAATATTTATTTCTTATTTTCCAAACTGGAATGATGCCCAATCAATTACCATATAACGTTAATTATATGGATTCCCTACAACACATGTATATAACAGCAACGATAAATCATCAACCATCATCCAGAGTGCACCACACAACTGCATAAAGATTGAATATAAATAATTAACGCTTACACAGTCTGTCAACCCATCGATTGACATACAATTAAAAATCGGGATTAGTGCACGTCAAATATCATCCCAATACCCGTGTGGGGTTTCAAATCAACACACACAGATTTTATTTGTGCAGTTGGGCGATGTGTAAAATTTATCGTCCCAACCAATATTAGTCAAATCAGTGTATATAAACAAATCGTCCGATTTGTTTATAGATATATATTTTATATACACGTTAAAAATTATATTTTTAACCATAAAATATTTTCCACTACAAAATATTTTATTTCATTCCACATCACACAATCAAATTTCACAACATAGTAACCAAACAAACAAGTCATCCATGGTCTGTGGACGACGGGTGTCGGGTGCTACTAAGCACCGTCTGCATTCTAGTATATATTTCAACTAGAAAATAAATTAAAAGTGAGGAGTTCTCACCGACTAGCTAAACCAAACACCGCGACTCTTCATATGTAGAAATCTTCGTCGTGCTCGCCTTTTGTCACTTTCGTTGCCCGTAGCCACTACATATATAAAAATCACATTTTTATATTGTTGCTATGTATATAAAAATTCTATTTTTATACCGCTACTTTATAAATAAAAATTCTATTTTTACACCGCTACTATATAGATAAAAATTCTATTTTTACACCGCTACTATATAGATAAAAATTCTATTTTTACAACGGTGTTCATATAATAAAGATTATATTTTTATCACGCTATTCTCTATATAAAAATTATATTTTTATATATCTACTTCTAATATAAAGATCGAATTTTTATATCATCGCTATAAAAATCACATTTTTATTTCAACATATATATAATAAAAATCAAATTTTTATTTCGCTACATATATAAAGATCAAATTTTAAATACTCCTATAATATAAAAATCATATTTTTAATCTTCCTATCATATGAAAATCACAACTTTATCTATTTCAAAAATCTTATCTTTCATACGCTAAAAATCTCGTCTTTACTTCATAAAAAATCACGTCTTTTTCATTTCTAAAAATTGCATCTTTTCATTGTTAAAAATACGGTCTTTCCTATAATAAAAATAAGATCTTTCCTATAATAAAAATAAGATCTTTTTACTATATAAAAAATCAGTTTTTAATCAAGGAAATAAATAATGCAATGAAAAAGAATAAAAACTCACATTTTAGTTGAAGGAGGGGGGTTTCCGGGTGCGAACAGTGGAGGAGGAGGCTCGAGGGCGAGCTGTGCTTGCGGTGGGGAGAGGAAATCGCGGGGGGGGGGGGGGGGCTGAAGGGCGGTCGGCGGTGTCGGTATAGGGCACGGCAGCCCTGAACTGGGTGGTGGCGGGTTTAAGTGGAAGGAGGGAAGAGAGGGCGCGGAGGAGATGGAGGAAGAGGAGGAGGAGAAGGGGAGGAGAGGCGCGGTGGCCACGGCGGCGGCGCGTAGCCCGCCCTTTTTTTTTATAAATCGAAATGAACGGGGGTGGGGGGGGAGGGGGCCCTGAAGGGTTAAGGAGATGAAGGCAGATATTTTTTTCTTTATTTATTTAATTTCAAAAAGCAACTTTTTATTTCGACCTCGAAATCGAACCCACCGCCTGCCGTCCATAGCTAATTACCCCCATTCCGAACACAATGCGATATATATCGTAAGTTGATTCGATAGTTTCGATCATTTTTCATCAAAATCAAAATATAACTCAATATATTGAATTTGAACGCGCATTTCAATTTACCGGGGTCACATACTGACTCTAAAAATTCCCGAAAAATATTTTCTAGCTTCGTATGGATGACACGGTCCTAACAAAACTAATTTCATCGAATTCTGAGACCGTTGGAAAAATGGCCATTTTCCAGTCGATTAAAATCAACTGAAACTGGTCAAACGCGTTTTCCTTTGCCACGCTCACATATTGATTCGAAAAATTACGAATTTTGGAATCTAACAATAACTTGACATCGTGGATCCAACAAAAGCGGTTTCGTCGAAAACCGAGGTCGTTTGCAAAATTTCCATTTTTAAGAGCCAGAACTAGAATGAGGCCCGTGCTTCGCACACGGGCATAGTATGGAACAACATCAACTTTGGCAAAATTGAGCATATCCAATCTTCAGACATAGGTAGGTTGTACAATAATGCAATTTGCAATCATTTGTGCAGTAAAATATAAATGTGTGTACTGCACTTGTGTCTTCATATGTTCATCTTTAGTGTGACTTATCCTTATTTTAGTATATCTTATTCACTGTTTATCAAGGTAGGTGATGAATTCATAGTGCTTTTTCCATAGAATGTCTTAAAGGTTTCTCCAACACGATGCTGCAAGCATGTTATGTTTTTGAAAATTATGACACAGTCATGTGCTGGTAATCACATTATATCTGTATGTTGGACAAAACATAGTTCACGAATTCAAGTTTGTTAGCATTCGTGTATTATAGTTGGTGATAGTGAAAGTAGGAAAACTAATATGAGGTCAAATGCAGTAAAATATTGTTGAGCATTTACGTGATATTATATAGTGTATTCGATTAAACTAAAAGCTCTTTCACTTGGTTGCAAATGTGTTTCTATTATTTTTGTGAAGTTGAGTCAATAATATGAAATACTTATCATTTATTCCATGTTTTAAAATTGTATGAGCAAATGTTGTATTGCCATAAATTTCAAATGATATAGTTTCTTCTACCCTATCTTCAAGGCACACACAGTTTATGGAAACCTCACACCATTGTTAGCGCCTTTTGCAAACACTTTAATAGCTATTTCACACATTATGATTTAAAATTATGTAAACTTAACTAATTTATTATAGGTAGATATTAAATAATGTCTGTTGAATTAAAGGCTTGAGTAAACGTACATACATAAGATGACTGATTTGTACAAGCTATTAGCTGGTGATAGATATACCTGTATATCTATATAAAGCTTGAACACGGTATGAAATAAGTGAAAAAGTAAATAAATTGCTTTTGAATAGGACCAGAATAAAAGGTTGTTATTGTTGCATATGGAAGTATTAAATGATACGTGTAACCAGTCACATAATTATTCAAATGGACGTGTTCAAACAAAGAAAGAATATATATAATCGTTGAAAATACAATAGACCATATAACATTAGTTCATTTTATGGGCAGCACAGGAAGCATGTCACAAAAAAAAAAAACCTAAACCTATCATGTTACATTATAAAAAAATTGAACCAAAAAAAAATCTAGCATGCTATGAGCATGTCTTCATTCATCGCAACATTCACCCAATGTATCAGGGCATACCCATGCAGTCTGCCCATGGCTTCCCATATATCCAACACATTGCAATTCTCTCAGTATTTGTTCCGCTACATAAGATTTTTAGTTTATTAATATTCCAATGCACACATTCTTTCAGGGTAGGATATGAAGCGTCTAAGACATTTCTTTTTTCACCAGGTCATGGAGTGCGCTGACAAATGGCAGCATAACATACTCCATAGGCGAAACACCTTCAACTCCTGCTGCTTAACACACACGACCAGTACGATACTCGGTTTGCAATAAAGTTCCTGAGTTCCACATCAAAGATAACCAAAGATTCAGTCATAATTATCTTTAATATGCTCAAATATTACTGAAAATAATAGTAACATTAATCTTAAGATCATCCCTCCTTCAGGTTCCGTTCAGATTACACAACTCTGGTCATAAAGACGTGCATTATAACTTCAATAACTTGAATAAATCATCTCAACTGACCCTCATCTTCATAGCAGCCATAAATCTGACTCCCTTAAAGAATATGACATACAAAGAAAATCAATCAGAAGACATTGTGTCGTTCTAGTCAAAGTTAAAGCAACAATCTCCTTTCAAGCATGATGGTCAACACTATTAAACCAGCAACAACACTGCATCCCCCAAATCTCCAAACAAATTGCGACCACGACCCAACCTTAGTTGTGAACTATTTGACTATCTCACAACCGCAACAACATACAGATTCGACTTCGCCTCTTTAATTCTCAACATTAGATATAAATTGTAGGCATATTTCAACTCAATAATTGGACCTTGTTCTCTACTGCTTATTCCTTGTTCAAACAACCTTTCTCCACCATCCGTGAAAACTCCTTGCCTCACACAGCATCAATCCATTACCGCAAAACATAAGAAGATTATCCATTGGGTAAGCAACTAACGGTATTAGAGAATGGCATTGACGATTCAACCTTACTTCCTACTACTTATCTACAGCCTTGGTCTCAAAGAATGTCAAAGAAAAGCCGATCATCTCCGACCAAGGCATTTGTACCCATGAAGTAGTAAAATATGTGCTTAAATCGTCAGTTTGTTTGTAATAATCAATAATTCATTACCAAGGCAGTCCAGAAGATTATGCCATAACTGGTTTGTGCAAGTTAAAACTAACAAAATTAGAAAGATTTCATGCAACAGTGCTTGCAGCTGATAGTTAGACACTTGCAGTGCTAATGAAGTTATGGTCAGTGTATCTAATGAGTCAAATAGATACTGAAAATCAAGCAATAGTAAACGATAGTTATATGCATATGCAGGCTTACGTTGATCACGACTCCTTGCGATGCACTGTTTGATTTGCTGGAATAGTGCTCCGTTTTCCATGGCTTTTGGCAGCCCGATGGTCAGCATCAACCTAAACAGTGCATAGATGATGCTACGAAGACAACGGTTATAAACATACATAGTTTTCCATATGAGTTCAGAAATGGTACCTAAGTGATGACAGATTTTCGTTTTAAAGTTAGGAGTAAATGATGATTGGTGGCTGGTGGTAGCAACTGTACCCGTATGTTTCTGTCAGCGTTACGATGCTACTTCTATTTTGTAACAACTTATTTAATAATTGAAATTGCTTCAAATAAACAGAGTAGATAGTTTAAGTAGAATAAACAATTCATCCTTTGTCTGAATAAAAAGTATATGCACATTCCTCGGGTGCACACGTTTAGAACTGAAAACAGAAAATACAGACTTTAGAAAATTTAGAATACACTAAAGTCATTTTCATACCAAAATTTAGAAAAAAAATATTTACCTGTTTTTTTCACAGTGGATAACTTATAGTTACATATGTGTTGATTCTAAAAGCAAGTTAGTACTTTCCTCCTTCTTTCTATTTTTTAGTACTAAATATTCAGTTTTAGCCAAACTGACATAAAAATATATTGAGAGCGAAAATTGAATAGCAGTAAAAAGAATTAGAGCGGTAACAATGCTTAAGATCCAAAAATAATTTAATTGAAATTTGAAAGCCATCATCGTTCTTGCTGTAATACAAAGATGCAGTAGATCCTATGTAGTGGTACAGAATATCCATTATGGAGCATAAACCGAAGATATGTGGGCCTAATATTGTTGAATAAAACGCAAATATCAATATCTTCAACAGCAATCTTTTCACAAGATTCAGCAAAACTCCACAGGTTGGAGAACTCTTCCCATGTTGATTCGTTCGCAACAGCCGCGGTTTCCAGTAAATACTCTTTATATACTGTGATTATAGACAGTCAAGCATAAAATTGAAACAACCTATCTTGTCTTGTAAAACAATGATTAACGTCTGTAGCAATGATTCCATTGTATGATCGTAAAGCACGAAGGAGCAGTGACAACCAAAATATCATTATGAGCTTGATGACTGCACAGAAGCCTAGGAAGCCTGGCAATTTATAAACGAAATTGAGTCAAGTATATTTACTCATTTATTAATTTTTGGATATTGATTTAGGAAGAGAACTGTATAATAAATAGAGAATGAATCCTTTTATCCACTAAGGCTTTATCATACATCCTTTATAATAGTCTATAGTGTCATTCAGCAGTTGAAGTATGCCAATATATTTTCATTGATTACTACTCATAGCAAATCATGGTAACATACATTTTGCAGCTAATTTTTAGGCAACTTCTTCGTGTTGGATGCATATAAGTTTTTTTTAAAAAAAATCAAAATTTATATACAATATGTCAAAAAATACATTGTGCATACACTTCCAGACACGTATCCTCTAATGCTGGTCAAAGCGCATAAGGACTGGATGTAGGTAATAAATGAGCTATACAATATTCAAACATATTTTACTATGGTCGGCGTCGGTGCTTGTAGCATGGGTATTTTTCTTTCATCATTGTTGCAATGGCTAGCAAACCCAAAAAACTGTATGTTAAATATTTTTATTACCTATAAGTAACCGAAGGTCAGGACATGCAGTAAGAAATAGCACTAATGTCAACGACATAGAAAATGGTTTAAAAGTGATTACTGTACGTCAAGGTTACGAAGGTAATGACAATATCGCAGTGACCAAGTACAACACCAAATGCACGTAGTAGGAGAACACTTTGCTCTGATTTAAATTACGATATGCATTCATAGAAAAAAAGCGCAGTAGTAAGCACTTTCGTTCTTTTTTGGGTTAAATATGCATGTGTTTCTACTTTGTACTTTGCAACCTGTTAATGAACTCTAGTAAGAATTGCACAAACATTTTGGTTAAAAGTTTTGTAAACATATAGAAAATACTCAAACAATACTTAAAATGTTTTGTTTCATCTACCTCAAAACTATGTCTCACTGGGTTCCAACTTTACAATTGCAGTTGGTGAAAAGTATTATGTACTCATAATTTCTTTTGATGATAAAAAAGCAAGTAGAAGAAAATTATTCTGGTAAAAAATAAAAATAAAAAATCATAGAAAAAAACTGAATATGGCAGAAAAGAAAGCGAAACAATTATAACATGCACTTAGCCAACTTTAAATAAGGCGGCCAATTTATATTCTCCTTTAACCGTCTTTTTTCAAGCCGGGTAAGGGAGCATATAAATGAGACCCTGTAGGTTTCTTTGGTAACCTTCAGGGTCGTCAAAGCAATATCCAATTAAGGTCAACCGATCCCCTATTGGGGCTAGTTGCTTTCCAACCGACCCTCGGTTTGGAATGACCTTAAGAGTTTGTACACCAAGTCATACTTCTTACATGCTAAATTGTGGTGCAGCAATAACATATTATTATGATCACAAACATATACAATCATGTTATCCGCATTTTGTTGTAGTTTGCATGGTTGTTCAACATTATACAGTGCAAAATAACAAATGCTCGTTGGTGCAGCATTATATCATGAATATGGGTCGAAGGTGAACAAAGTCAAAGTATAAGGTATGATTCAAAAGATTTTTAATTTCGGTAATCAGAAGAGAGATTAACGCTGGCAGGCCTAATTCACATGAGGAAGACATATATCCGTAAAGGTTACATTTGTATTATTGAATTGGTCAACTTCCATTTCAGACAGCGGAGCAGTGGAGCAATATACTAAACTTCTTTTGGAAACATATGAACAGGTATCCCATTCTTGCAGAAACCAATGGAAGGGTGTGGATTTAATTAGCAATCGACGACATGTATCATCCCGTGGGTTAGAAATATTTTCTCTATCATCCGTAACGTTTAGGTTGGCGGATAAAAAGACAGAATAGCTATTATACAAATTATAAAACATGTAGACATATAACCAGCATGAAAGATTTAACAGTGGAAATATATACCGTGCTGGTGCTAACGAAATCAGTTGTGCAAATAAATTACTATATATATATATATTCTCGTATGCAGAGAAAGAAATATAAGGTTCTATGTTGTCTGTCTTTTGATAATTAGAAACAATTGTTTTATGACATTATTACAACCTATTAACAGGAACAAATTGCCCTCTTTTGTGGGAAGCAGCAAATGAATTAGCAACTAAAATGTGACAAATGAATGGTAATCATTTTCAGTTGAAGCCGCCAAACACATTATGTAATTTTAAAGGAGAATTAGAGGTTTTACAGAAAGTCATTGCATCAGCTATTAGCCTACTAATGCTGAAAGGCATGCAGGTAACAGACCATACCTTATTACAACAAACAGTAAATGATATTGGAACGTATATTAATTATCATTAAGCCCGTGGTTTACCATATGTTGGTGAAAGATCATATAGACAAAAAGGTTTTACTTGTTTTTTCCCTCTGTTTTTCCAGTATTCTGATTCTTACCCACATGTGTGTGAATTTTACCAAACCTAAAAATTGTGCAATTGCTGGTTGACATTTTGAAAGGGGATTTGGTGATGTATAAACCTAACCACTGTTCAAAAAAATGTAGACATATTTAACTATATTAAAGTCTATAGAAAGCTACGACCAATCACTGCAAATTAAAGGTACTAAGACTAATATGAGGTCAATGAGTAACAGGTATTTCACCACAAAGAAGCCGGAAGTATAAATGATCGAGTAAGCAATATGGTTTATGTAGAAGATTGTCTGAATGAACTATATATGATAGCCCATGGGTGTTCTGTGCACAAACATAGTATAAACATGTTTGAAAAAGTAGTGCTTGAACCTTGGCAGTCTATTCTTATTTGTGGCAACTTATCAAACAGTTTGGGTGCATTCAAAGTTCACACTATTTATTCCAAAACTTTAATTCAAATTGAGTACATGTTCTCAGTGGATTAACATGTGGTCGTCCGAAAAGTGATAAAGAGCGTACGGAAAATAAATCATGGTTAATTTGAAAACGTCTTTAGTACCGTTTCAAATCAATGTCATGCATGGGAAGAGAATTTGCAAGCAGGAAAAGGGGATGATAAGGTGGGTTTATATGTATTACGCAAGCAGGGAAAAAACATTCAAATTGATTTCCTTGGCAGTTATCAATACCTTACAATCATGATTCTGCGGATAATGCGGTAGAGTTGGGTGTGAAGATCGTGCAGGAACTCATGTAGAAGTGTTGACAGCCGACACAATGAACATGTGTACTTCCTTCGCCGTGTTACCCAGAAAATGGCGATGTGATAGGAAAAGGGGTAGCCGAGGCAGATCCCGTCTCTATGGTTGTAAATTGGGATTGAAAAAAGAAAAATCTTCTTAGATTATTGCATGATGGGTGAAGGGATAACGTTGAGAGTTTGTGCGGGTAAAAAATCAATTGTTGGAATAGAGGAAGATTAGGGAATAGCAAGGATGTAGTAGGTAGTTGTACTTTGAAATTGGGAATAGTTAGGGAGGACGGAGGAGAGAATTTGTTTTGGGGGAAACGGGGAACCTGGAGGAAATAGAGACGGGTGCAGTTTTGCTGAAGCGCTGGGAAAATAACGGAAGGGAATTGGGATTCAAACATTCCGAAATAGAGAGAATTGTGGAACAGCGATTGAATATTTCGAAATGCTGAGAAATAAGGATGCCACGTCAGCAGGCGGGAGTTCCTGTTTTCTTGTTTAAGTAATAGATTCCATAGCGACTATTCTGAATTTTCAACTGGGCATAACTTTTTATCCCTGCTATGAAATTTCGATTTCTCGGATTCGTTGGAAAGATATTCTCAATTAGATTCTAATATTTTTGGTTTCGCTAAAATCTGATTTATTTTGCACCCGGTACATTCATTTGAACTTTGAAATCGAATTTTCGAACTACACGCCATTTTCAATTCCTTTTTATAATTATAAATAATTATTTATATTCTAACGACGATTCAATTAAATATATACGTTCTATTTCTATTCAAAATAAATTTCTCGGCGTTATTATTTAAAATAATTCATTTTAAATATTCAAAATTCTTTAAAATTGCCAAAATAAAAAATTTAAATTGGCTCAGATTTCCGGGTTATTACAAGACATTTGCAGCCGTCAATCAAGTAAAGTTGCTATTAATCTAATAAATAGATATTAAAATTTAGTTACTTTTTTTTTGCAAGGCAATTGAACTTTATAAATTAAACATTAACATTGATTAATTATTAATTATTTCATACTAATTATGAATTATTTAAATAGCTAAGCTTTAAATTTAAATTTAAGGTGAAACCAAAAAACTATCGATTATTATTTTTAATCATATACAAAAGCATCATTTTGTAGAAAATTTTATATCTGTTTAAACATTAATTTAATATAAATATCAAAATACTTAAAAAAATTAACAAAAATATCAACAATTACTAATAATAAATATATAAATAATTCATTAAAATACCTCTTTCAAACATGAATTATAATAAATTGACACAAAAAATTATTATTAATTATTAATTACTTTCTAATAATAATATTAATTAATTATCATTTGTTTGTTGATTATGAATTTATTAATTATTTGTACATATTCATATTTTAAATTAATTATTAATTTTTATTCATTAGTTTATTATTATTTAATATTTATTTATTTCGTTATTTTTTAACTATTAATTATTATTATTTGTTAATTATTAATTATTATTATTTAATTATCAATTATAAATATTAATTTATAATAATTAAATTTTATTATTAATTAATAATTATTAGTTATTAATCTTTTACATAATTACTAATAGTTAATTATTTAATAGTAACTATTTAAAATTAATTATTACAGGTAACAGTATGTTTCTCGCAACTGGCTTTACCAATTGTAAAAAAATTGCAGTTATTGCAAGTGGCGTAAACAGTTGCTAAAGATATTTATTTGCAACTAGCTTGGAAGCACAGTTGCAAATAATAAGTTTGTTGCAACTATTATGAAAGCACGGTTGCGAAAAGTATGTTTTTGCAATAGGAAGGGAAGAGCAGTTGCTAAAAATATGTTTTTCGCAACAGAAAGAAAATGTCTGTTGCTAAATCTCATCTATTGCAACTGCTATAACAGGTTTGTTGCTAAATATATTTTACTACAACTGTCATTTTTCGCCTGTTGCAAATAACTAGTTGCAATAGGGTATTTTCCTTGTAGTGGGAATTATGGACGAATTCTGCTCTTTCAATGATAGCTAGTTATATTGGAGAACCAATTCGTATAGATGACTATACTGCCTCTAAGAAGATCACAATATATGTAAAAATTCTCATATCAATAGATATTGCCTCTGAGTTGTTTGATAGAATTCCAATTAAGCTTTATAATGGAATTGAAAAAGAGATTCAAGTCGAATATGAATTTGTACCGCCTCGATGTGATTCATGTAAGGTCTTTGGGAATAACACAATCGTCCATGAACTTGAAAAGGAACCATCATGGGAGAACAAGGAGAAAGGAAAAGTTTCTTCTTATGATAATATTGAATCTCAAGATAAAGCTTCTTCATCTAGAAATGATGAAAACCTAGATTCCTTAGATTCTGAGCTACCTCCAGATATTTTACTTGTCGACTTGAATCATGTTGCAGACAATTTGAATGAGGATCCCCCCAATTAAGAGCATCATGATGTTTCCAATGGGATTAGTGAAAACAGTGAGTATTTAGCTCATCTGAAAGGTAAAAGTCAAACTGCTTATATGGCTCCTCCTAAAAGAAATACTAGGAGCTCTTCGGTTGTTAATTGACAATAAACACCTGGAATGTTAAGGGGATTAGTTCACCATTCCACATGTGTGAAGTTCTATCTCTACCGACAAAATTCAAGCCAACTATTGTTGGCTTGGTCGAAAACAAATTGAGTCAAAATAGTTTGTGTTCTTTTAGAAAGTTACTTCCCAATAATTGGGACTTCATTCTGCAGCAACCTTCTGTATTTTCTAGAAGAATTCTCCTCAACTGGAATATTGATTTATGGTCCATAAGTATGATTTCCTGTTCTAAACAACATGTGACAGTTGAAGCGAGCAACACTGGTGGTTTGTCTATCTTTCTTACGATCGTTTACACAAGCAATAGTTTCATTGAGAGGCAAGTGTTATGGCAGCAAATCATACTAGAAGCAGGAAATACTAATGATGTATGGTTTTTGATGGGGGATTTTAATAACGCTACGTCTCCTAATGATAAAAGGGAGGACTTCCTATTCCTTTTCAGCAGCTTCGTGCCTTTAACAATTGTTTATCTCAGTCGGGGATTATAGAAATTAAAGCTACCGGTTTCGCATATGCGTGGAGAAGAAATGGTATCGCAGATCATATAGATAAAATATTTGTAAATTATGAAGGCATGTACAAATTCAATGATATGAAGGCGCTATCACTCTCACAATTATCCAGCGGTCACAATCTTCTATTATTTGACTTAATCCCTACTTCCTCGTCAAAAAATTCCCCTTTCGATACTCCAATGATTGGATTTATAAGGCTGGCTACAATGATTGTATTATTAATGGTTTTCAGTCTTACATGTGGGGGTTCTCTAGTTATTCTTTTTAGGGTAAATTAAAAGCTTGTAAGGCATAATTGAAGTTATGGAATGAAACAAGACCCAAGGATAATGCTTTACTTTAAGAAGTAAAAACCAGATTTAACGAAAGGGAAGCGGCTGTTGATGCTAACCCTGATAATGTAGAATTTTATGAATCTTTCATGGAAGCAAAGCATCAATTAGCTATTCAGAAACAAATAATGTTTTGGAGTTATAAGTAAAAATCCATGGTTTCGTGGTAGCAAGAAGGGATACCAATTCTAAATTTTTTTCATTCAAAAATGTCGGCTCGAAGGCACTTTAATAATCTCAAAGCATTAATTAACTCTGCAGGAGAACTGATTTACAAGCAAGGTGAAGTTGAGGCTAAGGCTAATTCCTTCTTTGGCTCACTTTTTAATGGACCAATCAATTATGAAATGCCATTATTTCAGTCTGCTAATGTTGTGAATCAGCGAAGTAAGGAAGATTTGCTTCGTCCAATATCTGTAGAAGAAGTCAGGAAAGCAGTTTTTTCTATTCAAGATGACTCTAGTCCAGGGCCAGATGGTTTCAGTTCCAAATTTTATAAAGCTCATTGGGATCTATTGAAACTAGACCTTTTGGCAGTTGTACAAGATATCTTTAACTCTATGAAGTTACCCAAAGGTTGTAATCATACCTTTATTACATTAATTCCAAAGATGGATACACCCACTGAAATTTCTCATTATCGGCCCATATCGTGTTGCAATGTCTATTACAAAATTTTCAGTAAATTCTCTGTAATAGAATAAAATGGTTTTTGCCTCACTTAATATCTCATAATCAATGTGCATACATACCTACACGGCACATTGGCGACAACATCTTGCTTGCACACGAAATGATTAGAGATTTTAAGAAATGTGGTGTGAATAAATATTGTGTTACAGTAGATCTTCACGAAGCTTATGATAAGATCAGTCGTGAATTTATTTGTCATATAATGAAATGTATAGGGATTCTAATACATTTTATAAACGTTGTAAATGAATATATCTCAACGCCTACCTTTTCTATTATGATGCAAGGAGTTCCTAAAGGGTTTATCTCATCTAATCGTGGAATAAGACAAGGCGACCCTTTGTCACCTTATCTATTTGCTAGCAATGGAATTCTTTTCATATTGTATGAAAGAAGTGGAGGTCCAATAAAAATTTCTTCCTGTCTTCAATTTGGAACCAATGGTGACGCATTTGATATATGCGGACGACCTCATGGTATTTGGGAAATGTACAGTTGGTAATGCTAATGCTTTGAAATCAATTTTTGATAAGCTAGAGAGGTTTTGTGGTTTATCAATGAGCATGACAAAAACAAAGGTGTATTTCAGCTCTTGCGCAGTCTGTCCTAATGAAGTAGTTGATATTCTGGGGGTAGGCATTGGTCATCTTCCAATCAGGTACTTAGGGGTGCCTTTATCAACCAATTACATACATTATCAAGATTGCCCTGATTTGCTTCATAGAATTCAAAGTAAAGTTAAATTTTGGGACGCTAAGTTTCTTAGTTTCGCAGGGAGAGCTGAGTTAATACAGTCAGTGATTACTCCGATGGTTCTGTACTGGCTCTTCATATATCAACTCCCGGATTTTACCATAGCAAAAATCAACACTTTGTGTGCAGATTTTTTTTTGGGAGCTCTAAACACAAAGTTAAATGGGAAACCTTGTGTTCACCAAAAAAAGGAAGGCGGTATCGGTCTTAAATCGTTTAGAGATCTCAAAAAAGCATCATGCATGAAATTACCATGGAAATTCCTCTCTGATTCTTCACTTTGGAGTAGATGGATGGCAATGAGGTATTATCGTGGCAAAATGTTTTGGCATATGAGCATTGATAACAATGCAACTTGCACGTGGAAAGCAATTCTCAGGTTGAGATCGCATGGAAAGCAGCTTGTAAATAAAGTAATAGCGGATGGTTCATCTACCTTTTTGTGGTTTGAGCCCTGGATAAATAGTCGATGTTTAGTGGACATAATTGGAGTTTCCCATGTTCAAACTCTTGGTAGGCAAAGCGAGATGGTATCTACTATTGTGAGAGAAGTAAGGTTGTGCAGTAATTTGCATCCAGGGACAAGAGAAGTCCATCATCATGTTGACGGAATAACAGCGAACACCAATGCAAGTCATGATTATTATGTTTGGGGTGATGGAGGAACCTTTAATTTTCATAGTGCATGGGATTTAGCAAGGGAGTCAAAACCTATCTGTGAATTTCTTAACGTAATCTGGCATATGAAGAATTCTAAGAGAATGTCGTTCATCAGTTATCTTGCTGTGATAAATAGATTAAGTACAAAAGATAGATTGTTGAGGCATGGTGTAATTGAAAATAACTGTTGCGTTTTGTGTGGAGAGCATGAAGAATCAGTAAGGCATCTTTTCTTTTCATGTGAATACTGCAATTTCATTTGGAGTGCTGTGAAAGTGAAACTGTGTTTTATGTCGAATTTTAGTGGATCATTAGAGGAAGAAGCCTGCAAAGTTATGCTTCTGTTTAAGGAGAAGAATCAGTTAAGAAATGTTGGATGTGCTTCTCTAACCTCTGTGGTTTATGACATATGGCTTGAAAGGAATTCTCGGTAATTCAGTCATAAATATATTACTAAAGCGGCTAAATTGATGATGATAGAGAAGGAAGTATGCTATTTTGTCAAAGGAATTGGTAGTGCATCTTCTAGATCTGCATATAATTAAGAGTTCTTGCGTAGGTGGGGTATCGAATTGATGGATACGGGATGAAGAGGATAAGGTGCATTTCTATCTTTGGAGTTTGAGGCTTGTTATAGTTTTATAACGTCTTACTTTTATTTGTGAAGGTTGTAAGTCAGTTTATAGTGGTACTTTTGATGCTTTGTACTGTGAATTTGGTATGGAATAAAGTGAACCAATTTTCAAAAAAGAGAGAGAGAAAGAGATATGCATACACATAAATATGTATTGCACTTTTATTCAAAACTGTTTTGACCTCTTGAATCTGAACATAAATGTTGGCTATCTTATGGTAGAAGAGATTTTTCTATATTCAAAAGATATAATGTGTGAGAAATAATGGATCAATACCTTCCTCTTGTAAGCACCATAGGACATATACAATCCCTTGTCAAATACATCATGAAGCTTCTACTAATAACTGGACTAAAATTCAGAAGTTGTGGATACAAATCAATTAGACCTAGAGTTCCAGACGTAATTATAACAGATTAGAAGTGATCAAAAACAAGTTTAATGGCAAGAGAAGAATCGTGAAAACTAAGCTGCATTAGAAGGGGGAAAATAATTGTTTTAACTGGTAATAAAGTTGTAGTCAACTAAAATTACTCCAAATAAAATAACAGCTGAACCTGACAATATTGGATCCGGTACATGAGGCATCCTCTCACCAATTGGTTCTTGATGATACCGTACTGAATTTTATACCTTTTCTTTACATTTAAGGTTCAAAAACTGGGTCTTCTTTAAATTCAAGCCAGTCTACGTGCGACTGGATCTGAACAGACAATAATCCAACTGCACCGACAAACTTCAACAAATCGACAGTAGTAACATGTATGTTCATGAATCAATGGATATAAAATGTAACTCCTTGCAGTATTTTATTTACAAGTTAAATTTAAACTAAGCATGCATGGCTTACAACCACCATAAATTATCCAATTATATAAGTATATTCAGATCATCGCTTAATAGTGATTCAATACCAGCATAGATAATCATGAGGTCACACATTAAAATTCGACAATAATGATGGACCCTATGAAACCAGATAATGGTAAATAGTAGGTAAAATAAATGGGCAACTATATATGCATATGAAATAAATCATAGAAAATGAGAGAGACACAAAAGATTGCACCTCAGATAGTATAGCATCCTTCTCAGTATTAGAAAAACCTAACCTTCTCATAAATCACCAATATCCAATTTAGACAAAAACTCATCATTATCAAGCTTCTTTTATTGTCAAAGCACACCTCATTCCCTAATCACTGCATCTTTAGTTGTTGAAGCAACCTAAAACCTGAAACCTGAAAACATGATGCCGACGATTCCTAATATAACAGCGAGGGATCCTTAGTAATCAATAGGAAATCCTGAGGAGACTAAATAAAAGGTTTAAAAGGCTTTACGTTAAGTTGGCGATTCACATGGAACATAATGACGAAATCTATTCGTGAGACATATTTAATTGCTTAAATCGAACATGGATACAATATTGTTTTCCACCGACTGAAGACACACTTAAACACAAACAAAGAGTTTTATCAGTAACCCAATTACACTAATCGCTTTCGGAACAATGAAATAATAAAAAGTTACCTGTAACAATGGCTAGCTATAGGCGGAATAGTGGAGAGAAAAGGAATCCGATAGCAACTTTGAGATAGTGTGGAAAAGCGTGATATCTAGACAAAAGGATTCAATTCAATGTAAGGAGATTTGTTTTGTTAGCAAATGAGAATAATATTTTATTCCTCTTTCGGAGAAACGATGAAACCAATATATGTACGAAATAGGGGACGAAAACCCCAGTTCTAAGGAAAGTGTGAAAGTATATGGATTGAAGGAGAAGACGCTCAAACGCACGAAAGGAAGAGGAGAAACGATGAAACAGGGAAACCAAGGAGGGAGGAAAGTAATTTAGAGGAAGAAGAGAAGGAAAGTAATTTAGATTTAGGTGCAAAATTGGAGATAGAGGAGGGAAACGAAACGTAATGGGAGGGAAGGGTTAAATGTAACCAGTATTTTAGTTAACTGTTAAATATACGTAACCAAAACCCTAAATACAAAATTAAAAATCACATTGGTTACATTTACATATCAAACACAACCAATGAATGTCCATATGTATGTTTTCTTGTAGTAGGACTAAGTTAATAAGCAAACAACAACAAGTTGTAGTGACAGGGTAAGATGAAATTATGATTAAATAGGGAAGAATGAGGCAAACATGTGAAATGAAATAAGTTATATTTAATCATAAATAATAAGTGGCATGTTAAATAGTATACATGTGAATTAATATGAAGTATACTTAATTACATATTAAATAGAACATGTTATTGTAATAATAGAATTGGACAATGAATGATATAAAGAGATTGTAGATTACAGACCTTGAATTACAATCTAGAGAATAACATATTATGGGCTTATTAATAAACTTAAATGGGTTAGTTATATGATTGGAATTAATAAGTAAGAGGGGTCCATTCCTTAGAGATATAAGGGGATCAGAAAGAACTTGGTAATCTGGATAAGAAGTTAATATGATTTGAGATAACCAAGTTAAACTGGAAATCTGATGAGGTAGAGCAAGCGCATAATTGAATGTTTAGACATAAGGTCTAGTAATTATTAAACTGAGGCGATTGGACCAGTCTATACATTTGAAGGTGAATAACCATACAGGGTAGATCATCGTGGTGTCATGAGGCGCGAGGGGAGCGCACGTCCATCTGATTATTCTGTTATTCTGATGTCTTCGAAGGAATGGAAGGGGAAGCACGCGGCTCCTTAGTACGTGGAGGGTACGCCTAGTAGTCCTCTGTGTTGTGACAGAGTTCGACTGTGCTTACATAGGTTAGGTCTGCACGTTTCTACCCGGTGAGTATGCCTTGATTGCCACGATAGTGGGCAATTAAAAGACTGTGGGGTGGCATAGGTGATTCAACGCGATACGGTTGCCTAGTTACTAGCAGGGTTATGAGCACTCTTGTAGTACTGACAGGTCTAACCTTTATTGATAGCAAGACGTCGGGTGCCTACCATCAACAGTCAGCGTAATGCATGATGCGGAAAGACGGAGAGCTAAACCAACAGACCATAGACCTCATGCTATCAAGGCTATGGTGAGGGACATGCCAACTAGATTTGTTGTTTTCTCTTGAGCTAGGTCATTAGTTCTCAGTGTCGATCGTATTTCATTAGTTGAGGGATGGGTTAGGTGGGACCACAGCCACTGAAAATGCAAACCTTAGCATCAAAGCTCCTGACTGAGTTCCGTGTTTCTTGAAGAGCCCTACCACGGGACTTGGTGCACAGTAGAGGATATGTGCGTTTAAGGCATCAAGTACGATCGATGATACGTACGTGGGAAAGTCAAGATACATACATGTCTGCACTGGGTTGTGTATCGTAAACTCGAGGGCATTACTCTGTGATAGAATCTGATTCGATCGAAGGTGGCAGTCTGTACGCTTACGTAGCATGGCAACGGCAGATATATGCAGAAAATAGCATTGTTATATAGAGATCCGTACGTCACTCTGGCATAGGATAAGGGACTACGTACATTTTTGAGGCGTTACGGTGGAGACCGTGCGAGTGGGGTACCATGGGGTGTACCTTAATATAGGGGTAGCTACATATATATTGTATTAGGTTAATCTAGTGGGAAGTAGAAGGGTATGACATGTGTGTAAGACTTGAGTGTTGTTAACCCAAGTAACCTAATAAACAAGAAAATGTAACTGAACGATATATGTTGGATTATCCAAAATGTGTAGTTTAAATCCCGTCACCAGAACTTGTGTATTGACCCCCTCCTTATAACATACTCATAGGTTAGATTTATGGTAGAGATATGATAACTTTAGATACTGGATAGGCAGCATTATTTCTACGATAAGGCTATATTTTGGTTATATTATATTTTATCCATCCCGCTGTGAGATATTTTCTTAGCTTTGATATATTTTATATCTCTGTCTTTTCTGCAGGATACCAGAGCAACCAACATGAGTTTTGTTGGATTAGAATTTTGAAAAAAAATCGGTTTATCAGAATTAGGGTTGTTACACAACTTGTGGAACTTAGGAATAGAAGTAAATGGGTGTCATAAGGGGATTAATGGATATTGATTGTTGTTTAAATACTAATTCCAATTAGGAAAGTAATCAAATAAATATCCTAGGGAAAAGAGGATATAACCTTCCTTATTTATATTAATGGATATAGAACTTACAATTAAAAATAGAGTTGGAGCTAGTAGGTTAATAATGTAAAACATTATTATTCACATGAACCCATGACGATAATGAATCGTATGCGTACAATATTTCCGTATAGAGGGACTGAACAGAAATGACTTAATAATGTAGCCTACTTTATCTCAATAGGGAAATGTAATAAAGGCTAATGGGGTACGAACCTAATAATCTTCGCATATAGTCCACTTCCTGGGTCTTAAGCGGTTGGGGTTGAAGGGTTCACCTGAGAATAGGTCTTTCGGTTTAGGGGTCTTAAATGGCAGGTGCATGTGGGCCTACCCAAACCTATAAACTAAAAATGTCAGATATGGCTACCTATAATACAAGAAGTAATAAACGACTAAGAGGGTTATCTAATAAGGTCATCTAGATGGTATAACGAGCGATAAAGTACCATCTCTCACCTTACGTGGGAAAGGGTATATGCATGAATGACGAAAGCCTTAACTAGTAGGACCCGTAGCTAGTGCCCTCTAGTTTAGGTTAATGTTAAATAAATCTTCGAGGACTAATAAGTGATCAATGGGTCCGCCTAGGGTCTTAAGCGATCAGGGAGGATCCACCCTATCTATCACCAATGGTGAGGAATTAAATAATAAGGGATGAGTGAATGAAAGTATATATATAGAAACTCTGTAACTAGGAGTCTAACCTCGATTAAATAACCAGCCATGCTCTAGTATAAAGGCTTCACATATATATACGTAAACATCCTATCTCGGTATTATACTTTGGAGATACTACTTTGGGAATAATATTAAAGTCGTGCTTAAACATTTACGAGGTTAGGATAGAATCACTAACCTTGGTAGGAATACGTCTTGGTTTGAACCAAATGGGATACAATTGTGTATTATAATCTTTTTTTTTTTACATTTCTTGTTCACCAGAATCTTGTTGTTCTGGCCCTCCTCCTCATTACAACCACCCAGGTTTTCAAGAGAAGGTCCGGTTCTCACAGGTGTTTAAGTTTGGCTTTCGGTTCTCATTCTCTCTCATGCTCAGTATTGGCAAACAGACTTACTTTAAAAAGGTAGTTACTTGAGTTAATACTAGTTTATCCTATTTTTTTTCCGCTTTGATTTGTCTTACTGTACTCTGATTATGCTCATGCATGCTCATTTATTGCAGGCACCAGATTTACACGTTCCATGCTTGGATGTGTTTGAGTTTCCATTTTTGTCGAAATTTGGGCACAGAAAAGTGTGGGTGTTACAAATATCGTCATCACCCAGTTTAAGGTTCATTAATGTATATAAGACGAAATTTACAGAGTACTCGATCTAAAGGATGTTAAATGATAATTCAACCTCAATGATCTCATTTTATTTTAACGTTCCCTAGATATCAAGACCTTAAGTCTGAAGATTAGTTACTCTATCTTCGAGAGGAGAGTATCATGCTTGCGAGACCTAAGAATCAACAGTTACCTTAGGATAAGCGCATTATAGGCTTACAGAAGATTAAGAACCTTTTTAACACAATGACCCCCAGATTTAGGAGAGAATAATATACATTGTATAGGGAATAAACAGGTAATGCATTACAAAAATAGGTTTCATGACATATCATAACCCTTTTTGACTGAGAATGATACTTCCACATCGAACCAGCCTGCAAAGAGGCCTTGGTTGTGTCAATAGCCACGTCATGGGGTTACAATAGACCATACCGCTATGTTGTATTACATTAAGCTTATAATGAAAGGTTTGGGACGTGTGCTAGAGTCACAAGGATGAATTCATTGAGTTTAATCATTGTATTTCCCCTTTTGGTAATAACATCTCAAGTCTTCCACGAAAAAAGTTTAGTGATACCTCCATGTTCAATCGACATAGACACAACATGATTATCAATCGAGAAAATATTATGTCTCAATTTTCTCTCTTAGTTTTATTTAATACGATTGCATTACAATAATTGTGAAATCCACAACTCGATTTGAGAAATTAGGATATGCTCTCTAAGAAAGGGGGTGCAAGATTTTAGAAATAAAATTCGACCCTTAAAATGTGACCCTTAGGGATCTTATTTATAGACAGTTTGGGCCCTCCTTTGTCATCGACTCAAGAGAAACCCTTTTCGGCTGTGGTAAAAGGGTGTCGGCCGCTTTCGTGTCTTTCGGCACTGACAACGTGCTTTCGACCGCCTTTTTTCTTCTTTTGATCATTGTTATCGGGTCCAATCTTGCTTTCGAAGCACCAACCTCGGCTATAAGCTTTTGGTTTCAGTTGTAAGTTTTTAGGTATTGCCCTTATGTAACACCCCGTAGTTTTAAAGAACATTAATGAAAATAATGTAACAACCCGGAAAATCAGAACCAATTTAAAAAATTTATTTTGGCTATTTTAATGAATTTTGAATATTTAAAATGATTTATTTGAAATAATAACGACTAGTAATTTATTTTAAATAGAATTAGAACGTATAATTTATTTAAATTGAAGTTAGAATATAAATATTTATTTTAATTATAAAAGGAATTGGAAATGGCGCGGTAGTTTGAAAATTCGATTTCAAGTTTCAAATGAATGTACAGGATTCAAAATAAACCGGATTTTAGTAAAACCAAAAATATTTGAATTTGTTTGAAAATATCTTTCCAACGAATCTGAAAAATCAAAATTTCATAGCGGGAATAAAAAGTTATGTCCAGTTGAAGATTCAGAATAGTCGCTATGGAAATAAAGCCCTTAAAATAGTGATTTTGCAAACGACCTCCGTTTTCGATGAGACCACTTTTGTTGGATCCGGAATGTGAAATTATTGCTGGATTCCAAAATTCATAATTTTTGAAATCAATATGTGAGCGCGTCGGATTTAAACGTGTTTGGTAATTTCAATTTAAATTTAATCGACTGGAAAATGGTCATTTTTCAAATGGTCTCCAAATTCGTCGAAATTAGTTTCTTTAGGACCGTATCGTCAAAACATAGCCATATTTATTTTTCTGGAATTTTTGGGGTCCGTATGTGGCCCCAATAAATTAAAATGTGTGTTTGAATTTAAAATATAATGATTCGTATTTTAAATTTAGCGAAAATTGATCGTAAGAGCCGAATTGGGTTACGAAACATATCCCATTGTGTTCGGAATGGGGGTAATTAGATAGGGGCGATAGTCGTTGGGATTGATCTGGAGTTCAAATGTGAAATTCACTTTTTAGAATTTAATTGAATTAAATAGTATATTAATTTATATAAATACCCCTCTGATAACCCTCAGCCCCCTTTAGAAACCCTAGCCGCCAATTTAATCAACGATCCAAGAGCTCCGATTTTCCCCCTCAAATCGCGGCTAAATCGTGTAGAATTGTATGATGGTTTCCAAGCAAATATTATAGTGCTTCCTCTCCTCTTTAAATCTATACCCTAGTGATCATTTCTGGTTCATCGGAGGGGGAGATTTTGTTCCTCAAAGCGGTGTCGTTCAGGAGGAAATCGAAGGGGCAAAGGGCTGTCGAGATGATCAAAGAGGGCCGGCGGAGGTAGGCTTTGGCACGGGCTTTGACGTGGTGGTCGTGGATGGACTTCACGGGGCGTATTCTGGCGGCGCGACAATCATTTTGGGGGGGGGGGAGCAGATGTCGAAGGGGGGGGGGGGTTACTGAATTAGAGAGGGTAATTAATTTTTAATTATACTCCTTGATTATATCGTTAGCTATTCAATGTATTCAACGTGATAACTTCTTCATTCGAGGTCCAAATCGCGAGAAACTGGATCCGTTGCGATCGTGGGGACGAGAACATTACAACAAAACTGACCGCGTCCAAAACGGAGCACATTGGAATTTAAGGCAAATTCAAATCCGAACAGCGGTGAAATTCAGAAATAAAAGAACCAAAGTGAGAACTTCTCACTAAAATTATTTCTGTACAGTTATTTATTTTATAACTGCATATATGAACTGCTCCCCATCGTCCACGGACCATGGACAACTTGTTTGATTGTATTATGTTGTGGAAATGGACTGTATTGTGATTGTGATTGTATTGTGATAAATAAAATATTTGAATAATAAAAATATCATTTTTGTTGTATATATAAGCTGTATAAATTATTCATATGATGAATAAAATATTTGAATAATAAAAATATCATTTTTATTGTATATATGTATTGAAATAAATATTCATTTACAAATCAGACGATTTGTTTATGTACACCCATTTGACTGATATGGATTGGGACGATATATTTTACACATCGCCCAACTGCACAAATAATAACCAGTATTTGTTGTCTGAAAACCCCACATGGGTATTGGGATGATATTTGACATACACTGATCCCAATAATTAGTGATATGTCAATCGATGGGTTGACAGGTTGTAATGAGCATTATTTATTTATTTTTAGCGCTTATACAGTTGTGTAATGCACTCTGGATGATGGTTGACTGTGTTTGATTATTGTTGTGTACATGTGTGTATGAAATCCATATAAATAAAAGTATATGGTAATTGACTGTGTCTGATTCCAGTTCAGAATTAACGAATATTTTAAAATAATATTCAATGAATATTGAAATGTGAAGCCGTGTTAAGTAGTTAAACGCCATTGGAACACGAACGGGAATTTTGTCAATTTTATTCATTTTATAATGAATATCGAAAAGTGATTTTAAAATTGGATATTTTGAAAATATTATCATTTTAATATTAAAATGATATGGAATATTCAAATTTAATTTGAAATGGAATTGAAATCTGAGACGACCCCAAACCCCGTACTGACGGCGGCAAGGGTAATCCGTGGAATATAACACAGAATCAGATAATAGCAGAACAGAAATAAATAAATACACCAGATAATGAACAATAAAATATACTGGATAAAAGTAATCATCAGAGTTACACAGTATACAGGATCATACTTAGTACAAATACAGTTCAGCTATACATATATGTCTACAGCGGAAAACAAACAAAATATGTACAATAGGAGCTGAACAGCATAAAAAGAGATAAATGATAGAATCCATCTTCAGCTCCAGCTATCCAGAAAGAACCAACTAAACCTGAATACAAGGATGCCCGTGTAGAAAAAGGGGCACCCGAGTTTGAAAGTGAAACAAACTACGAGTCAGTCATGGGACTGGTATGAGAAATCTACTCAACACATTTCAAATATGGCTAATCACAGGACCACGCCACTTTCGTGGAACGGGTTGACTCCATTGGATTGCCGGTGCTTTAAAAACAAATCATTCTTTTAAACATCGCAATGCTTTTTATAAAAATGAAGCCATTATAAGACTCAGTTTCCATCACACAATGCAACGCAAACCGAAGGATAGAGTTTTTACCTTATAACGGCCAAAATATGCTTGATACGAATAAAACAAAGGCATTTGATATTACTACTAGTGTTTATATGTTTCGAAAACAATTTCAAATCATAACTATCAATCATAGACGACATGAGCGTCCCATGCCACTATGTCGCCAAATATCTATACAATCGAAACCGCACAATCACGTATTTGGAAATTGGATTTCCGTCATGAACCAAGGCAAAAGATAGTCCTTACCGAATTCGCGACTCTCTAGCCCGAGCCACAGGATCAGAGCTCGAGTGACCCTAGGAGCGACAGGGCCGGTCCACCGATGTGGATTAAAATTCCTGAACAATATGTTTCCCCGCCCTTTGGGGCGTAAACGAGCCAACGAATGACTCCATCGGACCCGGATCGTCCGATCAAACCGAGGTGCCTCGCAACAGCAACAACCACACAGGTGAAAAGTATATAAATGTCAAGGCTGGTAGGTCACTGACACCACCCTAGCTAGAAAGAAACGCATGTCCTCACTGAGGACCTTCCTCCCGTTTCTGGTTCATACCGGGTGTGAGGCTCGCGATTTCACGTTATACAAAAAGCTACGCCACACAGGCGGTGCTTTGATCATCACCACAAGACTTTGCTTTTCAACAGAAGCCCTGCTCATTTGCCACTTTGGCATGCCACACTAGCAATTCATGCCATGCGACTGATGTCCATCGATATACAACCTCTGAGCTCGTGCGTTTCAGAGAAGGGCGTTAAGCAAAGGAATAAATTCTCCGCCGCCAAACAGATGTATATTTAATAGAGATCAATCAACACAGAATAAAATCCACTGTCAGACACACAGTCCATTTACAAGTCCGTTCTGGGTCTGAATGAAACCGGAGGCACTATATACCTCGCAAACCCATCGATCACCACGTACGTCTAGACGATCACCACACATTATCCATATTTCGGGATGCCTCCCAATCAGGACCTCGGTTACCATCGAAACGAGGTGAAGATCTCTGGTCTTCGACCACCGTCTTCATCTTCGATTTCTTATCGTCGATTTAGTTATTCAGAATGGGATAAACCCGGTCTTT
Source organism: Allium sativum (assembly GCA_030737875.1). NCBI lineage: Eukaryota > Viridiplantae > Streptophyta > Magnoliopsida > Asparagales > Amaryllidaceae > Allium > Allium sativum. The sequence continues at coordinate 954,491,089 of CM060915.1, forward strand.
CTGAGCAACTCGCGTATATAATAAACAAGTGCAACACTAACATACACACGCATCATTTCAATTCATTAGTCACTAACTGTCAATCAGTAAGAGAACGATTTCCCAAATATTAACCATGAAGGCCGAAACCAACATCAGATCAACACCCAGGAAACCATTCGACTTAGCCAACCTTCAGTTAATTTCTAAATCACATCCATATCGTTTATAATATTTTATAACGATTTATCGCTATTTTTATTTATTTTAAAATAGCCAATTTATTCAAAACGACGCTTCGGGCCATAACGCGACCGTGGCGCTGTTTTTCTTCAGATTTGATTTACACATATCTGAAAATCTAACCATTGGATCTTCACAAAATTTACATCATTAGAAAGATCTTTTCAAAACGAATCCAACGGTTCCAGTTTCGGGAAAATCCGACGGTCGGATCTCCCGGTATAATCGTTTGAAGTTTCGATTTCAAAATACGAACTGCAGCGTCGTTATTCGATTAAATATAATTATATTTATATATATATAATCGATTCTGGCGCTGTTTTTCTTCAGATTTGAATTAAACATTCCAGACAATCCAACCGTTGGATTTTTACAAAGTCGGTGCCATTGGAAAGATTTTTCCAAAGCGAACCCAACGGTTGCGATTTCAGGAAAATCCGATGGTCGGATCTCCCGTACTAATCATTTGAAATCACGGTTTCAAAATACGAACTGCAGCGTCGTCATTCGATATATTTCAATTCTATTTAAATATATATATCGATTCTTCGATTTCAAAACTATATTTTTTCCGTACATTTGATAAAAAATGATATTTTTATCTAACTGTCTTTTATTTCAACACTTCACTATATTTAACAAGTCATGTATATAATAAAAATGTGATTTTTATTGTAAAACAATTCATTTCAAAACACTATTATTTCATATAGTTTATATAGATGATAAAAAGGTGATTTTTATTATAAAACAATTTATTTTAAAACAAGGTCATTTTACATAGTTCATATAGATGATAAAAAGGTGATTTTTATTATAAAACAATTTATTTCAAAATATGAATACCATTCAACACATGAATTTTTATTCAACGAATGAATATCGATTCAACACATGAAGGTTTTCTATAGTTTATATACATAGATAAAAATGTGATTTTTATATTTAAAACACGAAGACCATTCAACACATGAATTTCTAATCAACGAATGAATATCGATTCAACACATGAAGGTTTTCTATAGTTTATATACATAGATAAAAATGTGATTTTTATATTTAAAACACGAAGACCATTCAACACATGAATTTCTAATTAACGAATGAATATCGATTCAACACATGAAGGTTTTCTATACAACGAATAATTATAGTTTCAGCAAATGAAAATAATTCAAACACATGAATATTATTCAAAATTTCGGCAGCATAACGGCAGGGTAGTTAAAACCGGGACCGTCCCTAGTACGGCTCCTCGCTCTACCTTAAAACCTCGCGGTTTTTGACAATGGGGATCATGCATCTAGTTCGCACGCAGGCGGCATGTATATATTTATTTCATTTCCACAAACTAATCCTATGTGGTTTCAACCAAATATTTCTCAACCACAAATGGGTATTTTTCAACCACAATCTATCAATATCAACCACAAACAATCCTAAACAACCATTTGCTATCAATCACTTTTCACACCAATCACAACCAATAAATATCGTCCATGGTTTGTGGACGAGGGGCGTATATATATATATTTATATGTAGCAATTCACTTCTATTTCAACACATATATAATTTTTACAATGCATATATAACTTATACATCGAACGTACAACTTATACAACGCTTATACAAGAGGTGTACAACGCTTATATAACTCATACATCGACTATATAATTTATACATCGTCGTTTTCCATATCGTTTATAAATTAGAAATCTCACATTGGGTTCCACTCCACCAAAAATAGCAGAAGGCTCAGAAAAATATGCGGTCTCTTCTAGAATGTAGAAGACGTCCACACGGTCACGATGTTTCCTGTTTCACCGAATTTCGTCAAAAAACGAAAAAGATATGATTTTTCAAAGTTTGCAACGGTTTAAAGGTGTCAAAACTGTTGAAAATAAACACAGCCGAATACCTCGTTTGAATCTTCAAAACTAGGTTTCAAATTATCTTCAAATCCGTTGATCGTTGCTTCGATCGGCCAGCGCCACCTCGACGGGCTAGGAGACGCGCACGTGCGCCAGGGAGGGGACCCAATTCGATCAACCTAGGTGGCGGCGGCGGCTCTATAAAGGCGGCAACTTCTCGGGCTCGGTTCTCTCGAACGACGCAACGATGGAGAGGGTAATGGGTATGGATTTAAAGAGGGGAGAAAACTCTACAAAAAGTTGAACTGGGGCAGTGGATTTCGTTGATCGGAGCGGTGGGAAAATGGCCTGGAAGCGGCGAATAGCTTTCCGCCGTATATCGCGATTACGGGGAGAGAGAAAATGAGGGATTTCCTTTTTTTATTTTTTAAAAAAATATGATTGGCCAGGGAAGTTTTAAAGGGGTTTTCTGACACGACCACCAATCTAAACCCAACGACTGTCGTCCCTAGCGTTTACCCCCATTCCGAACACAATGGGATATGTTTCGTAGGCCCATTCGACTGTTTCAGTCAGTTTTCCTTCAAATTAAAATATAAAACATTCAATATTTGATTTGAACGTGCATTTCAATTTGCCAGGGCCACAAACTGATTCGAAAAATTCCAGAAAAATAAATCTAGCTATGTTTTGATGATACGGTCCCAACAAAACTAGTTTCGTCGAATTCTGAGATCGTTTGCAAAAAGGCCCATTTCTGGTCGATCCAATTTAACTATAATTGACCAAAACACGTTTTCCTTTGCCACGCTCACATACTAGCTTCAAAAATTACGAAATTTGAAACCTAGCAATAACTTCACATCCCGGATCCAACAAAAGTGGTTTTGTCGAATTCCGAGGTCGTATGCAAAATGGCCAATTTCACGGGCTGTATAAATTCCATAGCGACCTTTCTGAAAATTCATTTGGCTATAACTTTTGCTTTCCGCTATGAAAATTCGATTTTTCAGATTCGTTAGAAAGGTATTCACTAACAGATTTAAATATTTTTGGTTTCACTCAAATCCGTTTTGTTTTGCACCCGGTACAGTCCGACAAAGTTTGAATTCAATTTTTTGAAACTGCAGCGCCATTTCAGGCCTTGTTTATAATTATAATTAATTATATTCGTTTTCAATTGTCGATTCAAACTCAGTTTTCATCGCTATTATTTAAAATATTTATTTTAAATATTTAAAATCCATTATTTTAGCCAATTTAAAAATTTTAAATTGGTTCAGATTTTCTAGGTCGTTACAATCTCCCCCACTTAAAACTTTTCGTCCCCGAAAAGGAACAAAGTCGAAAGTGGTTTGATTAATCAACTCTACGTCCGATCTGGCTTCCATTCTCCAACTTTTCAGTTTCTGAGAAATTTCAAATTCTTCAAAAATTTGAATTCTTCAAAAATTTGGCTAACACCCGGAATTTTCGTAAAATTTCGCCATAACCTCCTTTGTACGGGGAGGGGTTTGGAAATTTATTGGGCCGTATTAGGTACCCAATAAATCCTAATAAGCATACACATATTTATAGTGATATATTCTGGTGTTTACAGGGGAGCGTGTATTGATAATAACTCCAGAGAATAAATTCTCGTCACCCTGCCCCGTGTGGGAAATAAATAGTCCATGTGCCGTATCTAATAACTAGAGAGACGTGATTATTGTCAACTCCAGACCCGTGTGGGGTTTTTATTAATCTAGAAATTTAATCGTTACAATTTAAATAGTCCATATCAGTCATCGGTTCAACCTGTAAAATATAGTCATCGCCATACAAGCCTCTCGCTCGTATGGTAAATCTTCCACCTCGTCACACAAGCTCCAAATGCTTATGTGGTATATGATGAAGTATGCCTATCTTCTGAAGTATGCCATGTAACGTAGTTCAAAATTAATTGTTACTATCCTATGGCGACGTTTATTATTTCACACAGAAAAACCAGCACTCCGCATCCAATGGCATTCACAGGAGTTGATATAATAATATTTCGCATCCAACTCATTAAGGTTTACCTATTTGTCGGGCACGCAAATAAAATCTTTACTCAACAGCTAATCCATTTACCTGTTCAAACATATATAATGCACAAGTATATATATATTTCTATCTATTTTTAATCAGCTCAATGTGTGATTTGAATGAATAAATTCTACCATTCGTTCTCTTATTAATTAAATTAACTATCGTTTCAATAATTTAATTAATCTAATTTACTATCACACAACACCAACAACAATTAAATTGTTTTTAACTTCTCAAAAATATACTTTTATATATTCAAAAATTATATTTCTAAAACCAGACTATATATATAATCACAAATACGTTATTTAAAAACATATTACGCTCGACTCGTTCTGAGGCACCTCTGACCCCATCTCTAACGAGTTGTTCTGATCCTGCTGTACTCATACTAGGATATTACTGATCCTATCTGTATAGAGTTACCCGTCCTAGAACACTACTGGTTCTATTTCTGACGAGTTCGTTAATATGTTATATTCCAGAACTATGCTTAACCAAAGCTCTGATACCAAATGAGACGACCCCAAACCCCGTACTGACGGCGGCAAGGGTAATTCGTGGAATATAACTCAGAATCAGATAATAGCAGAACATAAATAAATAAATACACCAGATAATGAACAATAAAATATACTGGATAAAAGTAATCATCAGAGTTACACAGTATACAGGATCATACTTAGTACAAATACAGTTCAGCTATACATATATGTCTACAGCGGAAAACAAACAAAATATGTACAATAGGAGCTAAATAGCATAAAAAGAGATAAATGATAGAATCCATCTTCAGCTCCAGCTATCCAGAAAGAACCAGCTAAACCTGAATACAAGGTTGCCCATGTAGAAAAAGGGGCACCCGAGTTTGAAAGTGAAACAAACTACGAGTCAGTCATGGGACTGGTATGAGAAATCTACTCAACACATTTCAAATATGGCTAATCACAGGACCACGCCACTTTCGTGGAACGGGTTGACTCCATTGGATTGCCGGTGCTTTAAAAACAAATCATTCTTTTAAACATCGCAATGCTTTTTATAAAATTGAAGCCATTATAAGACTCAGTTCCCATCACACAATGCAACGCAAACCGGAGGATAGAGTTTTTACCTTATAACGGCCAAAATATGCTTGATACGAATAAAACAAAGGCATTTGATATTACTACTAGTGTTTATATGTTTCGAAAACAATTTCAAATCATAACTATCAATCATAGACGACATGAGCGTCCCATGCCACTATGTCGCCAAATATATATACAATTGAAATCGCACGATCACGTATTTGGAAATTGGATTTCCATCATGAACCAAGGCAAAAGATAGTCCTTACCGAATTCGCGACTCTCTAGCCCGAGCCACAGGATCAGAGCTCGAGTGACCCTAGGAGCGACAGGGCCGGTCCACCGATGTGGATTAAAATTCCTGAACAATACGTTTCCCCGCCCTTTGGGGCGTAAACGAGCCAACGAATGACTCCATCGGACCCGGATCGTCCGATCAAACCGAGGCGCCTCGCAACAGCAACAACCACACAGGTGAAAAGTATATAAATGTCAGGGCTGGTAGGTCACTGACACCACCCTAGCTAGAAAGAAACGCATGTCCTCCCTGAGGTCCTTCCTCCCGTTTCTGGTTCATACCGGGTGTGAGGCTCGCGATTTCACGTTATACACAAAGCTACGCCACACAGGCGGTGCTTTGATCATCACCACAAGACTTTGCTTTTCAACAGAAGCCCTGCTCATTTGCCACTTTGGCATGCCACACTAGCAATTCATGCCATGCGACTGATGTCCATCAATATACAACCTCTGAGCTCGTGCGTTTCAGAGAAGGGCGTTAAGCAAAGGAATAAATTCTCCGCCGCCAAACAGATGTATATTTAATAGAGATCAATCAACACAGAATAAAATCCACTGTCAGACACACAGTCCATTTACAAGTCCGTTCTGGGTCTGAACGAAACCGGAGGCACTATATACCTCGCAAACCCATCGATCACCACGTACGTCTGGACGATCACCACTCATTATCCATATTTCGGGATGCCTCCCAATCAGGACCTCGGTTACCATCCAAACGAGGTGAAGATCTCCGGTCTTCGACCACCGTCTTCATCTTCGATTTCTTATCGTCGATTTAGTTATTCAGAATGGGATAAACCCGATCTTTCTGAGCAACTCGCGTATATAATAAACAAGTGCAACACTAACATACACATGCATCATTTCAATTCATTAGTCACTAACCGTCAATCAGTAAGAGAACGATTTCCCAAATATTAACCCCGAAGGCCGAAACCAACATCAGATCAACACCCAGGAAACCATTCGACTTAGCCAACCTTCAGTTAATTTCTAAATCACATCCATATCGTTTATAATATTTTATAACGATTTATCTCTATTTTTATTTATTTTAAAATAGCCAATTTATTCAAAACGACGCTTCGGGCCATAACGCGACCGTGGCGCTGTTTTTCTTTAGATTTGATAAACACATATCTGAAAATCTAACTGTTGGATCTTCACAAAATTTACATCATTAGAAAGATCTTTTCAAAACAAATCCAACGGTTCCAGTTTCGGGAAAATCCGACGGTCGGATCTCCCGGTATAATCGTTTGAAGTTTCGATTTCAAAATACGAACTGCAGCGTCGTTATTCGATTAAATATAATTATATATATATATATAATCGATTCTGGCGCTGTTTTTCTTCAGATTTGAATTAAACATTCCAGACAATCCAACCGTTGGATTTTTACAAAGTCGGTGCCATTGGAAAGATTTTTCCAAAGCGAACCCAACGGTTGCGATTTCAGGAAAATCCAATGGTCGGATCTCCCGTACTAATCATTTAAAATCACGGTTTCAAAATACGAACTGCAGCGTCGTTATTCGATATATTTCAATTCTATTTAAATATATATATCGATTCTTCGATTTCAAAACTATATTTTTTCCATACATTTGATAAAAAATGATATTTTTATCTAACTGTCTTCTATTTCAACACTTCAATATATTTAACAAGTCATGTATATAATAAAAATGTGATTTTTATTGTAAAACAATTCATTTCAAAACACTATTATTTCATATAGTTTATATAGATGATAAAAAGGTTATTTTTATTATAAAACAATTTATTTTAAAACAAGGTCATTTTACATAGTTCATATAGATGATAAAAAGGTGATTTTTATTATAAAACAATTTATTTCAAAATATGAACACCATTCAACACATGAATTTCTATTCAACGAATGAATATCGATTCAACACATGAAGGTTTTCTATAGTTTATATACATAGATAAAAATGTGATTTTTATATTTAAAACACGAAGACCATTCAACACATGAATTTTTAATCAACGAATGAATATCGATTCAACACATGAAGGTTTTCTATAGTTTATATACATAGATAAAAATGTGATTTTTATATTTAAAACACGAAGACCATTCAACACATGAATTTCTAATTAACGAATGAATATCGATTCAACACATGAAGGTTTTCTATACAACGAATAATTATAGTTTCAGCAAATGAAAATAATTCAAACACATGAATATTATTCAAAATTTCGGCAGCATAACGGCAGGGTAGTTAAAACCGGGACCGTCCCTAGTACGGCTCCTCGCTCTACCTTAAAACCTCGCGGTTTTTGACAATGGGGATCATGCATCTAGTTCGCACGCAGGCGGCATGTATATATTTATTTCATTTCCACAAACTAATCCTATGTGGTTTCAACCAAATATTTCTCAACCACAAATGGGTATTTTTCAACCACAATCTATCAATATCAACCACAAACAATCCCAAACAACCATTCGCTATCAATCAATTTTCACACCAATCACAACCAATAAATATCGTCCATGGTTTGTGGATGAGGGGCGTATATATATATATATTTATATATAGCAATTCACTTCTATTTCAACACATATATAATTTTTACAACGCATATATAACTTATACATCGAACGTACAACTTATACAACGCTTATACAAGAGGTGTACAATGCTTATATAACTCATACATCGACTATATAATTTATACATCGTCGTTTTCCATATCGTTTATAAATTAGAAATCTCACATTGGGTTCCACTCCACCAAAAATAGCAGAAGGCTCAGAAAAATATGCGGTCTCTTCTAGACTGTAGAAGACGTCCACACGGTCACGATGTTTCCTGTTTCACCGAATTTCATCAAAAAACGAAAAAGATATGATTTTTCAAAGTTTACAAAGGTTTAAAGGTGTCAAAACTGTTGAAAATAAACACAGTCGAATACCTCGTTTGAATCTTCAAAACTAGGTTTCAAATTATCTTCAAATCCGTTGATCGTTGCTTCGATCGGCCAGCACCACCTCGACGGGCTAGGAGAGGCGCACGTGCGCCAGGGAGGGGACCCAATTCGATCAACCTAGGTGGCGGCAGCGACTCTTCAAAGGCGGCAACTTCTCGGGCTCGGTTCTCTCGAACGACGCAACGATGGAGAGGGTAATGGGTATGGATTTAAAGAGGGGAGAAAACTCTACAAAAAGTTGAACTGGGGCAGTGGGTTTCGTTGATCAAAGCGGTGGGAAAATGGCCTGGAAGCGGCGAATAGCTTTCCGCCGTATATCGCGATTACGGGGAGAGAGAAAATGAGGGATTTTCTTTTTTATTTTTATTTTAAAAAAAATATGATTGGCCGGGGAAGTTTTAAAGGGGTTTTCTGACACGACCACCAATCTAAACCCAACGACCGTCATCCCCAGCGTTTTACCCCCATTCCAAACACAATGGGATATGTTTCGTAGGCCCATTCGACTGTTTCAGTCGGTTTTCCTTCAAATTAAAATATAAAACATTCAATATTTGATTTGAACGTGCATTTCAATTTGCCAGGGCCACAAACTGATTCGAAAAATTCCATAAAAATAAATCTAGTTATGTTTTGACGATACGTTCCCAACAAAACTAGTTTCGTCGAATTCTGAGACCGTTTGCAAAAAGGCCCATTTCTGGTCGATCCAATTTAACTATAATTGACCAAAACACGTTTTCCTTTGCCACGCTCACATACTAGCTTCAAAAATTACGAAATTTGAAACCTAGCAATAACTTCACATCCCGGATCCAACAAAAGTGGTTTCGTCGAATTCCGAGGTCGTATGCAAAATGGCCAATTTCACGGGCTATATAAATTCCATAGCGACCTTTCTGAAAATTCATTTGGCCATAACTTTTGCTTTCCGCTATGAAAATTCGATTTTTCAGATTCGTTAGAAAGGTATTCACAACAAATTTAAATATTTTTGGTTTCACTCAAATCCATTTTGTTTTGCACCCGGTACATTCCGACAAAGTTTGAATTCAATTTTTTGAAACTACAGCGCCATTTCAGGCCTTGTTTATAATTATAGTTAATTATATTCGTTTTCAATTGTCGATTCAAACTCAGTTTTCATCGCTATTATTTAAAATATTTATTTTAAATATTTAAAATCGATTATTTTAGCCAATTTAAAATTTTTAAATTGGTTCAGATTTTCTGGGTCGTTACAAAATCGTTTTAAAATGAATTTATTATGGAATATTCAAATTTGATTTGAAATTTGAAATGGAATTGAAATCGTTTTAAAATGAATTTAAAACGAATTTATTAAGGAATATTCAAATTTCATTTGAAATTTGTAATGGAATTGAAATCGTTTTAAAATGAATTTAAAACGAATTTATTAAGGAATATTCAAATTTGATTTGAAATTTGAAATGAGATTGAAATCGTTTTAAAAGAATTTAAAATGAATTTATTAAGGAATATTCGTATTTGATTTGAAGTTTGAAATGAGACCGAAATCATTTTGAAATGAATTTAAAACGAATTTATTAAGGAATATTCAAATTTGATTTGAAATGAAGTTAAACCATTTTGAAAACGAATCTAAAACGATTTATAAAATACGTTTTAAATGGAAATCGACGAAATATATATAATATATACACTTAATGGCCTTAATTGAACGCGCCGCGGCAGCTTGCGAATTTCGACCATTGACTTCGAATGGACATTACGGGAGATCCGACTGTCGGATTCTCCTAAAATCAGAACCGTTGGGTTCGTATCGAAAAGAGCATTCCAACGAATATTAGAGATTTGAAATCTAACGGTTGGATTTGGAACTATGTCCAAATCAAATTTGAAAAAGGTCGCTGTAAGTGCAGTTCGATGGTCGTTTATGGAAATCGACTGTACGGGCCTTGATAAAATTATTAAAAATATCGATAATTTGTTTAAAATCATAATAAATGATTTAGAAAGAATTGAAATGAAAAATTCCATATTTGAAAAGATACAAGTATATTTTTATCGAAATGAACTAGTTATGAACTAGATTTGAAATCCAATAATTTTTAAATAAATAAATTGGATTTGTGAATGGTTTTAATATAACCAGAAATTTCCAATATAGGAATTGGAATGGATTTGAATCAAAAGTATCTTCAGAATGCGATACTTGTTGGTTTCAGAAATTGATATTGAATATAAGTCGATATATTTTCTATTCAGAGCCTTATATTTAATATCAAATTGGTTTTTGGGTTTATCGTGAACGGTGTTTTAAATAACACTTGTTCTTTAACCCGATTAATAATGGAATGAGATTTTGGGTTTGTCGTGAATGGTATCTTTAATAATATCGTTCCTAAACCCAATGAGGTTAAGAAAATTAGAGACTAACTAGAGATTAGCTATGTTAAATGGTTTCCTGGGTATTGATCTGATTTTGGTTTCGGCCTTCGGGATTAATACTTAGGGAATTGTTCTCTTACTAATTTACGGTTAGAAACTAATGGGATGGGGTCTTCAGTAACACTGTTCTTAAACCCCGTGTGAAAAGAATAAATATTTTAATTAAGATTATTAGAATTTCCAGTTATATTTTGTAACTGGAATAAAATGGAATGTGATTTTGGGTTTATCGTGAATCGTGTTTTAAATGACATGGGTTCTTTAACACAGTTAAAGACAAGATTTGATTTCTCAAGTTATATAATCATTAATATTGATTTTTGGGAAGATTGAAACTAAGTGGATTTTTAACGAATCTTTAATTAGATTGAAAGGATCGAGAATGGAGTATCACCAGTTTTGCTCCAAGCGATAGTTAAATCTTTAACTAGATTTCAACGTGAAATGGTAATTAAATTTACCAATAACACCGTGGTGTCAGATATGGAGTAGGACCAGCTTTGCTCCATGGGATGAATAAGTTGGGATTGGGAAATTAAACAAATGATTACTTCGGTAAGGTGCGCTTATCCCGACTAGTTTGAAAAACCTTAAAATGGTTTGAATTAATATCAAAAGGAAGAATATAGAATAAATTCAAAGAATTTATCTTTGATAAAATTAATGGGAACCTTTCCCAAAGGATATGAATATTTAAATAAAAGAGTATTCAGAATTGGAATGAGGCGTATGTTGTGTTTTTATAGCACTTGTTTATTATATATACGCGAGTTATTCGGAAAGGCCGGGTTTATACCCATTCTGAATAACTGATTCGACGATAAGTCGACGTTGAAGACGGTGGTTGAAGACTGGAGGTCTTTACATCATTTGGATGATTACTGATGTCTTGATTGCGCTGTACACCCAAGACGAGGTAATAAGTGGTGATCGTCCAGAAGTACTTGGAGATCGACCGGATATGTGAGGACCTCTCTCCTGTATTGGATATATGGGACGAGGAATAAGGTGCCTCCGGTTTTGTTTAGACCCAGAACGAACTTGTAAATGGATGTGTGTCTGACATGGGATTTTATTCTGTGTTGATTGATCTCAATTAAATATATGTCTGTTTGGCGCCGGAGAATTTATTCTCTTGCTTAACGCCCTTCTCTGAGACGTACGACCTCAGAGGTTATATATCGATAGACATCAGTCGCATGGCGTGAATTGCCTGTGTGGCATGCTGAGATGCAAATGGTCAAGGCTTCTGTTGAAAAGCAGAGTCTTGTGGTTGATGATCAAAGCATGACTTTAATATAGCATAGCTTTGTGTATAGCGTTAATTCGCGAACCTCGCACCCCCGTGTGAACCAAAAACGGGAGAGGACCTCAGGGAGGGCATGCGTTTCCTCCTAGCTAGGAGTGGTGTCTGGGTTTTGCAAGCCCAGATGTTTTATTTATGTGGATGATGGATAGCGAGGCGCCTCGGATATATCGGCACTGTGGGGCCGATGGATGGTTTGGTCGATATACTGACCAATTTTATGCCCCATAGGGCGGGGAAACGTGTTGTTCAGCCATTTTAATCCACCTTTGCACTTCGGGCGGACCGGCAATAACGATCCAAGGTGCAGTTGTGGCTGTTCCTAAGGCTCGGGCTAGAGAGTCTCGAATTAGCACAGGATGATCCCTTTGCCTTGGTTCACCGATGGAAATCCAACTTCCAATACGCGACTTTGCGGTTTTGATTGTAGAGCCTAATATTGGCGAATTGATATATGGTACCCTTGCCGTCTAGAATTGATACATTTATATTTGAAGTTGTTTTAAACACTATACACTTATAGTAGTATCAAATGATTTGTTTTAACGTACCAAGCATGTTTGGCTATTATAAGGGAAAACCCTATCTTCCGGCTTGCATTGCATTGTGTGATGGGACCTGGGTTTTATTATAGCTTCATTTTTTCCAAAAAGCATTGCGCTATTTTGTTGTATGTACTGGTATTCTTGGGAGGAAACTCGTTCCATGTTATACGACGTGGTCTCTTGATATATCTTATTTTAAAGTAAAGTTTTAAATAACTGTTTTAGTTCTCACAACAGTCACATGACTGACCTGGAGTTTATTGTTTTAACCTAAACTCTGGGTGCCTCTATTTTCCACACGGGCAACTAGTAGTTGGGTTTTGCAGATATTATATTCATAGGATCCTGGTTTATAGCTGAAGGGATATTCGGAAAGTTCTGTATCCGTGTATTTCTTTCAGTTGTGTTTTGTATTATTTTTCCGCTGCTATATATTTAAATGTAATTTAAATCTCTGATATTTATCAAATGTATTTTATTCATTCATACTCTGTAATATTCTTGTATTCTGATGGAATTGTTGTAATAAGCAATGAAATGTTCTTCTGTTTGTGTTCTGATTTGTCATGTTCTCCTTATAATCCGGGCTTTCCTTTACGGGGAAGTTTGGGTCGTCTCATTTGGTATCACAGCTTTGGTTTACAGAGCTCGAGAACAAGGCACGTTAGAACCAAACGAAAGAATTCATCAGAGATTGGATTAGTATATCCAATGAGAATGACTCGTTAGAGATCGGATCAGTAGTATCCTAGAATGAGTCGGAAGAGTGTTGTTTTTCAAATTAAGATGAAAACAATTTTAGTTTTGAAAATTTAAATCATATTATATGTATTTGAATATTTATTTCATATTGATTTCGACAATCGAGTATATGGAGATTTTGGATATACGCGTAACTAACATGTATTCGAAGTCTCAAATATACTGGTTAGATATAGAATCACACTCTAGTCGCCCGGAGATGGTACTGAGATTGTCATGACATCATCAGTATTTATGTTCGAGTTTCGAAAGTGGGATATCTATATGTTTCCATTAGACTGGTGTGAGAACCAAAACTAGATAGGGTTATTGTTGTGAATTAGCGTCAAAACATGATTTTGTGTATATATATATCAAAGTTATGAATTTGAAAATTTATCAACTAATTGGTTGCTGGTTGTGTTATTTGATTAATTAAAATTTTGAACCATTTAGCCAAATTGAACAAATATTGAACTGAATGGAAAATTGTGTGAAATTGCAAACATATGTGCATGTATATATTGAACAGGTCATAGCAGGGAAGCTAAGCAGAGGAATAAAATTGTATGCCCGACAAATAGGTACATGTTTACTAATTTATTGGGTTTGGATGATTTTATGAGCCGGTTGGCTTTTTCTTTTTAAGATGAGAGGGCCTATGTGGTGGTTTGGTGATTTTCCCGATGCTCCCCGTACAAAGTAAGTTATGGCGAATTTTTTTGAAAATTTAGTGAAACTAAAAATATTTGAATCTGTTTGAAAATATCTTTCCAACGAATCTGAAAAATCAAAATTTCATAGCGGGAATAAAAAGTTATGTCCAGTTGAAGATTCAGAATAGTCGCTATGAAAATATAGCCCTTAAAAATAGTGATTTTGCAAACGACCTCCGTTTTCGACGAGACCACTTTTGTTGGATACGGAGTGTCAAATTATTTCTGGATTCCAAAATTCATAATTTTTGAAATCAATATGTGAGCGTGGCGGATTAAACATGTTTGGTAATTTAAATTTGAATTTAATCGACTAGAAAATGGGCATTTTTCAAATGGTCTCCAAATTCGACGAAATTAGTTTTTTTATACCATATCATCAAAACATAGCCAGATTTATTTTTCTGGAGTTTTTAGGGTCCGTATGTGGCCCCAATAAATTAAAATGTACGTTTGAATTTAAAATATAATGATTTATATTTTAAATTTAGCGGAAACTGGTCGTAACAGCCGAATAGGGTTACAAAACATATCCCATTGTGTTCGGAATGGGGGTAGTTAGCTAGGGGCGACAGTCGTTGGGCTTGATCTGGAGTTCAAATGTGAAATTCACTTTTTAGAATTTAATTGAAGTAAATAACATATTAATTTATATAAATACCCCTCTTATAACCCTCAGCCCCCTTTAGAAACCCTAGCCGCCAATTGAACCAACGATCCAAGAGCTCCGATTTTCCCCCTCAAATCGCGGCTAAATCGTGTAGAATTGGATGATGGTTTCCAAGCAAAAATTAAAGTGCTTCCTCTCCTCTTTAAATCTATACCCTAGTGATCGTTTCTGGTTCATCGAAGGGGGAGATTTTGTGCCTCAAAGCAGCGTCGTTCAGGAGGAAATTGGAGGTGCAGGGGGCAGTCGAAATGATCAAAGAGGGGCGACGGAGGTAGGGTTTGGCACGGGCTTTGACGTGGTGGCCGTGGATGAACTTCCGGGGGCGTATTCTGGCGGCGCGACGATGGTTTTGGTGGGGATCAGAATCGAGGGGGGGAGGGGGTTACTGAATTAGAGAGGGTAATTAATTTTTAATTATACTCCTTGATTATATCGTTAGCTATTCAATGTATCCAACGCGATAACTTCTTCATTCGAGGTCCAAATTGCGCGAAACTGGATCCGCTGCGATCGTGGGGACGAGAGCTTCATAACAAAACTGACCGCATCCAAAACGGAGCACGTTGGAATTTAAAGCAAATTCAAATCCGAACAGCGGTGAAATTCAGAAATAAAAGAACTAAAGTGAGAACTTCTCACTAAAATTATTTCTGTACTGTTATTTATTTTGTAACTGCATATATGAACTGCTCCCCGTCATCCACAGACCATGGACAACTTGTTTGATTGTATTATGTTGTGGAAATGGACTTTATTGTGATTGTATTGTGATAAATAAAATATTTGAATAATAAAAATATCATTTTTGTTGTATATATAAGCTGTATAAATTATTCATATGATGAATAAAATATTTGAATAATAAAAATATCATTTTTATTGTATATATGTATTGAAATAAATATTCATTTACAAATCAGACGATTTGTTTATGTACACCCATTTGACTGATATGGATTGGGACGATATATTTTACACATCGCCCAACTGCACAAATAATAACTAGTATGTGTTGTCTGACTACCCCACATGGGTATTGGGATGATATTTGAAATACACTGATCCCAATAATTAGTGATATGTCAATCGATGGGTTGACAGACTATAATGAGCGTTATTTATTTATTTATTTTTAACGCTTATACAGTTGTGTAATGCACTCTGGATGATGGTTAACTATGTTTGATTATTGTTGTGTACATGTGTGTATGAAATCCATATAAATAAAATTATATGGTAATTGACTGTGTCTGATTCCAGTTCAGAATTAACGAATATTTAAAATAATATTCAGTGTATATTGAAATGTGAAGCCGTGTTAAGTAGTTAAACGCCATTGGAACACGAACGGGAATTTTGTCGATTTTATTCATTTTATAATGAATATAGAAAAGTGATTTCAAAATTGGATATTTTGAAAATATTATCATTTTAATATTAAAATGATATTGAATATTCAAATTTGAAATGGAATTGAAATCGTTTCAAAATGAATTTAAAATGAATTTAAAATGAATTTATTAAGGAATAATCAAATTTGATTTGAAATTTGAAATGGAATTGAAATCGTTTTAAAATGAATTTAAAACGAATTTATTAAGGAATATTCAAATTTGATTTGAAATTTGAAATGGAATTGAAATCGTTTTAGAATGAATTTAAAACGAATTTATTAAGGAATATTCAAATTTGATTTGAAATTTGAAATGAAACTGAAATCATTTTAAAATGAATTTGAAACGAATTTATTAAGGAATATTCAAATTTGATTTGAAGTTTGAAATGGGATTGAAATCGTTTTAAAATGAATTTAAAACGAATTTACTAAGGAATATTCAAATTTGATTTGAAATTTGAAATGAAGTTGAAATCTTTTTGAAAAAGAATCTAAAAGGATTTATAAAATACGTTTTAAATGGAAATCGACAAAATATATAATATATATATTATATATATTTAATGGCCTGAGTAGAACGCGCCGCGCCGCGGTAGTTCGCGAATTTCGACCATTGACTTCGAATGGACATTACGGGAGATTCTACCGTCGGATTCTTCTAAAACCGAAACCATTGGGTTCGTATCGAAAAGAGCATTCCAAAGAATATTAGATATTTGAAATATAATGGTAGGATTTGGAATTATGTCCAAATAAAATTTGGGAAAGGTCGCTGTAAGTGCAGTTCAATGGCCATTTATGGAAATCGACTGTACGGGCCTTAATAAAATTATTAAAAATATCGATAATTTGTGTAAAATCATAATAAATGATTTGGAAAGAATTGGGATGAAAAATTCCATATTTGAAAAGATAAAAATATATTTTTATCAAAATGAGCTAGTTATGAACTAGATTTGAAATCCAATAAATTTTAAATAAATAAATTGGATTTGTGAATGGTTTTAACATAACCAGAAGTTTCCAATATAAGAATTGGAATGGATTTGAATCAAAAGTATCTTCGGAATATTCCGATATTGAATTCCGTGATTATACGGATATTGTGGAGGAATTTGGAAGATATATATATCGTTATTCCAATACGATACTTGTTGGTTTCAGAAATTGGTATTGAATATAAGCCGATATATTTTCTATTCAGAGCCTTGTATTTAATATCAAATTGGTTTTTGGGTTTATCGTGAACGGTATTTTAAATAACACTTGTTCTTTAACCCGATTAACAATGGATTGAGATTTTGGGTTTGTCGTGAATGGTATCTTTAATAATACCATTCTTAAACCCAATGGAGTTAAGAAAATTAGAGACTAACTAGAGATTAGCTAAGTTGAATGGTTTCCTGGGTATTGATCTGATGTTGGTTTCGGCCTTCGGGATTAATACTTAGGGAATTGTTCTCTTACTAATTTACGGTTAGAGACTGATGGGATGGGGTCTTCAGTAACACTGTTCTTAAACCCCGTGTGAAAAGAATAAATCTTCTAATTAAGATTATTAGAATTTCCAGTTATATTTTTTAATTGGAATAAAATGGAATGTGATTTTGGGTTTATCGTGAACCATGTTTTAAATGACATGGGTTCTTTAACCCGGTTAAAGACAGGATATGATTTCCAAAGTTATATAATCATTAATATTGATTTTTGGGAAGATTAAAACTAAGTGGATTTTTAATGAATCTTTAATTAGATTGAAAGGATCGAGAATGGAGTATCACCAGTTTTGCTCCAAGCGATAGTTAAATCTTTAACTAGATTTGAACATGAAATGGTAATTAAATTTACCAATAACACAGTGGTGTTAGATATGGAGTAGGACCAGTTTTGCTCCATGGGATGAATAGGTTGGGATTGGGAAATTAAACAAATGATTACTTCGGTAAGGTGCGCTAATCCCGACTAGTTTGGAAAACCTTAAAATGGTTTGAATCGATATCCAAAGGAAGATTAAAGAATAAATTTAAAGAATTTATCTTTGATAAAATTAATGGGAACCTTTTCCAAAGGATATGAATATTTAAATAAAAGAATATCCAGAATTGGAATGAGGCGTATTTTGTGTTTTTATAGCACTTGTTTATTATATATACGCGAGTTATTCGGAAAGGCCGGGTTTATAACCATTGTGAATAATTGATTCGACGATAAGTCGACGATGAAGACGGTGGTTGAAGACCGGAGTTCTTTACATCATTTGGATGATTACTGATGTCTTGATTGCGCTATACACCCAAGACGAGATAATAAGTGGTGATCGTCCAGACGTACTTGGAGATCGACCAGATATGCGAGGACCTCTCTCCTGTATTGGACATATGGGACGAGGAATAAGGTGCCTCCGGTTTCGTTCAGACCCAAAACGAACTTGTAATGGATATGCGTCTGACATTGGATTTTATTTTGTGTTGATTGATCTCTATTAAATATATATCTTTTGGTGGCGGAGAATTTATTCTCTTGCTTAACGCCCTTCTCTAAGATGTACGAGCTCAGAAGTTATATATATCGATAGACATCAGTCGCATGGCGTGAATTGCCTGTGTGGCATGTTGAGATGCAAATGATTAAGGCTTCTGTTGAAAAGCGGAGTCTTATGGCTGATGATCAAATCACGGCTTTAATATAGCATAACTTTGTGTATAACGTTAATTCGCGAGCCTCGCACCCCGGTGTGAACCAGAAACGGGAGAGGACCTCAGGGAGGGCATGTGTTTCCTTCTAGCTAGGAGCGGTGTCTGGGTTTTGCAAGCCCAGATGTTTTACTTATGTGGATGATGGATAGCGAGGCGCCTCGGATGTATCGGCACTACGGGGCCGATGGATGGTTTGGTCGATATACTGACCAATTTTATGCCCCATGGGATGGGGAAACGTATTGTTCAGGCATTTTAATCCACCTTTGCACTTTGGGTGGACCGGCCCTGACGATCCAAGGTGCAGTTGCGGCTGTTCCTAAGGCTCGGGCTAGAGAGTCTCGAATTAGCACAGGATGATCCCTTTGTCTTGGTTCACAGATGGAAATCCTACTTCCAATACGTGACTTTGCGGTTTTGATTGTAGAGCCTAATATTGGCAACATGATATATTGTACCCTTGCCATCTAGGATTGATACATTTATATTTGAAGTTGTTTTAAACACTATGCACTTATAATAGTATCAAATGATTTGTTTTAACGTACCAAGCATGTTTGGCTATTATAAGGGAAAACCCTATCCTCCGGCTTGCGTTGCATTGTGTGATGGGACCTGGGTCTTATTTTAGCTTCATTTTTTCCAAAAAGCATTGCGTTGTTTTGTTAGATGCACTAGTATTCTTGGGAGGAAACCCGTTCCGTGTTATACGGTGTGGTCTCTTGATATATCTGATTTTAATGTAAAGTTTTAAATAACTGTTTTAGTTCTCACACCAGTCACATGACTGACCTGGAGTTCATTGTTTTAACCTAACTCTGGGTGCCCCTATTTTCCACACGGGCAGCTAGTAGTTGGGTTTTGCAGATATTATATTCACAGGATCCTGGTTTATAGCTGAAGGGATATTCAGAAAGCTCTGTATCCATGTATTTCTTTTAGTTGTGTTTTGTATTATTTTTTCGCTGCTTTATATTTAAATTTAATTTAAATCTCTGATATTTATCAAATGTATTTTATTCATTCATACTCTGTAATATTCTTGTATTCTGATGGAATTGTTGTAATAAGCAATGAAATGTTCTTCTATTTGTGTTCTGATTTGTCGTGTTCTCATTACAATCCGCCTTTACGGCGAAGTTTGGGTCGTCTCAAATAAACTGAAGGATACTTAATTAAATATTGGGGATTAAGTAAAACAGGCTGTACCATTGCATTCGTCTCGGAATTCTAGTTCAAATAGACTCCGAGTTTTCATAAAACAGACATCGTATGAAGAAGATAAAAAGGTTAGAAGTTTGTATATATATAAGGAGGATATATATAAATAAATCAAACTAGAAATTCAAAATAAATCAAATTAGAGGGGCACAAACCAACGCGGAAAAATGACCTGTTGGGGGTCGACCCACACCCTAAGGGGTTGACCCTTATATGGGTCGACCCATATAAGGGTGTGTCGACCCCTGGGTCGACCCACCCCATATCTGGGCAGATTCATTTTTTGAACCTGGACTTGTTTGTTTGTTGGGTTTGTTGGAGATAGTCTACATGAAGGCCATCATTTCTATTGTTTTCCTACAACTAAAATAATGGAGACAAGGAGATGCTGCCTCAGATTGGATTGAATCAGACTATCTTCTACAACACCTACATGTACATACATCAGAGTCATTTCTTCTAATCCGATCCAATCTATGTGAGTTCATGTTACTTTTAGATATAAAAATTTAACAGTAACCCTGACATGTTAATAAACCCGGATCTGAGTATATGCCTAATTCTATTCTTCTCCCTCTCTTATTTCGTTTTTATTCTATAAGCCTAAGCTACCATCGAGCCTAGGACATTCTCGTAAGAGACATATGTATGAATGAAATTGGTACAAATAGGTAATGTTTGGGAATGAAAATAAAAGAGGGAAACTTGGGGAATGTCTTGTACTGTGGTATATAACTGAAATTTGGGGTGTATGAACATGTAAAACTGTAGGCTCAATTCAAAGATTAAGGGGAACATGTTAATAAACTATAAGTAACCTGTGAAATTTGTTAAAACTATGGGGTTAAGTAAACCTGTTTAATCTGTTGGGGTTGTATGAAATTGTTAATCTAAAAACTTAACCTATTATATCTGTTGGGGTTATAAGAAACTGTTTACCTGTAACCAATTAAATTTTTTGGGGTTATATTATAAGACTTAACCTGTTTAAATCCTAGTTAATTGGGGGCACATGTTTAGGGGTTTGACTTGTGCGTCTGCTGTGTGGGACCCATATTAGTCAGTAACCCATTCTGGTGGTAAACGGGGAAACCACACTAGGAAAGGGTCTGGGCACTTTACTGAACTAATTGTAAGAGGTTCATCTGGAAAGGGGTGTTCGATGGTGCGTTCCAACAGGGTCATGTGCATGCATGGGTCCGACCTTCCTGGGATAATAAGATGCTGTAGCACCTATAAATAGGTATGTGTCCTTCTGTAGTTTGTCACTTTAAGAAGTAATACACGCTACTGTAGGGCCGACACAAGGTATTTACGAGTTTGGGAGCCGATCGCTTGGGGGTAGTAATTATGGTACATCTAGTCCTGCCTGTTTAGGTACCTATTATTTCTGTTTGGGGTAACACTCGTTATTCCTATTAGGGTACCTGCTATTTTTGTTTGGGGTAAAACCCGTTATGTAACTAGAAGTACACCTAAATCTACCATTATATTTCTATTGGGATCGTTCTTTTTCTGTTAAGTAATTGGAAAACACCTAATCCGGTATACCAGTATTGGTGTAGAGAAAGTAGTTGAGAATCATAGTTAATCATGTTTGTTCTGCTTATCATATTCATCATGTTTATACCTGTTATATGTTATTGTTATCTCTCATCTAGTTTATTTGCCTGTCTTGATACTTTTACTTCTTTATATGCTAAAGGTCACTGGACTCGCTAGACTTTATGTCTGACCCGTTTTGTTTCCTTTTTCTCTCTTTCTTTTTTCTCCTGTAGGTTCTCAAGGTGGGAACGCTTAGGCCTGATTAGGACTTTCTCTCTCTTCTATTTCTGCTTGGATCTGGATCTGCTTTGATGTATTGCTTCGACTATTTGTCTTCTTTATTATGGCTACATATGGGGATTATGATTTTTCATTTCTGTACTCTGATGGTTTTTAGCGCAAGACAGATGTTTTTGTTTGATGTATTTTGTTCTAGTATTTTAGCCTGATGTTGTAACTGGATTTGAGACTACGGTGTTTTCTATTGAAAATAAAGTTTTAAATTTCCGCTGCTATTTTATATATTTGTCTTATGAGATTCTGTTTCTATTTACCTATAACACTTCATGGAACTTAAGGCATTCTAATAAAGAGTGATGTTAACAGGCGTGGGGTGTCACATTTGGTATCAGAGCAGAAGGTTACAAGATCAGATAAAAGTTTTGAAAAAATGTTTTCAAAAGCTAAGTATTTTCAAGAAAAGTCTATTTTTGAAAAACATGTTCTCCAAGGCCATATGAAACTTTTTTCTGATTCTCTGTTTAAATCCCTTTTCCTTTTATTTTCAGCATGCCTGGGGAACAGAATCTTCCAGTGGTCATTCAGATACCGGCTTGATTCCATAGATATCTTGATGCTATGACACCTACCGGAGGCCAAGGAGATGCCCCTCCCCCAGTAGCAGCAGTTGTTCCTCCACCTCCGTGAGTAGATTATTTCTCTAAGATATGCAAGGATTTCTGTGCTATTGGAGGAAAACCATTCTATGGAACTGAAAAGTTTATGTAAGCACGGAATTGGCTACGAGAGACAGAGAACTTGTTTGGACTGTTTTAGGTCGACGACCGTAGAAATATACAGTTGGCCGCATGGCAGCTTAAGGACGAGACTTCATTTTGGTGGGAAGTGACAATAACAGGGCGTCCAGTAGATATTTGTGTTGATTTCCGACAAAGGTTCGAGATGAAGTTTCTTTCTCAGGCAGAAGAGAGTATACAAATGGAGAGATTTTTAGCACTCAAGCAAGGAAGTATGTCTATTAAAGAGTATGTCAATAAGTTCAATCAACTGGCAAGGTTTGGTCTGGAACTGGTGAATACCCGCCTAAGAAAGCTTTAAGATTTACGAGAGGGTTGAATCAACCTCTCTAAGCATTGACATTGTCTCATCTATACTATATTATAATTATTGAGCTTGATTTTCTTAGCTCCTAGGCATGCCACGTCAACAAAAAACCGAACCAACTCTGTTTCCCTTCTTTTTACGCATGACCAAATTTTGATTATTCTCCCTTCACCAATTTTGAGATATTCACATAGCCTCCATGGTCAGATATATCAATATCCGATTGGCGTTAATCGTTCTATTCGCCATCATCTCTCCAATCCTCTTCAGAGTTGAAGCTCTAGATTCATCTCTTATCAGTTTTTTTAACCTAATTTTAATTGGGTCGAAGCCTGTTGAATCTCCACTGCTTGATTCACGACAGTTACCAATAATCGATCTTTGCCTTTCTCTTCGCACCTGCAACACGTAATATTATTCTTCCAATGCTGATTGCTCATCATAGATGTGGTATGGGGTAAAATTTCGAGCCCTAAATTTCTATTGTTGTTCTATTCACAAGATTCCTTTCGATGTGGTTGGATTTGGTTGTTGAATTTCATATCTTTTGGAAATTTAGTCCTTTCTACTCATCTCACATCTTTAGTACTATGGGTCATTCAGTCTGAATCTGCATAATGAATATTCTATATAACAAATGATAATTCGATCGAGTCCTTAACAGTCTAGCATCATGAATAGTAAAGCAAGCATATTTAACCTAGAAAAATATTAATGTATACTGATCCAGTTTTAAATGCATTTCTTAAAAAATGTCTAGTGTTACAAATTTTCAGTTTTAAAGGCAGAAACAGTTTGTGTAGTCCTATTATTTTGGGTAACAGCATGCTTGAATCCGCTCCTTGGCCGTTTTCTTATTACTATAAAAAAGCAATTAATGTGGCTATTGGAAGCTACTAATCATTTTTAAAAGTAATAGATGTTTGTGCCAAATTAAGGCAAAAAACCACCATAGTTGTGACTGCATTTTTTTAGTATATATTTATTTAAATTACATGTAGATGATCTATCTTTTTAGAAACAAGCTTGAGGAACCACACGAAAAGCTTTCATTAATTACCTGAGTAGAGGAGCATGTTCAGTTTCTTCTATCTCTTTTTAAATTGTACTTTTTAACCCACACTCTATATTAACTTATCAAAATCATATGCTTTTAATATCTGTATCATTGTATATTTTGAAATCTTATATTTTATAAATCCCCTTTGTTTTCTAGTGGAATTAATTTATCTTCAATTTTAGATGTTTAATTATGGACAAGGTTTGCTGCATATTCACAAAGTTCTCCAAGAAAAAGTTTCTTCGTTTTGATTTCTACGCTGATTAGGTTTCATCTTTGAGCAGATATATTGAGTCCTTCCTATTACTATTGGCTATTAATGTTCCTATGCGAATTCCATCCTTTTACATCTATAAGACTAAATTTTGGAATTTTCCTGCATGAAATGCTTTGGCTATTTGTTTCCACTGTTCTGATACTATGCTAGGAATATTTGGATTTTATATGGATGGTGAAATTTAAGATACAAAATTTTTACAAAGCTATACATGTTTAATCAAGATGGCTAAAACTGTTTTGAAATGAAACATTTTTAGTGTAAGATAGTGGATTGTATTTTAGACAAAACTCTTATTCATATTCTTACCTCTTTCTATTTTTAGAAGTAAGCGTAAATTAACAACATTCTTTTAGGTGAAATACAATAGTTTTGGATTTTGTGGCCAATATCACTCAATTGAAATACGTGAGTATATTATGGGTAATATAATTTAATACTCACATTTTAAAAGTTTATTTAGGTTACATTATGATGATTAATTTTGTATCCTAATACGTATGCTATTTAAAGTGTAGCTTTATTATCTATTTTGGAATGAAACTAAATTATTAATTTGATGGTTTCACTGGATTTGCGAGCCTTTGGAAGCAAAAGTTGCATGGTTGTAGATGGTATTATTGGTGATTCTTCTAATGCCACATATGTCATATTATGTAGATAATTTTTAAATGTTTGGAATAGTGCTGGTGGTATAAATACCAGTATATTTCCTAACATGTTCAATAGCATTCAACTACAACAACTTAGCATCCTTGCTTTTTGATTCCATTTTCCATAAAATCTTGGAAGTTGTATATATGTGGCAAACATAAGTGCCAAAATTCTATTACTTGCTCAATAATTAAATCAAGATACATCAATATATTTCCTTAAATTAATAGAAAATAAACATGTCCATTTTGATCAATGTTTCAATGCCTCAATGTCACAACCATAATTTATAATTTCATACTTTCTGTCAACTATCAATATAAGTTACAATGCATTGATGAATGAAATCATGTGCAAGTTAACGCTTCTAAATTTTAGCTTTAGCATTGATTAAATGATGTATGCGAAAAAATTGTTGACCACGGATTATGTTTAAATTTGGTAAAAGAACATATTTGTTTATACTTTGAACTAATTTAGAAAAGCTAGTGCACCCATTTGTAATGTCAATTCTAAATATATTCATATGAACACTTGTATATATTAAAAAAAATAAAGGAAAAGTTAATTGGCTACATCATTTGCTTCATATTCTTTTTTATAACGATTATTATCTAATTTTAAGCTGATTTTATCAACTTAAATTAGGCTTCTCATGGTGGACCAGTTGGTGCAACTGTTAGCGTGTCAACTAGCACATAGGTTATTAACAATCTTGGGAGGTAAATCATTTAGGTGAGTTTTCTTCCTTCCAATTTATATAACCAGTTATAAGTTATTTTTGTCATTGATTTGTTTACCCTAAGTTGACATATACCATTTCCATCTTTTCCTGATGCCTATAAGATTTGGATTAGTTTGGGAATTAATTTGGTCCATCATGCATAAGGAAAAACATCTATCCTGCAAAAATTTAGTATATTATTCCCATACTCTAAATGTCCAGTACCAATTAATTATTTAATCATTGTGTTGTTATTATACACGAACGACCCTATGTTAATTTCTTCAAAGCATTTTTTGTGTAGTATATAAAAATTTTCTCTTAAGGAAGATGAAGTTGTTCCAATACATGTCATGAATTCATTCTGTTAGGAAGAATGGATTATTCATTTTGTTAGGATGTGTGTATAGGAAAGTGCATATCAAATGAAGGAGTCCACATAATTTTATGTAAAATTGAGACGACCCCAATACCCCACACTGACGGTGGCAAGGGTAATCCGTGGAATATAACACAGAAACAGGCAATAACAGAACAAAATTAAATAAATACACCAGATAATGAACAATAGAATATACTGGATAAAAGTAATCATCAGAGTTACACAGTATACAGGATCTTACTTAGTACAAATACAGTTCAGCTATACATAAATGTCTACAGCGGAAATAAACAAAATATGTACAATAGGAGCTGAACAGCATAAAAAGAGATAAATAATAGAATCCATCTTCAGCTCCAGCTATCCAGAAAGAACCAGCTAAACCTGAATACAAGGCTGCCCGTGTAGAAAAAGGGGCACCCGAGTTTGAAAGTGAAACAAACTACGAGTCAGTCATGGGACTGGTATGAGAAATTCACTCAACACATATATAATTGGTTAATCACAGGACCATGCCACTTTCGTGGAACGGGGTTACTCCATTGGATTGCCAGTGCTTTAAAACAAATCTTTCTTTTAAACAACGCAATGCATTTTATAAAAATGAAGCCATTATAAGACTCAGTTCCCATCACACAATGCAACGCAAACCGGAGGATAGAGTTTTACCTTATAACGGCCAAAATATGCTTGATACGAATAAAACAAAGGCAATTGATATTATTGCTAGTGTTTATATGTTTTGAAAACAATTTCAAATCATAACTATCAATCATAGGCGGCATGGGTACCATATATCATGTCGCCATATATTTATACAATCAAAACCGCACAGTAACGTAATTGGAAATTGGATTTCCGTCATGAACCAAGGCAAAAGATAGTCCTTACCGAATTCGTGACTCTCTAGCCCGAGCCACAGGCAAGTACTCAGGCAAGCCTTCGGAGCGACAGGGCCGGTCCACCGACGTGGATTAAAATGCCTGAACAATACGTTTCCCCGCCCTTTGGGGCGTAAACGAGCCAACGAATGACTCCATCGGACCCGGATCGTCCGATCAAACCGAGGCGCCTCGCAACAGCAACAACCACATAGGTGAAAAGTATATAAATGTCAGGGCTGGTAGGTCACTGACACCACCCTAGCTAGAAAGAAACGCATGCCCACCCTGAGGTCCTTCTCCCGTTTCTGGTTCATACCGGGATGTGAGGCTCGCGAATTCACGTTATACACAAAGCTACGCCACACAGGCGGCGCTTTGATCATCACCACAAGACTTTGCTTTTCAACAGAAGCCCTGTTCATTTGCCACTTAGGCATGCCACACTAGCAATTCATGTCATGCGACTGGTGTCCATCGGTATACAACCTCTGAGCTCGTGCGTCTCAGAGAAGGGCGTTAAGCAAAAGAATAAATTCTCCGCCGCCAAACAGATGTATATTTAACAGAGATCAATCAACACAGAATAAACTCTAATGTCAGGCACACAGTCCATTTACAAGTCCGTTCTGGGTCTGAACGAAACCGGAGGCACTAAATACCTCGCAAACCCATCGATCACCACGTACGTCGGGACGATCACCACTCATTATCCATATTTCGGGATGCCTCCCAATCAGGACCTCGTTTACCATCCAAACGAGGTGAAGATCTCCGGTCTTCGACCACCGTCTTCATCTTCGACTTTCAATCGTCGGTCAATTATTTGAAATGAGAATTAACTCGGCCTTTTCAAATAATTCACGTATTTTTAGAATTTCAAATCAATTTATTTCAATGGTTAAATCAATCGACAACACCAATTTTGTTCTTTAATGTAATTTTCACACCAAACACATCCAACCATCAATTTCCACATAAATCGAGCAAATTCAGTTTACTTCCATTCCATATCGTTTATGATATTTTATAACGATTTATCGCTATTTTTATTTATTTTAAAATAGCCAATTTATTCAGAACGACGCTTCGGGCCATAACGTGGCCGTGGCGCTGTTTTTCTTCAGATTTGATTTACACATATCTGAAAATCTAACCGTTGGATCTTCACCAAATTTACATCATTAGAAAGGTCTTTTCAAAACGAATCCAACGGTTCCAGTTTCGGGAAAATCCGACGGTCGGATCTCCCGTACTAATCGTTTGAAGTTTCGATTTTAAAATACGAACTGCAGCGTCGTTATTTGATTTAATATAATTATATATATATATATATATAATCGTTTCTGGCGCTGTTTTTCTTCAGATTTGAATTAAACATTCCAGACAATCCAACCGATGGATTTTTACAAAGTTGGTGCCGTTGGAAAGATTTTTCCAAAGCGAACCCAACGGTTGCGATTTCGGGAAAATCCGATGGTCGGATCTCCCGTACTAATCGTTTGAAATCACTGTTTCAAAACACGAACTGCACGGCCACTTTTCGTTTTAATTTTATTTATATTTATATAAATATAGTTCATTCAACAATTTCAATATCGTTTTCACTTCAAATATTTCACTAACGCCTTTAAATTTTGGAAAATTTCGCCATAACCTCCTTTGTACGGGAGGGGCTGGGAAAATTCCCAAATAGCCACACGGGCGTCTCATGTCAAAAAGAAAAAGAAAAAGCCAAGCGGCTAGCCAACAGGCTCATAAAATCATCACCCAAACAAAACAGTAAATGTGTACCTATTTGTCGGGCACAAAATTTTATTCCTCTTCTCTAGCCCCTTTGTTATAACCTGTTCAATAAATATGCATGTACATATATACAGTTCTTATCACTTATCCTTTTCCATCTAACTTCATATTTGATTCCATTTGGTTTAAAAACACCATTCATTCTAATGTTGCATGCATAGGCAAAAATCATATCATTAGCTAATTAATGAATATTTCGACTCATGCATATTTATTTGAACGAGTTGCTATTTTTAACACTCCACATTTCCTACAATTCATGTATATAATAAAAATGTGATTTTTATTGTAAAACAATTCATTTCAAAACACTATTATTTTATATAGTTTATATGGGTGATAAAAATAGGATTTTTATTATAAAACAATTTCTTTTAAAACGAGATTATTTTACATAGTCCATATAGTTGATAAAAAGTGATTTTTATTATGAAACAATTTATTTCAAAATATGAATACCATTCAACACATGAATTTCAATTTAACGAATGAATATCGATTCAACACATGAAGGTTTTCTATAGTTTCTATATATAGATAAAAACATGATTTTTTTATATTTAAAACACGAATACCATTCAACACATGAATTTCTAATCAACGAATGAATATCGATTCAACACATGAAGGTTTTCTATTCAACGAATAAATATAGTTTCGGCAAATGAAAATAATTCAAACACATGAATATTATTCAAAATTTCGGCAGCATAACGGCAGGGTAGTTAAAACCGGGACCATCCCTAGTACGGCTCCTCGCTCTACCTTAAAACCTCGCGGTTTTTGACAATGGGGATCATGCATCTAGTTCGCACACAGGCGGCATGTATATATATTTATTTCATTTCCACAAACTAATCCTATGTGGTTTCAACCAAATATTTCTCAACCACAAATGAGTATTTTTCAACCACAATCTATCAATATCAACCACAAACAATCCCAAACAATCATTCGCTATCAATCAATTTTCACACCAATCACAATCAATAAATATCGTCCATGGTTTGTGGACGAGGGGCGTATATATATATATATTTATATATATAGCAATTCAATTTTATTTCAACACATATATAATTTTTACAACGCATATATAACTTATACATCGAACGTAAAACTTATACAACGCTTATACATGAGGTGTATAACGCTTATATAACCCATACATCGACTATATAATTTACACATCGTCGTTTTCCATATCGTTTATAAATTAGAAATCTCACATTGGGTTCCACTCCACCAAAAATAGCAGAAGGCTCAGAAAAATATGCGGTCTCTTCTAAAATGTAGAAGACGTCCATACGGTCACGATGTTTCCTGTTTCATCGAATTTTGTTAACACAGCAAAAAGATATGATTTTTTTACAAGTTTGCAACGGTTTAAAGGTGTTAAAACTGCGGAAAATAAACAAAGCCGTATGATTTCTAACCTGTTCAAAACTAGGTTTTTGTTTTTCGCAAGAACCGAGCAGCGTGGAGACGATCGGAGGGTACCACGGCCTAGAGCTACGAGAGAGCTTCCTGGCGATGGGGGTCTCGTGCAGTTCGGTGGCGGATCTGGGTCGTGGCGGAGATGGGAAGCGGCGAACTTTGGAGAGGGGGTTCTCGTCGATGCGACGACGAGGAGGGTCGAGGCTGGTCGGATTGGAAGAGTAGAGGAAGGGCTATCGATTCGAGGTGGTGGCGGCGGTGGAAGATGGTTGAGGCGGCGGGATTTTGGTCGGGAAGTTTGGAGCAAGCGGCGCCGTCAGTCGCGAAAAGGAACGAGGGTTTTTTTTATTTTTTTATTTTAAAATAAATAATGAAAGAAAAAATCCTATTCGCCGATATATATTTATTTCAAAAATTAGAGTTTTCTTAAACGAACCCCAAATTAAACCCAACGACTGTCGTCCCTAGCATTTTACCCCCATTCCGAACACAATGAGATATGTTTCGTAGGCCCATTCGACTGTTTCAGTCAGTTTCCATTCAAATCAAAATATACAACATTCAATATTCGATTTGAACGTACATTTCAATTTGCCAGGGCCACAAATTAATTCGAAAAATTCCAGAAAAATAAATCTAGCTATGTCTTGACGATACGGTCCCAACAAAACTAGTTTCGTCGAATTCTGAGACCGTTTGCAAAAAGGCCCATTTTTGGTCGATCCATTTTAACTATAATTGACCAAAACACATTTTCCTTTGCCACGCTCACACATTAGCTTCAAAAATTATGAAATTTGAAACCTAGCGATAATTTCACATCCCGGATCCAACAAAAGTGGTTTCGTCGAATTCCGAGGTCGTATGCAAAATGGCCAATTTCACGGGCTATATTCCATAGCGACCCTTCTGAAAATTCATTCGGCCATAACTTTTGCTTTCCGCTATGAAAATTCGATTTTTCAGATTCGTTAGAAAGGTATTCACTAACAGATGTAAATATTTTTGGTTCCACTAAAATCCGGATTGTTTTGCACCCGGTACAGTCCGACAAATTTTGAATTCAATTTTTGAAACTGCAGCGCCTCTTCAGGCCTTGTTTATAATTATAATTAATTATATTCGTTTTCAATTGTCGATTCAAACTCACTTTTCATTGCTATTATTTAAAATATTTATTTTAAATATTTAAAATCCATTATTTTAGCCAATTTAAAAAATTTAAATTGGTTCAGATTTTCTGGGTCGTTACAATCTCCCCCACTTAAAACTTTTCGTCCTCGAAAAGGAACAAAGTCGAAAGTGGTTTGATAAATCTACAACCACACAACACAACAACCAATTTGTTTTTAACCTGTCAAAAATATACTAATCAAATCCTATATCCCTTTAAAAATCATTCAGAGTATAGAATAAATAGTGCACATCCATGGGAAGAAAATAGCAACAGAATAGAGAATTAAATGGTAATGCAAAGTATGGTAAATATACCTTGCACCGGAGTCAATCAGAGATATCCACTCGGCATCTAGGATAAGCTTTCTGAATGCTCTCCTCAGTTTCCCAAGTACAATCTCGCGGATCTCTACTCCATTGCACTTTGACTAAGTGAACCTTCTTGTTCCTCAGCTCTTTGGTTTCTTTGCCGATAATCTTTAGCGGCTCTCTTCTCACAGCTAATTCTGGAGTAATTTCAATATCCTGCTGAGCTGCTTCTTCCACGATCAAGTCTGGATCATGAACGTGCTTTCGAAGTTGAGATATATGAAATACATCATGGACTCCAGGCAACCAATCAAGCAATTTAACCCTATAAGCGAGAGTCCCGATCCGTTCCAGAATAGGAAACAGACCAATGAATTTGGGCGCCAACTTTCCAGTTTTACCGAACCGGATAACTCCTCTCATCGGCGAGACTTTCAAATATACATAGTCACCAACAGCAAAGGATATATCCCTTCTTCTCCTATCGGCATAGCTCTTTTGTCGGCTTTGAGCGGCGAGTAATCGCTTTTTAATAAAATCGACTTTGTCTGCCGCTTCTGGAGGAGTAAATCTTTCTAGGAAAATCACTTTGAATCTGTCCCAGGTGATATCACCTTCTGGATTATTCTCTATAACCGAATCCCACCAGAACAAAGCTTCGTCTTTGAGTGCCCAGGAGGCCAGTAATCTTTTCTGGTCATCCCTTAGTTTTAAACCGTCAAAGATCTTCTCAGCCGAACGAATCCAAGCCTGTGTCTTCATAATAGATTCTTCACCGGAGAACGGTACTCCACCCATATTTCGATATTTGATTAATAGGGCCTCAATATCCGGTTCTGTGTTCCTTCTGTTTCTGACACTCATTTTCTAGTACTTCTGCAAACAGCAGATCAAGTGTCAGGTCACAGAAAAGATAATTTAAAATATAGAAACATATACTTCAATGTAAATGTGTCTATCGAGGTGCTATTTCATTCTGCTTCACTCATACTAGGATATTACTGATCCTATCTGTAGTGAGGTGCCCTTCCTAGAACACTACTGGTTCTATTTCTGACGAGTTCGTTAATACGTTATATCTCAGAACTAAGCTTAACCAAAGCTCTGATACCAAATTGAGACGACCCCAATACCCCACACTGACGGTGGCAAGGGTAATCCGTGGAATATAACACAGAAACAGGCAATAACAGAACAAAATTAAATAAATACACCAGATAATGAACAATAGAATATACTGGATAAAAGTAATCATCAGAGTTACACAGTATACATGATCTTACTTAGTACAAATACAGTTCAGCTATACATAAATGTCTACAGCGGAAATAAACAAAATATGTACAATAGGAGCTGAACAGCATAAAAAGAGATAAATAATAGAATCCATCTTCAGCTCCAGCTATCCAGAAAGAACCAGCTAAACCTGAATAAAAGGCTGCCCGTGTAGAAAAAGGGGCACCCGAGTTTGAAAGTGAAACAAACTACGAGTCAGTCATGGGACTGGTATGAGAAATCCACTCAACACATATATAATTGGCTAATCACAGGACCACGCCACTTTCGTGGAATGGGTTTACTCCATTGGATTGCCAGTGCTTTAAAACAAATCTTTCTTTTAAACAACGCAATGCATTTTATAAAAATGAAGCCATTATAAGACTCAGTTCCCATCACACAATGCAACGCAAACCGGAGGATAGAGTTTTACCTTATAACGGCCAAAATATGCTTGATACGAATAAAACAAAGGCAATTGATATTATTGCTAGTGTTTATATGTTTTGAAAACAATTTCAAATCATAACTATCAATCATAGGCGGCATGGGTACCATATATCATGTCGCCATATATTTATACAATCAAAACCGCACAGTCACGTAATTGGAAATTGGATTTCCGTCATGAACCAAGGCAAAAGATAGTCCTTACCGAATTCGTGACTCTCTAGCCCGAGCCACAGGCAAGTACTCAGTCAAGCCTTTGGAGCGACAGGGCCGGTCCACCGACGTGGATTAAAATGCCTGAACAATACGTTTCCCCGCCCTTTGGGGCGTAAACGAGCCAACGAATGACTCCATCGGACCCGGATCGTCCGATCAAACCGAGGCGCCTCGCAACAGCAACAACCACATAGGTGAAAAGTATATAAATGTCAGGGCTGGTAGGTCACTGACACCACCCTAGCTAGAAAGAAACGCATGCCCTCCCTGAGGTCCTTCTCCCGTTTCTGGTTCATACCAGGGTGTGAGGCTCGCGAATTCACGTTATACACAAAGCTACGCCACACAGGCGGCACTTTGATCATCACCACAAGACTTTTCTTTTCAACAGAAGCCCTGTTCATTTGCCACTTAGGCATGCCACACTAGCAATTCATGTCATGCGACTGGTGTCCATCGGTATACAACCTCTGAGCTCGTGCGTCTCAGAGAAGGGCGTTAAGCAAAAGAATAAATTCTCCGCCGCCAAACAGATGTATATTTAACAGAGATCAATCAACACAGAATAAACTCTTATGTCAGGCACACAGTCCATTTACAAGTCCGTTCTGGGTCTGAACGAAACCGGAGGCACTAAATACCTCGCAAACCCATCGATCACCACGTACGTCGGGACGATCACCACTCATTATCCATATTTCAGGATGCCTCCCAATCAGGACCTCGGTTACCATCCAAACGAGGTGAAGATCTCCGGTCTTCGACTACCGTCTTCATCTTCGACTTTCAATCGTCGGTCAATTATTTGAAATGAGAATTAACTTGGCCTTTTCAAATAATTCACGTATTTTTAGAATTTCAAATCAATTTATTTCAATGGTTAAATCAATCGACAACACCAATTTTGTTCTTTAATGTAATTTTCACACCAAACACATCCAACCATCAATTTCCACATAAATCGAGCAAATTCAGTTTACTTCCATTCCATATCGTTTATGATATTTTATAACGATTTATCGCTATTTTTATTTATTTTAAAATAGCCAATTTATTCAGAACGACGCTTAGGGCCATAACGCGGCTGTGGCGCTGTTTTTCTTCAGATTTGATTTACACATATCTGAAAATATAACCTTTGGATCTTCACCAAATTTACATCATTAGAAAGGTCTTTTCAAAACGAATCCAACGGTTCCAGTTTCGGGAAAATCCGACGGTCGGATCTCCCGTACTAATCGTTTGAAGTTTCGATTTTAAAATACGAACTACAGCGTCGTTATTCGATTTAATATAATTGTATATATATAAATATAATCGTTTCTGGCGCTGTTTTTCTTCAGATTTGAATTAAACATTCCAGACAATCCAACCGATGGATTTTTACAAAGTTGGTGTCGTTGGAAAGATTTTTCCAAAGCGAACCCAACGGTTGCGATTTCGGGGAAATCCGATGGTCGGATCTCCCGTACTAATCGTTTGAAATCACGGTTTCAAAACACGAACTGCACGGCCACTTTTCGTTTTAATTTTATTTATATTTATATAAATATAGTTCATTCAACAATTTCAATATCGTTTTCACTTCAAATATTTCACTAACGCCTTTAAATTTTGGAAAATTTCGCCATAACCTCCTTTGTACAGGAGGGGCTGGGAAAATTCCCAAATAGCCACACGGGCGTCTCATGTCAAAAAGAAAAAGAAAAAGCCAAGCGGCTAGCCAACAGGCTCATAAAATCATCACCCAAACAAAACAGTAAATGTGTACCTATTTGTCGGGCACAAAATTTTATTCCTCTTCTCTAGCCCCTTTGCTATAACCTGTTCAATAAATATGCATGTACATATATACAGTTCTTATCACTTATCCTTTTCCATCTAACTTCATATTTGATTCCGTTTGGTTTAAAAACACCATTCATTCTAATGTTGCATGCATAGGCAAAAATCATATCATTAGATAATTAATGAATATTTCGACTCATGCATATTTATTTGAACGAGTTGCTATTTTTAACACTCCACATTTCCTACAATTCATGTATATAATAAAAATGTGATTTTTATTGTAAAACAATTCATTTCAAAACACTATTATTTTATATAGTTTATATGGGTGATAAAAATAGGATTTTTATTATAAAACAATTTCTTTTAAAAGGAGATTATTTTACATAGTCCATATAGTTGATAAAAAGTGATTTTTATTATGAAACAATTTATTTCAAAATATGAATACCATTCAACACATGAATTTCAATTTAACGAATGAATATCGATTCAACACATGAAGGTTTTCTATAGTTTCTATATATAGATAAAAACGTGATTTTTTTTATATTTAAAACACGAATACCATTCAAGACATGAATTTCTAATCAACGAATGAATATCGATTCAACACATGAAGGTTTTCTATTCAACGAATAAATATAGTTTCGGCAAATGAAAATAATTCAAACACA
Source organism: Allium sativum (assembly GCA_030737875.1). Taxonomy (NCBI): domain Eukaryota; kingdom Viridiplantae; phylum Streptophyta; class Magnoliopsida; order Asparagales; family Amaryllidaceae; genus Allium; species Allium sativum. The sequence continues at coordinate 954,527,321 of CM060915.1, forward strand.
TGAATATTATTCAAAATTTCGGCAGCATAACGGCAGGGTAGTTAAAACCGGGACCGTCCCTAGTACGGCTCCTCGCTCTACCTTAAACCTCGCGGTTTTTGACAATGGGGATCATGCATCTAGTTCGCACGCAGGCGGCATGTATATATATTTATTTCATTTCCACAAACTAATCCTATGTGGTTTCAACCAAATATTTCTCAACCACAAATGGGTATTTTTCAACCACAATCTATCAATATCAACCACAAACAATCCCAAACAATCATTCTCTATCAATCAATTTTCACACCAATCACAATCAATAAATATCGTCCATGGTTTGTGGACGAGGGGCGTATATATATATATATATTTATATATAGCAATTCAATTTTATTTCAACACATATATAATTTTTACAACGCATATATAACTTATACATCGAACGTACAACTTATACAACGCTTATACATGAGGTGTACAACGCTTATATAACCCATACATCGACTATATAATTTATACATCGTCGTTTTCCATATCGTTTATAAATTAGAAATCTCACATTGGGTTCCACTCCACCAAAAATAGCAGAAGGCTCAGAAAAATATGCGGTCTCTTCTAAAATGTAGAAGACGTCCACACGGTCACGATGTTTCCTATTTCATCGAATTTCGTTAACACAGCAAAAAGATATGATTTTTTTACAAGTTTGCAACGGTTTAAAGGTGTTAAAACTGCGGAAAATAAACAAAGCCGTATGATTTCTAACCTGTTCAAAACTAGGTTTTTGTTTTTCGCAAGAACCGAGCAGCGTGGAGACGATCGGAGGGTACCACGGCCTAGAGCTACGAGAGAGCTTCCTGGCGATGGGGGTCTCGTGCAGTTCGGTGGCGGATCTGGGTCATGGCGGCGATGGGAACTTTGGAGAGGGGGTTCTCGTCGATGCGACGACGAGGAGGGTCGAGGCTGGTCGGATTGGAAGAGTGGAGGAAGGGCTCTCGATTCGAGGTGGCGGCGGCGGTGGAAGATGGCTGAGGCGGCGGGATTTTGGTCGGGAAGTTTGGAGCAAGCGGCGCCGTCAATCGCGAAAAGGAACGAGGGTTTTTTTGATTTTAAAATAAATAATGAAAGAAAAATTCCTATTCGCCGATATATATTTATTTCAAAAATTAGAGTTTTCTTAAACGAACCCCAAATTAAACCCAACGACTGTCGTCCCTAGCGTTTTACCCCCATTCCGAACACAATGAGATATGTTTTGTAGGCCCATTCGACTGTTTCAGTCAGTTTCCGTTCAAATCAAAATATACAACATTCAATATTCGATTTGAACGTACATTTCAATTTGCCAGGGCCACAAATTAATTCGAAAAATTCCAGAAAAATAAATCTAGCTATGTCTTGACGATACGGTCCCAACAAAACTAGTTTCGTCGAATTCTGAGACCGTTTGCAAAAAGGCCCATTTTAACTATAATTGACCAAAACACATTTTCCTTTGCCACGCTCACACATTAGCTTCAAAAATTATGAAATTTGAAACCTAGCGATAATTTCACATCCCGGATCCAACAAAAGTGGTTTCGTCGAATTCCAAGGTCGTATGCAAAATGGCCAATTTCACGGGCTATATTCCATAGCGACCCTTCTGAAAATTCATTCGACCATAACTTTTGCTTTCCGCTATGAAAATTCGATTTTTCAGATTCGTTAGAAAGGTATTCACTAACAGATTTAAATATTTTTGGTTCCACTAAAATCCGGATTGTTTTGCACCCGGTACAGTCCGACAAATTTTGAATTCAATTTTTGAAACTGCAGCGCCTCTTCAGGCCTTGTTTATAATTATAATTAATTATATTCGTTTTCAATTGTCGATTCAAACTCACTTTTCATTGCTATTATTTAAAATATTTATTTTAAATATTTAAAATCCATTATTTTAGCCAATTTAAAAATTTTAAATTGGTTCAGATTTTCTGGGTCGTTACAAAAACTCCTTTTTTTACCAAAAATTAATAAAAAATTCATGAAGAATAACATAAGCGATCACTAAAGCATTATGATTAAAGTTGTGTTATGAATTATTATGTAAAGGACATCCTTGGTATGTATTTTATAGTAATACATTAAATTATACATACTTGCTATTATAATTAATGAATATAGAATTTTGTACATCAACCATATCTGGATTGTAGAATGTAAAAATATGCAGGTTTGCAAGCTTTTTTGTTAAATTAAATTGACCAAAACGTAAATTGAAAATAATTTAAGGGGATTGTTAAAGGGACTCCACTTTTGACTTAGGGGGGACAATTTTTTAATTTTTGATGAATTGTTAAGAGGAGGACAAAATAAATTAGACTCCTCTTAACCATATAAATAGGGTGCTACTATTCACACCCCGGTTTACACTTCCGGCCACCTTTATAAATTTAATACAAATGATTATTTTTTATATTCTTCTGGCCACCACTTATCCCTTCACTCAGTCATTCATTGCTGTACTTCTACTAAAAAACACGTACTTCTCTACAATTTCAAACCTTAATCGCTAACAAAAGAAATATTCTTATGTGCCTATTAGAGATGAAAGACAAAGATAAAAAAGGTTAGAATTGCTTGATTTTTCTTGTTTTCTATTATGATATAGAACATGTTGTTAGGATTTTTTAGTGGTTAGGGTTTTCCATTGTGTTTTTGGATATATTTTTCCACTACGTTGGAAATTTCAAGCCTGGAGGACATTAAATTTGACGACGTTGTAATAGAGAATGACAATGTAAGTTTTGATTTGTAGGGTTTTATCTGCATAACTTACGTATCTTCTTTTATGAATTGATACTTTTTTTTGTCGTTTGATAGATGTAGTATTTGAATGGTGATAAATTGGATGATAAACATGATGGTTGTGATAATATGATGTAAGATGTTCGATCAAATGACTCAAAAGACATAAATTTTGATTTGTGATGAATCATTTCACAACCGACAAAGTAAGCACTCATTTATAAAAAATAAAATTACTGATGTGGTTATGAAAATGGATTATGTTAATTCTTTCTTGAACTATTTGACTTTGAGTATTTTATTCGCAGTGGAAGAGCTCTAAGTGATGAAGGAAGCTTTCGTGCAGAGGTAGGTGCTGGTGGCCTCTCCAATTTTAAGTTATTAATTTACACGGTGGTCGGAAGAGGATATTTGAAATATTTGGGGTGCTTTTAGTTTTGGTAGCCGAAAGTGTAAACCAGGGTGTGAATAGTAGCACTCTATACATAATAATTCCAATACTAACCCTATAATTCAAATTCATGAATTTCCAAAATATGTTAGTCAAGCAATATAAATATAGAATCCACGAACTGAATTACTTAGATGCAACAAAATATATGTGTTCTTTAGAATCTGACATGCAATATAAATAGGGTCAAGTCAAGACAATTCATTGCTTATATGTAGAAAAATGTAACCTGTAAAGAATCTGGAATCATAACAGTACCAAATGAAAAACATTGGTTATGTTGATAGCAAATTTTAATTAAAATCACTGCTTCATCTTCATAATAGACTAAACGGAAAATGCAACAAGTTTTGTTCATAGTGTGAAAAATTTTCAGATAGTCACTCAATATGTATTTGTTTACACTCAGCTGAGTAAAACAATCGACTAAGAAATCAAAACCTTCACTACGGAAAAAATGGAGGTTGGAGCTCTATTGGCGTCACCAGCGATCCTAATTTGTCGGCGCCACACGACCATAGTCCATTGTGATTCCTGCACTACCTTCGTCTGCCGTTCGATTTATATCCCGACATCAATTCCTTCGCGTAACAGCAACTGCACCTGTTGTTGAATTAGAGCCTAGGAGTCATGATCAGGGAACAATTTCTTCATATGCTGACTTGTTTTCATGCTCAATTTACTATGAACCTCTATATATCAAGGAAAGGGCCTTTGGATCTCAATTTGGGATCAATTTATAGATATGGATTCAAGTGCTAAATATGCAACAAGGCATATTCTAGCAAAGATGTTTATCTGGATTTGATTATGACTTCAAGAACAATAGAATACATTGAATTCAAGCGTGCACGAACTGAATTATTTAGGAGCCCACTTGTGTCATTTCTTTATGAAAGGGAATGGAGACATAATTTCAATTGCTTTCCTGGGCACGGTGAAGAGAAATATTGCTCTTCTGAGAGCAGATGTTTCAAGACTTCCCTTTGCTTCTGGTTCAGTTGACGTTGTTCATGCTGGTGCTGCCTTGCGCTGTTGGCCATCTCCTTCAAGTGATGTCGCTGAAATAAGTCGTATGCTTAGTGGGGCTAATGATCATCTACCTAAGAGTTTACGGTCGTTTTTTTTTCATAGAGCTCGGCATGTTTTAATCGAGAATGAACAATTTTAAGATGATGGGGTTACCGGATGTAAGTGACCAGGTGGGGTACTTTAGTTCATTTTTTATTTTATTTTTAAACATCCAAACCCCCTCTTAACTAATATAAATTAAGATGGAGCCCCTTGAAATTGTTCCCCCTTAACAAAAAATGGAGTCCCTTTAACAATCCCCCCAAAATATGCAATCAAATCTTTCAGATCAGACTTCCATTGTTAAAAATGTAGCAATGGCAACATATGAAATATGATTGGTAACATATATAAAATATGATTGTTAAAAATGTAGCATTGACCAAACCAGGTCTGGATTGTAGAATGTAAAAATATGCAGGTTTGCATGATGTCTATTGTACTTCAGAAAGTTTTCCTTCTTTGTTTGTAGTCTATGCTCCATATGAAATATGATTGGTAACATATATAAAATATTATTGTATGAAACTGCCAAGTTAGAATACATAATTTGTGTAAAATAAATTATGCTCTTATTTTATTTTAACTCAATCCAGCCCAATGGTTATTTGCAAGAAAAAAGGTATGTAATCTTTTTTCACAATTATTTAGTATAAAGTTACTTTCCATCCATCCAATTTGGTAGAATCTAAGTTTGCCTTTTTTTATTTTGAATAAGGAAACTTCATATTTTATGCCCATTATTTCCTTTCAATTTTGACTCCTCCTTATTTAGTATACCATCGTTGTGGTTTGAGCCATTGTTTAATCTTCCATTGCTCATTTATTAATTACTTACTGAAATCAATTTGGTATAAACTTATATCTCATCCAGCCCATCGGCTTACCTTTTAAATACCCATTTTCTTCATGATTCTTTGACTAATTCAAATTTGGTGAGGAAATAAAATCCTTTTTTATTGTTGTAAGTTCCTGTTTATGTATTGCATTTGCATGGTTCTTTTATACCAGCTTTTACTGATGCGTTAATGGTAAAAAATACAGATGCATAAGTTATGGATTAATTTCTATATTTTCTTATCTTACAATATTATGAAGTCATTTGTATTCAAATTTAGTAGCTGAAAATTTGTTGTTTATACGAGTGGAAACCCGTGCGATGCACGGGAGCATAGACTTTTAAGTGTTTTAGATTGAACGCATCAATATGTGGTGATAGCATAATGTGTAGGAGCAAGATATATATATATTGTAAGTGATATATGTGTGTGTTTAGAATCTACTGTGTAATCTAAAATTTGCAGCAAGAAGTAAATAATGCATGTATAGCGTGTAGGGACAGGGTGCATGCAGGGTAAGCAGTATAAAATGATATTGTGTGATATTCTGAATTGGTTGAAGACATAAAGGGTAGAAAAAACGAGTACAAAATTATGATATGCATAAGTTAATAATCAGAAACTAATTAGAAGGTTCGAAGAAGGTTTTGTTATGAGCATGAAATATTCAACGCACGTGTAAAACAAACAAACATCAATGGTAAGTGAAAAATGGTTCAAATGCATGCATGTAGTTAATACCAATTAAACAATAAGTAAACTTAAGTTAACACATGTTGCATGCATGCATTTAGTACATGCACCGTTCGTAGATGACATATTTAGAAAGCCATTGCTTTTCCCAAGTCAACGATCAACTCAGAACCTTTCAGGGTATGATATCGTATAACAAAAATCAATAATGATAACTAAATAGTCAAGTTTATACAAACACAAAAGCTTATTTTTAACAAAAGAAAATAATAAAAACATATTTAAATTTAATCATCCCAGCATCTAAACATCTGTTTAAGTACACGTAAAAATGTGTAGTTGTCGATGATCATGTTCGTACTCCAAACCACTGAATGCAAGCAAAGCTGCAAATATGAACAAATAAAAGGTTGGTAAACGTTACATGCTGTTGTTTCATAGAAGTAAAGTCTAGTAATGGTGAGCGCATCGAAACAGAAATCCTCACAAGCCACTATGGTATCTGAAGCTTCTGGAGTTTCTGGTACGTGATGTTTATGGTGTAACTTATTAGAAGGTATTTCTTATTACATGTTAGTCTGTTATGTTTCAACGTAGTTGTAGCTATCAGGTTTCTCAAGGTGCAAGATTCATGACTAAATTCTTATAGATATCTACACGAATGTTTCTTTCTGACTATATATTATTAAACTAGCTCTAAGGTTTTCTTTTATACAATTAATTAGTAGAAGGATTTTTTTTTTTGCTTCTTGGAATGATTTTAGTTTGTATAGTCCGGGCCTACTGCTTGCCCAATTTAACTTAAATCTTGATGTGTGAATGATCAGAGTCTATGATGAATTGTTTAATTACCATAGTCCACAATATGATGTTTTCTCAACTTAGATGACATCTAGAGAATGCTCAGCAATATGGTCTGCTGTTATGCTTCAAATTATGTGCTTAATTTTGACTTTTTTTACCACATGTTTTGGAGCTTTGCGATTAGGATAATTACATTTTGATTGCATTACAATATTTGATTCATTTTTGCATATTTGTGTACGCAAATATCCCATTTCTTATAAACTGAAATGTCGTATGTATTTTATGATATAACAAATTTAATACTGACACATCTTCACATCTTCATTTCTAATGAATTAAATTAAACACGAAGAAATTTTGCCTTTACTATATTCATCATTATGGTCGATTCTCCATTTGATTAATAATGCAATCTCCATGTTGAAGGTCAGTTGCATATCATATAATTTCAATAGCGTAAATAACATTTGGATTTATTACTACTATCATGATAGTTGTATTTTATATTATAGTAAATAACATAAATAACATTTGTTATTCATGATAAATCAATTCTGTGTGCGAACCCCGTGTATGTGTACACATCATAACATTTGTTATTCACTTGAAATTCGTTGATACACCAAAAATTTCTCAGATTTGTAAACATTTTGAACTAAGAATTAGACATATCTTATTTAAGTTGATTATTTCAACATAAATAACATTTGGATTAATTACTAACATGTCAACGCTATTAATAATTTTATTAGTCTCACCGTATTGCATTATGTGCATAGGTCAAAAAAATAGATAGATTATATGGTTTTATCATTATTTCCTCGACTTCAGGATCTTTATGCTTTTTGGCTCATTTTTAGTTAATAGATGTTTTCTTATCGGATATGGAGTTTTGAACATATAATTAATAAATCTTCGAGTAGGATCTTAGTTAAATGGCCTAAAACACCATATTCCTTTTAATTTCAACTGCCATGGATTTTAAAAATATTTGAGGTAAAATATACATTTGTCTGTAACACTTGCAAATGAATGGATGTAAAAATGGTTGTTGAAGGGATAAACATTTCAACAAATAATTAATAGAAATCATCATTTTGGAAATATTTGCAAAATGAATTAATATAAATAACACTTCTTTGCAAATATTTTTAGAAGAATCCAATATAAAAAAAATTGATTACTTCTCTTCATATTTAAATGATGAACAATGATTATTGAATTGGTTAGGTTAAGTCTTACCAATAAAGAATAAAGACATAATTCGTCTCATAATGTAGTAAAATCTCATCTACTGTCTGGTTGTATTCTGGCCATCATCCCTGAACTACCAACAAATTTTTATCGTCGATGTAACAGCTGAAATTTGTTTGAAAATAGTTGTAGATATTATAATTAATTAAAGTGGGGATCGATGTTTCTTCCAAAGGGATATTGATTGAATAAAGCAGACCTCAGCTGTTGCACGTGAGAAATTGTGTTGTTAATTTTTCTGAACTTAGTTAGTCGATGCATAGTTTAATTGTCAAGTAGTTTCATCGACTCTTCCTGCTCTTCAAATATTGCTTTTCTGGATGATTTATCAGTGCATTTTTTGAACCAAAATAAAACCATGTGCAAATCTTCAATCTAACCTAAACAACTTTCTTATCGCCTTTTTTAAATAAAAAGATCATCATCACAGGTTTAGGTTCGAAATCAATCTTTTTGGCTTCATAGATTATGTTCATCTAAACTCGAAATATTGTTTCCTTTATTTCTCTATCTCAGCGGCATATGGAAAATGATTTAATGTTTTTTAATCTAAAATATTTCTATCAGTTTTACTTATTAAAAATTATAACATGGCTAACGTGAATAATTATTTTGATCCATGAAATAACTAGGAGGATAAATGAAAATATCTGCATATAAACAACACTAGGTTGTCCTTTAAACGACATGTACATACAGTAATACGACTAAATTATGCTATACCAATCCTTTTATTCTCTACTTAATAACTCACCTCCTATGTACGTTTTCAGGACAAGTTAATGTTTGACATCTAGCTTTATAAAAGTTTGCAAAAGAAGTGAAAAACTAAGGAGTAGTGCTGGAAGGCTCATAACACGTGGTTGTTACTTTAAACCTTTGGTATTCTTGGTAACATTCTTTAGTTACCAAGTCCTATAGAAAGAGTGCTATGGCTAATATACACTACTATAGCTAGCCACCATGCAAGTAATAGATGTAACAGTAATGGAATCATTGGTCACCATACGGAGATTCATATATTAGTTTATACCACAATTAGTTTTTCATGATAACGACACAATCCTTGCTAGCATACAAAACAATTTAATTAAATTTATGTAATATATCATCTGTGTTTTTGGATATGAAGTCAAACAAAACCAACAAATATGTGAATTATTATTTCACGGTTACCAGAATAAACACTTGTGAAGCCAGGGTGAATTAAAATCCTTAGCTCCATAAGTGGGAAACCTTTTCTTTGATGTGGAAATGCTCAAAGTTAGTGTTAAATGGCTTAAACTAAATAGATTTTCCTATCGGTCTTTTTTTCAATAAAATGAAAGACGCCTTACCGATTGTGAAGCATTGATAAAGAAAATATTGATTAGGAATGATTTCCATTACATTCATTTACAACCTAAAAAGTATATTCTGGTTTTCATCAAATGCATCCATAAAATGAATTAACTTATCAATAAATTTTGGACTACAAATAAAATGAATTCTGGGAATTCAAGCATCTCTGGCAATTGGATAGTCGCACAGTTGATCCTCATATAAATGTAAGTATCAACGTTGACATGAACGAAAAACAAAATATTACTATAATATTTTGTAACAAGCAAAATAATAATAATTGATATTTAATAAAACCAAGCATTTATATTGTAACATATGTGTACATGTGCAGGGCTAAGACGATACTAAATTTTTTGGGATAATCCAATGATAATTCAAGTTCGGCTCTTCATTGTTGTGCATCATACGAAAATTGTTGCTGCAAAGGTTCTAGGTATGTATGAGTTTGTAATTTTCAGTTTTTAGTAATCATATGTGAAATGTCATGTAACAATGTGCTTACAAGTACTACTAATATTTTATTTTACCATGAAATTGTCATATTAATAAAACATACAATGTTTCATATTTATTCAACATGAAAAGCAACGCTTATGGCATGCATAAATAGCTGCAACACGAATGCATCTGTTGCTTTATCCAATAGCTATGGATTTTTTTTCTTTGAATGAGAACACCATTTTATTCTCAACATGAACTTCTACATAACACGAAGCACAGTTATATTTTCTTAACTGAAAATTTAGTTTAACTCCTTATTTTCATATTTGACACGTAAAAGCATGTTTTAAATTACACATTTATTTATAAAAAATCTTTTTTTTTCAAAATCAAATCTGAGCGTTAATGACATGTTTTTTTTTAAATCAGAACAAATGTTTGATTTTGTTTTACAAAAATATGCATATTTGCTAAGAATTCTACAAATATTAGAATAGCTTTTTGCAATTATCTGCATAATTCTCGTAAATATTTGTTAATAAATAAATGATCGATGAAGCAAGCGAAAATAGAATCACACACAAGATTTAACGTGGAAAAACCCTTTTCGGGAAAAAACCACGGGAGAAAGGAAAACTTTATTAATTAATTGATGGAGTTTTACAAGCTGCTTACATACAAACCATAGCAATCAAAATTTATATTCTACTTTCATGCAGCCAAATAAGGAGAGAAAGAGTAAATTAAGGATCTCCTTTATCCTTTAAATGAGGTTGCTGAAAATATCTCAATCATGAGAGTAAATTAAGGATCTCCTTTATCCTTTAAATGATGTTGCTGAAAATATCTCAATCATGAGAGTAAATTAAGGATCTAGATGAGATCCTTTAGGTGACATCAGCTGGACCAATTCTAATGAGAATTTCGGATCACAAATTAACAATATCCACCTTGAGACGAATTCTGATCTTGAAGTAGAAACAAATGAACTACAAAAACGAACTCCTTCAACAAATAAATATATGCCTTACTCCAATAGTCCCTAAAGACTATACTGTAACACCAACCAAGCTTGAGCAAAGCTCAAACTTAGTAATTGGAACTGGATTTGTCATCATGTCAGCGGGATTTTCATGAGTACTTATCTTGAAAACTTTAACACCATCTTTAGCAATAACATCTCGTGTAGTGATACCTAACATCTATATGTTTAGTTCTCTCATGAAACATTTGATCCTTTGTAAGGCATATAACACTCTGGCTATCAGAAAATATAGTAATGCAAGATGTATCTGTGATAACCCCAAACTTCCACAGAATAAAAGTAAGGAGTAATCATTTGGAATACAACATAAATACAACAATACAGATCAAAGATACAACATAGCACAGGAAAACTATATAATAACAACATCATAGCAGCGGAAAATATGAATGTCATCAAATACAGAATTCCACAGTCACAGAGTCCTAAATTATTACATCAAGTTTCAGCAAAAGGAAATAAGTTTCAAACTTCAAGATAGAACAACTGGAAATAGAATAAGTTCGGATGTCTCAAAGTCTAAAGACAAAATGCAACAAAAGATAAATGATAGATAGTCTTCATAGCTCCAAATCATCACCTCAACTAAGCAACACCAAGAAAGCTCCAAAGACAGCAAATCCAAAGAAAGTGAAACCTGCTACTTGGCTGCCCGTGTAGAAAAGAGGGCACCCGAGTTTGCAAAGGTGAAAACACACTACGAGTCAGTCATGGGATTGGTGTGAGAATTCTTAACTAATTTAACTAATAGTAATAAGGCAAATCCAAAGACCACGCCGCTAACGCGGAACGGGTTTATTTCAATGGATTGCCGTGCATAATTTAAAGTGACAGAACAGATAAATAAATAAATCGTAAAACAACGCAATGCTTTTGGAAAAATGGAATCACCATAAGACTCAAGTCCCATCACACAATGCAACGCAAACCAGAGGATAGAGTTTTACCTTACGATGATTAAACATGCTTGGTACGATAAAAACGAATTTGATATTATTATTAGTGTATATATGTTTCAAAAACATTTCAAAGTAAATGTATCAATCCTAGGAAGCATAGCTACCATATACTATGCCTCCATACTAGTAATACAATCAAGTCCGTAAGGTCGTATTGGGAATTTGGTTTTCCATCATGAGTCAAGGCTAGGAACGATCTCCTTACCGATTCAAGACACTCTAGCTAATGTCTCAGATTTCCCCACAGTGAACCCTTGGATCCTGCAGGGTCGGTCCGCACATACGATTTTGCGGATTAGTTATTCCTGAACACACGTTTCCCGGTCCTATAGGACCTAATATCTGAGGCGCCTCATTCCATCATCCACATAAGTAAAATGTCGGGCCATGTAAAACCCAAACACCACTTCTAGCTAGAAAGAAACGTGCTGCTCTCCCTGCGTTCCCTTGCTCCGTTTTAGACTCAACCGGTTTGTAAGGCTCGTGAAGCTACGTAATACACAAAGCTATGCTTATTCAAGCTGTGCTTTGATCGTCACCACAAGATTCTGCTTTTCAACAAGAAACCTTGATCATTGCATCTTGGTATGCCACACTGCCAATCCATATCATACTATTAATCTTTTGCCAAAATATACAAAAGGGTGTTAAGCAAGATAATAAATTCTCCGCCACCAAACATTCGTACATTCGGCAGAAAATTAATAAATACAATATAAAGGAGTACAATGTCAGACACACATTCCATTTATAAGCCCGTTCTGGGTCTGAACGAAACTGGAGGTACTCTCGTCCCGAATGTCCAGTACGGAAAGGAGGTACCCGCATATCCGTGAAATCAACATGTACGTTTGGGCAATTACCCTGACCCTTGAATTGGGAGCAAGTCAATTCAGGGTCTTGATCGTTGTCCACTCGAGGGAAGATTTACGATCTTCATTCACCGTCTTCAAACTTCGATTTTTAGACGTCGTTTGATTATTTGGAATGAGTTTAAACTCGGACTTTCCAAATAATTCTCGCATGAATAATTTGAAAAACCATTTTTACATCGTTATATTATTTTGTAACGATTAATTCCTATTTTTAATTATTTGAAATAATTAAATTTTTATTTAACGACGCTTCTGGTCAATGGGCGACCTTGGCGTTGTTTTCAACCAATTTTGATTTACGCATTTCTCAAAATCTAACTGTTGGATTTTAACGAAGTTTATATCGTTGGAAAGATCTTCCCAAAACGGTCCTAACGGTTTCAGTTTTGGGAAAATCCGACGGTCGGATCTTTTGGTATAGTCGTTTAAAGGTACGATTCCAAAACGCGAACTGCCGCGCTCGATTCGTTTAAGAATTCGAAATGAATGGACAAGGCATGCAATTTGATAATTTGTGACCAAATGTTTCTTTCATTTAATTTATTATTATTTTTTGTAACTTACCTGCATTAGAAATAATGAAGAGAAGATAGTGGAACACGCATGCATGAAAGGAATGAAAAATTGGAAGGTTAGTAAAGGCAACATGCATACATCAAAAATTGCTTTTGTACAAAAAAATATATTCTAAATTAAATTGATTGTTTAGTTCTTATTTTGAAACCATTTTAATCTCTAAAATATATCAAGCTTTCATGAAAATACATTTCACAATATCATTCGAAATACCCATGATATAAGATTTCCATCAACTTCATATAAGATAATTTTTTTCAAGAGATTCATAAAGTCGTATAACTTTCCATATTATTATTACATTCTTTTCCTATTTTGACATGCGTTTTAAATTCCAAATTCAAACACGCAATTAATATGTGCATATACTTTGGATTTTTTTATAAATTTTATGGAGGGGGGAGATGAATTTTGACCTTAATATGATGAGAGAGGAGTATTTTGAATAATAGTGAACGAGAGATTAACAGAGTGAGAATCTGAACAATTCGCATTCATAAACCCAATTTAATAACCATTAATCATATTTACTAATATGAAATGAATCCTTGAAATGTGTCAAATGCAAAATTAAACCTCAAATTGCTTTAGGAGCTTAATTCGGTCAACGTAGAAAGAAATGCTAAAATGTTCATTATTAAATTTCATTGTTAATAAATAAATATATATAACTAAGGGAAACTGCATATGTTTGACAAACTTCATATATTTAACAACCATAAATAAATAGAATTGATTGAGAATTTGAATAGACCACTTCCATGCCAGTGGCTGTATTTAACAACCATTAATTGTATTTCTAATATGAAATTAAATTTTGAAAGTGATATTACAAAATGGTTGGGGGGAAAAATTGTATCTTAAATTGCTGTGGAAGGTTAATTTGATGTGGGAATAAATGTAAAGAGGGAATTAGAAAGTCCAATAGTCAATTTTATGTATAATAAAATTGATAGATAATACGTGTGTGTGTGTTATTAAATGAAATATTAACTTAAGCTGAACAATAGACTACAAAACCACTACATATTTCATTCGTTAAATTTGGTAGTTTAATGCTATTGTCTTCATATAAAAGTAAAAGGGAATATAGGGGCTTGAATGAAAATAGGACCTTAAATCAAGGAGAAATGAGGATATGAGTTGAGAAAAAAAAAACAATGAATAAGAATGCTAATATATTATTTCATACCATATAAAAATACATTAGGTTAAATAATGAGCTTGTGCATAGCAAGAGACTGCTATTGAAGTTTCCCAAGCATGTTTCAACCGTTAAAATTTGTAATTTGGTGCTTTAGAATTTTAGAAAAAGGTAAACATTAACATTTACATGAAAATTATAATTATATACCAAAGAGAATTGCTGATACGAGTTAAGAATGAATGAGGAAGAATTTTAGTTAACTAAAATTTTAGTATTCTAAACAATCAAATATTTGTTATAAAAAAAAGCAAAATCCATTAAGATGGAACAAAATCTATATGTGGTACAAATTTTGAATTGCCTTTGTGACATGGAATAAATGCAAATGAATGTCCTTGATTGTTTTTAAAAAATATCTATTACAGTAAAAATATCAATAAAAATAATTAAGTATAGCAAATGTATAAGGACATGCATATTTAGGCAGATATACATCTAGCTAACGTTTCCAATTCTGTAAGAAAGTGTAATTAAAGGGACTTTAATTATTAATGTCATCTCAAAATAATATATATATATATATATATAACGTATATATATAAACTATCAAGTCTAATGTTACACTTAGTTATGAAAGATAAAATATGGACAACCAATGTAACATTTAACTAATTGAGTATAAAGTTCAAATAAATCTTTAAGATAAATATTAATCCATTAACATGAATTAATAAATTTCATTAACGAAAAAAATAATTAAAATTCAATAATTTAAATAATAATAAAAAAATGGAATTTTTAAATTCTGATGCATTTTCTAACAAAATTTCCTTAAAATAAAATTTTAAAATTGGGTACAATTTTCCGGGTTATTACAATCTCCCCCACTTAAGAACTTTTCGTCCTCGAAAAGGAACGAATGCTAAAAGTTGTTTAATTAACCTATTCATTTTTCCTTCTTTTATTGGTTTTAATAATTTTATTAGTTGAACTAAAAATCACACAACACCATTATCAATCAATTGGTTGATTAGCTTCTAATATATATATATATATATATATAACTTTTATATACTCAAAAATCATATTTTCTAAAGTCAGATATAATTAAAAATACGTTAATTATAAACTTGTCACTCCAACTCATTCTAGGGCATTACTAACCCCATCTCTAATGAGTTTTCTCATTCTAGGATACTGCTGATCCCATCTCTAATGAGTATTCTTTTTATAGGATATTACTAATCCTACCTCTGATGAGTCTTTTGTTCTGTTCTAATGAGTTGTACCCCAAAGATTTGAGCTAACCAAAGCTCTGATACCAACTGTAACGGCACGGATTTTGCCCAGACCTAATTGATCGGGAAATCGACTAAGACTGTTCAAAACCCGAATGTGTTAACTCTGGGAATACAACAACATCAGAACAACAACATCAAACTTTTATAAACATCATAATAATGTTACATCAGAGTACAGAATATCACAGTACATTGAATAAGATACAGCGGAAGATTTAAATTACAACAAATACAATACAGTGCAGCGGAAATAAAATAACTAATGCAGCGGAAGACAACTATGCTCTGGACACAGCTTTAGGCTTCGATCCAGAACCCTGCTTAAGAGATAAATATCTGCAAAAACTACTCGACTGCCCGTGTGGAAAAGAGGGCACCCGAGTTTGCAAAGGTGAAAACAAACTACGAGTTAGTCATGGGACTGGTGTGAGAATTCTTAACTAATTTAACTAATAGTAATAAGGCAAATCCAAAGACCACGCCGCTAACGCGGAACGGGTTTATTTCAATGGATTGTCGTGCATAATTTAAAGTGACAGAACAGATAAATAAATAAATCGTAAAACAACGCAATGCTTTTGGAAAAATGGAATCACCATAAGACTCAAGTCCCATCACACAATGCAACACAAACCAGATGATAGAGTTTTACCTTATGATGATTAAACATGTTTGGTACGATAAAAACGAATTTGATATTATTATTAGTGTATATATGTTTCAAAAACATTTCAAAGTAAATGTATCAATCCTAGGAAGCATAGCTACCATATACTATGCCTCCATACTAGTAATACAATCAAGTCCGTAGGGTCGTATTGGGAATTTGGTTTTCCATCATGAGTCAAGGCTAGGAACGATCTCCTTACCGATTCGAGATACTCTATCTAATGTCTCAGGATTCCCCACAGTGAACCCTTGGATCCTGCAGGGCCGGTCCGCACATACGATTTTACGGATTAGTTATTCCTGAACACACGTTTCCCGGTCCTATAGGACCTAATATCCGAGGCGCCTCATTCTATCATCCACATAAGTAAAATGTTGGGCCATGTAAAACCCAAACACCACTTCTAGCTAGAAAGAAATGTGCTGCTCTCCCTGCGTTCCCTTACTCCGTTTTAGACTCAACCGATTTGTGAGGCTCGTGAAGCTACGTAATACACAAAGCTATGCTTATTCAAGCTGTTCTTTGATCGTCACCACAAGGTTCTGCTTTTCAACAAGAAACCTTGATCATTGCATCTTGGTATGCCACACTGCCAATCCATATCATACTATTAATCTTTTTCCAAAATATACAAAAGGGTGTTAAGCAAGAGAATAAATTCTCCGCCACCAAACATTCATACATTCGTTAGAAAATTAATAAATACAATATAAAGGAGTACAATGTCGGACACACATTCCATTTATAAGCCTGTTCTGGGTCTGAACGAAACTGGAGATACTCTCGTCCCGAATGTCCAGTACGGAAAGGAGGTACCCGCATATCCGTGAAATCAACATGTACGTTTGGGCAATTACCCTGAAACTTGAATTGGGAGCAAGTCAATTCAGGGTCTTGATCGTTGTCCATTCGAGGGAAGATTTACGGTCTTCATTAGCCGTCTTCAAACTTCAATTTTTAGACGTCGTTTGATTATTTGGAATGAGTTTAAACTCAGACTTTCCTAATAATTCTCGCATGTATAATTTGAAAAACCATTTTTACATCATTATATTATTTTGTAACGATTAATTCCTATTTTTAGTTATTTGAAATAATTAAATTTTTATTTAACGACGCTTCTGGTCAATGGGCGACCCTGGCACTGTTTTCAACCAATTTTGATTTACACATTTCTCAAAATCTAACTGTTGGATTTTAACGAAGTTTATATCATTGTAAAGATCTTCCCAAAACGGTCCTAACGGTTTCAGTTTTGGAAAAATCCGACGGTGGGATCTTTTGTCGTTTAAAGGTACGATTCCAAAACGCGAACTGCCGCGCTCGATTCGTTGAATTTTAATTATATTTATATATAAATATAAACGTTTAACCATAATAACGACATCCAATTCAACAACAAGCTAAACAATTACCGATACCCATTCATTTTTAATTTATTTAAAAATGAAGATAATATTTCAACATTTAAATACATTCTTTTATTCCTTTATTTACATTAAAAATGTAAATTATAATTCAATGTCCAATTTCCTTTTTTATCCTTTTATTCCTTTATTTACATTAAAAATGTAAATTATAATTCAATGTTGAATTCCATTCTTTTATTTACATTTAAAATGTAAATTATAATTTCAATGTTGAATTCTATTCTTTTATTCTTTTATTTACATTAAAAATGTAAATTTTAATTTCAATGTTGAATTCTATTCTTTTATTCTTTTATTTACGTTAAAACGTAAATTCCATTTCAATGTTGAATTCCATTCTTTTATTCTTTTATTTACATTAAAATGTAAATTCCATTTCAATGTTGAATTCCATTCTTTTATTTACAATGTAAAATCTCCTTTATAATTACAATGTAAATTGTAACTAACATTATAATGTAGAATTTCTATCTTTTAATTACAATGTAAAATCTCCTTTTTAATTACAATGTAAAATTCTTATCTTTTTAATTACATTAAAAATGTAATTTATATTACATGTTAAATTTTGTCCTTTAATTTACAATGTAAAATCCTACTTTTCATTTACATTAAAAATGCAATTAACATAACGGTGAAAAATTCTATCTTGTTAAATTACATTAAAAATGTAAATTTGATTACATTGTCAAATTTCTCTTTTCCTAATTACATTAAAAATGTAATTAACATAATGGTGAAAAAATCTATCTTTTTAAATTAGATTAAAAATGTAATTTTGATTACATTGTCAAATTCATATCTTTTTAATTACATAAAAATATAATTAACATTATGGTGAAAAATTCTATCTTTCTAAATTACATTAAAAACGTAATTGACATAACGGTGAAAAATTCTATCTTTTTGAATTACATTAAAAATGTAATTTTGATTACATTGTCAAATTCATATCTTTTTAATTATGTGACAGCAGGAATTTCGCTCGGTCCGAACCAGTCGCTAAACCGATCCAGGCCGTTCGAAACGCCCTAGCGTTTGAGAACAGGACAAATCAGAAAACATACAGAAGAACATTTCATTGTATATTACAACAATGCATCAGATTACAAGAATATACAGAGTATAAATGAATATTACACAGAAATATCAGAGATTTAAATTACATTTAAATACATAGCAGCGGAAAATAATACAATACACAACTAGAAGAAAATATACGGATACAAAGCTTTCCGGATATCGTTCCAACTGTAAACCAGGATCCTGTGAATATAAATCTGCAAAACCCAAAACTACTAGCTGCCCGTGCCAAAATAAGGGCACCCAGAGTTTAGGTTAAAACAATAAACTCCAGGTCAGTCATGTGACTGGTGTGAGAACTAAAACAGTTATTTATCTTTATTTTAAAGTTAGGTAAATCAAGGGACCACGCCGTATAACACGGAACGGGTTTCCTCCCAAGAATAACAGTGCATAAAACAAACAGCGCAATGCTAAATAAAGAAAAATGAAGCTATTATAAGACCCAGTTCCCATCACACAATGCAACGCAAGCCGGAGGATAGGGTTTTTACCTTATAATAGCCAAGAATGCTTGATACGTTGAAAAACAAATCATTTGATACTATTATAGGTGCATAGTGTATAAAACAACTTCAAATCATAAGTATCAATCATAGGCGGCATAAGCGCCCCATCCCACTATGTCACCATACTAGGTTCTACAATCAAAACCGCAAAGTCACGTATTTGGAAACTGGATTTCCGTCTGTGAACCGAGACCAGGGATCGTCCTCTACCGATTCGAGACTCTCTAGCCCGAGCCTCAGGAACAGCCGCAACTGCCCCATGGAGCGACAGGGCCGGTCCACCGATGTGGATTATAGTGCCTGAACAATACGTTTCCCCGCCCTTTGGGGCGTAAATGAGCCAACGAATGACTCCATCGGACCCGGATCGTCCGATCAAACCGAGGCGCCTCGCAACAGCAACAACCACACAGGTGAAAAGTATATAAATGTCAGGGCTGGTAGGTCACTGACACCACCCTAGCTAGAAAGAAACGCATGCCCTTCCTGAGGTCCTCTCCCGTTTTTGGTTCACAACCGGGGTGCGAAACTCGCGAATTCACGTTACACAAAGCTGTGCCACACAGGTTGTGCTTTGATCATCACCACAAGACTTTGCTTTTCAACAGAAGCCTCGATCAATTGCCACTTAGGCATGCCACACAGGCAATTCACTCCATGCGTTTGATATCCATCAATATATAACCCCTGAGCTCGTACGTCTCAGAGAAGGGCGTTAAGCAAGAGAATAAATTCTCCGCCGCCAAACAGATATATATTTAATAGAGATCAATCACACGGACTAAAATCCAATGTCAGACACACAGTCCATTTACAAGTCCGTTCTGGGTCTGAACGAAACCGGAGGCACCTAGTACCCCGCATATCCATCGATCTCCAAGTACGTCTGGACGATCACCAATTGTTTCCATCTTCTTGGGTGTACAGCCCAATCAAGATCATCAGTAATTACCCAAACGACGTGAAGACTTCCGGTCTTCGACCACCGTCTTCATCTTCGACACCACGTCGAATCAGTTATTCAGAATGGGATAAACCCGGTCTTTCTGAATAACTCGCGTATATATTATAAAAGTGTTACACAAACACAACATACGCCTCATTCCAATTCATCAGTCACTAACCGTAAATTAATCAAGAGAATAATTCCCCAAACATTAACCCCGAAGGCCGAAACGAACATCAGATCCATATCTAGAAAACCGTTCTGCTTAGCTAACCGACAGTTAGTTTCTAAATTTCACATTCATAGGGAAAGGTTCCCATTAATTTTATCCAAGATAAATTCCTTGAATTTATTCTTTAATCATCTTTGAATATCAATTCAAACTAGTCGGGATTAGCGAACCACACCGAAGTAATCATTTATTTTATTTCCCAATCCCAACCTATTCATCCCATGAAGTAAAACTGGTTATACTTCATATCTAACACCACGGTGTTATCGGTAAATTCAATTACCATTACACGTTCAAATCTAATTAAAGATTTAACTATCGCCTGGAGCAAAACTGGTGATACTCCATTCTCAATCTTTTCAATCTAATTAAAGATTCATTAAAACTCCACTTAGTTTTAATCTGTGACTGGGTTAAAGAATCAGTGTCCTTTAAAACACGGTTCACGATAAACCCAAAATCACATTCCATTAATTATCGGGTTAAAGAACGAGTGTTATTTAAAACACCATTCACGACAAACCCAAATCACATTTGATATTAAACACAAGGCTCTGAATAGAAAATATACCGGCTTATATTCAATATCAAATTCTATGACTAACAAATATCGTATTGGAAATAACGATATATATATATCTTTCAAATTCCCATAACAATATCTGTATCATCACGAAATCCAACATCGAAATATTCCGAAGACAATTTCGATTCAAATCCACTCCAATGCAATCATTGGATATTCTGGTTATTTTTAAAACCCTTTTTAAATTCAATTTATTTACTTAAAAATAAATAGAATTATAATTCTAGTTCAAAACTAGTTCACTTCGATAAAAATCTATTTTTATCTTTTCAAATATGGAGTTTTTCATCCCAAATCTTCACAAATCATTTCTTATGATTTTACACAAATTATTACTATTTTTAATAATTTTATCAAGGCCCGTACAGTCGATTTCCATCAATGGCCATCGAACTGCACTTACAACGACCTTTTTCAAATTTGATTTGGACGTAACTCCAAATCCAACCGTTAGATTTCAAATTTCTAATATTCGTTAGAAAGCTCTTTTCGATACGAACCCAACGGTTCCGGTTTTAGGAGAATCCGACAGTCGGATCTCCCGTAATGTCCGTTTGAAATAAATGGTCGAAATTCACGAACTGCCGCGGCGCGGCGCGTTCTATTCAGGCCATTATATTATATATATAATATATATAATATATATTTTGTCGATTTCTATTTAAAACGAATTATATAATTAGTTTTAAATTCGTTTCAAAAGCAATTTCAACTCCCATTTCAATTCAAATCAAAATTGAATTCTTCTTTAAAAATTCGTTTTAAAATTCATTTCTATTCAATTCAAATTTCAATTCAATTTGAATTCATTTCAATTCGCTTTCAATTCCATTTGAATTCGTTTTATATTCAATTCATTTCGAAATCGTTTTCAATTCATTTCATTTCGAAATCGTTTTCAATTCAATTCATTTCGAAATCGTTTTCAATTCAATTCATTTCATTTCGTAATCAATAAAATCGATATAAATATCGTTCACGTCAAAATGGCGTCAATCTAATCAACACGGCTTCATAAATTTCTATTTTCAAATATTCTATTTCAAATATTTCTCTTCAAATATTTCTATTCAAATATTCTATTCAAATATTTTATTTCGAAACTGGAATGAGGCCCAATCAATTACCATATAAAGTTAATTATATGGATTCCATACAACACATGTATATAATAGCATTGAAAAATAATCAATCATCAACCAAAGTGCACTACACTGTATAAGCATCAAATATAAATATCTAACGCTTATAACAGCCTGTCAATCGATCGATCGACATATTTAATCAATCAGGATGAGTGAACTTCATATTTCATCCCAACACCCGTGTGGGGTTTCAAACAATCAAACACAGATTTCATTTGTGCTGTTGGGCGATGTGTAAAATTTATCGACCTAATCAATGTCCTTCAAATAGGTGTACATAAACAAACCGTCTGGTTTGTAAATGAATATTTATTTATTCACATTCACGTTAAAAATTATATTTTTAACGACAAAACATTTTATTCTACATATGAATTTCTATTCAGTTCATTCTTTAAATAAAATGATATTTTTATTTTTCTAACATATTTTTAGAAAATTTCGGCGGCATAACGGCACGATACTAGAAACGGGACAAGGCCTAGCCTTATCCCCGGTCTAGTGAAGGCCCACGCCATTCACACATCAATCAAATTCACCAAACAACCAAATTCAAATCAAATCATATAACTAAGCTATGCAACCAAACAAACAAGTCCATGGTCTGTGGACGGTTGTGTCGGGTGCTACTAAGCACCGTCTGCATCCTAGTATATATATATAAATAGAAATGAAATTGAAAGGCGAGGAATTCTCACAGATAGCTATCCAACTTCACGGTACTTCATTGATAGAAATCTTCATTGTTATCGCATCTTCGTCATCTTCGTTGCCCGTAGCCACTACATATTTAAAAATCGATTTTTTACTACGCTATTCAATATATAAAAATCATATTTTTATTTCGAAGTTCAATATATAAAAATCATATTTTTATTTCGAAGTTCAATATATAAAAATCATATTTTTATTTCGAAGTTCAATATATAAAAATCATATTTTTATTTCGAAGTTCAATATATAAAAATCATATTTTTATTTATAAAGATTATATTTTTACTGCTTTTAAAAATATAATTATCACATCTTACTTCTTCTACTTAATAAAAATTCCGTCTTTTCTATTTTAAAAATCTGATCTTTCTATCCCAGTTTAAATCTTTTCTTCTTTTTAAAGTTCAAACCTTTTCTTCTTTTTAAAGTTAAAATAAAAAATCAGTTTCTTTTTAAAGTTAAAATAAAAAAAATCAGTTTTCTTTTTAAAGTTAAAATAAAAAATCAGTTTCTTTTTAAAGTTAAAATAAAAAAAATCAGTTTCTTTTTAAAGTTAAAATAAAAAAAATCAGTTTTAAAATCATTTACAAATCAGTTAAAAATCAGTTTTTACCTTTAAACAAAATCAGTTTTAAATGCTTTAAAAATCAGTTTTTACTTACATAAAAATAAATGAACAAAACAAAAAAAAACTTACAGAGAGGGGGGGGGGGGTTTCGCAGATCGTCGGAGGGCTTCCCGAGGGTGGCGCTCGGGGTTCGAACGGGGAGGCGGCTTCTGGCTTCGAGGCGGCGGCTCGGGGTTCGAACGGGGAGGCAGGAGGTCGTCAGACTGGGAGGGGGCTGCTCGATTCGCTCGCGATGGAGGGAGGAGCGGTCGTGGGTGGAGCTCGGTGGAGGCGGTCGCCGATCGACTAGGGTTTTTCTCCTTTTTTTTATTTCTGTATAAATGAATCGGGGGCGGGGGGGCCAGAAAGGAGATAAAGGAGGGAAATTAAAAATTATTTTTATTATTTTATTATTTAATTATTTAATTTTGCAAAAAGGTTGACTTTTACATACGACCTCGAAACGAGGCCCACCGCCTGTCGTCCATAGCGTTTTACCCCCATCCCGAACACAATGGGATATATATCGCAAGCTGATTTGATCGTTACAATCAGTTTCCGTTGAATTTACATTTAAATCACTATATTAAATTTTAAACGTACATTTCAAATTACCGGGGCCACATACTAGCTCGAAAAATTCCTAAAAAATATTTTCTAGCTTCGTATTGACGATACGGTCCTATCAAAACTAGTTTCGTCGAATTCTGAGACCGTTAGAAAAATGGCCAATTTCCAGTCGATTAAAATCAACTGAAATGGTCAAAACACGTTTTCCTCCGCCACGCTCACATATTGATTCGAAAAATTATGAAATTTGGAATCTAGCAATAATTTGACATCACGGATCCAACAAAACTGGTTTCGTCGAAATCCGAGGTCGTTTGCAAAATGTCCATTTTTAAGGGCCTGAATTCCATAGCGACTATTCAGAATTTTCAACTGGACATATCTTTTGATCCCCGCTATGAAATCCTGATTTTTCGGATTCGATAGAAAGATATTATCAATTAGATCCTATCATTTTTGGTTTCACTAAAATCCGGATTGTTTTGCACCCGGTACATTCAATTGAAGTTTGAAATCGAATTATTGAACTACCGCGCCATTTTCAATTCCTTTTATAATTATATATAAATATTTATATTCTAACGACGACGTATATAAATATATTCGTTTGAATTATATTCAAAATAAATCTCTCGTCGATATTATTTAAAATAATTCATTTTAAATATTCAAAATTCGCTAAAATTGCCAAAATAAAAATTTTAAACTGGCCCAGATTTTCCGGGTTATTACAATCTCCCCCACTTAAAACTTTTCATCCCCGAAAAGGAACAAAGTCGAAAGTGGTTTGATTAATCAACTCTACATTCGATCTGGCTTCCATCCTCCAACTCTTTAGTTTCTGAGAATTTTCAAAATTTCAAAAATTTGGCTAACACCCTAAATTTTCGAAAAATTTCGCCATAACCTCCCCTGCAATGGGAGCATCGGGGAATTTCAAATAGCTTCCCCGGTCCTTCAGATCTCAAAAAGAAAAAGAAAAAGCCAAGCGGCTAGCCAATAGGCTCATAAAATCATCATCACCCAAACAAAACAGTAAATTATGTAATAAACATGTACCTATTTGTCGGGCAAACAAATTTTATCCTCTGGCTCTAGCCTCCTTGCTATGACCTGTTCAATGCAAGTATATGTATATGCAAGCAAATGTGACCAATTTTCAATACAGTTCAATATTTGATGCTATTAGGCATAATGGTTCAAAATTAGCAAACAAATAAACAAACAACACAAACATCAATCAATTAGTGGATTAGAGTTTCAAATCCATAAATTTGATACATATACTGAAAATCTTGTTTTTGATGCCAATTCACAACAATGTGTTCTAACTATATAAGTTTTGGTTCTCACACCAGTCTAATGGAAATATATAGAAATCACACCTTTGAAACACGAACATAAGTTCGGATGATGATCGATCAATCATCAGAACCTTCTCCGGGCGTCTAGAATGTGATTCTGTATCTATCTAATATATTAAAACTTCGAATATACGTTCATGACGCGTATATGCAAAATCTTTATATATCAGATTGTCCATATTCAAAATAAATAAATATTCAAATACGTATAAAATGGTTTAAATTTTCAAAACAAAATTGTTTTCATTTGAAAAATATACTCTTCACACTCGTTCTAGGATACTACTGATCCTATCTCTAACGAGTCATTCTAATTGGATATTACTAATCCAATATCTGATGAATTCTTTCGTATGGTTCTAATGTGTCTTGTTCTCGAGCTCTGTAAACCAAAGCTCTGATACCAAATGTGACGAGCAGGAATTTCGCTCGGTCCGAACCAGTCGCTAAACCGATCCAGGCTGTTCGAAATGCCCTAGCGTTTGAGAACAGGACAAATCAGAAAACATACAGAAGAACATTTCATTGTATATTACAACAATGCATCAGATTACAAGAATATACAGAGTATAAATGAATATTACACAGAAATATCAGAGATTTAAATTACATTTAAATACATAGCAGCGGAAAATAATACAATACACAACTAGAAGAAAATATACGGATACAAAGCTTTCCGGATATCGTTCCAGCTGTAAACCAGGATCCTGTGAATATAAATCTGCAAAACCCAAAACTACTAGCTGCCCGTGCCAAAATAAGGGCACCCAGAGTTTAGGTTAAAACAATAAACTCCAGGTCAGTCATGTGACTAGTGTGAGAACTAAAACAGTTATTTATCTTTATTTTAAAGTTAGGTAAATCAAGGGACCACGCCGTATAACACGGAACGGGTTTCCTCCCAAGAATACCAGTGCATAAAACAAACAGCGCAATGCTAAATAAAGAAAAATGAAGCTATTATAAGACCCAGTTCCCATCACACAATGCAACGCAAGCCGGAGGATAGGGTTTTTACCTTATAATAGCCAAGAATGCTTGATACGTTGAAAAACAAATCATTTGATACTATTATAGGTGCATAGTGTATAAAACAACTTCAAATCATAAGTATCAATCATAGGCGGCATAAGCGCCCCATCCCACTATGTCACCATACTAGGTTCTACAATCAAAACCGCAAAGTCACGTATTTGGAAACTGGATTTCCGTCTGTGAACCGAGGCCAGGGATCGTCCTCTACCGATTCGAGACTCTCTAGCCCGAGCCTCAGGAACAGCCGCAACTGCCCCATGGAGCGACAGGGCCGGTCCACCGATGTGGATTATAGTGCCTGAACAATACGTTTCCCCGCCCTTTGGGGCGTAAATGAGCCAACGAATGACTCCATCGGACCCGGATCGTCCGATCAAACCGAGGCGCCTCGCAACAGCAACAACCACACAGGTGAAAAGTATATAAATGTCAGGGCTGGTAGGTCACTGACACCACCCTAGCTAGAAAGAAACGCATGCCCTCCCTGAGGTCCTCTCCCGTTTTTGGTTCACAACCGGGGTGCGAAACTCGCGAATTCACGTTACACAAAGCTGTGCCACACAGGTTGTGCTTTGATCATCACCACAAGACTTTGCTTTTCAACAGAAGCCTCGATCAATTGCCACTTAGGCATGCCACACAGGCAATTCACTCCATGCGTTTGATATCCATCAATATATAACCCCTGAGCTCGTACGTCTCAGAGAAGGGCGTTAAGCAAGAGAATAAATTCTCCGCCGCCAAACAGATATATATTTAATAGAGATCAATCACACGGACTAAAATCCAATGTCAGACACACAGTCCATTTACAAGTCCGTTCTGGGTCTGAACGAAACCGGAGGCACCTAGTACCCCGCATATCCATCGATCTCCAAGTACGTCTGGACGATCACCAATTGTTTCCATCTTCTTGGGTGTACAGCCCAATCAAGATCATCAGTAATTACCCAAACGACGTGAAGACTTCCGGTCTTCGACCACCGTCTTTATCTTCGACACCACGTCGAATCAGTTATTCAGAATGGGATAAACCCGGTCTTTCTGAATAACTCGCGTATATATTATAAAAGTGTTACACAAACACAACATACGCCTCATTCCAATTCATCAGTCACTAACCGTAAATTAATCAAGAGAATAATTCCCCAAACATTAACCCCGAAGGCCGAAACGAACATCAGATCCATATCTAGAAAACCGTTCTGCTTAGCTAACCGACAGTTAGTTTCTAAATTTCACATTCATAGGGAAAGGTTCCCATTAATTTTATCCAAGATAAATTCCTTGAATTTATTCTTTAATCATCTTTGAATATCAATTCAAACTAGTCGGGATTAGCGAACCACACCGAAGTAATCATTTATTTTATTTCCCAATCCCAACCTATTCATCCCATGAAGTAAAACTGGTTATACTTCATATCTAACACCACGGTGTTATCGGTAAATTCAATTACCATTACACGTTCAAATCTAATTAAAGATTTAACTATCGCCTGGAGCAAAACTGGTGATACTCCATTCTCAATCTTTTCAATCTAATTAAAGATTCATTAAAACTCCACTTAGTTTTAATCTGTGACTGGGTTAAAGAATCAGTGTCCTTTAAAACACGGTTCACGATAAACCCAAAATCACATTCCATTAATTATCGGGTTAAAGAACGAGTGTTATTTAAAACACCATTCACGACAAACCCAAATCACATTTGATATTAAACACAAGGCTCTGAATAGAAAATATACCGGCTTATATTCAATATCAAATTCTATGACTAACAAATATCGTATTGGAAATAACGATATATATATATCTTTCAAATTCCCATAACAATATCTGTATCATCACGAAATCCAACATCGAAATATTCCGAAGACAATTTCGATTCAAATCCACTCCAATGCAATCATTGGATATTCTGGTTATTTTTAAAACCCTTTTTAAATTCAATTTATTTACTTAAAAATAAATAGAATTATAATTCTAGTTCAAAACTAGTTCACTTCGATAAAAATCTATTTTTATCTTTTCAAATATGGAGTTTTTCATCCCAAATCTTCACAAATCATTTCTTATGATTTTACACAAATTATTACTATTTTTAATAATTTTATCAAGGCCCGTACAGTCGATTTCCATCAATGGCCATCGAACTGCACTTACAACGACCTTTTTCAAATTTGATTTGGACGTAACTCCAAATCCAACCGTTAGATTTCAAATTTCTAATATTCGTTAGAAAGCTCTTTTCGATACGAACCCAACGGTTCCGGTTTTAGGAGAATCCGACGGTCGGATCTCCCGTAATGTCCGTTTGAAATAAATGGTCGAAATTCACGAACTGCCGCGGCGCGGCGCGTTCTATTCAGGCCATTATATTATATATATAATATATATAATATATATTTTGTCGATTTCTATTTAAAACGAATTATATAATTAGTTTTAAATTCGTTTCAAAAGCAATTTCAACTCCCATTTCAATTCAAATCAAAATTGAATTCTTCTTTAAAAATTCGTTTTAAAATTCATTTCTATTCAATTCAAATTTCAATTCAATTTGAATTCATTTCAATTCGCTTTCAATTCCATTTGAATTCGTTTTATATTCAATTCATTTCGAAATCGTTTTCAATTCATTTCATTTCGAAATCGTTTTCAATTCAATTCATTTCGAAATCGTTTTCAATTCAATTCATTTCATTTCGTAATCAATAAAATCGATATAAATATCGTTCACGTCAAAATGGCGTCAATCTAATCAACACGGCTTCATAAATTTCTATTTTCAAATATTCTATTTCAAATATTTCTCTTCAAATATTTCTATTCAAATATTTCTATTCAAATATTCTATTCAAATATTTTATTTCGAAACTGGAATGAGGCCCAATCAATTACCATATAAAGTTAATTATATAGATTCCATACAACACATGTATATAATAGCATTGAAAAATAATCAATCATCAACCAAAGTGCACTACACTGTATAAGCATCAAATATAAATATCTAACGCTTATAATAGCCTGTCAATCGATCGATCGACATATTTAATCAATCAGGATGAGTGAACTTCATATTTCATCCCAACACCCGTGTGGGGTTTCAAACAATCAAACACAGATTTTATTTGTGCTGTTGGGCGATGTGTAAAATTTATCGACTCAATCAATGTCCTTCAAATAGGTGTACATAAACAAACAGTCTGGTTTGTAAATGAATATTTATTTATTCACATTCACGTTAAAAATTATATTTTTAACGACAAAACATTTTATTCTACATATGAATTTCTATTCAGTTCATTCTTTAAATAAAATGATATTTTTATTTTTCTAACATATTTTTAGAAAATTTCGGCGGCATAACGGCACGATACTAGAAACGGGACAAGGCCTAGCCTTATCCCCGGTCTAGTGAAGGCCCACGCCATTCACACATCAATCAAATTCACCAAACAACCAAATTCAAATCAAATCATATAACTAAGCTATGCAACCAAACAAACAAGTCCATGGTCTGTGGACGGTTGTGTCGGGTGCTACTAAGCACCGTCTGCATCCTAGTATATATATATATATATAAAAATAGAAATGAAATTGAAAGGTGAGGAATTCTCACAGATAGCTATCCAACTTCACGGTACTTCATTGATAGAAATCTTCATTGTTATCGCATCTTCGTCATCTTCGTTGCCCATAGCCACTACATATTTAAAAATCGAATTTTTACTACGCTATTCAATATATAAAAATCATATTTTTATTTCGAAGTTCAATATATAAAAATCATATTTTTATTTCGAAGTTCAATATATAAAAATCATATTTTTATTTCGAAGTTCAATATATAAAAATCATATTTTTATTTCGAAGTTCAATATATAAAAATCATATTTTTATTTATAAAGATTATATTTTTAATATTCCTATGATGTAAAAAATTATATTTTTACTGCTTTTAAAAATATAATTATCACATCTTACTTCTTCTACTTAATAAAAATTCCGTCTTTTCTATTTTAAAAATCTGATCTTTCTATCCCAGTTTAAATCTTTTCTTCTTTTTAAAGTTAAAATAAAAAATCAGTTTCTTTTTAAAGTTAAAATAAAAAAAATCAGTTTTCTTTTTAAAGTTAAAATAAAAAATCAGTTTCTTTTTAAAGTTAAAATAAAAAAAATCAGTTTCTTTTTAAAGTTAAAATAAAAAAAATCAGTTTTAAAATCATTTACAAATCAGTTAAAAATCAGTTTTTACCTTTAAACAAAATCAGTTTTAAATGCTTTAAAAATCAGTTTTTACTTACATAAAAATAAATTAACAAAACAAAAAAAAACCTACAGAGAGGGGGGGGGGTTTCGCAGATCGTCGGAGGGCTTCCCGAGGGTGGCGCTCGGGGTTCGAACGGGGAGGCGGCTTATGGCTTCGAGGCGGCGGCTCGGGGTTCGAACGGGGAGGCAGGAGGTCGTCAGACTGGGAGGGGGCTGCTCGATTCGCTCGCGATGGAGGGAGGAGCGGTCGTGGGTGGAGCTCGGTGGAGGCGGTCGCCGATCGACTAGGGTTTTTCTCCTTTTTTTTTATTTCTGTATAAATGAATCGGGGGGGGGGGGGGGGCAGAAAGGAGATAAAGGAGGGAAATTAAAAATTATTTTTATTATTTTATTATTTAATTATTTAATTTTGCAAAAAGGTTGACTTTTACATACGACCTCGAAACGAGGCCCACCGCCTGTCGTCCATAGCGTTTTACCCCCATCCGTAACACAATGGGATATATATCGCAAGCTGATTTGATCGTTACAATCAGTTTCCGTTGAATTTACATTTAAATCACTATATTAAATTTTAAACGTACATTTCAAATTACCGGGGCCACATACTAGCTCGAAAAATTCCTAAAAAATATTTTCTAGCTTCGTATTGACGATACGGTCCTATCAAAACTAGTTTCGTCGAATTCTGAGACCGTTAGAAAAATGGCCAATTTCCAGTCGATTAAAATCAACTGAAATGGTCAAAACACGTTTTCCTCCGCCACGCTCACATATTGATTCGAAAAATTATGAAATTTGGAATCTAGCAATAATTTGACATCACGGATCCAACAAAACTGGTTTCGTCGAAATCCGAGGTCGTTTGCAAAATGTCCATTTTTAAGGGCCTGAATTCCATAGCGACTATTCAGAATTTTCAACTGGACATATCTTTTGATCCGCGCTATGAAATCCTGATTTTTCGGATTCGATAGAAAGATATTATCAATTAGATCCTATCATTTTTGGTTTCACTAAAATCCGGATTGTTTTGCACCCGGTACATTCAATTGAAGTTTGAAATCGAATTATTGAACTACCGCGCCATTTTCAATTCCTTTTATAATTATATATAAATATTTATATTCTAACGACGACGTATATAAATATACTCGTTTGAATTATATTCAAAATAAATCTCTCGTCGATATTATTTAAAATAATTCATTTTAAATATTCAAAATTCGCTAAAATTGCCAAAATAAAAATTTTAAACTGGCCTAGATTTTCCGGGTTATTACAAATTACATAAAAATATAATTAACATTTCAGGTTTTCCATTAACGCTAAAAATAAAACTACATTTCATGTTTCCTATTAAAGCTAAAAGTACAACTACATTTCATGTTTTCCATTAATGCTAAAAATATAACTGCATTTCATGTGTGAAGTAAACCAAGTTTCGTTTCAACTAACATGACAAATCTCATATTTCAATACATGAAATAATCTAAGTTTTGGTTTCAACTAACATGACAATTTCATATTTCAATACATGAAATAATCATATTTCAGTACATGAAATAATCTAAGTTTAGGTTTCAACTAACATGACAAATTTCATATTTCAATACATGAAATAATCTAAGTTTTGGTTTCATCTAACATGACAAATTTCATATTTGAATACATGAAATAATCTAAGTTTTGGTTTCATCTAACATGACAAATTTCATATTTCAATACATGAAATAATCTAAGTTTAGGTTTCAACCAACATGGCAAATTACATATTTCATAAATCAACAATATGGTCTAAATTTTATTCTACCTCCAAATCTAACCAAATCAACGAACCCATGTTTCAATAATTTTAACTGTAGATTTAGATCGAACAAATATGCACATCACAATCACCAAAATTCACAAAAACAGCAAATTTCCATCATGAACATCACAACTCGATTTATAATCATTCATTCATGAATTTTTAATTAGCGATAAATAATTAAATGATAAAAAAATCTCACCTAAACATGCTTATCCAAATGACCCTGGTAGGAATCTCTAAATTAATAAAAATATCCTCCAATTTGTGCTTATAAAAATCTAAGTCTCGGGACTCCATTTTTATTTAGAGGAAGAAGTTTTGCATAGTGGAGACAGGAAAAAAAATGCTTAGAAAAAGTAGCAGGAAGAAGAAGATAAATAAGGGGGAAAGAAAAATTATATAGAAAAGTAACGTATGGGAAATGAATTAAAATATAAATGGGTAACGCATGCATTAAATAAAGGAACAAATGAATGCATGCATGTAAGCATTGAAGTTATAAAAGAGAATTTGAAATGAATGGACAAGGCATGCAATTTGATAATTTGTGACCAAATGTTTCTTTCATTTAATTTATTATTATTTTTTGTAACTTACCTGCATTAGAAATAATGAAAAGAAGATAGTGGAACACGCATGCATGAAAGGAATGAAAAATTGGAAGGTTAGTAAAGGCAACATGCATACATCAAAAATTGCTTTTGTACAGAAAAAAAATATTCTAAATTAAATTTTGTTTAGTTCTTATTTTGATACCATTTTAATCTCTAAAATATATCAAGCTTTCATGAAAATACATTTCACAATATCATTTGAAATACCCTTGATATAAGATTTCCATCAACTTCATATAAGATAATTTTTTTCAAGAGATTCATGAAGTCGTATAACTTTCCATATTATTATTACATTCTTTTCCTATTTTGACATGCGTTTTAAATTCCAAATTCAAACGCGCAATTAATATGTGCGTATACTTTGAATTTTTTTATAAATTTTATGGAGGGGCAGATGAATTTTGACCTTAATATGATGAGAGAGGAGTATTTTGAATAAGAGTGAATGAGAGATTAACAGAGTGAGAATCTGAACAATTCACATTCATAAACCCAATTTAATAACCATTAATCATATTTACTAATATGAAATGAATCCTTGAAATAGAAACTTGAAATGTGTCAAATGCAAAATTAAACCTCAAATTGCTTTAGGAGCTTAATTCGGTCAACGTCACTACAAGAAAATCAACATTTGACAGCATCAATACATAGCGTTCCCGCTTTTCCCTCCCCCTATCGCTCCGTTGGCTAAGTTTTTCAACGCTATACGATGAGATACGGCCTTTTCAATGCTATACGACAAATAAAAGGCGGGAAATAATTATTTTGCGTGGGAATATGTAATTTTGC
Organism: Allium sativum; assembly: GCA_030737875.1. Taxonomy (NCBI): domain Eukaryota; kingdom Viridiplantae; phylum Streptophyta; class Magnoliopsida; order Asparagales; family Amaryllidaceae; genus Allium; species Allium sativum. The sequence continues at coordinate 954,561,292 of CM060915.1, forward strand.
GGCTTCTTCCCTTTCACTCCTTTTACCTTGTGGCTTTTGTAAAACAAATCCTAGCCGTCTCTTCGATCCATGTTAAACTACTCAAATTATTAACATTCATGCCGCCAGTTGTCAAACCTTAGCTGTCATCGTTCCCAATCTTGTGCCACCACTAAGCTTAATCGAGCAATTGGGCAAATGTCGATCCCAATCCCTAAGCAAGTAGCGATCGTCTCAACTTTCAGGCGGGACCCTTCCCCAGAGCGGAAATTGAAAACCATGCGAAGCCCAAAAACCACGCGATGCCCAAAAAATCGTGAAATCATGATTAACGAATTGGGCGAGAGGACTTAGGCAAGATGGCGACCTACGTCAACCAGTATACAACTAGGCAGCTCAATCTCCAAGCAGCTTCCATCGCAGTGGCGACAACGGCTAGGGCACAGGCAACGATAGTGGCTAAGGCATAGGCAACGGAAGCTACTACCAGAGGAGGCTTTATCTGGCTCCATCTGTTGACTCAGGTACTAATATGTAATAGCTTAGATTTTATATATGTGAGAGTAGAAGGATGACTGGTGTTTTTAGAATTCTCGTGTTTTTAGAATAGTAGGATGAAACTAGAAAGATGGCTTGTGGAGTTTTCCCCCCTTCCTTTGTACTGTGGCTGACACGCTCTCTGGTTTAATTAGTTTAGTTTTTGATCCAAAGCATTGGGTTTGAACTTTCACAATGACAATGGCATGAGATGTTTCCGACTGTACAATGATTATTAATAAACCATTGAATTCTTCTGTATATGATTTTCATTTATCACTTGGTTTCATCCACGCACCCTTAATTAATTTGCGAATCCTTCGAGGAAAAGTTTCTCTTTATTTTATGATTTGAATTGGGATTTTCCAATCCGTTTGCAATTTGCATGTTCTTTTTGCTTGTAATGATGCATTGCATGTTTCCAGCTGCACATTTTGCTAGTGAATTCCCTATGATATTCGTGCGTTTTTTCAGCTACATTACATTCCATATTTCATTTAAACATCAAAACATCAACTTTTGCCTTGCTTGGAAAAAAATAGGAAGGGCTTTATTAGCCGTATCAATGGGAGAGAAAAGACTAAGATCCGGGAATCTAACATATCTTAATTGGAGACATTCTCTTGTAATATGTTGATTATTTACTGTTTCCTTGTAAACTTTCATTTTGTGTCCAAATAGCCGTTTTCATATATTTTAAACTTTCAATTGTTATATGCCGAGTAAGTTTAGTTATTTTATCGTAATTTACATTGTTCATAATTTGTAAAATGATTCAATGATCGATTAGAGTGTTGTTAGCCTATTTTGATAGCATTTCAATTTCAACATCAACATATATTAGAGTGTGGTTAGCCGATAACATATTTACATTGTTCATAATTTGTAAGAAATGAGCGTTGAAACAATGTTAGCTGATTTTATTTTTATCAAAATATATTTCTTAGAGTGTGGTTAGCATTTCAACTTCAACATCAATAATTTAATCCCGTTGTTGGAAACTTTTTTAATAGCATGGTTTGTTGCATAGATTTAACTTATCTTAGTTTGTACTTGATTTTTGTTTATCTTTAATACCATGATTTATGTGTAGCATGTTGTTGATTTGAATCATTTGCATTCTTTTTAGACATTGGGCGCCCTCACCTATGGGTGGGCTTATTTTAGAGAAAAAGAATAAGTCCCTGCCAATTAATCACTCATTTCTTAAACTTTGAGTTTATAAAATATTTTCATACAACCTAACTGTTAAACTTGATCTTGGTGTTCTAATATGCAAAATTTCATGTTTTAAACATCATTTGAGCTTTTATTCATGGCTCTGTAACATTGATTTAAATTTATGATTCGTAAAAAAGGAAATTTTTTCTTAAAGATGAAATTATGTCTACATTGTAAATAATAACTGAAGGATTAACTAGCAAGTTAGTAGATTAATCAAAGATTTAATGTTAACACTTTGTAATCTGTTAATTAGCTTATTGAAAGATAAGGTATTTATCCATGTTTCCCTTTAAACTAGCATATAAATTATAAATCCAGTTCATAAATCGTAACTTTGCATCTCCATCCCATCATTTTACTATTTTGCATGGAAGGTACAAATTTTTCTAAGTACGTAGCACAAATATATTATGTTATGACCTGGAAAATTCCTAGAGCCGTATATTATCTGTGCTTGCATATATGGTGATGCAACATGTCAATTGATTCTCTAACTATAATTTTTTGTGAACACTTATGAGCAAGAAACACATGTCAGATGTCTCAAATTATGAAATCATTTATTCACCAGCTTATGTTAAAACTGGATTTTGTATTTACTGTAACAAAAATTATGTTTTATTTGCCCAGCTTGCAACATTTTATGTTGGTTCTTTGATATATTATTTATTTTTATTTGTTTTCAGTAGACCAATGTGGAATTTGAAGCGGTATGAATGACGATGTCTTGTCTTCCTGCTCATAGAGAGGATTGGTTGATATAAATGCTTCAGACTTGGTCTTATGTCCCTGCTCTTCACCTGTTTCATCAAAATGTTATGCAATGTGATTTATGTATTCTTTCTCACTTGTAAATTCTTCATGTGCAGGGCTAGACTCTTCTCGGTCCGGTTGATTAGCATGATCGACAACGTCTTCTTCTTTAGTTAAGCTACGTTTCTCAAACTTCTTGTCAGTAGTAATTTCAGGTTGCTAAGCTTCTTTGTTGTTATGTGACACCTGTTGTTTTTCTTTCGGTTGGGTAATGTTGTTACCTTCCTTCTAGTCCTGGTTGATTATGTAACTTGTATCTACATATGCATGTGGTGCACATACTGTCAGTTTCTATGTAAGTTTGTTCTGTATTTGCTTGACTGGTTGCCCTCATTAGCCCCTGTAGATGTATTTTGAGTATAAGTTGTAGAGGTAGATTGTGTGCCCATGTTCTTGTTATTTTGACTTGTTGAGGATGATGTATTTGCGGATTCATTTGTACCAGATTTCATACCTTGTTCTACATATTGCCTTCTTGGTCTAATTTTATTGCATTTTATTGTTTAAAGACCAAACTATTGGCAACACAGGCAAATAAAAGGTTTGAATTCATAATCCACAGGAATCTCACATTCATTTCCTCTACTAGTTTCAACAGTAATGGATTCAAGGTATTTTATGTTAGTAATAACATCAACCAATATCCTAGCATAACCGATTCTTCTTTGTCTAATGCAATATCAATATCTGTTAGGATGGGAATGCCAATCTCGCGTGCTATCCTACTTAGTTCCTAGGGAGGTAGTGCTTGATTTAGACATTTTGAGCTTCTTAGCCTTTGCTTTTGGGTGCATTGTATATTGGTCCCACACTAGATTAGTGACCACATCCATATCCCCTGTAGTTTTATTCTTAATATTATTATTGTTTACTCTTATGCATGTCTAGATTTGATGCTAGTAGATTCACCATGACTTTCAGGTTTAACAGAAAATGCAGCACTGGGGCTAGGAAAATTAAGGGAACTTTGATGTTTTGCAGCGGTGTCAGCGTGGGTCTACTCCGACACACAGTAATCTATGCTTTAGTATCTTCAGATTTGGTAGCAGCATGCTTAGGATCTTCAGGATGGAACTGAGTGATTTTAGAAACTTCCTTTAACTTGTACATGGAAGAAGAAGCTCTGCCTCCACAATTCAGATAAGCAAAAAATTCGTACATAATATACTACCTCTTTGAATCTCGCGTTTGAGAATTCAGCATTGTTCATGATAATTTTGCAATCTTGCTTAATTACGATTAACCTGAGCTTGTTTGTCATTTTACCATTGTTCCCTTAAAATTCGTTCAAGCCATATGTCTCACATTTCTTATGTAATTTATTATAACTGATTGAGTTATGGTAACAAATATTATTATTTAATTTTATTACAATAAAATTTATTTTTAATTTTCGACCATAAGTTTATTTTTAACATATATTTTATTTTGTAAAACATTGATACATTTTCCATGATTATCAAACATAGAAAAATTATTTTCAAAATGAAAACTCTATATCTAAACCACAACTTGCGCCAAGACCTACCTAAAAAAGACCACCACCAACCATGCATGTGAATGCAGTTGCCACATATGTTAATCTCTTTCACCATATATGACCCTGATTTCCCTTGCGCCGCATCTCAAATCCTTTATGATATTTCCACTTTGAATATTTGATAAAGGTTTGTCATTCGGGAGAAAATAAAGAATTTCTAACCTACAATCCAAAAGACATGTGAGGTTTGGCATTGAGCTATTTTTCACAAGAATATATTCTAAATTTTAAATGTACCAATATAATTGATGTTGACAAATCGTAACTAAAATTTGGAATATAGCCACTATTGGGTGGTGACTAATCCGAGTGATGACTGATAAGGAGGAAATTATAGTATTTTCTGAAGTCAATTAAAAACCATAAATGTAAATATATCTTTCTAATCATTCAAGAGAATATCACTTTTACAACCGAAGTTATGCAACGGTAGGTATTATGAAAATATGATTCTATTGTGACGTTTATTTCAGAAATTCATGTGTAAGGTGCATGGAAACAACGTTAGTTGGTGTACTACAAGATTATAGTAATTGGTTTTATGGATGGTGATAATAAACCAGGTTTGAAGAAATAATATGGGATAATAGAAAATCAATGGTTACCAAAGTACAGATGCTTAAAAAAATCTCATTTGCATGGCTAATATACCCTTTATAATAACAAACAAAGTATTATTATGTTATGTGATATTTCTTGTACATACATTTATTATTAACCGTTGTTTAATAATAGCTAGCTTCATTTAGATCGATTTATGGTAGCGACAATAGACATATCGTAAATATGAATTTCCGCAAGAACGTTAAACTATCAATTTTCAGTGTGTTATTATGTTTGTATCAACGCGCTGAACACAACGAGAGTATTATGTCCCGTATGTTTGGACTCTTGATTTGAACGGTTGGATTCTGAACTGACGGTGTCCGCGTTATAAAATTTTCATTGTTTTTTGTTAGCCTATATCAGTTTATCTGAACCAAACCAAACTGTGTTTAAAAAAAATTTCTAATGCATAACCAGAGAAAAAAAAGAAAATAAATCTAAACTAAGAAATTGAGTGGAGGAAAAATAACTTGACTGTACAACCTGAAGCTTTTCTCTAAAAATATTGTGATACGTATTCTAAAACTTCCTATCACCGATAGATAGGAAATTAAAGGATATTTTAATATTTTATTAATATTAAGATGCATGTATCTTATTTGAACAACTTATTTGTTGTGATGAGAGCTATATTAATATTGAAAGGAATAAAATCTTAGAACCATATCACGTGGCCACCCATGAAGAAGCAGAACTAGCTGAAAGGATACTTAATTTGTCATGGTTAGCAGGCCCAGCTGAAAGGATGCTGAATTTGAACTGAATCCAGGGATTTTTCTGCCATCCTTAATTTTTTTACTACTTCAGCATGATAAGCAGAAATTTCCTAGATACGAATATATTAGGTAGTGCTTGGTTAAAAAATATTTTGTGTTTTCGATTTTCAATTAATATGTCAAAAATGAGAATAGTTGAGTAATAACGAAGAGGATTAAAAAAAGACGGAGGGGACCACGGAGGGGGTGAATGAGTGATGTAAGAATGGATTATGTCTCATGCTCCTCTTATTTCTCAAAACATGGAAAATGAAAAAAAAAACATTTTCTGTTTTGTATATTAACTTTGTTTTTTAAATCGATCGTTTTTGACAATATATGTACATTGTGCGTATTTTTGCATGGACGAAAACTCAAAACTTAAAATGTTAAACCAAACACCACCTTAATGTTTCGAAGATGTTTTGCTTATATTTTAGTTTCGAGTTTTAGTGCCATCGATCCCTTCTTCTTCTTTTGTTACTTTTTTTTAGCCTAAACTTTTTCCCCTTCGATTCAGTTCAAATTAAATGGTTCAGTTATAGTCAAAAGCAAAGGAAAAGAATATATTAAGTGAAAGATAAAATTTATTAGTTAATCCCCAGTGGTTTAATTTAAAATAATAATAATTAGGGGATGTATTTAATCAATTTGAAATGTGTACTTCCTACTAAAAATAGTATAGAAACAGGACAAGAAGTTATTGAAGTTGGTTTCTTCCTGTATATTCTACCTGTCTACTCTACAAATAATGTGACTGTACAACCTGAAGCTTTTCTCTCCATGTTTGGAATCTTTCCATTTTTTCGATCCTTGGTTCCTGCATATGAAAAGGAAAGGGAACAAAAGATAAAAGGCCATGCAAACTTTACTTTTACCAAGAACTCTACGCAGCCCCATACTCCCTTATTCTAAATACCTTCTCTTTTCCTTGTAATCCTGCTCTTGAATGAATGAAAAAAAACAGGTTCTTTTATTAAAAAATACTGGAATCATTGCAAAACGAATGCATCCAACCTCTCCGTGCTCGTGTCAACAGACAACCCATCACGACATGGATCTCCCTAATGCTACGAACTGCAATTTCGGTTCTGGAGACCATGGTGCTATGGACTGCGGTTTCGGTCGACGGTCATTAGATCCATACTCGAGTTGGAGACAAAATTGTTGTTAGATGGTCGGACGTCGAAGTTGTAGACGTCAAGTCCAGACTCACAGTGAAGCAACCTAACTTGTATTTATGAAAGAGACATAGCTGATTTAAGTCATGGAGAAGTGAGAGAGAGGTTTTTCCCCTTAGTTTACGAAGGCGATCAAAGCAACAAGAAGATTAAAAGATATGTGAAGAGATGATAAGAACTTTAAAAAGGCGCAGTTGATTTATGTTTACTGAATTCTTAATTCTTATCATTAGCCATAGAGATTATTTGTTTTTACTTCCTTGGTATATTGGTTGATGAAATTTTTGGTTCTGTGCATTTATCAATTATAATGATTAACAATTAATTTTTATTTATTTTTAAATTCAGTAAACACTATTTATTAACTAAGTCATATCAATTAATAGTTAGCAATTAAAACTCATTAATTTTTAGTAATGTATTAATAATTCAATAAATTAAACAACAAGACCTTCCATTTAAACTCACATTAACCTTTCAAAATTGTCAGTTTTTGCTTAACTGTTGTTTGATGGCTGTTGAACGGACTTATAAACCTAAAATGTCAAACAATCGATGCTCTTCACTGCAAATATCTTCCCTTATTTCCTCTTGATAACGGCTGATGTTGACAGCTTTCACAATGTTAACAACAATGACTGATCTGTAGATTGTAAAGAAGTGTCGATCAAAAATCCAACAGAAGAAGATTATTCATAACAAAGATAAGACGAGGGTAGTTTATGATTTGCTTAAACCTGGGGACAGAAGAACTGAAAATAATGTTGCCTCTACTGCATTCTCATTTCCCCATTCAACTTCAGCTACCAGGTATATAAGACTTAAAACAGGTGGTTTAAATTGCAGTACTAATGTTGATGATAGGACTTTACTTGCTACTTTCTATGTTCCAATTTCTTCATCAATACTAACACTGCTGATGATGATAGTACTATTTTTGAGTTTGGAGATGATAGCTAAATAAATAATGTAATGGGCTGAAAACTTAAGTTTGGAGTGGCTACTTGTACATTTTGAGCTTGTTTATGTGCATTCATTGTCATCTCTTTATGTGTAGTTAATTTTACGAGATTCATCTTGTTTTCTATAAATTTTTTTCTTCTTTTGCATGTTTATGTGCTCATCATGAGTGACTTTTATCTCATTTGCAGTGCACTTTCAAAGCTATGATATTTGAAAGTTTAAGGGCTTTTTGGTGTCAGATATGCCACATCAGGTTCCTTAAAATTTAAGAAGCTACATAGAACAAACCTTAAAATTTCATTTTCAGCACGTGAATTATTGTAAGTGTTAATATATATACTTATTTTCAGCCTTTTTTCTTCATCTAAGAAATATTTTTCTAATCTGAGTGAAATTAGCTAGGAGATGGTGCTAAAGAGGTGTTGTGGTGCTCAGCTTTACCTGAGAAAGTGAATTGAGGTTACATGTACTTATTCTATATAGCATTTTTGATTTGATTCAGTTCATTTGATTTTTGAATGTGGCACTTTCCTGAAACGTATCAGTTGATTTTTTTTAAGTTGGCATAGCCTCCTAATTGCAAAATTGTATGTATATATATGTTGGAAAAAAGTAAACGTTATTTGTATATATGAACGTTATGTTACATAGTGTATTTGGCATCAAAACTAGTGCAATGAAAATTTTACTTTAGTTGCATCTTCGTCTGTTAGAAATACAACTATTTACTACTAGTACAACCATACAGGGAACACCATCATCTCACGGAATAGTTTAATTTTAAAAAAAATTGCCATTCTTTTACGTGAACATGCTTCTTTGTTCCTTATTCTTCCTTCAACCCAATCAATTACATCTTCTTCATCATATTTGGCAGGCATCGCTTGGTGCATGAAACTTTGACAATTCCAAAGTTTTTTGAGTTTTATCAATGTGTTATTTTTGTTACAAATGAGGTGCTTGACTGAACTGAACTTAGGCTACCCGAATGTTCCGTAGCTCTTCCTTTTGAACACTCATATCTCAGGCACTGACAAATGAGCATGAATCCGCAATGAGCCAGCCTATATTATATTTATCTGTTATCTCTCTCATCACTTTTAGCTTTACATATCCACTAGGTTTTCTAGCTGACAGCCTCGCATCTGGAAGTACTAATATTGTTGATGATGATAGTACTAATACGGTAGTTATATCCCAGATGCAGTCCTTTTTTTTTTTTACATAATTGCGTTATATTGTTTGTTTTTGTTTCATTTTTTCTTTTCCTTTTGCTTTCTTTTACTTTGTCTATATGTGATATAACAATTACTAACACATCGATTGTTTGTTTGACTTTAACAGGACCACTATTGTTCATGTTAAGCAAAAAATGTCAGAAGCAAAACAAGACTAATTCAATATTTTGTCTATTTTGTAAGTAACTTGTTAATGTAAAAACGTATGATATATTATGTGTGGACATGAAAATGTTGATAAAACATTATATATGAAATATTAAGTTTTTTGAATGACATGTTGTAATTTATATATTTGTTTGCAAAAATTTGCTATATTTATATGCAGATAAGAAATGTTTAAATATGTGTGTGTAAATGAAAAAAAGCTGAAATGATAAAAATAGGAAAAAAAAATCCATAAATTAATCATATAATTAATAGCGTTTCAGAAATGCTATTGATAAAAACGCTATAGAAAGAGACATCAGAAATGTTGTAGTATAATTAAATAAACGCTATAGAAACAGGTAAGAAACATTATAACATACAAATAAAACGCCATAGAATGATACACACAAACGCTATAAGAAGTCTGTATTGGATAGTATATTTTTATAGCGTTTTTGTTAGATAGCAAATAAAAACGCTATGCAAAAGTCATTTTTCATAGCGTTTTTGTTTCCGCTATTCAAAGTAGAAGATCTAAGATAGCATGTCGTTACATGGCGTTCTCTGAAACGTTATGTTAAGTTATGATAGCGTTTTTCAAACGCTATGAAAGCCTTATTTTGTTGTAGTGCGTAGAAAGAAAAGCTAAAATGTTCATTATTAAATTTCATTGTTAATAAATAAATAAATATAACTAAGGGAAACTGCCTATGTTTGACAAACTTCATATATTTAACAACCATAAATAAATAGAATTGATTGAGAATTTGAATAGACCACTTCCATGCCAGTGGCTGTATTTAACAACCATTAATTGTATTTCTAATATGAAATTAAATTTTGAAAGTGAGATTACACAATGGTTCGGTGGCAAAATTGTATCTTAAAATGCTGTGGAAGGTTAATATGATGTGGGAATAAATGTAAAGAGGGAATTAGAAAGTCCAATAGTCAATTTTATGTATAATAAAATAGATAGATAATACGTGTGTGTGTGTGTGTGTGTTATTAAATGAAATATTAACTTAAGCTGAACAATAGACTACAAAACCACTACATATTTCATTCGTTAAATTTGGTAGTTTAATGCTATTGTCTTCATATAAAAGTAAAAGGGAATATAGGGGCTTGAATGAAAATAGGACCTTAAATCAAGGATAAATGAGGATATGAGTTGAGGAAAAAAAACAATGAATAAGAATGCTAATATATTATTTCATACCATATAAAAATACATTAGGTTAAATAATGAGCTTGTGCATAGCAAGAGACTGCTATTGAAGTTTCCCAAGCATGTTTCAACCATTAAAATTTGTAATTTGGTGCTTTAGAATTTTAGAAAAAGGTAAACATAAACATTTACATGAAAATTATAATTCTATACCAAAGAGAATTACTGATACGAGTTAAGAATGAATGAGGAAGAATTTTAGTTAACTAAAATTTTAATATTCTAAACAATCAAATATTTGTTATAAAAAAAGCAAAGTCCGTTAAGATGGAACTAAATCTATATGTGGTACAAATTTTGAATTGCCTTTGTGACATGGAATAAATGCAAATGAATGTCCTTGATTGTTTTTAAAAATATTTATTACAGTAAAAATATCAATAAAAATAATTAAGTATAGCAAATGTATAAGGACATGCATATTTAGGCAGATATACATCTAGCTAATGTTTCCAATTCTGTAAGAAAGTGTAATTAAAGGGACTTTAATTATTAATGTCATCTCAAAATAATATATATATATATATATAACGTATATATATAAACTATCAAGTCTAATGTTACACTTAGTTATGAAAGATAAAACATGGACAACCAATCTAACATTTAACTAATTGAGTATAAAGTTCAAATAAATCTTTAAGAGAAATATTAATCCATTAACATGAATTAATAAATTTCATTAATGAAAAAAAAATTCAATAATTTAAATAATAATAAAAAATGGAATTTTTAAATTTTGACGCATTTTCTAACAAAATTTCCTTAAAATAAAATTTTAAAATTGGGTACAATTTTCCGGGTTATTACAGTATCTCCACAAAGCTCAAAATATAAACCTCTCAGCCAAGCAGCTTCTTTACATGCTTCAAAAATAACCATATATTCGGCCTCAGTAGTAGATAATGCTACGGTAGTTTGCAAGGTTGCTTTCCAACTCACAGCACAACCACCAATGGTGAAAACATAACCCGTTAATGATCTCCTTTTATCCAAATCACCAGCAAAGTCAGAATCCACATAATTAACGAGTTCATCTTTAGATTTTCCAAACTGCAAACAAGCATTTGCAGTGTCATTAAGATATCTGAAAATCCATTGAACTGCTTTCCAATGCTCTCTTCCAGGATTGGCCATGAATCTACTGACAACACTCAAAGCATGTGATAGATCAGGACGCGAACAAACCATGGCATACATAAGTGAACCAACTGCACTAGAATAGGGAACTCTAGACATGTACTCAATATCCTCATCTGATTGTGGACACATGGCTGATGATAATTTGAAATGTGCAGCAAGAGGAGTACTTACGGGCTTGACATCAAGCATATTAAAACGGAAAAGCACTTTTCTAACATACCCACTCTGACTTAGGTATAATTTTCCAGAAGTTCTATCTCTTGATATCTCCATGCCAAGAATCTTCTTAGCATCCCCCAAATCTTTCATTTCAAACTCTCTACTCAACTGCCTTTTCAAATTTTCAATTTCTGCCTTGTCTTTTGAAGCAATCAACATATCATTGACATAAAGTAGCAAATAAATGGCTGAATGTGTAGTAATTTTCAAATAGACACAACTATCATAATTGGACCTTTTAAAACCTTGAGATAGCAGAAAAGTGTCAAATCTTTTATACCACTGCCTAGGTGACTGTTTCAATCCATAAAGAGATTTCTTTAATATACGGACGAGGTTTTCTTTTCCAGGCATGATAAAACCCTCAGGTTGATGCATATAAATATCCTCTTCTAATTCTCCATGTAAAAATGCAGTTTTTACATCTAACTGTTGAAGCTCATAATCATGCATAGCAACAATACTGAGTAAAATGCGAATTGAGCTATATTTCACAACAGCGGAAAAAACTTCATTATAGTCAATACCTGGAATCTGACTGTAACCTTTTGCAACTAATCTTTCTTTGTACCTTTTCTCATCGTTTGGAGAAACACCTTCTTTTCTCTTGAAAACCCATTTGCAATGAATAGGTTTCTTCTCTTTAGGCAACTTGATTAAGTCCTTCATGTCATTTCTTTCAAGTGACTTCATCTCATCATGCATAACTGCCATCCACTTATCAGAATCACTAGAGATAACAGCCTCAGAATATGAAGAAGGCTCAGCAATACCTTTTATTTCTTCTGCTACAGCACACGCATAAGCAACAACATTTGCTTCCTCAATAAACCTTCTTACTGGTTTTGGATTCCTTCTAGGTCTGCTTGTTGCAATAGATTGCTGCGGTGGTTGCATAACTGCTGGAGGATCCTCAATAATTGGTGCTTCATCCTGTCTCTCAATTTCTGCGTTTGATGTAGCATCTGAATCAATAATATGCTCCACTTGGACATTTTATTTCTGCTTACTCTCAACAAGATCGTTAGTAGATGGAATATCATGTAACATAGTAGATTCATTAAACACAACATTTCTGCTAATTACAATCTTACTTGTTTCAGGATTCCATAATTTATAGCCTTTAACACTAGACTTATAACCAAGAAAAATGCATTTAACAACTCTTGGCTCTAGCTTTCCATTATCAACATGAGCATAAGCAATGCATCCAAAAAATTTCAATTCAGAATAATTTGCTGGAGAACCAGACCATACCTCAATCGGAGCTTTCTTACCAATAGCAATAGAGGGAGAGCGGTTGATGAGATAACAGGCTGTGGAAGTAGCTTCAGCCCAAAAACGCCTATCCAATCCTGTGTTTGATAACATGCAGCGAGCCTTAGAAATGATAGTCCTGTTCATACGCTTGGCAACCCCATTTTGCTGAGGAGTGTGAGGTATGGTGTAGTGCCTAACAATGCCTTCAGCCTTGCAAAATGAATTAAATTCATCTGAACAAAACTCCATCCCATTATCAGTCTAAAGCTTCTTTACCTTCCTTTCAGTTTGTCTTTCAACCATAGTCTTCCACTCTTTGAAAGCTGAAAAAGCTTCAAATTTATGTTTCAAAAAATAAGGCCAAACTCTTCTGGAATAATCATCAATAATTGTCATCATGTAACAAGCACCGCCCATGGATGCTTTCCTAGACAGTCCCCATAAATCTGAATGCATATAATCTAGAATTCCTTCTGTTTTATGAACTGAAGTGTTGAACTTCACTCTCTTATGCTTGCCAAAAATGCAATGCTCACAGAACTTCAGCTTGCATGCGTTGTACCCATCAAGAAGTCCTCTCTTGTTCAACTCTGACATACCTAATTCACTCATATGTCCAAGACGCATATGCCAAAGATTAGCAGTATCACAATCAGAAATATTATTTGAGATAACAGGGGCAACATTACCTGAAACAGAAGTGCCTTGAAGATAATAAAGGCCATTTGTTTGCCTAAGATTTCCCTTCATTACAATAAGAGAACCATTTGTGACTTTCAGGATACCACCTCCACCTGAATATTTGTACCCTTTGTCATCAAGAGCACTTAAAGAAATCGGATTTCTCTTCATGTTGGGAATGAACCGAACATCTGTTAAAGTTCTGATTGCGCCATCAAACGTCTTGATCTGAATAGAACCAATTCCTGCTACTTTACATACCGAATCATCACCCATCAAAACTGAGCCAACATCATTTGTGGGTTCTAAGGTTGTAAACCAATCACTATTAGGACACATATGGAAAGTGCAGTCCGTGTCAAGTATCCATTCATCCTTAATCTCAGCACATCCAGCAAACACGGTAACAACAAGTGATCGACGCTAGAAAAGCGCGATATTTGTAATAAAATTCTACAAGTGCACAGGTGTGTAGCATACAGGTCGAACACAGGGAGGTAGATTAAAATCAAATTATTTATTTAATCTCTTGGGCGAGTTAGACGATTTTCGAGGTTGGTTTTTTGAAAACAATAAAAATTGAAACTGTGATCCGATTCAGAACAAATCTAATTGAACCGACGATCAAATCACAATTATCAATTGGAAATTAAAATGCAAAACATAAATAAAATGCAGAAAGTAAAATTGCAGGAAAAGAAGAACAACAAAAAAATAAAATTAGGATTGTCGTTGAAACTAATCAAACGACTAATCACTAATGAAACAAATGTAAAATACAATTGGTGCTCTTCCAAAACTAATTGTGAAGACAACACCTATTGCTAAGAAAGAAAAATGCAGAAATAGTAAAAAGGAAGAACTTTTATTAATGGAGAAGAGAATACAGAATAATGGATATATGATGGTGGCTACAATGACATTACGAGGGTATTTATAGGATAGATAGCCAAACCCTAACCCTAATTACAAATGATAGATGGGCCTTAGGGAATTCACCAAAAGAGTTTACAATGAGAATCTCAAATGGGCCTTAGTTAAATCTATTAAATCTTTGGCCTTTCTTCTTTTCCTCTTGGTTCTTTGACAAGCTTCCCTTGATTTGGGAAATTCTTGGTCTTTCGACCAATCATTTTCTTGTCCAACAGCAACTAGATATGAGATCTTCATCTACAATTCTTCAAAATGCAAATACACAGCAATTTGATCTCTATTTCTCTACTTTTCTGGTTGCATGCGGGCTGGGTTGGAATATCTGTAAAAGCAACAAACAATACCCAAGTAATATTTATTTATATACAAAAGATAAGATATAAGAGCATAAAATAAACACATTTCTATGTTAATCAAATACCCCTACACTTATCTTTTACTCGTCCTCGAGTAAAACAAGAAATGAAAAACTAAACTAGATAGGTCACACTTTCGTAGGAAACACGATTGCATTGAGCGTATGCAACAAGCCGTTAAACCTCTAGGTGTCCCTAGTAGGACGAGTGGTGTCTCGTGAGGGTTTTCAGCGGATACTACCCACAAAATCCAAATGCAGTATGCTATGATTCTAATGAAACTACATGAATGCAATGGACATATGCAAAATAAAAACGAAAAAATGAAAGCATGACTTGTTTTAGGAAAGTGGTACAACAAATTAAGTTAACAGTTTCTAATCAGTTGATTTTATTTTAGATACCTCAACTTGTCACAAATTTTCAATATAAATCAAGTTTTCAAATGTTAAATTCCAGTTTGGCCAGTTAGTTCAGTCGATAACATAGTGCAGCCATGAAATAGATTCTTAGTTTGCTTGGCACAGTTTGTAAAGTGGTATTCTAATTTTCTCATGTATGGCTAGTCAAATCAATAAGGTCAAGAAGTGTTTGGGCATCATCGCTTATTCTTTATTCTATAAAATTTTAAAATTTATGATTAAGTACATACACCTAACTTAGAAGACCAAGGTTTACCACCCATGCACTGCATCGCGGACTAACGAAGGGTGGGTAAAGAGCTTGCCGGATTGTGCAGACCGACTTTGACTTTGTCAACAACGTGTCGGTAATCCTTAGGTGTCCAATCTCATAGAATGAGACCAAGATATTCCAACGCTGACTTTGTCAACAACATGTCGGATAGAGCTTGGCGGGTTTGCACACCAACGCTTGATATACAAGCAATGTTGGATACCCTTGGATTACTATTATTATTATTGAAATTATAAGAACAAAAGATAGTTACGCGAATTCAACTTAACACAACTTAGTTTTAAAGATTTGACAAGCCATTATAAGTATTTTAAGTCTTCCACTTATTTAAACAAAGTCTACAATATAGAATAGATTTCATGGCCATCGCCTAAGAATCTCCCTATGTACCGGTTACACTATTATCCCTCAAAATTAAACTTTTCATTATATTTCAAATTCGAACTTAGCTGAGAGAGAAAAATACTATCAACTGGCTAAAAATTGTAAACTTATTTTGTTGTATCAATTGAAAATGAGTCATGTTTGAAAAAAAAAAATTGGCATGTTAGTACAGTCTAAAATTCATGATGGTCCTATTTAAATGGCTGAAATTGAAAAGAAAGAAAAATAAAGAAAAAACGAAAATGAGTGAAATGCAGACTCCCCCCCACACTTGAACTAAACAGTGTCCACACTGTAAACGTTTCCTAAATTTGAAAGATCGTACCCAAAGATGGATTAAATGTAAAATGATTTGTAAAATGAAATGCAGTCTAACTATATGTAAGAATGGATCATATATACAATGATATATGTGTTTGCGATGCATGCAATGCAAAGAATTCCACCAACTTTTCCCCCCACACTTGGTTTTAGCCCTATGAGTCACATTCCCACTAAGTCTAGGCATGTTTTCTAATAAGCAACGGTTTTTGAAAACCATCTCATCTTTAAACCTAGATTTATAGTCCAGGAGATAAATATCCAGGGTCGTCCTAACATGAAGTTTTTCAACAAAGCTAACATTCCAAAAATAGTTCATGTGTTCAACAAATTTGTCAGTGTAATTTTTCAAAAATTTGTGATCGTATATAAATTCAGTGAAATCTGAAATCTGAGTGTTGTACAAGACTATGTGATCACATTTCTCATCATTAATTGACAACGTATTTTCGACACTGACAATTTCAAGTTCATTTGAAATTTTCTCCAAGTTAAAATTTTCGAACTCGTGACGTGAATCTATTTCTTCCTCATTTGGCAACTCATCCTCATAAAACCCAAAAAATTCATGTTCATCCAAATCCATTTCCACTTCTGAGTTTTTGAAAAATTCAACATTTTCATTTTGTTCAATTTCAAAATTTTCAGGTTTCTCGTAGTTTGAAAGAGAAAGATCAAAATCCAAGCTTAAATCTTTTTTCTGAAAAGAGTTGAAGTCCAAATCGTTTGTTGAATTTTGAAAAACTTCATCAAGATGATTATTCTCAATTTCCAAAGTCGTTATTTGAAAATTTCCAATGTCAGTAAGAGTTGAATTATTTTCTGATTCATCACTTATTTGAATTTGATTTTGTTGCTCTTGTTGTTTTTTATAAGACGCCATTAAACAAAGAAGTTCATCCATCTTTTTATTTAGCCTTTCCGCCCTCTCATCAAAATGCATGCGGGCTGGGTTGGAATATCTGTAAAAGCAACAAACAATACCCAAGTAATATTTATTTATATACAAAAGATAAGATATAAGAGCATAAAATAAACACATTTCTATGTTAATCAACAAGCACCTCATTGTCAGAACTATCATTAAGAGCACAATTGGCATTAACTTCATCTTCTTTGTTATCCTTTGGTTTGTATGTGCCATTTCTCTTTTCCTTATTCTACAGCTTATAACATTAGGATATTTCATGTCCATCCCTCTTACAATATTTGCAAGACTTGTATTTGCCTTTAGATTTAGATCGACCTTTATAGGCATTGGAACTTTTACCTCGAGATCCATTATTTGAATTTTTCTCCTTTGTCCTGCCACGAACGGACAAGCTTTCGGCTTGATCCAATTGAAGACACCAGTTGTTTCATTTTCTCCTTGGCGTGCAAGGCTTCATAAACGTCATTTAGAGTGAGAGTATCATGACTATATAATATGGTATCTCTGAAATTTGAGTAAGAACTAGGCAGAGAACATAACAGGATTAAACCCAAATCTTCATCATCATATTTGACTTCCATTGCAACCAAGTTAGAAACAATCTCTTTAAAATCAGAAATATGGTCGAGCAAATTACCGCCCTCTTGCAATTTGTGCAGAAACAACTTTTGTTTGAGATGCATCTTACTTGTGAGATCCTTGGTCATGCAAATTGACTCCAATTTCAGCCAAAGAGAAGCACCTGTCTTCTCGTTCAAAACTTCTTGCAAAATATTATTGTGTAGATGGAGCTGAATTTGAGACAAAGCCTTCTGATCCTTTCTCTTCTCATCATCGGTCCATAGTTCAAATATCTTGTTCCCGAATCCATCCAATGCATCATCATAATCAGCTTGTGCGAGCAACGCCCGCATCTTCACTTGCCACAATGAGAATCGAGTGTTCCAATCCAATAGCGGAAGATCATACTTTAACGACGCCATGTTGAATGAACCAGCGCTCTGATACCACTTGTTAATAAATAAATGATCAATGAAGCAAGCAAAAATAGAATCACACACAAGATTTAATGTGGAAAACCCCTTTTCGGGAAAAAACCACGGGAGAAAGGCATACTTTATTAATTAATTGATGGAGTTTTACAAGCTGCTTACATACAAACCATAGCAATCAAAATTTATATTCTACTTTCATGCAGCCAAATAAGGAGAGAAAGAGTAAATTAAGGATCTCCTTTATCCTTTAAATGAGGTTGCTGAAAATATCTCAATCATGAGAGTAAATTAAGGATCTCCTTTATCCTTTAAATGAGGTTACCGAAAATACCTCAATCATGAGAGTAAATTAAGGATCTCCTTTATCCTTTAAATGAGGTTGCTGAAAATATCTCAATCATGAGAGTAAATTAAGGATCTAGATGAGATCCTTTACATCAGCTGGACCAATTCTAATGAGAATTTCTGATCACAAATTAACAATATTTACATAATATTAAGATATTGCAGTTACAAACATCTCCAAAGTTTTCTGTAAAATTATCTATAAAGTTTTCCACAAATTTTCTAAAACATAAAACTGGGGTTTTTTCTTAGCATGTTTTTTAATACCACTGGTTGTGCATTTTTGAAACCTAAAAGAGTATTTCACAGAAATTCCCTTTTGCTGATCTACAACAATATTATACATATTATTACCACCGACCAAACTTCTTATATAGTTTTCTATTTTTCAGCGGATAAAAAATAGTTATGTGTTTTACGGATCTTCATTTGAACCATGTATTTTAGTACACGTGCATTGATATATTTTAATACATAGAGCACGTCCTAATTAACCCGGGCTCAAGTGCTAAAATTTTATTCAAAATATATGGTTACTCCTACTTAGAATTCCTCCTTTAGAAAACACTTTCTCCTTAGCATTAAAGAAAAAGTTTCTGTAATTCTGATAATAATTAATATTTCTGCATTATACCAATAAAAACCATATTGCATGTTCTTTTTATTTTTAAAGCTAATACGAAGACAAATGCATAATATAGTATATAGTACACAGATGCTTATATGTATGTATTTTAGATGCGTCAAGAATGAGATTAGTTTTTGTACAAATTTGACTTGATTTTCCGTATTATCACGAAATTGTTATATCCCACAAATCTTAAGTTATACTATTATAGTGTGAAGATAAGTGTGCATAATAATGTAGAATAATTGTTATAATGAACATTTAACTTATTAACGCATGTATAGATGTTATACATTTTATTACGAATCAACTTACAATCACTTATACTGTAGAAAAATAATTTCCAACATGAATCCTATAACGCAATTGATCGGCTTATAGTCCCCACTTTGCTGTTAAAAAAAGTCTTAATATCTTTGATAGTTTAAACTCAAGTTCATGAGCATACACATCAGCCATAGTACTGTTCCTATAAGTGACCTAAAAGATACAAACCTTATTGTGCCATTTTTAACAGATCTCCGTTGCAGGATCAAAGCAAGTACAAGGAGTTGAATGAAGAGTTCCAATTTATACCAAAAAGACAGAGAGCAAGCTTCCCATCATCATTGATAATTATGTGCAATCTCATAGCAGATCAATTGCAACTTAGCTGACATTTTTACCTCTGTTGTTCAACTATTTTTTCCCAATTTTCATTAACTTTGTATATGTCGCATGCAACTTCAGAACTTTTGGTCCTTATGTGAACATTTTTTCTGGTATGTAATCATGCATAAATAAAGTATGCCTATTATTATACTAATTTCTTTAACAATTGTCCTCCGAATGGTATAGCCTCACCATCATTTATACATCAAATTCCAGTGTAATCTTATATACAGTTCTTTAATATCAACGTCTATGGTATTGTATGGAAATACCGCATGCATGTTAATATGTTATTTATGTTGGATGTAGTTTCTTTTATATGTAAGGAATGATGTGAAATCTTTCAAATGAACATATATGTTTCAACAACTATTATTATTCACAAATTAAGCGCCACGGCTGAACCATGTTATACAAAGAGCTTATCCATAATCATGTTATCATTAAACTAAAACAATAATGCAAAGTTACTTTAGTCATTTGATAAAACCCCGTGGGCGAATTATGAAATAGATCATGTGTAAAAAATGTTGGTATAGAGGTAATAACATGTCCCAATATGATTCATAATAAGTCGGTGTGCCAACAAAATGCAAATAACATGTCCTTTTTTCACAAGTTTTATGCGGTAATTATTGGCAATGCTATATTGCTGCTCAAAGTTTGTTGTTCATTGTTCGATGGATTAGTCTTTTAAACTACTTCAACCATGCGGGCTTCGCTTTAATCTACAACCACTTGCACCATCCCGTATGCAAAGCACGGGTTCGCACTTGTATACCTATAGGGGGAACTTTTGAAAGGCTTGTTGACACGACATTGATGCACGAAGAGGGTAAGGATGAAAAGAAAGAGGTCAAGACCGATGAGGCGCAAAACAAGAAAGCACGGCCGAAGAAAGAATAGCAAAAGAAAGGTTGAAAGAACAACAAAGCTCAGAACAAGAAGAAATTTCAAAGTTGTGGGAGTTTAGGTCATCTAGTCAAGGATTGCAGGAAAAGGAAGAATGCTTGTTTCAGCTGTGCTGAAGTTGGACACTACAGTAAGGAATGTTCGAAGAAGAAAGGATAGGGGAAAAGGGAGGAACTTCTGGAGGGTAGGTGCATGGATCGTATAGAGGTAGGAAAGTTTATGTTGAATGTTTGATTTCCCTTTCCGATCATCCGCTTAGGACTCATTTTGATTATGGCACTTCTCATTCTTTTATATCTGATTCTGTGGTTGAGTCTCTACACCTTAGTACTAATATTGTTTCTGATACCATTATTGTCTCAAACTCCATTAGGGGCATGACTCATCTGTCTATGATATGTCGGGGTTTGACGATATCTGTGTTGGGCGTCGAGTTCGAGTGCGATGCATATGTGCTTGGTTTTATGGGCTGTGGTCTAATTCTAGGGATGGATTGGCTAGCCATGTATGGTGCCATCATAGACTGTGAGATGAGGGTTGTTGGACTTTTGACTTGCCATGAGAGGACTCTCGAGATTTCCTGTGACCCAACGGGGCCTGTCATGCTTAGCTTCCTAGAATCACTTGATGCTTCTATCGATGATTTGCGATTTATACCCATAGTCTATGAGTATTCGGATGTTTTTAATGAGGTTAGGGGACTACCTCCGAGGTAGAAGATTGATTTACGGATATACTTAGTGGATAATACGAAGCCAGTTGCATTGCCTGCGCACCATATGGCTCCTAGGGAGAGGATGGGGCTTAGCAAGAAAGTAGAGAAGCTACATGAGAAGGGGTTTATTAGGCAAAGTATTTCAGAATGGGGTGCTCCAATCGTCTTCGCAACCAAGGCGGATGGCTCACTTCGTCTATGCGTAGATTACAGGGAGTTGAACAAACTCGCCAAGAAGAATAAGCACCCTCTCCCAAGGATAGATGATCTGTCTGACCAGCTTGTTGGCGCAATAGTTTTATCGCTGTTGGATTTAGCTATGGGACTTCATCAGTTTAGGGTGGCCGATGACAGTATTGACAGGACCGCTTTTAGAACTCTAGATGGCTTCTTTGAGTGGCTAGTCATCGAATGCACCTGCGTATTTTGTGGATCTGATGAGCAGAGTGTTTAGAGAGTTTCTGAATAAGTTCATGGTGGTTTTTATGCATGACATTTTGATTTTCTCAAAGTGAGAGGAAGAGCATGACCTACATTTAGGAGAGGTCTTAAGGACTCTCAGAACACAATAACTTAAGGTGAAATTCTCCAAGTGTCACTTTTGGAGAAAGGAGTTAAGATTTCTAGGGCATGTGGCCTCCAAGGATGGGATAGCGGTGGATCCCGTGAAAGTAGTTGCAGTTCAAGATTGGAAGGTTCCAAAGAATGCAACGAAGGTGAGAAGTTTTCTTGGTTCAGTAGGGTATTATAGGAAATTTATCAAGGATTTCGCAAAGATATCAGCCCCACTCACCAGACTAAAGAAGAAGAATTTGAACTTTTCTTGGAGTATGGATTGCGAGGATGCTTTTCAGCGGTAGAAGAGGGCTCTGACAACAGCCCAAGATCCAACATTGCCTAATGGAGCAAGGCATTCACAATGTACACTGATCTATGTGGTACAGGGCTTGGTACCGTCTTGATGCAGGAGGGAAGAGTAATGTGCTATGGTAGTAGACAGTTGAAGGTTCATGAGAGGAACTACCCTACCCATGATTTGGAGTTGGCTGTTATAGTGTTCGCACTTAAGACTTGGAGGCATTATCTCTTGGGAGAAAGGTTCGAGTTATACACGGACCATAAGTCGCTCAAGTATATGTTCTCGTAGAAGGATCTCAATTTGAGACAAAAAGATGGATGGAGTTCCTGGAGTCCTATGACTTTGAGATTGCTTATACCCCTGGCAAGGGTATTGTAGTAGAAGACGCATTGAGTAGGCAGAGGATGATCTTGAGTCCTCTATTCGTAGAAAGGCATAGTTTGGAGTACATATTGACCTTCGATTTTAGGCCATCCATGGATCTTACACCTAGTTTGTTGGCATCTCTAGAGGTGCGACCAACTCTTATGGATTAGATAGAATCTACACAGCGAAAGGACCTACAGATAGCAGATATCTTGGATGGACTTAGTAGAGGGGAGATTTCTTGTCACCTTAGTAGATTTCATGTGGATGATAAAGGATGGCTACGACGAGATGGTAGGCTTTGTGTTCCCCGAGTTGGAGATTTGTTGAAGATAGTTCTTGAGGAATCCCATCACTCTAGGTGACTATCCATCCGGGTGGCGATAAGATATTGAGACATGAGGAGGGTTTTCTTTTGGGCTGGAATGAAGGAAGATGTAGCGAAATTCGTAGCTCGATGTTTAGTATGACAGCAAGTAAAAGCGGAACAGAAGAAGCTTGACGGTTTGCTTCATCCTTTGGATGTCCCATAATGGAAGTGGGAGAGAATCTCTATGGATTTCATCGATGGTTTTCCTAGATCGAGGAGAGGCAACACCAGTATCTGGGTTATAGTTGACAGGCTTCCTAAGAGCGCTCATTTCATTCCTGCTAAGAGAAAGTGAACGTCAGAATGGTTAGCATCAGTTTATCTTCTTGAGATAGTTCATCTAAGTACCTTCTAGCATATTGAGTGATCGTGATCCCATCTTCACTAGTGAGTTCTGGAAGATCTTGCAAGAGGCACTAGGAACATAGTTATGTTTAAGCACCGCATATCATCCTCAGACCGATGGGCATACTGAGAGGGTGAATAGAGTTCTAGAGGATCTTTTGAGGCTGTGTATCCTATACTTCGGAGGGACTTGGGAGGAGCACCTCCCATTGGTAGAGTTCGCCTACAACAAAAGCTATCAGACTAGTATTGGCATGGCACCCTTTGAGGCACTATATGGACGACCTTGTAGATCACCAACTTATTTGCGGGAGTCTACGGATAGGCTTCTGCTTGGACCTGAGATGGTGAGAGAGACTTCAGAAAAGATTGATCTTATCCGCAGATGTATGAAGATAGCTCAGGGCAGGCAGAAGTCCTACGCCGATAAGTGAAGGACTGACATTGAGTTCGATGTAGGAGACATGGTTTTCATTAGAGTATCACCCCCAAGGAATGTGGTTCGCTTTGGGTCTGTAGGGAAATTGGCGCTAAGGTTTGTAGGGCCATTTCCCATAGTAGAGAAGATAGGTCCGATATCCTATAAGGTGAGATTACCAGAGAGGTTGAAGGGTGTTCATGATGTTTTCCTGTTTCCCATTTGTGGAAATTTCTTCACGATTCAGCAATGGTGGTTGAGCCAAGAATGCTTAAGGAAGTGAGGGTAGAAAAGGAGGCAACAGTTAGACGAGTTCCTACCCGAATACTTGGACTAAAGGTTAAGAAACTGATCAACAGAGAGGTTAAATTAATAAAAGTACAATGGGGAGAAAACCACGAGGATGCAAATTGGGAGACTGAAGATAAGATTCGTGCTTCATACCCTTTTCTTTTCGAGAGTATGCTCTTAACTTCTTTTCCCAAGCTTTTATTTATACTTGCTTCTATCATTCGAGTATATCCTATTGTTCGAACCTTTCGATCCTTAGGAAGAATCTGATGGTTGGGAACATGTATTCGAGGCATGTTATGTTTGATGGTTGCAAGTGGATGCAAGTGGTTGATAATGGTTGCTTGTGGATGCATATACACACAAGGCACTAGATCGGCTCAAACGCACTCATACTGCATATGGATGCGTATGCATTAAGATTTTATATGGATGAAAATGGATGTATCATTATATGGATGTTGCATTTGGTTGAATGATTGTGTACACATGTAGAGTTGACATGATATACTAGGACTATTTCCATACATTTTGGTTACATGGCCCAAACATAAATTGCATTAAGAAGGTCAACCGAATCAGTCAACCGCCTGATATTCGCATTAGTGTAAGGATATATGCATACACCATTGCATATGTTCATACAAGCATTAGGAAAAAATCTTAAGGACAATGGATGCTTGTGGATGATGGCTGATTAGATGGTTGCGGATGTTAGGATACTAACATTCTTCTTAACTTGGATATTTCGGGGACGAAATCCCTTAAGTATGGGAGAATGTGACAACCCATATTTTTAAAGAACATTAATGGTAATAAACTAAAGGATACTTAATTAAATATTGGGAATTAAGTAAAATGGACTGTACCATTGCATTCGTCTCGGAATTCTGGTTCAGGTAGACTTCGAGTTTGCGTAAAATGGACATCGTATGAAGAAGATATAAAGGTCAGAAGTTTGTATACATATAAGGAGGGTATATATAAATAGATCAAACTAGAAATTCAAAATAAATCAAATTAGAGGGTCGGCAAACCAACGCGGGAAAATGAACCATTGGGGGTCGACCGACACCCCAAGGGGGTTGACCTATAGGTCGACCCATATAAGGGTGTGTTGACCCTAGGGTCGACCCCTGGGTCGGCACACACTAGATCTGGGTGGATTCATTTTCTAAACTTGGACTTGCTTTTTTGCTGGGTTTGTTGGAGATATTCTATATAAAGGCTATCATTTCTATTGTTTTCCTACACCTGAAACAATGGAGACAAGGAGATGTTTCCTCAAATTGGATTGAATCAGACTATCTTCTATAACACTGGCCTATACATATATGAGAGACATTTCTTGTACTCCGATCCAATCTTTGTGAGTTCATGTTAATTTTAGATATAAAAATTTAACAGTAACCCTGATATGTTAACAAATCTGGATCTTGACCTATGCCTGTCAAGAAACTAATTCAAATATAAACAGTTCTGCTATAATTACGTGTAATTTTCCATACACCAATTCTGCTATTCAGTTGTTATTATATGCCTATTTTTGTTCTTCTCCCTCTCTTATTCCCTTTTTATTTTATAAGCCTAGGCTACCTTTGAGCCTAGGCCAATCTCGTAAGAGACATACGTATGAACGAAATTAGGACAATTAAGGAATGAAAATAAAAGAGGGAAACTTGGGGCATGTCTTGTACTATGGTATATAACTGAAATTTGGGGTGTATGAACATGTAAATCTGTAGGCTTAATTCAAAGATTAAGGGGAGCATGTTAATAAATTGTAAGTAACCTATGAAATCTGTTAAAAGTATGGGGCTAAGTAAACCTGTTTAATCTATTGGAGTTGTACAAACCTGTTAATATGAAAACTTAACCTGTTACATCTGTTAGGGTTATACGAACCTGTTAATCTATAACCTGTTAAATTTGTGGGGGTTATGCTGTAAGACATAACCTGTTGAAATCCTAGTTAATTGGGGGCACATGTTTAGGGCGTTGACTTGTGTCATCTGGTGTGTGGGACTCATATTAGTCAGTAACCCATTCTGGTGGTAAACGGGGACCCCGCACTAGGAAAGGGTCAGGACACGCTTACTAAGCTAATTGTAAGAGGTTCATCTGGAAAGGGGTGTTCGATGGCGCGTTCCAATGGGGTCATGCACGTACATGGGTCCAGTCTGCCTAGGAAAATAAGTCGTTGTAGCATCTGTAAATAGGTTTGCGTCCTTCTGTAGGTTGCCATTTTAGGAAGTAATACACCCTATTGTGGTGCCGACACAAGGTATTTACGAGTTAGGGAGCCGATCGCTTGGTGGTAGTAATTAGGGTACATCTAGTCCTGCCTGTTTAGGTACCCGTTATTTCTGTTTGGGGTAACACCTGTTATTTCTGTTGGGTTACCTGTTATTTCTGTTTGGGGGTAAAACCCGTTATGTAACTAGAAGTACACCTAAATCTACCATTATATTTCTGTTGGGATCACTCTATTTCTGTTAAGGACTTGGAGAACACCTAATCTGGTATACTAGTATTGGTGCAGAGAAAGTAGTTGAGAAGCATAGTCAATCCTGTTCATTCAGTTTATACCTGTTATATGTTAATGTTATCTCTCATCCACTTTAGTTGCTTGTCTTGACACTTTTACTTTTTTATATGCTAAAAGTCACTGGACTCGCCAGGCTTCATGTCTGACCCGTTTTGTTTCCTTTTCTCTCTTTTCTTTCCCCCCAGGTTCTCAGGGTGCGAACGCTCAGGAGTGATTAGGACTTTCTCTTCTTATGTTTCTACTTGGAACCAGATCCGCTTTGATGTATCGCTTCGACTATTTGTCTGCTTTGTTATGGCTAATTACGGAGATTATGATTTGTCATTTCTGTACTCTGATAGTTTTTAGCGCAAGACATTTTTTTGTTTGATGTATTTTGTTCCAGTATTTTAGCATGATGATGTAACTAGATTTGAGACTATGATGTTTTCTGTTAAAAATAAAGTTTTAAATTTCCACTGCTATTTTATGTATCTATCTTGTGAGATTCTGTTTCTGTTTACCTATAAAACTTCATGGAACTTAATACATTCTGATAAAGAGTGACGTTAACAGACGTGGGGTGTCACACCTTAAGCTTTCAATTTTTATATCTTGGTTACCGCCATCCCCTTCGGTATCGACACTATGCAAGTTAATGTTGATAGCCCTTCTACTTATGAGCTTCAATTTACTTTCAGTGTCCTTTATTATTGGCTTTTAGATGTCATATCCCTTGATTCTGACATAATTTCTCCTTTAAGCCTTCTTTGTTTTGGAAAATGAAAACCTAGTATTGGCTTGTCTCCGAAAGTGGATTCCCTATTTTGTCTTCATAATGCTTTCAGTGTCGCTACTAAGATAATGTTGGTAGCGATAACACTCTCGCTGGAGCTTCTATCTTCGTCTAATCTTGATATTGTGCTTTTGATGCTTGACTTCATCTTTTCACCAATGTCGACAATAAGTCCTTCCGGTAGCCAATAATGCCTTGACCATTCTCAAGCTAGTGGCTTTGATTCTCCTCGAGTGGCACTATGTTTTGGTACCGAAACAAGTGCTCCTGGTTATTCCACCTTGCTTTTGGGGAATTCCTTTCACCTTTCGGGTATTGTTTCTTACTTTCAGATATCAGCTTCCACCTTTCTGATATTGTCTCTCACTTTTGGATACTTGCTTCCACCTTTCGGATATGGGTTTCTGCACAATACTGCTTTGCTTTGGCTTGCTTATGGTGTAAAAATATGGTAGTAACATTTTACCCCCTAATGAAGGGGTGACTCTGACTTTTCAGGTTAAACTTTCCTTCTTAACTTGTTACATCTTTGCTGAAACTTTTACATGCGCTTCTCCTGCAGAAATTTCAACAACTAATATTTTGCATTACTCTTTTAATCTTAGTAATTTTTTCACAGCTATTTTGCCCATATCGTGTTAGGCATTGTTCGGGCTCGAGCCCAATAGCACACTAAGCCTGTAACTAAGGCGTCATAACTAATCATTTGTACCATATTGGAAGAAATAATGAATAAGGCTTAGAAAACTTCTTGGTTGCAAAAATTTGAGTAGACTCTATGCTTATGACCGAACTCGGTAAAGAAGTATTCAAGGTACCAACCTAACAGCGAGTTTCAAAACTCTTTATTGGATATAGCATGGAACACCTGAAAACCTATATTCGGGTGTCCAAAATAGAAGACCAGAATTCCATTTCTAGAAATAAGAGAAGTCCCGAACCAACCTCGATTCGGGTAATAAAGATAGAAGACCAGAAATCCATTTTTAATATTAAGTAGAAATCCTGAACCAACCAAGATTCTGGCATTAAAGATAGAAGACCAGTTATCCTCTTTTGGTTTTAAGTAGAAGTCTCGAACCAATCCAGATTCGGGTATTAAAGATAGAAGACTAGAAATCCTCTTCGGGTTTAAAGTAGAAGTCCCGAACCAACCCAGATTCGGGCACTAAAGATAAAAGACTAGAAGTCCTCTTTTGTTTTAAGTAGAAGTCCAGAACCAACCCAAATTCAAGTATTTACACCATTTCTAGGCCTGCTCTTTAGGGTGGAAATTGTTTATGCGTTGTTCCCTTCCCGCGAGATACTCGTGTAAGCAGAGGCAACTTCTTAGAATGCTCCTCCCGAGCTTTTGTTCCCTTCTCTCGGGATTATATGTAAGCAAAGGATGTACGTGCTCACTGGGCCACTCTCTGGGCTCTCGTTTACCAAAGATGAGGATGGACTTGCTTTGTTAGTTACTCTCTGGGCTTTAGATTGTCAAAGCAGAGGATGGACGTGCATTGTTATCCACTCTCCGGGCTTTAGATTGTCATAGCAGAGGACGGGCGTGCTTTGTTAGCCACTCTCCGGGATTCAGATTGTCAAAGCTGCGGATGTACGTGCTTTGATTATTCCCTTCTACAGGAAGAGACATAAGTAAAGGTAGAGTGTACTCTGCAGAGGAAGGGCATGCTTGATTCACTCCCTTCTACGGGAAACGAGTAACATAAGCAGAGGTAGGACGTGCTCTTCTACGAGCAGAGGTAGGACGTGCTTTGCTCATAGCAAAGGCAGGGCATACTCTTCTATGAGCAAAGGCAGGGCGTGCTAAATTAGATGCTTTATCCCAACCATTTCTAGCGAGGATTGGAGGCTTACGCTTTTGATGCTTTAACCTTCCCCCTTCTGATTTTGGACTCTGACAAAGGATTACACCACACCTCCCTCTGGGAGATGCCTTGCCCTGACCATCTTAGCGGCGACAAAGGTTTTTAACCATTGTAGGCTATGTTACCCGTTTGGGGTTATTCCAAGCTTCAAGAGGGCTTCCGTACCCTTATCCATGTTGATGTTATTAACATGACCTTATTCATTCATTTATTGTTGAGAAGTATGGTCCTAAGTGTTTTGCATTCCATATTCTAGGTTCGAGAACAGCATTTGGTTTACAAAGTCGATATGCTCTAGTTGCGAGTTCATGATGTATGATTAAGGGTCCCTTCTAGTTTGGGCCAAGAGGACCATCCGATGGATTCTTAGTATTTGCCATTACCCTTCGTAATACCAAATCTTCTTTTTCTAAGGCATTTGTTCTCACTTTTAAATTGTAGTATTTGGTGATTCTTCTTTGATATTCTGCCGTTCTAATGGTTGCTTCATCTCTTAATCCTTGAATCAGGTCTAAGGCTTCCTTCTTTAACTCTTGATTAGGATCAAATGCACATGCCATCTTTCTGTGTGAGGGAATCTCAACCTCAGCCTCAACCTTAACTAGAAGCATAGCTTAACATCCGTATGTTAGGGAATATGGAGTATGACTCGTTGCTGTTTTGGCGGAAGTCCTATATGCCCAAAGCACTAAAGGTAATTCGTCTGCCAATTTCCTTTAGCTTGGAACAGTCATTTATTTAGGATTGTCTTTATAGTTTTGTTTGCGTCTTCAACCGCACCATTTGCTCTCGGATGCGCTATGGAGGATAAACTCTTTATGATTCCGTTTTTGTCACAAAACCATATGAATTCTTCGCTCTCAAACTGTGATCCGTTGTCTAATATGATCTTATAAGGAATTCCAAAGCGTGTGACAATATTCTTTATCATAAACCTCATTACCTTTTTAGATATAATTGTTGGAAGGTGTTCTACCTCTACCCACTGGGTAAAGTAGTCGATGGCTGCTACGACATTTTTAGCTCCCCCTTGGAGATTGGTAAGGGTCCGATTAAGTCTATTCCCCATACATCGAAAGGCCATGGGCTCGAGATGGTGGTCAAATCATTTCAAGGTAATCGGGGCATCTATGAATACCTTTGGCATTTCTCACACTTCCTGGCATACTGAATTTCTTGGTTGACCATCTATGACCAATAAAAACCTTGTCACATAACTTTATTGGCTAGCTTAATCCCATTTGAATGATCCCCGCATAGACCTTCATGTGCTTCACTTAACAAACCAAGCCTATCCTCAAGGCTTACGCATCTGAAATAGGGATGTGAGTGTCCCTTCTTGTAAAGTACTCCATTTATGATTAAGAAGGTAGGGGATTGGTGTTTAACCTTCCTATCATCTTTCCTATTAGTGGGAAAGGTTCCTCTCAAGAGATAATTTATGATGGGAGCCATCCAGATGTTCTCATAATGGGCACTTCTCTCAATAGGCAGGGGTTCCTTACTGGGAATAATATCTTTTTCCTTTTTAGCTCCTTTTGCTAAGGCTTGGGATCTAGTTGAGACTAGCAATTCTCTTCCCACTTCATATGCTTCCTGCTCAATGTTTGGTTTCTCCTAATATCTTATATGGATTATTCGAGTCTCAGATTCCCTTTGAGAGCTAGCGAATTTTGATAATGAGTCTGGTTGGGAATTCTCCCCTCTTGGGATTTGATGTATGGAAAAATCCTCGAACTATGAAAGCATCTTTAGTATCATTGTCACATATTGGGCCAACCAAGCATCTTTGGATTGGTAGGTTTGCTTGATTTGATTTACCATAAATTGTGAATGTCTAAAGATATCTATCCGACGTATTTTCAGTTGGAGTGCTAAACTCAACCCTACTACCATCGATTCATATTTTGCGACATTGTTGGTTGCGGCAAAGCCCAACTTCATTGTTTAATGAAAGCGATGCCTGTCAGGGGTGATTATTATATATCCCGCCCCTGCTCCTTGTTCATTTAAGGCTCCATCCAAGAAAAATTGCCATTTTTCCTTTAAATTGTTTTCCTTTGTGGATTGCTCTGCAATGAAGCTTGTACACTCATTCACAAAACCCGCCAAAGCTTGCCCTTTAATATCTAATCGAGGTTGGAATCCTATTTCGTATTGGCTAAGTTCAATTCCCTATTATAACAACCTCCCTGAGGTCTCTGGCTTACTTAAAACTTTCTTAAGTGGGAAGCTAATTAAAACCTTAATGTGATGTGCATGAAAGTATACCCTAAGCTTCTATTATGTAAGTATTAGGAAATAAGCTAATTTTTCACCACAGGGTATCGGGTTCCGCCGCTTTCAACCTTCTGCTAACATAAAAGATTGGGAATTGCGTTCCATTATCTTCTCTGATGAGAACTGAGCTAACCACATATTTTGAGATAACCATACACAGATACAGATCCTCCCATCTTTTGGGACTAGATAAAATCAGAGGCATTCCCATATAATCCTTTAACGTACAAAAAGTTTTTCTGCATTCCTCAATCCATTCAAAGCCCTTCTTTTTCTTTATCACATCAAAGAAATGAACACACTTATCAGTTTCCTTGGAAATGAATCCACTTAGGCCCTCTACTTTTCCGTTTAAACTCATAACCTCTTTATTTGTCTTAGGTTCTTCCATATATTTTATGGCTTTAATTTGATCGGGGCTAACCTCAATTCCATGTTCACTGATAACATATCCTAAGAAATTTCCGAATTGAACTCCGAAGGAACACTTCTGTAGATTTAGTTTCATTTGGTATTCTCTCAGGATATTGAATAGTTCTTCCAGATCCTTCATCTGACTCGCCTTATTAGATTTCACTAGCATGTCATCTACATATACCTCCATGTTTCGTCCTACTTGATCCCGAAACATCTTGTTAACCAACCTTTGATATGTTGCACCATCATTCTTCAATCCAAAGGGAATTACCTTATAAAAATAGGTTTCCCAATCAGTAATGAAGCTTGAATGCTCTTCATCAGGTTTGTGCATAGGGATCTGGTTGTACCCTGAGTAGGCATCCATTAGGGATAACAACTTATATCCGCTAGTCACATCCACCAACTGATCTATCCGGGGAAGAGGATAGCAATCCTTTGGGAAAGTCTTGTTTAGGTCCGTATAGTTAACACAAGTCTTTCATTTCCCATTAGATTTTATTACCAGTACCGGATTAGCCAACCACTTGGGGTAAAAGACTTCCCAAACAAATTTGTTCGTAAGCAACTTCTTGACCTCTTCATTCAAAGCTTATCTATTGTATTTCCTTTTCTTTCATCGGATAGAGGTTATGGATGGATTGATGGCTAAGGCATGGGTCATGACTGAAGGGTTGATTCCTACTATGTCTGAGTGGGTCTAAGCGAACACATCCTTATTATGTTATAGGAATCAAATCAAATCAAGTCACTTCTCAATGGTTCTCCTAACCTTTTCCTTACCTTAATGGTTCTAGTATTATCGGTTGAATCAACACTTATTTCCTCTAAGTCTTCTATTCGTTTGATTCTTTCTGTATCCCCTCGGGAATCTAATTCTATAACAATTTCTTATTTGGCTAAGTTTAGTTCATCAATCCTCCTTCTCTTTCTCCTCAAGGAAGTGTACCTACCATTTATATGATTACTAGTTTTATTGGTTCTTATTTCATCTTCGAATGTCAGATGTAAGAATCCATCATCCAAAGGTTGAAAAAATGTGGAAGAATCGAAACAAGAAGAATATTCCCTTTGTATTGGTCAATGGTTGCGAAATACAATTCACAAGAGCTAAACTGCTCCCCCTTGGTTATGCCCAAGCTTTGCTTAGTTAGGTATTTCAGCATCACATACTTAGACGAGACAAAAGAATCCATTTCATCCAAAGCAAGTCGTCAAAAGAAGGTGTGGTAGTACGAAGGCTGCTCAATGACAACAAAGAGAGTCTCAAAGATTTTGCAGAGAGGAGACAATCCAACTTGGACCAGAAGCTTGATTTACCTTATCGGGGTTGATCCCTTGTTGTTGAAGCTGAAGATAGGCTCATTGTTTGGTTCAAGCTTGTGCTAAGAGATCCCCATCTAATCTAAAGAATGCTTAAAGATAACGTTCACTGCGCTTCCAGTATCAACGAGAATTTTGGAAACTATAGAAAGTCCAACTTGTGTAGTTACTATAAGAGGGTCATTGTGCGAATGTTGAAACCACTTTTGCATCTCATTTGGGGAAACCATAAGGGTATGCATCTTGATGTTGTAGCGAGAAATCTTCAATGATGGCTCCTCTTGAATAGAGAATATCCCTTCGCGGTCCTCTCTCAAGTATCGGTTCCGAGCTACTTGAATATACCCGGCAGGGTGTGGCCCGCCATGAATCACATTAAGTCGGTTTATTGTTGTGCCCAAATCTAGTTGACCCTCCATACTTGGAGCATCCACCAAATTAGCTGAAGCCTTCTGGTATTCGTTGGCATGTTGGGTTACCGACCGCTTATTCAAGATAAATTCTTTTAAGTGCCCTTCACGAATGACCTTCTGAATTATGCCCTCCATCACCTTGTATTCATTGGTCTTTTGTCCGTTTATCTTGTGGTATTCACAATATTTTCCTCCATCATATGGTTCTGGGCAGTTCTTCGCTTTAAAAGATACTGGGAAGTTCTTGACTTTGTCTTTGGCCATGGCATACACAAAGGAAATAGACTTTATCAAGGCTACCGAGTTTCCTCCTATCTTGCTTTCTTCGGGTTTCCAACGAACCCAAACCTTCACCCTTGAGGCCTTCGGTTAAAGCCTAGTTTCACTCCTTTCCCACAGGTGTTAACATCAAAAGTTGGTCACTAGTGATGGTCAACCCTCAATCATGTGGAGAGCACATGAATAATAATTATAGAATGTGAAAAGTAAAGAAAACAGGGAACACACAAGACTTTTTATAGTCGTTTAACAAAGATGGTGCCTACATCCACTTTATATGTACTGATTCACCTTTGATTACAAGTATAATGCTTTTTTATTTTGAGAAATAAGAAGAACTGGCTATTTTTAGACTTAGTCGTGGAGAAGCTTATATTTGGGAGGAGAAGTTCAGCTAAGGGTTGAAGTAGCCGAAAGAAGTCCCTTTCCACTTTGTGCTTGGATGTATTTATAGGTAAAGAAGTGGGCTGGGTGGGCCTCCATGTGGCTTTCCTCTTTTCCAGAGCTTGGACACGTGGAGCTCGAGTATTGGGAGTAGTTGCAGCCGTGGGACCCGATCCACTGCTGATTAATAGTATCCTCGGAAATAGTGGCTTATGTGGCACTCGAGGTGAGGGGTATCAAAAGTAGAGCTTTGTCCGGAGATGGTTGACCGCCTTTATTACCATGAGAGTCGGGTCGAGTATTGAATGATTCGGCTGGATATTTTGTAGGAGAATCTGAGATATTTGTTCGATTCGACTTTGATGGAAGCAATGAACTCGATCAGTTAATGATGAGCGATTCTTCCGGGATCGATGAGTCGTTGTTTGAAGGAGGCCAATTCAGACCGGCCTAGGTTCGGACCGTTTCCGAAGGAGATAGCTTAGGTCGAACTATGCCTGGGCTTTCTGGAGTGTAGCTCGTTCTATCGGTCGATTGACCGATGTTGAGAGGTTTTCTGGATATTCGGCTTTGATCCGTTGAACAGTGATAGCTTTTGCCAAAAAGTTGGTCAACACTTTGTCCCTCGGAATACATATTTCTTGGTAAAGGAGGTGTGTTCTGATCCTTGCATCGAAGTCCAATATGCAAGTAGCAATGGTTGAACCAAACCATATTTAAAGCCAGAAGTCCGATAGTCCCAATGGTTGTATTAAGACCAGAAAACCAACGATCGAGGTAGATCGTATTAAGGTCGGAAAACCGACAACCATCGAAGACCGTATCATTGCCGAGAAAATGATTGTTAGCTATAGACATAAGAGACATTACCTGCAAAGACTGTGCGGTCCATCCTCGGTCTAGAGAAGGCTTTTGATCTCGTTTGGGCGAGTATTAACCATACTCGGTTTGAAGATAATGGTGAGCATTAATTACACTTGGCTTAGACGGACAACGAGTATTAACAATACTCGGTTTGAAGATAAGGGTTAGCATTAATTACACTTGGCTCAGAGGGACGACGAGTATTAACCATACTCGGCTTACAGAGGTGGCGAGTATTAACCATACTCGTCTTACGGAGGTGGCGAGTATTAACCATACTCGGATTATAGAGGTGGCGAGTATTAACCATACTCGGCTTACAGAGGTGGTGAGTATTAACCATACTCGGCTTACAGAGGTTGTGAGTATTAACCACACTTGGCTTTTGGCAAGTGTTAACCATGCTCAACTTGTATAAGATCATTTGATAAGTCTTAGAAGGGGCGATTATAGACCATACTCTGGTTAAAGAGATCAGACCGTACTCGGTTCGGGGAATAGGTTTGGAAATGGTGGTAGGCTTTGATCGTGCGTTACGGGCGATGGCTTAGCACTGACCATATTCGGGTTGGTGAGCGTTAGTTATGATCGATCTAATTTATTCAAACATAATCCATATTTGCAAAAGAAAGATCGCTATTAAAGAACTTATTACAAGAAATAAAAATAAGTTCTAATAGGATGAACGTTGATTCCAGAGCGTGCCTAGGAACTAAATCCTAACCCCTTACATATGGACATCAATGTATCCTTTTTATTGAAAGAAACAAAAATACTATGAAAATAAGAAATCTAATTCTTCTTAGTCGATGATGATGTCGCGAGTGCTGGGATCGGGGTCCTTCCCGTTTCTACGAGCTCGAGGACCGGCCTGTGTGTTTCTCTTGACATATTCGGGAAGTTCCCCTCGCCTGAACCTATCCTCGATGAGATCGCGCAAGTTCCTGCATTCACTAGTGTTGTGACCGACAGTGTTATGAAACATGCAGTGCTTTCCAGAGTCGATCTCTTTATGGGTCGGCACTCTTCGAGGAGGTCTTGGAAAAGGCAGGGACCCTCGTACGTTAAGGTAGATGTCTAGCAAAGAAGAATTCAGCTTGGTATATTGATCATACTTGTTCTCTCTCCAAGGTTGTGCGTTGTGTCATTATTTTTTGGGGCCTTTCCTCTTCCTATATTCTAGCCACTAGTGTTGGATGGACCTCCTTGATTAGTGGCTAGGACCTCGAGGCTCTCCATCTTAATAATGGCGTCTTCTTATCGGAGGAATCGCTCGGCCTCTGCATAGAAATCTTCTATGTCCTTGGGAGGATCTCTGCTCAAAGAGATTGAGAATTCTGATCGGTTCTGAACACCAGCAATGGCGGCCTTAAGCTCGAGTCGATCGACTGATGCTATGGCCGCGTAGAATCTTTTGAGGAAGGATCAAAGTGTCTCTCCTGGGTGTTTCTTGATGGAGGTCAGGAACATAACACTTTTCGATCGAGAGATGTGAACTCTGAATTGCTCGATGAAGCGGGTGACCTTCGTGTTCCAGTTGCTGATCGACTCCTTGGTTAGCTATCGAAACCACATGCTGGCTATATCTGTGAGAAAGAGTGGGAAGCACCTGGCCATAAGATTGGTCGAAGCGCCAAGCACCTCCATATGGTGCATGTATCGCATGAGATGGATAGTCGGTTCGGTCCGATCGTTGTAGGGTTCAATAGCTGGAAACTTGAAGTCGGGAGGATTGCGGGAGTTTCTGATTTCCCTGGTGAAGGGGCTGCGGTGGATATTATCTATATCCTACCGAGAAGAAATTCCCTGGGTGAAATGTCGGACGATGCTTGCAAGTTGGCTTCCATCTCTGAGGAGTCATTGCCATGAATCCAACTCTGCATTTGGGAGAGCTCCAGCATTGGGGTCTAACGAAAGCATGCTCGGAAGGGCGGTCATAGGTTGGGCTTGACCTCCGAGAGTTGATAGAAGGTGAGGGCGAGGGTTAATCGCAGTTGTAGAATCTGGGCAGACTGGTGCCTATTGAACCTGATGGAAATTGGACCGTGTCATACACATGACAGGAGGTCCGGGCTGACCCAACATAGCATGTGATGTTCGAGGATCTTCGATGCCCCCGCCCAAGTTGAAGTTAAAAGGGTCTACGGTTTCGTTTTCCTCTGCCAATCTGAGAACTGGTATGGTAGAGTGGCCCTGGTTCGAAGGGAAGGCTCCACCAACTCTTCGTTGAAGGAGGGGTGACATAAGACGAGTTTGCTATAAGATACTGGTTTGTAATGGGAATGACATTGATTTTGGCTGACCCAGTGGTTGCTCGATTGGTCCGGAGGGCCGAGCTGTCCCCAAGATTGGAGGCAAAGTGGTCGAATGACCTAGTTCTTGATCGTGGGCCTCCTGTGAATTTGCAGTTGCGGCTGCGCTGCTCGCTGGAAGCGAATTCCTAGCTGTAATTGGTCGGGAGGTGGAGCCGAACCAGGAGGAAGCAAAGGTGTGACCCCATCTGGGGCTTCGATTTCCACAGACCGAAGAACAGTTACTTCCCCAGCTTCGCCCGATGGAGGAATTGATGTTGAAGCGTTAAATCCCATTTCCACCCGAGCGAGAAGGTGATCCATCAACTATTGTCATTCGAGGAGTTTATCCTGAGATGTCATATGGCCTCTGAACTCGGCCATAATCTTATCCATGTCATCCAGGGTAAGATACTAGGACATGTCTTCGTGAGAGGAGGCTTTCTGACTTGCTTTTGTAGCGTTTGTCTCGGCTGCATCAGCATTCGTGGGACAAGAAGATGTTGCACCTTTCTTCCGCTTGTTCGCCATGCGTCGGAACTTGCTGAAGGTCGAAGGGTATGTTGGTGCGTACCCCTTCCTGGAACGCAAAAGTGTTGACGTCAAAAGTTGGTCACTAGTGATGGTCAATCCCCAATCGTGTAGAGAGCATACGAATAATGATTATAGAATGTGAAAAGTAAAGAAAACAGGGAACACGCAAGACTTTTTATAGTGGTTCGGCGAAGATGGTGCCTACGTCCACTTTATATGTATTGATTCACCTTTGATTACAAATACAATGCTTTTTCTATTTTGAGAAAGAAGAAGAACTGACTACTTTTAGACTTAGCCATGGAGAAGCTTAGATTTAGGAGGAGAAGTTTAGCTACGGTCTAAGTATCTGAAAGAAGCCCCTTTCCACTTTGAGCTTGGATGTATTTATAGGTGAAGAAGTGGGCTGAGCGGGCCACCATGTGGCTTTCCTCTTTTTCGGAGCTTGGACACGTGGAGCTCGAGTATTAGGAGTAGTTGCGGCGTTGAGACCCGGTCCACTGCTGATTAATAGTATCCTTGGAAATAGTGGCTTACGTGGCACTCAAGGTGAGGTGTATCAAAAGTAGAGCTTTATATGGAGATGGTTGGCCGCCTTTATTACCTTGAGGGTCGGGCCGAGTATTGAACGAATCAGCTGAATATTTCTAGGAGAATCTGAGATATTTGGTCGATCCGATTTTGATGGAAGCGATGAACTCAGTCAGTTAATGATGAGCGATTCTTTCGTGATCGATGAGTCGCTGTTTGAAGTAGGCCAATTCGGACCGGGCTAGGTTCAGACTGTTTTTGAAGGAGATGGCTTGGGTCGAACTATGCCTGGGCTTTCTGGAGTGTAGCTCGTTCTATCGGTCGATCGACCGATGCTGAGAGAATTTCTCACTACAATAGAATTTCCTTTTAATAACACGTGAAAAACGCTATAATAGGCTACCGTAGCATTAGTGACGACGCTATATATCAACATGTTATAATAGCCATGTGATATCTTATAGCTCAAATCTAACCGCTATCGTATTATACATTTTGTAGCGTTATCAATATTTTCATAGCATAT
This sequence comes from Allium sativum, assembly GCA_030737875.1. Taxonomy (NCBI): domain Eukaryota; kingdom Viridiplantae; phylum Streptophyta; class Magnoliopsida; order Asparagales; family Amaryllidaceae; genus Allium; species Allium sativum. Next base: position 954,600,364 of record CM060915.1, read on the forward strand.
ATTCATTGATATGAACAATGGTTTCCATTTTGTTTTTACAAAAAAATCCGCTATTAATAAATTCTGCTATTATAGCGTTTTCAATATTTTCATAGCACGTATTCATAGCGTTCAGACCTTGCCATGTTAAAAAAATCTCTTTTTTATAGCATTATCACTGTTATTATGGCTTATATTCAATGATATGAAAAGTTTTCCACACGGATAAAATTTTATATAGCATTTTCACATTTTGATTCCATAAGTGTAGATTCCCGCTATGAATATTTTGTAGTATATATAGCATTATTAGTGTTTTCGTAGAACACAGCCAATGACATGAAAAGGTTTTCCATAGTATTTAATTCTTTACATAGCATTCCACCTTCTATTTCCATAAGTGCAATTTTCCGCTATTAATATTTTTAATATATAGCACATATTTCAGCTATGACCTTTATATAGCAAATCTCGTATTTAATTTGGGCACAATTCGAAGAATTAAGCAATAAATTCACAATCCAAAACAGTCAATAACAAAAAATTAATACCAAAAGCATATTTGATTTCAATTACAGAGTTGATAAGTCTACTACCAAATATAGAAATAAGTCAATGTACATATTTTTCAAACATCATTTCAAAACAACATTACACGAAATATCTCTTAGTCTTCAGCATGTAACCTCGTCCGACTTCTAGAACCTGCAATTCACAAGCACAAGTTCATGATGTGGAAATAATTTGAAGGAAAACTGTGAGTAATGGAGAAAATTAGTATGAAATGAAAATGACGGCACTAGCAGCCCACTTATAAGGACATTAAACGTGCAGACCTATAATGTCCTTTGGTATTCACAATTTATAAACGTGCAAAAGATATACCATGGTTCCAATGATGAATAAAGCCCAAAGGAGTGCAGCCCACTCGTAAGTTTGAAATGGATAAGAAAACACACTGTGCTTGTGCTTTTGTTAAAAGAGAAACTTGTACATGTACCACATTAAACGAAATCTTGTATTTTTAGGTCATCACAACATCTCCAAATAATTCCAAGCGTGCAAACCAGTAATACAGTTTGACATGATAGAACGGTTATAAAAGCATTAACATTGTTTTTTTTTCTTTATGTTTTCTAATTAGTTCATTCCACGAAAATGCATATGGCAGTATATTTATAGGAAAAGTAGTTTACCTGAAATATCACATTGTGACTTGGTCAGTTCTTTATTTGCCGATACCAAGAATACACCTGAAATATCATGCAAGCAATAAGATTTAGAAAGCTAAATTACTATTGTTATGTATGACAGTGTAATAGGAAAATATAGGAAATTCAAACTGATAAAATCACTTATCACCATTGCATCCAAAATTCAATCCCAAACCAATTACAGCCAAATCCAATAATCAACATACCCAGTAACAAGTCCACATATCCTAATGTGAAATTACTCTGCAAATGATGAACCCATTCTTGAAACAAGGATCATCCCAGAATTTACCTTGACTGCACATGGTGATATTATATTTAATAATCGAGAGAACAACCTCTCTAGCCTTTAAAATAGAGTGATAAGTCAAGCTGATGCTATGGGGTTTTCCCATACTCCAAATGTTCTTATCACGTATAAAATAATTAATTGACTATATAACCCACAAGTTATTGCTTCTATTAAGAAAGTTGCCATGGTATTTAATCAGGGAACTTTTACTCCATTGTTGTAGATTGTATATTCCTAGCCTACCTATATCCCCAAAATTGTTAATGAGTTTAAAAGAAACTGGCGCCACGTATCATCCTGTAGTATGTCCTCTCCGCAAAAATCTCATAATGATGTTTTAATCATATAATGAGTTTTTGAGGTAGAATAAACTGCTACTGTCATTGATTTTTACCATCACTATTCCAGTGCATCCAAAATTCAATCCCCAGTGACAAATCTAATAATCCAAATATAGACAAATAACTTGTACCATCACGAATCCACTTCCATATAATGACTACTATCACTGATTTTTACCCGACTGAGCACATCTTGCTCGCCCAAGCTCAGTCACACAGCCATATCATATATCAACAAATGAAACTAACAAACATAAGGAACAGTTAGGTTAATTTAGACGGCAACCTAGGGTAAAACTGTTATCGGTTCCAAGATTTGACAAACAGTGAATGGTGTAGTAAGCATTTCTTTTTTTTAGTTTATCTTCAACTTAATTTTAAGAAAAATCTGAATAAAATGATAGTTTTTAGAGAATTTGTGCTGGGAAAAGCACCAAAGTTTGTACACTATACCGCGGTATTAGAGGATGTAAGACTAGGTGCTCTCAGCAACATGCGAGAAAGCATATTTTATCAATAATAAGTTAATAATGTTCCACTACTGTTTCTCTTTACATCATTAAAGGGGGAAAATAATCATATTTTGCATTATAGTTTTGTAGTTAATGATAGTGTTATCTTATTCCAGTAGAGCTTTATTTTGAATTCTCTGTATATCTCATCAATGATTTTTTAGTAGGACCTTACCCTACTTTTTATTACCAAATCACTTGAGCTGATGCCCTTACATAGAAGTGAGCGATCAGTTTTATAAACTAATATATGAGATTTGAGGATTCTTATGTAGTTTTTTTGTTTTTCTTTCAATACTAAATATCAAATTTGGGAAGAAAAAAAAACCTTCACAATTTCTGAAGTGTATTGCTAAAAATACTCAAATATTTGCTTTTTAAGGCCATGACAAATGTTATGTGTTCATAATTAATAATTCACTAGTGGTTAATGTGTATATGATAATTTCTTAAGCAGTCCAGCAAGACGGCCTAAGTAAAATGATACTTGCACTACGCATCATATATTTAACTGAATGGGTAACAACATATACATTTGGGATAGTCCTAAGCTACAAAAACATCAGACTTGTACTAAGAGAAGACTGCAATCTAGTGATTGTAGACATGAACACATGGGACACACTATAGGAGACAAAGACATCAAGCCCATATGGAGACTGGTTCACCCGTTTGGATGACCATGGCGAGTTCTTGAACATGCACAATAGAAGAGATGTACTGTGGAGGACAGGAGTGTGATCTAAAGAACCGACAATTTACCTGAATTCCCAAGATGTTTACCCGATAACAGTTTTTCGTGGACTGATGATGAAGGTGAGAATGTTTCACCCTTTCGACTCGAGTGGGGGTAGAGAACCAGGTTTCAGAAATCCAAAGCACAATGCAGTAACTTGCTAAAACCAGTATTTACTTTTAACAGGGTCAAATTTGAGGACTGAAATAATCCATATTACATACTAATTGTTCTAATAAATTTTGAAAACAAAAATCCTATTGAACACACATAGCTTACGAATTTTTCCTTTTTTTTAAAATCATTTGACAGAAGATACATTTGAGGCAAGAAACAGACATTGGTATTTATCAGCATTTGTCTGACCAAACATCGAATCTCGCAAATTATGGGTTGGCTATTGATACATAAAGAATAATAATAATAAAGCTTTCAACGCACAGATAAGCATTGATTAACCAACACAATGCTTCCATTCACTCAACAATGATCTTACCAAATTAACCAACACAGTATGGATAGAGTGTTACATGCACATGTATTCTAATTTTATCTCCAAAACTGACACATGCATTGATTTTTGATCTTGTGGCATAATAACAAATATGTATAAATTTGGTTTTCCATAATTGCTCATCTACATATTTAATAAATAGAACAAGTATATCATGTGTCAAACTTTATCATTTTGCCTAATTTCTCATTCACATTGATTTTATACCATTATATGAAGACAGTTGGGCACTTGATGAGGGAGGATCCAGTGTCCTATTATGCACTATCATGTAGGAATCAAATTTATAATAGTACTATTTAAGGATGTATGCAGAATGGTTTTCTGTCATCAATCTTAAAAGAAAAATAAAATAGGGACATGAAAACTATTAAAATAATTACCTACATAAGTAGCCAAAGTCAATGTCTGTTTTCCAAAGACGATCAATTACCTATATACAAGAAGGATATTTGATTCATAAATCCAGATTTTTATATTTCAAAAATATTTTTTAACAATAATAAGATGCTTACTAGAAGATGAATACAATACAATATTTGCCATAATCCAAGCTATTGTAGAGCCAACGACATCTTCAAAGCATTTAAACTCAATCATTGGTCTCCACAAACGTGCAGCCGGAACTATTGCAATTTCAACCCAAACTCAAGCCGCACCCTCTCCTAACGGGATGGAATGTACCATTATTTTTAGGTCGGTTGAAGCCACGCGTCCCTCGGCAACTATATTTCCCGTTCCAAATACATCAACCAACTTGCATTTATTCGATGTATAATTTGCAACCTACCAAGTAATAATAATAATTTGATTATATAAACTACTTGAAACACATTATCTTGCGAACAAAGCAGAACTAATATTTGAACTACAAATGATATATTACCATAGGAATTGATACCGGGTTCGTCAAAGGACTGAAAGTTGCTTGAGTGCTTACTTTCTCAATAATCACTTTAGATTCTGGCCAAGCTACTTTTTTACTAACGGCTTCTCCAACATATCTCATATTACTCGTCGGCTTCCATAAAAAAGACTTCATTTTTTTTGGATTGTCTATCGACACTAGCTTGGCGGATGGTCCAAGAGGTATATCATTAACAAGTTTTTTTGGATCAGTATCGTAGATTCGTCCTTCTGCAACAATTTCTTCGCTTCCCATCCAATCTTATATCTTGCATTTATTATCTTCGCTTCAATTTTGGAAAAATAATAATCTGTCTATCAATTACAAAGATTACAATAAGGTAATACAGGTTTTTAATATCTTGGCCTGAAACATCGCATGATATTTTTGTGCCACTAAAGTGAAACTTTTCTTTATGTATAACAAAAATACACACATTTTTAGTTATTTTTAATGGCTTGGGCTAAAATATATATGAAAAAAATGTATTATTTTTATTTTATAGCTACAATAGAAACTAAATTAAAATGTTACCACAGTGTCTTCTTTCTCCTTTTCTGTCGTGCGCACGATTACTCTATCAACTGGCCATGCTACTATCATATTCTTAGCTTCTCCAACACGCGTCATTCCAGTCGCGGTCCTCCACAAATAAGCATTTGTTGTCTTAGAAAATTCTATCAAAATTTTCATAGCATTCGGTCCTAAAGGAAATTGATGTACAAACTCATTCAGATCACTTGATAAAACTCTTCCTTCGGTAACTATTTCATCACACCCATTACAATCCAATAAATCACATTGTTCATGCATTTTCTCCAAAATACCCTATGATTAATAAAAAACTAAAAATTATATTAAAAACCAAAAAGCAAATGTTGCAATGTAACTTAAAATTACCATTTCAGATGTGCTTGCATCAATCCGATTTTGTACACCCTAATAAATTCGTAAATAGGTTAGCGTTTTGTAACACAAACACTCTAAACAATAATATATGGTATCATATAATGAAAAAACTATTGATATTTACCAGACTGTTCGATCGCATGCGAATTGTCTGCTTCAATTCCAAAATAGTATTCTGACAGTTGGTTAGTTTCTTATCATTAGCCTGTGATAAAATGAACTTGGTGAGAGTTATTCCTCTTATCATTGCTCTTAAGCGCTCTGGTATATCTTGTCCCAGCACTTGCGAAAGAGCATCATTGCTTGGTAAACTAGATTGTGATTCACTTTCACAATGTTTTATCTTCTCCTGTAATAAAAATATGCGGATATATATACGAGTGTCGGTTTACGTACTAACAAACAAGTAGACTAAGAATCAAATGCGCAGTTTTTGAAAAGTTAACTAAATAAAAATAATGTTTAATATGACAATAAGTAATGAAAAACTCTTACAATAATGTCAGCAACATCCTTGTTAACTGGTTCACCATTTTTTCGAATGCGAGATTTAATCCAGACTTTAGATCTACAAATGGAAGAAGGATCCTTGCTCTGCATTTTCTGCATTAAAAAGAAGATCAAATTTAAGATATATTTAACATTAATTAAAACTGAATATATGAAACAAGCTAACTCATAAACTTTTAAATCCAAAATAATTTCTCACTATATCTTCAGTTAGTCAAGCCATTCCTTTGCGGCTGCATGTATGTGGCATTTGCTTCCGTTTCATAGCTTTGTATTTCTCCCTTCGTATCTAAAAAAATGTTGTTGTAATTGTCAAATCATTATGGTGCATATAGTTCTAAATTATAGCATTAAAAAAAATAAAATTTTAAATATCTCCTTATACCCAAATTCAGATTGCTAATGGAAATGTCCTCACTGAAATCTTTAACAACGCCCTTTGTTAAATCTTTCCCACCATTTGTTCAAATTCAGATGGATAAGTTGACTTGTTAATGTATGACATCTTATACCCACTCACTATCCACCAGCTTGCAATTTTAAATGCAATCAGGTTTGAGCCGACATTCATGAATCTTTCACATATTCATGTTTGTGTGCATCTTATGATTAATACACCATGGTATGGAATAATTTGGCATATCAATAATATGTATTTGCCATGCAACTCCAATTACAGTACTGATTCCTGTATTATGTAAGTTTTTCTTTACCTTAAAAGGCGAACTTGTTTTCAACTTCACAAAATCTCTCCATTCCTTCATGTTGTCGATGTTACCTGGCTTTAACTGTAATATTTCCTCTTTGGTTTTTTCTTTTACTAACTGACCAACGAATCTACTTTTTGAGGCCCTCCAAATAGCTCCCATTTGTTGGAATATAGACACTTTCTGCTAGTCTTCATCCAATTTGAATTTAGCCTAATATCAGTACGAAGAATGAAAAGCATGGTTAATCAAGTTGACGGTAATGTCTCTTGATATGATCAACTCAAATTTGATATTAATATAAAGATACAACAGCTACAGAAAAAACATAGATACATGTGGGTATATTGGTTAGCACTATATATAACACAAAAGAATGGTCACCGACATCCATTAAATATCGATGCTCGAATTCACAATATGCTCAAGAATAGTACTTATATGAAAATGCACTATCTATCAGTCAAGAGTTTTTTTCTTTGTGATTTGTTCTTGGTATGCAAATAGTTATATGCTTATACAATTATAAATATCAAAGGAGATATCACTAAAATCATTTTATCAACCACCAAATGCTCATTCTACGGGGAACAAACCTTACAATCAAGCCAATATAGAGCAGCACATTGGCTAGCAAATCACACATATTACTAATACAAACATAGAAACATGTTAAATTTATGTGATGACTTTTATGTAGTAATCTAGTCAAGTGTACCAGCATGTTTCTATTTGCAGAGTTTATCTCTAAGGTACATGTTTTAACTCCGACCTGTTTCTCTTACATAAAAGAATATATTGTAGGCATGGATCAATACACTATTTACTAACAAGTTTGTTGAGCTAATCTTTTCGATCCTAGTCCATGTTACACCTGATTGAAATGCATTACTATCATTAATACACCTGATCTACCAATTTAAAAGGTGCAAAGACTTATCTGCCAACACCACTATGATAATTTATTTATAGTTGCATGATTGTTATTATAGATTGGCACATATATTAACATCAGATCTACATAGTGTCATAAAGATGTATACATATCTAAAGTTAGAGAGATGATTAAGTCAAATATAAAGCACTTTAACTTAATGAAGTGAAGTGCCACCCTTGGTTGAAGATAGAAATATATGCGAAGTTACTGTGTTTTTGGCATCAAAACAATAGGGTAATTAACTCATAAAAGAGTTTTGGCGTCAGACACGTCTAACGCCAACAGTCGAAAAAGCCCAGATTTGAGATGTTAGATCGTCTAGCCAAAAGGTCAGGTTGGGTTATGAAAGCGTCGACGCATCCAAAATTAAATCTGGCCACTTTGATTCCACTAACTCCACCAAAAACTACAGCACTTCGGATCGCAAATAAAAATCAAATACGTGAGGTATTCTGATCCCATCAAACAGTAGATAAAAAAGAACAGTGCATTAATATATATTCAAACTATGGTAAAGAAGCAAAGCCAGAACTCAAAACGGATCCAAATTAATCCGAACAACTTAATCGGCCCTTGTCAAAATATTTCCTACTGGCATCTTTCCATTTTTGCATCAATCTATGCACTACTGATATCCACGTTGGACATCACAACACCATCAATCTCCATCCTATTCACGTCAACAGATTACTTTTTCAAGTTTTGATCGATTCATAATCAATTATTTTATGATGCCCCTTATTTAGAAAGCAAATGTGATTCGACTGAGAAAGATAATTGTTGTAGGTCGTAACTATAAGAATTGCTTACTGTGGAATTCATAATTTGAAACAGATTGTCTGTTGCAGATAATTCATAACAGTAACAGGCATACGCCATAAAATCGAGTACACTTTGAAATTTGTAATAGAAAGAAATTAAACTGAGCTACAAAATTCAGCTGACATTAATAATTTTTAACAATTACGCTACTTTGCATTTCATCATAATAATAAAGCGATCAATCAATTCTATTGGAAAAATGGTAGAAACATAAACATAAAAACTTTAGCGCAACACCACAAGAACCCACACTAACCTATCCTCGCATTCTTATGGAACGCAAAAACAGAAATTAGAAAATATACACAGAATAATTCATCTGCAATTGCATTTTTAAACTTTCAAAACCCATAAATCTAATCTGCTTGATAAAACTCCAGACTGAAACATCATATATATGTATGTACCTGATTTGACTGAAAATTATGATAGATGTTTTAGTATATTTTTCAGATGAAATTGAGTACTTTGAAACAACCGGCATTGTCTTCTAATGACGATTATGAGTAGGATGCATCGATGCATTTTTCAAAGTAAATGCTTTTTTGGTGTTACTGTTAACGTCTAATGATAGTGAGGAACATTTTCCAAATTAAACAAGTTCATCGATGCATAGTTTGATGAGGGTAGGTAAGGAGATGATTAGAAACACTTCTTGAACCAGATTCAAGAAAAACCACGAGCATGCGAGGCACAGATTGGGTGCAACCTACGTGGTAATTAGCATAGTAACTGAAAACAGGTTAAATGGTGAGTAGAAATATTTTGATAGCCAAGAATTCGTTGCATCCAGGAGAAATATGATGATCATTAACTGATTTCTCCTAGGCGAGGCACAAATTAAGAGAAACTGAAGAATGACAGTGCTTCTTGAGAAAATAGAAGGTAAAACTCTCCCGTGTTGATGATTTTCTGAGGAGAAAGATGTCAATAGCACCTTGTATCATGATTAGATGCATGTTGGTAGTATTAACATGTTTATGGCTCCAATGTTGCTAAACATATTGCACAGTCAACAATTGCTATAAGGTGAAAACATAAATGTCTGTAGTTTGGGACCTACTGCATTTCGTATATTTTGTTACTTTATCTTACTTAATTGTCCAAATGTAAAGAGAAATGGGCTAAAAAGTAATTGCTACATTTTCCAAGATGGATACATCATGTCTTTGGAAAAAATCACAATACTTGCAAACAACATTTACTATATTTGTTATTGAAGTACTACTGGATACCTGTAAATATTTATTATACTTGTAAATATTAATTGTCCTCCAAGCGAGCATCTGCATGTTTTAAAACCTATCATATTCATACTGAAAAAATTCATCGTAAATTGATTTATGATACCCATTTCCGCAACCTGAAAGATGTTTTTTGACAACGACAGCGATATGTCTATTCGTCATCGCCTTCCACACTATCTCTAACTCGACCACGACAGTGATCATAGTACAAAGTGTAGTCAGCGTGATCTAGCTCGACCATGACAGTGACCTAGCTCAACCACAATAGTGATCTAGCTCGACAACGATAGTCGTCATGTAACATATATCCTATTGTAACTACTGCCAATGTCATGTTGTAAAGCTTAAAGGTATACTATGTCAATACCTTTTGTTATGCTATAGTTTACCCAAAAATACAATTCTGTTTATGAATACCAACAATGTTGCCTGTGGACTTCAAATTTTATATAGCTTAACTTGGTCCATACTACAATGTAGAATACATTTTTAAGGTATCAGTTAGTTTTAAAAAAACATTCATGTTTAGACAAACTATTTTTATGCTTAGTACCTTTAAATAATCAATATACTAATCCACCTTACAGTTAACTGTATAAAACTTAAAAACAAAGACATGAAATAAAGGAAGTACTAGATGTGAACGACTATTGAAATTAAGTATCCAATTGCTATCAATTACTTTGTTGTCTACTAAATATTAGTTTCTTTGTGTCTATTTTATTCAGGTTATCACTTTCAACCAAAAAAATAGTTATCTGTTACGTCAGCCCTTACAACATAAACAGGATAAAATAGCATAGCAAAACCAACCCAATCGATAGTGTACTATTGATTGTAGATAGTATAGATTCTATATAAACAGAAAAAATCAGAATTACCTATCAAATCAACGAAGTAGGTCGATGATGTCGTTGCTAATCGATGTCCGCTTCTCGTCGCTAGTTGTGAGAATCAACGAGGAATAACCAAGGTAGTTGCGGTGGAGATACGGGATACGATGCGGTGGCAAATGGCTTGTAGGCGTGAATTATTTTGATTTGAAGAGAAAAAAGAGGAAAGTGAGGGAAGAGGGAAATTTTAGTTTTCGCGGTCAGATTTTTACACCGATGTACTTTCTCCCGCGTTCCAAAAATTTTAGTATTAAATAGCGGAATGGTTTTTTTAATAGCTAACTTGTTATTGGGCAAATTATTTAATAGCTCAATTTTCTTTATTTATTTTACATTATATAGCACTCTAATTACAATGTTAAAATATTATGCTATATATACATATGTATATATATATATCATTTTGTTGTAGTGTCTAGATATTGGCCTTCGATCCATCGAACCGTGACAGCTTTTTCCAAAAAGTTGGTCAAAACTTGGCCCTCGGAATACATATTTCTTGGTAAAGGAGGTGTGTTCTGGTCCCTGTATCGAAGTCCAATATGCAAGTAGCGATAGTTGCGCCAAACCATATTTAAGGCTAGAAGTCCGACGGTCCCGATGGTTGTATTAAGACCAGAAAACCAACGATCGAGGTAGATCGTATTAAGATCAGAAAACCAACAACCATCGAAGACCGTATTAAGGCCGAGAAAATGATTGTTAACTTCTGACATAAGAACCATCACCTGCAAAGACTGTGCGGGCCATCCTCAGTCTAGACAAGGCTTTTGATCCCATTTTGGCGAGTATTAACCATACTCGGTTTGAAGATATGGGTGAGCATTAATTACACTTGGCTCAGAGGGATGGAGAGTATTAACCATACTCGTCTTACAGAGGTGGCGAGTATTAACCATACTCGGCTTATAGAGGTGGTGAGTATTAACCATACTCGACTTACGGTCGTGGTGAGTATTAACCATACTCGGCTTACAGAGGTAGAGAGTATTAACCATACTCGGCTTATGGCAAGTGTTAACCATGCACAACTTGTATTAAGATCAGTTGATAAGTCTTAGAAGGGGCGAGTATAGTCCATACTTGACTTAAACAGATCCGACTGTACTCGGTTCGAGGAGTAGGTTTGGAAATGGTAGCAGGCTTTGATCGTGCGTTATGGACGATGGCTTAGCACTGATCATATTCGGGTTGGTTAACGTTAGTCATGCTCGATCTAATTTATTCAAACATAATCCACAATAGTGATCTATATGTTTGTTGTGATGTTTTCTCTTTATTCCATAAGTTAGACTATTCGAGTCTAACGTATATTTTACGTTAAACGAACGAACGTACAACGTGGGGTAATGGGAAAATATTAAAAGATTTAATATTGAGAATTGGCATAAATGCCTTAAATGGCATAAAATAAATTTGTGATGAAAATTGGTATGATTTTGCATACCATAAATAGATGGACATAATTGAGTCAATTATGGCCATAGTTAAATTTGGAATTGATTGATAATTTGAATAGGGAAATTAATTCAAATTGGGGAATAGTTAATTTTGTGTAATTAATCGTCTAAGACACGAGGTTAGGCTCTTTTGTGGTGTAAGACCGCCCGGCAAATCCAGCTGCCACAAATGCCAGTCTAATGTGAGAGGTCGTAGGCATAAATTAAATGCGTAACAGTTGTAAAGACACGAGGTTAGGCTCGTTTGTGGTGTAAGACTGCCCGGACTCGCCCAGCAAATCCAGCTGCCACAAATGCCAGTCTAATGTGGGAGGTCTTTATAAGGTTACAGTCTTAATGAATCAAGAAACACTTAACCAGATAAATATGTGGTGGGACATAGGGGTTAAGTGGGTGTCTTGGGTGGCATGTGGAATTTAGAGGGTGCCTTGGGTGGCATTTGAAATACGATTAGAAACACTTAACCAAAATTGAAACATGTAAGTGAACATGAATAAGAAGAGGGTTAAGTGGGATGTACTAGAGGGGGCCAAGCTTAGGTGGATAACTTGTGTCAAGTAATGGGGGCCCGTTTCAACCAGTAACCCATACGTATCTTTGTGGGCTCGACCCAAGTCGAGGATGGGACACGCATACTGGGCTTGACTGTAAGAGGCCAAAACGGGTTAGCGGTGGCAACGCAAGTCCAACGGGTTCATATGCGTGTGTGGGCCCGGGCTGGTAGGTAAGACGTTGTTGCATCGTGTAGGTATAAGCCGTGCATTATTGGTGGTATCGGGTTGCCACTTTGGGGAGTGATACACCCCACTGTGGGGCCAGCACGGGTATCTACGAGTTAGGGAGCCGATCGCATGGGGGTAGTGGGTACACCTAGTGGAGATAGGGGCAGGCGGTACCTATGAAGGCAACTAGGGGTGCACGAAACTACCATTCTCATTATTAAAGTCTTGTAGGCGGGATCAACTTTTAGGGTGTTTGGTGTGGTGCAGTGTAGTAATTATCTTATAGTGGTTTAGGTGCGCCTTTAACGTTATCTTTGTTCATCTTATTTCCTTGTTTACTCTGCCATACTCAATTGTTCACAGTCATTTCCTTATTTTCCAACTTATGCCTTAGTCTGGTTATTTTGGTAATTATATTGTTAAAGTTATCGCACTCGCTAGACTTTATGTCTGACCCCCTTTGTTTCCTCCTCTTTTCTTACTTCCCCCCCCCAGGTGCTCAGGGTGGGACTAGCACCAGTGGAGCTTGATTTTAGACAGCTGTATCTCTGCTTTTAGAAGTTGCTTGGATCACTGAATAAAAGATCAGCCTATCTTATCTATGGCTATTTTGTATTGGGGTTATTTCTTTCAATTTATGTACTTTGATTTAGTCAAGATGGATATTATGTACTTTGACTCTGGTATTTGATGATGTAATCAAACTTATGTGTTTACCGCTGCAATGAATAAAGTTTTAAATTTTTAAGTACTGTTTATATCTGTCTTGTTGTTAAGTTTTTGTTCTATACACACTTAAAACGCTCCATAGAAGTTAATGCATTCGCTTTGTGAGTGACATTAATGGACGTGGGGTGTTACAGTTATCTTCCACTGTACATCCCTCCATCAACTTTATTCACTTCCGTTCCATCCTTTCCCCTATACACGAAAATAAGAGTTTGATGTATATTTTTAATACTTTGTTCAAATCTTCTCAGATTGGCTGGGTTACTCCACTCCACTGCATTCCTTCCCTCCTTCTGCCGTTGTCTGCGCCATTAACCTCCTGCGTTTAACCGACTACATCGTCGTGTCTCTATTCCTACTCCTGCACTGTCGGTTGTCAATCTATTTGTTATGTTCTGCAAAATGCTACCTTGCTTGCAATACATGGCTATGATAACTAATTGTTTAATGTTGTTGGAAGTAAGTCAATTATGACACTCCCTGGTAACGTACTGTCAAATAAGGTCGAATACGAATTTTAAACCTATGAATAATCTCGCTTACAATGTTTCTATATAACAAGCATGTTGCACATCATGAAAGATGAGAGTTTCAGCTCTCACCTACTATCTCACTTCCAATTTCTATGTTGATCATAGATTACAATATTATGAGTAAGGCATATATGTAAAAAATACATGTGTATTATAACCGTCGTTAGCTATATAATTCATACTGTGATTAATTGAAGCATGATGATAAAATTTGGTAGCATGCTTCTACCACATCTAAAACCGATGTCATGGGTCATTTTTTATCGTTCAAATAAAGCATGTTTGAATTAATGAAGATACTATATGTTTTCTGTCCATCTCGCCCTTTTCTCTTGCACATAACCTCCGTTCTCATATCAATATTATTTATTACAAGTTACTATTACGAGATACTTTAATGTTGAATTAAAGTAAAAGGATTCGGAATATTTCCACAAAAGTAACAAAAAAAATTAGTTCATGATCTCCACAAGACTAACCCATTTGATCAGACAATTATATTTTCTTGCAGATAACAACTGAAATGACCAACAATTATGGGACCGTTTTAATGAGTTACATTTAATATCTATAGTATACTGCAGTATGAATAGACATCATTAATATCTATTTTCCTTACATAATATCCATTGTAATTCAATAGAATTCTATAGAACGTACCAAAACTATGAAACTGTTCTTGCTGAATACGTATTACTTATCTACAAATTTTCAGTTTGAACAACTCTTTGTTAAATGTGATTGGTTTATAAGATTAGCTAACACTCGGCCTACACTAGATGATCATCCAATGGTGCACGTCAAATGTGTAAAAATGAGAAGTTGTGTCAGTTGAAAACATTAATTGGTATGACTACTTCAATCTTAAGCAATCGAACTTCTAATCACCCAAAATTTGCAGGATTTTCACCTTTCAGTTGTCTTATTTTTTACAAAATTTCTTTATGTTCTGCGGCTGAAGATTAAAACTATATTTTGGTCTTGATCTACATGAGAAGTAATCGTACATTCATTATTACAATCCATGCTTATGTAATCTATAGATTTGTCTATTGATAATAATATAATGTTCAGTGAAATGTATATGACATCCAAATTTTGAGTACTAAATATTTGGTGTTATGCTATAAAGGGAAATTCCCCTAATTTTGTAAATTTAGTGGTATTCCACAATTTTGAACAGACTGATTATACATAAAAGCAGATTTTAAAATATATTTCCATGATACATCAATAGGGATAGGAAACTATTGTAGAGATAATCAATTAGAAATGCTTACGTAGCTGTTCGTTTAGTCAAATTACTTAACACATTTTACTTTGCGAATGTCTCAAACTAAAGTATATGAATACCAGACAATGTAAACGACTCAGTATAGAACTTTTATATTAAGCAAACAATATTATTTCGATCATAGATAATATGTACTTAAAGAAACAATTTGCTTGAAATCCATTAGCATCCAAATAAGAAGGGCAATTTGATCTTTTTATGCATGCTATATTATACAGTTTCTGGTATGTACCTTCAACAATCAGTTGATTCATTTTTTTCCAGCATAGATAATGAATATCCTTTAATTCTTGGTATTGACTGCACATAGAAACACAATGTTTTATTTAATCTGAATTACATGCAAGTGAATTATTTGTATTTGCCAGCTTAAGATTGTAAGTGCGAAAAACACACACACTAAGTTCTTTAAAAATGCTTGACCAATTTACTAAGGTACGAAACGGTTTTGTTACTACCATTGTCAATATACGACATTATTTTTAATTCTCATTTTTAATCCATAACCCTTAAAATAATACCATTTACATTGGCATACTACCAAAATCGGTTGTTTATTTCTGAATGCTTTCAATATTTCTAACATGGCTATTTGACTCATGTAGAAAAGATATCTTATTATTTTTCTAAATTTCATTTTGGGCTGTTATAATTTTTACAAATTTAAATATTGAAACACTGAGATTTATAATATTAATATTTGGATTATGAAAACATAATATGAATATACTAAAATTTATTCTTCATATAGGTTTATTTCAATCTTCTATCAAAACAATGTCATAAACATAGATAAAGTTAAATGCTAGCATTAGTCACCAGCTATTCTGCTACTTTCTTTATTATTGGTTGGTTATAAATTTTGTACCCATTGTTGGCTGCAGGTAATATTTTTTTAAATAAAAATGGATCTAACAATTGATGGGGCGAGTAATAGGCAACCACACAAGTTTAGTAATTCTATTTAAAATCCCTCTATCTATCATGCTATATCGGTCAACTTTCCATATCTATATAGCATACCTATTTTTAAATATATTAAATAACGTTAATGATTGAACTGAGCAATACCTTATTTTAATGTCTATCAGGATGCCTCACTGTTATTGTAAATCCATATATTCTGATTTTTATATAGCAAACTTAAGGAATTGTAACTCATGGGAAAGAGATGCAAATGTAAACAAATTAAGTGCCTTTTGGTAAGTATGAAACAAAGCATAAAATTTTGGATATCTGATCATTTTTTTTTTACTAATAATATCTTTTCCCAAGTACTGAATTTAGGTTTAAACATACTTTTTTATTAGTAAAAAAGTTTGAAATGGATTCAATTTTACACGGTACCCATATTTTTTAATGCATATATTTTCTTTCCCGTAGATCAAATCATCAAAGTATTTAATTTCTAATTATTTTTTTGCTAATTCATCCTAATATAGTATTTTCCTTTTCTATTTCTTACTTAAACGTATAAATTTATTATTTTGCTACAGCATTAGTGGCTCAACTAGCAATTTAGGTTAAGATGCTGAATATTTAGCTTTTGTGTATGTTCTTTGCTTTAGCTAAGATGACAAAGCAGACATGTTTATCAGCAATTACAAAGTCAGATAAAACAGAAAAGAATATAAAAATGATGATGAAATGATCTGCACTTAAATTCAGTTATCACTGTTCTTACATGAAAGCAATGGTATTATTATATCACAAATATTATTGCCCCAGCCTAGACTAGACTATGATGTCTCATTGATTTTTTTTTTTTGACTGACAATAGAAATAAACTGTCCCAACGTGTCTGCAGGACTATGTCTATTAGTATGGTATAAAAGTAAAAATTTAATATTTACTGGTAATTGATGAATTCCCTGTTTTTGGATGGAACATGAATGGTAGAAGTTTCTTTTCTAGAATTATGAATTTTATACCCAAAGTAAAAGTAGATATTAGAAGCAGTTATGATAATGTATAAATTAACCATTTATTTGTACACAACGGATTTTTTTTTTGTTTGATGAACATTTTCGGGATTAGTAATCTAAATTTATTTAACATAATGGATGAAAGTGTAGCATATTTTGTCTTATCAATAGAAATATTAATAGCTCTTTTATATGGCAAAGAAAAAACATTATTGCATTATTTTGTACTGTCAAATGTGATATTGTTTTCGCATAATTTTTTCCCTAAATCCGAATGGAAAATCTAGCATGATAAACAAAATGCAATTTTTCTAATTATTCTATGTGAATTTCGTACTATTCATGTTTGTGAAATAGTTTAAATTGCATTTCTCTTTAATTTGATTCTATAATCTCGATGCATGTAAATATTATACATCTTACCTTCAGTTACCTTTTGATTTTATCTCAAATGTCAACAACTTCGACATTTTTTTGGTTATGTTGATGAATGATAACATGGTTTTTGTTGGAGTTACAATATAGGAATCGAAGTTTACCTTTTTTTATGTATACAAATGTAGAGTTTTTGATGTTTATTTCTCTTTTCATGAAGATGAGTTATAACTGGAAATAATACTATTAATTTTCATTTACAGGTTGTATTGTGAAAAATGGAACCATTTATGCTGTGGAATTAATGTATGACCCATTCAAACGTGTCAACTAATTAGGAAATCTATTAAATTTATCCAATATTCTTTGAGATATTAATCTTTGTCCCATAGCTTTCAAAGACAATGTTGTCTCATTTGTTCATTAAGGAACAAGTACGTAAATTGATTAGAAAAATTAAATAAGAAGAGTTTTTAGTATTGTTTCAATAACAAGATAAGAAATGGTTGAATGTGTCTACAACTTAAAGAATAACTTAAATTTTGATGTTACTCAATGGTTTCTTGCTACAGAATGGAGATATCTGTAAAGGTATGATCCGTTATATGCCTTTTATCGATAAGATAGGTAAGCTTTACCTTTTGCAATTAAGAAACTACTCTAAAGAACAGTAATAATGGTTGTTTATTTCTATTATAACTTTATTAAAAACATTTGATGAAAAAGCATATGAATTGGGTTAGATAGCTGAACAATGTGATAAACTTTGAAAGTTGAATAAAGTAGGAACAATATTTTATTGTATTTTCATTTGGCATTCATTCTTAGGAAATTTTTTTATTGTATTTACATTTTTTTCTTTCATGCTTTATCAAGGTTATTATATTTCTTTCTTTTTTCCATAGTGTGTGAACATTTATGTGGATTGGAGACGAAAATGGTGAGCAATGACATTATTGAAATTTAAAATATGAGAAAGGTTGAGTTTTATTGGAAGACGAAATAATGTAGAGTTACAAATATGCCACCTTATGATAGGGAAAGAAGATATGGTAGTGTTAATTTTGTTATTTAGTGATTTCAGTAGTTTCTGTCTCCACTAAATAGGTATATCATTCAATCTTTGTCTCAGTTTAATAAAATGATGTTACATATAATTAGTTCATTGATGAATTCCTGTTACGTATACATTCATTTTTGTTTCGGTGTCATTATTATTTCTATTTACATTTTCTGTTAATAGTTTTAAAAATAATTAATTGGTTCGATTATATATGGATTTCCCTACTTCTAGATTTATCAATGCAGTTTAAAGTAGGAGTAATCAATTTAAGGCCTACAAATACCGTATTCTTCATCATACTATCAATTTTCATGAATGCCAAAATGAAACTGTGTTAATATTGGATGTAATGAGATATAAATAAAGGATGCTAATAGATTCGACCTTCTTTTTCAGCTTAAATTAAACTAGATGCTTGCACTGGTGGTGTAGACTACTGATGAACTGATTTAACTCCACGACGAGAGTTGCATGATTAAATCCATTGGTTATGTGATTTTTTTTATTTGTGTATCTGGGTTTTGATTTGATATTTAAATGTACAAAATATATTGTTTAACCAACATTTGAATGTGCTTACTTTGTGCATGTAAGCAACTAATGCATACATTACTTGATAAGTACTATCGTATTACTGTTATCCAGGCAACGCCATGACAAATATTTACCATATCTTTATAGTACATTTAGTTCATGTTAACATGCAAGATAAAATATTGTATCCTTCATGCACTAAACCTTTCTTTATGACATCCATAACTAAAAATAATTTTAAAATAATTTTTCTTCTTCTTTTGAACGACATTATATTTTGAAATTTATAATCACTAATACTTATTATACCAACATGCTTGCCATCGTTTCCCATGTGGTAACACGGATCAAATGATATCACGTTATGTAGGTTAGTCCATAAAGTCCTTGCCCTACGAGATATTGTATTATATACATACAAATGACAAATTACTTCTACCACTTCCAACCAAAATTGTGAAATTATATTGGTTCAACCGAGATAACTAACACAAATTTACATTCATCTACGTTTGAACTTTATCAAATTATATACACTGCCCGTTTGCAAAGCACGGGTCCCACACTAGTAATTTTGTTGATAAGAAGCTAAGAAACAAAGTTAGGTAAATTAGAAACTGACTGGAGATTAATTGAGTTGAATGGCTTACTGAGTGTCGATCTGATGTTGGTTTCGGCCTTCGGGGTTGATACTTAGGAAGTTGTTCTCTTACTAGTTTACGGTTAGGGACTGATGAATGTGGAAAAATAGTGATGTGTGAAAATATGGAAATGTTTTTCTGATGTTAAAAAGAAATATTTTCTATAATATTAAAATAAATATAGTTATGATAAATGGAAATGTTTCCAAAGAATTTCGAGAGGTTAAACGGGTTTGGAGAAATATATTGTTAGACCAAAAACTGGGCCTAACACCCAAATGCAGATCGCAGATCACATAATGCAGAAAAGAGTAAATAAAGAGGAGACACACGAGGTTTTTATAGTGGTTCGGCTGTAGATGTAGCATACGTCCACTTTATAATCTTATTGTTATACTGACATATTACAAGAATTAGTTACATGCAGACACACAATCCGTGTGTTTATTGAGATTATAATGGGAGAATTTAGATGTAGAAAGGTGAAAAATCCTCGTGTTCAGTAATGGCAGAGGCTATGGAGATGTAGGAGAAAGTCTCAGCCAAAAGTCCCTGAAAATGCCTTCAAATGGTGTATTTATAGCTGTAGGAGAGCTTCTGGGTTGACCGAATCGTGATGGGGTACGTGGTACCCGATCCGGGAAAGTAGGAGTAAGATGTGGCATGAGAATAGGTCAAAATAGTGCGCGTATCTGCAGGTATGGAGATCGGATCGTGGTCACGGGGTCGGATCGTGATGGCGGATCGTGACCACCATGTGTAGCACGAGCGAGTCCATTTGCGAGCTGAAGAGTTGAAGCTGAGATGTCTCAAGCGGGTCGCGATCCGAAGGTGTACCACGAGCCAAGGGGGGCGATCCGATGAGGGGCGATCCGAGGGTACATGAGCCATACTCCGATCGTGTGACGCTTCGTTGCTTTATCCAGGAAATTGCCAGATTACACCAGCTTACGGAAACGGGCATAACTTTCAAACTGTAAGTCCGATTGAGCCAAACAAAAGCTCAAACTGAAGCTAATTCGTAGAGCTACAAGAGTTACGGAGCTCATCTCCGTAATTGTTGTTTTCGAGCCCAAAAGAGGTCGTCTGATAGGAGTTTCGGGCCTTTCTTTGTTCGTGATGCGACTTTGACCAAATCGCTGCCTGTCTTCTGATGTTGTTCTCCATATCCGAGCGCGATGCTATCCAGATATTCAGTGTGACAGCTTTTACCAAAAAGTGTGTCAACATGTTTGCCCCCCAGAACATATCTTGTTGGTTGAAGGAAGATGTGTTCTGGATAATCTGAGATATCCATACTCCATAATGCGACGATCACGTCGGATCGTAGTAAGGCCAGAAAACCGACGATCACACGGGATCGTATTAAGGCCAGAGAAATCCAAGAAGACCAGGAGTTTGTACCTGCAAGAAGATAAACGAACAATGCAAGAATATTTCCTAGATGGCCTTACTGGAGTAAACCATCCGAGGAGATGTTAGAGGGGCTCCAAGACGGCCTTACCGGAGTAAGACGATCAAGGAAAAGCACATGAGGTTCCAAGACGGCCTTACCGGAGTAAGACGACCAAGGAAATGCCATGAAAGTTCCAAGATGGCCTTACCGGAGTAAGACGACCAAGGAAATGCCATGAAAGTTCCAAGATGGCTTACCGGAGTAAGACGACCAAGGAAAAGAACATGAGGTTCCAAGACGGCCTTACCGGAGTAAGACGACCAAAGAAAAGCACATGAGGATTTGTTTATACTGGACGGATCCAGTTGGGAGCCGGAGCTCATGCTTATTGCTAATTCATGAAAATGCAGCAGTCGTTTGCCGGACACGACTGGAGACCACAAGCCTGTTCCGTGCGTGTAGGCTGATGTGGCTGCTTTTATTACATGCAGGGAAAACAAAGAGGGGGTGAGGAGTCGCCTAATAACCTAAAAACATGAACTACGTACCGGAGTACGACAAACTGAAGGGATCCGCTGAGTGGGATCAGTTGATAATAATCCCGCGATTGCTCGATCCAGGATCATTCCCTCTCCGGGGAGTCGGTGGTGGCAGCGCAGGTGTGAGCGCTGTTGGTTGAATGACATACTCGGGTAGTTCTCCTTGCCTGACACGATCCTCAATAAGGTCTCGCAAATGTCTGCAGTCATCAGTGTTATGACCATCCATGTCATGAAATATGCAATGTCTTCCAGAATTGTGTTGTGCCAGTGTTGGTTCTATCTTGGGAGGCCTTGGATAAGAGGCAACAACCCTGTATCTACGTAGATATTGCTCAGGGTGTCATTCAGTTCAGTGTATTTGTCGTATCTGGCCCTCTCCGGGGTGGAACATTACGATCATTCTTTGCATTGGCTGCTGCTTTGCCTTTTCCAGAATCAGATGGTTCTCCATCTTTGAGCATGTTGACTTCGAGGGTTTTCTTCTCGGAAGTTGCATCTTCTTCCCGCAGAAATCTGTCTGCTTCATGGTAGAATTCGCCGAGATTTCGTGGTGGGTCTCGGTACAAGGATTTTTTGAATTCCGTGTTATCCAGAACGCCAGATACTGCTGCCATCAGTACCATCGATTGTTCAGGTCGGTCCACTGATGTTGCTGCAACGTTGAATCTTTCTAGGAATGAACGCAGAGTTTCTCTGGGCCTCTGCTTGATTGTGGTGAGTGACATGACGTTCTCGGGTCGAGCGATGTGGACCCGAAACTGTTCAAGGAAGCGAGCGACCAACATATTCCAGCTGTTGATCGATTCCGTCTCTAGCTGCCGAATCCACATTGCGGCTATGTCAGTCAAGAAGAGGGGAAAACACTTAGCCATGACGTTTTCCGACGCTGATTGAACTTCCATATGCCGTTTGTAGCGCATCAGGTGCACGATAGGATCTGTCTTGCCGTTATATGGCTCCAGTTGTGGGAGTTTGAAATCCGGTGGATTGCGGGAATTTCTGGTTTCCTGAGTGAATGGGTTGTGATTGACGTCATCTACGTCATTCTGATAAGTGCGGCCTCTCGTGAGGCGTTGAATCAGATCAGCGAGTCGATTGCCTTCAAAAAGCTGTTGCGAACTACCAAGATCAGAGCTGGTGCCCCCAGCGTTGAATGCAGGAGAGAACGGAAGTTGCTGGTGAGCTGTCGGGAGCGGATCGCGGTTCGTGGCTCAAGGGGGGCGACCCGACCCAGTTGTAAGCTATGGGGGTCGGCTTGCGTGCCAGGAGCATGAAGGTTGGCTCGTTAACCAGAGTTGTGCAGGTCGGATCTTGAGGCAGGAGGGGCGATCCGACTGGGTCCTGGAGGTATGTCACGAACCGGTTGTTGTTGAGCAAGCGGGAGCGAGTTGCTGGGATCGGCTCGTGAGCCTGGTGGTGCACCACGATCCGGATCGCGATCTAGAAGTGTATCACGAGATGGTTGATGCTGTTGAACGGGGGCTTGCAATCCGGTGTTCTTCTGATTTGGAGCTGAAGTAGGTCGCAGTGCATTTCCAATAACGAGTGGGTTGCCCCCGAGTCCATATGATGCATGAGCCGCTTTTGTGGCTTCATTTTCAATGCGTTGTTCGTTGCCGCCCGGTCTGCCATCCATCCGAGCGAAGAATTCGTCCATCATTTTCTGTTGTTTTTGGAGGAGATCATCCTGCCTTGCCATCTGATCTTTCAATTCAGCGAGAACGCCGTCCATCTCGTCTCTGGTTAAGTATGTTGATGGGTATTCATGAGATAAAGCTTCATGGCTTGCTTCGTTTCTCGTGCCTTCAGCGTCAGCATCATCAGCATTAGTGGAAGTTCCAGTCTTCTCCTTTTAATTTCCATTGAGTCTCCTTTCAAGCTAGAAGTTGAAGTTATGTCGTGTGCCCCCTTCCTGGCGCGCCAAAATGTTAGACCAAAAACTGGGCCTAACACCCAAATGCAGATCACAGATCACAGAATGCAGAAAAGAGTAAATAAAGAGGAAACACACGAGGTTTTTATAGTGGTTCGGCTGTAGATGTAGCCTACGTCCACTTTATAATCTTATTGTTATACTGACAGATTACAAGAATCAGTTACATGCAGACACACAATCCGTGTGTTTATTGAGATTATAATAGGAGAATTTAGATGTAGAAAGGTGAAAAATCCTCGTGTTCAGTAATGGCAGAGGCTGTGGAGATGTAGGAGAAAGTCTCAGCCAAAAGTCCCTGAAAATGCCTTCAAATGGTGTATTTATAGCTGTAGGAGAGCTTCTGGGTTGACCGGATCGTGATGGGGTACGTGGCACCTGATCCGGGAAAGTAGGAGTAAGATGTGGCATGAGAATAGGTCAAAATAGTGCGCGTATCTGCAGGTCTGGAGATCGGATCGTGGTCACGGGGTCGGATCGTGATGGCGGATCGTGACCACCATGTGTACCACGAGCAGGTCCATTTGTGAGCTGAAGAGTTGAAGCTGGGATGTCTCAAGCAGGTCGTGATCTGAAGGTGTACCACTGGCCAAGGGGGGCGATCCGAGGGTACATGAGCTATACTCCGATCGTGTGACGCTTCGTTGCTTTATCCAGGAAATTGCCAGATTACACCAGTTTACGGAAACGGGCATAACTTTCAAACCGTAAGTCCGATTGAGCCAAATAAAACCTCAAACTGAAGCTAATTCGGAGAGCTACAAGAGTTACGGAGCATAGCACCGTAATTTCTGTGTCGGGCCCAAAAGAGGTCGTCTGATAGGAGTTTCGGGCCTTTCTTTGTTCGTGATGCGACTTTGACCAAATCGCTGCCTGTCTTCTAATGTTGTTCTCCATATCCGAGCGCGATGCTATCCAAATATTCAGTGTGACAGCTTTTACCAAAAAGTGTGTCAACATGTTTGCCCCCCAGAACATATCTTGCTGGTTGAAGGAAGATGTGTTCTGGATAATCTGAGAGATCCATACTCCATTATGCGACGATCACGCCGGATCGTATTAAGGCCAGAAAACCGACGATCACGCGGGATCGTATTAAGGCCAGAGAAATCCAAGAAGACCAGGAGTTTGTACCTGCAAGAATATAAAACAAACAATGCAAGAATATTTCTTAGATGGCCTTACCGGAGTAAACCATCCGAGGAGATGTTAGAGGGGTTCCAAGACGGCCTTACCGGAGTAAGACGATCAAGGAAAAGCACATGAGGTTCCAAGACGGCCTTACCGGAGTAAGACGACCAAGGAAATGCCATGAAAGTTCCAAGACGGCCTTACCGGAGTAAGACGACTAAGGAAAAGCACATGAGGTTCCAAGACGGCCTTACCGGAGTAAGACGACCAAGGAAAAGCACATGAGGATTTGTTTATACTGGACGGATCCAGTTGGGAGACGGAGCTCGTTCTTATTGCTAATTCATGAAAATGCAGCAGTCGTTTGCCTGACACGACTGGAGACCACAAGCCTGTTCCATGCGTGTGGGCTGATATGACTGCTTTTATTACATGCAGAGAAAACAAAGAGGGGTGAGGAGTCGCCTAAAAACCTAAAAACATGAACTACGGACCGGAGTCCGGCAAACTGAAGGGATCCGCTGAGTGGGATCAGTTGATAATAATCCCGCGATTGCTCGATCCAGGATCATTCCCTCTCCGGGGAGTCGGTGGTGGCAACGCAGGTGTGAGCGCTGTTGGTTTAATGACATACTCGGGTAGTTCTCCTCGCCTGACATGATCCTCAATAAGGTCTCGCAAATGTCTGCAGTCATCAGTGTTATGACCATCCATGTCATGAAATATGCAATGTCTTCCAGAATTTTGTTGTGCTAGTGTTGCTTCTCTCTTGGGAGGCCTTGGATAAGAGGCAACACCCCCTGTATCTACGTAGATATTGCTCAGGGTGTCATTCAGTTCAGTGTATTTGTCGTATCTGGACCCTCTCCGGGGTGGAACACTACGATCATTCTTTGCATTGGCTGCTGCTTTGCCTTTTCCAGAATCAGATGGTTCTCCATCTTTGAGCATGTTGACTTCGAGGGTTTTCTTCTCGGAAGTTGCATCTTCTTCCCGCAGAAATCTGTCTGCTTCATGGTAGAATTCGCCGAGATTTCGTGGTGGGTCTCGGTACAAGGATTTTTCGAATTCCGTGTTATCCAGAACGCCAGATACTGCTGCCATCAGTACCATCGACTGTTCAGGTCGGTCCACTGATGCTGCTGTAACGTTGAATCTTTCCAGGAATGAACGCAGAGTTTCTCTGGGCCTCTGCTTGATTGTGGTGAGTGACATGACGTTCTTGGGTCGAGCGATGTGGACCCGAAACTGTTCAAGGAAGCGAGCGACCAACATATTCCAGCTGTTGATCGATTCCGTCTCTAGTTGCCGAATCCACATAGAGGCTATGTCAGTCAAGAAGAGGGGAAAACACTTAGCCATGACGTTTTCCGACGCCGATTGAACTTCCATATGCCGTTTGTAGCGCATCAGGTGCACGATAGGATCCGTCTTGCCGTTATATGGCTCCAGTTGTGGGAATTTGAAATCCGGTGAATTGCGGGAATTTCTGATTTCCTGAGTGAATGGGGTGTGATTGACGTCATCTACATCATTCTGATAAGTGCGGCCTCTCGTGAGGCGTTGAATCAGATCAGCGAGTCGATTGCCTTCAAAAAGTTGTTGCAAACTGCCAAGATCAGAGCTGGTGCACCCAGCGTTGAATGCAGGAGAAAACGGAAGTTGCTGGTGAGCTGTCGGGAGCGGGTCGCGGATCGCGGTTCGTGGCTCAAGGGGGGCGACCCGACCCGGTTGTAAGCTATGGGGGTCGGCTTGCGTGCCAGGAGCATGAAGGTTGGCTCGTGAACCAAAGTTGTGCAGGTCGGATCGTGAGGCAGGAGGGGCGATCCGACTGGGTCCTGGAGGTAGGTCACGAACCGGTTGTTGTTGAGCAAGCGGGAGCGAGTTGCTGGGATCGGCTCGTGAGCCTGGTGGTGCACCACGATCCGGATCGCGATCTAGAAGTGTATCACGAGATGGTTGATGCTGTTGAACGGGGGCTTGCAATCCGGTGTTCGTCTGATTTGGAGCTGAAGTAGGTCGCAGTGCATTTCCAATAACGAGGGGGTTGCCCCCGAGTCCATATGATGCATGAGCCGCTTCTGTGGCTTCATTTTCAATGCGTTGTTCGTTGCCGCTCGACCTGCCATCCATCCGAGCGAAGAATTCATCCATCATTTTCTGTTGTTTTTGGAGGAGATCGTCATGCCTTGCCATCTGATCTTTCAATTCAGCGAGAACGCCGTCCATCTCGTCTCTGGTTAAGTTTGCTGATGGGTCTTCATGAGATGAAGCTTCATGGCTTGCTTCGTTTCTCGTAACTTCAGCGTCGGCATCATCAGCATGAGTGGAAGTTCCAGTCTTCTTCCTTTTAATTTCCATTGAGTCTCCTTTCAAGCTAGAAGTTGAAGTTATGTCGTGTGCCCCCTTCCTGGCACACCAAAATGTTAGACCAAAAACTGGGCCTAACACCCAAATGCAGATCACAGATCACAGAATGCAGAAAAGAGTAAATAAAGAGGAGACACACGAGATTTTTATAGTGGTTCGGCAGTAGATGTAGCCTACGTCCACTTTATAATCTTATTGTTATACTGACAGATTACAAGAATCAGTTACATGCAGACACACAATCCGTGTGTTTATTGAGATTATAATAGGAGAATTTAGATGTAGAAAGGTGAAAAATCCTCGTGTTCAGTAATGGCAGAGGCTGTGGAGATGTAGGAGAATGTCTCAGCCAAAAGTCCCTGAAAATGCCTTCAAATGGTGTATTTATAGCCGTAGGAGAGCTTCTGGGTTGACCGGATCGTGATGAGGTACGTGGCACCCGATCCGGGAAAGTAGGAGTAAGATGTGGCATGAGAATAGGTCAAAATAGTGCGCGTATCTGCAGGTCTGGAGATCGGATCGTGGTCACGGGGTCGGATCGTGATGGCGGATCGTGACCACCATGTGTACCACGAGCGGGTCCATTTGCGAGCTGAAGAGTTGAAGCTGGGATGTCTCAAGCGGGTCGCGATCCGAAGGTGTACCACGAGCCAAGAGGGGCGATCCGAGGGTACATGAGCCATACTCCGATTGTGTGAAGCTTCATTGCTTTATCCAGGAAATTGCCAGATTACACCAGTTTACGGAAACGGGCATAACTTTCAAACCGTAAGTCCGATTGAGCCAAACAAAAGCTCAAACTGAAGCTAATTCGGAGAGCTACAAGAGTTACGGTGCTCATCTCCGTAATTGCTATTTTCGGGCCCAAAATAGGTCGTCTGATAGGAGTTTCGGGCCTTTCTTTGTTCGTGATGCGACTTTGACCAAATCGCTGCCTGTCTTCTGATGTTGTTCTCCATATCCGAGCGCGATGCTATCCAGATATTCAGTGTGACAGCTTTTACCAAAAAGTGTGTCAACATGTTTGCCCCCCAGAACATATCTTGCTGGTTGAAAGAAGATGTGTTCTGGATAATCTGAGAGATCCATACTCCATAATGCGACGATCACGCCGGATCGTATTAAGGCCAGAAAACCGACGATCACACGGGATCGTATTAAGGCCATAGAAATCCAAGAAGACCAGTAGTTTGTACCTGTAAGAAGATAAAACAAACAATGCAAGAATATTTCCTAGATGGCCTTACCGGAGTAAACCATCCGAGGAGATGTTAGAGGGGTTCCAAGACGGCCTTACCGGAGTAAGACGATCAAGGAAAAGCACATGAGGTTCCAAGACGGCCTTACCGGAGTAAGACGACCCAGGAAATGCCATGAAAGTTCCAAGACGGCCTTACCGGAGTAAGACGACCAAGGAGAAGCACATGAGGTTCCAAGACGGCCTTACCGGAGTAAGACGACCAAGGAAAAGCACATGAAGATTTGTTTATACTGGACGGATCCAGTTGGGAGCCGGAGCTCATGCTTATTGCTAATTCATGAAAATGCAGCAGTCGTTTGCCGGACACGATTGGAGACCACAAGCCTGTTCTGTGCGTGTGGGCTGATGTGACTGCTTTTTTTACATGAAGGGAAAACAAAGAGGGGTGAGGAGTCGCCTAAAAACCTAAAAACATGAACTACGGAATGGAGTCCGGCATACTGAAGGGATCCGCTGAGTGGGATCAGTTGATAATAATCCCGCGATTGCTCGATCCAGGTTCATTCCCTCTCCGGGGAGTCGGTGGTGGCAGCGCAGGTGTGAGCGCAGTTGGTTGAATGACATACTCGGGTAGTTCTCCTCGCCTGACACGATCCTCAATAAGGTCTAGCAAATGTCTGCAGTCATCAGTGTTATGACCATCCATGTCAAGAAATATGCAATGTCTTCCAGAATTTTGTTGTGCCAGTGTTGGTTCTCTCTTGGGAGGCCTTGGATAAGAGGCAACACCCCCTGTATCTACGTAGATATTGCTCAGGGTGTCATTCAGTTCAGTGTATTTGTCGTATCTGGACCCTCTCCGGGGTGGAACACTACGATCATTCTTTGCATTGGCTGCTGCTTTGCCTTTTCCAGAATCAGATGGTTCTCCATCTTTGAGCATGTTGACTTCGAGGGTTTTCTTCTCGGAAGTTGCATCTTCTTCCCGGAGAAATATGTCTGCTTCATGGTAGAATTCCCCGAGATTTCGTGGTGGGTCTCGGTACAAGGATTTTTTGAATTCCGTGTTATCCAGAACGCCAGATACTGCTGCCATCAGTACCATCGATTATTCAGGTCGGTCCACTGATGCTGCTGCAACGTTGAATCTTTCCAGGAATGAAAGCAGAGTTTCTCTGGGCCTCTGCTTGATTGTGGTGAGTGACATGACGTTCTTGGGTCGAGCGATGTGGACCCGAAACTGTTCAAGGAAGCGAGCGACCAACATATTCCAGCTGTTGATCGATTCCGTCTCTAGCTGCCGAATCCATATAGCGGCTATGTCAGTCAAAAAGAGGGGAAAACACTTAGCCATGACGTTTTCCGACGCCGATTGAACTTCCATATGCCGTTTGTAGCGCATCAGGTGCACGGTAGGATCCGTCTTGCCGTTATATGGCTCCAGTTGTGGGAGTTTGAAATCCGGTGGATTGCGGGAATTTCTAAATTCCTGAGTGAATGGGTTGTGATTGACGTCATCTACGTCATTCTGATAAGTGCGGCCTCTCGTGAGGCGTTGAATCAGATCAGCGAGTCGATTGCCTTCAAAAAGCTGTTGCAAACTGCCAAGATCAGAGCTGGTGCCCCCAGCGTTGAATGCAGGAGAGAGCGGAAGTTGTTGGTGAGCTGTCGGGAGCGGGTCGCGGATCGCGGTTCGTGGCTCAAGGGGGGCGACCCGACCCGGTTGTAAGCTATGAGGGTCGGCTTGCGTGCCGGGAGCATGTAGGTTGGCTCGTGAACCAAAGTTGTGCAGGTCGGATCGTGAGGCAGGAGGGGCGATCTGACTGGGTCCTGGAGGTAGGTCACGAACCGGTTGTTGTTGAGCAATCGAGAGCGAGTTGCTGGGATCGGCTCGTGAGCCTGGTGGTGCACCACGATCCGGATCGCGATCTAGAAGTGTATCACGAGATGGTTGATGCTGTTGAACGGGGGCTTGCAATCCGGTGTTCATCTGATTTGGAGCTGAAGTAGGTCGCAGTGCATTTCCAATAACGAGGGGGTTGCCCCCGAGTCCATATGATGCATGAGCCGCTTCTGTGGCTTCATTTTCAATGCGTTGTTCGTTGCCGCTCGGCCTGCCATCCATCCGAGCGAAGAATTCATCCATCATTTTCTGTTGTTTTTGGAGGAGATCGTCCTGCCTTGCCATCTGATCTTTCAATTCAGCGAGAACGCCGTCCATCTCGTCTCTGGTTAAGTTTGCTGATGGGTCTTCATGAGATGAAGCTTCATGGCTTGCTTCGTTTCTCGTGCCTTCAGCGTCGGCATCATCAGCATGAGTGGAAGTTCCAGTCTTCCTCCTTTGAATTTCCATTGAGTCTCCTTTCAAGCTAGAAGTTGAAGTTATGTCGTGTGCCCCCTTCCTGGCACACCAAAATGTTAGACCAAAAACTGGGCCTAACACCCAAATGCAGATCACAGATCACAGAATGCAGAAAAGAGTAAATAAAGAGGAGACACACGAGGATTTTATAGTGGTTCGGCAGTAGATGTAGCCTACGTCCACTTTATAATCTTATTGTTATACTGACAGATTACAAGAATCAGTTACATGCAGACACACAATCCGTGTGTTTATTGAGATTATAATAGGAGAATTTAGATGTAGAAAGGTGAAAAATCCTCGTGTTCAGTAATGGCAGAGGCTGTGGAGATGTAGGAGAATGTCTCAGCCAAAAGTCCCTGAAAATGCCTTCAAATGGTGTATTTATAGCCGTAGGAGAGCTTCTGGGTTGACCGGATCGTGATGAGGTACGTGGCACCCGATCCGGGAAAGTAGGAGTAAGATGTGGCATGAGAATAGGTCAAAATAGTGCGCGTATCTGCAGGTCTGGAGATCGGATCGTGGTCACGGGGTCGGATCGTGATGGCGGATCGTGACCACCATGTGTACCACGAGCGGGTCCATTTGCGAGCTGAAGAGTTGAAGCTGGGATGTCTCAAGCGGGTCGCGATCCGAAGGTGTACCACGAGCCAAGGGGGGCGATCCGAGGGTACATGAGCCATACTCCGATTGTGTGAAGCTTCATTGCTTTATCCAGGAAATTGCCAGATTACACCAGTTTACGGAAACAGGCATAAATTTCAAACCGTAAGTCCGATTGAGCCAAACAAAAGCTCAAACTGAAGCTAATTCGGAGAGCTACAAGAGTTACGGTGCTCATCTCCGTAATTGCTATTTTCGGGCCCAAAATAGGTCATCTGATAGGAGTTTCGGGCCTTTCTTTGTTCGTGATGCGACTTTGACCAAATCGCTGCCTGTCTTCTGATGTTGTTCTCCATATCCGAGCGCGATGCTATCCAGATATTCAGTGTGACAGCTTTTACCAAAAAGTGTGTCAACATGTTTGCCCCCCAGAACATATCTTGCTGGTTGAAAGAAGATGTGTTCTGGATAATCTGAGAGATCCATACTCCATAATGCGACGATCACGCCGGATCGTATTAAGGCCAGAAAACCGACGATCACACGGGATCGTATTAAGGCCATAGAAATCCAAGAAGACCAGTAGTTTGTACCTGTAAGAAGATAAAACAAACAATGCAAGAATATTTCCTAGATGGCCTTACCGGAGTAAACCATCCGAGGAGATGTTAGAGGGGTTCCAAGACGGCCTTACCGGAGTAAGACGATCAAGGAAAAGCACATGAGGTTCCAAGACAGCCTTACCGGAGTAAGACGACACAGGAAATGCCATGAAAGTTCCAAGACGGCCTTACCGGAGTAAGACGACCAAGGAAAAGCACATAAGGTTCCAAGACGGCCTTACCGGAGTAAGACGACCAAGGAAAAGCACATGAAGATTTGTTTATACTGGACGGATCCAGTTGGGAGCCGGAGCTCATGCTTATTGCTAATTCATGAAAATGCAGCAGTCGTTTGCCGGACACGATTGGAGACCACAAGCCTGTTCTGTGCGTGTGGGCTGATGTGACTGCTTTTTTTACATTTAGGGAAAACAAAGAGGGGTGAGGAGTCGCCTAAAAACCTAAAAACATGAACTACGGAATGGAGTCCGGCATACTGAAGGGATCCGCTGAGTGGGATCAGTTGATAATAATCCCGCGATTGCTCGATCCAGGTTCATTCCCTCTCCGGGGAGTCGGTGGTGGCAGCGCAGGTGTGAGCGCTGTTGGTTGAATGACATACTCGGGTAGTTCTCCTCGCCTGGCACGATCCTCAATAAGGTCTCGCAAATGTCTGCAGTCATCAGTGTTATGACCATCCATGCATGTCATGAAATATGCAATGTCTTCCAGAATTTTGTTGTGCCAGTGTTGGTTCTCTCTTGGGAGGCCTTGGATAAGAGGCAACACCCCCTGTATCTACGTAGATATTGCTCAGGGTGTCATTCAGTTCAGTGTATTTGTCGTATCTGGACCCTCTCCGGGGTGGAACACTACGATCATTCTTTGCATTGGCTGCTGCTTTGCCTTTTCCAGAATCAGATGGTTCTCCATCTTTGAGCATGTTGACTTCGAGGGTTTTCTTCTCGGAAGTTGCATCTTCTTCCCGCCGAAATATGTCTGCTTCATGGTAGAATTCCCCGAGATTTCGTGGTGGGTCTCGGTACAAGGATTTTTTGAATTCTGTGTTATCCAGAACGCCAGATACTGCTGCCATCAGTACCATCGATTATTCAGGTTGGTCCACTGATGCTGCTGCAACGTTGAATCTTTCCAGGAATGAACGCAGAGTTTCTCTGGGCCTCTGCTTGATTGTGGTGAGTGACATGACGTTCTTGGGTCGAGCGATGTGGACCCGAAACTGTTCAAGGAAGCGAGCGACCAACATATTCCAGCTGTTGATCGATTCCGTCTCTAGCTGCCGAATCCATATAGCGGCTATGTCAGTCAAAAAGAGGGGAAAACACTTAGCCATGACGTTTTCCGACGCTGATTGAACTTCCATATGCCGTTTGTAGCGCATCAGGTGCACGGTAGGATCCGTCTTGCCGTTATATGGCTCCAGTTGTGGGAGTTTGAAATCCGGTGGATTGCGGGAATTTCTAAATTCCTGAGTGAATGGGTTGTGATTGACGTCATCTACGTCGTTCTGATAAGTGCGGCCTCTCGTGAGGCGTTGAATTAGATCAGCGAGTCGATTGCCTTCAAAAAGCTGTTGCAAACTGCCAAGATCAGAGCTGGTGCCCCCAGCGTTGAATGCAGGAGAGAGCGGAAGTTGTTGGTGAGCTGTCGGGAGCGGGTCGCGGATTGCGGTTCGTGGCTCAAGGGGGGCGACCCGACCCGGTTGTAAGCTATGGGGGTCGGCTTGCGTTCCGGGAGCATGAAGGTTGGCTCGTGAACCAAAGTTGTGTAGGTCAGATCGTGAGGCAGGAGGGGCGATCCGACTGGGTCCTGGAGGTAGGTCACGAACCGGTTGTTGTTGAGCAATCGAGAGCGAGTTGCTGGGATCGGCTTGTGAGCCTGGTGGTGCACCACGATCCGGATCGCAATCTAGAAGTGTATCACGAGATGGTTCATGCTGTTGAACGGGGGCTTGCAATCCGGTGTTCATATGATTTGGAGCTGAAGTAGGTCCCAGTGCATTTCCAATAACAAGGGGGTTGCCTCCGAGTCCATATGATGCATGAGCCGCTTCTATGGCTTCATTTTCAATGCGTTGTTCGTTGCCGCTCGGCCTGCCATCCATTCGAGCGAAGAATTCATCCATCATTTTCTGTTGTTTTTGGAGGAGATCGTCCTGCCTTGCCATCTGATCTTTCAATTCAGCGAGAACGCCGTCCATCTCGTCTCTGGTAAAGTATGCTGATGGGTCTTCATGAGATGAAGCTTCATGGATTGCTTCGTTTCTCGTGCCTTCAGCGTCGGCATCATCAGCATGAGTGGAAGTTCCAGTCTTCTTCCTTTTAATTGCCATTGAGTCTCCTTTCAAGATAGAAGTTGAAGTTATGTCGTGTGACCCCTTCATGGCGCGCCAAAATGTTAGACCAAAAACTGGGCCTAACACCAAAATGCAGATCACATATCACAGAATGCAGAAAAGAGTAAATAAAGAGGAGACACACGAGGTTTTTATAGTGGTTCGGCAGTAGATGTAGCCTACGTCCACTTTATAATCCTATTGTTATACTGACAGATTACAAGAATCAGTTACATGCAGACACACAATCTGTGTGTTTATTGAGATTATAATAGGAGAATTTAGATGTAGAAAGGTGAAAAATCCTCATGTTCAGTAATGGCAGAGGCTGTGGAGATGTAGGAGAAAGTCTCAGCCAAAATTCCCTGAAAATGCCTTCAAATGGTGCATTTATAGCTGTAGGAGAGCTTCTGGGTTGACCGGATCGTGATGGGGTACGTGGCACCCGATCCGGGAAAGTAGGAGTAAGATGTGGCATGAGAATAGGTCAAAATAGTGCGCGTATCTGCAGGTCTGGAGATCGGATCGTGGTCACGGGGTCGGATCGTGATGGCGGATCGTGACCACCATGTGTACTACGAGCGGGTCCATTTGCGAGTTGAAGAGTTGAAGCTGGGATGTCTCAAGCGGGTCGCGATCCGAAGGTGTACCACGAGCCAAGGGGGGCGACCCGAGGGTACATGAGCCATACTCCGATCGTGTGACGCTTCGTTGCTTTATCCAGGAAATTGCCAGATTACACCAGTTTACGGAAACGGGCATAACTTTCAAACCGTAAGTCCGATTGAGCCAAACAAAAGCTCAAACTGAAGCTAATTCGGAGAGCTACAAGAGTTACGGAGCTTTGCTCGTAATTGCTGTTTTCGGGCCCAAAAGAGGTCGTATGATAGGAGTTTCGGGCCTTTCTTTGTTCGTGATGCGACTTTGACCAAATCGCTGCCTGTCTTCTGATGTAGTTCTCCATATCCGAGCGCGAGGCTATCCAGATATTTAGTGTGACAGCTTTTACCAAAAAGTGTGTCAACATGTTTGCCCCCAGAACATATCTTGCTGGTTGAAGGAAGATGTGTTCTGGATAATCTGAGAGATCCATACTCCATAATGCGACGATCACGTCTGATCGTATTAAGGCCAGAAAACCGACGATCACACGGGGTCGTATTAAGGCCAGAGAAATCCAAGAAGACCAGGAGTTTGTACCTGCAAGAAGATAAAACAAACAATGCAAGAATATTTCCTAGATAGCCTTACCGGAGTAAACCATCCGAGGAGATGTTAGAGGGGTTCCAAGACGGCCTTACCGGAGTAAGACGATCAAGGAAAAGCACATGAGGTTCCAAGACGGCCTTACCGGAGTAAGACGACCAAGGAAAAGCCATGAAAGTTCCAAGACGGCCTTACCGGAGTAAGACGACCAAGGAAAAGCACATGAGGTTCCAAGACGGCCTTACCGGAGTAAGACGACCAAGGAAAAGCACATGAGGATTTGTTTATACTGGACGGATCCAGTTGGGAGCCGGAGCTCATGCTTATTGCTAATTCATGAAAATGCAGCAGTCGTTTGCCGGACACGACTGGAGACCACAAGCCTGTTTCGTGCATGTGGGCTGATGTGACTGCTTTTATTACATGCAGGGAAAACAAAGAGGGGTGAGGAGTCGCCTAAAAACCTAAAAACATGAACTACGGACCGGAGTCCGGAAAACTGAAGGGATCCGCTGAGTGGGATCAGTTGATAATAATCTCGCGATTGCTCGATCCAGGATCATTCCCTCTCCGGGGAGTCGGTGGTGGCAGCGCAGGTGTGAGCGTTGTTGGTTGAATGACATACTCGGGTAGTTCTCCTCGCCTGACACGATCCTCAATAAGGTCTCGCAAATGTCTGCAGTCATCAGTGTTATGACCATCCATGTCATAAAATATGCAATGTCTTCCAGAATTTTGTTGTGCCAGTGTTGGTTCTCTCTTGGGAGGCCTTGGATAAGAGGCAACACCCCCTGTATCTACGTAGATATTGCTCAGGGTGTCATTCAGTTCAGTGTATTTGTCGTATCTGGACCCTCTCCGGGGTGGAACATTACGATCATTCTTTGCATTGGCTGCTGCTTTGCCTTTTCCAGAATCAGATGGTTCTCCATCTTTGAGCATGTTGACTTCGAGGGTTTTCTTCTCGGAAGTTGCATCTTCTTCCCGCAGAAATCTGTCTGCTTCATGGTAGAATTCGCCGAGATTTCGTGGTGGGTCTCTGTACAAGGATTTTTTGAATTCCGTGTTATCCAGAACGCCAGATACTGCTGCCATCAGTACCATCGATTGTTCAGGTCGGTCCACTGATGCTGCTGCAACGTTGAATCTTTCCAGGAATGAATGCAGAGTTTCTCTGGGCCTCTGCTTGATTGTGGTGAGTGACATGACGTTCTCGGGTCGAGCGATGTGGACCCGAAACTGTTCAAGGAAGCGAGCGACCAACATATTCCAGCTGTTGATCGATTCCGTCTCTAGCTGCCGAATCCACATAGCGGCTATGTCAGTCAAGAAGAGGGGAAAACACTTAGCCATGACGTTTTCCGACGCTGATTGAACTTCCATATGCCGTTTGTAGCGCATCAGGTGCACGGTAGGATCCGTCTTGCCGTTATATGGCTCCAGTTGTGGGAGTTTGAAATCCGGTGGATGCGGGAATTTCAGATTTCCTGAGTGAATGGGTTGTGATTGACGTCATCTACGTCATTCTGATAAGTGCGGCCTCTCGTGAGGCGTTGAATCAGATCAACGAGTCGATTGCCTTCAAAAAGCTGTTGCAAACTGCCAAGATCAGAGCTGGTGCCCCCAGCGTTGAATGCAGGAGAGAACGGAAGTTGCTGGTGAGCTGTCGGGAGCGGGTCGCGGATCGCGGTTCATGGCTCAAGGGGGGGCGACCCGACCCGGTTGTAAGCTATGGGGGTCGGCTTG
The DNA here is from genome assembly GCA_030737875.1 of Allium sativum. Classification (NCBI taxonomy): domain Eukaryota; kingdom Viridiplantae; phylum Streptophyta; class Magnoliopsida; order Asparagales; family Amaryllidaceae; genus Allium; species Allium sativum. The sequence continues at coordinate 954,637,608 of CM060915.1, forward strand.
CGTGCCAGGAGCATGAAGGTTGGCTCGTGAACCAAAGTTGTGTAGGTCGGATCGTGAGGCAGGAGGGGCGATCCGACTGGGTCCTGGAGGTAGGTCACGAACCGGTTGTTGTTGAGCAAGCGGGAGCGAGTTGCTGGGATCGACTCGTGAGCCTGGTGGTGCACCACGATCCGGATCGCAATCTAGAAGTGTATCACGAGATGGTTGATGCTGTTGAACGAGGGCTTGCAATCCGGTGTTCATCTGATTTGAAGCTGAAGTAGGTCGCAGTGCATTTCCAATAACGAGGGGGTTGCCCCTGAGTCCATATGATGCATGAGCCGCTTCTGTGGCTTCATTTTCAATGCGTTGTTCGTTGCCGCTCGGCCTGCCATCCATCCGAGCGAAGAATTCATCCATCATTTTCTGTTGTTTTTGGATGAGATCGTCCTGCCTTGCCATCTGATCTTTCAATTCAGCGAGAATGCCGTCCATCTCGTCTCTGGTTAAGTATGCTGATGGGTCTTCATGAGATGAAGCTTCATGGCTTGCTTCGTTTTTCGTGCCTTCAGCGTCGGCATCATCAGCATGAGTGGAAGTTCCAGTCTTCTTCCTTTTAATTGCCATTGAGTCTCCTTTCAAGGTAGAAGTTGAAGTTATGTCGTGTGCCCCCTTCCTGACGCGCCAAAATGTTAGACCAAAAACTGGGCCTAACACCCAAATGCAGATCAAAGATCACAGAATGCAGAAAAGAGTAAATAAAGAGGAGACACACGAGGTTTTTATAGTGGTTCGGCTGTAGATGTAGCCTACGTCCACTTTATAATCTTATTGTTATACTGACAGATTACAAGAATCAGTTACATGCAGTCACACAATCCGTGTGTTTATTGAGATTATAATAGGAGAATTTAGATGTAGAAAGGTGAAAAATCCTCGTGTTCAGTAATGGCAGAGGCTGTGGAGATGTAGGAGAAAGTCTCAGCCAAAAGTCCCTGAAAATGCCTTCAAATGGTGTATTTATAGCTGTAGGAGAGCTTCTGGGTTGACCGGATCGTGATTGGGTACGTGGCACCCGATCCGGGAATGTAGGAGTAAGATATGGCATGAGAATAGGTCAAAATAGTGCGCGTATCTACAGGTCTGGAGATCGGATCGTGGTCACGGGGTCGGATCGTGATGGCGGATCGTGACCACCATGTGTACCACGAGCGGGTCCATTTGCGAGCTGAAGAGCTAAAGCTGGGATGTCTCAACCGGGTCACGATCCGAAGGTGTACCACGAGCCAAGGGGGGCGATCCGATGAGGGGCGATCCGAGGGTACATGAGCCATACTCCGATCGTGTGACGCTTCGTTGCTTTATCCAGGAAATTGCCAGATTACACCAGTTTACGGAAACAGACATAACTTTCAAACCGTAAGTCCGATTGAGCCAAACCAAAGCTTAAACTGAAGCTAATTCGGAGAGCTACAAGTGTTACAGAGATTGGCTCCGTAATTGCTGTTTTTGGGCCCAAAAGAGGTCGTCTGATAGGAGTTTCGGGCCTTTCTTTGTTCGTGATGCGACTTTGACCAAATCGCTGCCTGTCTTCTGATGTTGTTCTCCATATCCGAGCGCGATGCTATCCAGATATTCAGTGTGACAGCTTTTACCAAAAAATGTGTTAACATATATATTGAAGAGAAATTGGGAAATGATAAATTAGTTAATGAAATATTAATTAAGAGGTCCACTGATTGTTTGATGTTTTGGATGAATGTTTGTTTTTCTTCGATAATTAAATAACCGACTATCGAAGTATTTGCCAATATCGTTGTCCACATGGCGAGATCGGTTGGATTATTACCCAAGAACCACTCCATATTGGCAGTAGCATTGCGAATCAGATTATATGAATATAATCGAATACGGGGTAAAGTGCAAGGGCTTTTCTGTTAATCCTAGGTAGAAATTGCCTAAGATGGATTAATGGAAATTATGCCTTCGGTTTCGTTCAATCCTAGGACGAAGTTGTATGGACGAATGTCTGACGGAGTATTTCCGATGATCGCATATGTCGGTCTGTATAAATATACATAGTGGCGGATAATTTATTCTCTTAGCATAATATCCATATTATATTTGTGCAAATAAATTAATGGTCAATGAAACTGAAATTGTGGCATTCAAAGTGATTGCGCTATCAATGAAAAGTAAGAATGTAGCCTTAGGCCTCAACAACCGGGAAATGACAAAAATCGGGCAGGCCACATGGCTAAGTGGGTAGAACCTAATTAGGGTGTATTATCACCAATCTAGAGAAATTCATTTCATTCTTTATTCTATTTGATGTTGTCTCTTTCGGGAAAACGATTGCTGATCCCAATCATTGGTGATATACATTCGATACACTCAAGCGAAACGAGTGGTCGGTCATGTGTGGTCGGGCTACAAGATGTTCTTGTTGAATCCAGTGTATTCCTCTCTAGAGATACACTATCAGAAGGTGGTTCCATACCTTGTCATAATTGGAAATCCATTATCCAATAAGTGCTCGCGGTTTTGATTATATAATATGTATGTAGAGCATGAGATGCAAGCGTTCTGCTAAATGATTATTTAGATGTGGTTGATAGACACTATTATAATATTAGAAGAATTTTGATATACAGATTATTTTGGGTTATCGTAAGGTAAAAACCATATGTATTTATGTGTGGATCGGTCTTACGACTATCGTTTCTTTCAAAAGAATTTGAAAGTTAAATCAAGTATTTTGGATTCTCATAAGGGAAAACCTGTTCCGTGTTATATGGCGTGATCTGATGAGATATCTTATTTTTTTCTCAGACCGTTTTAAATTGTTTACTCATACCAGTCCCATAAATGACCCAGAGTTTATTTTGTTTTGTTTTCCCTAAACTCTTGGGTGCCCAAATTTGTACGGGCAGTCAAAATTTTAGGATTTTATAGATTTATCTAAAGAAACTTGGAGCGGGAGGCTTCAGTGCTAGATATTTAGAGTTTATTCCGCTGTGTCGTATTTTGTTCTCTGATGATGATATGTATATGTATATAGAAAATTTTGTATTCTGAAAGTTGTTTTATATATTATATTTTATTCCGCTGCGATGTGAGATTCTGTGTTGTTTTTTCGGTTCTTCTTCTATCCTTTTCTTCTTATTTCATAATGATTCGTATTTATGTACAATTTGGGTTGGACGTGTGGTGTATTTAGTCAACTCAGATAGTACGGAAATTGGGTTCGTTACACATAAATTGGAGAGTTAACAACCAAACAAACCAATTCATATAATGCGCACACAACATATACATGCAAAGGGCACACTAGACAAGCTTCTAGCTTGAGGCATAAATTTGAGTTATCAAAGAACTCACCTTAGATTGTAGGAAGCTACAAGGAGATGCAAAACCAAGGTAACGAGCAATCTTCTTTAATATAACTCGCATATTTCATAAGAATTAGGTTTAGGAAATAACAAAGATTGAAGAGGAAACAAGTTAGAGAAGATGGAGATTGAGTTTACCTTTCTTCTACTTGGATTTGCACTTGATTTCCACATGAGTTGGATTCTTAAGATTGGGCTAGGACTAAGGGAATTTTAATTTTTCTTTCCCCTTCCCCATTTCTAATTTTGTGGAGTTTGTGGAAATGAATGAAGGAGTACTGAGTTAGGTGGATTATAAGAGTAGGCTAGATTTACTAACCTAAGCCCCAACCAAAGTCCCAAAATTCACAAACTCTAAACATATCGATGTTTACAGTTTTAAAAATCGTAAACGGCATTTAAACTCAAGGAAGTGGTCTCGAGTCTAAATTCATCTATATGCAAAAAGTGAATTTCGGACATATACGCGATTAACAATGTTATATTTAAATATATTATCATGAAACATGCAGGTTGTTACATATGCGGTTATTGAAATGTACAATTATGAATTTGTGTGGCATTATTTCTCTTAGGAGTGATTGTTTTTTGTTATTTGACAACTTTTGAACCTTATAAATGAACATATTAGTTACTTTTATCTCTAAGGAAGTATGTATAGTTTATTACTCATCAAACTATGCACTTTTACTAAGCATTTCATATACTCTATGGTAAAAAAATTCGTTTGGAAATACTAACATTATAAGGATATAATTTAAGTTGTGCTTTTATGTCATAACTCCAGACTGCCCTACATCCTAATGCATATCAGAGATATGCTTTGTGCATGATTTTGGATTTTTTTGGGTGGATATAGGTAAATTCTTACACATTTATGTTTTCTCAAATGCACGTTTAAACTCTAAATTGACAAGAATGTGGGTTCTACAACATAGTTTGATATAATATTAAAAGTTTTAACATGGTATAACATATTTAGAGGGCTGTTATATCTATAGTTTATTTGTAGAAATTCACAGCAGTCGAACTTGGTAGTTGGTAGTAGCTCTTTATATTCTGAAACTGTTTTATTTTAACATATAAGATAGTATGGGCAATCTCTGTCATGCTAAGGAATTATTTAGGTAAAGAAGTTTTAATGGAAGATTTTCTTGAATTTTGGATAAGGTATGAAATTTTATTTTCCAATGTATATTGAATTCAGGATTATTTTCCAATGCAAAATATTCAATCGAAAATAACCCTGAATTTTGGGCAAGAGAACTTAACACACATTTGTTGATGTGTAGCCTGATTTGTAAATTAAGATTATGCCAGACAAAAATAGCAAAACTTTGAGCATCATTGAAGTGGTATCGTAAGTTCCTTTTCTATTATAATAATTCAATTATATTATGGAATTAATGTATTGAAATAAAAATATCAAACAATACATTTACAATATCATACACATAAATATACTTTATAAATTTGTGCACATTTTATTCCTGTATAAACTAGCTTCTATTTCTTATATTGTTGGAATGCATTTATCCCATGATTCTTATTGCCCGTATATGCTTACTGTTTAGATAATCAAAGGTGCAATTCTTGTTTATTCATTTTCTACTTTAATTTTAGTCTTTTCTTTCTTATTATTGCATCTTTAGTTCATATTCATTTGTATATTTGAATGACTTACCATTTAATTTCTTTATTCTTTTACATTGTTTTGATATTAAATACGTGCAGATTACTAGTTTTCTCAAAGAAAGAATGTCAGAATCCCGAGAAGCTTCAACCCATTCCATGCAATTATCAATTACACAACCCGAGAGGGTTGACATAAATGCATATGGAGTTTTCGTTTTAAAAAATGCAGGAAAAATAGGCAGTCGAATTGGTAAACTTGTGTGGATTCATGTGCCGATCTCCTATGATAGATGGGATTAAATACCTCCAAAAATTAAAATTGACATGCGGGATGCATTGTTGGTAAGCGGAAATATTCCATTATCTATTCTTATGTGTAAGTATATTTTTATCACATAGCTTTTTTAAGTAAGTAATTCGTAATTTTTGTAGAAACTTTTTTGAACTTGATCAAAGTACAAAAGAATTCAAAAAAATGTGTTAGACATTTAAGAGACATAGGAGTGAGTTGAGGACAAAATACTATGAAAAATTCAACAATTATGATGATAGATTGAAAAATTGTCCACACACTATTAGTTAAGAGGACTCAGAGGGATTTTTGAAGAATGAAGAGAAATCCAGTGTGAGCAAGCAAAGAGAGCTAGGCAAAAAAACATATCAGTACACAGCTATGGTCACCATATCAATCGAACAAGTCATGATGTCGTAGAACATGATATGGTATGTTTTTCACTTTTACTTTTCATTATCTCTAGTTCAAATCTTTATGAAAAACGCAGTTAATAACTACATGACAAATCAACTATTTGTAAGTTAATAATAACATCATTTTATGTGGTTACAACTTATTATGTAGCTAAGTTACGCAAGCCATGTTTCAACCATTCTGTAATTTCTATGTTGGGCTTTTCTTGGGTTTTTTTCTCTGCTTATTTTTGGCTTAGGTCGGCGTTGATTCATAGTGATTTATAAATGTGAGGGGTGATCAAACTTATGCACCTTGGGTTAAATATATTATGTATGTATTCTGATTGACTAGTTTTCGTTTATACTGCGTTTTAGCTAAACTGATGTTCTATACGAACCTTGGATCCAGATTTAGTACATCTGATAGTAGTTTGCATTTAACATCATTGACTTTTGTTCCTTTTTTCTTATATTATTGTTCCTCATCTCATAACGTATTTATTCAGATGACAAATGTAATTGAAATAGAAAAGAAAATTAGATGTCTTACTGTTTCTGCTCACTTGATATTTCGCTCGCTGGATTTGTTCCAGTCATATTTATGGACATGTAACTAAAAGAATTTGTCTTCAACTGTGCATTAGATCAGAATACTAAACCTTCAATATTTTCTTTTATTCCAAAATCGTTTATTAGTCCCATAGAAGATTTTAATTTTTGTTAACCTGAAACTTGAAAATTTAACTTCAAATCAAAGACATGTAGTTAAACTTGTTTACGATACCATGAGATTGCTTATAATTGGATTTCAAGCTTTTGCATGCATAAGTTTGTTTGTACTAAGCTAACTTTGTCATGGTCTAGAGAAAAACACTAACTTTGGCAGTCCTAGAGGTAAAATAAGTATTTTATGTCAACGTAAAATAACTAAAATGCAGAGGGCGGTACACATGCTAATGGATAAGAAGGTAGACTTTTAATGGATAATAAGCCGTGGAACTCCTTTTTAAATATTGTGCTGATGGTGCTACTTTTTTTGATGCATAGCTTTCAATTCTATATGAAGGACTACTTCTCATTTAGTAGCTTATTTAGCTTAATCTATCCATTCATTGAATTTCTTTATCACCGTCATCTTCAACTTAGCCAAGTTAATAATATGCTGGACATAATATGCTGGACATACATTTTTGTATCAGCTTCAACAGAGTGAGTTCTTGGGTCTTTATTTGCTTGCTTGTCTGATTCCAATTTCCCATTAGTTGTTTGCGCCGATATGGTGGCCTTATGCGTTAATTAGTTGATGACCCTAATGGTACATATATATATATCATGCAACATGGTAAGTAATGCCTTAGACCCTCTCTATTCCATTTCCACTGTCACCTACTTTCGGGGACGTGTATTGCCATAGGAATATTCTTGCATTTTTTGTGGTCTCTGTGCTTGTATGCACGATGAGTTGACCTTTAAAAAAAAATTGAAAAAATGTTTCATACTGAAATAAGAATAATTATCTTGTTTATTCCCTTTTAACATGGTAACATCCTTTTCCCGTTAAATACTACAGCTATTTGTGTTGTTTGAATTCTACGATTTGTTTTCATCAGTCTTGGATATTTTCAGTTCAACATATACTGCAGATATTTGTTCATGTCCACATAATATATCTACTCTCTGACATACATCTAAGAATTGTATTGATAGGTCTTTGAATGCTTACATGCATTAAGTAATAGTCCCATCTTTATACTACTGACTTCAAACAGTTATTGCATAGTTTATATATAATACAATTGTAAAACTTAAGATATGAATATATGCATGCAAACCGGGTTAAGAAAAAGGCTATTAAACATACCAGTGTTAATTGTTACTTTGTTTGTTGACCCAAAATATGGCATATTTTAAAATGCGAATGTTCCTTCTTTTTTTTCTTTTCTATATAATGCAGTAAACTAAAAAACAACACATATATTGTAGTCATTTGAAACTTATGGTTAAAGCTAGTTAACTATTTGTTTACAAACATTGATGTTGTCAGTTTGGTTGTATGAGATAAAAAATGTGAAGTTTGAACATTTATTTCTATCATTCTGTATAATATACACAAGTATGCTGAAACATCCATATTATACTGGAATATGAAGTGGGAAAAATTCTTTTAATTTCATGGACCACCTTTTATTTCATGTAAATTGAACTGTACAATTAGAATTTATAATATGATGTGAATTGTTTAAATTGAGATATAGGATTTGATTTAAATAGTAGAAATTGAATTTTGAACCAAGTTGTTGGATTTTGTGAATCGACTTAAAATGAATTCTTAAAAGTGAAATTGGATTAGATTAATTGTTTGAACTTGGAATTTGATGAAAATATTTCAAACTAAAATAGAATCGAAGTTAAATATTTTAGTATTGATTTATACTATAATTTTAGACCTTTAAGATATGATCTTCTAACTCGATTTGGTTAAAGAAATTTAAGTAAGTTGTTTTCAAAATTAAATATAATTGAAGTTAAATATTTAATTTTGACAGCAAATTTGAATCTAGGGTTCTATATAAATGATTTTGAAGTGATTATAAAATGACCACGGTGTGAAAAACGTAAACGTTTAGTGGTTAAAGAGATCGGGATCGGCTATTGTCATACACTCTGCCAATACCGAAAACTACTTTAACAACTGTGTATGTTGTGGAGAATTCGGAATGAAGTAGGTTGGTTAGGAAAACACTACTTGAATGAAGTAAGAGAACGATGATAGATGTCCTTGACCTTCAGATCATAATTAAAATGACTAAAACAGGGCTATACCGGACCAAGTGGGGTTAGTTAACCCCATCGGCAACACTTCTTCTTTTATTACTATAGTCTCTCAGTTGATTGGATTTGAAAGATGCACATCCTTGATTTGGGAGTGTTGTTCCAAGGTGGGCGGTAGTCGTGGCTATGCGTTACCACTTATCCGGTCGTGTAACTAGTAGATTCCTACTTTGGGTATTCCTCGTGTGCCTTGTCATATTATCCTGATTGAACCCCCTACGATTTTGATTTAACGTTGTCGTATCACGGTGCATCCTTATCCACCGTCGTACTGGTATGTTATATGCAAATGTTACGACAACGGTATAAACAGTGTAAGGGTAATAATGTTAATCCCGCTTACGCTATTTTCAATAGAATATTTAATCATAATTACTATTATAATAGCATACTGTATTATATAGTATCTAGTTTAACGGATACTTAAAGGATGGTGATCCCAAACATCCTTTAAGTTACGATGCATTTCACTGAATATTTCATTTGAGGTAATTTGCTTCCATGAAATGTTAATCCTGATCCAAGTTGTTTTGTTTTGTACAGCTTTCGAGATTCACTCTTGGAGCTTGTAGCTTATATTGGGTTTCGCTCATCATGTATCTACCTATTAATAAGTTTTCCGGTCATCCAGTTATTCCTGACATTTTTATTTTAGATAGTTATCATTTGTTTATGTATTGGTGATTGTTGTATTAGAATTCTGTTGTATTGTTTATGTAAACTCTGTTGTAAAATTTTATTTAGTGGTTTCATGAACTACTACTGTATCATTTATTTTCCGCTGCGAGATATTATATTGCTCTATGTCTGTGTCTGTGATCTCTGATTCTATGATTTATTCTATTTACCCCATAAGCTAATAACAATATGTCATTTTGAACGGTTTGAGCTGTTTAATTATTGGCTTGAAGTGATCGAAAAGGCAGGATGTTACGTGTAGTATCAGAGCTTTGGTCTATGAAAGCTTTATCTTGTGGGGGTAAAATCTCATTAGAGATAAGGTAGTGATGCCCTAGAATGAGCAGAACAAATCGCATAATCGTTGAAAGAGCGTATTTTGAAAAGTGTAAATAGTTTTGAAAATGATTTTAAAGTATTTTAATATAAAATTTGTTTTGAAATTTATCTTTTCTGCGTATGCCTTTCTCTTGAAGTCTGCTTCTTTGTTAAGTTCCTCTTTAATTTGGTTCCACAAAAATTTAAATCTTGATCCTGTTCCAAATCTATCTTAGGAAATCTATAGTAGATTGTATCCAAAATCTTAAATAATCTCTGAAGGATTCTTATCCTGGTCTTCGTCCTTTGTAACTCCTGTTGGTTAGCTTGTTTCGTTGTTTGGCTCTTAGCTCAGATTTTGACTCGTTTTGACCCACCTTGATTGATGATGGAAAGTGATTATATATATCATCTATGTAAAAGATCAACGTGTGACATCCACGTCCGTTAATGTCACTCATAAGTGAATGCATTAAGTTTTATGAAGTGCAATAAGTAAACGGTACAATAATTCAAAAGGCAGATATAAAATAACCAGCGGAAAATTTTCAACTTCATTATTGAAAATAAAACATTGTCACAAAACAAGTTACACCATTAACCAGTTACATATAAAAAACAAGAATTTCAAATTTGTCTCATAACGAAACGTAACAGAGTGCCATAACATAAAATCATATCCCTTGTGGAAAGCCATAACAAAGTAGAAAATAACTTCATTTATAAGAGAATGCATTAAGTTTCGTGAAGCGCAATAAGTAAACGGTACAACAATTCATAAGAAAGATATAAAATAAGCAGTGGAAAATTTTCAACTTCATTATTGAAAATAAAACATTGTCTCAAAACAGGTTACACCATTAACCAGTTACATCTAAAAACCAAGAATTTCAAATCTGTCCCATAATGAAAAGTAACAGAGTGCCATAACATAAAATCATATCCCTTGTGGAAAGCCATAACAAAGTAGAGAGTAAGTCATAGCAGTACTTCTTAGAAAGCCCAGAATCCAAGCTAAAAGAGAAAGTCCTAATCACTAAGGAGTGCTACCACTCTGAGGACCTGGGGGGAAAGGAAGAAAGAAGTGAAAACAAAAGGGTCAGACATAAAGTCTGACGAGTTCCAGTGATTTTCAAATATGCATAAAATGGGGTTATCAAGACAGATAAACAAGACTGGATGAGAAAACACAGTGCTATAGAAGATAACATGTAAACTAGATAATCAGAACAACAGGATAAACAAAAATAATAGGAATAAATGATGATCGAGTAATGCTTCACATTTATATCCTAAAACATGCTGTGTCTGCACCAATACTAGTATAACAGGATTAACGGGATTAGGTATTACACTAATTACATAACAACAGGATTAACAATAGGATTAGGTTTACCCTAATTACTCAGCAAGAATAACAACAAGATTAGGTATACCCTAATTACATAATAGGATTAGGTGTTACCCTACTACCCATGTGATCAGCTCCATACTAGGTAAACACTCTGTGTCAGCCCTGGTAGTAGGGTGTATCACTCTCTAACCCAGCAACTTATATAACACAGACCTATTTACTGGTGTTACAGCGACTTAGTTTTCCTAATCGGACCCATGCACGCTCATGACTCTGCCGGAACATTCACGTAACCACCTTCCAATTTGAACCTCTTACTATCTAGTTTAGTAAAGCGTGCTTTGGACCTACCTCGTGCAAGGCCCTCTAACAAAATACCAACAGGGACACTGACTGATATGGGTTCCACACAGCAGATTGACATGAGCCAAACCCCCTAAGCTTGTGCTCCCAAGTAACTAGGATTTAAGAGTCCCCAAACCCGATACAACAACAGAGTGAGGGATGCAGTAAACTAAAAAACAACACATATATTGTAGTCATTTGAAACTTATGGTTAAAGCTAGTTAACTATTTGTTTATAAACATTGATGCTGTCAGTTTGGTTGTATGAGATAAAAAATGTGAAGTTTGAACATTTATTTTTATCAATCTGTATAATATACACAAATATGCTGAAACATCCATATTATACTGGAATACAAAATGGGAAAAATTCTTTTAGTTTCATGGACCACCTTTTATTTCATGTAAATTGAACTGTACAATTAGAATTTATAATATGATGTGAATTGTTTAAATTAAGATATAGGATTTGATTTAAATGGTAGAAATTGAATTTTGAACCAAGTTGTTGGATTTTGTGAATCGACTTAAAATGAATTCTTAAAAGTGAAATTGGATTAGATTAATTGTTTGAACTTGGAATTTGATGAAAATATTTCAAACTAAAATAGAATCGAAGTTAAATATTTTAGTATTGATTTATACTATAATTTTAGACCTTTAAGATATGATCTTCTAACTCGATTTGGTTAAAGAAATTTAAGTAAGTTGTTTTCAAAATTAAATATAATTGAAGTTAAATCTTTAATTTTGACTGCAAATTTGAATCTAGGGTTCTATATAAATGATTTTGAAGTGATTATAAAATGACCACGGTGTGAAAAACGTAAACGTTTAGTGGTTAAAGAGATCGGGATCGGCTATTGTCATACACTCTGTCAATACCGAAAACCACTTTAACAACTGTGTATGTTGTGGAGAATCCAGAATGAAGTAGGTTGGTTAGGAGAACACTACTGGAATGAAGTAAGAGAACGATGATAGATGTTCTTGACCTTTGGATCATAATTAAAATGACTAAAACAGGGCTATACCGGACCAAGTGGGGTTAGTTAACCCCATCGGCAACACTTCTTCCTTTATTACTATAGTCTCTCAGTTGACTGGATTTGAAAGATGCACATCCTTGATTTGGGAGTGTTGTTCCGAGGTGGGCGGTAGTCGTGGCTATGCGTTACCACCTTATCCGGTCGTGTAACTAGTAGATTCCTACGTTGGGTATTCCTCGTGTGCCTTGTCATATTACCCTGATTGAGCCCCCTACGATTTTGATTTAACGTTGTCGTATCACGGTGCATCCTTATCCACCGTCGTACTCGTATGTTATATGCAAATGTTACGACAACGGTATAAATAGTGTAAGGGTAATAATGTTAATCCTGCTTACGCTATTTTCAATAGAAATAATTAACCATAGTTACTATTATAATAGCGTACTGTATTATATAGTATCTAGTTTAACGGATCCTTAAAGATGGTGATCTCAAACATCCTTTAAGTTACTGATGCATTTCACTGAATATTTCATTTGAGGTGATTTGCTTTCATGAAATGTTAGTCCTGATCCGAGTTGTTTTGTTTTGTACAGCTTTCGAGATTCACTCTTGGAGCTTGGAGCTTATATTGGGTTTCGCTCATCTTGTGTCTACCTATTAATAAGTTTTCGAGTCATCCAGTTATTCCTGACATTTTTATTTTAGATAGTTATCATTTGTTTATGTATTGGTGATTGTCGTATTAGAATTATGTTGTATTGTTTATGTAAACTCTGTTGTAAAATTTTATTCAGTGGCTTCATGAACTACTACTGTATCATTTATTTTCTACTGCGAGATATTATATTGCTCTATGTCTGTGTCTGTGATCTCTGATTCTATGATTTATTCTATTTACCCCATAAGCTAATAACATATGTCGTTTTGAACGGTTTGAGTTGTTTAATTATTGGCTTGAAGTGATCGAAAAGGAAGGATGTTACGTGTACTATCAGAGCTTTGGTTTATCAAAGCTTTATCTTGTGGGGGTAAAATCTCATTAGAGATAAGGTAGTGATGCCCTAGAATGAGTAGAACAAATCGCATAATCGTTGAAAGAGTGTATTTTGAAAAGTGTAAATAGTTTTGAAAATGATTTTAAAGTATTTTAATATAAAATTTGTTTTGAAATTTATCTTTTCTGCGTATGCCTTTCTCTTGAATTCTGCTTCCTTGTTAAGTTCCTCTTTAATTTGGTTCCACAAAAATTTAAATCTTGATCCTGTTCCAAATCTATCTTAGGAAATCTATAGTAGATTGTTTCCAAAATCTTAAATAATCTCTGAAGGATTCTTATCCTGGTCTTCGTCCTTTGTAACTCCTGTTGGTTAGCTTGTTTCGTTGTTTGGCTCTTAGCTTAGATTTTGACTCGTTTTGACCCACCTTGATTGATGATGGAAAGTGATTATATATATCATCTATGTAAAAGACCAACGTGTGACATCCACGTCCGTTAATGTCACTCATAAGTGAATGCATTAAGTTTTATGAAGTGCAATAAGTAAACGGTACAATAATTCAAAAGGCAGATATAAAATAACCAGCGGAAAATTTTCAACTTCATTATTGAAAATAAAACATTGTCACAAAACAAGTTACACCATTAACCAGTTACATATAAAAAACAAGAATTTCAAATTTGTCTCATAATGAAACGTAACATAGTGCCATAACATAAAATCATATCCCTTGTGGAAAGCCATAACAAAGTAGAAAATAACTTCATTTATAAGAGAATGCATTAAGTTTCGTGAAGCGCAATAAGTAAACGGTACAACAATTCATAAGAAAGATATAAAATAAGCAGTGGAAAATTTTCAACTTCATTATTGAAAATAAAACATTGTCTCAAAACAGGTTACACCATTAACCAGTTACATCTAAAAACCAAAAATTTCAAATCTGTCCCATAATGAAAAGTAACAGAGTGCCATAACATAAAATCATATCCCTTGTGGAAAGCCATAACAAAGTAGAGAGTAAGTCATAGCAGTACTTCTTAGAAAGCCCAGAATCCAAGCTAAAAGAGAAAGTCCTAATCATTGAGGAGTGCTACCACTCTGAGGACCTGGGGGAAAGGAAGAAAGAAGCGAAAACAAAAGGGTCAGACATAAAGTCTGGCGAGTTCCAATGATTTCCAAATATGCATAAAATGGGGATATCAAAACAGATAAACAAGACTGGATGAGAAAACACAGTACTATAGAAGATAACATGTAAACTAGCCAATCAGAACAACATGATAAACATGAATAACAGGAATAAATGATGATCGAGTAATGCTTCACATTTATATCCTAAAACATGCTATGTCTGCACCAATACTAGTATAACAGGATTAACGGGATTAGGTATTACACTAATTACATAACAACAGGATTAACAGCAGGATTAGGTTTACCCTAATTACTCAACAAGAATAACAGCAAGATTAGGTATACCCTAATTACATAATAGGATTAGGCGTTACCTACTACCCATGTGATCGGCTCCATACTAGGTAAATACTTTGTGTCAGCCCCTAGTAGTAGGATGTATCACTCCATAACCCAGCAACTTATATAACACAGACCTATTTATTAGTGTTACAGCGACTTAGTTTCCCTAATCGGACTCATGCACGCTCATGACTCCGCCGGAACATTCACGTAACCACCTTCCAATTTGAACCTCTTACTATCTAGTTCAGTAAAGCGTGCTTTGTACCTACCTCATGCGAGGCCCTCTAACAAAATACCAATAGGGATACCGACTGATATGGGTTCCACACAACAGATTGACATGAGCCAAACCCCCTAAGCTTGTGCCCCCCAAGTAACTAGGATTTAAGAGTCCCCAAATCTGATACAACAGCAGAATGAGGGACCTCTTAGCTTATTAATAATCAGGTTTAACCTAGCAGGTTTAGGTTTACTAATAAGCATGGTTGTAATATTACATGTTATTATGTGTGTACCACCCTTCCCGAAAACACCTGCCCAAATGTATGTATGATTACTATAGTAATTTAGTTTATTAGCTTACTTCTGGTTCTTGGAATATTCTAACATGTCATTTACTTAATGTCTATATTAAGTCAAATCTAACATGTTTATACATATGCATAATATTCCATTCAGTTATATCCCTAAAATACAACATGTACAGGTTTATGCATATTATCTGTTTTTATCAATTTATAGAAAGTATAAGTATATGCATATTTATCCCTTTTTATTAATTTACAACAAGTATATGCATATTATCCTTTTCCTAGATTATAGTTAAGCATTCCTCAATTCAACAATATGCCCAAATTCCTCCTTTTCATGTCACTTCTTATTATCTAATTTTAATTATACACAAACTTTAATTGAACATAGCCTAGGCTTTCAAAGGCCTGGGCTTAGCATAGAAAAAAGGACAAAAATAGAAGGAGAAGAATATAATTGCATCTATAGGCATATAAGCAATGCTAGAAATAAACTAAAATAGTAGAAATAGGGAAAAGGAAGATAAACACACATAATTAATTAATTATCTGACAATAAAGGCATATATATTTACTTATAACAACGACATAGGTAATTAACAGTGAAGAACAAACATAACAATTATCTTATAAACATTGTATATTCTAAACCCATTTTTTTTAACTGTCATGATATAGTTCTAGGTATTAGATCTAAAAATAACAGGGAACTCACGACGGGTCTTGGTGAAGAAGAGATTAAATCTCATATATATATATATATGTATATATATATCATTGTAGAAAATTCCTCTTTTTACATAGTTCTTGAATTTGAATTATCTATGTAGATCTAGGCTTCAGCAGCATTCCCCTATTATATATTTTTTATTTTAGAATAGAATCTTGGAGGCAGAAGGTATGAGAAATAATTGTGTGTATTGGAATAGGAGAGAGCCACCTGTTTGTGGATTTACAAAGCTAATCATAACCTTTAGATATTAGGTTCTAAATCTTGTCCATACATGTAACGTTGAGTCAGCGAATGAATCTAGTCCCAAAAATAGACCAGATACAAAATTCGAAATCTGCCCCAAAACTGGGGTGGATCGACTAAGCTACCCCCTGGGTCGACCCATAAGTCGACCCGACCTACTTGGGTCGACCCATATGTCGACCCGACCTAACTTGGGTCGACCCATAGGTCGACCCAGGCCGTTGTGGGTAATCCCATAATGGTTCAGGTTCCAGCGTTGCCTTCGTTTGAATTTATTTGAATTATATTCATATACAACCCTCTTATATGTATACAAATTTCTAATGTTCATAACTTCTTCATACGTTATCCGTTCTACGCAAACTTGGGGTATATCTAAACCAGAATTCTGAGATGAACACAACAATAAAGTCGGTTTCACTTAATTCTGAATATTTAATTAAGTAATTTCCATTTTATTATCTTTAAATTATGGTAAAGTGTATTGAATTTTGGGATGCTACATTCTCCCCTACTTAAAGGATTTCGTCCACGAAATCCCTAAGTTAAGAAAAAAGTTATTATCCTGACAACCACCTACAACCATCTACTCATCCATTATCCACTTGCATCCATTGTCCTTGAGAATTTCTAATGCTTGCACGAACATATGCAAAGATTTTTTGTGTATATGTCCTTACACTAATGTAAAAATCAGGCGGTCGACTAATTCAGTTGACCTCCTTAATGCAATATATGTTTGTGCCATGTATCCAAGATGTATGCAATTAATCCTAGTATAACATGTAAAACTCTATATGTATGCACAATAATTAACCAAAATGCAACATCCATATGCTGATTCATCCATTTACATCCATAGAAAATTAAAATGCACACACATCCATATGCAAGATGTAAGTGCGTGAGCCGATCTAGTGCCTAACGTGTGTGTATATGCGTCCACGAGCAACCACTAGCAAACACTTGCATCCACTTGCAACCATCAATCATAACATGTCTAAAACACATGTTTCCAACCATTGGATTCTACCTAAGGATTGATGGTTCGAACGATAGGTTAAAAATAATTGAATGATAGAAGCAACTGCAAAGTAAAAGCTTGGAAAAGAAGTCCAGAATGTACTTTCAACAAGAAAAGGATAAGAAGTGTGAATCCTATCTTCGAGTACCCACGTTGCATCTTTGTGGTCTTCTCCCCATTGTACCTTTACCAATCTGATTTCTTTTTTGCGTAGATTCTTGTCTCTGATCCAAGGATATAACTGGGAACACTTCTCACCGATGCTTCCTTCTCTGTAGTACCATGCAGACATTTCCTAAAATGGGAAACGTGAAACACATCGTGTACGCCCCCCAATCTATTCAGTAGCTTAATCCTATAAGTCATTTGATCTATTCTCTCTACTATATGGAATGACCCTACGAATCTCGGCACCAACTTCCCTACTGAGCCAAAGCGAACTACATTCTTTAGTGGTGATACTTTGATTAAGACAATATCTCCCACTTCAAATTCTAAGTCGGTCCTCCTCTTAACGGCATATGATTTATGTATGTCCTGAACTGTTTTCATTCTTCGGTGGATAAGATCAATCTTCTTAGAAGTTTCTCGAATCATTTCAGGTCCAAGTAGAAGTCTGCTTGTAGACTCCCACCAACAAGTCGGTGATCTACAAGGTCGTCCATATAGCGCTACGAAGGGTGACGTGCCTATGCTCGACTGGTAACTGTTGTTGTAGCTAAATTCAACCAACGGGAAATGCTCCTTCCAAGTCCCTCCAAAGTTTAGGATACACAGTCTTAGAAGATCCAAAAGAACTATATTCATCCTCTCAGTTCGTCCATCAGTCTGAGGATGGTATGCCATGCTAAAACGTAACTATGTACCTAACGCCTCTTGTAAGCTCTCCGAAAACTCTTTAGTAAGGATGGGGTCGCGGTCACTTACTATACTGGAAGGTACCCATGAAGTCGAACTATCTCTCGAAGATATACCGATCCCAGACAAATTGGCATCCTTTTACTCTTGAAAGGTAT
The DNA here is from genome assembly GCA_030737875.1 of Allium sativum. Lineage (NCBI taxonomy): Eukaryota > Viridiplantae > Streptophyta > Magnoliopsida > Asparagales > Amaryllidaceae > Allium > Allium sativum. The sequence continues at coordinate 954,655,852 of CM060915.1, forward strand.
AAAGTGAGCGCTCTTCGTAAGTCTTTCTATTATCACGCAAATTCTCGTATTTTCCTTCCTTGATCGGGGAAATCCATCAGAAATTCAAAGAAACACTCTCTTACTTCCATTGTGGGACATCAAGGGCTGGATTAATGCATCAGGTTTCCTTGGTTTAGCCTTTAGTCGCTGGCAAGACAAGCATCGAGCTACAAATTACGCCACATCCTTCTTCATGCCAGCCTAAAAAAACTCTCTTCATATCTCAATACATCTTATCGCCGCTCGGATGGAGAGTCATCCGAGAATGATGAGCTTTTTCAAATACTAACTTTAGCAATTCCCCAATCCTAGGGACACATAGCCTTCCATTACGTCTTAGCCACCATTTCTCATCCACAATATATCTAGCTAGGTGACTCGAAGCCTCTCCTCTACCAAGCCTGTCCAAGATGTATGATATATATAGGTCCTCCTATTGCATAGACTCAATACACTCAAGTAGAGTAGGTCGCACCATCAATGATGCTAACAATCCCAATGTGAAATCCGTAGATGGCTTAAAATCAAAGGTTGAGATATACTCCAAGCTCCGTCTTTCTACGAATAGAGGATTCAAAGTTATCATCTTCCTACTCAACGCGTCCGCCACTACGTTACCCTTTCCGGTAGTATAAGTTATCTCAAAGTCGTAGGACGCTAGGAACTCCATTCACGGTTGCTGCCTTAGGTTAAGATCCATCTATGAGAACAAGTATTTGAATGACTTATGATCCGTGTATAGCTCAAATCTCTCTCTAAGTAGATAATGTCATCAAGACTTCAATGCGAACACTATTACAGCCAACTCTAGATCATGGATAAAGTAGTTCTTCTCATGAACTCTCAACTATCTGCTACCATAGCACACTATCCTTCTCTCTTGCATTAGAATGACACCAAGCCCTGTGCCACAAGCATCTATGTAAACCATGAACATCTTGCTTCCATCTGGGAGAGTCATAACTGGAGATGTTGTCAGAGCCCTTTTTAATCTCTGAAAGGCATCCTCATTGTCAATACTCCATGAAAAGACCAAGTTCTTCGTCAGTCGGGCGAGTGGGGCTGATATACTTACAAAGTCCTTGATAAGCTTTCTATAATAGCCCTCCAACCCTAGAAAAATTCTCACCTCCGTTGCATTCTTTGGAGCCCTCCAATCTTGAACTACGACGACTTTAGCAGGGTCCACTGTTATCCCTTCCTTAGAGACCACATGCCCTAGGAACCTTACTTCCTTTCTCCAAAAGCGACACTTAGAAAATTTTGCCTTGAGCTAATGTGATCTGAGAGTGCATAGAACCTCTCCTAAGTGTTGGTTATGCTCCTCCTCATTCTATGAGAAGATCAAAATGTCATCCACAAAAACCACCACAAACTCGTTCAAAAACTCCCAAAACACCCTACTCATCAAGTCCATAAAATAGGTGGGTGCATTGGTTAGCCCAAAAGGCATAACCAACCACTCAAAGGAACTATATGGAGTTCTGAAAGCAGACACACCAATGTTGTCCTCTGCCACCCTCAGTTGATGAAATCCCATGGCTAAATCCATATGTGACAAAATTGATGCGCCAACTAGCTGATCACATAGGTCAATTCTCGGTAGTGGGTGCCTATTTTTCTTGGTGAGCTTATTCATCTCCCTATAATCCACACATAGACGAAGTGAGCCGCCTGCCTTAGTTGCAATGATGACTGGAGCTCCCCACTTTGATATGATTTTCCAAGTAAAACCTTTCTCGAATAGCTCCCCTACTTGCTTGCTAAGCTCCCTCCTCTTTGTAGGAGCCATTTTGAGCACTGGTAGAGAAACTGGCTTTGCATTCTCTACCAAATAAACCTGGAAGTCTATCTCATGTCTCAGTGGTAGTTCCTTAACTGCATCAAACACATCCGGATAATCACTAACTATGGGTACAAATCGCAAATCATCAACATAAGTATCAAGCGATTCTAGAAAACTGAGCATCACTGACCCCCGTGGGTCATAGGAAATTTCGAGAGTCCTACCATGGCAAGTAAGAAGTTTAACTACCTCTATTCACAATCAAGGATAGCACCATACATGGCTATCCAATCCATTCCTAGAACCAAACCATATTCCATAAAGCCCAACGCGTATGCATCGCATTCCAATTCGACGCCCAAGATATAAATTATCAAACCCCTACACTTCATGGATAAATGAGTCGATCCTTCTATGGGGCTTAAGACTACTACACGATCTGAGACTATACTAGTATTAAGGTGCAAACGATCTACTAAAGAACCGGATATAAACGAATGTGAAGCACCAAAATCAAAGATAGTTCTACTAGAATAGTCAAAAAGGGAAATCAAACCTTCAATAGTGACTTTCCTACCTCAATCAGGTCCACTAGCCTCAAGAGCATGTACTTGTCTGCTAGGGCATTGCTTAGTGATGTGTCCCACTTGTCCACAATTAAAGAAGGCTTTCTTTGCCTTTCTGCAGTCCTTCATAAAAATGAACCATAGCTCTGTAACCATGACACTTGATATCCTTCTTGATCCGAGCCTTGTCAGGCTTCCCTCCTTTCTTTTGTGCTTCCTTCTTAGGCCACCATTTATTTTTCTCGCCCTTAGCCTCTGTCTCTTCAATCTTACTGTCTTCTTTCTCATCCTTGCCATATTCTTTCATAAGAGCCATGTCAACCAGTCTTTCGAATGTCGCCCTCATTAGTATATATGATAATGCAAGATCTTGGAGAGGTTTATTCAATCCTCTCGCAAACCTAAGAGCCTTCTTATGGGGTGTATTTACCAAGTCCAAACCAAATCTCGCCAATCGATTGAACTTCTTAACATATTCCTTAATAGGAATATTCGCTTGTTTCAAAGCCAAGAATCTCTCCATCTGTAATCCTTCTTCCACTCGAGACAAAAACTTCATCTCAAATCTCTGTCTGAAATCATCCCAAGTAGCCACAAGTTTTCCTGCCTATGTTACTTCCCACCAGTAAGAAGCTTCATCCTTCAGTTGCCATGCGGCTAACTGTGTCTTCCTTCTGTGGTCAAGCTCAAAAAGACCAAACACGTTCTTTGTCTTTCTTAACCAATTCTATGCCTCATCAAAGCTCTCAGTACCACGGACGGTTTTCCTCCCATAGCTCAAAAGTCTTTACAAAACTTAGAAAATTTATCTACTCATGGAGGTGGGGCTATAGCAGCTACAGCTGGGGATGTGGCATCTCCTTGACCTCCGGCGGGTGTTGTAGCCTTAAGATACTATGGAATGATGTCGGTAATGGGATGCCCTCAAGAAGATTGGGTGCCCCAGTCATGCTGAAAAGAGAAGAAACAAAAGATTCAATAAGAGATTGAGAGAATATTGAATATGGAATAAGGGGATATGTTTTTCAAAAACAGATTTTTATATGAAAATACTTAGTTTTTGAAAACAATTTTTGAAAACTCCTCCTCTGATACCAAATGTGACCCCTCACGTCCGTTAATATCACTCATAAGAGAATGCATTAAGTTTTGTGAAATGGAATAGGTAAACAGTACAACAATTCACAAGACAGATGTAAAATAAGTAGTGGAAAATTTTTAGCTTCATTATTGAAAATAAAACATTGTCCCAAAACAAGTTACACCATTAACAAGTTACTTCCAAAATCTAAGAATTTCAAATTTGTCTCATAATGAAAAGTAATAGAGTGCCATAACATAAAATCATATCCCTTGTGGCAAGCCATAACAGAGTAGAAAGTAAGTCAAAGCGGTACATCTCAGAAAGTCCTAAATCCAAGTTAATAGAGAAAGTCTTAATCACTGAGGAGTGCTACCACTTTGAGGACCGAAGGGAAATGGAAGAAAGAAGCGAAAAAAGGTCAAACATAAAGTCTGGCGAGTTCCAGTGATTTCAAATATGCATTCAAAAGGGATATCAAGATTGGAAAACAAGACTGGATGAGAAAGCACAATACTATAGAAGATAACAAGTAAACTAGATAATCAGAACAGCAGGATAAACAGAAATTACAGGAATAAACGATGATCGAGTAATGTGTAACAACCCGTATTTTCAATAACCTGTTATAACATAAATGGAGGCAGAATTAAACTGTAAAATCTGAATCAAGGGAAACGGGCTATGCCATTGCGTTCGTCTCGGAAAAATACACGAAATAGAGTCCGAGTTTTCGAAAATCGGAGTCTGTATGACCAAGATATGGCCTCGCGAAGTTTCACGGAAAATTCCCAAATTAAAGTATACTTAATTAAGTGAAATGGGTTGCGCAAAGAAATATATATATATTGATATATATATATATATATATATAATTGAAAATTAAATAAATAAATATGCAAAAATGTTCAAAACAGCGAATTGGGAGAGGGGAATAACCGAACCGGCCGATTTTTGAGGTCGACCCGAGCTCGCTGGGTCGACTAGGGGTTAATCCAGGGTGTTTGGCTGTCAACCCGTGGGCCGATTCGCTCAAATGCAAATTTTGCATTTGGATGGTTCTCATGGTTCATCTTTAATCTAAAGGCCCTAAATGGTTCCTACACTTGACTTCTTCCCCAAGACATGCTTTGATGGCTTGGATTGAATCTAGGTTTAATCCTATGGCCTAAAACACTTGCCTAATCTATAAATAAGCCCCTAACCCTCTCATAAACCCTCATTATTCACTCATGTAACTAAACTATGGCAAAATTTCTACTCTCATGGCCTCCACTCAACTATCCTAGCCTCCACTTCATTTCTATGAGAGGTTTCATGATCATGAGAGTGTTAGAGAGTCCCTATGTTAGTATGAGAGCTTCTCAAGTTGATTCCAAGGCAAAAGCTATGATCTTTGTTCATAAAGATGGTGTTTTTAGTAATTTGGTGCATCCATCTTTGGGTTTTTGGGTGATGGCATGCATAGGCTTCATCATAAGCTTTGGTTTAATCGATTTAGGCCTTCATAGCAAGGTAAGCCCTTCTCCTACTATTAGATATGAACTTTAAACTTAATATGACATGTTGTAAGTGGGTTTAAACATTAGTATGTAACATGCTATCATCTTATGCAAGCTTATAAAGTCATTACCTTGGTCTTGTGGTCATAAAGCTTTGACCTTTATGTTGAAATGTTGCATTATGCAACATGAGAACCCTTATAACCTTCATGTCAACTTGCATATGAAGCCATAACCCTTATGTGAGGTCATATGCGAGTTACTTGTCATCATTCCATGTTGTTTATCACCATGATTCGCTTATGTGCCAAGTTTGGGTTTATGCATGTTTTTGAGGCTTAACAATGGTATATGCAAGCTAATGAACACATTTGTGCCTCATTCGCCACTATGATTAATTTGTGGCTTAATATCCATCTTTGTCATGCTTTTGCCAAGTCTCTTCTTTTAATCCATTACGTTGTTGCGAACGTATATGCGAGTTTAAAAGCGTTGGGCTATGTTATGGGTAATTTCTAATGGCATGAAAATACAACTTGAAAACATGACTTGAAATATAACATGAAAGTTGACATGTAAGTATGCATAAAACATAAGCTTGGGAATTTACCTATTAAGTTAGGTCTACCCTTTGGGAATTTACCTATTAAGTTAGGTCTACCCAAATGCTTGAAAAACTTGTAACATGTTTTGAAAACATGATGAACATGACACTTAGATAATGTAAGTGTGGCCAACTCGAGGTTGGGTTGAGTTTGCAACATAAAGCTACCCGGAACCGACCGGCCTAACTAGTAGTTGCAAACAATAGGACCCAATGTGAGAAGTTGGTCATTTTGTGCTTGAACCCGAGGTTAGACCAAGTTGTGGTGTAAAGCTACCCGGAACCGACCGGCTTAACTAGTAACCACAACAAAGTCTAATGTGAGAGGTTGAGGTGCATTAAGTAATTAATGCCACATGATAGGGTTAAGTTAATTTGATTAATGACTCTTAACCAAATATGACATGGATAAATGGGTTAAGAAAATTGATTAGGCTAATGATACTTAACAAAACATGACAAGGTTGGGTAGGTTAAGTAATTTGATTTGCCTAATGACACTTAACCATTTTTTTTATACGACTAGTGGACGGGGATTAAGTTAACCAACACTTAATCAATCCAACATGATAAATTGGCAAGGTTAAGTAAGTTTTCTTAATGACACTTAACCAAGAGATACAGTTAATGGATGGGGTTAAGTAATTAAGACTTAACTAATCTAAACACGGTAATTAGATGGGGTTAAGTAATTGACACTTAACTAATCTAACCACGGTAATTAGATGGGGTTGAGTAATCTACACTTAACTAATCTAAACACGGTAATTCGATGGGGTTAAGTTAAACACTTAACCAATATAAACTTGGTAATTCAATGGGGTTAAGTAACCAATACTTAACCAACTTAACGTGATAATTTAATGGGGTTAAGAAACTTATACTTAACCAATTATACATGATGATTCGATGTGGTTAAGTGACTTAAACTTAACCAATCTAACTCGTTAATTTGATGTGGTTAAGTGACCTAAACTTAACCAATCTAACTCGTTAATTGGATGTGGTTAAGTGACCTAAACTTAACCAATCTAACTCGTTAAATTGGATGTGGTTAAGTGACCTATACTTAGACAATCTAACTAGTGAATTTACGGAGGTTAAGTTAACCCATACTTAACCAATATAACATGAAAACATGATAAGGCTAAGTCACGAATCACTTGAATACGCTTGACCGATTTGACTCGGTAATTTGACAAGGTCAAGTTAATTTATATAATTAACCAATCTAAAATGATAATTAGACGAGGTTAAGTTATGGATTGCTTAATATACTTAGCTAACTTGACACATGGTTTGTAGGGTTAAGTCTTGGACTTGGATACTTAGCTAATTTTGACATGGTTTGTAGACGGGCTAAGTTATGAACTTAAGTGACACTTAAGCCATTAGATAAACCCTAATTCAGAGGATTAGGTAAATAACCATAGTTAACAAGGATTATGGAAATAAGGCTAAGTGGTAAACCTTAGTTAAGGGAAACTAAGTAATAATTCTTAGTCAAGGAAATTTGGACCATTTCTTAGATAGATTAGTAACCCGATACATTAGGTCAACGTTTAAGTATGCGTGTAGGAGCAGGCTATCTGATTTAGATAAAGGCTCCAACGAACTGGGTAACGAAGCAGCGGCTTCGGGGAACGTGAGGATATTCTTGGGATCCCTCTGTGAGCTGCCAGGTCATTATACTAGGCTCACGAGAGGTTGAGGTCTGCGGTAGAAGAACCAAGAATATGCCTTGGTTGCTATGCGAGCGACCTAAAGACTGGGGTGGATAGCAGTGAGTCGACGAATACATAAGGTGCCCGAGATAGCAAGTTCGTCGATCATCTACCATTTTGAGTCAAGCGTGTACGTACGGAAAGGCAGGGAACACCCAACAGACCATAATTTGCTATCTAATTATGGGTGAGGTAGGCCGTAGGATGTGGGTTGGCCGGAGTGTAGTTCTCATGCAAGATTTTCTCTTGTGTTGCCTTTCACTAGTTGAGGGAGGGGTCTCGTGGGACCATAGCCACGTGTAGAAAAGCAGACCTTAGTATCTGCATCGGCAGATAAATCTAAAGCTCCCGACCGAGTCCTGTATTTCTTGGTTTGCCCTGTGACAGGACTCGGATGGCACGATGTGATACATGTGCATACAGTTATAGAAAAACGATTCACGATGAATGCGTGGGAAAAAGGGCGCGGTTGAGGGTTAGCGTAATCCCTAGTGGCCTAGGTGGTTTAACCCAAACCGAAATACGAAAGCGTGCAATAGGTAAGCGTAATCCCTAGTGGTGCTAGGTGGCGTAAGTCCTAGTAGTTCAAACGATGATTCATATGGAAGAGCCTAGCTAGAACAAGGGTGACAGTCCAAACGATTTCAAGGATAATACGACATGAGGAAGCCCGTACGAGGTACGGCAAAGGACTGAACTTATATACATGGAAAGAAACATATGATTTCAGTAACCTATATATGCGATATATTAGGTTGACATGGACCATTACACGATTTTGAGTAAGAGACATTCATGGTTAACACATAACAAGGCTGGGATACTAGTACGGAGGGTGCAGAGCAAATATACATGTTAGAACCAGGAAGAATATACGGAATAGATATCGTGGGATGTTAGACGGGGTAGATACCTTGGGATAGTATACTTGATAGAAGTCTGACGATATGATACCTTGATTTATCATGACACCGTAGTTTATCATGATACTTTAGTTCAGTAGTTTATCCTGTTATTTTGATTTAGCTTATCTATCTTGTTATCATGCTCATGTTCATCTCAGTTTCTCATGTCAGTTAACTTTACTAGTTTCTATACTAATAGTAGATAGGGCTTACTCAGTCTTTTTGACTGACCCGTTTTGTTTCGCCTCTTTTCTTCCGTTTCCCCCCAGGTTACAGGGAGGAAACAATGCTGTTTAGTTCGGACTTCTTCTGATTGAAGGTCATCATGGATGGCTTGGACTTCTCTTGGCTATGACTACTTTACTGTTTTTACTTGGAGAATAATTTATTAAAAAGTCTTTATGCTTCTTTACTATTGCAAGACAGGTTTTGATGTACTCTGATGTAAAAGGCTTTAGACCTTATGTATTCATGTTATGAAAGATTGATTTTACTTCCGCTATTTTATGTGTTCTGTCTTGTGATATTTCTGTGCATGTTTACCAATAATGCCCCTCTAAAGCTAGTGCATTCCCTTGCGAGTGACCCTAGCGGAGGCAGGGTGTTACATTTGGTATCAGAGCAGAAGGTTACCAGACTGGGCAAAAGTTTTTAAAGACCTTCTGAAAACTATTTGAAAATCGTTTACAAAGAAGCATTTTTCAAGAAAATTTTCTTTTAAAAGAAAAAGGCTATTCCCCAAAGGCCATTAGCACTATCCTTGTTTCCTTAATTGAGTCTCTTTTCCTTTCTTTCCTCCATCTGTAGTCACAGTAGTTTTAACTGCGACTAGTCTTTTCTACCTACAAAAGTGCTTTCCATACGATGGAGGTGGTTCTCGAGAGACCAGTGGCCGCGTTATAAGAAAGGATCGTGAGAAAGAAGGATAAAGGATACGAGCTTAAGGATGAGCAACTTGTTGGTATGGCTTAGTCCACAAAGGAGGGAGAAAGATAAACAATGAAACCCATGGCGAGAGAGTACCTTTGGCATGGTGGAACGGGACGGATAGTTAAGTATCATGGGACAAGGACAAGATCATCGGGAGGGCAGTAGTATGCTCTCATTTCTAGGGTACCTCGGAAGGAGGGTAACGATCTTGTTAAAGGTTTAGCTTTTCTTCTCTATCATCCCGTTAGGACTTTGTTTTGATCATCGTATCATTTAAGTCTGCTCAGATAGTTGAGTCTCTGCACCTTAAGTACTAGCGTAATAGAGAATCCCATTTTTGTCTCAAGTCCTGTGTGGAATCGGTCCATTTATTCATGACTTGTTTGGATTTGAGAATGTCTATGCCAAGTGTTGGGTTTGGAAATAATGCTTATGTTTATAAGCTATGGATGGTTTATTTCACTTATGCATGGGTTATAGAAATCACCCTAGTAAGTGCGTTTGATAACCTGGTTGGCATCTGTTTACTTTCAAGAGAAAGTTCTTCTACGTGGAATACCTTGTGGTACGAGGTCCGAGATTCACTAGTGAATTTGGGAAAGCTTGCATGAGATAATGAGTACGCAGTCATGTTTGCGTCAAGTATTCTAGGAAAAGGATAAGTGCAAGTGGAACGTGAGGCGACGAAGAAATGAGTTCCAGCTCATGTTATGGAAACAGGAAATAAGAAGCTACGAAATCGCGAAGTTAAAGGACGGTCCAGGCACAATGGAATTGAGCTCAAGGAAATACGACTTTGATGGTCAAAGACTAGATACGCGCATGATATCTCTTTTTGGGAGTATATCCTTGATCCCTGTTTTCTGTAGAGCTTACTTGTAGGCTATCTTTTGTGGACATCCTCTTGGTCCTATTTTCTGTTACAAACCCCATAAGGAGTTTGTCTTGTTTATCTTCTCGACCCTGTTTCAGGGAATCCTAGGTAGAACCCTATGGATGTAAACATGTATTTGAAACATGTTATGATTGATATGGTTGCAAGTGGTTGCTCGTGGATGCGCGAATACACTTTAGATACTAGCTCGACTCGGTCACATTTCATATTGCATATGCACGAGTATTTATACTTGTTTATGGATGAAATCGAATGTATTATCATGTGGTTGTGGCATATGAATGAATGATTGTGCACGCATATAGTATCTATATGACTAGGACTATTTGCATACATGTTGGATTCATGGCACTATACATATTTTGCATTAGAAAGATTATTCAGGCCTGATCATTAGCATTAGCTAAGGAACATGTACACACACGTTTTGCATATATCCATACAGCATTAGAAATCATCTAAGGACAATGGTTGCTTGTGGATGATGTTTTGAGTAGATGGATGATGGATGGTAGGATATGTTCTTCCTAACTTGGAGATTTCGGGGACGAAATCCTAAAAGGTGGGGAGAATGTAACAACCCGTATTTTCAATAACCTGTTATAACATAAATGGTGGCAGAATTAAACTGTAAAATCAGAATCAAGGGAAACGGGCTATGCCATTGCGTTCGTCTCGGAAAAATACGCGAAATAGAGTCCGAGTTTTCGAAAATCGGAGTCTGTATGACCAAGATATGGCCTCGCGAAGTTTCACGGAAAATTCCCAAATTAAAGTATACTTAATTAAGTGAAATGGGTTGCGCAAAGAAATATATATATATATTGATATATATATATATATATATATAATTGAAAATTAAATAAATAAATATGCAAAAATGTTCAAAACAGCGAATTGGGAGAGGGGAATAACCGAACCGGCCGATTTTTGAGGTCGACCCGAGCCCGCTGGGTCGACTAGGGGTTAATCCAGGGTGTTTGGCTGTCAACCCGTGGGCCGATTCGCTCAAATGCAGATTTTGCATTTGGATGGTTCTCATGGTTCATCTTTAATCTAAAGGCCTTAAATGGTTCCTACACTTGACTTCTTCCCCAAGACATGCTTTGATGGCTTGGATTGAATCTAGGTTTAATCCTATGGCCTAAAACACTTGCCTAATCTATAAATAAGCCCCTAACCCTCTCATAAACCCTCATTATTCACTCATGTAACTAAACTATGGCAAAATTTCTACTCTCATGGCCTCCACTCAACTATCCTAGCCTCCACTTCATTTCTATGAGAGGTTTCATGATCATGAGAGTGTTAGAGAGTCCCTATGTTAGTATGAGAGCTTCTCAAGTTGATTCCAAGGCAAAAGCTATGATCTTTGTTCATAAAGATGGTGTTTTTAGTAATTTGGTGCATCCATCTTTGGGTTTTTGGGTGATGGCATGCATAGGCTTCATCATAAGCTTTGGTTTAATCGATTTAGGCCTTCATAGCAAGGTAAGCCCTTCTCCTACTATTAGATATGAACTTTAAACTTAATATGACATGTTGTAAGTGGGTTTAAACATTAGTATGTAACATGCTATCATCTTATGCAAGCTTATAAAGTCATTACCTTGGTCTTGTGGTCATAAAGCTTTGACCTTTATGTTGAAATGTTGCATTATGCAACATGAGAACCCTTATAACCTTCATGTCAACTTGCATATGAAGCCATAACCCTTATGTGAGGTCATATGCGAGTTACTTGTCATCATTCCATGTTGTTTATCACCATGATTCGCTTATGTGCCAAGTTTGGGTTTATGCATGTTTTTGAGGCTTAACAATGGTATATGCAAGCTAATGAACACATTTGTGCCTCATTCGCCACTATGATTAATTTGTGGCTTAATATCCATCTTTGTCATGCTTTTGCCAAGTCTCTTCTTTTAATCCATTACGTTGTTGCGAACGTATATGCGAGTTTAAAAGCGTTGGGCTATGTTATGGGTAATTTCTAATGGCATGAAAATACAACTTGAAAACATGACTTGAAATATAACATGAAAGTTGACATGTAAGTATGCATAAAACATAAGCTTGGGAATTTACCTATTAAGTTAGGTCTACCCTTTGGGAATTTACCTATTAAGTTAGGTCTACCCAAATGCTTGAAAAACTTGTAACATGTTTTGAAAACATGATGAACATGACACTTAGATAATGTAAGTGTGGCCAACTCGAGGTTGGGTTGAGTTTGCAACATAAAGCTACCCGGAACCGACCGGCCTAACTAGTAGTTGCAAACAATAGGACCCAATGTGAGAAGTTGGTCATTTTGTGCTTGAACCCGAGGTTAGACCAAGTTGTGGTGTAAAGCTACCCGGAACCGACCGGCTTAACTAGTAACCACAACAAAGTCTAATGTGAGAGGTTGAGGTGCATTAAGTAATTAATGCCACATGATAGGGTTAAGTTAATTTGATTAATGACTCTTAACCAAATATGACATGGATAAATGGGTTAAGAAAATTGATTAGGCTAATGATACTTAACAAAACATGACAAGGTTGGGTAGGTTAAGTAATTTGATTTGCCTAATGACACTTAACCATTTTTTTTATACGACTAGTGGACGGGGATTAAGTTAACCAACACTTAATCAATCCAACATGATAAATTGGCAAGGTTAAGTAAGTTTTCTTAATGACACTTAACCAAGAGATACAGTTAATGGATGGGGTTAAGTAATTAAGACTTAACTAATCTAAACACGGTAATTAGATGGGGTTAAGTAATTGACACTTAACTAATCTAACCACGGTAATTAGATGGGGTTGAGTAATCTACACTTAACTAATCTAAACACGGTAATTCGATGGGGTTAAGTTAAACACTTAACCAATATAAACTTGGTAATTCAATGGGGTTAAGTAACCAATACTTAACCAACTTAACGTGATAATTTAATGGGGTTAAGCAACTTATACTTAACCAATTATACATGATGATTCGATGTGGTTAAGTGACTTAAACTTAACCAATCTAACTCGTTAATTTGATGTGGTTAAGTGACCTAAACTTAACCAATCTAACTCGTTAATTGGATGTGGTTAAGTGACCTAAACTTAACCAATCTAACTCGTTAAATTGGATGTGGTTAAGTGACCTATACTTAACCAATCTAACTAGTGAATTTACGGAGGTTAAGTTAACCCATACTTAACCAATATAACATGAAAACATGATAAGGCTAAGTCACGAATCACTTGAATACGCTTGACCGATTTGACTCGGTAATTTGACAAGGTCAAGTTAATTTATATAATTAACCAATCTAAAATGATAATTAGACGAGGTTAAGTTATGGATTGCTTAATATACTTAGCTAACTTGACACATGGTTTGTAGGGTTAAGTCTTGGACTTGGATACTTAGCCAATTTTGACATGGTTTGTAGACGGGCTAAGTTATGAACTTAAGTGACACTTAAGCCATTAGATAAACCCTAATTCAGAGGATTAGGTAAATAACCATAGTTAACAAGGATTATGGAAATAAGGCTAAGTGGTAAACCTTAGTTAAGGGAAACTAAGTAATAATTCTTAGTCAAGGAAATTTGGACCATTTCTTAGATAGATTAGTAACCCGATACATTAGGTCAACGTTTAAGTATGCGTGTAGGAGCAGGCTATCTGATTTAGATAAAGGCTCCAACGAACTGGGTAACGAAGCAGCGGCTTCGGGGAACGTGAGGATATTCTTGGGATCCCTCTGTGAGCTGCCAGGTCATTATACTAGGCTCACGAGAGGTTGAGGTCTGCGGTAGAAGAACCAAGAATATGCCTTGGTTGCTATGCGAGCGACCTAAAGACTGGGGTGGATAGCAGTGAGTCGACGAATACATAAGGTGCCCGAGATAGCAAGTTCGTCGATCATCTACCATTTTGAGTCAAGCGTGTACGTACGGAAAGGCAGGGAACACCCAACAGACCATAATTTGCTATCTAATTATGGGTGAGGTAGGCCGTAGGATGTGGGCTGGCCGGAGTGTAGTTCTCATGCAAGATTTTCTCTTGTGTTGCCTTTCACTAGTTGAGGGAGGGGTCTCGTGGGACCATAGCCACGTGTAGAAAAGCAGACCTTAGTATCTGCATCGGCAGATAAATCTAAAGCTCCCGACCGAGTCCTGTATTTCTTGGTTTGCCCTGTGACAGGACTCGGATGGCACGATGTGATACATGTGCATACAGTTATAGAAAAACGATTCACGATGAATGCGTGGGAAAAAGGGCGCGGTTGAGGGTTAGCGTAATCCCTAGTGGCCTAGGTGGTTTAACCCAAACCGAAATACGAAAGCGTGCAATAGGTAAGCGTAATCCCTAGTGGTGCTAGGTGGCGTAAGTCCTAGTAATTCAAACGATGATTCATATGGAAGAGCCTAGCTAGAACAAGGGTGACAGTCCAAATGATTTCAAGGATAATACGACATGAGGAAGCCCGTACGAGGTACGGCAAAGGACTGAATTTATATACATGGAAAGAAACATATGATTTGAGTAACCTATATATGCGATATATTAGGTTGACATGGACCATTACACGATTTTGAGTAAGGGACATTCATGGTTAACACATAACAAGGCTGGGATACTAGTACGGAGGGTGCAGAGCAAATATACATGTTAGAACCAGGAAGAATATACGGAATAGATATCGTGGGATGTTAGACGGGGTAGATACCTTGGGATAGTATACTTGATAGAAGTCTGACGATATGATACCTTGATTTATCATGACACCGTAGTTTATCATGATACTTTAGTTCAGTAGTTTATCCTGTTATTTTGATTTAGCTTATCTATCTTGTTATCATGCTCATGTTCATCTCAGTTTCTCATGTCAGTTAACTTTACTAGTTTCTATACTAATAGTAGATAGGGCTTACTCAGTCTTTTTGACTGACCCGTTTTGTTTCGCCTCTTTTCTTCCGTTTCCCCCCAGGTTACAGGGAGGAAACAATGCTGTTTAGTTCGGACTTCTTCTGATTGAAGGTCATCATGGATGGCTTGGACTTCTCTTGGCTATGGCTACTTTACTGTTTTTACTTGGGGAATAATTTATTAAAAAGTCTTTATGCTTCTTTACTATTGCAAGACAGGTTTTGATGTACTCTGATGTAAAAGGCTTTAGACCTTATGTATTCATGTTATGAAAGATTGATTTTACTTCCGCTATTTTATGTGTTCTGTCTTGTGATATTTCTGTGCATGTTTACCAATAATGCCCCTCTAAAGCTAGTGCATTCCCTTGCGAGTGACCCTAGCGGAGGCAGGGTGTTACATAATGTTTCACATTTATATCCTAAAACCGGTTGTGTCTGCACCAATACTAGTATAACAGGATTAACAAGATTAGGTATCACCCTAATTACATAACAGCAGGATTAGGCGTACCCTAATTACTCAACAAGAATAATAACAGGATTAAGTTTACCCTAATTACATAACAAGATTAGGTGTTACCCTAAATACTACCCATGTGATTGGCTCCCTACTACGTAATACCCTGTGCCAACGCTGGCAGTAGGGTGTATCACGCCCTAACCCAACAACTTATATAACACAGACCTATTTACTGTTGTTACAACGGATTAGTTTCCTTAATCGGATCCTTGCATGCTCATGAATCCACCGCAATGCGCCTGTACCCACCTTCCCATTTGAACCTCTTACTATCCAGTTCAGTAAAGCGTGCCCTAGCCCCTACCTAGTGCAAGACCCTCTAAAAAAGACCAACAGGGATACCGACTAATAAGGGTTCCATACATCAGATTGACATGAGCCAAACACCCTAAGCTTGTGCCCCCAAGTAGCTAGGATTTAAGAGTCCCCAAAACCCGATACAACAGCAGAAGAGAGACCTCTTAGCTTATTAATAATCAAGTTTAACCTAGCAGGTTTAGGTTTACGTGTTATTATGTGTGTACAACCCTTCCCCAAAACAGCTGCCCAGATGTAAGTATGATTATTGTAGTAATTTAGCCTATTAGCTTACATCTGGTTCTTACAATATTTTAACATATCATTTACTTAATGTCAATTTTAAGTCAAATCTAACATGTTTATACGTACGCATAATATTCCATTCAATTATGTCCTAAATTATAGCATGTATAGGTTTATGCATATTATCCTTTTTATCAATTTACAGCAAGTACAGGTATATTCGTATTTATCCCTTTCTATCTATCTACAGCAAGTACATGCATATTATCCCTTTCCTATATTATAGTTAAACAGTCCTCAATTCAACAAGATGGCCAAATTCCCCTTTTTCATGTCACTTCTTATTATCCCAATTTTAATTATACGCAAACATTAATCGGACATGGCCTAGGCTTTCAAAGGCCAAGGTTTAGCGAAAACAAAAGGAAAAAAACAGAAGGAGAAGAATATAATCACATCAATAGGCATACAGGCAAGACTGAAATAAACTAAAATCGTAGAAATAGGGAAATGGAAGATATATACACATAACTAATTAACTGTTGGACAGAAAAGGCATGTATGTTTACTAAGTGATTAACAATGAAGAACATGCATAATAGTTATCTTATAAACACTGTATATTCTAAATCGAGTTTTATTTAATTGTCATGGTATAGTTCTACGTATCAGATCTGAAAATAACAGGGAACTCACGGTGGGTCTTGGTGAAGAAGTGATTAAATCTCTAATATATATATATATATATATGTCGTTGTAGAAAAATCAACTTTTATACAGTCCTTGAGTTAGAATTATCTCTGTAAACCTAGGCTTAAGCAACATTCCCTCATTGTATATATTTTTATTTTAGAAAAGATTCATGTAGGGAGAAGGTATGAGGAATAATTGTGTGTATTGGAATGGGAGAGAGCCACCTATTTATAGATTTACAAAGCTAATCCTAACCTTTAGATACCAGGTTTTCAATCTAGGCCATACATGTAGCGCTGAGTCAGCGAATGAATCTAGCCATAAAAGTAGACCAAATACAAAATTCAGAATCTGCCTCGGATCTGGGGTGGGTCGACCCAACCTGACTTTAGTCGACCCATAGGTCGACCCAGGCTGTTGCGGGTTATCCCATATTGGTCCAGGTTCCCGCATCCTCTTTGTTTAAATTTATTTGAATTATATTCATATATAACCCTCTTATATGTATACAAACTTCTAGGGTTCATAACTTCTTCATACACTATCTATTTTACTCAAATATCGGGTCATCTGAACAAGAATTCCGAGACGAATGCAATGGTAAAGCCGGTTTCACTTAATTCTGAATATTTAATTAAGTAATTCCCATTTTATTATCTTTAAAGTATGGTTATAGTGTATTAAATTTTGGGGTGTTACACAACGTAAGCATAGTGTATTAATAAGTTGGGAAAGAAAAGATATGATTGATATTAAATATTAATTTTGGTTTTGATTTATAAATTGATATTTTGAAATAGTTACTTAAAGTTAATGTATGTTAATATTATGTATCATTTATTATCTAATTTATAATGCTAGCTTTAAGATTGATTATATTTATTTAAGGACTGAAGTTTAATTTTTATAATTAAACGAGTGACGGAGAGGTATAATTTTCCCTATTTAAAATTTAATGACTTAAAATATACTATTTATAATATATGGTTGGAAAGTTTGGTACCTAATCTGTTTAGAAATAGAAAATATGTTTTGAGTACTTACGTGACGTTAAAATTGGCCTATCATATACTTAGTGATTTGGATATATGTCTGATCAACGTATATGTTAAATCCTATATGTACTAGATAGATATAGAGTCACACTCTAGTCACTTGAAAATGATTCTGATGATGACTCCAGCATCATCGATATCATTTTCAGGTTTCGAAAGTGGGATAGATATATATTGCCAGTCGAGACGTCGAGTGAATACTTATAACTATTATAAATGTTAGAAATTGTCTTAACTTCTAATTTTTATATTTATTTTAAATATATATAAGTGATATGATAGGTGTGAACCATTTGATTTTAAATATATATTAAATTATTTAATTACTATTTCTATGCTGCGTTCCTTTTCGGGGACGAAAAGTTTTGAACGGGGGAGAGTATAACAACCCTCTATTTTTAACAATTTAAATTCTGAAATCAAATTTTTTATTTTGAAAATATTCTACAATTTATTGCAACGGTAATTAGGAATAAGAAATACGTTTATGAAGACGTAGCAACTGTGAAAATTTCATCGGAAAATTTGAATGTTTGTTAGTTGCGCAATTTTCAGTGCAAAGTTGTGCATAACAAAAAAATTAGCGATTTTAAAATCTCTCTGAAACTAGTTCGGACAAACATGAAAAATATTTTATTTGTTGCCACAAATCCAATGGTGTAAACTGTTTCGCGATAATCGGAAGTTTCGAGCTTTATAAAAATGTTTTCAGGGTGTGAAATTTGCACTGACAATAATCTTTCTGAAACAGAAATGTCCCAACATGAAAAGTTTTCCTTCCTCGTTTTATACTATAATCTGCAATTCATTTCGTGAAAATCAAACGTTTTGACCTCCGTTTAATTGTTTTCCCGTGCGAATTTCTCATTTAAAAGGGTTTGTAAAATGTTTTTAAATGAAGCATCATGACATTGCAAACCAGTCTATAACGTCATTTGAGTTCGATGCGTCCATCTTATCGCGCTGATTACCATAGTATATTTGTTTGTCAGTTTAGATTCCTAGTTTTTCTACAAAATTACAAAAAGGCTCACGCAGTTCACTTTTGAAACAAAGTCATTTGAGTTCAATGTGTCCCTATTTGGGTACAACATATTTTTCTGGCCATTTTGGGTCTGCTAACTCAGTCTGTAACGTTCGCATGGTGCTCAAAAGGATAATAATGTGGAGTTCAAATTTAATTTTCACGTTTAAAATCCATGCATGCACGATATCCATTTAGGCCTTCTCCATGTACAATTCAAAAATTGCACTGGTTCATGTTTCATTTCTTTCTTGGAATGTTGGATTCCAATTTCAACACATTAATCTAAATGCCACTTCCTTTGCATTGCACAAACTTGTTAAAAATATATATAAAAAAGAACAAAATGTAAAATCACGTTCAAACATTGTCAAAGCACATATGATTAGGAATAAACTTTTATGCAAAATAAAACGTTTTCAAAATAAAAAAACCCTCACGTCTACCTCCATTATATAAAATATAAATGTATAATAATAAATAAGAAAACGTAAAGTTTGCATCGTTCCATTTTTCTTAACCGGATCTGCCTTTTTTTTTTTTACTATTCGTTCTTTTATATAATTATATTTCCCAATAGCATGCCTCTTTGTTCTTCTCCTATTTTGCCTTCGTGAAAAAAATGAATGAAGCAGCATCCATGCCCATCGCCACTCTTTCCCATCACGTTACTCTTCCCCATCCCCATTTTCTCCATGATGGCATTTCATTTCCAAACTTTGCAAAAAAAAGGCATTCATTAAGCCTATTCCTCCTCACGCACATTTAATTCTCCGTCACCTGATGCATGTGCAAGAATCAAAACCATATAAAATTTAGCAAAGGCTTTTTCTTATTTTTCTTCTCTGTATTTATTTATTTGCAAAAGTGAAATCATTCTCCTTCTCCCATGCATGCAACCTGCTACCTTCTTCATTCCTATCACCAATGCCACTGCTAGGCGCCACCCCGCCTGCTGCAACTTCCGCCACCTGCCCGGTCCCTTAGCACCTTAATCGAACCTCCCACCTATGCCGACCCTTTCTAAACCGCAGCGTGATTCGAACCAATTCCGACCAGCATCGGGATCACCTTCTCCCATAGACCGCCTTGCTCTGATGAAGCCGACCCTCCTATGCCTTATGTTTGTATGCATGCCAGTTTGAGTGTGAATTTGGTGCATGGGTGTGCGAGTACGAGGTTATGATGGTGTGCGTAAGTTTTATGTATGTGCATTTGTGTTATTTGTGCGTGTTGGGGGTGAGTTGCTGAGTATTGTTTTAAAATTTATTTTGTGTTTATAGTTTGGTGAAAATATATACATATATATATATATATATATATATATATATATATATATATATATATATATATATATGCATTATTTTGCGAAAGAATCGTTGTGTTTATTTTTCTCGAATTGAATTTGGTGTTGAATTCATAGCTGTCCTTAAAACCCAATAGCTATACCGATACATTGAGAAATTCCCTAACCTCCTCTTATAAAAATAAAATATATGTTGAGTAGTTACCGTATTGAATCCATTTTGAGCCATGCTTGGGATTTGTCATTTCATTCTATGTCAATCTATATGTTGTCTCCAATTTTTACTAAGAAAGGTGAGTTTATCTCACACTTGACTTACATTGTTTCATGGATGTTAAATTCAACATAAATAAACTATTTTGAAATGTATAGTGTTGCTAGCAGAAATTGTTCTATTTGATAGTATACTCCTTTCATATATGACACGACGATATATATATATATATATATATGACATGCATGTGCATTGCTGATATATAACTTATGATGCGATTGATGCTATTTGATGATTGATTTATATTGCTAGTTTCCATAGTTTAGGAAAAATCACTATGGGTTGAAATGATACATACCGAACGAACAATAGATTAGGAAAAAATCGTTATGGGTTGAAATGATAGGCCTGAGCGATTTTTACTGAATTTAGGATTGCGGGTCGAAATGATATATATCCATAAAATTATAAATTGCGGATTGAAATGATAAATATTCGTATCACTTGACAATAGGGTAGAAAATCATATACGGATACCGTTGGTAATGTTTTCGAAGTAAAGTGATTTGGGAAAAATTGATTTTAATTATTAATTTAAGATTATATATATATATATATATATATATTAAAGATGTTAAACTTAAATTTTTGTAAATTTTAAATTATATGTTTTAAAATGATTTTATGAGTATGGATTTAAATATATATATTTAGGATTTTACTTATAATTTTATTTATTTTTAACTATATAATTTAATAAAGATAATCGTATAAGTATTTTAAATTTTAAATTTTATATATTGTAATAAATTATTCTTTTAAATCTATTTCTAAATTATTTTAAACTTGTATATGTTTATTGTTACTACCAAAATCAATTCCTAACATAGGTTGACAGCGAAGGGGGATCGGGGGAACACGAGCACAGAAGAATCTTCCAAATGCAAAAAGTCAAATAATAGGGAGAACCGAAAGTAGGAAAGAATGATCTGAGAGCAGCATAAACCGGCACCTCCAAAAAAAAAAGGAGTTCAAAGTCTACGGAATGGCAGCGAAGTTATCAGCCCGGGTCTATCCGACGGGGTCCCTCCGATAGGGGGATCTTATAGCGAAAGGTCACTTAATCAGCAGCTAAGAAAGAAGAAGGCAAGAGTCCCGACAAAGGAAGTCCGAAAGAGTGAAAGGGTCGTCGATATCAACCTACTCAATACCGATACATCAGAAGATAAAGACATCGAGGGTATCAAGCCAAAAGTACATGAAGATTATCTGGAACCAGCTTCCGAAACATCTACTGCATAAATGGCGAGAGGTCACTCAGATAGACAACAGAAACATCCCCGGGAACTACCTTATGGAAGACCAGACTATCCAAAAAGCTCTACTAGAAGGCCAACCGGAACCCTAGCTGAGAGATAGGCTATCCATACTAAACCACTTAGTAAAAACACCGACAACGGTTCCGAATCGGCAGCTATATACATACATCTTGAGGACAAGCTCCTCTAAGTATTGATAAGAAAACCAAAATCCTACATCCGGAAGCTTATGACTGAGAGCATGCAACATGAGTTTTGAAGACCTTCCGGAAAAAGCTGCTATATCAACAAGATCATATCACTTTCACAGAACCCCAACTGAACGGGACTTTCCTTCTGGAAGCTGCAATCCGCACCACAAAGCGGCGGGAGCTGAAGCAACCTACGAAGGCATCGGCGGGCCCAACGTCCAAACAAAAGAAGGGTTCCCGATTTCCCTATAAGTAGGACCCCAGGGGTCACATTTTAGGGGGGGAGGGGTTTTTTCCATTTTTCTCAATCTTGTTCTTCCCTCTTTAAAAAGCAAATCCTAATTCCCAAATCGGATTGAGGATTTTTTCGGCTCTTGTAATACATCTACGATTTATGAATGAAGAATTCCGAGGCTTAAACATCTTGCGATTTGATTATCTTGTTGTGCCATTATGATGAAACAGGGAGTTAACGCTAACCTTTCGTATGAGAAAGTTGATCATGGCATCTTCGTGACAGAGAAAGGGCTTAATAGAAATTCGTAGTCCTTCCTCTCCTATTTTGAGGGACAACAATGTTGATCAATGCTCTCATAATGAGCCTAACGCTTCCTAATCTCAGAAAGGAGGTTGTCTGCAGGTTTATAACTTGATCTCCTACGTAACCAAGGCCCTTCGGACCGGTTCGATGCAGAAAGATCATCTGAGTTAATAAGCATTGAGATGCTCTTTTTTCCGAATGAAGAGAAGTATTAGCCTGTTTTCTTCTTATCACGATATATGTATCATCACATTCAAAATCTTGGGAGTAACTGATTTCATAAGATCTTAATTGTGTCAAGCTAAGTAAACCTTCTTCAGGACCTTTCAGATTTCCTTTGTAATGGAAGAGTGATATTCACCCCTTGAAGGCAGAATAGCTTCTAAACCGGGGTTCCGATGTTGAGGGATGGGTAGATTTAGCTAAGTAATATTGGTCTATGAATGTCTATCAGTAACCTTAGATCATGGTTGCATCAAATTTCTTGAACATATGTCTTATATAACTTACTTCGGGTGTTGACGAAAAATAACTTTAACATCTTGGCGCCAGAAGAAAGGCCTGAACATCCGATCTTGCAGTTAATCCATCAAAAATTAACTTGGTAAATTTATTGCTCCATGGCAGGAAAGATGAAATCAAAAATATTGGAAGATTGAAATAAGGAACCGGGTCCTAATGCAACCCTTGAAGGAAACATGGATCTAACGCTTAATCTGAACAATAACGAAAGAGGGACCACATCAAGCCCGGCTCAACCGCCAAACCCAAACGTCATGGAAGATAATGTCGCAAGAATTATGGACTTGGAAAAGCAACTCCAGGAGATGCAAGCTCAGATAAATGCTGATCAAACGCAGAAATCTTCAAGACTCACCAAATCTAGTTAAAGAGAAACGAGTGAGTCCCCAAAAAGAAAGGTTCCCATTCAACACTCAGAAGCAAAGGAGAAGCTCAAGGCAACTTCCTCCAAGAAGAATAAGTCCCATTTGACAGGAGTCAACCATCAAGGAAATAAATGCGTGTAGGAACAGTCCGGGAGCTCCACTTCTAAAGGTTATGATCCCAAGAGAGCAAACTATGACAACACGGAAGCTTATCTTAACATCGCTCAGAAGACCGTCAAAGACTTGCTGGGAAGTAAGGGGAAGAGGACCCAAGATGACAGGGTTAACGACAATGAAAGAGTAGCTCCTTTCATCGATGAAATTATGAACACCATAATACCATCGAGAGTGAAGGTTCCAACCATAAAGTATCTTGGAACAACTAACCCTGATGATCATCTAATGGCTTTCGACAGCCAGATGGATCTCTACAATGCTTCCGAGGCTATCAGATGTCGCCTTTTCCCAGTGAACTTTCAAGGGGCAACAACAAAGTGGTATCGTCAATATAGAGTGAACACCATTTATTCATGGAAACAGTTCTCCTAAGAATTTTCCGCACAGTTCTGCATTTGCAAAGATCCGATAGTTGACTACATAGTCATCGCTAACATCAAACAGAGGCAATGGGAGTCTCTAGGAGATTATCTGAAAAGGTTCCCATGACAAGTTGATTGTCGTACATTCAGGATTAATCGAAAACACCCTCTTTTGGATGGAATTATATATTCACGACTGTAAAGACTTACAAGACTTTCATTTCCAAGCCGACAAGTTTATTCGCATGGACAAATTGTACTTTACAAAAAGAAAGTTCGGGCCTTGAGGAGAAGGAGGAAGGCCGAACTTTGGACAAAGGACCCCGAAGGGAAACCAAAAGAGATTAAGATGGGAAGATTCTAATACCAACTCGGTTGCTCTAAACAAGCCCATCTCGTTTGCGTATGCTGTCGTAAGAGAAAGGGTTAATAACTTCCCTATCTCGTTCAAATCCAAGAATTACCCGGAACCTTATTCCGACGGTAAATACTGTGAATTCCACAAGACCAACGAACATAAGGATGATGAGTGCAAGGTATTGGATGGTATTATTCAGAAGCTGATCTGAGAGGGACATCTGAAAGAATTTGTTCTAAACAAGACAATGCCATCTCAGCATACAAATGGACAACAGAAGGTTTTGGTGAATACGATAGGGGATACTATGGAAGAGGGCAACCTAGACTTGGGTCCGCCCATAAATCAAATCAATGTGATACATGGAGGGTCACACCCTGCCGGAAGCTGTCCGAGAGCTAGGAGTCAATACATGAAGGAAGCCATGGAGGAAATATTCTCCATTCAAGAAGAACCATTATTGAAAAATGCATGTTATGCTCTCAAAATGCACAACCTAGTGGTTTCTCCAAAAGAAATAAAGAAAGGGGTCCGCCACCTACATGATGATCCCCTTACGATAATAGCGCAAATTGGACTCTCCGTTGTTTCCAAAATCCTTGTGGGCACTGGGAGTGCCGTCAATGTCACCTTCAAGCATGCTTTCGATTAGATGAGAATTTCTGAGAAGAAGTTGGAGCTAAGCAACAAACCAATCTTTGGCTTCAACAAAAAGGGATCAACTCTGGTGGGGCAGATCAAACTTCTGGTTCAAGTTGGACTGTCTCCGCTTCATAGGACTTTCGAAACTCTCTTTGTTATGATCGATCAACCATCCTATTACAACGCCTTCTTTGGACGACCAGCTTTGGAATAGATGGATACTTTTGTCTCCTCCAAGTATATTATGTTAAAATTCCTAACCAAGCAGGGATGGGGTACCATCAAGGGAGAATAATTTAGTTCCCGCGGATTGTACTTCGCAGCGATTGACAAATTACAAAAGGGAGTGTTCTTCATATTTTGATTATTCTACTGTTTTATACCTTCGGGTAAGGGATTATTACATCCCACATTCGAAGCTAAGATAAAAATTAATAAGGCTGACAAACATATCAATGGTAGGTGCACTTCTTTGAAAAGAAAAAGGAAGAGATCTGAAGAGGTAAACTTGACTGAAGAAGGAGAAATCGTCATGGATCTGGACTCTAAGGGTCATTGAAAGGATGAAACCAATAGAAGACGTAGAGGAGGTAAATGTTGACTCAAAGGATAAATTGAAGGTCGTCAACATAGGAAAAAGGATAACAGAGCCCCTTAAGAGTGACCTAATTCAGTTCCTACAACTCAACAAGGATGTTTTAACTTGGACCCATTCAGACATGATCGGTATTAATCCTTCTATTATGAGTCATGCCTTAAACATTGACCCCTTAGTGATCCCGATTCAGCAAAAGAAAAGACAATATAATGGAGACTGACTAGAAGCCTTGAAGGAGGAAGTCAAAGGGTTAGAAACAAACGAGTTTATCAGAGAAGTCCTTTGCCCAAAATGGTTAGCCAATCCCGTGCTAGTGAAGAATTCCAATGGGAAGTGGATAACATGTGTTGACTATACGGATTTAAACAAAGCTTGCCCAATGGATTGCTATCCCCTTTTACGGATTGACGAGTTAGTTGATGCCACGAGTGGTCACAAGATTCTATCCTTACGGATGCCTATTCAAGTTACAACCAAATTCCGATGCATAAACCCGACGAGGAGCATACAAGTTTTATCACTGATTGGGGAACCTTTTGCTATAAAGTAATGCCCTTTGGAGTTTAAGAATGCGGGAGCAACATACCAAAGACTGGTAAATAGGATGTTCCAAGAGCAGATAGGGCGAATATGCAAGTATATATGGATGACATGCTAGTGAAATCCACCAAAACAGAGAACCATCTAAAGGATTTGGAACAAATGTTTAATGTCTTAAGGAAGTTTCTTTTGGAGTTCAATCTGGAAAGTTCTTGGGATATGTGTATGAGTGAGCAAGGCATTGAAGAAAGTCATGACCAAATCCAGGCCATAAAGGACATGGAAGAACCTGAAGAGCCTGAAACGGGGAAAGAATTGTTAGTCCTAACCAGGTCCCAAACCTTGAGAGGGGGGAAGAAGGAAACAAAGAGGGAAACCTCCTTCAATGGAAACAAACCGCCACCATGAAAATACGTGGATGACTCCCATGATAGACTATCTCCTGAATGGAACCTTGCCCCTTAGTAAGCAAGACGTGAGAAGGTTAAAACACCAAGCTCCTACGTTTGTGATTACGGATAATATACTCTATAAAAAATGACATTCGCTTCCGTACTTAAGATGCGTAAGCTCCGAAGAAGGGATTAACCTATTGAAAGAAGCTCATGAGGGATGGTGTGGAGACCATTCCAGTGGAATTAAGTTGGCCAAAAGGTTTATGCGATAAGGTTATTATTGGCCATAGATGGTTAACCAAGCGGTTGAGTATGTCAAAAAATGTGATAGGTTTCGAAGGTACTTTAAGGTGCCCCGGCTCCCTCCTAGCGAGCTAACCACTATCTCGAGCCCCTGCTCATTCGACGTATGGGGGATAGATTCAATCGGACCCTTACCAATCTCCAAAGGTGGACCTAAATATGCCATAGTAGCCATCGACTAATTCACCAAATGGGTGGAGGCATAACCCCTTCCGACAATCACGTCCAGAAAGGCATTAAGATTCATAGTAAAGAATATTGTTACTTTCTTTGGAATCCCTCACAAAATCATATCAGGTAATGGAACACAATTCGAGAGCGAAGAATTCACACGGTTTTGTGAGAAAAATGGAATCATTAAAAGTTTTTCCTCAACGGCACACCCAAAGGCTAACGGAGCTATGGAAGCTGCCAACAAAACCATATAGACAATTCTTAAGAAACGCCTAAACCAAGCCAAAGGAAATTGGGCCGAAGAGTTGCCTTTAGTGCTTTGGGCATATAGAACCTCTTCAAAAATAGCAATGGGACGCACCTCTTTTTCCTTGACATACGGATGTGGGGCTATGATTCATGTTGAGGTCAAAATCCCATCGCATAAAAGGATAGCATATGTGTTTGATCCCAATCAGGAGTTAAGAAAGGAGTCCCCGGACTTAATATAGGGATTAAGAGATGAGGCTGCAATCAGGACAGTTGAAATCAAAGAAGGATTACGAAATACTACAACACAAAAGTCAGGGCTAAATCCTTCGCAAAAGGAGAACTAATTTTACAAAGAGTCATAGCTAACACGAAGAACCCAGCGGATGGCCCTCTCAGCCTAAATTAGGAAGGACCCTTGGTCATCCATAGAAATTATGCTCGGAACATATCGACTGTGCAGACCTAATGGTGATCTTGTTCCGAGAACATGGAACCCCGGACATTTAAGACCATACTTCTCAACGATAAAGGAATAATGAAAAAGACTTCCCACCAAAGATGGTCATGTAACCAAGGGCATGGAAACCCTTTAAGTTGCTTAAGAGAGAACCAAAAGGGGTCAAGCTGAAAAAATAAAGGATCAAATCCCTTGTCATCACCAAAATTGGTCAGGACGACGCATTCCTAGGGGTGGTGTAGTGTGTTAGTCTTTCTCCATGCCCAAATCAGAGGAGGCCAAGTTAAAGCATCAAAAGCGTAAGCCTCTGTTTCACACCAGAAATGGTCGTGGCAGTGCATCCAAAATTAGCACGTCTTGCCTCTGCTCGTAGAAGAGTACTCCTTGCCTCTGCTAGAACTAAGCACGTCCTACCTCTGCTTATGTTTTGCATTACCTGCAGAAGGGAATTCAAACCCCTATAATCACCTACGATGGTCAGGATAGGGCACCCCACGGAGGGGATGGCATGTAAGCCTCTACCAGTACCAACGATGGTCAGTATAGAGAATCAAAAGAGTAAACCATAGTTCTGTGCCTACAGTGGCCCCGTCTAAGTTTCAAAGACCTTATCATCACCTACGATGGTCAAGATAAGGCGCCTCCTAGAGGGAGGTCGGGTAAGTCCTTGGGCCCTTCTTGTGGATAAGCTAGCCAAGCGCACCAGACGCCCAGGCCCAGAGAGTGGCCAATAAAGCACGTACATCCTCTGCTTCGACATCAAAAGCCTGGAGAGGTGCTCAAGAAGCACATACAACCTCTGATTCACAAATCAAATCCAAAGGGGATACCAAAACATTAAATGCCGGAAGGGTTTTTTGGTGTCCAATCTTTTAATACCCGAACCTGGGTTGATTCGGCTCTTCACAAATGTCGGAAGAGGCTTTCGGTCTCTAATCTTTCAATTCCCGAATCTGGGTTAATTCGGCTCTTCACAAATTCTGGAAGAGGTTTCTGGTCTCCAATCTTTCAATACCCAAATCTGGGTTGATTCGTCTCTTCACAAATGTCAGAAGAGGTTTCCAGTTTCCATTCTTTCGATACCCGAATCTAGGTTGATACGACTCTTCACAAATGTGGGAAGGGTTTTCCGGTGTCCAATCTTTTAATACCCGAATCTGGGTTAATTCGGCTCTTCACAAATGTCCGAGGGGTTTCCGATCGTCAATCTTTTAATACCAAAATCTGGATTGATTCGGCTCTTCACAAATGCCGGAAGGGGTTTTCGGTCTCCAATCTTTCAATACCCGAATCTGGGTTGATACGGCTGTTCGTAAATGCCAAAAGGGATTTTCGGTCTTCAATCTTTAATTACCCGAATCTGGGTTGATTCAATTCTTCACAAATACCGGAAGGGGATTTCTGGTCTTCAATCTTTAGATTACCCAAGTAAGAGTTGGTTTAAAGTTACTATCATAGCAGGAAATCGACCGTTGGCTCTTAATTTTTAACAGGCAAGAAAGAGCTAGCCCAAAAGCAGTGCCTTGTAGGTTTTGTGATGCAATCCAGCGTTAAGAAACAACTCACAAATGAATATATGAGAATCTGAAAAGAAAAGTTTGAATTGGAAAGTCGACAACACCCCTTCACTAAGGGGGCAAATGTTACTACCAAAATCAATCCCTAAAATCGGTTGGCAGCGAGTGGTATCGGGGGAACACGAGCACAGAAGAATCTTCCGAAATCAAAAAGCCAAATAATAGGGAGAACCGAAAGTAGGAAAGAATGATCTGAGAGCAGCATAAACCGGCACCTCCCAGAAAGAAAGAAGTTCAAAGTATATGGAATGCTAGCGAAGTTTATCTGGCAGGTTCCCTTCGATAAGGGGATCTTATAGTGAAAGGTCACATAATCAGAAGATAAGAAAAAAGATAGCAAGAGTCCGGGCAAAAGAAGTCCGAAAGGGCGGAAGGGTCGTCGACATCAACATACTCAATACCGATGCATCAGGAGATAAAGACATCAAGGGTATCAATCCAAAAGTACACAAAGATTATCTGGAACCAGCTTTCGAAACAGCTGCTTCATAAATGATGAGAGGTCACTCAGATAGACAACAGAAACATCCCCAGGAACTACCTTCCAGAAGATCAGACTATCCCAAAAGCTCAACCAAAAGATCAACCGGAACCCTAGCGGGGACACAGGTTATCCATACTAAACCACTTAGTACAGACACTGACAGCGGTTCCGAACTGGCAGCTATATACATACGTCTTGAGGACAAGGTCCTCTAAATATTGATAAGAAAACCGGAAGCCTACATCCGGAAGCTTATGATCGGGAGCATGCAATAGGAGGTTTGAAGACCTTCTGGAAAAAGCTGTTATATCAACAAGCTCATATCACTTTCATAGAAGCCCCAACTGACCTGGACTTTCCTTCCAAAAGCTATAATCCGCACCATAAAGCGGTCGAAAGCTGAAACATCCGACAAAGGCATCCGCAGACCCAATGGTCCAACAGCAGAAGGGTCCCTGATTTCCCTATAAATAGGACCACAGGGGTCCCATTTTGGGGAGGATTTTTCTGTTTTTCTCAGTCTTGTTCTTCCCTCTTTAAAGGGCAAATCCTAATTCCTAAATCGGATTGAGGATTTCTTCAACTCTTGTGATACATCTACAATTTATGAATGAAGAATTCTGACACTTAAACATCTTGCGATTTGATAATCATGTTATGCCATTATGATGAAACAGGGAGTTAGCACAAACCTTTCGTATTAGAAAGTTGATCATGGAATCTTCGTGAATGAGAAAGGGCTTCATAGAAATTCAAAGTCCTTCTCCTCCTATTTTAAGGGATTGCAATGTTGATCAATGCTCTCATTATGAGCCTAACGCTTCTTAATCTCGGAAAGGAGGTTGTCTGCAGGTTTATAACTTGATCTCCAACGCAACTGAGGCCCTTCAGGCCGGTTCGATGTTGAAAGATCATCTGAGTTAATAAGCATTGTGATGCCATTATTTCCAAATAAGGAGAAGTATTAACCTGGTTTCTTCTTGTCACGATATATGCATCATCACATTCATGATCTAAGGAGTAACTTATTTCATAAGATATTAATTGTGTCAAGCTAAGTAAACCTTCTTTAGGACCTTTCAGAGCTCTTTTGTAATGGAAGCGTGATATTCACCCCTTGAGGGTGGAATAATTAAGCTTTAAAACCCGGGTTCCAATGTTTAGAGATAGGTATATTTAGCTAAGTAATACTGGTCTATGAATGTGTATCAATAACCCTGGATCACTGATTGCATCAAATTTCTTGAACACATGTCCTATATAACTTACTTCGGGTGTCGATGAAAAATAACATTAACATTTATAAAACTAATTTATGTTAAATTTAATAAATTTATAAACTTATATACATCTATTTTCAAAGTTTAATTTTCAAAACTTTAATAATAAACTAAAGATGGATAAGTTAAGGTCTGCGATTTAAATTTAAGTAACAATATTTGATTTAACAAATGAACTGATATTAAGATATGAATTCGAATTGATGTAAACTTATAAGAGATGAACTTGAATTGTGAAATTGATTTTGGAATTTGAATTTCTGCATTGAAGGAAATGAATTTGAATCTACAACTGATGGGAATATGAGTTCGATTAAAATTGACTGAATGTGAAATTTGAATATATAATTGATTTTGTATGAAATTGATTATATAAATTGATTTGTATGAATTAAGAGTTTGTTAAATGAATGGTTTTGAATGATTTGAATCTATAAAAGTGATTTTGAACTGTATAATTTGAATTTATAACATTACAAGAAAAGGAGTTATCTACAATTGCAACTCACAGCGTTTTGGTCTCCATGCTGTAGAAATCAAGCAGGAGTACGTTGGTTTTATCTTAAAACGTTGAGATAAATTTAAGCGGGAATGAATTTTCACTTCCCTCCACTATTACTAAAATCGGCCGTGAATCCTTAATATTTCCCCAAAATTTTAAATTCTCAATTACAAATTTTCCATCCAATTTTCGTCGTCCGCCTGGTCTCCGTCTTACTGTCGAATCTCCAGTCACTTCGCACTATTGCTCTTGGTCTCTCGATTGTCACAACGGAAGGCAATCAGTGCCAGTGGAGGAATTTTCATTCCAGTGGTGATCGGATCCATAGATCCCGTTCAGTCTTCGTCGTCCTTAAGCCGTTCTAAGCGTTGCCTTGATTATTTTATCTTTTCCATTGATTAGCCGATGTTCAGTTTTTTCTAACATCTGGTATGCCTGCTGAAAATGTTGACTGTGTTATTAGCAGTTTATAAGTTGTTGTTTCTCATTTAGTATCACTGTTTTATTTTAGTAGTTTTGTTAATTTGATTGTACTCAACAATAGACTATTACTTCAAATTTTAGAAATTTGCTTGCTTATGTAGTAGACGATGATGGATAAAAATTTGGTGAATCTACACAGGTAACTACATAATTCTCAACATAAATGTAGTTTGAAAATCATATCCTATATTTTGATGAAAGCTAAAAGATAATTTTTTTTTTTGAAGAACTAGTAGTGATTATCAGCAAGGAGCTCGGAAGTTTGTGGATACTGCTATGAAAAATTCTGAAAATGTAGAAAAAATTCTATGTCCTTGCGTAGATTGTCGAAATCTTAGTCATCAATATGAGAAGGTGGT
Source organism: Allium sativum (assembly GCA_030737875.1). Classification (NCBI taxonomy): domain Eukaryota; kingdom Viridiplantae; phylum Streptophyta; class Magnoliopsida; order Asparagales; family Amaryllidaceae; genus Allium; species Allium sativum. Next base: position 954,688,023 of record CM060915.1, read on the forward strand.
AGTTGAGCATCTGATTATAAGAGGAATGGATCGTGTATATAAGACAAGTAGGTGATATTGTCACGGTGAGCACATAAATACAAGCACAGATGTTAAGTTCGATGACATATATAATTTATTTGAAGCTATCGATTACGAAAATGAAGATTTCATCAATTATACTTTTTTCGATGATGATAAAGATGAAGATAACGCAAAAAACGAGAGGATGATTTGTTAAGGAACTTCGAAGAAGCAAAAGCCCCATTGTATCCTGATTGTATCGATCAAACAAAATTATCTGCCATCCTCGCCTTGTATAATCTTAAATGTGAGACTGGTTTGTCTGATACCGGCTTCGATCAACTTCTAAATGTGCAACAATTATTGTTGCCAAAAGATAATGTACTTCAGAAAACATTATATAAGGTAAAAAAGTTTCTCAAAATATTCAATATAGGTTTTGAAAAAATTCATGCTTGTCAAAATGATTGTTGCCTTTTCAGAAGTGAGTACAAAGATTTGGAAAGTTGTCCTAAATGTGGTGTGTCAAGATGGAAGAAGAATGAACGTACCAATGAAATTATGCATGGCATTCCAGTTAAAGTTTTGAGAAATTTTCCAATCATTCCTAGATTTAGAAGAATGTTTAGATCTCAAAATACAACAGAAGATTTAAGATGGCATTTTAGTAATAAAAGCAATGATGGGAAAATGCGCCATCTTGTGGATTCAATAACATGGAATGTAGTAGATAAGAAATGGGAATCGTTTCAACTGATCCACGCAATATAAGACTTGGTCTTGCTACCAATGGTGTTAATCCTTTTATGACAATGAGTTCCAAATATAGTTGTTGGCCTGTGATGCTTGTGACATACAACCTCTCGCCAATGTTATGCATGAAAAAAAAATTTATCTTAACATTGTTGATTCCTAGTCTAAAGTAACCAAGAAATGATATTGACGTATATTTGGAGCCATTAATTGAAGACTTGCAACATTTGTGGAGTAATGGAGTTCAAACTTATGATGCCTTTAGTAGATCGCTTTTTAACATGAGAGCGGTTTTACTATGGACGATAAATGACTTTCCAGCGTATGAAAATCTTGCTGAATGTTGTGTGAAAGGTAAAAATGGTTGTCCATTATGCGGTATCAATACTCACCATCGATGGTTGAAACATAGTCGGAAGAGCGGTTATATGGGTCATAGGAGAATTTTACCCCCTTTAGATTCATTGAAAAATTAAAAAAAACCTGGTTTGATAATACAGTAGAAAATGGTCGTAGACCTAGAGTTTTGACGGGAAGAAACATCTCTGCTATTTTGAAAACTTTCCGAATAATTTTGGGAAAGAAATCAAAAATGTAAATAATAAAAATAGAAAGAATGGGAAGGGTAAGAAGAAAAAAATTAAGCAGGAGAGCAGGAAGAGAAAAAGTACTAATAAAAAAATAAATAGAGGTGAAGATGGTCATCTTGTGAATATAGAGCTATCAAGGTGGAAAAAACGATCAATCTTCTTTGATTTACCATATTGGGAGGTTAGTTTTTTATTTTTCATTAATCAATGATACAGTTCTTTAGTAATGAAATTTAATATTGTTGATTTTTGTAGGAACTGCCAATGCATCATAATTTGGACGTAATGCATGTAGAAAAAAATGTTAGTGAAAGCGTAATAAGCACGATGCTGCATGATAACAAATCGAAAGATGGAATTAATTGTAAAAAAGATTTAGAAGAGTGGGGAATTCGACGTGGCCTTTATGCACATTCTCGTGGAACAAAAACATATCTTCCACCTGCTCCATATACATTGTCCAAACCTAAAAAAAAATTGTAAAAGACTGTATGATTTTAAGGGACCTGATGGGTATTGCTCGAATTTCAAGAGCTCTATATCACTGGAGGATTGTAAAATTAGTGGTTTGAAGTCACATGACTATCATGTCCTAATGCAACAGTTGCCGGTTGCAATAAGAGGATTGTTACCGAAGAAGCCAAGGAAAGCAATAATTTGTTTATGTTTGTTCCTCCAAAAATTATGCCAACGTGTTCTTAATAAAGAAAAAATACAACATCTTGATGATGAGATTATTCTAATTTTATGTGAACTTGAAAAATATTTTCCACCTTCGTTCTTTGATATAATGATACACTTGATGGGTCATCTTGGAAAAGAAGCAGATTATGTAGACCGGTCCATTTTCGTTGGATGTACCCATTTGAAAGATACATGAAGACACTAAAACATTATGTAAGAAGCATTGCACGGCCTGAGGGGTGTATTGCGGAATCCTATCTTGCAGAGGAATGCATGAAATATTATAGTGAATTCTTAAAGAAATCAGGAAAAATAGAAGAGAAGGAAGTCGGAAATGAAGATTATGAAAATGATGTCATACTTGAAGGACGACTAACTACAGCTTGCAAAATAATTACACTGTCCGCGAATGAGAAACAAGCTGCTCATTTGGCTGTGCTAATGAATATGGCTATACTAGAACCATTTGTAGAGTAAGTGACTAGTGCATTTTGTTCTAATGTTCAATTATTTTTATAGTGCAACTTATCTGTTTTTTTTTCTTTTACAATAGTTTGCATCTTCAGGAGTTGCAACACTCAAACAAGCGCATAGAAAAAATGCGACCTTACTTTGGAAAACCCACACAAATAACTTTGCTGATTGGGTTAAGAAGAAGATGAGTTGAATTTTAAAATATATTCTCATTAATTTTGAATAAATTATTATCGAGATCTAACATAAATAATTTCATTTACAGATACCTTATGATGCGAACGATCACGGCACAATGTTAAAATGGATCGCCTATGGTCCAAGGAGTAGTGCATTGTCATGTACAGGTTATATCATTAATGGAGAACGTTCTCACACAAAAGATATTGAGAGAAAAACTCAAAATAGTGGAGTCACTTATGATGCAACCACCATTTGTAGGGCTAGCGCAAAATATATTTCCCAAGTGGTTGACATGATTACTTATTATAGGATGTTGACCGATATATTTTTGTTAGACTCTCATGCCTTTTATGTTCCCGTCTTTAAGTGTCATTGGAAAAATTTAGGAAATGGTGCGAAGGTAGAAGATGGATTTACCCTTGTCAATTTACAACAAAATCAAGCTTCATTTTCAAAAGATCCGTATATCCTTGCTTCTCAAGCAAAACAAATTTTCTATTCAAGGGTAGATGATGATTCTAATTGGTATGTTGTGATGAGGGCACCGTGAAGAACTTTTCATGAAATAGATACAGATGACTCGTTTGAGGAATTTAGCATGGATATCGAAAATTTTGAAGAAACCGGTACGGAGATTGATGCTGTTGCCGAGGATCTTGGCTATGTTAGGGAAGATTGCAAAGGAATACTTGAGTAAATATATCACTAGCTATGTCTGGATACCTATTCAGATATAATATTATAAGCCTAGAAAAATATAATATGTCTGTACAAAATACCCAGAAGTCTGAGTACTTCTACATGATTAATATTTTACACTCACAAAAAAATCCAAACGTCTGGTTAAAATATCAGACGTTTGTATTCTTCTGCAGATATAATTCTCTAGCCCGAGAAATCTATCAGACGTCTAGCTAAACTAACCAGACGGCTGAATATTTATTCAGGCATATTACTTTAAACCCAAAAAAATCCAGATGTCTGGATAAAATATAAGACGTCTGAATTCTTCTGCAGATAGTTTTTTATAGACAGAGAACACTTTCAGACGTCTGGATAAAATATCCAGACGTCTGAAATCATCTTTAGGCATTTCACTTTAGACCGTAGAGAAATCCAGACGTCAGGTTAAAATTTCAGACGTTTGATTGATATTCAGATTGCTTTCTTTTTCTACTCTCAGACGTCTGGAAAAATAGCCCGACGTCTGACACACCTGTTTCACCTATGCATGTCTTCTTTGTTGTCGAGCTATAGCCATATATAATTAAAGTTCCATATCCACAATATTTTCCATCCACAATAACATACCTGAATTACATAACAATAGCATACCCGAATTACATAACAATAACATACCCAAATATCATAACGAACATAGCAACAATGTGTCTGAATTGCATATCGAACATAACATATCCAAGCCGATGGTTTTTACTTAATTTCTGATTAAGAATTTACTTAGTGATCCACTAGGTGGATTTATTTTAGCTCATGGACCTATTCGGGATTTCATGCTTATTAACTTTATTCAAGTGACAAATGTTGCTTCACTTAACGTAATGAAAATTGCAACTCCTTGCAGTTCAGCAATTTATTTTGAAGCAACCTTTACTATATTTGAAGCAAACTGTGTAGTGCAAGTAATATATGTTTGTGTTGTTGTACATGGGAAATGTTTTCATGGGGTTATTAGTTTTTCAATTGCAGCAAACGAAAAAGAGATAATCTCAGGAAAACACTTCCCTACAACAGCACAAATGTATATTACCTGCACTACACAGTTTGCTTCAAAGATAGTAAAAGTTGCTTCAAAATTAATTGCTGAACGGCAAGTAGTTGCAAATTTCATTACGTTAAGTGAAGCAACATTTGTCTTTTGAATAAAGCTATTAAAGCATGAAACCCGAATAGGTCCATGAGCAAAAATGCACCGCCTAGTGGATCACCGAGTAAATTCTTCAGCTTGGTCACACTTCGTCTACGTCATAGTCTGTTAACAGTTAAGATACACAAGTTTAGTTTTAAACATACGCATACAAACTTTATACAACATAGTTAGGCAAACTTACTAGTACGAGGCGGTTGACAATAAAAGGACGCCATTGAAGTTAATTTCTGACAAAAATTTTGATTTTTGGCCATTGAAGTTAATTTTAGGAGGCAACTGAAGTTTATACCCAAATGAGGCTTAAACCAGCAATTTATATCCGTTATAAGTTCTCAAAAGATGAATCCAGAGATAGAATAAATTAAAGCTGGACACTGCGCTGCATGTACAGGCTTGACACTGCTACATGTACAGGCTTGACACATGGTTTCTATGTTGTGGTATGCTCAAAAGGTGAATCAATGAACTATGGCTATATGCCAAAACATAAAAAGTTGGACCCTATTCATAAAAGATGACTCAATATGTGTATATACACGTATCTCCTCATCTAGAACTTATCAGAATGAGCTATTCATAACAGGTGAATCAATGAAAAACAGACTTTGATTTATTGTTTTTTTCAACCCGAGGAAGTTTTCAGACGTCTGGGAATAGTTTAAGACGTATGTGTTGAATGATTTTTAAACCAGCGTATATTTTCGGATGCCTGCTAATTTTTCCGATGTCTAATTTTAGTTTTCCTGTTTTTTATTTTAACCCTGTCAATTTTCAGACTTTTCGTTAATTGATTCAGACGTCTGGTTTTTAATTTTTTGTGAGACGTCCTCTTAATTTGCATAATTGTTTACATAATTGCATCACGATCACCACCAATTAATAGTTACTTGCATAATTGTATACTTAATTCTTGATGCACTCATTAGCTCTATGATTTAATTTATAAAAACATGCATATACCTTGATACTGTTTTATTATTATAATCACTTCTATTTTGTAGAAAACATATTTAAACTGTTTCAAATATTGCATGACAGACCACTAGTTTCAAGTCAAACATTAAATGCAAGTTGATTAGTGTTCATGGAGAGAAAGAAGTTGTTGTTGAAGGACGCGTGTCTTCGACTGACCCAAATGCGATGTTCCATTTTGTTCGTTTGGGAAAAGGTGCTGTTAAAGTTTGGGTTGATATTGTTAAAGTTCCAAATGCACCTTTATGGACACCTATATCTGAGTTTGAGTTTATTGAAGATGCAATTGGTTCTACTATAGCTTGGCCTTCTGCAAATGTCGCCTCAGAATAATTTTCAAGTAAGAATGACTTATACTTCTCTTTACTTATCGTCAGTATGAATGATGGAAATACTCCTTATTATGATTGTTTTGGTAGAATTTTACTTCAAGCACGATTTCCCTTTTCACCTCTTAAAACTGAATTAATATTTACATTTCGTTTAGGTAGATAAAACCGGAAAAAATAGAAGATACAGTGACCTAGATGTGCTCAAACATTTTGATCTTATACAATTTTTCTTTCTTGCAATCAGGTGTTGATGCTTGATGCATGATGAAAATTCAACTTTGGAGCACACAAGCTTAGACTTTGAACGATTTATATTTTTCTTTTTTGTCAGTAAGCATCTTTTGTAAAAACAAGTTAGATGGGAACATCGATTACAAAATGTTATGTCCAACTAGTGTATATTTGGCTCATGGAATTATTATAACTTATGTGCTATAGTTTTATAATTCTAATTCTTTTGTGTTGTTTGAATTTCGTGATGATTTTGAACTGCATTATGTAAAAATGATAAATGCTGATAGATGCAGCTCAACAACTCTACAGAAACGCTGTGATATATTTTGAAAACGCTGTGATATGTAGAGAGTAACAACTTTTCTAACCAGAAATAAACGTTGTAATATATGATGGAAAACACCGTGTTATACGAATGGTCATAACATTTCTTGACGTTATAAAATCTTGTTATATATGTTGAAAATGCTATAATATATGGACGCTGACAATGATTATATCCGTTTTAAAACGCTGTTGTATATTCTAACCAACGCTGTGGTATGAAGCCGATAACAACGTTCTAATCCATATAAAACGCTGTTATATATGTGATGACGAAAGAATAATTTGTGTTAGCTATGCAAAAACAACTACACAAAGCGCTGTATAAACATAATGACAATGCCAATTAAAACGTTGTACAAGACATAACAACAACACCAACTAAAATGATGTAGTATCTCCTTTTTCTACAGCGTTTTCAAAGTAATGTGGTAGTCCCCATGACCTATAACAGCGTGTCTTTAGACAGCGTTCTTCGAAACACTATAAAATTATATAACAGCGTTTTTTCAACGCTGTCAATGAACATATTTCTTGTAATGTAACATGATATGAATTGTTTGAATTGAGATATAAGATTTGATTTAAATTGTAGAAATTGAATTTTGGACCAAGATGTTGGATTTTATGAATCGACTTAAAATGAATTTTTAAACTGAAATTGGATTAGGTGAATTGTCTGAATTTGGAATTTGACGAAAATATTTCAAAGTAAAATAGAATAGAAGTTAAATATTTTAGTATTGATTTATACTATAATTTGAGACATTTAAGATATGATATTCTAATTCGATTTGGTTAAAGAAATTTAAGTAAGTTGTTTTCAAACTTAAATATAATTGAAGTTAGATATTTAATTTTGATTGCAAATTTGAATCTGGGATTCCATATAAATGATTTTGAAGTGATAATAAAATAACCACGGCATGGAAAATGTAAACGTTTGGTTGTTAAAGAGACTGAGATCGGCTATTGTTATACTCTCTGCCAATAGCGAAAACTACTTTAATAACTGTGTATGTGGTGGAGAATCCAGAATGAAGTAAGCTGGTTTGGCGAACGCTACTGGAATGAAGTAAGAAAATGACGGTGGATGTCTTTGACCTTTGGGTCATCATTAAAATAACTAAAACAGGGATATACCCGACCAAGTGAGGTTAGCTACCCCCATCGGCAACACTTCTTCTGTAACACCCCATAATTGTAAAGGACATTACAAAGATAAACTAAAAGATACTTAATTAAATATTGGGAATTAAGTAAAATGGAATGTACCATTACATTCATCTCGTAATTCTACTTAAGATAAACTCTGATTTTCCGTAAAACGGACATTGTATGAGGTAGCTATAAAGGTTAGAAGTTTTATACATATAGGACAAATATATATACATATATACATATATATATATATATATATATATATCATCTAAGAAAATTCAAATAAGATTAAATGAATTGAGCGGGAGAACCAAGCGGGAACAGGACCCGTTGGGTCTAACCCAAACTTGGGTTGGGTCGATTTGTAGGTTGACCGAAGGCCACGTGGGTCGACCTAGGTGAGGATGGGTCGACCCAACGTGGACCTGGGCGAATTCGTTTTGCTGAACATGGACATTTTCATGGCTTGGTTCAGTGGCGTAGGCTATATATAGGACAACATTTCTATTGTTTTTATTCACCTAAAACAATGGAGACAACGAGATGCTCCCCAAGCTTGGATTGAATTAGCCTATTTTCTTCAACAACAACTTATACGCATACAAGAATTTCTTCTACAACTTCAGCATACTATTCTCTGTTCTTTAGATCCAGTCTCTGTGAGTTCGTATTACTTTTAGATATAAACATTTAACAGGTAATTCTAGCATGTATACAAATCTGGATCTAAAACTATACCTATTAAGAATCTGATTCATACTTAATCAGTCCTGTTATTACGTGTATCCCTGATCTGCTATTCAATTCTTATATGCTTATTTCTGATATGCCTATTTCTACTATCATATGCCCCTCTTTGTTATTATATGCTTAATTTGTTTTATGCCTATTATTTTACTCTCTCTCATTCCCTTTTTATTTTAGTAGCCTAATCTACCTTCGAACCTAGGCCGATACCGCTGAAATAGGCATACGAACGAAATGGGGTTAAATTAGGAATGATTGGGACTGATAATCTGGGGCATAATTGTACTATGAATCACAATTGGGATTTGGGAGCATAAACTATACTATGAAATATGACTAAAATCTACGGCAATATCTTCAACTATGAATTATGAATTATGTTTAAGGGAATATAAATATGTAGGTTAATTTAATGATTAAGTGATATATGTTAATAAAACTGTAAGTAAACTGTGAAACATGTTGGGGTTGTGCATACCTATTAACCTGTAATACTTAACCTTCTTAATCTGTGGGGGTTACATACATATAAACCTATTAATATGTGGCTTGTTTAATCTGTGGGCGGGGTTAAGTAAACATGTTGAATCGGTGGGGCTAAGTAAATTTGTTAAATCTGTGGGGAAGGGGGTATACGAGCCCGTTAAATTTACCTTGCTTTATCTGTTGGGGTTCTGCGGGCTTGTTAATCTGTTTGGCATAACCTGACAAAATCCTACTTAGTTGGGGATGTAAGCCTAAATGGTGGCTTGTTTCACCTGTTGTGTGGGGGCCATAGCAGTCATTAACCCATTTTGGTATTATAGGGGGGACCCCGCACTAGGTAGGGGTCATGGCACATTTACTGAACTGATTATAAAAGGTTCATTTGGGGATACATGCTCTGATGGCACGTTCCAACAGAGTCATGTGCACGCATAGTGTTAACCGGCCTTTTGGTCCGGTTCCCAAAAGTACACAGGACATGCTCAACTCGGCCCATCGTATGGAGTCAAGGCCAGGAGGATGTCTAGGAGCAAAAGAAACAGGTTGAAGAGAGATCGCGCCAAGAAACGACCTCGTAGTCCGATCCATAAACCCGAACCGCGAGCCACCAGAGTGCCTATGCCCAGGGACTTCACACCCCCCCCATAAGGCGACCTTCGTACCCTTCGGGGTACGAATTTCGCACCCCGCCGGCTGTGAAATTCGCACCCAGCAGGGTGCGAAATTCATACGCAGCTGGATGCAGAATCCGCACCCAGCCAGGTGCAAAATTCACACTCAGCCGGGTGCGAAATTTGCACCCTGCAGGGATGCGAAATTCGTACCCTGGGGTGCGAATTTCACACCCTTACAGGCCAGACTTTCGCACCCCTCATAGGGGAGAATTTCACACCCCACGAGGTGCGAAATTCGCACCTCGGGGGCAGGGTGCGAAAATCTGGCATGTGTATGAGTCAAGTGCGAATTTCTGGGTGTGGGGGTCCATTTTCACCTACTCCTACCTACTCACACATACTCCTACCTAATCCTTGTCCTATAAATACCCATAGCTTCACACTTCAAAGGGGTTGGATTTTGTGACCTTGAGACTTCATGAGAGCTCCATTAATGACATCTCCACTTTGAGGAAGAAGAAGAAGGGCAAAAGTGTCTTTTTCCTACATTCCGCAATATATGCCAATAATGACATCATATATGATAATGATGACATCACCTTACTATAAGCAAGTGTAATGATATGTCATGTGATGGGCTCAACCTTGTAATCTTTTGTGGTCAATAAAATTCCAACAACGCATGCTTCAAAGTGGACGTAGACCCCTCACGAGGCCGAACCACTATAAATCTCTTGTATTATTTACAGCTTTTCGCTCTAGTCTATACGACCGAATTAATTATTCCTAGTAATTGGAATCTTTGGTGTTTACAACATTTTTTGCCGTCAACATTTGGTGCTTTCATTGAGAACTCAAATTTTGCGCCTTTGTCGCATGTTGTCATCTCGACCACCGACGAGCTTGAGGTTCCTTGCTAAACCTGCTATCGAGTCCACTTACGATGGCAAAGTGACCAAAGAACTCAATGGACGGATCTTCAGCTGCAGCCGAGGCCGGGACATCCCAACAACCTCAACCGGCGAATATCCCGGCTACTAATGAAACCATCCCTCCTATTGTGGACCCTAAAGCTCCCGCGACACAAGCTCAAATCCATGCACTCAATGAGAAATATAATAACACAACGATCGAGCATAATTAAGCATTAAGAAATAACATCAAACTTATGCGACAACTTCAAGAAAGTCAGCGCATCGTCGCTCGACTTCAACTAACTCGGAACAATGCTCGACCCCGACCAACTATATCGGAAACTTCTTCTTCCGAGTACAGGGGCCCACATCAAAGGAAGAGGTTCAGCCTCATCAACAACGTCGCTGCCCGCACCAATGCCCTCGGCGACGGTAACGGCAATGGATACGCTAACGGCAATGGGAACGGCAACGGCGACCGAACTACAGTCACATATAGTGGAGGGGCACAGTACCGAGACTGCTCTTGCTTAATCCTCAATGACGGACCAGATCCTACAAATCAACCTCTTCCTTGACATAACCTAATGGTCGCTAATCAGGACGATGGCCCTGCTATTCCAACGGCCTGCGCTCCTCCAGAACAGGATCTGCATCACCCTGCTCCACCTCACCATCCACACCAGGACCCAATCATAGATGTCGAGGACATGGAGGAGGACGATCCGGACATCCATCATAGAAGACGCCCTTGCAATAGAACTTCAGAACCTTGCCAAAACCCATGGATCCCAATGGAGGACCCCCATCCAACTTACCTTCCCAACATGGTCCGAAGGATAATTAGGGAGATGCGAGGAAATGTGCACGATTCATGGGAAGCGCACATTAGGCGTAACCCCTTCACAAGAAGGGTGAACGAAGATGAATGGCCATGACGCTTCAGAATGCCGCAAATGCCGCTTTACGACGACACTACTGACCCCTATGCTTTCATCAATCAATATAAATGGCAAAGGGACTCGAGTCAGGACAATGATCCAGTCAAATGCAAGTGTTTCCCAGTCTTCTTATCAGGAACCGCTCTGTTATGGTTCTCTCACCTCCCACTCGATTCCATTAACAACTTCGGCCAGTTAGCGACATAGTTGATCAAACAATTCAGGATGCACATACCAACTCCGAAGAAATCCCTCACCCTTTCCAACTTATACCAAGGGACCGCTGAGTGGCTCAAAAGCTACCTTTCTAGGTTCAACATTGCCCTCGCCGAGGTCAAGGATCCGGATCCTCGCACCGTACTCTTTTAATTAGCAAAAGGTGACCTTCCTACTTTCGAATTTGGAGCATGGATTGATCGGAAGAAGCCAAAAAGCCTTGATGCCTTCTATGAGAAGGCGGATCAGTACTTATGCCAAGAAGAGGCAAGACACAACCGACTCTCAGCCACCAGTCCCTCCAATGACCCTCAAGAAGGCTCAGCGAATAACAACCTCAGACGGAAACAAGTAAGAGAGCCCTTTGATCAGAACAGGGGCAGATCCTAACAGACAAAGGCCGAACAATGGTAGGCAAGATGGTCGGAACAACGATCAGTCCCCAACCGAGCCAAAAAAGCCCGGCCCTTACCGAGCCTTCGAGACATACACCGCTCTAAACAAGGATCTAGAAACAATCTACTTGGATACATGCAACACTTTGTCATACAAGAAGTCGCGCACCAGGGAATCAACCGACCTTGAGAAAAACATTGGAAGGTATTGTTGATACCATGACGTGTATGGCCAAAAATACCGATGAGTGTCGCTAGCACAGGGACGCGATCGAAATACTTATCCGTGAGAAGCAACTAGAGAAATATGTCCAATAACCTTTTCCTCCCGAGTCCAATTCTAATCCTCAGGCACCGACGCCTAAAGCAGCCGCCAAGGCAGCTCCAGGCCCATCTAACCTAAGGCGTAGGATCGTAATCAACACCATATGTGGCAGACTTTATCCCACACATGACAGATTCCGAAAAATGGAAGAGTATGTTAGTTCAATAAAGCATGCTACTTATGAAACTTGCTCTACACCTAACAAATCCGTCCCAGCCAAGCTCCAAAAGACCATGCGGGACGACATCGTTTTCCGTGAAAGAGATTCCGCTGGGGCGGAAATCCCAAGCACTGATCCACTGGTTATCATGGCTCAGATCGGCGCCGCTTCCGTCCAAAAGGTATTAATTAATTTTGAAAGCTCAGTCAACATCATTTTCAAAGCTGCTTACGACCAGATGAAGTTAGAAACAAATGACTTAAATCCATGTCGTACCACGATCCATGGCTTCAATGGGCTTCTAGTTCCCTAGTTGGAATGATCGATTTACCAGTGGAGTTAGGTGAGGGGGATCAGAGCCAGGTCCGAATCCTCACTTTCGTGGTTATAGACATTGATTCCCCCTACAATGCCTTCTTTGGACGCCCTTTTCTCATGGAGTTTCGGGTCTGCATGTTGCCATAGTCTCTCCTAATGATATTTCTAACCAAAAAGGGATTGGAACAGTCAGAGGCGACCAAGTAAGCGCTATAGAATGTTACGCAATAGAATGGAAGAATGCACGCAATAAGGACAAGGGAAAGGCAGTTCCCGTACCTTCTTGCGCCAAGACTATCTCAGCATAGCAATCAATGGCATCTGGGCCTTAGCTCAGGTGCCACTGCCATCTTTCCGAAGACCTCGACCCACAGAAGGATGAAGAGCCCGAGTACGAGAGGGCTACCCCAGTCGAATCTACAGTGGATATTCCCGTTAATCCCGATGATCCATCAAGGGTGCTAAAGATAGGATCACAACTCCATCCCGTGGTCAAAGAGGATCTTGTAGATTTCTTAAAGGAAAATTTGGATGTGTTTTCATGGAATCACTCTGATAGGAAAGGCATCAACCCTGCAATCGCTTGCCATTGTCTAAGTATCGACCCTACGACAATTCCAGTCAAGCAGAAGCGCCGCTTCTTGGGACCCAAGAGGTCCATAGATCTTGAAGATAAGTTAGACCGTCTACTCGACAACAACTTTATTCGCGAAGCCGATTATCCCGAGTGGGTCTCCAACCCAGTTTTGGTCAAAAAGGTCAACGGAAAATGGGGAACGTGTGTCGACTTCTCCGACTTAAACAAGGCATGTCGTAAGGACAACTTTCCACTCCCAAAGATCGACCGACTTGTTGATTCAACCATGGGATACCAACTACTATCTTTCATGGACACCTACTCATGATACAATCAGATCCCAGTGAACCTTCACGACCAGGATCATACCTCCTTCATAATGGACCTCAGACTTTGAGGCTATCGCGTCATGCCCTTCGGCCTCAAGAATGTCGGGGCTACTTAGCAGCGAATGGTTAATCGACTCTTTAAGAACCAAATCGGAAAGACCATGGAGGTGTACGTGGACGACATATTGATAAAATCTAAAGTATCAAGCAGCCACGTCCGTGACCTCTTTAAAATGTTCGATATCCTCCGCTAGTACGACATGAAACTCAACCCCTTGAAATGCTCCTTAGGAGTCGCTTTAGGAAAATTCTTGGGTTTCATGCAACTCCCGGGGAATTGAAGCCAATCCAGAAAAAATCCAAGCTATTCGGGACATCCAAATCCCCAAGAACATCAAGGATGTCCAAAGTTTAAATGGAAAGGTTGCCTATTTAAGTCCGTTCATATCCAAGCCTACCGACAAGTGCATTCCTTTCTTCGACTTACTTCAAAAAGGGAAATGCAATTTCGAGTGGACCCCGAAATGCATTTCTGCATTCAAAGAACTTCTGGATCACTTAGAGTGACTACCTATCCAATCAATGCCTGTAGACCATGAGGACTTATACATTTGTTTGGCTGTTTCTACATAGACAATCAGCTCAGCATTAATCGGCCTTGAGGACCGCATTCAACGGCCCGTCTACTACATAAGCAAACGATTGACAGAGGCAGAGAAGAATTACCCGAAGATGGAAAAGCTGACATTCTGCTTGCTCATTTCCTCTTGGAAGCTTCGACCATACTTCTAGTCTCATCCTATAAAGGTTTTCACCGATCAGCCACTAGGACCGGTCCTGCAACGACCCGAAGCGTCAGGGCGGCTATTGAAGTGGAGTATGGAGTTGAGCCAATTTGAGATAACATTCATTCCCCGCCGAGCCATCCTCGACCAAGCTCTCGCTGACTTCATAGTCGAGTTTACTGCCCCCGTGGAGACTCCGGCGGAGAACACGGAAGCTCTCAGCACCCAATGGAAACTGTTCGTGGACAGGTCTTCCAACAACAAATGCTCTAGGGCCGGAGTCATGTTCATCACCCCCGAGGAACGCCGAATATGCTACGCACTAGAACTGAATTTCTCTGCTACAACAATGATGCAGAATATGAAGCCTTGATAGCCGGACTCAGAATCGCGATCGAACTCAAACTAAAGAAAATCCAAATCTTCTTCGACCACAACGCATCGTGCGTCAAACACAAGGGGAATATCAAGCTAAGGGGGAACGACTCGTCCTGTACTTAACCAAGGTCCAGGAATTACTCACTCACCTCGATCACTTCATCATCACTCACATATCCCGAGAATAGAATGAAAAAGCAGATTCACTAGCCAAGCTAGCAAGCTCCGAGGACCCGCAACTCTTAGGGTTTTCCCCTGTCGAAGTGCTCAACTCCCCTAGTATTAAGCAAATTCAAACTGAGGCGATCATGAACACCGAACCCGAACCTCAATCTTGGATGACATCAATCAAGAATTACCTACAGCACGGAACCCTTTCGGGGAGCTACAAGGAAAGACAAGCGCTCACTTGCCAATCGGCTTGCTATCTTCTTATAGATGAGGTGCTCTATCGTAGAGGTTTCTCCATCCCACTGCTCAGATGTGTAGCCCATCATGATGCCATCAAAGTCTTAACCGATGTACATGAAGGGGAGTGCGGCGACCATACTGGAGGGCAAACCCTGGACAGAAAAATACTTAGACATGGTTATTACTGGACCATGCTCAATCAAGAAGCCGCAGACTATGCTCGCAAGTGCGACAAGTGCCAGCGCTTCTCAAAGATCCTGAAAGCCCCGCCTAGCTAATACAAATGGTCATCCCATGGCCATTCACCATGTGGGGAATCGACATCATTGGAACTCTTCCAATGGCCAGAGGTGGGGCATGATACGCCGTCGTCGCAGTTGATTATATTACCAAATGGGTAGAGGCCAAAGCTCTCGCTATGATTACTATCAAGAAGATAATCAGCTTCGTTGTACACAACATCATTACTCAATATGGGGTTCCTCAAGCCATAATTTCTGACGACGTCACCCAATTCGAGAGTGCTGAATTCAAAGCCTTCTGTCAGTGGCACAACATCGAAAAGAGATTCTCGGCAATGGCTCATCCTCAAGCCAATGGGCAGGTCGAAGCGGTCAATAAAGTCATTAAGTCCGTCATCAAGAAGCGCCTGGAAAAGGCTGGGGGCATGTGGGCGGTTGAACTTCCTCTAGCCCTATGGGCATACAGAACCACCCACAAGATTGCAACCAGACACACTCCCTTCGCCCTAGCCTATGGATCATAAGCCGTCATTCCTATTGAACTCAAGCTTCCATCTCATCGAGTCACCTATTTCGATCCAAGGACAAACCGATTTACTTTTAGGATCACTTGACTTGCTGGAAGAGAAAAGGAACAAAGCTGATCTCCGAGCAGCAGCCCAAAGGCAACGAGTCGCCCGATACTTCAATTCCAGGGTTCGTCATAAGGACCTCAATGTCGGTGACCTCGTCTTAAACGGATCTTCCCTTCACCGACGGGCCTCGCCCCTCATTGGGAAGATCCATACTCCATACAATGGAAGCTCAGCAATGGATCTTTTAAACTTGCAACCGTGGACGGAGCTGAACTCCCAAGGGCATGGAACAATGAACATCTCCGCTGCTACTTCACATAACTTAGTATATGGTTATTTACGCTTTCCAACAAAGTTTTGTTTTCTAACAATTCAATGCATTGTAAAGGCTATGACTGCCAAAGTTATTAGTGGAAATGATGTTCAACTTCCCCTCCCTTCATGTCTATGTTTACTCCACACATGACACATTTGATTAATCTTGACAACTAGCTTACATTCAAATAGTCGATTGTCGTATCGGCCCCCAAGTATGGCAGTTGGTACCATCACCCAAGCCTCGAGCCAACCTCGAGGCCAAAACACAATGGCTACGATCGGCACCCCGAGCATGGGAGCCAACAACGCTACTCGAGTTGCCGGCCCGCCGCGTGACCGAGTATAAATAACCACGAATTCGAATCTCGACCCCGTGCCGAGACCGAGGATAAATCGTTCCGCGCCCAAGTCCCAAGCGACTTGGGGCCACCCAACAACTAGGCGGAGTGATGTAAATCCCTCTCTCGGCTAAGGGTACCAGTCGAATCACCGAGACCCACCTTTAAATTGTTTCTTCCCCGAAGCTCTCAAGGCTAAGGGGTAGCCCATAGCCACGATCGGACCCTACGGGCTGATGATCCGGGCTTCTCTTCTCAGGTGAATAAACGACACCTGCGGCTCGCCTCAACCCAATGAACTACGGGAGAGCCATACACCGGACGGACCACACAATGCGACATCATACGCCTTCGCTACACTCGGGATTAACCCTGGGAAACCCAAACACAGCAGGCGCTCAACCTGGCTTCGCAAACTATGAGTTTCCTGAGCTGAGGGAAACTTACTAGAAGCCTGCGCTCTATCACAACCCTCTGGGATAACTGACCCAGAGCGTGGTACACAATCACACCCCTCTGGAATAATCGACCCAGAGCATGGTACACAATCGCTTTTTTGTTAAGTGTAACAATAAGTATGCTTATGCAAGTATGGGACGCCGGAAAACATAAGAAGAACATCCAAACACTTGACACAAATCGCGATCTTTACTAATTCATATTCCATTTCAACACACACACATTAAAAATAGACTACATGTCTAACATCTTTCTTTCTAATGATAGGGTGCACATGAGAACCACACCGTGTCTTGAAAAACCAAAAGCGAGGGTCGTGCTCGTGTAAACTATCGGCCTACACTACCAAAATAAACTGTAACTCCTACTTAGGTTACTAACACTAGTCATGTTTCTTCCTCTTGTTCTTGTTCTTTTTTGCAGATTCAATGCTTGACGGTTAATCCTTTGCACCAGGCCTCTTCTTGCTAGACCTGCTCCTCCCATCTCGGCCCTTCCAAGAAGTAGTCGATTCATGAGAAGCCGAGAGATGTCTCTCGCCCATCCCATCGCTACTAGAGGCCTCGGTAATATCAATAAGGGTGGCATGCAGTGTAGGCTTGGGGGTACTCCCAGCAGCGAGGCCGACCCCAGCGTCGCTCGTCTCCAGGACCACCTTGCTTTCCCGCTCAGCTTTCTCCTTGGCCTCTTTGGCAGCTCGCCGCGCAGCGAGCTTCTAGGACCTATACGGCGTGACATCACCAGCCTTGGTTTTTTCGAGGGATTCAGTAGTCCTCTTCTGGGCTTCCTCATCCTCCTTCTTCTTATGGGCCTCCTCATCAACCTTTTTCTTCTCGGCCTTTCTCTTTGCAACCGTGTCGGCGGCTCTCGCCTCAACATCCTGCCTGGTCTTCATTGGGACCTCCTTCCTGGCAGCCTCGTCATGCTCTCACTTCTCCTCCACTTCTTCGCTCTTAGCCACCATCTTTGCTTTTTGAGCTTCCACCATAGCCGCCATCGAAGTCACGTCGGCCTCCACTGGACCTCTAGCAAGAAAAATCTGTTCGTCGACCGTCTCCCCTTCATCCAACAGACCCTCATAAAGACTGGTTGTTATCCATATATCCGAGAAGGTGTCGAGCTAATCACCTCCTTCTCCGAACTGCGCTTCTGCAGGCTCTCGCCCAGACTCAGTCACTTTTGGGACCATGAGGGCAGGGCCCGATGTCATGGTCAGTGTAAGAAGGGATGCATGGTAAAAACACAACCGTTTAGTCCGTGAATTCGGTAATCACGTCATCCTCTGGAATGCATTGTAAAGGGAATTTACCTCCGGTCAGAGATGGCGTGGGAAGATTAGAAGGGCCACTCGGTAGGCAATGTGAATCTAGTCTCTCCTAGCCCCGGTGATCAGGGTCATACTCAATCGAAGCCCAAGTTGAAGCTGCAGGATCACTCAACATACCCGATTCAGGGGCCAGTGGTCAATAGGAGCTTGCTTCTGCAAATATCTTTGCAACCACAACACTCTCGGTCACAATGCACTTCCCTTTCTCAGCAATGAGCTTCTCCAGCCTCTCTCTTTTAGCATCCTCAAGCAACAGTCTCCTACCCTCCTCCAGCTTCTCGCGCTCCTCGACCGTCAGGAGATCAATCGCGAGCAGGCATTCTTCTAAAGTCCCCGCAGCCACTTGGCGCAGATAGGCTTCGTATGGAACCAACCTCTCCCAAGTCTGAGATAGTTATCTGGGATAATCATCAACCCACGAGAGTCCATGGAATCTCAGGACCCTAACATACATGTTTCAGATATCCTCCTCTATAGACGATTGCACTCGAAACTCTGTATTCTCCAGCTCCTCTATCAATTGTTTTACCTCTCTTAGGTGTGCCTCTCTAAACCGTCCATTGTGCCTAACACATCCCGATTACAGGCCTCCGCGTCTTCCTTGGCCTTTTTCATCTCCTCAAGCTGTCTTTTCAGGCTTTCATTCTCCGCTCTCAGAGCCTCGTTGTCAGTTTGGAGATCGAAGACTCGCGTGTTTTCCCTTTCCAGATCGGTGCATATTTTATCCACCTTGGCCTTGTCCATCTTTACGACCGTGTTCTAGGTAGTTAGGTCGGGTATAGTTTCCATGAAAACAGAGTAGCAGTGATCGGTCTCCCTCTTGAGAGCCTCATACCCTCGCCTCATCTCAGTTGAAAACAACGAGATCCGCGAGTTAGTGTTCAAAGATACAAGAACAAGTAAAGGAAATTTTCCAATACAACAGATAGACTTACCTGTCTCCTTTTCTAAATTACCAACGGTGGTCTTCTTACAATCAATAATCAGTTATTGATTGATCAACTCCAAGTTCTTCTTCTTGATCAGCTCCGACAGATGAAAAGAATAGTTGGTAAGTTCATTGGTCTGATGTTACATAGCCTTCACGTGCATCCATATTTCCTCGGACTCCCTAGATGGGGCGGGGCGGAGATCGGGGTGAAACTTCGGCTCATCAAAGTAATGACGAGGGAAGTAATGTTTCAAGAATGCTCTCCGCTCCTCTATAGGAAGTGCTAAAACCTGAGCCTCTGTCAGATCTCCCATCTCTATCACAGTCGCCTCATCCAACCCTGGCCGAGCAAGCGATGGCTCCTTCCCCTTAGTAGGCTAAACAGGAGCCTCAGGAGCGGTGCAAGAAGGAGTTGTCGATGACACATGACTCGATCCCCCTAAGTTAAGTCGGGAATCTCCAGCAGACACTCGGACTGGAGGATGGGGAGGAGAAGACGAAGGGAATTGGGGTCTATCGGATTGACGGCTCTCACTGCCACGGTCATGTGAAGGTAGGGCCTCACTGTATAAGCTAGCCCCTCTTCTAAAGGCACCAAGAAAAGCACTCTGAGGTCGTTGCCGGTCTCCAGGTCCATGACTTCATCCTCCATGTCCTCTAACCATATCACCTGTTACAAGAAAGAAATAAGACCAGTCAAGTCGCGCATTAAGAAGAATCGATATGCTATGCAGTGATTATGAGTGTATGCCCTAGGTGTTCTCTCAACAAACCGGATTGCGTTCCACTCAAAGGAGTTAACTCCCTCGCGACAAGAGCTAAGTCTTCCATGCCAGTCAGAGTCGGCCACAGGGATATGTCCTGGTCAAATTTATTTAAGCCATCAAACTGGCACTCATCTTCAAGTGGGGCCGCAACCCGAGGAGCAGTCACTGGAGACAATGGCCTGATTGAGGCCCCCGTCTGCCCCGACAGAAGCGAGACGGGAACATTCATTGAGCCCTTGTCCCCAGACGCGACCTCCTCACCGCGAGCCCCACCTTCACCAACATCTCCTTGGAACTTTACAGCCTTTTTTGGCTTGGCCCCCGCAGCGGGTAACTTCCTCTTTTGACCACGAGTTGTAGGGCCTTTCTCCATGACCATTTTTGGCACACTACTTGCCATTGTGGGCCTAATTATAGCCCGATCATCTGGGAGTAGCCCAGCGCGGTGAAGGCGCTCTTGACTTGTCACGGTATCAGTTTTGCGAAACTCTTTGGGGATCGCTCGTAGAGCATTAAGACGTTGCTGGTGACCCTCACCAGTAGGTGCCTCTGGATTTCCTCGCGCAATCAAAAAATAATAAGACATGAGATCCAATAGTTTTATAGTTGGGAATGGAGTTCGAAGATACTTAATCACTGACGGCCTGGGCCACTTCCCGAGAAAGAATTTGGTGGCGGCTGGCGCTTCCAGGAACCATCGAGAAGGTGATCCGCTAAACGTTCTCCTCAGGCTGAAAAATAATGAATTTCCTCTCTGGTAGGTTCCATGTGCAAATACTCTCAGTATAGAACGTACGTGCCTAAGAGCGAGGAATAAGCATCCAGATATAGTTGCGAAGGTGCGAGGCGGAAGTAGGAAAGCATGTCCCTAATAAAGTCATTGGCTGGGGGTTCGCATCTCGCAAAACAAGCTTGTCTATTCCAAGCAGTCAAACCCTCGGGCGGTGCATGAGCACTGTCACCCTCACCCGGTGCGTGGGCATCGCCCACCGGTATATTGAACCGCTTCATTTTCATGACTGCTGTAGCATCTGGGCGCGATGGTACCGAGTCCGTCGGATTTTCTAAGATAACAGTGTTATGCAACATATCCGGAGCTACCGGAGTCGCCGGTACATCTCCACCCATAATATTCACATTCTCAATCTCTTCACGTATAACCAGAGCGTATAGCCTCTCAATTTGTTCCCCGTGATCAAATACTTCGGGTGAACTGGCTGATTGAGAACGAACTGATCCTTTGGTAGTCTCAAGCTCGCTGCCACTCGAGCTATCACTGTTACCAGAGTCAGATGTATGTGACGATGGAGGGGAAGCCTCGGCCTCTAAGGTCTTCCCGGTCTTTGATCTTGTTTGCATCGTTAGCTATACTTTAATACACTAGTATTAGACATCACAAGAGAATAAACTGTACCCCTCATGTCGGTGAAAACTAACAAGTGTGTGCGGTGTCATGCAAAGTCAAGATGAACAGAGAAAACTTAAACATGCCAACAATTTGGTCACAGTTTGAGTATATGCACTATCTTATGTGAAAGGTCCAACTCCATGTCCGTACAGTTAACTGCGTGTGCACTAGGTGCAGTCATGCAAGCAAATAAGTGGTATACAAAACTAAGGGCGGGGAGTCAGGAGATTGAAGTTCTGTAAAAGAGAAGCAACACCCCGCCAAGGGGTAGCATGAAGCAACCATGCCAGGCAGACCTAGCAGGAGAATCAAACCCACTGCAGGGTTCAGAAACTCGAACCTCCCTCGGGATTCGAGAATTCGAACCTCACGGGGTTTGGAAATTCGAACCCCGGAGGTTCGGATATTCGAACCCCATCAGGGTTTGAAAATTCGAACCCTAAGGTTCGGAAATTCGAACCACAGAGGTTTGGATATTCGAACCCCTTCAGAGTTTGAGGATTCCAATCCCCAGGTTCGAAATTCGAACCCCTCGAGGGTTCGAAAATTCGAGCCTCCGAGGGGGTCGATTTTTCGAGGCTCCTCCAGAACTCGACCCTTCAACCTCCCTCCTCCTTCCCTCCTTCGACCCATTCATTACCTAGGTTCGGTTAAAAGTGTTGAGTTCTGAAGCTTTCACAACAATGGCGGCCAAGGAAGGAAATAACTAAAGGAAGGAAATGAGGAGGAGGCCATTTATAATAAAAAGGGAGAAGTCCCTTGGTCTTCCCCAAATCTCGAACCCGCGGGTTCGAAATTTCGAACCCACGAGTCTTGAAATTTCGAACCCACTGGGGGTTCGAATTTTCGAACCACTAGGATTCAAGATTCCGAACCTCTATAGTTCAGGGGTTCAAACCAAAAAAAAGAAGAAAAAGATAAGGAGAGAGACTAGGCTCAAAGCGCCACACCACGCGCTCACGTACACGTATTCCATGCATATACCGACCGCCGCAAACATACGGAGGTAATGCATTACAAACACTTAAAAACGTGGGCACTTCGTCGCACCAACACCAGCTCGCTCGCAAGTCCGCAGCGAATGAGCCCTACAACTAACATATGTTCTTCTTTAACAGGACAAGTCGACAACCTGACCACTCTCTTAACCAATTCAAAGCACATCATGTCAAGACAAGACGTACTTTGGGAGGCAAATGTTAATCGGCCTTTTGGTCCGGTTCCCAAAGGTACCCAGAAATGCTCAGCTCAGCCCATCGTATGGAGTCAAGGCCAAGAGGATGTCTAGGAGCAAAAGAAATAGGTTAAAGAGGGATCACGCCAACAAAAGACCTCGCAGTCCGAGTCGTAAACCCGAACTGCGAGCCACCAAAGCGCCTAGGCCCAGGGCCTTTACACCCCCCATAAGGCGACCTTCGCACCCTTTGGGGTGCAAAATTCATACCATACCGGGTGCAATATACGCACCCCGCCGGGTGCGAAATTCACCCCCAACAGGATGTGGAATTCGCACCTCGCCAGGTGCGAAATTCTCACCCAGCCAGGTGCGAAATTCGACCCTGGGGTGCGAATTTTGTACCCGTGTAGGCCATATTTTCGCACCCCCATGGGCGGCGAATTTCGCACCCCGGGGGCGAGGTGCGAAAATCTGGCATGCGTATGAGCCAAGTGCGAATTTCTAGGTATGGGGGTCCATTTTCACCTACTCCTACCTACTCCCACCTACTCCAACCTAATTCTTATCCTATAAATACCCCCATAGCCTCACACTTCAAAGGGGTTGGATTTTGTGACCTTGAGACTTCATGAGAGCTCCATTAATGACATCTCCACTTTAAGGAAGAAGAAGGGCAAAAGTGTCTTTTTCCTATATTTCGCAATATATGCCAATTATGACATCATATATGATAACGAGGACATCACCTAGTCAATAAGCAAGTGTAATGAGATGTCATGTGATGGGCTCAACCTTGTAATCTTTTGTGATTAATAATATTCCAACAACGCTTCAAAGTGGACGTAGGACCCTCACGAGGCCGAACCACTATAAATCTATTGTGTTGTTTACCGCTTTCCGCTCTTATCTGTACAACCGAATTACTTATTCCTAGTAATTGGAATCTTCGGTGTTTACGACATTTTTTCCGTCAACACATAGGTCCAGCGTGCTTAGGAAAATAAGTCGTTATAAATAGGCATGTGTCCTTTTGGTGGTTGCCACTTCAGGAAGTAATACACCTTACTGTGGGGTCGACACATGGAATTTACGTGGTAGGGAGCCGATCGCTGGTGTAGTAATTAGTGTACATCTAGTCCTATTCAGGTACCTTTTATTTCTGTTTGGGGTAACACCCGTTATTTCTATTTAGGTACATGTTATTCCTGTTTGGGGGTAAAAACCATTACTAGAAGTACACCTAAGTTTACCATTTATGTTTCTATTGGGATCATTCTGTTTTTATTAAGTAATTGGAAAACACTTAATATGATATACTAGTATTGGTGCAGAGAAAAGTAATTGAGAACCCTTGTTTATTCTGTTTATCCTGTCCATCGTGTTTACACCTTTTATGCTACTATTATCTCTCATCCAGTTTATTTATTGTCATGGTACTTTTACTTTTTTATATGCTAAAAGTCACTGGACTTAGCATACTTTATGTTTGACCCATTTTGTTTCCTTTTCTCTCTCTTCCTTCTCCCGAGGTTCTCAGGGTGGGAACGCTCAGGCTTGATTAGGACTCTCTACCGTTTATGGTTGGATTTGCTTCTATGTATTGTTTTGACCACTTATCTACTTGTTTATGACTACTTATTGGGACTATGGCTTTTTATTTATGTACTTTGATGGTTTTTAGTAGAAGACAAATGTTTTTATTTGATGTATTTTGTTCCAGTATTTCAGTCTGATGTTGTAACTGGATTTTTAGACCATAATGTTTTCTGCTGGAAAATAAAACTTTAAATTTCCACTGCTATTTTATATATCTGTCTTGTAAGATTTTGTTCTGTTTACCTACAACGCTTCAGGAACTTAATGCATTATGTTAAAGAGTGACATTAATGGACGTGGGGTGTCACATTTGGTATCAAAGCTGAAGGTTACAAGATCGGATAAAAGGTTTTGAATTTTTTTCAAAAGGTTTCAAAAAGAAAGTATTTCAAAAGAAAAGTATGTTTTTGGAAAACATATTCCCAAAGCCATATAAAATATCTTTCGATTCTCTGTTTGAATCCCTTTTCCATTTCTTTTCAGCATGTCTGGGGTCCCGAGAGTGTTCAGATACCGGCTTGGTTCCATAGATATCTTGAGGTTACGGCACCTGCCGGAGGCTAAGCAAACGCTCCTCCCCAAACTGCAGCCGTTGTTTCTCCTCCTTCACGAGCAGATAATTTCTCTAATATATGCAAGGATTTCTGTGTTATGGGATAAAAACCATTCCGAGGAACTGAGAACATTGTGGAAGCATGAAATTGGCTAAAAGAGATGAAGAACTTATTTGGGCTTTTTGCGGTTGATGACTGCTGAAAGATACAGTTGGTTGCATGGCAGATTAAGGACTAGGCTTTATTCTGGTTGGAAGTGATGCAACCAGGGCATCTAGTGGAAACTTGGGATGATTTCAGATAGAGATTCAAGACAAAGTTTCTTTCTCTGGTAGAAGAGAGTATGAAAATGGAGAGCTTTCTGGCACTTCAGCAAGGAAATATGTCTGTCAAAGAGTATGTCAATAAGTTCAATTAGTTAGCAAGGTTTGATCTAGAGCTGGTGAATACTCTGTACAAGAAAGTTTAAGGTTTGCAAGAGGAATGAATCGGCCCCTTCAAGCATTAGCATTATCTACATTCTGATGGGGGATGCTTTTGGGAGACTGGTTGATATGACATTGATGCACGAAGATGGAAAAGAGTAGAAAAAGGAGGCTAAGACCGATGAGACACAAAACAAGAAAGTGTGGACCAAGAAAGAACAACAAAAGAAGGGCGGAAAGAACGACAAAGCTCAAGGAAAAAAGAAATGTCATGGTTATGGGAGCTTGGGTCATTTGGTCAAAGACTGCAGAAAAAGGAAGAATGCTTGCTTCCAGTGTGGTAAGGTCGGACACTATTCTAGGGATTTCCCGAAGAAGCAAGGATAGGACCAAAGGGTAGGATCTTCTGGAGGGCAGGTTCATGCTCTCGAGGCCAGTGTACCGGACAGAGGTAGGAAAGTTTTTGTTGAAGGTTTGATTTCTCTTCCCGATCATCCTATTAGGACTCTTTTTTATTCTGGCGTTTCTCACTCTTTTATATCTGATTATGTGGTTGAGTCTCTACACCTTAGTACTAATATTGTTTCTTATTCCGTTATTGTCTCAAATACCGTTGGGGGCACAGCTCATCTATCTATAATTTGTCGGGGTTTGAGGATATCTGTGTTGGACATCGAGTTTGATTGTGACACATTTGTGCTTGGTTTTATAGGCTATGGTTTGACTCCAGTGATGGATTTGCTAGCCATGTATGGTGCCATTCTGGACTGTGAGAGGAGGGACGTTAGACTTTTGACTTGTCGAGGGAGGATTCTCGGGATTTCCTTGACCCAAAGGGGTCTGTTATGCTTAGTTTCCTAGAATCTCTTGATGCTTCTGTCGATGATTTGTGATGTGTACATGTTGTCTATGAGTATCCGAATGTTTTTGAGGAGGTTATGGGCTTACCTTCAATGCACGAGATTGATTTGCGGATATACTTAGTGGATAATGCGAAGCCAGTCACATTACCTGTGCGCCACATGGTTCCTAGGAAAAAGAGGGAGCTTAGCACGCAAGTTGGGGAGCTACTTGAAAAGGGGTTTATTAGGCAAAGCATATTAGAATGAGGTGCTCCAGTCATCTTTGCAACAAAGGCGGATGGCTCGCTTCGCTTATGTGTGGATTACAGGGAGTTAAATAAGCTCACTAAGAAGAATAGGCACCCACTTCCGAGGATTGATGATCTGTTTGACCAGCTTGTTGGTGCATCTGTTTTCTCTCAGTTAAACTTGACCACGGGGTTTCATCAGCTGAGGGTGGCCAAGGTCAGTATAGACAATACCGCTTTTAGAACTCCAGATGGTTTCATTGAATGGCTAGTCATGCCTTTGGGTTGACGAATGCACCGCATATGTTGTGGATCTGATGAGTATGGTGTTCCGGGAGTTTCTAAATAAGTTCACTGCGGTCTTTGTGGATGACATTCTGATCTTCTCGAAGTGAAGAGCATGCCCTACATTTAGGAGAGGTTTCGAGTACTATCCGAGCGCACCATCTTAAGGCGAAATTCTCCAAATGTCACTTTTGGAGAGAGGAGGTAAGGTTTCTAGGGCATATAATCTGTAAGGATGGGATAGCGGTGGATCTCGCGAAAGTAATTGCAGTTCAAGATTGGAAGGTTCCAAAGAATGCAACGAAGGTGAGGAGTTTACTCTGTTTCGTGGGCTATTATAGGAAGTTTATCAAGGACTTCGTAAAGATATCATCACCACTTATCAGGCTGACGAAGAAGAATCTGACCTTTTCTTGGAGCATTGACTGTGAGGATGCTTTTCAGTGGTTAAAGAGGGCTCTGACAACAGCCCCAGTCTTGAATTTGCCGATGGGAATAAATTGTTCACAGTGTACACTGATGCATGTGGTACAGGACTTGCCGTTTTGATGCAAGAGGGAAGGGTAGTGTGCTATGGTAGTAGACAATTGTGAGTTCATGAGAAGAACTACCCTACTCATGATTTGGAGTTGGCTGCTATAGTATTTGCGATTAAGAATTGACGACATTATCTACTTGGGAAGAGATTCAAGTTGTACGTGGATCATAAATCTCTCATGTATCTGTTCTCGCAAAGGGATCTCAACTTGAGACAGTAGAGATGGATGGAGTTCCTATCATCCTATGATTTTGAGATTGCTTATACCCCTTCCAATGGTAATGTGGTGGCGGACGCATTGAGTAGGCAGAGGATGACTTTGAGTCCTCTATTCATAGAGAGGTGGAGCTTGGAGTACATATCAACCTTCGATTTTAGGCCATCTACGGATCTTACACCTGGTTTGTTGGCATCCTTAGAGGTGCGACTACTCTTATGGATTAGATAGTATCTTCGCAGCAAGAGGACCTATAGATAGCAGACCTCTTGGATAGGCTCAGTAGAGGGGAGACTTTTAGTCACCTCAGTAGATATTCCACGGATGATAGAGGGTGGTTGCGATGGGATGAAAGGCTTTGTGGTCCCCGAGTTGGGATTTTTTTGAACACATTCCTTGAGGAAGCCCATCATTCTAGGATGACTGTTCTTTCGGGTGGTGATAAGATGTATAGAGATATGAAGAGGGTTTTCTTTTGGGCTAGGATGAAGAAAGATGTAGCAGAGTTTGTCTCTCGATGTTTGGTTTGCCATCAAGTTAAAGCTGAACAGAAAAAGCCTGACGGTTTACTTCATCATTTGGAGGCCCCACAGTGGAAGTGGGAGAGCGTCTTTATGGATTTCATCGGTGGTTTGCCTAGATCGTGGAAAGGAAACACCAGTATTTGGGTTATAGTAGACATGCTTACTAAGAGCGCTCATTTCATTCCAGTAAAGAGTAAGAGAATGACAACATGGTTGGCATCAGCTTATCTTCATGAGATAGTCTGTTTACATTGAGTACCTTCTAGTATTGTGAGTGATCGTGACCCCATCTTCATTAGTGAATTCTGGAAGAGCCTGTAAGAAGCATTAGGTACACAGTTATGTTTGAGCACCGTGTATCACCCTCAGACCGATGGGCAGGCTGAGAGGGTGAATAGAGTTATTGAGGATCTTTTGAGGCTGTGTATCCTAGACTTCGGAGGGACTTGGGAAGAGCATCTTTTGTTCGTTGAATTCGCTTACAACAACAGTTATTAGGCTAGTATAGGTGTAGAACCTTCGAGGCATTGTATGGAAGGCCTTGTAGGTTACCGATTTGTTAGTGGGAGTCAACAAATAGGCTTTTACTTGGACCTGAGATGATTAGAGAAACTTCAGAAAAGATTGATCTTATCCATAGACACATGAAGACAGCTCGGGACAGGTAGAATTCCTACATAGATAGAAGAAGGACGATATTGAATTTGAGGTGGGAGGCATGGTTTTCATCAAAGTATCACCGTTGAGAAATGTGGTTTGATTTGGATCTGTATGGAAGTCGGCGCCAAGGTTTGTAGGACCATTTCTCATGGTAGAAAGGATAGGTCAAATGGCCTATAAAGTAAATCTACCGGAGAGATTGGCGGGTGTTCATGATGTTTACCATGTTTCTCATTTGCGGAAGTGTCTGCACGATACAACAGAGGTAGTCAAGTCGAGTATGCTTGAGGAAATAGAGGTAGAATGGGAGGCGACAGTTAGACGAGTTCCTGCCCCGTATACTTGGATAAGAGGTTAAAAAACTTCGTAACCGAGAAGTCAAATTGATGAAAGTTCAGTGGGAGAAAATCGCGAAGATGCAACTTGGGAGACTGAAGACAAGATTCGCGCTTCGTACCCTTCTCTTTTCAAGGGTATGTTCTTAACTTCTTTTTCCAAGAATTTATTCATTCTTGCTTCTGTCATTTGAGTATATCCTATCGATCGAATCTTTGACCTTTAGGTAGAAAACCAATGGATGTAAACGTGTGTTTGAAACATGTTATGTTTAATGAATGCAAGTGGATGTAAGTATTTGTTAGTGGTTGCTTGTGGATGCATACACACACATTAGGCACTAGATTGGCTCGATCACTTAAATATTGCATATGGATGTGTGTGCATTTTAAATTTTTATGGATGAAAATGATTGTATATTTATATGAGTGTTACATTTGGATGGATGATTGTGCACACATATAGAGTTTACATGATATGCTAGGACTATTTGCATAAATATTGGATTCATAGCACTAACATACATTGCATTAAGGAGGTCGATTGAATCAGTAGACCATCTGATTTTGTTTTTTGCATTAGCATAGAGACATATACACACACCTTTGCATATGTTCATATAAGCATTATGAATCTTTTAAGGACAATTGATGTCTGTGATTGATGGATGAGTAGATGGTTGATGGATGTTAGGATAAGCATTCTTCTTAACTTAAAGATTTCAGGGATGATATCCTTTAAGTAAGGGATAATGTAACACCTCATAATTTTAAAGGACATTATAAAGATAAAGTAAAGGATACTTAATTAAATATTGGGAAATAAGTAAAATGGACTGTGCCATTGCGTTCATCTCGGAATTCTACTTAAGATAGACTCCAAGTTTGCATAAAACGGACATCATATGAGGTAGTTATAAAGGTTAGAAGTTTGTATACATATAAGATAATTATATATATATATCAACTCAAAAAATTCAAATAAAATTAAATATAATGAGTGGGAGAACCAAGCGGGAACATGACCCGTTGGGTCTGACCTACACCTAGGCTGGGTCGACTCATGGGTCAACCCAGGTAAGGGTGGGTCGACCAAACGTGGATTTAGGCGAATTTGTTTTGTTGAACATGGACGTTTTTATGGCTTTTATCATTGGCGATAGGCTATATATAGGACAACATTTCTATTGTTTTTATTCACCTAAAACAATGGAGACAGCGAGATGCTCCCCCAGCTTGGATTGAATTAGCCTATTTTCTTCAACAACAACTTATACGCATATAGGAATTTCTTCTACAACTTCAGCATACTATTCTTTGTTCTTTAGATCCAGTCTCTGTGAGTTCATGTTACTTTTAGATATAAACATTTAACAAGTAATCTTGACATGTCTATAAATCTGGATCTAAAAACATACCTGTTAAGAATCTGATTCATAATTAATCGGTCCTGCTATTGCATGTACACCTGATCTGTTGTTCAGTTCTTATATGCCTATTTCTGATATGCCTATTTCTATTATCATATGCCCATCTCTGTTATTATATGCTTATTTCATTTTATGCCTATTTCTTTCCTCTTTCTCTTATTCCCTTTTTATTTTTATAGTCTAGGCTACCTTCGAGCTTAAGCCGATACTGCTGAAATATGCGTACGAACTAAATGGGTTTAAATTGGGAATGATAATTTGGGGCATAACTTGTACTATGAATCACGACTGGATTTGGGGGAATAAACTATAATGTGAAATATGACTAAAATCTGGGGCATATCTTAGACTATGAATTATGACTTGTGGTTTGGGGGCATATAAATATGTATGCTTAATTTAAAGATTAAGCGATATATGTTAATAGAATTATAAGTAACATGTGAAGCATGTTGGGGGTTATGCATACCTATTAACCTGTAATACTTAACTTGCTTTAATTTGTGGGGGTGATATATATATATATATGTGTGTGTGTGTGTGTGTGTATAAACTTGTTAATCTGTGGCTTGTTTAATATGTGGGTGAGGTTAAGTAAACATACTGAATCTGTGGGGTTAAGTAAATCTGTTAAATCTGTGGAGGGTTATACGAATCCGTTAAACTTAACATGTTTTATATGTTGGGGTTATGCGTGCTTGTTAATATGTTAGGCATAACTAGTCAAAAATCCTAATTAGTTGGGGATGCAAGCCTAAGGGGTGACTTGTGTCATCTGTTGCGTGGGGCCCATAACAGTCAATAACACATTCTAGTATTTGAAGGGGGGGACCCCACACTAGGTCTGGGTCAGGGAACGCTTACTGAGCTGATTATGAAAGGTTCATTTGGGGAGAGGTGTTCTGATGGTGCCTTCCAACGGAGTCAAGTGCATTCAAGGGTCTGGCTTGCTTAGGAAAATAAGCCGCTATAACTCCTGTAAATAGGTCTACCCTTCTGGTGGTTGCCACTTTAGGAAGTAATACACCTTACTGTGGGGTCGACACAGGGTATTTACCTGGTAGGGAGCAGATCGCTAAGGGTAGTAATTAGGGTACATCTATTCCTGTTTAGATGCCTGTTATTTCTATTTGGGGTAACACCCATTATTTCTCTTTAAGTACCTGTTTGGGGTAAAACCTGTTACTAGAAGTACACCGAAGTATACCATTTATGTTTTTGTTGGGATCATTCTGTTTCTATTAAGCAATTGGAAAACACTTAATATGATATACTAGTTGAATCAAAAATGGTTCAAACACCAAAGGTGTGAAATCACACTTCACCAAACGATATGCATAATGAAAATGGGGCCACAAATGCAAATGTAAGTAAAAAGTGGGAAAAAGTAAGTAAAAGACAAGGGGTTTTATAGTGTTTCGATCTAGGATAGATCTACGTCCACTTTTGAAGTGTTCTTCATTATCATGGAGAAAATTACATATAACATCATCTCATACATCTCATTTATATCATTTTCTCATTCTCTTTACAATGATTCTCCATTTTATCTCTCTTTTAGCTTTAGATCTCACTTGAGTTCGTAGAGGAATGGATTAGATCTTGCGGATTTTGAAAGTTATCTTGTAGATCTTCACTCACTTTGGCACGTAGATGCTTTTCCTTGATTCCTTGATGAAGTTTGTGTTAGATCCAGGCTTTTAGAGGAGATTAATGGTGGTTGGAGAGAACTAGAATTGAGTTAGAGCCATTTTAGATGGATAATGGATGTGATTTGATCTTCATATTGTTCGAGGAAGATGGGGCAAGCTTAGGAAGTCATTAATGGAGTTTGGAGAGCTTTAAGATGGTGATAAACCGAAATGATAGCCCTTCAGGGTGGCTTAGATCGGTCCCATGAAGTATGGTGAAATGGGGGTATTTATATGAGAAGTTTGGATCAGGTGGCAATTCTGTAATTATGGTGTCCACGGTGAGGGTCGGGCATACATGTATTTACGGAACTGCCACTGGACAACCGGAGCCAACTGTGTACAGCTGTCATGTCCGACCAAATATTACGACTTTGCAACTAAACCCTTTACCGTTCGACCCAAAAGTGGCGTTGGAGCCAAGGGTATGCACGACCCAGAGAATGAAAAAGGATGTCCGACCCTTAGTGAATGTTCGACCCACTTTTATATATTTATACTGCCATTCGTTTGTTTGTCCTTTTCTGTGATGCATCTTTACTGTATGGAGTCTTGACCGACCACGTGCATGCCTTTTGATGCCGACCAGGATTGTTTTCTTCGCACCGCTTTACGTATGCACTTCGTTTAATTTTGTTTATGCTGATTTGTACAATATTTAGGACTGTTTACACACATAATCATGCCTGAACCGTGTATACACCAGAAGCTTCATTCCCATTGTTTTGTCATGCGTTTCATATTGCTGAATTCAACGAAACTGACCCAATTTCCGTTGAGAAGCCGACCACGTTACATGATTACCTAAGCCGTATTCAGCAACTCTTAACAATACATTCCATTGCATAATTAATACCTGAATGCCACGTGGCCTTGTTTGTCATGTATACTTTACATCTTTATTCTTACATGTCGATTTCTTCATGCATGCATGACCCAAATGGTAACACATTGACATGTAGGCTCTGCTCGACCCAGGCTTCACGGTCTGCTTGACCCAGTCTTGATGGATGCTGCTCGAGCCTCTTGTATGGCTTTGCTCGAACCATAAAGTGATGCGGTAATTAACCGACCAGGGAAGTGCACAATGACCATTCAGAAATATTTTAAGCTGACAACGCCTATCCTATGTTGAACATAGCATTATCAATCCATGTTAATGCGGAATTTGTATTCAACTCATGCAAAGACTTCACGTCTAAATCATCCATTCATAACAACAATGCTACTATAAATTTATATAATGCTTGATCATAGTCACATAGCTTAGGATGAAGACAAATGATTTATCTTAATTTACTATGCACGTGTTGTTATACTAGCACAGATCCATGCGAATCAACTAATGTCCCATTTCCTGCTTTGTCTCCGTGTATATATCCAAATGTGACCAACATTTTGCCTACATGGTGCATGCAACAAGGACAATACACATTCATGCATCCCGCAACTTGTTTCCATTCATGGATTTGGTCCACGTATATTTGCTTTACTTAGTGCATGAGAGGATGGCATGTTTTAATTCTCATTGCAGGGCTTCCACATGTTCGACACTTGGTTAGCGCTCGACCTGGAGGAGATCGACTGTGGTGTTGCTCCATTTTGATGACGTATGACAATCCATGGTTTACAATAGGACCGACCGACCTGAACTGGTAAAGGTGTTCGAGCCACAGTGTTCGACTCGTTGTGTTCGACTCGGGGTGCTTGACCGTCCAGTGTTCGACCCGTGGACCGCGTTGTACTAACAGGGTTTACATTTTCCCCTCAAAGCTTGTATTTCTTGTTAACGAGAAACACAGGATTTACAATGGATGTTACTGATGATATACCTTCATTTCGAAGTCCAGTTATAGCCTTTTTGTTTGCTATGGCAAATCATATATTGAACTCATATGCTTTATGTCACCTGTTTTGTAATTACAACAAGTGATTGCAAAATTTTGGACATACACTTCGTTATTGATCGTCCACATCAGTAACGGATTAGTTTAATCGTTAAAGGAGATGAATTATAGCGAATTCTTCTTTGAATTGAATAAAATGTTTGCACAGGACTATTTCATTCAACGGTTTATAATTCGCCAAATATTATCTGTACAAATACGATATTCTAATTCAAATTCATATTCGAATTTGTATTAATGCTAAAGATAGACTAATCGACTAAAGCCGACTGTGAATTTCAAGCGTCATTATTTCAATGATTTATTTGATGATACACATCATTTCTCGTTTGGGAAATGCGTATCTGTGATTCATTTTCTGCTTCCTCTTTGAGAAGCTTTGATATTCATGCCCCTTGTTTAGGAGATCCTCTAGCTTTTTTTGTGGGAAATAACTTTTTAGCTCAATGTCTATTTGCTTTGTCTATCGGAGACTCCATTGGATGCCCTATGTTTTGGAGAGGTCGTTTTAATCCAACGTTTTTCTTTTCCTGTTGACTGAATTAACATTATAGAGTTCATCGAGCATTGTTGATTTATTATGTGGAGAAGTTGCTTTCTTTATGGAAAGGATTTTTTGTTGTCGCATCGCTTCGGAGTGTGAACCCCAACGACGTTTGAGGATTACATCGCTTTGCGTCAGGAACTCTCACGCTTTGTTTCACTTATAGTGAACTCCAGCGGTTTGTTTCGTGCAATGAATTCCAGTGAACCTTTGGAGGGTTGCACCGCTTCGCGCCACAAACTCCCATGCTTCATTTCACTTATAGTGAACTCCAGCGCTTTTTTCGCGCAACGAATTCCAGCGAACCTTTGGAGGGGTGCATCGCTTCCCGCCACGAACCCCCATGCTTCATTTCACTTATAGTGAACTCCCATGCTTTGTTTCGCGCAATGAATTCTCACGACCTTTCGTGCCACGAACTCCCACGCTTTGTTTCACTTACAGTGAACTCCCACGCTTCATTTCCCGCAACGAATTCCTGCGAACCTTTGGGATTTCAGATCTGTGGCTATTCGCTTCCCTTTTTGCCATTTGACTCATTGGGACTTTCCTTATTCACTTTTTAAAGTAGCTCTTTGTATCCTTGCATTATGCATATCGATGGTTATGGCACTTTGACATTTGAATTTGTGTTATTGGGACTATCTCATTTGGTCAGAACTTGAGGAAACGAACTCCTAAGGAACAACCTGCAATGAGAAAATCATCTTTAACAAAATTTCATGTATATTTTTCCAGTCAGAGATTTATACAAGTAGGTAACATTTCATTTGTAAAGCTATTATTCGGTACAATGCATGTAAATCATTGCAGAATTTTTACAAGAAAGTAGAACATAACAAAGAGTAAAGCAATGTAAGAACTAAAGTAAGGGCAATAGTGATCACTTATTCTGATCCGCAGATATTAGATCATCATCAATGGTCGTCAGTTGATTATCAACCTTGGATTAGTTTGAGTAGAAGCTACATTGCTTGGACTGGATTAGCTATTTGATGCCCTTTGCTCCTGGAGAGTTGCAGAAGTATTTGCATCTTGGGAATTCTTCACATATTGTTGTAGACGGTTCTTCCTAATCATCTCTTCAATCAATGATTTCAGATGCCTACATTCATTGGCATTGTGGCCTGGCCAATTGTGGAACCTGTAGAACTTCTCAGATTTGGTCAGATGGTCATTCATTTTCATTGGCCGAGGCTTCGGGTAATCTTCTACATCCTTTGTGGCAAGGTAGATGTTTTCAGGAGTGTCATTCAAGGGTGTTAGTTCAGACGAGTCAAGAAAGCGAAACTTTTTATTAGCTTTGTTGTCATTTCCGTCATTAGC
This sequence comes from Allium sativum, assembly GCA_030737875.1. Lineage (NCBI taxonomy): Eukaryota > Viridiplantae > Streptophyta > Magnoliopsida > Asparagales > Amaryllidaceae > Allium > Allium sativum. The sequence goes on from CM060915.1 coordinate 954,723,884, forward strand.
TTGCTAATTCCCTTGAGCTTTCTGTTGATTGCATTGAACAACAACACTTTTCGGAGCCTCGAGAAGTTGGTTATCAGCAATGATCTGAAGAGGTATAGGATTATCGTCCACTCTCATGTACTCCTCGGCTTTCTTATAGAACTTGTCAAGCGTATTTGGTTCCTTCATCTTTATCCATTTCCCGAATTCACTTGTTTTGTCTATAACGTCGAATAAAGCCTTGAGAATTATACGTGGCTGTGGATTCCTCACTTTAAAAAGGGCAACATTGAATCGACTAAGAAAGGCTTTAACAGTTTACCTTGGCTTCTATTTCATTCCCGAGAGCGTTATGGCATCCTTGGCTTTGGTAGCATACAAGCGTAACTGCTCCTTGAACTTTTTGGTTAGGTCAGAGAACCAATCAATAGATTTAGGTGGCATCTTCATGAACCATAACTATGCAGCACCTTCTAAGTAGAGAGGAAAATATGTGCATCTCATCTCATCAGTCGCCTTAGCCGCACTCATATGCCACCCGTATTTGAATAGGAAGTAGTTAGGATCAACAAGGCCATTGCACGGTGGCAAAGGTGGTGGATTGAACTTCTTTGGACATTCTGCTTCAAGGATTCTTTCGGTAAATGGAGTCCTATCGGGAGAGAAGTCCCATTCTATTTCATCGCCATTGTCCACTTGATTTCTCTCCATTATTTGCTCTATCATATCCGAGATGTATTCTTCAGTGTTATGTCGCTCCGCGAAGCTAAGCACTTTATCAAATGTTCGTCTAGGCAAGCGATCTTAATTAGAGAGCTTAGGCCCCTTTCCTTCTTGACAAGGAGGTGTCCCCATGGTAGGACTGGTAACCCTTCGAGCATTCACTTCGGAATGGTTCTTAGCTTTTGATTTCAATTCTTCGATGTTAGCTTCGTCTTTGTCACTCAACCAATCATAATCATCTTCCATGTTGTCGTTGAGGTTATGATCGAAAGCGGGCGATTTGTTATTCTCCTCAAGATATACGTGGACCTTCTGAGGGGCTGGATTTGGTCGAGCATTAAGGATGGCGTCAAGTTTTTCCATCATAGCTTTAGTAGAGGCATCCATTCGTTTGTTCATGTTGGCAATAGCGGCATTCAACTCAGTTTTAGTTACACCGGCTCCACCTACCGAGTCTTCGCCAACTTCGAAATGATTATAAAGTGGCGTAGTCTCATTAGCAACATTATCGTTTCCTTCAACGGTTTTTCTCGTAGCTTTCTTAGATTTCGCCATAATTTCGGAGAAGGAGGTGGTTTAGAACTTCAATGCGAGTCTCTTAACTTTGTGGTCATGGGTACGAGCTCCACGGTGGGCGCTAAATGGTTCAAACACCAGTATTGGTGTAGATAAAAGTAATTGAGAAGCATAGTTTATTCTGTTTATCTTGTCCATCTTGTTTACACCTTTTATGCTACTGTTATCTCTCATCCAGTTTATTTGCTGTCATGGTGCTTTTACTTATTTATATGCTAAAAGTCACTAGACTCGCCAGGCTTTATATTTGACCCGTTTTGTTTCCTTTTCTCTCTCTTCCTTCCCCCCCAAGTTCTCAGATTGGGAACGCTCAGGCTTGATTAGGACTCTCTCTCCTGTTTCTGCTTGGATTTGGATTTGCTTCTATGTATCGTTTTGACTACTTGTCTACTTGTTTATGGCTACTTATGAGGACTATAACTTTTTTCTTCTGTACTTAGATGGTTTTTAACACAAGACAGATGTTTTATTTGATGTATTTTGTTCCAGTATTTCAGTTTGATGTTGTAACTGGATTTTGAGACCACGATGTTTTCTATTGGAAAATAAAGTTTTAAATTTCCACTGCTATTTTATATATCTATCTTGTGAGATTCTGCTCTATTTACCTATAACGATTCATGGAACTTAATGCATTCTGTTAAAGAGTGACATTAACGAACGTAGGGTGTCACGTCTTCCTTTATTACTATAGTCCCTAGTTTGATTTTATTTGAAAGATCTGCATCCTTGATTTGGGAGTGTTGTTCCAAGGTAGGCGGTAGTCGTGGCTATGCATTACCACTAGTTCGAGCGTGCAACTAGTAGATTCCTACTCTGGGTATTCCTCGTGTGCCTTACCATATTATCCTGATTGAGCCCCCTATGATTTTGATTTAATGTTGTCATATCACGGCACATCACTATCCACCGATGTACTGGTGTGCTATATGCAAACTATACGACAACAATATAAACGGTGTAAGGGTAATAATGGTAATCCTGCTTACGCTATTTTCAATAGTATCTTTAACTATAGACACTATTATAATAGCGTATTGTATTATATAGTATCTAGTTTAACGGATCCTTAGAGGATGGTGATCTCAAACATCCTTTAAGTTACTGGTGGATTTCATTAAATATTTCATTTGAGTTGATTTACTTCCATGAGATTGCTAGTTCGGATTTGAGTTGTTTTGTTTTGCATTATTGCTCAGGTCAGATCGAGCATTACAGCTTTCGAGATTCACTCTTAGGGCTTATATTGGGTTTCACTCATCTTGTATCTACCTATTGATCAGTTATTCCAGTCATCTAGTTGCTCCTATCATTTCTATTTTAGATAGTTATCATTTGTTATGTACAAGTGAATGTTGTGTTAGACTTTCATTGTATTGTTTAAGTAAACTCTGTTGTAAAATTTTAATTAGTAGCTTCAGGAACTACTACTATATTATTTATTTTCCGCTGTAAGATATTGTATTACTCTATGTCTGTGTCTGTGATATGTGATTTTGTGATTTATTCTATTTACCCATAAGCTAATAATGATATGTCATTTCGAATGGTTTGAGTTGGTTAAATTACTGGTTTGAGTTGGTTAAATTACTGGATTGAAGCGATCGAAAAGGCAGAATGTTACATTTTGATTGTGGATTTAGGTCGTATGGTCCATTACCAGCTAGTTCCTCACTAGAAGCCCCCTTGTGGTCGTGACTTTAAGTTGCGCAGGACTTTAAGTTAAGAACTTCACTCTTAAGTTCTTTGTTTGGTCGTGGTCTCAAGTCATGTGAAGTATCAGAGTTGCGAACTACACTCTTGGAGCTTCCATTCCGTTGTGATCTCAATTCATAAGGCACTTGGAGTTAGGAGTTCCACTCTTGGGCGTCCTTTTTGTCGTTGGTCACAAGTATTATGGAACCTGAAGTCGTAGGTTCCACTCTCGAGACCTCCTTTCGGTCGTGTCGTGTGAAACTAGGAGTTGGGCATTGTCGTCGACCCTTTATACTCTTCCATTGTTTTGTTTAGGATAGAGTTGGCCCTACGAATGATCGATGCCACATTCTCTTAGACAGGAGCTCGATGCCCTAATATTATAAGATAAAAGGTTGATGGTTAGAAGCGCGAGTCATAAGCGTTCGAGTTATTTATACTTGCTATCGTCGTTTGTTCAAGGCTCGAGCTGTTAATGATTGGGGAGTTTACACCTGTATTATTAGATACCAGTAACAGATCAGGAGGAGTGGCCCAATGCCATGCTCTGAGGCATCATATTCTATGTGTGTTGTGTATGTTACTTCGTTATACATAATTAACATACCACGAATCTTGTGCTCTCGCCTGATAGGTCAAAGTAAAGTGATGGATGGACCCCAAAATATGCCGGGGTGTAAATAGGTCTTGTCACATCCATTGAGTTTTGTGACTTTGCCTCTAATGTAAATGGAATGTCTAAGAGTTGGAAATCTAATTATATCCATCCTAATTCCACTCTAAGGGTCCAATGGTTGACATCGAAGGTTTCGTTGGCACCTAACTATAGGTACCTACATATTTCAAATAAGGTTTTTTTGAGCTGATCATGTCAACAACTAAGAGAATACATGGAAATAAAGTACGTAATTGAAAATTTCATTGAAATGAAATAAACAACAAAGTCTATGTTGAATGGAAATCTAAATAAAATAAAATAAAATAATTGGTGTCACTTATTGAAGCTACTTCATCCCTCTTCAGCTCTTTTCAATTGAAAGTTGACCCTGGGGTTCTAGTTTATGACCATGGCCTTTTCGAAACATCGATCTTGGAGGGAATTAGAAGCCTTTGAAGCCTTGTTCTGAGAAGTCTATTAGTATTACTATAGTTCCTTTTAACGGTAAGTTTTTCAGTCGAATCTTTCAAGTGACGGGAATCATTCATATAAGGACAGTACATCTTATAGAACCTGCCATATTTCGCAGACCGTCTTTCCTTCTCTTTCAAATTTCTAGGACCGAGCTTTCGATATTGGACTATGTTGCATGTTTCAAGGTAGATGTTTTTGAGGAAATTATTGAGTGGAGCGAAGTTTTCATATAAGAGAAATATGGGATTCTTTATGGAACCCTTCGTTTTTTCTTGACTACCACCACTATTACTGCCTTGGTTTGGATTATTTTGAGCATTAACATTTGCTTTTCCAGAGCCCCTCGCGGTTTGTTTGCCTAGAACATTGCTCTAAACAACATCATTTTCTGTATGAGGGTATCCTCGATTTGATATGTTCCTACGTGCCTCCTTTTGGTGCATGTGTTAGATTGCCTTTTCATAAAATCATTCTAATGTTTTAGGGGTTTTTCTATCGATTCGTTCACAAAGTTGGTTTTAGAGTGAATGCCTTATATAGGGCGCCAAAAGGATGATGTCCTTCTGAGGATTGTAGACATCCATTAAGGCATTATTGAACCATTTCAGAAAGCTTTCGAATGAATCTCTAATCCTTTAAAAAATATTGGAAATGAATAAGATGTCCTTTGGCCTATTTGCATGTATCCAAAATTATTCCACCAGTTTTTTTGCTATCTGATCAACGATGGAGATGGTTCTTGGTAGAAGCTAAGAAAACCATAACAAGTCTATAAGCTCAAGGAATATAGAGAAGCACTTGTACTTCACTACATCGATGGCATGTTCGGAAAACTTATACCATTCTTACTTATTAAGGAACTACCGAGGATCAGTTTTTCCTAAGTATGCTGGGATTGTTGGCATATTAAATCACGGAGGCAATTCGACATTCATAAGATCTTCGGTCGAAGGGTTTCACTTGAACCGGTTTTCTACTTGTCGCCAGATTGACCCTGCGACCCCCTCATGATCTGATGGATTACAGTGGTGAGATTGATAGTTGTGATCTCTGTTGGATGTCGACAGCTATGATCCAACTCAATGTGGTGTCTATGACAAGGCCTTCTATGTGGAATAGAATCATCTTGTTGATTCTGTAGAGGATAACCAGGAACGGTTTAGTTTCGGTAGATACCCGAAAGTTCGGGATCCAAATATGAGATTATGGCGGCCTGAAGCGATACCGAGTCAGGAGCAACCACGTTGGTTCTCAATGGCGGTGGCTCCCAAGCTATCTTTTTTTAATCTTTTCCTCTGGTTTTGGTTGCTAAGCTGAGATGAAGATGAGGAGCTCTCTGAAACATAAGCAATAGGAGTCGGGGTTCTCCTTTTTCCCTTGAGTCAGTCAACACTTGATCGAGTGGCGCATTGCAACTGCTGCATAAGATTTATTTTTTGTTGGATTTGAGTACTTAGCTACTAGCGTGCCTCTGTTAGCTTCCTCATCACATTTCCTAACCGATTTTAGGTAACTAAAGGGTCAAGATTGGAAGTTAAAGCACATCAAGTATAGCAAGAGTTTGACCATTAACATGATGTTGTTGCTAGATAAAACCATCATCACGATCAATATTTGAGATTCCAACAATTCTTTTTCACCATGTCATCAAGCTTCCTGTGTAGACCCATGTTGATCGGAGAAGGGATGGGAAGTTAAAGGAATGGGATATCAAAGAATACAAGTTGCTCTTAGTGAAAGCACCAGAATGTTGGCACCAAAAGTTGGCACAACATCCAAAGAGTCCAGTAGAGAACTAAAATGAAGAAGTAAATAAAAAATGAGGATTATAACATATAAATCTAGTAAATAGAAACATATCATTGATTTGGTATTATTGTGCCTACGTCAACTTAGAAGGTTTTGAGTACTTTATTACTGATTTGAGACTTATAAGATCTCGAACCGTTATGAGTCCATATAGAGTAAAGTAGGCAAGTAGACAAAAGACTCATTTCTCTCCAATGCTACTAGTATTTATAAATGTAGGCAATAAAAAATATCTAAAAAGTTGGAAAGACATCGCAGAAGAGGCCAAGAGGGGCGTAACCCAAAATCTCCCTAAGCAGGGGATTAGTGTCGATCCGTATGATAGGGACTGATACCAGTCCCTCAATATGAAGGGGACTTAAGGGGTGGTGATCCCTCCATAGGCCTAGTCTCTAAATCTTCCTTGAAGTTTCACATCATTTGGCTTTGCCATTGGAGAAATATGAAATGTTGTTGGTTGAAGTTGAACTACTCTTTTGGTTCATCTTGAAGTCATACTGATCCGTTGTTCTGAGTTGAGCTAATCTCTCTCTTGGTGAGATCTCAGGCGATGTTCTGATAGGCTCATGTCATCTCATGATGCTATCCAAGCTTGAAATTTAGGCCTTCGGACTAACTCTTCGGATTGTTTACTGCGATGATCGCTAAGCTGCATTAGTTTGAATAGCTGAAACTGGTCAGGCACAAAGGTTGTGTAACAAGTTCAACAAGCGAAAGTACATCATATGATGTCGATTAGGAATAATATATTATTATCTAAACAACCAATCTTATATTCCATTCCAAGAAAGTATATTACGGTGGATATTTTTATGCATCATACATAGTACATTAACAACAAACATACTATCAATGTATAATTGTATGACACTTCCAATAAACTTACGCATATGAACATATGTCAATGGTGCCACCTTCTTTGCAATGCTAGCTAAGTCTCTAAGAAAATTTCGCAAAATCAAGATACAAACGCAAAGCCAGTCCTCTTGTTGTCTTTTAAGTCATCCGAAGTAAAGAAACAAGTAAGTAAAACACATCTACTACGTCGCATATGACCGGTGGTTCAATGCTTGGTCAACCACACAATCCTAGCATGCTTTAATAGGCAATTATTATGTATAAATTCAAATCCACAACAAACCTATACTTATACTTGAGCTTTCTTACATGTTACAAAATAAAATTTCATTAAAATTCGTTGGGGAATTACCAACAAAAAATATATTAAAATTTATATGGGTAAATCTTGTCTTGGGGAAGAAGGGAGAAAGAAAAAGCAGGGTATGAACATTGAAAAGTTCAACATTGTAGGAAATCTCAAACATTACTGGTTAGGTATAGGTTTCACAAAGAAATGATAGTTCCCTTTTTTAACAGTTAAAAGTTTTTTTTTGGGTTGAAGAATGACACGGTACGGGAATGCAGACATCTTTTCACATATAATAGCACTTACAGCAGCAAGTGACTTTGGGGAGGTGAAAAAAAAAAGTGTGGCCACGGCCCACTCTTTCAGCAATGAATAAGGCATTTACAAGTTTTATTTATTTATTTATTTTGATTTAAGAGGGCTAAACGACAAACACTTTGCCGTTTAACGCCTTCTTTTTGTTGTTTTGTCTTAAACGGGAATTACTTTGTCGTTTAAGATCCCCACTCAAAGAAGAAGAAAAAGTGGGAGGAATCCCCACTTGAACACTGAACTCAGCTACTCTCCACACTACTGCAGCGCGAGCTCGCGTTTCTAAGTTGGGATCTGTTTTCACTAAAAATGGCTCAAACACCAAGGGTAAAGGATTGTACTTCACCAAAGTGGTTAAAAAGTAATTGGAGTCGTTCTCAATTAAAGAGTTGATAGTAAAAGTGCGAGGAAAGTAAAATGGAGACATGATTTTTAGAGTGGCTCGGCCCTAAGGTAGGCCTACGTCCACTATGAGAATAAATTGCATTATCATGACCATGATAACAAAGCATATAAACCCTCATTATACATACATCCTCTCTTTTTACAACATATTCTCTTCCTCACATATAGATCTCATTTGACTTCAGTGAAGAAATGATAAGATCGGTGGAGGAGAAGAGTAATCCGATGAAGGAAGAAGGAGAATTTTCAATCTCTTTGCTGCTTAGGTGATCTCGATGGATGTCATGGCCAAGTGGATGGAGGATCTTCTAATGGAGATGAAGATGACCACTGGAATGCTTAAGGGTTGGTGGAGGGGAGAATTCTACAGCACTTCGTGGTGGCAAAAAAGAAGATCCCCCCATGATGGAAGTCATGGCTTATTTATAGGTGTGCCCCCATGAGGAAATGATCTGAAAAACCATATATGCAGACTATGGGTCGCTTGTCTCCTTAATTACGAATATGCCACCGCTTAGCTGCAGCCAACTGGCGACAGTTGTATTTAGTTGCCTCGAGCTTTATGGGTACGAATGGTTTCATATACCCTTATCGTTTGAACGGGCAGTTTGGCAAGGGATGCACAGACAATTGGTTAAAGCCTTTGAATTGGTGCATGGGCGACTGACCGAGCGCCATGCTTTATACTTTTAACGATTGTTTAATAGGCGGTATATGGTTGGTGCAGCTCAACTGATTACAGATGAACGGGCGATTAGTATCATAGCCCGTAAGCGAATGACCAAGGCTTGTAGAATAGAATGTAAGTGCGACCCTGTAGGAGTTGTTATCTGACCGACCGATAGGTAGCATTCTGATTGAAGCCCTGGTGACTGATTGAAAAAAAAGCGAGCGGACATGGGAGATATATGCGACTTTTGACATCTTTGTGTTCCTTGTTACGATCAGGGCAGTATGAACGGATGTTTTCATAGTGGAACGTGTGGTCAGAACCAATCTTCTTCCTTGCCTTGTACATATGACCTTTCCCCATGGTCGAGTTAATCCAACCCATTTTGATGAGCGGTCGAACTAATCGTTTTTGTTAGGTCCTCCTTATGCCTGAGCGTTTGAACGCCTTTTCGCCGTAGAGGTAAGTAACTTTTCCTGATATGAGCGACCAACCTCTTCGGATATTGATGGCCGATCCTTTGAACTGTGATCGTACGTTTTAGTTTATGTTGTATTCCTAGTTGTGTGCAAACCACCCTTTGATATTGGAACAGGCAGTTCTTATATCGAGCATGAGTCTTCGAAGCTTGCCTGGGCCATATTGTCTCTTTATATGGTCGAACCATGCTGCATGACCGGCGTGTGACCCATCAGTTCTGATGTTGTGTGCCCTTCCTTGTCGTGTTCTGATTTTATTGATATGTTTGGTCTTGGTCTTGTGGTTCTGCTTTTTACCCTGCACGAACGACCCAAGTGTTCTGGATCGTCCATGCATATTTGAACCCTGGAGCGGTGGTCTCGTAGGTCTTACAAAGATTTGATACACCAATCATACACATGCTTTTTAGAGAAAAACATTTGCCCCTCGAAGTTCGTAATTTTCTTGTTTCACAAAAGACTATGGACTTTGAAATAATTTATCATAAGGTAACTTGGTGAATTAAATCTTCGTTTTCTGAGGGATAATCTTCCATGGCTTTTGGTCGTTCTGGGTTGAGCAAGACCAAAGCTTCCCTAGGTCGCTCATACCATTAGGCACATCATGGTGGTTCGAGCGAGCTGGTTTTGCTGGGTCATATACTCGCTCAGCTGGGCAATTTTGAATTTGACTAGGCTGGCATGGCAAAAACATTCTAGAATGTTTTTTTTTATATACTTTCATTTTTCCTCATTTCACCTCTTTTCTTCAAAGAACTCTCTTGGTGGTAGCCAGGTTCTAGAGAACTTTACAAGGTAATTCACATCCTTTAATTTTCACCGAGGTTTTTCTTTTAAAATTCTCGGTTTCTTCAACTCACTATTCTGTTTAACACTTCAGGAATACTTGATTGATTAGAGCAACTTTCCTTTGGATCCGAAGCACCACGATTGTTTTGGGTGAGTCTTTACTTTTTACTACGTGTCGTTCTGTTTGAGCAATTGACGATGTCTTAGATAGCATCGAGCTAGGGTGTTTTTAAGTGTGGTTCGATTAATTTGAATATTGATTGGGATTTTGGCAGTAATTAGGTCTGTTTGATGATGGTGTTGTCTCTGTATTCTTTTGACGAACCCGAATCATATGGAACCTTTTGCAGTTTCGATTTCGATATTGCCCATAAGTTGTTTGCTGGAATGCCCCAAACATTACTGGCTTAAATCAAATGTGGTTCTGGTTCATGCCTAAATCCAATTGGGTTGTTTTTGGCTGTGCATGATCTCTACTCATGCTCAGATTACCTTGCTTCGATCAATATTCAAATTTTAGACTAAAACGGCCCTTTGGTGCTCAATACATACTGAATTTCTTTTTGGTCTTTCCCTTAGGTCCAAGGTTAAAATTTCTTATGTTAAGAAGACCAAAGAATAAGGCGATGAAGAAGGTTGGTAGAAAAACAGGCTGAGGAGTAGAAAGAATTCAGGCAAAAGTGACCCTCAAGGATGTCGTGCAATGGACGAACCTTTTGCTCCAGAGATTCAGGCTACCACTGACCAACTATCTTTGACTTCCTTGTCCATTGCTTCAAATTCTGCTAATCCTCAAATGACTATATAGATGCCTTTTTATGTTCCGAACCCATGCCATCCCACACTTGTTGACCATTTCGAGGGTTGCTGTTTAAAAGTTTGTACTCTGACTTGAATATAGACCCGTATGACAAGCGGATTGTTGCCGGTAGGATGGATGCTATGAAAGACTGCGTACTGGCTGAATTTGATCAGTTGGAGGCACGTCCAAATTTGGTTGAAGACCTTATTATGGAAGTCAAGGACTTTATTATGAGGCAATTGGATGCCTGGCATACTCTTGCCAGTGATCTTCAGAGGTTGAATAGAGAGAACATCGATCGAATCCATATTTTGGAGAAAGACAAGTTTGAACTTATCAAGGCCCTTGAATCCCGGGAGAAGTCACTACCTTTCCTATCTGAAGGCAATGACTGGCTAGCTTCGCCTTTCATTATTTCCATTGTTACTTTAATGTGCTGCGTTTAGACTGGCTTGTATATGCGGGTGCCAGCCCTGATTATTATCATACGCTTATGTTGGTGACTTTATGACTGATTTTGGGCCTTGGTTTATTGTACTTTAGTTTTTTTTTATTGTTTTAGTTACTTTCTTGTTGGTGCGCCGCATGCCATACCCTTATCATAATTCATTTGTATGGCGAGCACTTTGTTAGTCTACGACTTACGGTATGTAAAATTATCATTACTGGCTCGCTTTAACGCTACGGTTAGACCCCTGTATCGAAATTCGTTGTAATCTTAAAATTTCATGCATTTACTCGTGTTTTCAATAACTCATAAATTCAAGTACTTTGGAGTTTGAACTTGAAAACGTGCCCCCCTGAGGAGGTTTATGAGCTTTATATTTAATTCGCGTTTCTCACTGACCTGGCATCCCAAGCCCTTTGGAGTCTCGATTAAATACGCAATTATATGTATTTGCGTGTTTGTTGTTTTTTATTAAAATATGTTCAACCCCATATCTCACTGACCCGGTGGCCCAAGCCCTTCGGAGATTGGTTTTGAATACGTGCCCCCAGGGGAAGACTTGAGTTTCAAGTTTCGATCCATTCTAGGTACTGTTTGATCTGGTTATTTTGAAATCAAGAAAGACCTAAAATGGATACCCCCTTTCGGCTAGGATTTCTGTTACCCTCTTTCGGCTAGGATTTCTGTTACCCCCTTTCGACTAGGATTTCTGATTGCGCTGGTCCTTCCAGCATGTTTTGCCGGTTCTTCTGACACTAGGACTGGTGCTTCCAACCTAGATATTATTGTTCTTTCCGATTTTATGCTTCACCCTGAGAGGTGGACACTATCTCTTCTTATCAAATTATATTTCGATTTAAGGAGTTTGTGTCCTACGCCTGAAAAGGCGCCTTTCTGGGATTAGCAACTTTTATCCATGGGACAAATTTGATATTACCGTTGTATTTTCCTTAAAGTATGATGCCAACCCCTTCAGTTTATGCTTTCTAAGAGTTTGACGTGTTTCATAGTGAAAAGTGCAGCCTTCTTATTTGCTCTTTGTTTGCAATGCTTTTCACTATTTGCCCCCAGAACAGCTTATTATCTTGATGTGATGCATTTATTTATCTTGCTTAACTCGCATGATGTCCTTGGCTCTTGAGCTGCTTTGCTTGAAATGTGCTTTGAGAAGCCCTCCATTACGGTTTACTTGTAGATGAGCGACCGCTTCTATTATCCCTACATTTAAGAAACCAATTCTCAGTATGAGCTTACAAGTACGTTATTTAGGTAAGCACATAACTTTTGATTTATAAGGTCTTTGTTTACTACACCGCAAGCAAATCATCTTCAACTGCTTACAAGAATGTGACGAGTAATAGAACAGAGTAAAGTAACTACTGGTTCTTAAGTAAGAAAGCAAAACAAAGTAATAAAGCAAAGTAAAGTGATTGAGGTCGCTCATTCAGTGTCGCCATAACCATAATGCTGACTACTAATCCTTAAGTATGGGCTGGCCTTGAATCGGTCTGAGCAATCTATTCACTGCTTGTTGCCCCTTACTCGCAGCGGGTTGGGGTAGTGTCCGTAGACTCGTACATGTTGTTGTAAATGATTCATCCTGATCAGTTCTTCAATCAATGATTTTAAATGTCTGCAGTCATTTGTATCGTGGCCTGGCTGGTTATGAAATTGACAGAACCTTCCTGATCTTATAGCAAATCTTTGACCTGCATTAATTTTAGGATCGGATATTTTTCGGTATCCTTAGTTGCCATGAAGATATTTCCTATGTTGTCATTAAGGGGAGTGAGCTCAGAATTCTTAAAAAAGCGTAGCTTCTTTTTAGCCCGATTATCTTTTCCTTCGTTGCTTCTCTTTCGACGATTAAACTACTCTACGCACTACCTTCCTCTTTTAGTTGTTCACACACCAAATTCTCTTCTACACTCATATACTTTTCAGCTTTATTGAGTAGTTGTTCGAGTGTACTTAGTTTCTTCTTCTTAATCCACCGTCCTAACTTGGTCTTTTTGCATATGGCCCCTTTCAAAGCCATTAGAACTAGACGAGGCTCATAATTTTCGATTCAGTCACTGCCATATTAAAGCGGGTGAGAAAAGCTCTGACGGATTCTTCTGGTCTTTGTTGTAGTTCACATAGTTCCATAACATCCTGAGCTCTGGCTACTTGGAACCTGAACTGCTTACTGAATAGGCTAGCCAAGGTAGCGAAGTCGTCCACAGATTTCAGAGGTAGCTTTGTGAACCAAAGGTAGGCCACTCCTTCTAAATAAGTCGGGAAATACAGGCACTTGATCTCGTCGGTAGCGCGCACCCCATTCATATGTTGATTATACTTGCACAAGAACATATTGGGATCGCTCGTTCCGTTATAGGATTGCAACGTTGGAGGTTTAAATTTCTGTGGATACGTAGCCATTTTGAATCTTTCGATGAGTGGGGGTCTTGGTGGGAAAAAGTTCCCACTCTCTTCGATCATCCTTTTTCTCCGAACTCTCCTTCACAATTCCGTGTGTCATTCCTAAAATATATTCCTGCTCTTTGCTCTGATCCTACAATTGAATGAAATGTCATAGAAAAAATTTCTGGTAACCATGTATGTAGGGGTATAATCGGTGATTTGACAGCATAAGCAATAAGGAAGCTCAAATAAAATATTATTTCTAATGTCACAGGATATGACTGATTAGTTAATCTGTCAAAATCCAATGTCGGTTCATGGAACGAGCGCTTTCTTCCTCACCAGACTCTCGCCTAGACTTGTAATTATGATCTAGAGGCAGGGGATCTAGGCTCTCTCTTGGGAAAAATGCTTCCTTGGTGGGATCACTCACCCGTTGAGAGGTTGTGTCATCGGGGCAGTTACGCATACGTGCTTTAGCTTTTCACGGTCCAGATCAGCATGATATGCTATTTCCTGAATAGAATTTCCCCATTTCGCGCTTGAAGCAGAAGATTCAGTACCGTGTGTGTGACTCGTTCGAGAGGATGGAAAACAAGGGGCACTTAGGGTGGCTTTTGTGGTAGCGGCTTGAAAGCGAGCACTGACTCAAGTTTCGTCATCATTGCATTGCTTGCAATAGTTGTTTGACTCGTTAGTCCCACCCTTGCTTCTTCCAACTCTCTTTTGGTTATAGCTACCTCAATTTTTGATGCTTCTCCTACCTCGAAATGGGTGGTATGCGATGTGACAATATTAACGTTGTTGGTGAAGTTGTCGGTTTCGCAAGTAACTTTCTTCGGCACATCCATGACCTTAAGCATGGCTTTTTCTTAAAAAAAAATCTTGTTGGGCTTCAATAGGAAAAGATACAAATATGGCCCCACGGTGGACGCCAAATGTTTTTCACCAAAAATGGCTCAAACACCAAGGGTACAAGGATTGTACTTCACCAAAGTGGTTAAAAAATAATTAGACCCATCCTCAATTAAAGAGTTGATAGTAAAAGTGTGAGGAAAGTAAAATGGAGCCAGGATTTTTAGAGTGGTTCAGCCCTAAGCTAGGCCTATGTCCACTATGAGGATAGATTGCATTATCATAACCATGATTACAAAGCATATAAACCCTCATTATACACACATCCTCTCTTTTTACAACATATTCTCTTCCTCACATGTAGATCTCATTTAACTTCATGGATTTCAGTAAAGAAATGATAAGATCGGTGGAGGAGAAGAGTAAGCCGACGTAGGAAGAAGGAGAATTTTCGGTCTCTTTGCTGCTTAGGTGATCTCGATGGATGCCATGACCAAGTGGATGGAGGATCTTCCAATGGAGATGAAGATGACGATTGGAATGCTTAAGGATTGGTGGAGGGGAGAATTCTACAGCACTTCGTGGTGGCCAAAAAGAAGGTCTCCCCCCCTCCATGATGGAAGCCATGGCTTATTTATAGGTGTGCCCCCATGAGAAAATGATCTGAAAACCATATATGCATACTATGAGTCGCTTGTCTCCTTAATTACGAATATGCCACCGCTTAGCTGCAGCCAACTGGCGACAGCTGTATTCAGTAACCTCATGCGGTCGAGCTTTATGGGTACGAATGGTTTCATAGACCCTTGTCGTTTGAACGGGCGGTTTAGCGAGGGATGCACGGACAATTGGCTAGAGCCTTTGAATTGGTGCGTGGGCCACCGACCGAGCGCCATGTTTTAATCTTTTAATGATTGTTTAATAGGCGGTATATGGTTGGTGCGGCTCATCTGATTACAGATGAACGGACGATTAGTATCGTACCCTGTAAGCGGATGACCAATGCTTGTAGAGCAGAATGTAAGTGCGACCTTTCAGGAGTTGTTATCTGACTGACCGATAGGTAGCATTCTGATTGAAGCCCTGGTGACTGATTGAAGAACAAGCGAGCGGACATGGGAGACATGTGCGACTTCTGACGTGTTCCTTGTTACGATCAGGGCAGTATGAACGGATGTTTGCAGAGCGGAACGTGTGGTTAGAACCAATGTTCTTCCTTGCCTTGTACATGTGATCTTTCCCCATGGTTGAGTTAATCCATCCCATTTTGATGAGCGGTCGAACTAACCGTTCTTGTTAAGTCCTCCTTATGCCTGAGCGTTTGAACGCCTTTTTGCCGTAGAGGTAAGTAACTTTTCCTAATACGAGCGACCGACCTCTTCGGATATGGACGGCCGACCCTTTGAACTGTGTTCGTACTTTTTAGTTTATGTTGTATTCCTGATTGTGTGCGAACCACCCTTGATATTGGAACAGGCAGCTCTTGTATCGAGCATGAGTCTTCCAAGCTTGTCTGGGCCATATTGTCTCTTTATATGGTCGAACTATGTTGCATGACCAGCGTGCGACCCATCAGTTCTGATGTTGTGTGTCCTTCCTTGTCGTGTTATGACTTTATTGATACGTTTGGTCTTGGTCTTGTGGGGCTGCTTTTTACCCTGCACGAACGACCCAAGTGTCCTGGATCGTCCATGCATATTTGAACCCTGGAGCGGTCGTCTCGTAGGTCTTACAAAGATTTGATATACTAATTATACACATGCTTTTTAAGGGTAAATAAGATCGCCCCTATTTTCACGAGTATTTCCACTGCTAGGAATGCTCTAGATAAAAACAACTTTTTCCTATAAAATTGATTGAGTTTCTTTTCACTTGTCACTTTCTCTTAAGCTCTAACTTTAGTTACCCTGAGTTTGTGATATTGCATGTTACAAACTCGAAAATCCTATCACTGTAGATATATGTACGAAAGTCTGAATCGATTTTGGAAATGCAACTATAGTTGATTAAAAAAGAATAGGATTTTTTTTCGATTTGGCCACCTTTTAGAAACTTATAACACATTTAGCCTAGTTTGAAAACTTATTACGGCCGTAGCCTGGTTTATGTCACATCAGCCAGAAACAGTTATTTAACGAAGCGTTATTTGAAATAACGCGTGTAGCGTTATTTAGGAAAACGCAAGTGTGCTTTTATATTAAAAACCTGTTCTGCCTTAAGCGTTATCTTTAATAACGCTTCACGCATTATTTTGAATAACGCTGAAGCAATTGATATCAAACTATATTTTTGTCACCAACGAAATCCACCTGCGTTATTCAGAATAATGCAATCGCGTTATCCTAAATAACGCTAGGTATTAAATAACGCTCCACGCGTTATTTAAAATAACGCACCATCGGGCTATACAGTCAGCCGAGGCTTTCTTCTTCCTCACTTTTCTTTAGCCCCCACTTTATCAAAAACGAAAACCCATAGAGCAAACCCTATTTCGTCACCACAACATCAAATTTTAGGCTTTTTTGATCTAAATTCATCCCCATGGCAAGCTCATCAACCCAAGAAGCTCAAGAAGGTAAAAATTCCTAATTTTGCTGATTTTTTCAAAAATTTATGTTTTGTCCACGATTGAGAAAACTTGTGAATAAGCTTGTATGTGCTTTAATGGGTTCAATGTAGTTGAAATTATATATGTTTCAACATTGATTGTGGTTTTTTTGCTACATTTGTGTAGAGATTGTTGAGATGGAACCCGGCCCCGTAGATGCTAGTGTCCTATACTTGCAAGACAGACATCGGTCGAACGATAATGCTTTGATGGCGGTATGTCTATATGGTGATAGAATGTTGGCCAAATCGTGTTACTTGAATTTTTTTTGTATGTATGTCTTACGTTGTATGTTAATTTTTATTTACAGGGAAAAGACCCTGTTCGGATTATAGACCACACGGTTTCTGTTGGCACGGTGACCTCCAGTCATCCAGGCGTATTGGCCTTGCTTGAGCGTGCTGGATTCGGACTAGTACACCGGTTGGAATACGTTCAACTCGACCGTTATCTCATCACAGCTTTAGTCGATAGATGGAGACCGGAGACATCAACATTCCATTTTAGAGTTGGAGAGATGACCATCACTTTGGGTGATGTGGCGGTCTTGCTGGGCGTGCCGATTGATGGAGCTCCTTTGAGGAATCCAGAGGGCGGAGATTACATGGAGATGTGCCAGCGGCTTTTAGGTATAACGCCTCCCGCGGACCAGTGGATGGGGAATGAGCAAATAATTACTGTTTGGTACAAATCGCAGTTCGTACATGACATTCCACAGAATGCCACGCAGGAGCAGATAGAACAGCGTGCTCGAGCTATCATACTCTGGATCATTACACAGCGTTTGATCTGCGATCACTCTAAGACTCGGGTGTGGCTTAGATGGTTGCATTTTATTGAGGATTTTGATACTTGTCGTCAATATGCTTGGGGCAGTGCGACATTAGCATACACATATACAGAACTTACCAGGACCGTTTTGAATGAGAGTCCTTATATGGGAGGTTGTCCTTCTTTGATACATGTACTCTATTTTCGTATGCTTATTTGCTTCTTATTTGTTTATTTCTGCATGTCTGTGTTTCTTTATCAACCTTCTTTGTAGCTATGGTCGTGGACGTATCTTCCCCTTGGAAGACTTGAATCAAAACACCCCAATATTGATTTTTCTTTGCCTTACGGGGCTAGGTATGTTTATTCCATCAATTACTTATCTTATATGCGTTAACTTATTTCCTCTATCTCTTATCAAGTCACAATTACAGGTGGGTTGGAAAGAAGAGCACTGCGTCGAATCCGAGGCGTAATTTAGCTTTCTACCGCAATGAGCTTGACGTGCTTATTCCGGATGTTGTTACATGGACCCCATATGCCTAGGAGCTTGGACAGCTTCCGGCCTTATGTACCGTGTCTTCCCATTTGTGGACCGCCCGTGTGCCCATCATATGTTTGAACGATGTAGCATATCACCTTCCTGACCGGGTGATGCGTCAATTTGGATTAAGGCAACATCTTCCAGAACCAACCCCACATTACAGGATTAACTTACAAGTACCCGGGGAGTACCAGACGGCCATTGAGACATGGAACCATAGGCACTTGCACACGCAGCAGCAACGGGAGTTCATATTGTCGGACGAAGAGTACTACACATGGTATTGGCAGATTACCCGACGGTATATTATTCGCAGCGTGCAACCTCTTGGTCATGTGGTGGAACCGTACACGCCTAGAGCTCCTCTGGAGAGGAATGTGGTATGAAAACTTTGCGATTAAGTTTAAATTATGTACAATTTTTTTCAACTATGAATCTTAAGCACGTTAACTAAAAATTTACAAGCAGACGGTGTTTATCGGGCTATAGAAATGGTCGATGAGCTATCTCATGAGGTGCCCGAACGAAGCAAGGGAAAATGCTTTTACATCAAACGTATTTTGCAATCAATTTTGGGAAAGAACAAGCTCGCAAGACCGGCACCGCCTCCTCCTCCTCCGCCACCTCAAGCTTTAGCACATGTCGGAGCTTCGGAGGTACATGAAGTCCGCGACATTCCTCCGCCTGAAACTACCAGGGTTTATACGTCACGGAGGAAAAAGGTGGCGTCAAAGGGAAGGGGTAAGGGTAAAGAAGCAGAGCCGTCTCAACCATCTCAGGTCATGCATGGTCCGTCACAGCCCCAGGAAGGTTCCTCATCGTCTTCGCATGAAGATGTACCACCGAAACCGAAGAAGAAACATAGAGAAACGCCTTACCAGCAGCGAATTCTTAAGTAGTTCGTCTGTAGGGTGGTGGTGTTGGTTGTATGTTTTTAGGTACTTGTATTTTTTATTCGGATATTGAAAATGTGTAATGTTTTGGCGGTTGTGGTTAACTCGAATTTGTATCGTTAATATAGCGTTCTATGTCTCGTTATATGTCTCTTTATAATGTAGCGGTCTATGTATTGGTATATGTAGCGTTCTATGTATTGGTATAATTCACATAACACAGCATAATAGTACATAACACTTAGTGAATAGTTAATACAGATGTCTTATACAGGAATCACCAATAACAAACTAGATAAATAGTTGAGGCACATATGTCTTATACATAATAAAACCAAATAGAACGGTACGCAACGCAGCATAATAGTACATAACACTTAGTGAACTCTATGTCACTGTAGTACAACGGCTCTTCTTATGGCCATTTAGTCCACACTTGCTGCACCTATTACCTCTGGAAGATTGTCCCTCGTCCATGGTGCCTTTAATTCTAGTAGATTTGGGTCTGCCCGGTGCTCGCCGAGCTTGCGGTGGAAATACCATAGGTCCTGAAGGTTGTGGCCAATAGCGCTTGTCACGAACTGGATGAAACTCCGGAGTATAAGCCACGTGATAACTTTGAACTGTGTACCAGTTGGAGGCGAAGTCATGATGAGCTCTTTTGGCTCCATTTGCCACTGCTGAACATGCAGCCATAACATGCGCACACGGAAGGTGTTGTAGCATTGGTATGTTACATGTACACGAACATGTGTTACCATATATCTTTACTGTAAATTCATCACCGTAGTAGTGTATTACAACCCATTCATATTCTCCGAAGCGAACTATTCTGCAACGTCTTGCTTCTTCCGCTCTTTCAGCTATTTTTGCCTCCCATTTTGGGGTTAATTTGCATACGGACCCACAACATTTTGCCGTCTGTTACAGAAATAATCCACCGATCTATAGAAGGTACGCGCAACCAATGACTTAACTGGAAGCTATCGTGCACCTCTTAGCACACCGTTGAAGCTTTCAGAGGCATTTGTCGTCATTACATGAAACCTTCCGCCGTCGTCTTTAAACAAAGCCCAATTTTCCTCTTTTCCGCCCAAACTTCTCTCAATCCAGTTATGAGCTCTAGCGTTGGTCGTCTTAATTTCCTCGCGAAGCTTACGATACTCCACCTCTTCTGATGCACATGCCGCTGCATAAAATAAACCAGTCAAACGTTGATCTCTTAAGCCGGCTTTTTGAAAATTTGCTTTTAGATGCCTGGCACAAAATCTATGCTTATGTGGCTCTACCCATCTTTCCTGCAATGCGATAGGAATTCCTTTCATTCTATCAGATATGAAAGTGATACGGCGATTGTTTACACTATGTATAAACCGTCTCATGCAGGAAAAAAACCAAGCCCAAGAGTCAGCTGATTCGTCCTCAACAATGACATACGCCAACGGATAGAGTTGATCATTTGCATCCGTTGCAGTGGCTACGAGTAGTGTACCTTTATATTTCCCATACAAATGAGTTCCATCGATACATAGCAATGGGCGACAATGTAAAAATCCTTCAATGGAAGGGCCAAATGCCCAAAATGCACGTTCAAATACACCATATTCATCTGTTACTATATGGCTTACACTACCGGGATTTGATCGTCTAATCTCATCAAAATATGGCCGTAACAATGAATATGACTCCGCCCAATCCCCGTAAACCATAACAATTGCCTTGCTCAAAGATCTCCAAGCTTTCATATAACCAATTTTAATAAAAAATTGTTCTTCAACCAACACTTGAACTGTTCTAGCTGTTATGTTTAAATCAGACTTCACAAATGGCATGATCTTTGAAACAAGAAATGTTGATGTCGCTTGCCGATTGCTTGAATTGACCGTTGGATTAACGCAAGTATGCTCCCCTCTATAGTTCTTAACAACCCACAATCCAGCCTGCGATTTTTTGGAATCAATTGCATGAATTCTCCACTTACAATTATCGTCGACGTTGCAAATGGCAGTATACATTTCTTTGTTGGATCTAATGGGCTTAAAAGAAACAGCATGTAAAATGGACCACTCACTTAGTTGTTGTAGAAATTTAGCTTTGCTCTCAAATACAAGACCAGGTTTAAAGCCACTTTGAACGCAGGAGGACGAAAATAATTCTCCCCTACTTTGCAAGTCAGCGACAACGGATCTGGCTAACATTTGGGCGGTACACATGTCCTCATCAAGGGGAATCTCCATTGCCGGTTCGCCATTACTCTCATCTTCTTCATCATCCACGTAATCCATCTCTTCAGCTCCGAAGTCAAAGTTCAACGAATCATTATTTACTTGCATGTTGTCATACCATGCGTGATTGTTATCGGGAATCGAAGCAACGGTCATGCTATCCAAAGCAGGTCCAGGGTTCGTTTGTAGGTCCGCATTTCCATCTACTTGACTAGCATCATCACATGCATTCTCTTCGAAGGGCGATTGCTCTTCCATGAAATCCCGCGGACAGCTGCATCATGAAAAAATTACAGCTTGATCAACCAATTATGCATTACTCAAATAACAATTCAATTCAAAGATCACTTACTTCTAACTCATATGATATAACTCAGATGGCGTTGGCTGCAATGGTTCTGCTACTTGTGAAGGCGGTCCAACATTATTTTGTGTCTGCTGGTAGTAAGGATCATAACTGTACAGCAAATGACGGTCATTAACAACAATTGGGAGAACCAAAATATAACATGTTTGGAAAACATTATAAGTTGGGTTTACCTCTGCATGGCGCATCCAATACTTTCCTGCGTGGGATATGGAAAGCTAAAATGCGGATTATGTGAATAATTCATATGCGGAGGGTACGCATAAAACATTTGATGTTGTCCGTACTCCGAAACGTTACAAGGAGGAATAATATTAGGTGATGGCATTACAGGAGTTGGACAGATCGGTGCCGCTCGAACGGGTCTTGAAGCAGTAGGTGCTTCTACCACTAACTTTGTCGTTTTCATAACAAATAACTCTATAGTCTTACAAGCGGCAGAAAACATTAACTCCACATCACCATCGTCAACAATTTTAATTGCCTTAGACCCAGAATCAGTCGGCCAGTTGCAAAATAACTCAATATCAAATTGCTCTTTATTAATCATTGTTGACTTGAATATCGAGGCTTCTAATTGCTTCAAGTTACAACCTTTGAGAACTTTTACAGCTTTGAAAGATCCACCATCGTACTTACCACACTTTCTATCATCAATAACCAACTCACCATTGTAATAGCATAAAATAGCAATAAACTTAGGAGCCATTCTAATTTACAACAACAAAAAGGAATGTATTACCAAAAGTTAAAGATTCAAAAAAACACAGATTTAGGGTTTTGAAATTCTAACCTTGTAATTATTCAAACGACGGAGAATAACGTCTAGTTGACACAAATCTGGAATTGTTGATGGATCGGCGCTAGAATTAACGAAGGATTTAATTCTTGAAGTTGATTTAAAGAATTGAGTTTTTTTTTCAAAATACAGAAAGTGATAAAGTGAGGAGGAAGAAAGCAGAAGCTCTCAGTATATCACGACAGTGCGTCTTTTAAAATAACGCACAAAGCGTTATTTAGAATAACGCAAGCAACAACCAAATTAAAACCAATACTCCATACCTCCGTTACACTATACAGCGTTATTTATGATAACGCATATTAGCGTTATTCAAAATAACGCTTGAAGCGTTATTAAAGATAACACTTTTGTTTTCAAGAAGGCAGAACAGGTTTTTAATATAAAAGCACACTTGCGTTTTCCTAAATAACGCTACACGCGTTATTTCAAATAACGCTTCGTTAAATAACTGTTTCTGGCTGATGTGACATAAACCAGGCTACGGCCGTAATAAGTTTTCAAATTAGGCTAAATGTGTTATAAGTTTTTAAAAGGTGGCCAAATCGAAAAAAAATCCAAAAGAATAACATTCCAGACTTCATTATATTTTGAAAGTCAATTTTTTCAACCTTGAGCATCCTGCCCTTTCCTTAAACCAGTGGAGATGGAAATAACGGTTTGGAGCGGTCTCTACGAATCTAATTAACACCGTTGCTGTGCAACTTTACCAGAGTACAGAACCTCCAAAAACATTGCCGCCTATATAGGTCAATTTACAGAGGATTCTAATTCTGCAATTCACTCGCAACCAAGTATTCGTGACAATGAACCAGAAAGAAAAGCAAAGCGTCTAACTTTTTCTCTGCTTCTTGTGTTATTTGTTTATTCCTGTGGTGCTGGAGCATTCAGACCAGCCCTGGCAGAGGATGGGCTGTAATTGAGCCATATATCACACTCTTTACGTTTCTGATTACCAAAACTACCCTTCTAGAATTCTGGATAGATAAATACCAATAACGTAAATGACAAAATTAAATTCTTTTTATTTGCAGAAATAAACCGAGGAATGTGGCCGTTTTGCAGAAAAGGACCATCAGGGTTTTCTTCATCGTCAACTGCAGAGCAAGTTACTGAAGGAATTGATGGCAGCAATCTCACTGCCATTATAACTGGTATTCTTCTGTGAAATAAAGAAAAATCATTTGCAAGATATATTTTTGGCTTTGTTTCTATATTTATTGTTAGTTTGAAGTTCTTCTTGTTGATTATTGTGCGTGTTTCAAAGAAGGGACACAATTCGATATTATAGTATACTTGATGAAAGGAGCACAACCTGATTGTGTGTTTTTTTTTTTGGGGTCAACCCTTTAAGATTATTATTACATGTGTAAATAAACCTAGTAGTGCTACTAAACCCTTACCTAATATAGTTCGAATGGAAAATATAACAAACACCTTGCGGCTATTAAAAACATATAACCAGTAAATAGCTATACATGCCTAGTGATGTTTGTTTCGCCTACTCCTGTTTATTAACTTTGAATTTTTACGAACTTTGTTTTGGATTTGGAGAAAGTACTTCTTGACACAGTCCACCAGAGAACAACATGTATAACGAGAGGCAT
Organism: Allium sativum; assembly: GCA_030737875.1. Lineage (NCBI taxonomy): Eukaryota > Viridiplantae > Streptophyta > Magnoliopsida > Asparagales > Amaryllidaceae > Allium > Allium sativum. The sequence continues at coordinate 954,747,922 of CM060915.1, forward strand.
TACTATTTACACACACCTAAACACTTACTAACACCATTTAAAAATTAATAATCTTGTATCACAAAATTTACGTCTTAAAATTGACCTTAAACCTAAAAGATAATCAAGAAATAAATGCTAATATGGCTTTGCATGGTCAAACAACATATAAATAAGAAAATTTGGTACTCAAATATAATTATTTTCAATCATATCAATCAGCAATGACACAAAAAAAAAAAAAAAAAAAAAAAAAAAACAAGATGAAAACATCAGTAATTTTATTTTATGAATTTGAGATTAGAAGATGATTAGTTAAGATATCTAATTCTATTTATAATATGAATGTAAATCATTGTTGTAAACACGTTAATTTTCTAGGGAGTGATTATCATAACTAATTATATTTGACTACATCATTTTGTTTCGTTGTTTAACCTTTTTTATTCAAACAACAACAAAACAATAATTATCAGATATATTTTTAATCAAAGTAGTAATAAAGTTCTTTAATATGTTATATTATAGTACCTAATTTGAATTTCAAATTATTTTTTATTATAGTAATCTTAATTATGGTTAAACAAGTTACAAAAAATGAAAATTCTATTTACAATTAAAATCGATGACCATTTAATTGTAACAAAATTATCTGTATATACCGGTGAAGCATTAAACTAGAAAACAAAAACTGACTATAGAGAAATCAGATGGAGAAATTTTGATTTTGATTTTTGAAGAAAGACAATGGGAAGAAATTGAGTTATGATTTTGAGAAAATAAAAAGGTTATGAAAAGGTGAGTTTGGTTGGATGAGTGAAGTAATTGAATGAGAGAATTGTTAGGTGGGTGTAAGTTGTCGTACCCTTAATGAACTTATACATGACATTCTTGTTAGGATTGCCTCGCATGTTGTTAAGGTTAAAATGACGGTTTGAATAAATAGTCCCGCATCATGGAATAAATTGAAGGATTACAGTACAAATATGAGCTGCTAGACACGTAACAATATGGATTTCTTTTATTATATGGGAGTTGTGTGTCAGCTCATATGCGTGCAAGGAAGAGGGCTTTGTTCCGACCATCATTACATAACAGTGGTATCGGATCCGAAGGTTACGGACTGGGCTATGCAGTAAGACAGTGCTCTCAAAATATACTCGTAGGATGCGAGTCAAGGGGGAGATTGTTAGGATTGTCTCGCATGTTGTTAAAGTTGGGATAAATAGTCCTACATCACGAAATAAATTGAAGGATTACAGTACAAATATGAGTTGGTAGGCACGTAACAATAGAGATTCCTTTTGTTATATGGGAGTTGTGTGCCAGCTCATATGCGTGCAAGGAAGGGGGCTTCGTTCCGACCGTCGTTACATAACAATTCTTTCCCAAGTATTAAGACATTTGATGTATGGATTTATGTTAGAATTTTAGCTGTGTTTATTTGTAGCGCTAATTGATGTTCATTGCTTAACAGTAAGTGCTTTTCACTAGAATATTATTTTAGCGGAACCCTTTATCCAAAATGTTTTTTCTTCTTCCTTTTAACAGTTCCCACAAATAGCAGTTAATAACATCCTTTAATATCCCAATTAAATATCAGCCATCTTAATTTCAAATGGATCTGGTCTAATATAAAATTGAACGATCAGAGAGTGAACTAAAATTTGATTTAAAAAAAAATAGAAATATTAATTCTATGGAATGATTACTTTTTTCGGGAAGCTAGTTATTAGTATTAATTTCGGAAGAAAAAAAAAGACCATGATAATTTAATTGAGTTTTGGGAAAAAAATGAAAACAAAGAATATGATGAGAAGGAGATAAAAGTAGTATGCACAAATATATAAACTGGCTCACTACTTAAAGTTAGAATTTAGAAACTCATCAAAGGATATAATTGACTTTTTTTTTGGGGGTCATTCGTCATTAGGAACTCGTAAGCATTAATATATCTCTTTGAAGGCGTTTGTTTGCAATAAACTGTTCTTAGTTAAAATATAATAAGAGTAAGAATGTCAAAAAATTGTTTGTTACAATAAGCGTTGTACTGTGGTTATATTACCAACTTCGAATGTTGAATGGTAATTTTCTGAGCATGTTTATAAATAACAATTTATAATCAGTGGGCGAGTTTTAGTATCTGTATCTTGCAACTTTTTTTTCATTCTGATCATGTTTGCTTTTCAAATTCCGCTTTCAAATCGATGTGAATTGTCATCATCTTTTTAATAATTTATTAATTATTTATAAAAGATATATTTTCCTTTTGTTGTTAACAAACATTTCATTTAAAAAAATATTAATCACATTTTGTTTTATCAGAAACCCAAATAGTTAACTTTTTGCTTAGCTGATTTTATATTGGATAGCATCCGTTTGGGATTTAAAAAAGTTTTATCTAGAGATATGAAAGGCTGATATTTTAACTACTGTTATATAATTCAACCAAATAAAGTTCAAGCTGAGCTCGAAAATGAACAAACAAACAACTATTTCAATATTCAAACAATAGTGTTAATCGGTCAACAAATGGTATTCGTCATTCAACAATCAGCACCATAAACAAATGCAGTCTTATTAAAATTATGTTAGAAGTTCTGAACACTTATTAGTAATTATGAACAATTGTTGGTACTTTTGATTGTTTTGAACACTTGTTTTATGCAAATTACCCTTATGCTTAGTTTTGAACACTAATTGTATGCAATATAAATTAGTTTGTTTTTCTCATACAATATTTCGGCTAATATATAATTTGAACTTCTGTATTATTTCACCTGTGACAAAGTAGTATATTGGGTTCATCACTTATTGCATAGAAGGACGAACTTAGTATTTGTGCTCCTGGAAGCTATGTTATTCTATTAATAAATTTGATGCTTTTATGCGGCTTGAAATTCAGAATTTGTAGTCGTGGATATACAACCGCTAAAACAAAGATCTATTAAGTGAATGTTTTGTATTTTCTGCTATTTCTTAATCTCAAGCTATTAATGGTCTCCTTTCAAAATGTTGGTTACATGTAAAGTTCATCATTTATAATTCAAAGCATAAATTTGACTGGCCTGTGCAGTTTAGTAAAGCTATCAAATCTACTTTATTAAACTGAATAGTGATTAGACATTCAGTTTGATTTCATAACTTGCTATCTTAACAAACTCATTTCTTAATTTTTGAAAGTTGCATTATATTATTATAAATATTCCATCTTGACAATCGAGGAGTATATTGTGTAATTTAGCAACTTTTAGTTTTAATTATTTTACACATGCAGGAGCATCAAGCGGCATAGGCAGAGAAACTGCTCGGGTCCTTGCCTTGCGTGGGGTCCATGTGATTATCGGAGTTAGAAATCTGTCAGCTGGAGCCATGGTTAAAGAAGAAATTATCAAAGGAATTCCCAAAGCTAAAATTGATGTGCTTGAATTAGATCTCAGTTCACGGACATCAATTAAAAAATTTGCTTCAGACTTCAGCAGTTTAAATCTCCCACTCAATATTTTGATGTGAGATATAAAATATTCTCTTATGATTATACTTTCCTTCATTTCTTAGTAAATGAAATTTGGTGCATTCTTGTTTGAAGTAATAATGCAGGAGTCATGGCTACTCCTTTTACACTTTCAAAGGATGGCATAGAGCTTCAGTTCGCAACAAATCACATTGGTATGAAGTTTATCAACAATTTTGCCACTACTGTACTTAGATTATGATATGTCATCTTAAAGTTAGATGTTAGAGGTGCCATGTATTATGTATATAATTTTGCTCAGAGATGAAGAGAACGGTTACAACAGATTCATAGAAACAAAATGAAGCACTAAAAAATTACGTTTCTGACTTTCCCTCTCCTGCTCTTTGACCTATGTAACACCTCACCTCCGTTAAGGTCACTCACAAAGAGAATGTCTTAACTTTGGTGGAGCATTTTACTAAACAGAACAGAAACTTACAAAACAGATAAAACAGTACTTGAAAAATTTATAACTTTATTTCAACAGAAGCTTGGTTACATCATTTCAAATCACAATATCAGAATTCAAGTACAAAATATCAGTCTTGTACAAAAGCCTTCAGAATGCATAGTTTAAAATCATAACCCCCACAGAAGAAGACAAGCCATACTTTAAGCACTGCAAGCGGAAGAAATCTGGATCAAGCTAGAGTATTCCCTTCTACAAAACCTTGGGGGGGGGGGGAACGGAAGAAAGGAGGCGAAACAACAAGGGTCAGACAAAAAGTCTGGCAAGTCCAGTGATTTTCAGTTATGAACAGATAATAATAACATGACATGAACATAAAACTGGATGAGAGATAACTGTAACAGGTGTAGCAGATATAACAGAAGAACAGAATGATATAAGCTATTGCTTTACACTTCTCTGCACTAATACTAGTATAACAGAATTAGGTGTCACCCTAATGTCTAAACTGAAACAGAAACGGGTACAGAATAATTTCCACGCTAGTAATGAGCCTTTACCACCCGATCAGAAACAGACAGAAGCAGAATGTAGCATAAGGTGTACACTAGTAATTGGGTCTTTACCACCCGAACAGACGGTACCACGCAGAAACAGACAGGTGTTGCCACCCAACAGAAACAGACGGTACCAACAGAAACAGACAGAACTAAGTGTACCCTAAAACCCTACCCTAAGCGATCGGCTCCCTAATACATAAATATCTTGTGTCGGCCCCACAGTAGGGTGTATCACTCCCTAAAGTGACAACCAATTGGCACAGACCTATTTACAGATGTCACGGCGTCTTACATCCTCAGAGGCAGACCGGGATCCATGCACGCACATGACCCGGTTGGAACGCACCATCAACACCCATCGCCATTATCAGAATGAACCGCTTATAATTAGTTCAGTAAGCGTGCCCAGACCCTACCTACTGTTGGGTCAAAGTTTTGATACCAGAAAGAGTTACTGACTAATATGTGTCCCAAACAACAGATGACACAAGTAATTCACCTCCCAACCTTGTGTCCCCAGACTAACAGATTTCAGATTAACTTGTTTACAAGTTTCAGACATACAGAGTTTAGATCAACTAGTTCACAGATTAACAGACTTACAGATTTACTGGTTACAGATTAACCGGTTACAGATTGTCTAACTTTGTATTGGGCCTACAGATTCACGAAACGGGTTTATCAGATTCATTGGTCCAATTGGTTTAACCTTACCCACCCAACACGTTTTAGACATCATATTTATCTCAGATTTTCATTAATTAAATATTAATGCCCAGACCTTTCACATTAGACTGACAGTTTGCGGCTACTGGTTAGGCCGGTTGGTTCCGGGCAGATTTCCGTCGCAAACTGAGTCTAACCTCCGGCGCTGAACGCCGGAAGGCTCCGCGCCTGGGTTTCAAGCACGTTATGACTACTCACATTAGAACCTATTGTTTGCGGCCACTGGAATATGCCGGGCGGTTCCGGGCAAGATTACGCCGCAAACTCATTCTAACCTCGAGTTAGTCATGTTTATCTTTGCGGCCAATTAATTAATAATTTACCATTTATGCCCACGCCTAATATACATGTCAATTATTCATAACTATAGCCAATTCAGATTATGTCAATAACGGACTAATTATATCAACTCAACAGATATAGCAGATAACAGATTTTGTAGATTAGGCGACCAAATGGATTTAGCAGATTAAGCAAACTAGCAGATTTAGCAGACAACAGATTAGGCATCTCAACAGTTTTAGTTTAGCGGATTTGGCATTTTCAACAGACTTAGCAGATGACAGATTTGATAGATGAACAAATCTAGCAGACTAGGCAGTAGAGCAGAACTAGCAGATTAAGCAATATAACAGAACTAACAGATTAGACAATGTAACAAAACTAGCAAATTAGGCAAATATAACAGATTTAATCATTCGTTAAAGTTTCACAAACATATCTTGCCTAATTATAAATCTTGCCTAAGTTCACATGCATAAATAATAGTCATGGTTCACAATATGATCATATACCCCATGTTTGCATTAAATTTACATGTCACAGATTATGGTCATAATTTACATGTCCCAATTTAGTTCAACTTGCTTAGTACAAAAGATTCACATATAAATTATACCAAATATAGCCATCGACAAAAATCTCCTACTTAGGTATTATTCACATTTGATAGATATCCTACTTTAATGTAAATCTTTATACCTAAACCATATTCTCTTTATCTCAAGTCATATGTTCAATACAGTCTATATTTATGTCCAATTATATACCTTTCTATGTCATGTCCTCAAATCATATGTTCAATACCCTTTATGTTATAAATATAACATGTCCAGTCATATGTCTCAGATTAACGTTCTAGCTACAGTCCATGTTCTTTCCTCAAATCAGTCACCTATTGGTCATGCCCAATTTATGCATCATTCATTTTACTGTCCCAAACATTTTAGCGTATGTTAATCTCTTATGAGATTGGCTCAGGCTCGTGGTAGCCTGGCTATAAAACAGAAAGAGGAAAGAGATACAGAATAAGATAGATCCAAACAGAACATAACAGATATAACCTCAGATTCAGATTTACAATTCATGTCACAATCAGAATTAACGTTTATATCGGAAAATAACTGCACTTGCCTTGGTTGGATTAAAGAAAGAACTTTAATTGTTGTAGAATCGTTGCAGAAGCTTTAATCTCTAATTTGAATTGAGTTGCTTAGGTTGATGTTGGTTAGCTTCTAGTTTTGATTCCAGCAGAGTAGCGACGCCATTTTTATTTTTATTTAGAACAGAGGCAGAGAAGAAGCAGAATAGAATTGTGTGTAGAGAAGGCTAGGTCTTAGGGTGTATTTATAGGTGTAGGAACTCATTTAGGCCCTCAGATTAACCATAGAACTCATCAGGTCCGTCAAAACACGTCACAGCCTTCAAAATCGCACACACACGCACCAGGTTCGACCAGGGCTCGACCCCCAGGTCGACTGCCCAGTCGACCTGGTCTGGGGGGTCGACTGCCCAGTCGACTCCCCAGTCGACCTGGTTCCTGGGGGGTCGACTGCCCAGTCGACTCCCCAGTCGACTTGGGCCCTGGGCGGGAAATTTCCCGCCCAGCCCGCTTCTGGGTTTGAATTCGAATTTCGAGCTGTTTTCGATTCTGAATATTTCTGAAACTTCGGAGGGTCATATCTCCCTCATACGGACTCCGATTCTTGCAAACTCGGACTCGTTTTCAAGCAGAATTCCGAGACCAACGCAATGACGTAACCCGTTTCCCTTGATTCTTATTTTAAAAATTAATTATCCTCTGATTTGTTACCTATACGTTCACAGAAAATACGGAGTGTTACATTCTCCACTTCTTAAAGGATTTCGTCCCCGAAATCTTCAAGTTAAGAAGAATGTGTCCTACCATCCAACATCCATCTACTCAATCTTCAATCACTAGCGTCCATTGTCCTTAGAAACTTCTAATGTTGTATGAACATATGCAAAGGTGTGTGTATATGTTCCTTATCTAATGCAAAGATCAGGCGGTCCACTGATTCAGTTGACCTCCTTAATGCGAATTATGCCAGTGCCATGAGTCCAACATGTATGCAAATTTTCCTATTTGATATATATCATTTCTATATGAGTGCACAACCATTCAGTCATATGCAACATCCACGTGCTGAGTCAATCATTTTGCATCCACAAAAATTGAAAATGCTCACACATCCATATGCAGTATGAGAGTGTTTTCGACCCGATCTAGTGCCTAGTGTGTGTATATGCATCCACGAGCAACCACTTGCATCCACTTGCAACCATCAAACATAACATGTCTCAAACACATGTTTACACCCATTAGTTTCTACCTAAAGTTCGAAGATTCGATCGATATGATACAGTCGAATGATGGAAGCGAGTACAGATAAAACAAAAACTTGGTTCGCATTAGACATGGGTCCTAAGTATCGGCCCCGAAGACCGAAATCAACATCAAATTGACACCTAGAGGATTACCCTCTTTAGACAATGTCAAAACTGGAAATCTTAACCTTATCGGGAATATTCAGATGTTTACAGACTACTGGTACAGATCAGTTTCCCTAATGATTCTTAGGAAGCTAAGCATGATAAAACCCATAATGTATGCGTCCTACTTGACGCCTAACACAGATATCTCTCAAACCCCAATCTATCACAACAGATGAGTCATAACCCTTATGAGTCTGAGTCTATAGCGGAATCAGAAATAATACTAGTATTAAAGTGCAGAGTATCGATTACAAAATCAAAATACCAGAATCAGAAAGAGTCTTAACTCCATAATCAGATAAAGAAATTAAACCTACTATAGGAATTTTCCTATTTCTATCCTAGCCACTAGCCTTAAGAGTGTTCGCCTGCCCTCCTTGCCCTCGTCTCTTCGGGCAGTCCCTAGTGAAGTGTCCCATCTCACCACAGTTGAAGCAAGTGCCCTTCCTTTTTCTGCAATCCTTGTTCAGATGAGTCGAGCTTCCACAAGTAAAGCACTTTTTCCCCTTCTTATCTTCAGACTTCTCATCCTTCATTTGTGTTTCCTTTTTGGGCTCTGCTTTCTTATTCTGTGGTTCTTCCTTCTTTGTCTCTTTCGGGCCTTTGTCTTCCTCGTGCAGTAGTGCCATGTCCACCAATTTCTCGTAAGTCGCTCCCATGGGTACATGAGTCATGGCTAGGCTGTGCAGTGGCTCGTTCAATCCTTTAACAAAGCGGAGAGCCTTTTTATGCTGAGTGTTGACTAAATCCAATCCGAACCTAGCCAGTTGGTTGAACTGGTTGACGTATTCCTTGACCGTCATACTTCCTTGCTTAAGAGATAAGAACTTTTCCAGTTGTAGACTTCGCTCAGCTTGCGAGAGGAATTTTGTCTCAAACCTTGTTCTGAAATCCATTCATGTTTCAACTGGCCTCTCGGCGTTAGTGACTTCCCAACAATAGGAAGCTTCGTCTTTGAGCAGCCATACCGCCAACTGTACCTTCTGCCTATCGTCCACCTCGAAGATAACGAATAGATCCTCAGTTTCTTTGAGCCAGTTCCTCGCCTCTACGAATGATTCAGTTCCTTTGAAATCCTTTCCACCCATGGCCCTAAAATCTCTACAGATCTTTGAGAAAGCAATTGCACGAGGAGGGGGTGGAGGAGGGGGATCATTTGCTGGACCTGCGGCGGCGGTCCTATCCTCAAGATATTGTCAAAACCAACCGGGTACATGAACACCCTCTGGTATCTCAGATGCTTCAGACATGCTGAAACGAAAAAGGAAAGATTCAATACAAAAAGGACTGAAGGAAAGATATATGGCTCTTGAGGATCATGTTTTTCAAAATAAGCTTTATTTTTGAAAATACTTCCTTTCAAAACCTTTTTGAAAATAATTTTCAAAAACTTTTATCTAATCTGGTAACCTTTAGCTCTGATACCAAGTGTAACACCCCACCTCCGTTAAGGTCACTCACAAAGGGAATGCCTTAACTTTGGTGGAGCATTTTAGTAAACAGAACAGAAATTTACAAGACAGATAAAACAATACTTGAAAAATTTATAACTTTATTTCGACAGAAGCTTGGTTACATCCTTTCAAATCACAATATCAGAATTCAAGTACAAAATATCAGTCTTGTACAAAAGCCTTCAGAATGCATAGTTTAAAATCATAATCCCCACAGAAGAAGGCAAGCCATTCTTTAAGCACTGCAAGCGGAAGAAATCTGGATCAAGCTAGAGTATTCTCTTCTACAAAACCTGGGTGGGGGGGAACGGTAGAAAGGAGGCGAAACAACAAGGGTCAGACAAAAAGTCTGGCAAGTCCAGTGATTTTTAGTTATGAACAGATAATAATAACATGACATGAACATAAAACTGGATGAGAGATAACTGTAACAGGTGTAGCAGATATAACAGAAGAACATAATGATATAAGCTATTGCTTTACACTTCTCTGCACTAATACTAGTATAACAGAATTAGGTGTCACCCTAATGTCTAAACTGAAACAGAAACGGGTACAGAATAATTTCCACGCTAGTAATGGGCCTTTACCACCCGATCAGAAACAGACAGAAGCAGAATATAGCATAAGGTGTACACTAGTAATTGGGCCTTTACCACCCGAACAGACGGTACCACGCAGAAACAGACAGGTGTTGCCACCCAACAGAAACAGACGGTACCAACAGAAACAGACAGAACTAAGTGTACCCTAAAACCCTACCCCAAGCGATCGGCTCCCTAATACATAAATATCATGTGTCGGCCCCACAGTAGGGTGTATCACTCCCTAAAGTGACAACCAATTGGCACAGACCTATTTACAGATGTCACGGCGTCTTACATCCTCAGAGGCAGACCGGGATCCATGCACGCACATGACCTGGTTGGAACGCACCATCAACACCCCTCACCATTATCAGAATGAACCGCTTATAATTAGTTCAGTAAGCGTGCCCGGACCCTACCTACTGTTGGGTCAAAGTTTTGATACCAGAAAGAGTTACTGACTAATATGGGTCCCAAACAACAGATGACATAAGTAATTCCCCTCCTAACCTTGTGCCCCCAGACTAACAGATTTCAGATTAACTTGTTTACAAGTTTCAGACATACAGAGTTTAGATCAACTAGTTCACAGATTAACAGACTTACAAATTTACTGGTTACAGATTAACCGGTTACAGATTGTCTAACTTTGTATTGGGCCCACAGATTCACGAAACGAGTTTATCAGATTCATTGGTCCAATTGGTTTAACCTTACCCACCCAACACGTTTTAGACATTATATTTATCTCAGATTTTCATTAATTAAATATTAATGCTCAGACCTCTCACATTAGACTGACAGTTTGCGGCTACTGGTTAGACCGGTTGGTTCCGGGCAGATTTCTGTCGCAAACTGAGTCTAAGCTCGGGTTTCAATCACGTTATGACTAACTTCTCACATTAGAACTATTGTTTGTGGCCACTGGAATATGCCGGGCGGTTCCGGGCAGGATTACGCCGCAAACTCATTCTAACCTCGAGTTAGCCATGTTTATCTTTGCGGCCAATTAATTAATAATTTACCATTTATGCCTACGCCTAATATACATGTCAATTATTCATAACTATAGCCAATTCAGATTATGTCAATAACGGACTAATTATATCAACTCAACAGATATAGCAGATAACAGATTTTGCAGAATAGGCGACCAAATGGATTTAGCAGATTAAGCAAACTAGCAGATTTAGCAGACAACAGATTAGGCATCTCAACAGATTTAGTTTAGCGGATTTGACATTTTCAACAGACTTAGCAGATGACAGATTTGGTAGATGAACAAATCTAGCAGACTAGGCAGTAGAGCAGAACTAGCAGATTAAGCAATATAACAGAACTAGCAGATTAGGCAATGTAACAAAACTAGCAAATTAGGCAAATATAACAGATTTAATCATTCCTTAAAGTTTCACAAACATATCTTGCCTAATTATAAATTTTGCCTAAGTTCACATGCATAAATAATAGTCATGGTTCACAATATGATCATATACCCCATGTTTGCATTAAATTTATATGTCACAGATTATGGTCATAATTTACATATCCCAATTTAGTTCAACTTGCTTAGTACAAAAGATTCACATATAAATTATACCAAATATAGTCATCGACAAAAATCTCCTACTTAGGTATTATTCACATTTGATAGATATCTTACTTTAATGTAAATCTTTATACCTAAACCATATTCTCTTTATCTCAAGTCATATGTTCAATACAGTCTATATTTATGTCCAATTATATACCTTTCTATGTCATGTCCTCAAATCATATGTTCAATACCCTTTATGTTATAAATATAACATGTCCAGTCATATGTCTCAGATTTACGTTCTAGCTACAGTCCATGTTCTTTCCTCAAATCAGTCACTTATTGGTCATGCCCAATTTATGCATCATTCATTTTACTGTCCCAAACATTTTAGCGTATGTTAATCTCTTATGAGATTGGCTCAGGCTCGTGGTAGCCTGGCTATAAAACAGAAAGAGGAAAGAGATACAGAATAAGATAGATCCAAACAGAACAGAACAGATATAACATCAGATTCAGATTTACAATTCATGTCACAATCAGAATTAACGTTTATATCGGAAAATAACTGTACTTGCCTTGGTTGGATTAAAGAAAGAACTTTAATTGTTGTAGAATCGTTGCAGAAGCTTTAATCTCTAATTTGAATTGAGTTGCTTAGGTTGATGTTGGTTAGCTTCTAGTTTTGATTCCAGCAGAGTAGCGACGCCATTTTTATTTTTATTTAGAACAGAGGCAGAGAAGAAACAGAATAGAATTGTGTGTAGAGAAGGCTAGGTCAGGGTGTATTTATAGGTGTAGGAACTCATTTAGGCCCTCAAATTAACCCTAGAACTCATCAGGTCCGTAAAAACACGTCACAGCCTTCAAAATCGCACACACACGCACCAGGTTCGACCAGGGCTCGACCCCCAGGTCGACTGCCCAGTCGACCTGGTCTGGGGGGTCGACTGCCCAGTCGACTCCCCAGTCGACCTGGGTCCTGGGGGGTCGACTGCCCAGTCGACTTGGGCCCTGGGCGGGAAATTTCCCGCCCAGCCCACTTCTGGGTTTGAATTCGAATTTCGAGCTGTTTTCGATTCTGAATATTTCTGAAACTTCGGAGGGTTATATCTCCCTCATACGGACTCCGATTCTTGCAAACTCGGACTCGTTTTCAAGCAGAATTCCGAGACGAACGCAATGGCGCAACCCGTTTCCCTTGATTCTTATTTTAAAAATCAATTATCCTCTGATTTGTTACCTATACGTTCACAGAAAATACGGAGTGTTACATTCTCCCCTTCTTAAAGGATTTCGTCCCCGAAATCTTCAAGTTAAGAAGAATGTGTTCTACCATCCAACATCCATCTACTCAATCATCAATCACTGGCGTCCATTGTCCTTAGAAACTTCTAATGTTGTATGAACATATGCAAAGGTGTGTGTATATGTTCCTTATCTAATGCAAAGATCAGGCGGTCCACTGATTCAGTTGACCTCCTTAATACGAATTATGCCAGTGCCATGAGTCCAACGTGTATGCAAATTTTCCTATTTGATACATATCATTTCTATATGAGTGCAAAACCATTCAGTCATATGCAACATCCACGTGCTGAGTCAATCATTTTGCATCCACAAAAATTGAAAATGCTCACACATCCATATGCAGTATGAGAGTGTTTTCGACCCGATCTAGTGCCTAGTGTGTGTATATGCATCCACGAGCAACCACTAGCAACCACTTGCATCCACTTACAACCATCAAACATAACATGTCTCAAACACATGTTTACACCCATTAGTTTCTACCTAAAGTTCGAAGATTCGATCGATAGGATACAGTCGAATGATGGAAGCGAGTACAGATAAAACAAAAACTTGGTTCTCATTAGACATGGGTCCTAAGTATCGGCCCCGAAGACCGAAATCAACATCAAATTGACACCCAGAGGATTACCCTCTTTAGACAATGTCAAAACTGGAAATCTTAACCTTATCGGGAATATTCAGATGTTTACAGACTACTGGTACAGATCAGGTTCCCTAATGATTCTTAGGAAGCTAAGCATGATAAAACCCAGAATGTATGCGTCCTACTTGACGCCTAACCATGGTTCGAAAACTCGGTCTCGGTTTCGGTTTCGGTCATTTGAAAATTTAATAGTTTCGGACGGTTTCGGCGGTTTCGGCGGTTTCGGTTTTTGTTTCGTTTTCGGTCCGAAAATCAAACATTTATATTTTATGAAAAAGTTAATGATACTTGTTGCAAATCCACATAGAAACAGTGTACAAAAATATAATGAAGCAACATACAATACTACTAGTATTACATATGGAAAATATTCTTGAAGCTACAATACTACTAGTTTACAAATATATAATGAAGTAACATACAATACAATACTACTAGTTTTCTTCAATATCATGTGTTGCATAATAAGATGGATAACCATATTGTATTTGTCCTGAACCCATAAATGTCTCCATCATATTGTCAAACGTCGATGGTTCTGCACTTTGCGTTGCATACGTAAATTGACTATTTTGATCACTCGAGATGTCACTATACGTTTCATTTGTTCCATAATATGAGTTGCCACTTGTATAGTCAGAAGTAGAATGCCTATAGTTTGGTGGATCATTCGAAATATATGGATTGTAATGTTCATAATTATGTTGATGTCCATGTTCAACATTTAAATTACTATCTCTTCGGCTGGGAATGTCACTTGCATCTCTTCTTGAATATGTTTGAGCAAACCTACGCGAATCATCACCATAACCAGAACCAATGCCATAATCAACCCCACACCACTTCCACCAACATTACCTTGATCATCATTTGACGAACCACTACTATTTTCATTGCTTTGACTCGTTGTTGCTCGTGTAGGTATGCCATCAACGGCAGCTATTGCATCATTCAGCGTGTCGGTTAGCCAAGGATCGTTGTCCAACAAGGGTGGTTCAATTTCAGTAGTCCACTCTGCTAATGGATCTTCTTCATGGAATATGTAATCCAGATCGATCAAATGATCCTCAGTATCGCGCCGTCGTGAATTTTTCGCTCTTAGTCTCATGTTGTAATGCACATATACCAGTTTTTCTAGATTTTCCATTTTTATTCTGTTTCTTAATTTTGTATGAATCATTGAAAACGTGGTCCAGTTCCTTTCACAGTTCGAAGAAGAAACTGTTTGGCTTAAAATGTGCATTGCCAGATTTGTTAAATTTGGAGCATCCACCACTCCAATTATTGACCACCATTGAGCAGGAGAACATTGTTTTACAGCTGTATGTGCTTTTTCAGAACCAAACGCACCAATTTTCATTCTATATCTTTGCACCTGTTGATGTATAAGTTAAATATTTGATGTCTCAAATGTTAAATGTTATTCACAACTATTATGATGTTAGTTTTACCTCTTTTCCAATTTTAATTTGCGTATCAATATCAGGCACCATTCTTTCAAGAACTTTGTTAAATCCATCCGTTACTTCTCTATCATTTGTTGGATTCCCATACTGAATGATAGGATTAAGAAAATAACCTATATGAAAAAAGTGCAAATATTATTGAATTGTAATATATGTGACTATTTGTATGACGATTGATGAAAGTGAACAAATTACCTGCCGCATGAAGAGGTCGATGTAATTGTCTTTCCCATCTTTTATCTATTATATTCCACCATTTTTCATATTGACTAGCACCAACATTTTTTCTAATCGATTCTTTTGATCGATCCATTGCTTCATAAAGATATCCCATATCTGCTTTGTCGTCACTATCTACTAATCGTAGAACTTTCACTAGTGGCTCAAAAACAAGTATGACAGAAGCAACATTATTCCAAAAATCATTATTGTAAATTAGCGTTGAGACAATAATTGCGGTTCTTTTATCTTTGGTATTGAGCCTCGGAAGTCTTGTTGTCCACTGTCGCGAAGCTATCATTCTTCTCAAATCATCTTTATGTTTGTAAATAGATTGTAGTGCGATGAAGTGAGTTGCAAAACGTGTTACTGCCGGTCTAATCAATTCTCTGTTCTTTGTCTCCTTTCTCATAATAGAAAGTAACCAACCATGATTGTATATAAATGTTGTTATTAACTGGCAATTTTTGATAACATTTGTTACCTCTGTCTCTTTTGAAATATCCTCCAAAATCAAATCAATGCAATGTGCTGCACATGGTGTCCAATATAAATGTTCTCTTTTTTGCATCAGTAACAACCCTGCAGCTTTGTAGTTTGCTCCGTTATCTGTAATAACCTGCACTATCCTGTTTTCACCAATTTCTTCAACAACATCATCCATTAATCTACAAATGTATTCTCCACTTTGGAATTCATCTGTAGCATCTACAGATTTGATAAATACTGTTCCATGAGTAGAGTACACAAGAAAGTTTATAATTTTTCGTCGGTTTTGTGTACTCCAACCATCACACATTAGTGTACAACCATATTCATCCCAGAAATTGTGCAACGTTTTAATATAATGTCCAATTTCTTCTATTTCCATTTTAAGGTATGGGTGCGATATTTCATAAGCAGTAGGTGGATCAATTCCACGACCACCTTCGGCAATCGCGTCAACCATTGTTGTATAATATGGACTATTAGCAACGTTATGAGGAATATGGTTAAAGAAAAAGAACTTAGAAATAGCTCGACCGATATGTTTTTTGGCATCTTTAATACCTTTCATTGCAGATTTGATAGAAGGTTGAGTTCTTCCACCTCGTTTCTGCATATATGAGTCGATTCTTCCAGCAGCACGAGAGTCAAAATCTTCATCTACTCTAACAGATTTACCACGCTGACTTGAACTACCACCCGATCGTCCAGTGGTGTGAGATCTACGTAGAGTTCCGTGCATCTCTTCGTCTCTAAACGCATCTCTGCTCTGTCGAATGGCACGTTGCAATTCTTCGTCTTCTTCACTCTCATTGTCTGATACTTGTGGTCTGCTCATCAGTTCTTCTTGTAAGTGCTGCTTTTCTAATTTTCCATGGTTTCGTTCATTTCTCTTTTGAATGATATGCGATCGTATAAGTTGTTTAACTTCTTTAGGGACATTTAAACAAGCTGCTACGTCACCACCTACTCCTGAAAGATGTTCTTTCAAGCGAGTCACGCCACCGCCATTAAATATTTTATGGCAAAAATTACATTTTGTTTTTCGAATATTGCCATTGATCGCGGTACCATAATTCCAACCAATCTCAGTTTGATTTGCCATGACGCACCTAAAATTATACATAAACGATATAATATAATCGTTTTAATTAAACGAAACAAATGTCAAACCTATATTCAAGTAAAAATACTAATAGAAAATGAATAAAAGAATAATAAACATTCATCGAAGTCATGAAAAATCAACATTCAAGTTCAATGTTTCGTTCAAGTTCGATGTCCACATCCAATATGCATGTCCAAAGTTCAATATTCTAGTCCATATTCAGGTCAGTTCAACATGTTCAGTCAGTTCAACGTGTTCATGTCAGTTCATATGCTATGTTCAGTCCATATGCTATGTTCAGGTTGGTTCATGTTGAAGTAACTGAGCACATAAAATAAATGGACACATAAACAAGTTCCTGCAGGGCACATTTAATGGGTACATTAACAAGTTCGGGCTGGGCACATTTAATGGGTACATTAAAAATAACACGTTGGTATCATATATCCCACGGCATGAGAGGCATCATATATCCCACCGCATGTATCACGTTGGTACAAACAAGTTGGGCTGGGACATTAAAAATAATGGGCACGTTAAAAATAAAGTCTCGATCGTTGAAAAAAAAAGGGAAAATAATCCCACGGCATGTTTCACGAAAGCTACAGAGAGAAAAAAAAAAAAGGGAAGCGCGCAGTGAAAATTGAAAACGAAGATGAAGGCAGCAACTCAAATTGAAAACGAAAACGAAGATAAATCAATATCACCTGCAAGTCTCGATCGTTGATTATCCTCGATTGCAACTCAAATTCGACTCTGCTAAGCTCGGGATCTTCAAATCGGGAATAATTTTGAATCTTGAGCTGTGAAGAACGCTGAATGGTGAAGAAGAAAGTGAGGTAATTGATTTTCTTCGATCGATTATTTATAAGCAAATTGTTTTACTGTTCGTTCACGAGAACTTTGCTTTTTGCTTTTTGGATTTTGTTTCACGCGGCTTTTCTTTTTCCGTTGTTTAATGAGTTGCGATTTAGGTTTTTTTTTTCTTGTTTAGAAACCGAAACGAGATTTCATAGTGTTTCCGTCTCGGTGGCTTCTGAAACCGAACCGAGAAGGACGAGATCTCGTGGTATCGGACGAGATTTCAAACTATGCGCCTAACACATATATCTCTCAAACCCCAATCTATCACAACAGATGAGTCATAACCCTTATGGGTCTGAGTCTATAGCGGAATCAGAAATAATACTAGTATTAAAGTGCATAGTATCGATTACAAAATCAAAATTCCAGAATCAGAAAGAGTCTTAACTCCATAATCAGATAAAGAAATTAAACCTACTATAGGAATTTTCCTATTTCTATCCTAGCCACTAGCCTCAAGAGTGTTCGCCTGCCCTCCTTGCCCTCGTCTCTTCGGACAGTCGCTAGTGAAGTGTCCCATCTCACCACAGTTGAAGCAAGTGCCCTTCCTTTTTCTGCAATCCTTGTTCAGATGAGTCGAGCTTCCACAAATAAAGCACTTTTTCCCCTTCTTATCGTCAGACTTCTCATCCTTTCTTTGTGTTTCCTTTTTGGGCCCTGCTTTCTTATTCTGTGGTTCTTCCTTCTTTGTCTCTTTTGGGCCTTTGTCTTCCTCATGCAGTAGTGGCATGTCCACCAATCTCTCGTAAGTCGCTCCCATGGGTACATGAGTCATGGCTAGGCTGTGCAGTGGCTCGTTCAATCCTTTAACAAAGCGGAGAGCCTTTTTATGCTGAGTGTTGACTAAATCCAATCCGAACCTAGCCAGTTGGTTGAACTGGTTGACGTATTCCTTGACCGTCATACTTCCTTGCTTAAGAGATAAGAACTTTTCCAGTTGTCGACTTCGCTCAGCTTGCGAGAGGAATTTTGTCTCAAACCTTGTTCTGAAATCCATCCATGTTTCAACTGGCCTCTCGGCGTTAGTGACTTCCTACCAATAGGAAGCTTCGTCTTTGAGCAGCCATACCGCCAACTGTACCTTCTGCCTATCGTCCACCTCGAAGATAACGAATAGATCCTCAGTTTCTTTGAGCCAGTTCCTCGCCTCTACGAATGATTCAGTTCCCTTGAAATCCTTTCCATCCATGGCCCTAAAATCTCTACAGATCTTTGAGAAAGCAATTGCACGAGGAGGGGGTGGAGGAGGGGGATCATTTGCTGGACCTGCGGCGGCAGTCCTAGCCTCAAGATATTGTCGAAACCAACCGGGTACATGAACACCCTCTGGTATCTCAGATGCTTCAGACATGCTGAAACGAAAAAGGAAAGATTCAATACAAAAAGGACTGAAGGAAAGATATATGGCTCTTGGGGATCATGTTTTTCAAAATAAGCTTTATTTTTGAAAATACTTCCTTTCAAAACCTTTTTGAAAATAATTTTCAAAAACATTTATCTAATATGATAACCTTTAGCTCTGATACCAAGTATAACACTCCACCTCCGTTAAGGTCACTCACAAAGGGAATGCCTTAACTTTGGTGGAGCATTTTAGTAAACAGAACAGAAACTTACAAGACAGATAAAACAGTACTTGAAAATTTTATAACTTTATTTCAACAGAAGCTTGGTTACATCCTTTCAAATCACAATATCAGAATTCAAGTACAAAATATCAGTCTTGTACAAAAGCCTTCAGAATGCATAGTTTAAAATCATAATCCCCACAGAAGAAGACAAGCCATACTTTAAGCACTGCAAGCAGAAGGAATCTGGATCAAGCTAGAGTATTCTCTTCTACAAAACCTGGGGAGGGGGGGGGGAACGGATCAAAGAAGGCGAAGCAACAAGGGTCAGACAAAAAGTTTGGCAAGTCCAGTGATTTTCAGTTATGAACAGATAATAATAACATGACATGAACATAAAACTGGATGAGAGATAACTGTAACAGGTGTAGCAGATATAACAGAAGAACAGAATGATATAAGCTATTGCTTTACACTTCTCTGCACTAATACTAGTATAACAGAATTAAGTGTCACCCTAATGTCTAAACTGAAACAGAAACGGGTACAGAATAATTTCCACGCTAGTAATGGGCCTTTACCACCCGATCAGAAACAGACAGAAGCAGAATATAGCATAAGGTGTACACTAGTAATTGGGCCTTTACCACCCGAACAGACGGTACCACGCAGAAACAGACAGGTGTTGCCACCCAACAGAAACAGACGGTACTAACAGAAACAGACAGAACTAAGTGTACCCTAAAACCCTACCCCAAGCGATCGACTCCCTAATACATAAATATCCTGTGTCGGCCCCACAGTAGGGTGTATCACTTCCTAAAGTGACAACCAATTGGCACAGACCTATTTACAGATGTCACGGCGTCTTACATCCTCAGAGGCAGACCGGGATCCATGCACGCACATGGCCCGGTTGGAACGCACCATCAACACCCCTCGCCATTATCAGAATGAACCGCTTATAATTAGTTCAGTAAGCGTGCCCGGACCCTACTTACTGTTGGGTCAAAGTTTTGATACCAGAAAGGGTTACTGACTAATATGGGTCCCAAACAACAAATGACACAAGTAATTCCCCTCCTAACCTTGTGTCCCCAGACTAACAGATTTCAGATTAACTTGTTTATAAGTTTCAGACATACAGAGTTTAGATCAACTAGTTCACAGATTAACAGACTTACAGATTTACTGGTTACAGATTAACCGGTTACAGATTGTCTAACTTTGTATTGGGCCTACAGATTCACGAAACGGGTTTATCAGATTCACTGGTCCAATTGGTTTAACCTTACCCACCCAACACGTTTTAGACATCATATTTATCTCAGATTTTCATTAATTAAATATTATTGTCCAGACCTCTCACATTAGACTGACAGTTTGCGGTTACTGGTTAGGCCGGTTGGTTCCGAGCAGATTTCTGTCGCAAACTGAGTCTAAGCTCGGGTTTCAAGCACGTTATGACTAACTCTCACATTAGAACCTATTGTTTGCGGCCACTGGAATATGCCGGGCGGTTCCGGGCAGGATTACGCCGCAAACTCATTCTAACCTCGAGTTAGCCATGTTTATCTTTGCGGCCAATTAATTAATAATTTACCATTTATGCCCACGCCTAATATACATGTCAATTATTCATAACTATAGCCAATTCAGATTATGTCAATAACGGACTAATTATATCAACTCAACAGATATAGCAGATAACAGATTTTGCAGATTAGGCGACCAAATGGATTTAGCAGATTAAGCAAACTAGCGGATTTAGCAGACAACAGATTAGGCATCTCAACAGATTTAGTTTAGCGGATTTGGCATTTTCAACAGACTTAGCAGATGACAGATTTGGTATATGAACAAATCTAGCAGACTAGGCAGTAGAGCAGAACTAGCAGATTAAGCAATATAACAGAACTAGCAGATTAGTCAATGTAACAAAACTAGCAAATTAGGCAAATATAACAGATTTAATCATTCCTTAAAGTTTCACAAACATATCTTGCCTAATTATAAATCTTGCCTAAGTTCACATGCATAAATAATAGTCATGGTTCACAATATGATCATATACCCCATGTTTGCATTAAATTTACATGTCACAGATTATGGTCATAATTTACATGTCCCAATTTAGTTCAACTTGCTTAGTACAAAAGATTCACATATATATTATACCAAATATAGCCATCGACAAAAATCTCATACTTAGGTATTATTCACATTTGATAGATATCCTACTTTAATGTAAATCTTTATACCTTAACCATATTCTCTTTATCTCAAGTCATATGTTCAATACAATCTATATTTATGTCCAATTATATACCTTTCTATGTCATGTCCTCAAATCATATGTTCAATACCCTTTATGTTATAAATAAATATGTCCAGTCATATGTCTCAGATTTACGTTCTAGCTACAGTCCATGTTCTTTCCTCAAATCAGTCACCTATTGGTCATGCCCAATTTATGCATCATTCATTTTACTGTCCCAAACATTTTAGCGTATGTTAATCTCTTATGAGATTGGCTCAGGCTCGTGGTAGCCTGGCTATAAAACAGAACGAGGAAAGAGATACAGAATAAGATAGATCCAAACAGAACATAACAGATATAACCTCAGATTCAGATTTACAATTCATGTCACAATCAGAATTAACGTTTATATCGGAAAATAATTGTACTTGCCTTGGTTGGATTAAAGAAAGAACTTTAATTGTTGTAGAATCGTTGCAGAAGCTTTAATCTCTAATTTGAATTGAGTTGCTTAGGTTGATGTTGGTTAGCTTCTAGTTTTGATTCCAGCAGAGTAGCGACGCCATTTTTATTTTTATTTAGAACAGAGGCAGAGAAGAAACAGAATAGAATTGTGTGTAGAGAAGGCTAGGTCTTAGGGTGTATTTATAGGTGTAGGAACTCATTTAGGCCCCCAGATTAACCCTAGAACTCATCAGGTCCGTCAAAACACGTCACAGCCTTCAAAATCGCACACACACGCACCAGGTTCGACCAGGGTTCGACCCCCTGGTCGACTGCCCAGTCGACCTGGTCTGGGGGGTCGACTGCCCAGTCGACCTGGGTCCTGGGGGGTCGACTGCCCAGTCGACTTGGGCCTTGGGCGGGAAATTTCCCGCCCAGCCCGCTTCTTGGTTTGAATTCGAATTTCGAGCTGTTTTCGATTCTGAATACTTCTGAAACTTCGGAGGGTCATATCTCCCTCATACGGACTCCGATTCTTTCAAACTCGGACTCGTTTTAAAGCAGAATTCCGAGACGAACGCAATGGCGCAACCCGTTTCCCTTGATTCTTATTTTAAAAATTAATTATCCTCTTATTTGTTACCTATACGTTCGCAGAAAATACGGGGTGTTACAACCTAGTTCTCCCATCTTCTACATCTGGTATATGCATATGAGTTAACACACAATAATGTAACAAAAAGAACCTTCAATGTTACATATACACCACTTCATATTTACATCACATATTCAAGTTATTAGGTGATGTGTGACTATTTCATCTTGAAACCTTTATTCAAATTTTCAGTCACCTAGGACAACCCTATTAAGCACCAATCATCTATCCAAACTTATTCAACTTCCTAATATTTGTACTGGCAGTGCTTTTGCCAATGTACTAACTGTTTCGTCTTTGGTTACCATTGGCCTTTTTTTATTCTTTGTGAGTTCTTTTTATTCTCTTCTTGCTGCTAAATATTATAATCTGTAGAAGTACAATAGCAAGAAGAGTCCGCAAGGGCAACTTTCTCCCTTTTTATTTCTATGGGGACTGGGTGTTGCCTAGGGCAACCCAAGACTTAGAGCCGGCCCTGGCCACAATAGCCATGTATGCTCATGTGCAACCATCGTCGTTGATAGGGTCTCAATGAGTACTCGAAGAATCTCAAGTATATTTGTATCCGTATCCAAAGATATGAAAATATCTAAAAAGTCGAATATAAATATCCGACATTCGAAAAGCTTTTCAGATACAATTTATTTTTAGATTATACTTAATTCTTAAACAGTCATAAATCAAAGCTAATATTCATGATACTCATTCGTTATTCCTACCTATTATATTTATTTTGTTAACATTCTACAGTTCATATTTTACCTAAATACCAAGCTTAGAGCACTTACAATAACAAGCGGATTTTCGTGAGTGGCAACAAAAAAAGTGTTGCCAAGCTCCACTGTTCCTGCAGTGAGTGGGACTCGGCCAGTTTTTTTTTTAAATTAAGTTTACGAGGGCTAAATAGCAAACATAAAACTATTTTAGCCCTTGAACGGTTTTCTGTTTGCCATTTAAGGATTTTTTTTTAAAATATACAGCGTTGCTATAAAATCCTTTTGCCTTAAACGGCGATTTGATTGCCGTTTAACTATTAAACGGTAATCAATTTTCTGTTTAAAGATCGGCACTAAAAAAAGTGGGGGTATTCCCTACTTTAACTCCGAACTCACGTTGGTAGCTACACTGCTACAGTGCGAGTTCATGTTTGAAGTGGGGATTGTCCCCACTTTCAAGAGTATTTCCACTGTTGGAAATGCTCTAATAGATAATAAGTACTATCTCTATTCCCTACCAGTAGTTACCTCTGTTAAAATTGCGCCTATATGTTTCACCTTCTTAGTCTTCAACTATGGGAATTAATCGCTATTTTACTTCACAATTTAGCGTGATTCTCTACTTGGAGTCTTTGCTTCAAGTCCTCAACGAACCATCCATGCTCCAGCGTGGTTCTCGCTCCGAGTCTTTGAAATTCGACAACCCCTCAAAGCGTTAAATTTATTCTTTGTTTCAACCATTGGCTAATTCCGTCACTTCCATCATTGGCTTGACTCCCATATGCGACTCTCTCAAGTGGTGTGATTTCCATTTTTATCGTCCAATTACTAGAAATCTGTAATGTCACCAAGCTCTTTGAATTGTTGATTGGTTTGGGTTAAAAACTAGGGGTGGCAATTAGACTTGAACCGGCGGGTCTCAGTTATAGGTCGGTCGTGCTTTGTCGGGTCTAAACTACACATTTTAAAAATCTGAATTCGACCCGATCCGAGCTTTTGTTCGGTTGGATAACAACACTAAAAATACATATATTTCAATACTTTTGGATCGGATCTTTCGGGTCGGGTTTAATCAGGTCTTCATTGTATTTTTCATCATCTAGACCCGACCCGAGATCCATCGGGTTCGGTTCGGGTCCAGGTCATTTTGGGTTAGGTTGATTCGGTTTTTTGGTTCTCGATTCTAATTGTCAACCCTATGAAAACTGATTGTTTGGAATTAATAATTTTATGTAAGAGTTAGATTTTTTTCCCACTAATTTTATGCTAAAATTAGGGTTTCTTTGCTTCCACTTTTCAAGATTATGTCGTTAGTTAGTTTGGTCTTACATTGATGTTCGTTTTGAATTACAATAAAGTAGTAAAATTTGGGAATTGGTTATTTTATGATATTCGCTATTTGGTTTAGAATAAACTAGTAACAACTCATTTAAATCTCAGTAGATTACACTTAAATCACAGTTATTGTTTGGTAGTTTTCCATTGATATCTGTCTCGTTTTAGTAAATTACACCTAAATCACAATTATTGTTTGGATCTTTTCCACTCATCCTTGCAAAAGTTTTTATTGTGCAATTTTGTTTGATTTTATTATATATGAGAAACTTATGCATTTAATTGATCATTTATACAAATTTAATTTTCTATTTTAGGTACTTAAAAATGAAAAACACATCGTCAAGTTGTAGAAGCAAGTGTATTCAATGTGCATCCGGTGTTAGTAACAATGATGTATTTGTTGTGCAAGAAACCCAAAAATTTACAATAAAATGAAGAACTTCCAATACATTTGGGTGAACTAGCACATCAAAATGTAAAAGCTTTGAATATAAAATATGGAAAGATTATCATAGAGAACTGTGAATAGAGAGTGGTATTAAGAAAACTAGTAGACATATTCTAAAACATAAAATGGAGCTACCATATTTGAAACAACTCATTTAAAAAAACATAAAATCTTGTCTGATTGTAAGAAAATAGTTGGTCAAGATGTCAATGACCACTGGCTTAAGTGTCAAGTGGTACGACTTTGTAGGTTGAGATCCTAGATGTCATAAGTTCAAACTCATGAGAACATCAAAATGTGTGCTTTACTTAAATGCAATATCTCTTATTTTTATGAAATAATAATAATATGCGGCAATTATTGACTACCAAAAATTCTTCAAACAAACCAGTTAAATTATCGAGTTGAAAGTTTGGTAAAAATGAATACATACGTGTTTGAAAGTATGGTTTTTGAACATGATTATCCATTTAATACGACCGACATATGTATTCTCAATAATATGTTAAGAGTGTTAGTCCAACGGTTAGATTCTTTTTTGGAAATACTATTATATGTGATGTTTTGGGACTTTTTACTAGCATGAAAGGTAAATTACAAGATATGTTTAATTGTTTATCATCCTGAGTTATTCTTAGTATAGATACGTGGACATATAAACATTGAAACATATGTTATTGTTGCATAATTTGTCACTTTTGTTGAAGATGATTAGATTTTTTTTTTTTATTGTTTATCATGAATTACCTCCTACATGCATTGGAGGCAAGTTTTCTGGTTCTGATCTCAAGTCAAAGTATTACATCGGGATATCGATAAGAAAATATTTGCAATTACAAGCGATAATACTTCAAATGCTGATGTTATGATAAGAGAGATCTTAAGATACAACTAGTTGGTAGAAGTTTTTGCTCATAAATGGTGAATTGTTTCATATGAGTACACACATACTGAGTTTGATTGTACATGGTGGGTTGGAAATTATGCATGATCTTAGTGGAACAGAAAAACAAGGGAAAACATAAATTTAACGAAACCATCCCAAACGAAAAAAACAAAAATGAAAAAATTCTTCTAACTGGAAAAGAAGTTTCATATGATGTTCCAACACGATAGAATCTAGCATATCTCATACTTAGAAGTGTACTTAAAACGCATTTAACATTTAAGCGACTAATTGATTTATCTTATAATTGCAAATGCCACTAAAAAGAGAACATGATATAGGAAAAGAAGTTTATGAATGTTTGGAAATATTTATGCTGCGACGCTTGAGTTTTCTTGTTTTAAGCATCCAACAGTTGATTTGTATTTCTAAAAAAATATGTGTGATATTTATGAGAGTGCTTTAGGTTGGAAACAAAATGAGCATGAGTATATTTGTTTTGTAATGGAAACTATGAGAGTGAGTTTGAATATAAAATATTACTATAAATAGTTTCTCTCGTAAGACAAGTTTTTGCATTTGATTTACTATACTTTTCTATTCGAACTACAGAAGACTTGCTTTGCATGAAAGAAAACTATTTGTCACTGTCTTTCCCTTCCAAATTAACTCTTCCTTTCTGCTATGAAATAAGGTATGCATTTGCTTTTGTTCCGCTCAATTTAAAACACTATGATAACATCACACATGCTTTTAAAATACAAATTAGTTGTTGAATACATAATACTAAATAATTTAAGTGTCTCATCATAAAATATTTTCAACCATTCAAAAGTTATGTCCTGATGGAAACCATTTGTAATCATAACTCATAAGCAAGATCGAATAATCGCTCAAATGTTGGATGCATTTCAAGTGTACTTTCAAGCCTGAGGGATGCTAGATTTCACCATGTAATAAACTCCTTTATAAGTTAATCTAGTTTGAACAAATGCATATTCGTAATTTTTTTTTCTTAATTGAGATGAATTTGTAAAATTTATGTTTTTTTCCTTATTTTTATAAACAAGACATTGCTCAACTTTCAAGCATCATACGCAATCAAATTAATATATGTAAGCAACAACGTATATAAAAAACTTCATCCTTTGAGATTTCTTATCATTGCATTATTGTTGAAACATTATCAACTGCAAATTGCAATTGCAAAGAATTAATATTTTAATGTAATTCATTTGACTTGATAGAAGCACTATGTGCAACTCCAGTGTGTGGACGAGACAATTCATGATCATCATCATTAATATAACGATGAATCATGCAACGATAACCTATGTTTTGACGTCCAGATGTCCACTAGTCCATAACAAGACTAACACGGAAAGAAAAATGATCGATCTTTCTTGTAACTCACATCACATAATAGTAGAAAATTTCGAAAAAGAATCATATATGACATTGTTTTTAGAAAAGAATTTAGTGCTTGCTTTAATATTCTTAACATATTTTTGAAAATACGGACACATGTTATATTAAACGGATACTCATATTTGACAATCGTACGTTCAAAACACATGTGAGTTCTTTTCTAATTAAAACTTCAACTCAATAATTTAACTTGTTTGTTTGGAGAACTTTTAGTAGTCAAGAGTTATCCAAGTATTTTCTTACAATCAAGATTTACTAGATAAGTTATTATTTGTTTTTTTTTAAGTTGTTCCTAATGTGTCAGCTCAATAAATACTCTAAACAGATGTTTACAGATTGCCTTAATACCAACCTCTATTAATACTTTTTTATGAAAATTCTTTTAAACCTCAGTTTCTAACCATGGTAATAAGAACGATAAAAATGGAAATCATACCACTAAAAAGCGTCACAAATGAGGGCTAAGCAAGTTATGCTAGTGACATAATCATACGATCAAAACAAAGAAACATGCTGGAGCCTAAAGGGTTTGTCAAACTTCGAAGACTCGAAGCGAATCACGAGAATCACACAAGGGTGTACAGGGTTTGTCGAAGAATTTAAGCAAAGAATCACACTAGTCGATGGAAGGAAAGAATCAGTTGATTCACACATTTGAAGACTAGAAAGGAGAAAATAATAGATGCAATTTTAATAGAGGAGGTTAGTGGTAGAGAATAAATTTGTTATTATCTATTAGGGTTTAGCATGTTGATGGAAATACAAGTTATGGAATGTTGGTAATAAAAATCTGATACATAGGAATAATTGGTGGATACTATGAATATTAACTTCGATTTATATTTATTTAGGAATCAAAAATATTATTATGAATATAAGGAAAATATCTAATTTCATGGCGGACAGATATTTCTTGAATAGGGATACTGTTGTATTTGTATTTGGAAAGTTTTTCGATATCAGATATCCATATCCATTTTAGGATGTCAATTTTATTTCATATCTTCGGATACGGCCAGATTTTGAATTTTTTTGAATACTTGTTGGCAACCATATATCAAATTAGCCACCAACCGTCTTACATTTTGGCATCTTTATGCTCATTTCCTTTTTTTTCCTCCATTTTTTGGCATGTAATCGATGTCTAACCTTCATAGATGACCCAAATGGTTTGAGGTTTTCTAGTCAGTACTTCCTCAAAAGATGGCCAATCTTCTCCGACACACAAACAACCCTAATTTTATTTTTGAACTACTGTTGAAGATGTCGTTGATTTCATGAAGCTCCTTAAAGATATCTACAATCAGGAGTTAGCAAATGATTGGTTCTGTTTGACATTGATAAAAAATATATCAAAATCGAAGTAATCATTGAATAAATAAAAATTAAACCCAACCAAAATGATATTTTTCAAAACCAAAACCAACCGAAAATGTCATTTAATAAGTTTGTCATTAAATGAGTTGTATTGTCTAATTGTTAATAAAATATATGAATGCAACAACTGAGCGACTCCATATTTATATAAAGGTGCGACGATGATATAATTTTAAGAAACAAACTATTTTTCTTCCACAAATACTTATATAAATTAAAAGAAAATAGTATTGTTAATATAATAATATAAATTTTCTTTCATAATTTTTTTTAATAATTAGTTAAACTTTTGTATTATTTGGTTGGTTTGGTTCCAAAAATCAAATTTGACTCAGAACAAAAAAAAAAAAAAAAAAAAAAAAAAAAAAAAAAAACAAATAATTATGAAAATAAAAATCAAACCCAAACATTTAACTAACAAAACAAAACCGAATTGATATAACTTATCTAGTCTAGTTGGTTTATTTGATTTGAACCAATAGATGCTCACCTCGGGATTGAGAGATCATATATATTGGACAAGTTGTCTGGCACTTTTCTTTTTTGTTTGCTTCGCAAATAGATAGGGATCATTTGACATGAGTTAATAACCGTATAACAATAGAAACTTTCCAGTTTTCCCATACCAGGCGCTTGGCTCTTGCTTTAACCCTATATAGTGCATTCTTTAGTTTGCATATGTACTTTAGATGCTTCTCATCCATGGGCCCTATCTGTTGCTCTACAAATACTTCTTTATATATTTCTCCACAGTGAAATGTATTCTTCATATGTGTTTGCCACAATTTCCATGATTTGCTTGCTGCTGAAGAAATAAGTACTTGTATCATGGTGGTCATATAAGAGGATGTCTCTTCATAGTCTCAGAAAAAACATGAGTTCCATGCTAGCTTTATACCTCATGCTGGAGCCACTGTTTCTATCCTCTACCTCGGGTATCAACTTGCATTACGCTAGTTTCACTCCTTCAACTATTGGAGCAAGTTCCTTTGTCTCGTTCTCTTTTAACTCTTATATTTCCTTCACTGCATTCTTGCTATCTTAACGCATTTTGTTTCATTGTACGAGGTATGTTTCTCAACTACATTGTGAGAGGTGTGACATTGTTATAGAGATGTGACATCGACAAACATTTGATTCATTTATCACAAAACTGATCCATGGTTGTAGCTCTCTAGTAAGAATAGCTTCATTTCTACTTGAGTTGCCACCTTTGCTAGAGATAGATCCATGTTTTGGTGTTTGTTTGACACTTGATTTGTCATCTATCATGGTACTAAGCTGTGATTATAGTTTGTTGTCGTTTTTCTTTTTCTTAACACGGATGCCCGGCCTTCTAACTGCCCAAAAAGCCCGAAGTAAATGAAAGGGATTCTTGGGTCAATCCTTGATCTGACGTCTTCTCCGCAATGGGAAATTATTCAAAATCCGATATTTCACTTCTTAAATCAATCCATTGTCTGCTGGACCAGGAATCTATAAGTGCCTTAGTTTTATACTGGCATATTGTTGTATTAACCATTGAATTTGCTGCTAAAACCATAGAAAGATAGTATATGCTCTTTACCCAAGGTTTGTCACTTGAGTTAAAAAAAACAAAATCATGTTAAAATCTACGTCATTTATCATTTTTATCCCTTATATTTACTTCTTGTTTTCAATCCTCCATATCTATCGTTTTCCCCTATTGATATTCAGAAGAACGCATCATTCTTTGTCCAAATCTTCAAATGCTCGTACCGAAAACACCTCGTCCTCTAAAAAGATTGATGCTGACGAAAACAATCATCGCATAAGCCGTTTTCACTCTAGCAAAAATCTCCAAAAAAGAAAATAAACAAATAATAATTAACCAACAATAACTACAACCCGTTCAATATCAAAAGGGAAATGCTCTTGGATGAAATTCACATATAATTCAAACGTTTACTTTGAAATGACCTTTTATTTGGGGGGAATACTTTCCAACGTAGCACTTTTCAAAGAAATTCAAACCATTACTTTCGTCCAAACTATTTAAATTCCCTCATGCCACTCCAATCACCCTATCGCCAACTGATTCGAGAATCTATAATATCTCGTTCCTGTAGCCGCAGGATCAGATTGGGAGTTATTCTAATTAAGAGTTATTTTCTAATTAAGTATTTTGTTGTAATAGTCATTAAACTCTAACGATAAAGTTATAAGAAGACTGTACAAGTTCTCCCCTCGTAATCTTTCATCTCATTCAAAAGTTTTTTAAATTTAACCTGTTTGCTGCTTTTCTCCTTTTTTGCTTTCTGCGTACAGTTTGTTTTAAAAAATTTGCAAATCAGTTCGTATTTCCCTATCAAACTTCATAAAAAGAGTAAGATGTCTTCCCTTATACAAATAATCAAAGATTCAACCCAAAATACATCGTTCTCCCACTCCCACGTGGATTTGATTTAACTATGAAATTTTAGCATCAACATTATTCTCTAGTAATAATAACTTCATGCTTGAGTTACTGCCTTAGGTTTATATAGCATCCAATTTTGGCGTTTTCTTATCTACAGTCTTTCGGGAACTAGAAGATCTTTGTGAACTCGGGACCTTGTAAGTTTGGTCTCTAGTTACTAACGACTGAAGGTTTTACCAACTTTTGTTTTAGAAAAAAGTCACGAATGTGGTAAAATAAAATAGCACTATTTGAGGACCACCAGAGTGTTCCTTCAGCTAAGTACATATTACTGGAGACACATGCTTTATCAGTTGCTGGATCGTAAACTTCAAGTCTTTTCTTTGTTGATCATATCAAACAAACATGCATATGGTACCCTTTTCGTCCTTCTTTGCCTTCGTCTATTTTAGTAAGAACTTGTATAAGACAACCGACTACTTGTAAGTGTGATACCATTGGATTCTTGTTGTACATAACTTGATATGGCAGTTGGGAACCAAGTTTGTCCAATGCATTGTATGGTTGACATTTGTGATTATCATCATACACATTTTTCCATAATCAAGGTTGCACATTCTTAGCATGCATCATACTTTGACTTGTCAATAGTGCTTACTTTCTTGCGTCAACTTCATTTTGTTCACACATGTATGGATACACGAGTTGATGCATATTTTTGCTCTTCTGATAGCAGCGAACTCTTTTGATGTGTAATGCACTTCATTATCAGTTCTCAAGCTGACCTCATTTCCCGCCAGATAAATTTGTCGAATACTTTATTCTTCATATTTAGGAAATATGCCCACACATAAGAGCAATTGCATCTATTTTTATGGTTGTTGACCCGCCTTTTGGCAAGGCTGTCACAACTCGATTTCTGTCAAGAGAACTACTCAGGACTTGAGTACGAACCTCTGTTGATTGGCATTCACTTGGATGAAGTGATTAGATGTTTGGATTTGGTATGCTCAGAGCCTCGGTTCGGGTCAAACCAGCCAGGTCGAATAAAAAGCAACCCCACCTCGTTACTTCATCTTCGGGTCAAACATGTATTCGGGTCGAAACTCAGGAGTCGAGAGGCTCCGGGTCGAATTCAACCCACTACACTCGAAGCAACTTGGCAGATGGATATCGATTCGGGTCGAATGCTTGGATTTGACCCGACCTGAAGCAGTTACCAGAGTTGGAACGCGGCCGTATTCTTTAGGCACTCGCCTACTATAGCGGATCAATGTACATCTGGACCACACGATCTGAAGAGGCCGTCTCCACTACTTCCACTCTAGCTCTGAAATGCACTGGATGCTCGCCACGTGGTGATTCGACCCTGGCCCGGATTCTGCCTATAAATACACTATTTTGGGGAGCTTTCCAGGACTGTTGGCTCTCTCTTCGCTCAGTATGCCATGGCCAGCAACTGACAATATCCATCTGAGCCATTCTTAGATTAAATGATCAAAAATCAAGAGATTTAGTGTTGTATAGTGAGTATTTGAGGATTATACTCGTTGTAACTGTAATTTCTTAATGATTAAAGGAATTATGAAGTGGATGTAGGCTCATTAATGCCGAACCACTATAAAAATGCTGTTGTTTTATTTTTTCTTGCTTTTTTTTAGTTTTTTCTTCATGTTTCATGCTCTAAACATGACTTTTTGGATGTTAGTGCGGTTTTTTGGTCTAACAATGGTCGAGGGTCAGTTATCAACTAAACTGCAATTGCCATTGTATGAATAACATGCAACATGTTTTTCAGTTTATCAACTATATAAAATTGTAAACATAGTTTCCATGGGAAAAAGCGACCAAAATTAAAGAAATGAACTTAAAAGCATGGAACATGCAGTAAGTATTATAGAACCCGTTAATTGCTGGGCAGCTGACTAATGAGTTGCTTGATATTGCTTATTTTGCATGGGTACAACATCAATTCATATATAAATTGAAAATTGTTGTAACACTTTGTTCATGAGTGTAATTGCTCTAAGAAGACAAACCACCAACTTTCGATCCCATGTAATTTGCTCGAAAAATCTGCCATCACATTGGGTGACAAACCTTGAAACGCTATTGCGTAATTGACATATCGAGCAGTTTGAAAATAATAGTTCTAATTACTCACAGAGTAACCACCACACATACTGTCATAACGAATAGTCTAGTTGTGATATCAATTGTAGATGCGGTAGATCCCTAAAATGACATTTGAATGGGAATTTTTGATGTAAGGCAGAGGGTTTTTGTATTACGAACGAGGCATTTGAAAAGTGTTGAAAAATGAATTTATATTCTAATGATTATATATTATTATTCAGCTATATGTTTAAACAGTTGTAATCAAATTAAAATAATTCTGAAGATTCATTAAACAACGTAATAAAAACATGTAAGTACATGCTGGAAAAAACGAAAAAAAAGTGTAACAACATAATAAAACAATTGTTATTGCCACCTCCACCTACTATATTCCCTTGGTACAGTTTCATGTGTTATTAGTCCACAGTCTCCAACATTGTTAGTCCGAAAAAGGGATCAACATCAAAAATCCAAAATGAAAGCACAATTCATATTAAAGTCCAAAAAAAGGGAGGAAAAAAAAAACACACACACACATAACTTTTATAATGGTTCGGGATACTCTGACCTACGTCCACTTCAATCCGTTTTATTAGTTGTGCTCTCTTCAGATTACAACTAGATTTCGCTGGATCTAAGTTACAATGGAGTTTGAATAAGCTTGGAAGTGATAAAAACGAAGAAGTGAAGATAATCCAAGAGAGTAGTGATAGATAATCTCCAAGAAAGAGTTAAAGATCTATTTTTAGTTGAAGGTGGGATGGTATTTATAGAGAATTGGACAATATAGAGTAGAGGCCCAATAACAGTGAAGTCTAGAAGTTAAATCGAAGTCCCACCAGAAATCTCATGTCAGCCAAGTCATAATTTTTAACATGGTGCCGACCTATGCCTATAGGTCAGACCTGAGTAATAATGCTTAGTGCATTTTGCTCCATTCCACTTGCATGCTTGTCCGATCTTTCGTTTGACTTGTTTGATCCTCTTTTCAATCGCCTTCAAGTTAGGTCAAACTCCAGGAAAATCGCTGCATGCCAAGTCAATAAAGTATCTTGAATGGGTGTGAAGTTGTGAAAGTGCGAGAGTGGAAAATCATAGGTGGACCCAACCTATATTAGTATATAACTTGGAACTGAGTTTTGCCTTAGGCTCCAATCCAAGTGGAATTTTTTTCCAACCTCTTCCCTTGCCTTCTCCACGAGCAATTATCAAGTTTCAAGTCATTTCTTTCCCGCTTCAATCTTCTCAATCCAGTTAAAGCTGCTTTGTCCAAAAGCAGGTTAATGAACACCAACCATTTTTTTTGATACTTCGTTATTTAGACATTTAGCAACTAACTTTTACCAAGTTGCAAAAAACAACTATTAAAACTTAACCACCATTGAATTCTTCATTTACAATTCACTAAATGTGATCAACCCACGAAGTTTGAAAAAATTCCGGTGGAGCATTTGTATCATTTCCCGTATTCGAGATTTCTGATTCTGAAGGAGATATTTTTGTTGTATGTCTGTCACACATACTATGAATATTATCGGCCAACTTATCTTAGGTCTTGACACGACTTCTTCTACCACCATCACGTCCTTTACTTCGAGAATGAATCGTTATGTTGCGGTTGTTGAAGGTGATTTTTTGGTGAATCTAAATATGGAATCTATGAGGTTTGAACGTTAGTCTATTCGAGAGGCTTAAAAAGTTTCTCGAAACTCCTAGTTCTATCAGCTTGTTTGAGAAGAGTTTGTTGCGCAGACGCTTCTTCAGGAGCAAAGGACAACACAATATATTTTTTCCAGTAATATTTATAGCTTGAAGTAATTTTTGCATAAGCTCCTAGTTTTCAATCAGTCCTCACATGTACTTTAAATTACCAACAGGTTTATTAAAAAACATCATAAATAGATGCATACGACCATAAAAATGATACAAATTTGAACATACGTTTACACGATCTTAGTATCTTACCACCATTACCCGCTGCCTTCAGAAGTTTGTATTAAAACATCTGAGTGAACTTCAGTTTTGTTGCACAAACTTTCTAATTTAACTCATCTTCTTGGGAAGTCTCATATGTATGTTGGATTTTTGTTTTGTCTATTGGTAAGGAATGATTGCTTTAGTACGGTTGTACTTCTTCGCTATAGCCCTGTATACTTTTTCTTGTTATTTTTCACATGCAATATACACATCAACATCACATTTCATTAGATGTTTCATAGCGTTGCCTGATAAATTGTGCGAATTTTCGGAACTGTGTTTAACTGCCTTTTCGTTTACCTAGAGAATTCAGCTTCATAAATGTCCATTGACTATTCTATCTTCTTGAGGAAAATTTTCTACGGCATTCTGAGAATTATTTCCAGCTCTGTATTGCCAAAATACATCTCTTCTTCTTCTTCTTCTTTCCTGCTTCTCTTATCAGTTGATGTCAGTTCATTTATTTGAAATAGCAAACCCTGTGTTCTATTTGATTAAAATGTTATTGCACGTTAAAACATACATGACCAATTTGTTAAATAGGTCACTTTCTTCTCACCAATCTTGTGTTGGAGAACATGAAGAATACTGCTTGGAAAACTAATATCGAAGGTAGGATCGTCATTCTTGCATCAGAAGGTCACAAACTTACCTATCCCGAGGGAATACGATTTGACCAGATTAATGAGAAATCCGGGTAATCAATTTTAAAAGTTTACAATGATTCATTTCGGGTTATTTCAGAACCCTATAAATATGATATCTAATACATATTTGTTTTTTTTCATTAATTTTTGATGATAGGTACTCCAGCTTTTATGCATATGGACAGTCAAAGCTGGCAAATATTTTGCATGCAAATGAGCTTTCCAAGCGGCTTCGGGTATTCTACCTGTTTGTTCATGACCTTATTTCTGATAAGAATTTTCACTGTAATTCATAACATTAAATAAACTATTAGAGCGTTAATGATAGTGTGAAGTTTGTCTGTGTTTGAGTAACATGGAAAAATAATGTGATAATGATTGTAATTTTTACACAAAAAATATATCTGATTTCATATTTATTAGAGACATTAATATAAAAGATTTTATTCGAAAAAATTGAAATATACTAAAGAACTAGTGTGAAGGCTTTGTATGAAAATTTATTCACTATTTTTTAAGTTAATCCACCCTACAGGGTAGTACGGTCTCTCATAGTTAGTAATGGGGTTATGGGCAAATATTTAAATCGAAAGTCGTATCATTATTATAATACAAGATGTCTTCGCATAAAATTTTCAAGCTGCAGTATTAAAAAATTTACATACAAAAAAAGGCCAATTCGACATATAAAGTAACAGGAGATCGTCATACTAAATTAATAATGAAAAAACTGCAGAAATCAAATATGTGAACTACTGATCATAAAGAGGACACATTTTATTTATAGGTTCAAGAGAAAAAAAAAAAAACACTATCTCAACTTTAGATGTTAATCAAAACTTACTACAAGTATACGTCTGGTTATCTCTATGTCAGCATTTATGTTTGCAAAATTTTTTAAGTGCACAAGCACAACATTCGTACTAGTGCAATTTTGAAATTGTGCAGGTGTAAGTTTCGTTTCTTGTCCCCTCCCCCCCCCCCCTTCCCCCCCAATAGATTGTGCTTGAGCAAATTCAAATTGCACGTGTATAAAATGCTGATATAAAGAAAAAAAGTATGTTTTTGTAATTAGTTTTGAACTACGCCTAAAGTTGAAATAGGTTTCTTTTGGGGCCTATAAATAACATTAGTCTTGATTAAAAAAAAACCTTAAAAGTTAACCCAAAAATAGTTAAATAGAAGGAATTGAACCCTAGACTCACTAAAATAGTTACCTCCTTATAAGTCGAACTCTTAGCGGTTGTTTGAGCTGGCTATGCTTAGAATTGGCCTGCAAATAATAGGGTGAATTTACTAATATAGTCATAGTTGTTAAAAATCTTAGGTGGTGTTTGGTTTGTATTTATTTTTATTTTGAGTTTTGAACATTAGTTACAAAAAATGGATAGAGTAAACGGACGAAGGAGAGAATGAAAGGAAGATGGAGGAAACGACGGGGAGGTTGGAGGGACGACCGCACGACGGAAGGATGAATTTTGTCTCATTCATCCATTATTTCCCAAAATATGGAAAATAAGAAAAAGTTGTTTTTCATTTTATATGTTAAATTCGTTTTCTAAAATGGTCATTTTTCACGGTTTATATATGTCGTTTGCAATTTTATTATGGTGAAAACGGAAAACTAAAAAGGGTGGACTGAACGCACCCTTAAAATCCTACCATTCGATTCCTATTTTAAATTGAATCTCGCCCGGTATGATTGAATTCTTAAATTACGATCTAAAATTAAATTAAAAACACAGTTGAGAGAAATCATTCAATCCATTTTGGCACCAAATAAAAAAGATTTACATGGATCTACAATACACTTTTGTTACTGGAAAACTGAAGAAAACTAAGGGAAAATCGAATTTTATGTTTAAAGTAGAAACTCATAAACCATAATCTATTTTAAATATATGCGTTGATTGCTGCTATGAAAAGAACCTTTTTAGCTTACAAGTATTTATACATAATAAAATATAAATAATTGAATCGATGGTTTACGGTCTTAATCCAGTTTTGATATAAAATTTGAACTTTAACGACTAGGAAAAAATTATTTTGGTTAGAATTACCTTTCAACACAAAGTCCACTGCTTACCAAAACACCAAGAAAGAAAGGGGAAAAAAAAAAAAAAGGCAAAAACAAGTAAATATAAAATAAGTCAGCAAAAGTAATTACTTCACCGATTCATCAGTTAGCAATTTGTATACGTATTTTCATTAATTACTCTCTGTATACTCTGAAATTCATTGAGATTATAGATTGATATATAGACCAACATGCTTAGTCAGAGGATTTTGCTATATGCATAAAGGAGTGTATTTTTTAGTTCTTCACTGTCTTTAGCCGCTCAAAGACGATCCTTGGACATGCTCTTTTGCTTTCGTAAGAAGTTTATTTGTCTTTAGTTGGTAGTAGTTTATTCTTTCTTTCTTTCTTAACAGGCAGAAGGGGTGAATATAACTGCTAATTCACTTCATCCAGGTGTAATTGCCACCAATCTTTTTAAGCACCACAGCGTTATTAATGGTAATACCTATGCACAGCTAATCTATAGTTTTGCATGTTAATATAAACTCTTACTGCATTATCATTGAACATACATGTCAATTTGTTATCTAATTGTTATCTACGTGTTTTCTTGTATAGAAGTAAATTTATGTCATGTTTTATCATTTATTTGTCAAACAAGTATTATCGTACTGCAGCAACTTTTACTTTATTCCTTTATTCCTCAGCTCTTACTTTTACCCTTGGCAAGATGGCCACAAAAAGTATTCCACAGGTATATCCTTCAAACCAAAAGCATACATACTGTTAACTCTTGATGTGGCTTAATGCTTCACCTTATACTTCTTTTTATTTTTATAATTCCACAGGGTGCTGCAACAACATGTTATGTAGCTTTGAATCCACAAGTCAAAGGAGTTACTGGAAAATATTTCAATAACAGTAATTTGTCCACTCCTAGCCCCAAAGCCACGGATGAAGAATTGGCTAAGAAACTATGGGATTTCAGCACCAATATCGTTTCAGCATGATATGGGCATTAGGGTTTCCTTGGGGGTATGATTAGAACATTGCTTTCAACTTCATGAGAACTAAAAAAGTGAAGAAAAAGAAAAGGAAAAAAAAAGTGAAAACTCCACGTATTGTAGTGTACGTTTAAATTTAGGATTATAATATATTGAAATCTTGGTTGAAAACGTGAAATAATTTCATCTTTCCATGAAAGTGTGGTACTACTTTTTGCTGGAATGATTATGATTCCTTTTTTATAGCTTATTTTTGATATTTATGTGCTTACATCTCAGTTAGATCTTGAGAAATTAAGGATATTAATTGACTTAGCTTCGGTGGTAAAATTCTCTAGCTCCATCTATTGGTACTTCACAATTTGTTTTTTTCACCTCGGTAATTTTGAAAAATAATTTTCATCTCAGTTTTTTATTTTTTCACCTCGTTTATATCTAAACTACCCTTGTTTTTCCATTATGTGTTTTTCCTTTCATTTTACTTCCTTTTAATGTTTTTCATTTTTCTATCAAAATCATAACAACTTTACAATCTACTATCTGCAATGAAAAAAAATGAAAACAATAAAGTAACAAATATGCGAAAAGAAGATCAAAACAACAACATCATAATCGTTTTTAATTTACTTTCTCATTTTGGTTGAAGTTAGGAAACGAGTTGCATTCGAGGACTGGATTGATTAAATCAACTCGCCCTCGAAATGTTGGTTGATTTTGATCAATGTCATAGTGCAACAATTAAAATTATTAATTACATTTAACGAAATACATAATTAATTATTTAGGGACAAGATTGTTGTTAATTTAATATTTTGAACGGGGTGAATGACAATTAGTGGAATGCTAATAGACAGTCAAATTCTTTTTACTTATCGTAGCTTTGAAAATAGCTCGTTTCTACGTATATCCAGCTCTTCGTTATGTTCCAAAAGACCTTCAATTTTCGTGCATTGGTTCTTCAATCTGTCATCGTCTACGCTTAACTATTTTAACAAAAGGCTATCAGGAACAATCAGCTCAATTAGTATGATGCATCGTTCGTGGTTCTAATGGTCTTTCATTTGATTTTATATCAACGACTGCTATGTTTGGACTAAGTCTCACTTTTGTTACTTGAAATTTTATTTTTATTTTATAAATAAACAGAAACTCTTTCACTAAAGTTTATTTTAATATTGAAATCGATGGTATCATCCTTCAATTTTAAAATCGGGCTAACTAAGGGGATTATTAAAAGGACTTCACATTTGATTAGGAGAAGAACAAT
The DNA here is from genome assembly GCA_030737875.1 of Allium sativum. Taxonomy (NCBI): domain Eukaryota; kingdom Viridiplantae; phylum Streptophyta; class Magnoliopsida; order Asparagales; family Amaryllidaceae; genus Allium; species Allium sativum. The sequence continues at coordinate 954,788,120 of CM060915.1, forward strand.
TTTAATGGGACTCTACCTTAATTTTTATTCGTTAAGAAAGGTTTGGATTTTCCTTTTTAAAAAGATAGACTAAACTATCCCTGGTTCGTCATCCACGACACGTGTTCTGGTAATTCCGTAACGTTCTAAATCCATGATCAACGATACTATGTAACCGGATGTATACAATCTCATGATCAAGATCAACGCACGAATATGTAATCATCTCAACGAGGGAATTTGATTCAACAAATTGAATTATAGTTTTCGTTTATTCATCTATTTTAAATTAACCAGTCCAATTTTAATACGAAATTATGATTAATTACCTGATCTGATATCTTCTGATCATCCTTGCAACTTTCTTATGTCCCTATCACATTAATTATTTTCGTTTTTTTATTTCATATGCAGCAATAAATTGTATTAATTAATTACAGTTTTGGTTTTGATGTTTATATTAAGAAGGATTATAGGGTTAATATTAGAATTTTAATTTATATATTTAAGAGAAGACTAATTTATTTTGTCTCCCTCATAACTGTTAATAATCTTGGTATTGATTTTGATGACAACAACCATATAAACAGTTCTACTAACATATCCTTAAGTTGTGCAGTTACATCAGATATATTATGAAGATATTCATAAAGATAAATAAGAATACAAAAGAAGAATTACAGAGGAAGGATAATCAAAGCAATTGAAGACCAAAGCGTAATAAAGATGAATGCTGAAGAACAGAGGTATTTGAAGTGACAAGGAGTTGGTTGAACCTTAAATGTCTTGTTAAAGATCTCATTGCAATTATACTTGAAGATAATCAACCATTGACCTCAACCGAATAACCAAAATCCACAAATATAAGCTAATTTGAAATGCTGGAAATTTGAAACACTTATAGTGTTGGTTACACATATATGTCGACATACAAGTTTTTGTATGTCAACATATAACGGTTTTTCAGATTTTCAAATTCAAATTAAGAAGTTTTTTCCTCCATCTCTTCACCAAAAGACACATCCTTTCAAACACTATTTAAAGGCTCCTGGTAACGAATTTTAACATCATATTTTCTTCTACTCCTCCGTATATTCTCTATACAAATCCATTAAATATTGTCATATTATTCTTGCAAATCCGCTCTCTTTCACTCCAATTCTTCATTGATTTGCAAGCCACACAATATCAGAGGGTTGTACTAAAATTCAACAAAACAACCCTTTTACAACGGGCAAAAACCGTTGTTATATGCTTTTTACAACGGGCATACGTCCATCCTAATATGCGTCGTCGTAATAGGTCCTGACTATTTTACCACGGGCAATGACTGTTGTAAATGACCGTTGTAATAACATTCTCTATCACGTGCAATGACTCTATGACAATGGCTATTTTGTCCGTTGTAAAAGGTAGTAAATTGCAAGGGATTTTGCCCGTTGTAATACATTATATTACAACAGTTGTCGACTGTTGTAATAGACTACTTGGTAAAAAACCTCCATAATAATAATGAATATTCTAGCATGCAATAAATATTGTCAAAATCAAATAATAACACAATAAAAGACTAAAGCGAATCATAAAATTCCAACACATTTCAAAAAGTTAAAACAAGTTTACATTCCAAAAGATTTAGATAAATTTACATTCCAAAAGATTTAGACGAGTTTACGATCCAAAAGGTTAGATAAGTTATATCGACATAGTTCTAACATAAATTCCATAACTAGTTTCATAAGTACCAACACTATACCAAGGAAACGTAATCTTTGTGTCACGCAACGGTAGATCCAACGGCAGATCCAACGGCCTAAACAAAAAAGCTTCCGCCACAACATCAGGATCAGTACTTGCTATCGTCCCCTCTGCAACTATGTTTTTATCCCAACCCAATAACCTGCACTTTTTTCTAGAGTAACACGATCTCATTGATCTTGAACCTGCATACTATTACTAGCACGGAGTGACTGCAAAAAAAAAAAAAGTTACCAAATGTAGAGAGAATATGTTATTATTCACCATTTAGAATATTATACAACATTTAAGTCTTGCATTGCTGTAATCTTACAGCATTGCACTAAATTGGGAATGTGCACAAAAAGTTAACAGTTTTATTCCCAATTTGTGTACGCATATCACCGGATATTATCATACAGCATTCGAGTATATTACAAGTTAACTTCAGTCGTCTTAAGCAATAAGGTAGAGCAGAGGATACAAGTGCAAACTATAGTAATTTAGTTCCAAAGGTTTCTTTTCACAAGTATCCAATCATGTCCCTGTTACTGCATATTGTTTGGGCCAAACAGAGGTGGAGTTTGTAAATCGATGGTGGAATTTCATTGATGACAGAATGTAGTTTTAGAATTTTGGGAGGACGTCGTGGAAACTATATTAATTGAAGTTCTTTTGATTAATAGTAGAAATTTGTTGCAGCAGTTTAGCTTATTCAACCACTTCACTTCATCCTCTTTCATCCATCTTAACGTTGGCACAAACTATCACAGGTTGAAGTTTTTCCTCCCCATTTTTTAGCACAGCATACTTGAAGCAGCCTCACACCTTAAATAAAATTATTCGAACTATGTTGGTTTCACTGAACCTGAATGTGTCAAAATTAACTATACCAATAAATGTTTGACCTTTTATATATTTCTGTCCATCACAAATTAAAACAGCTGCTTGGTCGCTAATAGAACATATGTCAATCCAAATTATATATATATATATATATATATATATATATATATATATATGTGTGTGTGTGTGTGTGTGTGTGACACACACACACCATAATTGAACTTTAAGAGATATTACTGATTATACCTTATAGGATCCGTTGGGGCCATAACAATGGCAATTGCCTCTACCAGCATAACCTAGTCACCCGAAAGGTGCAAATAATTGATATTTGATACATGTTCCACCCAATAACCAAATTTAAAATTGAAACTGTGTGACATGAACCCACCCTACAGGAAAAAGGGACTGCTCAGCTTGTATTGAATGTATCTCCTCCTCATTTAGTGCTTGACACTGAAATATGAACGATTAAGGATAAATTTCCTCAGAAATCATGCATTACATATGCAAGGTAAAACCGATAAACTGAATTCATGCAGACTTACAGAATTTGAAGTTGTCTCTTGCTTTGTTATTATCAGTGTTGTAACATAGAAAGTTTGATCTCTCTGCATTCATTTAAATAAACAGTTCACGTGAGAAAGTAAGTTGAGATAAAACAATCGATAATAAATTTGCCACATAATAGATACCATAGGCTGCGCTGATAATTTGTATAAAATGTGTTAGGAAAAAAACACACTAGAAAAGCACCATGAATCCCACAGGTCTCCAAATTTTTCTTTGTATTATCACTTGCAAGTTCCATAAATTCTTCCATCAACCTCCTTGACTGCAAACAAGTTCACATATTTGAAAGGCATATTGTTTTTCAAGTACAAATTCCACACAAAAAAAGTCTGTTCTCACTATATGCACGTCGCGAACAGACTGGGATGTTGAAGCCACATGATTGCTTGTCGACTCAGGAGTAGCAATATGAGAAACATGGTCAACAAGCGGAAGGTGTTCAGTGAAAGATACAACAGAAGGAAAGTGGACTTCAACTTGATTTATGTCGATATTATTACTAAAGGCGCCATTTGTTGACTTATGCGCCACTGGGTATTGCAGGCGTCCACTCCCATCTTTGAAATCTCCTTTGCCACGTCTTGTACAAAATTTATAGTTATGCTAATTTTAGTTCATTAATCAAGCACTAATATTTGAGATGTGCAAGGTAAACAAAGTTGTGATTATTATTAATTATGAATAACTGGGAAAGCTACCTATACCATCTTGCATCTAGCGGGTTGACCATCACAACCTGTACGAGAATCACTTAACAATTAAATTGGCAACAAGTTCTTTTGAGCATGTTAATTGATTGAATGAGAAATTGAAATTATCTTCATGTTGGTAATAACATTCAAGCAACTAAAATTTAATATCCACATAAGTATGTGTGCACAAAGTATGTTCATTTTCTGTTTTGAGCGGGATTCGGACCTCTGATCTCTCGTTATAGATAAGGGTGTTTCAGGATTTCACGGTCGGACTAAAAAATTGTAGTTTGTTCCCATTATTAGCAAAGATAGGTCTCATTTTCAGATCTACATGTGCATATTTTTTAAATGTGCATGTGCATTTTTAGAAAATGTAGCATGTAGGTGTGCATTTTCAAAATGCATGTATACAAAATTGAAATGTTTAATAAGTTTCAGATGAGGCATATTCTTGATTCTTATTCAGGACTATTTTTAAATTTGTCCTATATACTTCGGAATTTATTGTCTTCGCCTTCTATGTTTTTGTTGAAATATTTAGTTACCACATTATTTTTGTTCATCCCACCAACAAAACTGATTTTGTAACTGAGACATGCCAATTCACATATAGTCAATCAATCTAAGTACCAAAAACAAACAAACTAATTCTCAAGGCAGTTCGACAATTTTACGATGAATAGCAATGCCAAGGAACAATGACACATATAATATAACTGTGGAATACATAGAATGCGACGATAAGTAACAAAATATACAATTGAAGATACCTTTCTTGAATGGTAGCTAGCAAAAGCCTAATCTTTCATGTCAAATATGTTACTCAAATCTAGATCACTTTACTTTGTTTCAATATTGTAAAAAGAACTCCCTAACTATTTGTACTGATTTAGTTCCTCTTGATGGATCCTTCAAAAGCTGATCGATACAAACATATAAACTGGTTAATTGCTCCCTAGAAATACAAAATTACAATTAAGTTATGCTATAAAGATATAAAATGCATTATTATAACAAAATTTTACTAGTTGTCTGCACATGTCAAAATTAGTCATATGGGCATGTATAAAAAAGGGTATATTCAAGAAGTTGTATACAGTAGACACACAACCATCAACGAGAACCAAAGGTTCAACAATGATGACACAAGTGCGAGAAGCTAGCTGCATTAGCTAATATCAATGAAAATTTAAAATAGTTGACGTAATAAGAAATGACTACATGGGAAGTCCAAAAATTTGAAGAACGTACGAAAGAAAGAAAAACACTCAGTCCCTGCTTCTATTTGCGTCCGCCATGATTGATGAACGACGTGCACATAAACTAAAGATTATATGCATGCTTCCATAATGATCATAGGTCAATATGGATATACACATCATAGGACTATGTTATGTCCTCCAACATACATGTTGAAGTTGATACACAAAACAATCTATATTCATTCATAAAAATAATTGTATAACAGCTAGCAGTATCCTATGAAGCAACACATAACGTAAATACTAGCTTTCGTTTGTTTGCTTGAGGCACACGTACAAGAAAAAGCTAAGAGCATTTTATGCAAAACCATAAACAGTATAAATCTCATAGCAGAACAAGAAAGATAGAGAAAGATGATAAAAGGAAGAAAGACGCTGCGTGAAGTTGAAACCAAGCATTAATTTCACAGAAAAATGGGTGTAACAAGAAGAATCTACAATATCCCATACCATGGATGCTTTGTTTACATAACAAAGAATATTTCCAACATGGACAAGTGAATTTGTCAACATGGACATTCTTTGATTGACCACAACAGAAGGAAATTCATCATCGCGATCAACACCGCAATCATTTGCTTGCTAATCTAAAAACAATTATTTTTATTTCCAGTTTGATATCGCACTGGCAAAATGGGCCAATTACACTAACAATTATATGTGACTGTACATAGCAAATGAAACTGCAAAACTTGTAGTCAAGCAAAAACAAACAAAAAAAGAAAATATTAATGTTCATTAACAGTTAGAAGCTTCTAGGCAAACAACAACATATCTTTGCTCTCTTTCTTCTAACTTAAAAGAAAACGATTATACCTTCCTTCATGAATTCAAGAAACATACCTTCTCAGATTTTAGGGATCTGGGAACGAGGGTTTAGGAACATAGAAAGCACGTCTCCTTGCCTAATTCGCCTTGCCTGAGTTGAATCAACAACTCTCGAATCGCCTTTCAATTTTCGCCTCGCCTCGGTCGCCTTCGCCTAGCCTTATCTACCCTTGAATCGTCTACCCCCAGATTTCCTATTCTCGTCATCCTCGATCGCCCTGTTTAGAGGCGCCTTCGACTGTTGTTTTTTCGATCGCGAAGCAGAAGAGAGCAAGGATTTTTTTTATTGAAGCAGCCGACGATATGAGCAGAATTTGGGAAGGGATCAGTTTATCGTGATTCGTTAGTAGATAAATGGGCCGGGCACGGATAAGTGATCTGGGCATAGTATTATATTGGACGTTTTTATTTTGTTATTATCAGTGTATTTGAAATATACAAATTAAAAAATTAAACATGTGTTCTATTTCAAATCTAACAGATATTCATGTGTTCTATTTCAAATCTAACAGATATTTCTGCCGTCACCTCTCGCGCTTTTTAAAGAAATTTCGAGGTCATATTCCAAAAAAATTGTACTATTATACAATTTCAAGAAAAAAAAATAATGATGGGATTTTCGATGGTGTTAGACCTTACTAGACAACACTGCAATATTGCAGAATATGTAACTAAACTTATGCTTAAAATAATGAAATATATTGAATAAAATAGATCTATTTGTTTATTAAAGTTTACTAAACTAGTAAGTATCAAATAATTGTTTTGATTACAAATTATTAATCATTACGATATTTTAATAAACACTAAAAAAATTAGAAAATTTAATGCAAATCTATAAGTAAAACAATGTTTGTGAAATGGTTATATTTGAAAATGACAACTTTTAAAAAGTCATCGTTAATTAATATATAATCTAATATTAATAAATAATAATTACTGCAACGGGCATTTATGGTCGTTGTAAAATTAACATCGGTTAAAATGATTATTTTTCATATAGTGTAGTAATATTATTAATCATAAATTATTAATGTTTATTGTTAATTATAAATTATTGATATTGATTACTGAATATATTACTTACTAATAACTGGAAACTAAAATTAGGTTTGTTGGAATATTGATTATATATAATAATTAATAGTTAGAGATAATTTATTAATAATCATTAATTATTATAATTTATAAATGATTAATATAATATTATTAATGATTGATTATTAAATATTAATAAATAATAAAATATTATTAATGATTAGTAATTAGTAATATGATATTATACTTAATAATCAGTAATATATGATTAATGATTAATTATCAAATAATCAAAATTAATTTTGTGGAAGTATTGTAATTATTAATTATTGACTGTCAAAAATTAGCGTCTATTACAACGGACATTTTATGACCGTTGTAAAATAGACATCTATTACAACGGACATTTTGTGACCGTTGTAAAATAGATATCTATTACAAGGGGCATAAAAATAACCGTTGTAATAGCATTTATTACAACGGGCAATATATGTCCATTGTAGAAAGGATGTTGTACAGGCATCTATTACAACGGTCAAGAAAATGACCGTTGTAACAGTAGTCTATTACAATGGGCAGCAAAAGCCCGTTGTAAAATGGACGTTGTAATAGATCTGTTTTGTTGTAGTGTCATTATCTCTCTGATTTTATCCTATTTCCTCAAAGAATTCAAAGATATATTGTCATTGGAGGTTTATAGGATCATTGTACCAAATCTGCAAGAATCTGTATTGAAGAAACGACTACTTGCCATTGTTTGTTGCTGTGGATAAGGAGAAGGTGTATCTTGTAGCCCATGAAATTAAGATTGTAAAGGTATTTTTGCCGCCCGTGAAAAGCAAGCGAATATACTGAAACTCTACACGGTGAAGTGCAGGACTGGGTGTAAGATTGGATAATCTGAACCATTATAGAAATCCTGGTGTTATTTAGTTTACTGCATTTTATTTTATTACTTATTTCTTTATATTTGAATTTGAATAGATACAGTAAATACACTTCACCGTTCTAGTGTCTGAATAGCCTTAAGATCCATTAACACTGTGTTATAGACACCCCAATTCCCTAACAATTGGTATCAGAGCAAGGTTTTCAAAAATTATTCAACTGGTTTTTGAAAATTATAAATGGCTAGTGACACTAGTAACACCTTTATTAATTATTTTATAGAAGGGAAATCTATCACTATATCCCCTCTATTTGATGGCAGTAATTATGCTTATTGGGCTTGTAGGATGAAATGTTATTTGCAGTCTAATGGTTTAGATATTTGGAACGTTACCCAAG